>CM060932.1:888374789-889686456 GCA_030765085.1 Allium cepa
ACCCAACTACCTTTTTTCACCTTTGTCAACGACCGCCTTAATTCCTCTTATCCATTTCTAAACTTCCGAGTCTTCTGCATGTATGAAAACCTATTACAATCGAATTGCAATATTCTGAAGAGAATATAACGCATTGAGAAAGTTTATGCTCAATGGTTAACATATCTTACACACGAAATCCTATACATGTTAGAGATTTGGGAAAAGGATTTAACTTAGTTGCAAGCCCCTACAACTGAGCAATAATTACCGTACGCTAACACTACAATACTCTGATTGTTTCGATTTTTTGGCATGAACAGCCGATGTTTTAGTTTTACTCCTTCTATTATTGGCAGCCCCTCATTTACATTACATGCTTAGTTTGCACTGTTGCTGCCTCATATAACTTTTATAGATTTTCGGTACTGTCCATTTTTTTTCACAAGATTATCGACGAATGCTTCACCCCAAATTCAACAAGGATTTTCAACATGAATTATATTACACTATGGTTGCACCATTTTCCTCATTTTTTCTAAAACCCGGTGTTTACTTATGCAGGCAACTGACGTTTGTGCTACGTAAACAGAAGCCATACAGCTTGGTGCACAGTTGAATTCATAGCACGCTGCGTTGAGAATCGAAACTACAGTCAACCTTCGACACTCTGTTTTCACTCAATTAATTAAAGCTTGCTGAATTGGTAACAAATTAACATTCCCCTCTCACTTTTTGACTTTCTGAATCAAATGCATTTCTGCGCTTCATTTTGATAGGGGCCAATCCTCTTTTCAAGTTAAGCGAAGCACAAATGCCCACACTTTACTGTCCATAATGCTTTTCATGCAAATTCAGCGATATGTCTGTGTCTAGCGTGTAAATGTTCTTCAACAAACTTTGACTTCTCAAACACTCATTCCAGTGATTTAACCTATCCATATCAGATTTATCGGATTTGTCTAACTTTATTTTTCATTTACAACGGCTTCTCAAATATCCAACCAGTCGACCCTGAGCATATGAATTCTAATTTTCAAGTCGTATAAACTTTAATTGTGCTGTCTCCATAAACTAATTTTTCCAACCGATGATGAACAGATATACAGCTTGCATAGAGTTGAACATGTCCTGTTGATTACATCAAACATAATTATTTTGAATATAATACTGTTATTGTGAAACTGTGGAATCCTAACGTTTACATGGATTTTCTGTACATGGTTATATTAACTACCATACGTGAATGGCATACATAATTTGTATCAATATTGGACATGTAAGTACCTGTTTGATGCCTTATGAACAGTGGTTTCCATAAATTTTGCTTTTACCATTATCATGTTTCTAAGAAAATTTTAACTGCTGTCTGTTCTGTCATATCAAAAACCGATGACTAAGCATGTTATACATAATTTACGTTCCCGTGCAAAGCATAAAATACAGTTTAAAAATGACTAATGTTACACACATGCAGGCAACGAGATTCTACGGTAAGAAATCAAATGTTTCTCTTTCAACCAATCATCATTAATTCAGTGTTCAGTATGGGAATTATTAATTTGAAATTCCACACTACTACTGTTCAAAAATATGAACTACATGTTGTATCTTTACTAATTAAGGACTGATCGCTTACAAACTGCTATGAAATTATTCATGCGGTCATCTTTCATTCCCCTTAGTTCATGGTTTTCTTCTGAAATTATTGCATTCTAGGACCTTTAATTTATTCGACTGATAAGTGTTTAGCTTATTTCTCTACCTTCACTGCAACGAAAAACTAATTCCAATTAAGTGCTAATTTAGATGTGTCCCTACATCTTCATTCAAAACATATATTACATTAAAGATGGACATTAATACTGTTTATCAGTAAATGAATATACATATGAACTGCATCTTAGATGTAAAAAAAAAAAATGTGGCCACTGTCCATATTTATGCTTTACCAGTTAAGCTTATTAGACTGGATTTTCTGTCTGAGAACTGTTGTTGTCTGTTGCATGGTTAATGTATCCTCTTTTCTGTTTTTTAACTTAAACGGCTATAATACAGAATACTGCTCAACCTGGATAACTATTTACTTGCATGTAAAAAAGGATTCTCAACATAGTTTATGTTGCCATCCAATTGGACAATTTACTAATTCGCTTTTCGACTTAAACCCGCTTTTACTGTTTGCATCTCAGATAATGCTTGACTTCATTTTAGTTTCCACTATTCACAGTACTTCATATTACATTTTCCTCCTCCCAGTACAGTCGAACACTACCATATTTTTCAACCTTTTCTCCCTTTTTTGGATTTACGTATACCTGACTTATATATTGTATAGGCCCAAACCAGGTTTTAAATGAGTTCGAAATTTAAAATAAAATTGAAGGAAATCGCAGGCTCTTACAACTGTGCAACAACTACAGTTTACTAACACTTCAGCATACTGATTGTTTTGAATTTTTAGGATAAACAAACGATGTATCAAATTGGATGAACATTGCACATGCTGTTATTTTCCTTCCGCTGTTTTACGATTTTGATTGTTATTCCTTGGCCTTATGGTCTAACTACATATAACCATTACTCTTACTTTTTTAAACCCCTTTTCTTTTTCACCAGCTGTCCTTGACTAGGGCACTCATGATATCCAAAGTCGGCAGGCTGGGTGGTTGCCTTTGATGTCAGACAGCAGCATATCACACACGCATGCATGTCAGCAGTCGGTACGCATTCTTTGTTTGCCATCTTTACACACAATATTCTACCTTTTACAATTGTGTTAATGTTTCTTTAAGTTCTTCGTGCTGACATACTAAAATTGCGTTGACTGTCATGAGGTTGAAATTATTTATAAACCCAGATATGCAAGTCTGCAAGAGCAAGATGTAGACTGCTACTGGCATAGAAACAGACAAAAAGATATCATACAACCAGATGGATGCGGTGGAGCCACTGCTGTCATGATTTCAAAGACATGTCCCTACATAATTTTGTCTGAATTTCTTTGCCGACAACATGAGGAGGACGCTGTCAAATTGATTTCTAACGAGCGATCTTACTATCGTCCGAATTAGTACCGTTTTACTGCCTGCTTTTTTCCCATCTGTTTACACATACTATGCCCAACCGTTTACAAAATGCTATTCTCTGTTTGTAGTTTGTCAGATAAATCGTCATCACAGACATCGAACACTGAGACACAAAAGAAGGTGGAAAGCAGCTATAGGTATGACTGATTTTGTTCTTCATCTGCTGAGGGACATTGACAGCGCGAAATATGTTTGCTTTACAGTATAGGTGTTAAAGTTTTGAACATTCTTATCATTTTTGTTTGTTACTGCAGAAAACCACGACCTGATGGAGTGTCCCACCGACTCATTTCCGACATCATTTGACTCAGCTCAACAGGGGAACATCATGCCTATGTCTGTTGTTTCACATTGTACTTATCTTTCTGCACTAGGGTCTTATGTGCAGCATATGTAACGCACATTAACTTGGTTATTGTATAATGCTCCGACTATTCAAACATTTTCTAAATTTGTTGGCTAAATATGTAGGTAAAATGTTCTTGGCACACAGTTTTGGTCCCCCTTCATGCACATATTCGTACTGTGGAGCATTGCTTTGGTTTGAAGAAAGAGTAAAAAGGGGAGTACGAATTCAAATCCAAAATTTTCAATATGCTGTTAGAGGGGAAATGTTCAGCTACTGTCATACCGACCGGCCCCCGATTATTTAACGGATCTTCTAGACTACAACGGAGGTTCTGTCTCAAAGGGATTTCGGCAACATATACAAGCTTATAATTCTATTTTTGCTTTCACATCAATGGGTGGGAATGTTGATAACTCCATAAACAATGGTCGAGGTCCATATGTTTTCAGATTAAATGGTCAGAACCACCACCAAATTGGCTCGCTTCTGCCTATGATGGATAAACCAAAATTTGCTCAGTTATATTTTTACGACACCAGTAATGAAGTCAATAATCGGGTTTCGTCATGTGGTGAAAGAACAACACAAAATTTAGATGTGGGTATTGTCAACGATCTGGTGTACATGTTCAACCATTGCAACGAGTTAGCTAAAGTGTTGAGGATGGCTAAGGATAGATTTCATGCATTGGAATACCAGCCTATCACTGTCAGACTTTTAGAGAGACGTTATAGGGATGGACGACGATACAATTTACCTACTACATCAGAGTTTGTTGCATTGCTTGATAACTCCAATACGGATTCGTGTGGGTGTCGTGATATTGTGATTGAAGATAGAAATAGGGTATTGAAAAGGATTGCTGAAATGCACCCTTTTTTTATGTCCATGCAATATCCAATTTTATTTCCTTATGCTGAGGATGGTTTCGGGTGTGATATAGGATATAGAGTATTTGACATATGTTTACAAACTAAAAGAACGACCGTGACAATGTGGGAATATTATGCCTATCTTATTCAGCGCAGATTACAAGATGGCTCGGTTTTGTTGTGGGGTGGTAGGCTCTTCCACCAATTTATTGTAGACAGTTACACATGTATTGAAGAAGACAGACTGTCGTAGGTAAAGAGTAACCAAAGTACATTACGATGTGAACTGTACAGGGGATTGCAAGATGCTATTACGGCTAGTGACACGAGTGCACGTGCGATAGGGAGAAAGGTTGTTCTACCATCCTCTTTCACAGGAGGTCCTAGGTACATGATGAAAAATTACCAAGAAGCTAGGGCGATCTGTCGGTGGGCGGGATCCTCATATTTTTTTGTAACGTTCATGTGCTACCCAAAGTGGCATGAGATTGACCTAGCTTTAGTAAACATTCTCGGTCAGAAAGCTGAGGACGGATCAGACATTATTTTCCGTGTTTTTCATATGAAGCTTATGGAGCCGCTGCGCGACATAAAGATAGAATGTGTCATTTCGAAAAGTCAAAGCACGCAAGTTTCACAAATTGTTACTACTTTTTTATGTTTTTTTAATATTCCATCGCCGGCTTAACTTATTTTTTTTGTCTTCTTTTTTTTTCCAGTTGTTTACATAATTGAATTTCAGAAAAGGGGACTGCCGCATGCTCATGTACTTATATTTGTGTTTGGCGATCAGAGACCAAAGACTGTTAACCAAGTTGACGCAATCATTAGTGTTGAGATCCCAGATAAACATGCGGATCCATTTGCTTATCAGTCGGCATGTTAGTACATGATTCATGGTCCATGCGGTTACGCAAATCCTGAATGTGCTTGCATGGTAAAAGGTTCTTGCTCCAAGCATTATCCAAAACAATATAGGAATGAAACCAATTTTGAAAAATGGATTTCCTATGTACAGACGACGCAACAACGGGTATCAACCGATAGGGCAAATGGGTTTGTTCAGGACAATGGTTGGGTTATACCTCATAATGTTGATTTAGTTGTCAAATATCAAGCACATATAAATGTAGATATATGTAACAGAGCAAGGTCTGCTAAATACCTATTTAAGTACATCAACAAAGAGCATGATAGAGCAACTGTTGTTATTGAAGATAGTGCGAACAAAGAATGAACCTTAGTTCGGGAGGTTGATGAAGTAAAAACTTATTTGGATTGCAGCTATATTTCAGCTTCAGAGGTATCATGGAGAATATTTGAGTTTTATATTCAGTACCACACTTTATCAGTGGAGAGGTTAATGTTCCATTTGCCAGGAGAAAAAACTGTGTATTTTGATGAAACAGAACAGTTAAATGACGTCGAAGGCAGGCATAATCTATGCAAAACTATGTTCAACCAGTGGTTGGAGACTAACAGAACGTGTCACGCAGCTCGCCAACTTACCTATGTCGATTTTCCTACAAAGTGGTTATGGGATAAGTCTATAAAGGAGTGAAGGATGAGGCAGAAAGGAGAATGTATCGGTTGGGTATACTATGCACATCCTATGTCAGGGGAGAGGTTTTATATGCGTATGCTTTTACATATTGTTCGCAGACCTACATGCTATGAAGACATTAGAACAGTAAATGGTATTGTTTTCAATACCTTCAAAGACGCATGCCTTGCACTGGGTTTGTTAGACGATGACAATGAGTGGGATGAGGCATTGACTGAAGCTGCTACATGGGCAACCCTAAACTATCTTCGAGAAATGTTTGCAATGTTGCTGTGTTTTTATGAGGTTTCAGATACAAAACAACTATGGGATAAACATTGGAAGAAGCTTAGCAAGGATATGGAATGGAAGTACGTACACAGGAACGGATGTGGGTCATGTGAGATGTCTTCGAATATGGTGAGATCAAAAGCATTGCTTGCTTTAGAAAAGATTATGCTCAGAAATAACAGATCGCTAACCGAGTACTGGTACGTAGGGGAAGCCAACCTTGGAAGTTTTCAATCAGTGGATAACACACTTCTATGTGATGAAGTGGTCTATGATTGTGAATTGCTATGCATTGAAGCAGAACAATCAATGCCATTACTAAATTTAGAGCAGAAAGTGGTTTTCAACGCCATAGTATACTCTATTCGTAACCATAGTGGTGGTTTTTTTTGTCTACTAAAGTGGAGGGACGGGAAAGACGTTTTTATGGAATGCTTTAGCATGCACTATACGAGCAGAAGGTAGAATTGTGTTGGCGGTAGCATCTTCAGGCATTGCATCACTTCTACTTCCTGGTGGAAGAACTGCACATTCGAAGTTCAAAATTCCTATGAATCTCGATGACATGTCCACCTGCAACATTTCAGAGCAGTCGTGTTTGGCTGATTTACTTAGACGTACAGATTTGATTATTTGGGACGAGGTTTCTATGGTTCATCGAAATGCAGTTGAAGCATTTGAAAAGTCATTGTCAGACATATCCTCCTTTGACTCGAACAACAATGATTGCCAAATTTTTGGTGGGAAGACAGTTGTACTGGGTGGGGACTTCAGGCAGACACTGCCTATTATTCGTAAAGGCACAAGAGAGATGATTGTTAACTCTTCTATAAATTATTCACCTTTGTGGCAAAAGTGTAGAGTTTTCACTCTAACAATAAACATGAGATTGAATAATGACAACTTACCGGCTGATGAAAGAGCAAAGCTATTGTCGTTTTCTAACTGGCTTTTAGATGTGGGTGAAGGGAAGGTGAAATCTATGTCCTTAGACGTCGGTGAAAAACCTACTTGGATTAGTAAACCTGATGAATACCAAATGCAGATGATGCCATTCATACAATCGTGGAAATGACGTACCTTGATTTGGATAAGAATATATTAAACAAATCCTATTTGCGGGAAATGTGTATTCTGGCTTTAAAAAACGATTGTGTTGAAAAATTAATTCCTACATAATTGATTTGATAGGTGGTACCATGCAAACTTATTATAGCACAGATTCAATCAGCCCAATGTCTGATATAACCGAAGAACATCACCTTTTGTATCCTCCCGAATTTTTAAACACGTTAAAACTTTCAGGTCTACCGGATCATGAGTTATGTTTGAAGGTGGGTGTGCCGATAATGTTGATGAGGAACCTTAACCAAAATCAAGGTTTATGCAATGAAATGAGATTAATTGTTATGCAGCTATCAACAAAGGTTATTGAAGCTGAGATCGTAACGGGGAATAATGCGCGTAGGAAAGTATTGCTTCCGAGGATAGTTTTAACCTCTGACGGCACGAAGTGGCCATTTGTCGTGCGTTGACGTCAATTCCCAGTTAAAATCTATTTTGCAATGACAATTAACAAAAGCCAAGGACAAACTTTGGAGCAGGTTGGAATTTATTTACCAAGGCCGGTTTTTACACATGGATAACTTTATGTAGCACTTTCTAGAATGACATCAATGTCGTGTCTGAAGATATTGCTTGGCATACTAAAACTGGTTTTCAAAAATACACGCAAAACATCGTTTACAAGGAAGTCTTCGCATATTTTGCTGGTATGATGTTTTTTATCCACCATTCATAATTTTAAAGTACTGATTTTAACTGTCATATACAATTACTATAAACTAAGGTTCATCTGTTGCAGATGAAATAGATATGGAAGGCGTAGAAGATGCCTTGATGATTGATGACTGATATCACATTCTGTTGACAATGGTAAGCGGTAATTTGTTTGCAAACAATAGTTTATTGCATAGTTTCAAATATAAATACCATTTACTTAGTCTGCTGTCCTCAGAATACTGATAAATTAAGTGTGATAACTCCGTGCATCAATGTATGGTGTACCAATAAAGGTTTTTTTAAACAAAAACATCAGCATATTATGCAAACCTTAAAATACTGCCATGAACAGAGCACCATTGGAAGAGAATATATAACTATACTAGCATACTGCATATACGTACCTAATTTGCACATGCTATACTTGGCTGTTACCGGAAATCATTGCACACAACAATAAAATATTTGTGAAATTTAACTTTGAAATACCCGTACATGTGCACTGTATGTTCATCATCACTTGGCTGCACTTCCTGCTTGGGAAGCTACATATGTTGGTTGCTCAGTTTTCCTACGTAAAGTAATTCCAACATCAGATTTATAATTGGCTACGATGTATTTTACAATTATACCTTCAACTTCCATAACCACCACCAACCCATGTTTGAGTAGCCATGATTTCAAAAACGTTAGCTGTTATCCCGCTTTTTGGCAAAGCCGTGATACCAAAAGATTGGCCAAAAACAAAGGGCAGATCGTCTCAGAGATTGGTTGCACTTCTCTTCGCTATGGATATCAATGAATTTTGTCCGAGCCCGGATCGGGCCGCAATTGATAGGGCATGACAAGAAAGACCATAGAAGCCAGCATTTCAAATTTCAAGTCAATCTGAGGTCGTACGCTCAAGTTATGATGGATTCAAGTTGGGAAGGTGCACATTGCTCGGTTCGAACCCATCATGTTCGAACCCATCATATTCGAACCCATCGTGTTCGAAACCATCGTGTTCGAAACCATCTATTTCGAACCCATCATATTCGAACCCATAGGAAGAGGCGACATTCGAATCCATCTTAGGAACTCCCTACTTCGAATCCATCACAAATTCGAGTCCTTCCTATGCTTCGAATCCACCACAGCTTCGAATCCATTAATAGCTTCGAACCCATCACAGCCTCGACTCCATCGCTCACCTTCAAATCCATCCATCATCTTCGACTCCATCACTCACCTTCGACTCCATCGACTTCGACAACTTCGAATCGATCCAGGGCGCATTTGGATCGATTCGAACGAATCCACTCCATCGATTCGAAGACGACCTTCGAATCCAACAAAGCGGCTAAGCTAGCACGAACATGAATCGGCTCGAAGACAGGCACGCCCCAATCGATTCGAAGTATTCGCTTCGGCCATGCATCGATTCGAACGAATCGATTCCATCGATTCGAACCAAACAGCATGCCGAACACCCAATTTCGAACCGATCATAACTCCCAATCTACTGATCCAAATCCCATGAAATTTTTACAGAAGTTTGTCTACATGATGAAGAACGTCCACGCCAAGTTTCATCGCAATTGGACAATTTTTTGATCGATTCGAAGTTCACTTCGAATCGTCCCAAACTGGGCACGCACTTCAAGAACGCGGGCCTGTGGGCCCCCCGTCACGTGCCAAGCAGCCTCTCCATGATTTAGGCGGGATTTTGGCCTTCCACACCTATAAATAGAGCCCCTGGTCATTCAGAGAAGAGGTCGGAGAATTTGGGGAGAAAGAGTACGCCTAAATGCTGCCAGAATCACTCCATACCACCACCTTGGCTGCTGATTTCGAATTCAAGTCTGTTGTCTGCTGTAATTTGCTTCAAAACACTTGTGACCTTCAAGTATTAAGCAATAAAGTGATAAAACTTCATAGTGGACGTAGGCGCATCGCCGAACCACTCTAAATTCTTGTCTTCTGTTCAATTTACTTTTCTGTAACTTGGAGTTTTTGTTAGATAATCTTCATTTCCAATTTAAGTTCTTCATTTATTATCTCTTCAAAGACTTCCGAAGGGTGTTGCCCAATTTTGGTGCAAACATTTTGGTGCTTTCACTGAGAAAAACCCAGTTTTTCTCCCGTTCCTTGGATCTACTTTCGATATCGGATTGCATAAATCTAAGGAGAAGATCCAGATCTATGGTTCAGCGGTTCCTTCTATTCTATTCAGATTGCCCCAGATCTAAGAGGAACCATATTCATCATGAAGTCCGTACCCCTATTTTCGAATCCAGAAAAAATGCTGTTTTTCGTATCCACATTTTCGAATCCAGAAAAAATGATGAATTTCGTACCCATATTTTCGTATCCATGAAAAAATGATGGTTTTCGTACCCATATTTTCGAACCCAGAAAATATGGTGAATTTCGTATCCATATGTTCGAATCCATGAAAATATGATCATTTTCGAACCCATGTTTTCGAATCCAGAAAATATGCGGTTCTCCGTAGCCATATGTTCGAATCCATGAAAATATGATCATTTTCGAACCCATATTTTCGAATCCAGAAAATGTGGTGAATTTCGTATCCATAACTTCGAATGCAGGAAATGTGGCGAATTTCGTATCCGTAGCTTCGAATCCAGAAATGTGGTGAACTTCGTATCCATCCATCTGCCTCCAATTCGAATCGATACTCCCAGGTACTTCGTATCTATCCATCTGCCTCCATTTCGCATCGATACGCACATGCAGTTCGTATCCATCTATTTGCCTTTAATTTGATCCATCATTTAAGCGCTCGAATCATCGATGCGAACGAACATTTCGTATCCATCATTAAATAATAAAAAAATTCGCATCGTTAATATGCCAAGAACCCGCATAGTTAATCCAAACCTCAACTTAAACAAAGGAACATTCAGATCGTTCCATGACTGGACGGGAAGTAGGACATTACAATAGCAATTTTCGAGTTGCAATCAAGGAATGGGTATTGAAGTACTATTCAACTGGTGCTCCCAAAGGCTGGAGAACCTAGCTAATATGCCAAGAACTAGAGTTGATTAATGTATCATGCTTCTAAAGTGGACTGCAACTTCCTCCAATTGACCAGCTTTTAAAACTCCTAAACTGACAATTATGGTGCGATGGCTAGTATTACGACTACCCTGCCTTGTCTACTCTACCAACTCAAAACATAGTTGTTCACCACTGAACCATCTTCATATGCCCGCATCTTAATCATTCCACGTCCATATGACTAAAAGCATGACATACAACTCTAAGAGGACTTCCTAACTATCTTATGCGAACCTCCTTCATGGTGAAAATTAGAAATAATCACCAATCTGTGAGCCCATATTAATCTACTCCCCATCCAATCCACATTACCAACCACTCGAACATTAGGCAGTCGGGCATACATCATTCACCAGTATCACAAGACCCCATAACCATAAAATGGACTTGATAATGTTGATTCGAGTATCGTTCCCAGTCAAGGCCTATTCATTGAGACCATCCTACACGTAGAATTTCTAACTAAAATTCAGCATGCCGACTATGTCCGTGTACTATGGAAATTCAACCTCCACCACTACCTCATGAAGTGAGAATGGTGAATGGAGTCCACGAAAAGTGATGAATACCATCAAATGCGTTGTATCCCCTATTTCTCAAAGAAGACTGTCAATCGTAGTTAGGCATATCATTTCTACTTCTCATATTGCTAAAGGGAATAAAGAAGCTGGCAGCCAATGAACTGATCAAAATCTACAGCCCGTTGCTGCCAACACTAATAAATGAAATCAGCACAAAAGCTTATTTCCAGAGTTTGATAACAGAATTGGTGGATAGTCGCCGACGACTACACCAACATGTCCAGGCCAACATTACGTTGATGAATCAGACGAAGGATCAACTTGGCGACATACAAGGGAACCTGCTCCATACTCTAAATCGGGAAGCTCCTTTTCTTTATATGACTATCATGGATGCCAACGCCATAAGGCTGCTCCAGAAAGGATAGCTCTGGCAATATGTTCAAGCCCCATAAAATGAAGAGCCGGGAACCCCCGACCTCAATTGGAACTTTGATCAAACTGAACCATTTGCGTTAGACTCCCAACTGTGAAAGGCTGGACCGAAGTGCAATAGCGAGCATACGACGCCGCTTCACTTATCAATGAGATTTTATCCGATCTCTTTTGAATTATTTCTATTTCTATTTCGTTTATGTTGCAAGATATAATCGACTTGAATTAAACTACTTGCAAATGATGCAGGTAACCGAGTACTTAAGGACGGGTGCAAAACAACCTCCGTGGACTATGATAAAGTCATTTAGGTATCATCATGGCGAGCATAATTCAACCACTCGTCGGTTGCTATACGCACCTGACTTGGGGCAGGCCATCAAAGTGGAAGAGACAGACAAGTTTAGGGCTCCAGTACGAAGTGGATGCAACCGACCATCCACTCACATGCCTATGCAATTTAGTTAGAAGATTTGAGAAAGACTTGGAGTTATGTAGCCCAACCATACACTCTCCATCTCTTACTTGAAGCTCACCAAAATACTTATGCTTCCTCGGATGCCCAATAAAATTTAAATCACACCGAGAGTCGACGTGACATGGCCATCTATGCATCCAATCCTACATTAGAACTTGGGGTAATTTGAGGACATATGTTTAAAGTGGATATGATTTGATCATTCACTCTCCAGTTTGCATCTATGATTCGGCAAAACAATCATGTCGTAAACCAACTTCATCAGGGGCCAACCATCAATCTATAGTCATCAATGAATGACTACCTACTCACAAACCATCATGAGCCATCGTTCCAACTATCTTCCTCAACTCGACTGGAAGAGTGCAAAGCGTAAAGTGGACGTGGCTCGACCGTCTACTCTCCAACTCTTGCCCCCAACTTAAGGGAAAATACACAACTCAAAGTGGATGTAGTTCAGCCATCCTCTCCTCTGCTCGAGCTCAAAGCTTGCCAGAACACTAATCTTACTCCTTAGGCTTGGCAGAAGCGGGATCCAAATGAACACGGATGTGATTTATCCGTCCATAAACCAAGTCTCCTCCTTCGTTGATGGAAGATAAGTGGAAAGTAATCGAGATCCCACCGATCATTTGCTAAGCGAAACCCACCTCTCGGGGGCAAGCCATCACATCAATGGCCGAAGTGGACTGACACACGACAGTCCTGCAATCAACTCTAGGTTCCCAGAGTGCGAACCGGAGTATAAACATCCAATAAATCGTTCCCAAAGTGCGAACGGACTCCAACTTCCCAGAGTGTGAATTGGAGTATAAACATCCAATAAATCGTTCCCAGAGTGCGAACAGACTCCAACTTCCTAGAGTGTAAATTGGAGTATAAACATCCAATAAATCGTTCCCAGAGTGCGAACGGACTCCAAATTCCCAGAGTGTGAATTGGAGTATAAACATCCATTAAATCGTTCCCAGAGTGCGAACGGACTCCAAATTCCCAGAGTGTGAATTGGAGTATAAACATCCAATAAATCGTTCCCAGAGTGCGAACGGACTCCAAATTCCCAGAGTGTGAATTGGAGTATAAACATCCAATAAATCGTTCCCAGAGTGCGAACGGACTCCAAATTCCCAGAGTGTGAATTGGAGTATAAACATCTAATAAATCGTTCCCAGAGTGCGAATGGACTCCAAATTCCCAGAGTGTGAATTGGAGTATAAACATCCAATAAATCGTTCCCAGAGTGTGAACGGACTCCAAATTCCCAGAGTGCGAATTGGAGTATAAACATCAAATCCATCGTTCCCAGAGTGTGAACGAATTCCTAAAAAGCCCAAATAGGTGTGACTGGCCATCTATTGGCTGACTCCAACTTTCCAGAGTATGAATTGGAGTATAAACATAAATTACAGGTTCCCGAAGCACGAACCGAAGCATCCATGCTAACTCCAGATTTCCAAAGCGCGAGTCGGAGTACAAACATCAATTCCAGGTTCCCGGAGTGCGAACCAAAATGCAAATGCTAACTCCAGGCTCCCAGAGCGTGAATCGGAGCATTAACATCAATTCCAGGTTACCGAAGGGCGAACCGGAAAATACAAATGTCAACTCCAATTCCCTAGAGCGTGAAGTGGAGTATAAACATCAATTCCTGGTTCCCGGAGCGCGGACCAAAATACAAATGCCAACTCCAAATTCCCAGAGTGTGAATTAGAGTGCGAATGCCAAGTCAAAGTTGCGAACTGGAGTATAAACATTTAATAACTCTAAGATTCTCAGAGTGCGAACATTTAATAACTCTAAAATGGGTGTGAACGGCCATACATCAACTAACTCCAGATTCCCAGAGTGCGAACTGGAGTATAAACATCAATAAACTCCAGTTCCCAGAGGATGAATTGGAATATAAAACAACGACTCACTCAAGTCCTGAGAGCACGGATTGGAGCACGAATTCCAAATGGGTATGACTAACCACCCATCAACTAATTCCAGATTCCCAGAGTGTGAACTGGATTGTAAACATCAACCAACTCTAATCCTCGAAGCATGGATTGGAATATAAATACCAGAAGGGATGCGATTTTATTGTCCATCTATCAATTCTAATTCCGCAGCAAGTTCTGTAGTACAAAAGCGGATGTGGTTAGACTTTCTTCTTTCCAACTCTTCCCCTGACATGGGGGCACACTTATCATAAAAAATCGGTTGTGATCCGACTAACTAGCACTAAGCGGGCACGACATGACCGTTCATGCATCAACACTTATTCCCGGCACGGGACCTATAACATAATCTTTTAGAGATGCACTCCAACCGAGCAAGACAAGATTTCTTCCTTGATTCGACAGGGAGATGTAGATTCGCAAAACAGACCTAGCTGAACGCCTTATCCTAAATGGATATGACTACCCATCCTATCGCAAATGAACATGACACGACCGTACATCCGCTAACTCTAGCCAACGATCTGGCGAGTTGTGCATGCAACATGGACGGAGGTGACCCAACCATCTGCCAATCAACTCCTTCCTCCAATTCAATCGGAGAAACATCAAATTAAAGTTGCCGCAATGTGACCGCAATGTGCCAGAGGAATTAATCGAGGAAAATGCGGTTGACCATTTTCTACTAAAACTCTTAGTCCCCAGAGTAGGGACAAGGGTATGAACATCAAATAGGTGTGACTAATGGCCCTTCAACTGCCTCTAGTCCCCAGAGTGCGACTGCGACGATAGACAGATGAAGAATGTGATTCGACCGTTCATTTACCAACTCCGACCTAAAGTCGACGAGAGGAGTATAAACTCGCTACAGATGCAATTGGACCGTCCACAAACTAACTCTGCTAAAACCAAGACTGGGGGCAGAAGAACAAATCATTGAAAGAAGAGAAAGGTGACTCGCTACATTGCTAGCTATTCAGATTCCTTTACAATTTAAGGCAACGACTGCAAGGAGGCCTTAATGCTAACCAATCAAAATGATGCTCGAAGTTACGAGAAGCCAATTATATCGTACCACCAGATCGACGGGCAATATCGATTTGCACCTTTCATATCATACCAAAGGATCGATAGGCAATGAGGTCCGTACATTCAACATTGTGTCGCTAAATCGACGGCCAATATCGATCCTCTTCGACTACAATTCGATGTGACCCGAGCACCCATCGAACACCTTCGACCACCAGAGCATGGATAGAACCGCGAATGAGTGTGACTTGACCGTTCGTCCTCCGTCGCCTTCCATCGATCCGCCAGGAAGTGCATGAGACTGGATGAGCATGACCTGACTGCATTTGAGCTAACTTTGTCCCTAGATCTGACGGGAGAACGTAAATCGAAACGGACGTAGTTGATCACCTAACTCCAAAAGAATGCAATGCGACCATTCATTCTTTGGCTCTTAACCAAATCTGACAAAACGAGCAATTCAAAACAAGTATAACCTAAATGTCCGCGCACCGATTCTTACCCTCGGTTCGAGAAAGCATCAATCCTGCATTGAATCTTACTGGACAATTTATTCTTCATATGTTTCCCCGAGTATGAAAACATAAGCAGCAAAGTGAATGTCGATAAGGCAACGAGATATTTTGCCTAGAGGAAAGAACTAGGACAGAATGCAGAATATGGCACGGCTCGGCCTTCCATCGGTTAACTCGATATCACGGTTTAATGGGATAGAGTGTGAAATTGAAGCGAACACTATCTACCTTGCTGTTTATCGAGATATTCCCCAGACTTGGGGGCATGCACGAGAAATGAGATGAATATAATTTGATCTTTTATCAAACAACTCTAGCTCTTACAACTTGGACTACAGTATAAACACAATAGAAGCTAGGCTCGATCATTCATGCAATACACCCATCAACCCAAGACTGGGGACATGAATGTGATCATCCAAGAGCTGGATACAACTACTCAACCCAATAGCTTGTGCCTAGTATTTATAACAGCTTGACGTTACAACCGAAATGATGCTTAGAGATAGAATCCTCAGATTAATGCCTGGACTTATGTGCAGTAGATCATCATTCCGACCCTTCTAATGAGCAATGGATCGTGAGTACATTGAATGGAAAACGCATTGCTTGGAAACACATATAGATTCAAACTCGTAGTTGGAGCAAGCTATGCAGCAGCACACAATACAGGGCTAAAATTTACTAAGCCTTTGGTTTAACACACCTATAAGGCTAACCATTTACCATTGCAGATAAGCACATGGAGTGTATACAACCCATCATGAGAATTGTAGATCAGATCACAACTCTACTCCATGATTGTGCAAGAGTCAACTGCATTGCTCCAGTGAATAAAAACGAAGCGACGTGGATCTAGGAAGATCTACTGCACTTAAGGAGGAGGCGAATCTACTCAAAACCAATAGGTTTATCCGCGGTGTCCTCTACCCAAAATGAGTATTCATTCCTTTGCTTGTGCGAGAAACAAAAGGAGAGTAGTGAACGTACGCCGACTACTCAGATTTGCACAAGGCATGGCAAAGCATAGCTTTCCACATCTAATGATCAACCAACTAATAGACTCAACCATCATACATGAATTACTCTCATCCATGGACGCAAACTCCAGATACAATCAGATACCGAAACATATCCCAGACTAGGAATACAACCGTTTCATTACTGATGCGAGCCTATAGTGCTATGCTGCATTCCTTGGATTCAAACTTTGGAACGCTTATGCTACTTACCAAAGGACGATTAACAAATCATTCAAAAATCAGATCGGCCGATCAATGAGAGTATATGTAGTTAACATGCTTGTGAGATCACGACCATCAAGCGACCGCATCGATCACTTGACAAAGATATTCAGTGCTATCCAACAACCGCAGAATGAAATTTAATCCTTTGAAAGGCTCTTTTCAGCGTTGTATAAAATGAATTCTCGGGTTTCGTCATCAATTCCCGTGGGATTGAGGCTAATGTCAGAAAATGCTGAAGATTAGAGTCATCCGTATATGGAGGAAACCAAGCAGCTCTGATAGATCGCTCAGAGAGGCCTCCCATTTTGCCCAAGATCTTGGATCGTGAAGATCTACACTTCAATTGGGTCATGTCAACACACGCCATAAGCATCGCAATGCTATGTGAAGATAAACTAATCCAAAGACTAATATGCAATGAAAGCTGGCTATTGACAAGCTTACCCTGTTAATGTTTGTACCGACCAACCGTTACGATGGGACCAATGGCAACCTTAAATGTCTGAAAGTTTACTCAAATGGAATAATAAAGCTAAGTATGAAGCCTTAGTCGCCAAGCTAAGACTTACAAAAAGAATAGGAATGGAAGCTTTACATATCTTATACGATTTCTTCTTAATGTGCCAATTCAGGGAGGACTATCTGACTAGGGGGCAACGTCTTGCTCCTTATCTCAATTGTATCCTAGAGATACTAGCCGACTTCTAGTATTACGCCACTATCCCAATCGTTAGAGAACAAAACGAAAAGGCCGAATCATTGGCTGAGCTAGCCAACTATGGGGATGCGCAACAAACAGACTTTATCCCAGTAGAGATATTTACTATTCCAAGCGCTGAAAGATGAAGATCGACTAGATTTTAGAGATGGATCCAAGAAAGGGGTCATGGGTGACTCCTATCAAAGGCTATCTACCGTGGGGAATTCTTCTTGAATAGACGAATGAGAGATGGCATATCCTCCGCAAACAATCACTGCACGATTATGTCTGGATCGTTCAACTCCATCAACACAAAACATTACACTTGTATCCATCAATCCAAGATCCAATATTACATATCCATCGATACGAAGCATACATTCTAACATCCCAAATCGATCCAGGAGAGGATCGGCACAAAAGGAAGGACTTAAAACAACTATCGAACGTTGTTACAACTCAAATTTCACTTCGAATCCGTTGCCTTCCTACCTTTACACGATCGAATCCATCCCAACTTTATCGGTGCGAGGAATCATCGATTCAAGGAAGCACTAAGCAAAGGCTGGATTAAAAAACCGTCGACTCGAAGACGATCGATCCGAACAGACGTGACTTCGAATCCATCAAAGGACGTCTATGAGAGCAAATGAATCGCTATGATTTGAAAAATTACTTGTCTACCTTGTATACCGATTCAGGAGAGGATCGATACAAGAGGATAATCATAGACAACCATAAAAACAATGCTTTGACTTGAATCTAAAATCGATTCAGGAGAGAATCGATACGAAATTCAATAGCGAACAAAACCGACATGACTCGTGAACGCACGACGTTAACAAGGGTCAAACTAGTATATGTGCATACCTATCGAACTAACATTTGATTTTAGACATTTACAGGGATCAAACAGTCATCCTGTTACAACTACAATAGCCAACGGCTAAGCGCTATTATACAGCAATCAATCATATCAAGGCAAGGTTGCAGTAATACAGCGTACGAGTCTCAACAAAAAGAGAGCAATGATTTTTCAGAAAGAAATGGCAGCTATTCAAAGCACGTCATGTTCCCACAAGACGTACTTTGGGGGGCAAAATGTTATCCCGCTTTTTGGCAAAGCCGTGATACCAAAAGATTGGCCAAAAACAAAGGGCAGATCGTCTCAGAGATTGGTTGCACTTCTCTTCGCTATGGATATCGATGAATTTTGTCCGAGCCCGGATCGGGCCGCAATTGATAGGGCATGACAAGAAAGACCATAGAAGCCAGCATTTCAAATTTCAAGTCAATCTGAGGTCGTACGCTCAAGTTATGATGGATTCAAGTTGGGAAGGTGCACATTGCTCGGTTCGAACCCATCATGTTCGAACCCATCATATTCGAACCCATCGTGTTCGAAACCATCGTGTTCGAAACCATCTATTTCGAACCCATCATATTCGAACCCATAGGAAGAGGCGACATTCGAATCCATCTAAGGAACTCCCTACTTCGAATCCATCACAAATTCGAGTCCTTCCTATGCTTCGAATCCACCACAGCTTCGAATCCATTAATAGCTTCGAACCCATCACAGCCTCGACTCCATCGCTCACCTTCGAATCCATCCATCATCTTCGACTCCATCACTCACCTTCGACTCCATCGACTTCGACAACTTCGAATCGATCCAGGGCGCATTTGGATCGATTCGAACGAATCCACTCCATCGATTCGAAGACGACCTTCGAATCCAACAAAGCGGCTAAGCTAGCACGAACATGAATCGGCTCGAAGACAGGCGCGCCCCAATCGATTCGAAGTATTCGCTTCGGCCATGCATCGATTCGAACGAATCGATTCCATCGATTCGAACCAAACAGCATGCCGAACACCCAATTTCGAACCGATCATAACTCCCAATCTACTGATCCAAATCCCATGAAATTTTTACAGAAGTTTGTCTACATGATGAAGAACGTCCACGCCAAGTTTCATCGCAATTGGACAATTTTTTGATCGATTCGAAGTTCACTTCGAATCGATCCCAAACTGGGCACGCACTTCAAGAACGCGGGCCTGTGGGCCCCCCGTCACGTGCCAAGCAGCCTCTCCATGATTTAGGCGGGATTTTGGCCTTCCACACCTATAAATAGAGCCCCTGGTCATTCAGAGAAGAGGTCGGAGAATTTGGGGAGAAAGAGTACGCCTAAATGCTGCCAGAATCACTCCATACCACCACCTTGGCTGCTGATTTCGAATTCAAGTCTGTTGTCTGCTGTAGTTTGCTTCAAAACACTTGTGACCTTCAAGTATTAAGCAATAAAGTGATAAAACTTCATAGTGGACGTAGGCGCATCGCCGAACCACTCTAAATTCTTGTCTTCTGTTCAATTTACTTTTCTGTAACTTGGAGTTTTTGTTAGATAATCTTCATTTCCAATTTAAGTTCTTCATTTATTATCTCTTCAAAGACTTCCGAAGGGTGTTGCCCAATTTTGGTGCAAACATTAGCATGTGTTTGAAAATATGTTCACATGTCCTCTTAATATATGACCTGCTCAGTTATAGTTCCACCGTGACATACGATTTCACAAACGATCATTGTACAGCACCGGCTGTTTGAACTTGGTACCATCTAATTTTATTCCTGTTTTCCTTATACGATTGTTTTTTAATTAATGTTGCTGTTGATTAGACTGTACCGGTACCCACTATGCGTTACATATACCTACCACTTTGCGTAAACAATGACAATTTTTTTTGATTTCATTAGTGTAGTTTTTTTGGTGATATTAGAATGAATGCAAAAAATTTTCAGCAGACCGATCGTTCTCATAGATATATATCTGATTTACAAATCCAACATCGCCAATATATTCTGGAAACGCTAATTTGTTTGCAAATTATTTAACTGTGATCTGCCAAAAAGAAAGTCCTGGTACTTTGTTATCACTGTTGTTGCAACCTTCGTGGTTTGATACAACATGATTACTGTGCTTGCCATCCAACTTCTGCCTGCCTTAATCTCAGACGAATTTTATGACCTCTTTGAAAACCAACTGTCCGTTAAATTAACTGCTCATATGATTACTAACACATGGCTGGTTAACAACCCTCCAAACAATTATTGAGTAGAATTGCTGCATTTCATGCATGTAGTTTCCCCAGTAGTGTATCGCTATAAATCATCATTTCAGTTTGGGGTTTCCCACGACAGACTGTCCTAATGCTACATTGTCAGAAAAATCTGATAGACGATTTAAATCAGTCATTGGTTATACTACGTTGCCAACATCCAATACAGTTTTGAAAATATATGTCCGTGGAACTGATTTCGTTATCACTTTGTGTAGCTTAATCCTGTATTACTTTCAACTACTGTCCGGACTCTTACCTAAACAGTACTGCTTATTGATTATTGGAGGGACGTTTATTACATAAGTTTAATCTTACAAAATCCTTTGTTTACCTTCTTCAAATATTTATAATTAATTTTTTAATCTTCGTACCATGGTCCTGCCAGAAGTGGGTGCACCTTTAGTGGAACATCTAAGGTCTAACTCTACTTAAAAATAAATGCATCCATAAAATTAGTCATTAGGCTGCACAATCACTTCTGTTGAATAGCTATAGTATATGATTTACTTGCTTAACGGTATGTCCACTCTGATTGGTAATATTGGTCAAAACCTGTCTCTTCTAGGTTCAGTTCTTGACTTGGTTGTTTTACCACAGATCCTTCATTACCTATGTTATCACATTAAGACGAATCAACTATGTGTACTATTTGCTACTCTTCAATTGCTCTTTTGTTAAATCAACTATCACCTAAATTATTATATACTTTGGGTAATCCTTATTCCACATTTTGATATTTTCTTATCATGCGCACATGGTGAATGTTTTTTAATTCTTATTTTAAGATTGATCAATACACCAATTTTGTACCTTGTGTCTATCTTTTACTGCAAACTACAGCCTATGTTATCCCTAATCTGAGGTCTAAACATGACATTCGATTATTTAGTTGGTAAGAAAATTACTAACTCGACACAAAACGTTATGAATTTTTGATTAAATACATTTCTGACTAGCATCTGCATTTTCTTCAGAGGATGTTTGACAAGTTGAACAAATCTGTACCTACATGGCCGCCCTGATCATGAAGACTGATGAGAGGAGGAAACTAAAACTTTTCAAAGTTCAAAACTGGCACAACACCAAAAAGGTTTATTTGTAACAAATATAGTCGTTACAAATGAAATTTATAACAGATATAGTCGTGAGCGGTACAGGCGTAAGGTATTTCGTTATAAATATTTATAACGGCCTCTACCCATTATTAGGTATATCACTTACCAACGGACTTTGTCGTTAGAAATCTAAATTTTTGTAACGAAATAGGTTGTTATTATTTGCATCGGTTTGTAACGGGTATTTTACGTTATTTAGTTTCTCCTTTCACGGTGGAAGAAGGGGTTGGCATTCTAAATTATCACGACCTTGTCTGTTACAAATTTCATCATTAGTAACGCACTTGTTCGTTACAAATTTCATTAATAGTAACGACTATGCTCGTTATAAATTTCGTCTTTAGTAACGAATATGTTCGTTACAGCTACCAAACCATGTAGAGCTGCATTTTTGCTAGCATTTACACTACAGAATTGTCTATTATAACACAGTAGGTACATACATATCAAAAATTACAGAATTTCAATAACAATAAGTAATTACGCATCCAAACATACAACTTAAATTGCACAAATATTTGACAACAAATTAAAGGAAGATTCGAAATTTCACAAGTCCATCATACATAACTAAAGAGTATGAAATCAAAATATTACAAGTTCTAACATCTTTTTTAGAAGATTCACCATTGCCATATATAGCCAATTCAGGAGCTATTTGCTAAAACATCTACAATAAACACATCATTGCTAAGCACAAGATCTTGATGAATCTTCACAGCAATTCTTTTGGTGCCGTTACGGCCGATCCTATTTATGTCACAAAGTTTATGATCACTGTATCTTCCTCGAATTTCAAATGCAACATATGGTGTCTCTTTTGGAGCACGCTTTATTTGAACATGAACCTTGTTAGGCTTGGAATTCGGTACTCTTCTAGCAAAAAACCTAGGCTTACTTTCACGTCCAATGTAAATTTTCCAGCTGTAGTCTAAACTTATAACCTGAAGTATCAAATAAAGTTATAAACCTAAGTAATGCACAACGTCCAGAGTGTTTTCTGCATGATATTAATCAAACATACGTTACAAAGGATATAAAACTGCACCGATTTCTTGATTGTATTGTAGACAAACTGGTGCTATTAGTACCTGTAAGAATTGCTTTATTAATCCATTAAAGTTTTACTAGGTACAGTACTGTCTGTCCATATCCATCATACACAAGATAAGTCTTTTTTGATCTTGTTTGAGGTCCACCCTTAATTTTGTGTATCCGTCTGCTCCTGTAGGTACGTGCATGAAATATTATAAAGAGATTATGTACATAAATTAGTAACCTGCAAATTTTAAATATAATTTTAGGTACAAATGGTTGGATACTTTTTTTTTCTTCTCCTTTTTTAGTGCAAATATCAAATGATTTAGTGGGTACAGAGGAACTTACCAAGAGTTAGAAAGGCTAGAAGAACTCCAAAAATCAATGTAATGGAAGTCATCCTTATTTTGTACGTAAGATCTATCCCTTTACTATGTTACCAGTCCAACACCACAAACTATTATATAGAAGTTTAAAAGATCCATATACTATTGCAGCTTGATGGTTCATTTCTAGTTCAGCTTTCTGATGGTTCAACTCAGCATGTTTATGTTACCTATCAGTGGAAACCTGATATATGTACAAATTACAAAGTTTTTGGTCATACAAATGAAATTTATATCAAAGAATGCAAAAAAAAGTGAAGAAAGTGAGTGTGTATCACATGGAAACAAGCAGAATATCAATGGAGGAAATGAGAGATCTAAAGGAAATACCTATAAGCCAGCTGAGTCACTTGTAGGGTTTCCTAAGAAAAGAATATGGAAAAAGGTAGTACACAGAAAGAAAAATGCAACAAGAAATAATGATGATAACTTCATCTTAAATGAGAAAGTTTATTCCTCTAGGGTTGATAATGTTTAAAGTAATGATGTTGATGAAATTGTTAATGAAAATGGGTCAAAATCAACTCCTGTAGAAGTTGTTGTATTGTCAAATAAATTTTCCACACTAGATGATGCCAAGGAAGGAGAAATCATAGTTGTTGATGGTTCTGATGATATTATTGAAGGAGAAATAGAGATAGTTGGAAAAGTTATTTGTGAGAATGATTGTGATGAAGTTAATCAGTTGAATGATCATACGTAACAAACACCTTGCCTTTGTGACACATAACATTTTTCTTTTAAGAACAATAATGGCAAATGTAATCTTGTAACGACCCGAAATTTTCGATAATTAAAATATAGTAATTTAATAAAGATTTGTGATTTAATGTTGGAAGAAATAAAAAATTGTGATTTAATAACAAGACATAATTTGCTAAATATTTCTATTATAGGATGAGAATCGATTAAATATGTATTTGTAGGAAAACAAAAAAAAAAAAAAAAAAAAAAAACTTGCATTTGCTAAATATATGTACCTTCTACAAGTGCTTGTAGCTATCGGTCAAGCTTCAGGTGGTATTTGTTTTAGTGAAGCATTTAATCCATCCGTTCCCAGCACCTAGACTTGACAGATAAAAACTTAGTTTTAAATGTATATCAGTTTATTCCAAAAACTAACAAGCTTACTGACATGCACATAAGGCCATTGCTCTGCACTACCATCAACAGTTGCTTTTATAATTCTCCTGCAAAATTATAGATGGAAATGTAAGTGCAGAAAGAAGCTGCATTTACAGTATTATGTACTCAACATACATACAACTTGAAATTTCAGTTACAATTTATTAAAGACACAACAAAGTTAGTGTACTTCAGCTTAATACATTAAAAAAAAGCTTAACACATAAAAAGGAAATTCATATAAAATTCTTATACTACAACTGCATTTACAATATCGTCTTATATTACAACTTGAAATTTCAGTTACAGTTTATTAAAGACACAACAAGGTTCGTGTGCTTCAGCTTACTACATGAAAAGGATATTCACAAAAGTATCTTATACTACAACTGCATTTACAATATTGTCTTATACTACAACTTAATACATGAGGATTCTAATAATTTTAAGTGGGTTCGTGTACTTCAGCTTAATAAATCAAGGTTCTAATAATTTTTAATCTGAACCTTGACATCATTTCTGAGTTAAATGATATAAGGTAATTGGATAAAAAAAATTTGATTAGTTATATCTGCATCAATCAATAGTATAGAAAGAAATAACATAAAGAACTAACCTTTCTTCATATGCTTGCACAATACTACTAAATGCACCAGAACCAAGAAGCTCAGTTATATATTATCTTCCTGCTAACACTGAATTTGGAATGATTGGCAACTCCTTATTCGCTTAAAATCCAGTCCTGAAATTCAAAATTGGGATACTTTGGAATTAAGCATGTAAGATAGGCTGAAAGAAACTTCATCATTAATTTAGTTTAAGCTGTCTAAAACATGAATCTAAAACTTGAAGGTAAAACATAATTTTAATAACGATTAGAAATCATTTACCAAAACATATATAATCAACCAACAATTTTCTTCGTCAATTTGTTGAAAAGTTACTTACGGGTCAGGTTCATAAATTATAAGAATCAAAGTACGATTTGGAGCCTGATGCAGCCCGAAGAACTTAATTATCCAGAAATTCAAATGTAATTCACACATAAAAAGGAAAGAATTTGGTTTAGCTTTTAAGAGTCTTATTTTACCAATTCACTTAATATTATAAGTCAAATTTCAATATATCAATTATAATTGAATGGTGAAATCACTTTTGTTCAGATCCAACCAAAATATTTGAGTTCAAACATAATACATTTATTACTACAATTATAGGTAAAATTATCGTATATTTTGCAACTGAAATCCTAGTCTAGGTTAATACATTTTTCTATAAATAATTTCCCTGATACAAGCTAAAGCTAAGCTCTCTGTGAAATTCCAGTCTAGGTTAATACATTTTTCAATAAATAATTTTCATTAATAAATATTTAAACCATGTTTTATGTAACATTCACGGCACTACAGCATAAATAATCATGAGCTGCACATTCATCCAATTTAAGTTCACCTATTATTAGTAAAGGTGGTTCCAAATTTTTCATCAAGGAAATAAAAATTAATGCGAAATAAAAAAACCTACTTAAACCTGCTTAAAAATTTGTTGTTGATTGAAACCTACATAAAAAACCTACTTAAACCTACTTAAAAAAATTTCATCAAAACAATTATAGTAAAACTTACTCAGATAGAAATCTAATTTTAATTCAATGCGAAATAAAAAAACCTACTTAACGAACATTTTCTTGTTGATTGAATTCATATGATATCCACCTCAAACTGAGCTTAGCGAACATCTCGTTTTAATTGAAAGCGAAGGCGCAATTCGAGATTCGAGAAAAACGAAAGATACCTGGCGAAAACGAAATAAAAACGAAGTATACGTATAACTTTCGTTTTTATTTTTAATATTTTCTGTTTTCCATTTTTCCATATTTGAATATATCTCATTTGTAAAACATCTGCTGATAAATGCAAATTAAATATAAGTGAAATTTTCAAACAAATAAGGACCATGTACCTGAAACTATACTTGATTATATTCAAAACTAAAATATGTTATTTTTTAGAATCCTGATATGAATACACATATTTAAAATTGATATATTTGATACCTTTTTGTTTAAAACATGTATTAACTTGACATTTGTATATACAAGAGATCTGATATCCAAAGTCTAACATGTACAGAACCAAATTTATATACATTTCAGAACCAATATGTCTGAAAATAACTTATGTGAATCTAGCACATGCCTTAACACTCATGTATACACTAAACTACATACCTTCAAAGACTCATACACACACACGAGTACCGAGGCACGTCCGATGGACGTGCGCAAAGAGAAACGTGAGTTAATCATTTTGTTATAATGTAATAGTAATATATGTACGCATAATCGGTATTAAAAGAATAATGAGCAATTATCTCATAGCAGTGAAATTATCCAAAATATGAAATTGAAAGTTATATATGAGTACCTACCTTTTCATTAGAAAAGAAAGCGTCAACAATGTAGGATAATAAATTTATTGCCCGTTATCAATGAAAATGTGAATCTTGTCGTGTACAAAGATAAATGATATTCTTTTTTGTTTACTAATGGAGTTTGGAGTTTAAAAGATTTACATCATATATCATATATTCACATAAGAGAAGTTGGACCTTCGTGAAACCCAGTTATGAGAAGTTGGACCTTCATGACTGGTCGAATGCCATATGATAGGTAACCAAATTCATAAGCATTGTTTTATAAAATGTGACTAAGTTAACCAAGTTATCTAAGTTTTATAAAATGTAACTAAATTTATATAGTAGTAATAATAAATTATAAAATATTGACCATTATTTTGTAAATGCTTCAATTTACATCAGAAAGTGAAGAAACAAGAGGATAGTTTGCTTGATGATCAGAGGCTTGCTGATGCTAGGAAAAGGCTTGCTGCTAACTACCAAGAAGCTCAAAATGGCAAATATTTGTACTATATCTTAACTTGGTCACTTAAGGTCCACCTTTTTATGTTTAATTGACGCTTGATCATATCATCATCCACTAATTAAATATTAGACAGAGATCTTGACCATATCACACACTAAATATTAGACAACAAAATCTACTAAAGCGGTCTATTTTAAAATGGACAAACAATGGCAGTTCCAAAATTAAAATCAAGTTATGTGGCTTAAATGTTACTGCTACTCATATTTCTATCTCCAAATTTGAATTTATTGCATTTGAAACATATAAAATCAGTACTTATGCCATTAGGCATTAACATGCATGAATATAAGCTTTTAACCTTGAAAATGGATCAGGGCTCACAACTGAAACCTAAACCCGTAAGTTACATATGAAGGCAGACAGTTAATCTTTTCTAAATGCGGAGTTCTATTTTTTAATTTCAAAATTGTTATGGCCATTGAAGTATGATCACTGTTCTACTTCGTTTACCGTGTGAAATGCCTTCTTTTGAAACCATCTACTTCATTTTCGAAAAAGAAGCTTAACATCGTAAATAAAACATGTAACAATAATTCTAATTGAGTTTTATATAATCATATCTCCAGTACATATCCAAATCCAATGCACATTGCAGCATTTCACGAGTAATCCAAGCCTAGTATATTTATATAAAAAGTGAGTTTCCAAAAATCCATCAATAGAACCGACCAGCTCGATTGCAAAAAAATGAAATATACCTGGCGAAAGCGAAGGCGGAGGGGGTGATAACCCTAGAAAGAATTTTGAGGCGAAGGAACAGGCGAAGGAGGCAATAACCCTAGAACGAATTTCAGGCAGAAGGGGCGCTAACTTAAAACGATAACGAGGCGGAGGCGGCGGAATTGGCGATAAACGATAACCTTAGAACGAAAATTTGATTTTTAGAATGAAAATAGAGGATAATTAGAAGCGTGGTAAACGGGAGAAGTAACGATAGCAGATAGAAGATAAAATGACAATCTCATCCTTGTGCTTTTATCAATCTACAAAATTCCCAAATTCTATAACGGAAATAACCATTGTAAACGTTTATAACGGAAATAACCGTTAGAAATTTGTAACGATAATAACCGTTACAAATTAGAATGAAAAAAGTGCGACAAAATGTCATATTTGATGTAGTGTGGCAAACCATATCCCACCTGCATGCCTTATATTATATGCTGTTTTTTATGGACTTCTGCCAATTTGATATTTGTACTGTAACCATGTGTACTTTCTTATTCTTATCATATTTCAGTGCTTTGAATTATAATTGTGTATGTCTATTTCATGTTCGCACCTAAGCTTTACTTAAATTAGCGTTTCACAATCGTTTATTTTTCTACCGTTGTCTGCTATTACTCTCCAACACATAGTAACTACTTATGTTCCCTGCATGAAAGCGTTCATGGATATTTAGTCCAAAACCTTGTGCTGACTTCATATATTGCCTTCTGCAATATTGAGCTTTGAGTGGTCGAACCGGACTTGCATACTTTTACAAATTGGGAACGCGGTGTTCGTGTTATACTATACTGGCATCTGTACATAATCATCTAATACTTTACAATAAAATAGAGGAATCGATTGTGCCGTGACTTATGATCAGGTTGTTATAAGGATGCCAATCAAATCACGCCATTTTGGACACAAAGTTGATACCATTCACGTAGTAAGCGTCAAACTGCTGCTCTGTACATTGGTGCTATATCTGTATAGATGTTACATGACATATGCACGGTCTGACCGTGTCCAACTCAATATTACTATATTTGTACAGCTGTTATACGATTAATTAGGATGTAAAACCCAACGTATTTATCTCTTAACTCACATATTTTATGCTGTCGTAGTGGTCCCATCAGCAACAGTACGTACCAATTTCTTTTTTTTTCATGCAACACAATTTCCATCTACTCCTTCGTACCCATTTCCAGTGCATATTTATGGCAGTTTGCAAAACCTGCCTTCGTTTCAACACGTTGTTGAATCCAACATATAGTTACTACTGTCAATGAGGAGATGACTACTTGAGTTTATTGACTACTGTATGCACGAACATTGGTCGTAAAAATGTATTTGTCTAAATTAATATCAGCCTACAGCCTGAAATTCATATTTGTTTGGCCGAGGAAACATTACAACATATATAAAGCAATATGTTAGCTGCATTTCTATTGTAACCTACGAAAACCAGCACATATAGCCATGGTTTAGTTGCTGGCTAATGTGTGGACCACACACATCATAAACACGAACTTAGTTAAATAAGTGGGTGAGAGTTTTTTAGCCACAACAAGTTCCGCACCCGTACTACAACCTCTGTAGATGAACTTCGCCCACACATAATACCTTCCAGATATGTATTACAAAAAAGTTTGTAAACAAAAATATACCCTCGAACTCAGACAGTTAAATATTCTTTCAACTACTATCCACAACATGCAGCTATTCACAACCTGTAAGACTCCAGCTTTGTTGTTTGTAATATTTGTATCTTTTTAATTTTTTTCAACGTCTGGTGCTCACAAACTGTAATACAAACTAAAAAATTACTGCCGCAAAAAGTGGAAAGTTGGGTTTACATGCACCATCATGCAGACAGTTTAACCACGTTCTGAGGAACCCACCATTTTATGAAGATAGTCTTTGCTGTTCTTTTTCCATTTCATGAACTTGCAACAACTTCTATCCTTCTTTTCAACTGCCTTTACTAAAATGGATGCAAACGACCTGTTGCTTTCGAAACTGGTGTTTGGTACAAAATGGAATACCATTTTTTTTTTTTTAACTGGTACTTTATATACAAATCATTGGGACAACACCATATCCCATGTCAAATAAACGTTCGAAAGCAAGTTTCGAACTTGTGACATTCTACACCAAATCCGAATCAATTAACCACTTGGACAAAGGTGCTTGTCATGGAATACCATTCTTGTCCGAGTGGCTAGGATATGGAAATTGATCAGTCAGGGAACAAACGAGGTTTATGCGCTGAACATGCATTTCGTCGACATCGAGGTATGGTATTGGCTACCGTTGCTGTCGGGTCGGGTAGTATGCTACATTTTTTCCCTCCCCTCCCTCCGTTAGAATTCGTACAGTTACAGAAACAGGGGTACAACTGCATATGCAGTAGGAGTGGTATCAGTTTTGATTGTACTTAGTTTGCTGCATACCCGTGCTGCCCCTGGTTAAAAATCAATCGGCGTTATTAATTTGTCTGCGCACGAATGTAAACCCATTTATTTTCTGCACTTGGATTATGCAACTTGGACCTTTCTACTGTCTGCATCATACATGACTGCAAAAACATTTAATATCAGTTATTTAGTTTACATTTGTTTATTACCGTTTCTGAACTATGGTGTGAACTGTTGGAAATTTGTTTGAAGTGAATTGTTAAAAAAAATTGGCTAAGTGGAAATTGGCTCCTATATTTGAATAGTCCCACATTGTGAGATTATATGCAAGAATCAAGTATTTATACTTGATTCTTAGAGGCTAAGTTGGGCCCTTTGAACACCCAATGATGCTCTTTTGTGAGGAGAGAGGCCATGCTTGACCACCACACGCGCGCGCCGACCGACCGACTCGACCCGGGCTTGGGCTTGTAGTGATGTACCACTTATATTTTTGCTACAAATTTATTAACAGTTTTTTGACCGGGCTGGAACGGTTATTTAAGCCCGTATTGAAGAACGTTGAGCAACGTTCATTATTTGACCCATTATTCTCAGATTCGTTTTTTTTCCCACGTCCTCAACCAGTAACGTTCTTTTACACCGCTTCGTCTTCTTAACTGATAGAGAGACGGACGAAAAAGAAGAACAACATCTCAGTCTTCGTTTTTAAAACAAAAAAATATTCGAGCGATTATTTTTAAAAAAGTGCAAACAGATTCGGTTCGTCGGTGCAACGAATCGATACCGTAAATCTTAGAGAGGCTGTTTTATCCTAGAGGCGGCGGTGATAATAACGAACTGCTAGCACCAACCAACAGATCGCCGAAACGTCTTCAAGAAAGTGACGTAGTACACGACTCAGCCGAAATTAGCCATAGTTTTCCAACAATTTTGAAGACGTCCGACAACAATGGCCTCTGCTGCAGATCTAGATGTCGCCGCTCCCACTTCCTTCTTCCAGCTCCCGGTGGTCTCTGCTGCTCCCTTCAGATTCGAGGGGCTCCATTTCAAACGCTGGAGACAGAAGATGTAATTCTTCCTGACCACTAGAAAAGTCGTGGCTGTGCTGACAACCGACAAACCGCAGCTACCCAGTAGACCAGACAACGAAGCAGATGCAGATCAGATGCAAGCCTGGACAGAAAAATCAAAGGAGTTGCAGAACCGGACAGACCAAGATTACATGTGCCGAAACTTCATACTCAACGGCCTCAGCGATGACCTGTACGACTACTACAATTCTGACAAATCAGCCAAAGAAATCTGGGAAGCACTGCAAAAGAAGTACGATACCGAAGAGGCTGGAGCAAAGAAACATGCAGTCAACCGCTATCTCAAATACCAGATGACGGATGACAGGTCAGTAGAGATGCAGTCTCATGAGCTTCAGAAAATTGCTCATGAGATCATCTCCGAAGGTATGAGCTTAGATGAACAGTTTCAGATTGTTGTTATTATTGATAAACTGCCCCCAGGTTGGAAAGACTTTAAGAATGTGCTTAGGCACAAGACTAACGAATTCTCCTTAGAAAGCTTGATCACTCGCCTCCGTATTGAGGAGGAGGCTCGGAAACAGGACCAGAAAGAGGAAGTGCTTGTTGTCAACAACAACAACACTAAAAAGTCCAAGCCAACAGTTCTGAAACCAAATCCGAAAAACTTTAAGAATCAGAACCGCAACCGCAACAAACAGAATTGGAACCCGCAAGGGAACCAAAGAGGACAGCAGAAACCGACCCAAAAGAATGACTCTGGACAGTTGTTTCTGTGCTACAACTGTGGAAAACCAGGTCATATGGCACGCAAGTGTAGGAACAGATCAGGCCCTGCACCGTAGGCTAACCTGGCTGAGGAGCCTTTGACGGCTATGATTTCTGAGATTCACCTTGTTGGTGGATCAGAGGGTTGGTGGGTGGACACTGGTGCATCCCGCCATGTCTGCTATGATCGTGCTATGTTTAGTACATACACGGCTGCTGATGATCAGAAAGTGCTGTTGGGAGATTCTCACACCACTACAGTTGCAGGCATTGGAAATGTGGAAATAAAGTTTACCTCTGGAAAGACAGTTCTTCTGAAAGATGTGATGCATACTCCAGAGATGAGAAAGAATCTGGTTTCTGGTTTTCTCCTTAATAAGGCTGGTTTTACTCAAGTTATAGGGGCTGATTTGTATACTTTGACTTATAAGGGGATATTTGTAGGGAAGGGTTATGCTTGTGAGGGTATGTTTAAACTGAATGTTGAATCTAATAAAGTAACCAGTTCTGCTTATATGTTGTGTGACTTTAATATTTGACACTCTAGATTATGTCATGTAAATAAGCGTATAATTCATAACATGATCACATTAGATTTGATTCCTAAAATGTCACAAACTGATTTTGATAAATGTGAATTCTGTAATCAAGCAAAAATCACTAAGAAACCTCATAAATCAGTTGATAGATTTTCTGAACCCTTAGACTTGATTCATTCTGACATATGTGAGCTAGATGGTACTTTGACTAGACATGGACACCGTTATTTTATCACTTTCATAGATGATACCTCTGATTTCACTTATGTATATCTTATGAAAAATAAAAGTGATGCATTTGATATGTTTAAATTATTTAAAACTGAAATTGAGAATCAATCTAATAAGAAAATTAAGAGACTTCGTAGTGATAGAGGAACAGAATATGAATCTAGTTCATTTCTTGATTTCTATAAATTGAATGGTATAATTCATGAGAGAACTGCACCTTATTCACCTGAAATGAACGGTAAAGCTGAAAGAAAGAATATGACCTTTACCGAATTAGTTGTAGCTATTTTGTTAAATTCAGGTGCAGCAAAACATTGGTGGGGGGATATTTTGTTGACTATATGCTATGTATTGAATAGAATCCCTAAATCAAAAAATAAGACTTCACCTTTTGAAATTTTAAGAAATTATAAACCGAATGTATCTTATTTTAGAACTTGGGGATGTTTGGCATATGTTCGTATACCCGACCCTAAGAGAATAAAATTAGCAAGTAGAACATACGAATGTGTATTTATTGGCTATGCTATTAATAGCAAAGCATATAGATTTTATGACCTAAATACACATAATATAGTAGAATCTATTGATGCTGATTTTTATGAAAATAAATTTCCTTTTAAATTGAGGAATAGTGGGGGCACGTCAAATAACACCGTGCCTATTAGAACAGAACTTAATGAATATTCTGAAACTGAACCTAGAAGAAGTAAAAGAGCAAGAGTTGATAAAGATTTTGGCTCATATTTTTGCACTTTTACTATAGAGGAGGATCCAACAAACCTTCAAGAAGCCTTATCTTCTTTAGATGCCGATTTTTGGCAAGAGGCTATAAATGATGAGATGGATTCCTTGGAATCCAATAAGACTTGGCACTTAGTAGATTTACCACCTGGTTGTAAGTCTATAGGTTGTAAATGGGTACTTAAAAAGAAATTAAAACCTGATGGAACAGTTGAAAAATATAAAGCCCGTTTGGTAGCTAAAGGATTTAGGCAAAGAGAAAATATAGACTTTTTTGACACTTTTTCACCTGTAACTAGAATCACATCCATTCGAGTACTAATTTCATTAGCATCTATTCATAATTTAATTATACACCAAATGGATGTTAAAACTGCATTTTTAAATGGTGAATTAGAAGAGGAAATTTATATGGACCAACCTGAAGGCTTTGTTATTCCTGGTCAAGAACATAAAGTTTGCAAATTAGATAAATCATTATATGGTTTAAAACAAGCACCAAAACAATGGCATGAAAAATTTGATAATTTAATAATTACAAACGGTTTCAAAATTAATGAAAGTGACAAATGCATTTATTATAAATCTGAAAATGACATTTGCACTATAATATGTTTGTATGTAGATGATCTACTTATTTTTGGATCAAACATTGATGCCGTAAACACTGTTAAATCTTTGTTAAGTGCCAATTTTGATATGAAAGATTTAGGTGAGGCGAGTGTAATTCTTGGTATTAAGATTACTAGGTCCGAAAAGGGACTTTCTTTGGATCAATCTCATTATATTGAGAAGATCTTAAAGAAATACAATTACTTTGACTGTAAACCTGCATGTACCCATATGATCCTAGTGTAAAACTTTTCAAGAACACCGGTGAAGGTGTAAGACAGTCTGATTATGCGAGCATCATTGGCAGCCTTCGGTATGCCACTGATTGTACTAGACCCGACATTGCCTATGTCGTGGGATTATTATGTAGGTTTACTAGTAGACCTAGTATAGAGCATTGGCACGCTATTGAGAGGGTCATGAGATACCTAAAACGAACCATGAACCTTGGATTACATTATGAAAAGTTTCCAGCTGTTCTTGAAGGTTACACCGATGCAGACTGGAATACTTTATCTGATGACTCAAAGGCAACCAGCGGCTATATCTTTAGCATTGCTGGAGGAGCTGTTTCTTGGAAATCCAAGAAACAGACCATTTTGGCTCAGTCTACTATGGAGTCTGAGATGATAGCACTAGCCACAGCTAGTGAGGAAGCAGAGTACTTAAGAAATCTGCTAGCTGAGATTCCCTTATGGGAAAAACCGATACCAGCTGTGTTGATCCATTGCGATAGTACCGCGGCTATTGCAAAAGTTCAGAACCATTATTACAACGGTAAGAGACGACAGATACGTCGTAAGCATAGCACTGTTAGAGAGCTACTCTCTTCAGGAGCTGTTAGAGTGGATCACATACGCAGTGATGAGAATTTGGTAGATCCTTTGACGAAAGGATTGGCCAGAGAGAAAGTCCTTACGATTTCGAGAAAAATGGGACTATTGCCCTTAGATTGTTGAGTCACGCACAATGGTAAGCCGACCTAATGACTGGAGATCCCAAGAACTAGGTTCAATGGGTAAGAACAAGTTGTGAAGTGATATGAGTTGAACATGCTATTTTTTCATATATATAGATGCATGTGTTCCTGAAGTGAATAGAGGATGAGTCAATAGAAACTCTTAATGAGATTATACTCCATTTGGAGTGGAGTACCTACCTTCAGGAGTACTCTTGATAGACTCACCTGTGTGAATGTGGAAATTTGGCCATTTCCTATGGAGTTTTGGGCAAAACTTCAAGAGCATTCACTAAACTGGGATAGACGTGCATGGCCATAAATGCACGGGCTTATTTTGATTGCACTCTAGAAGGATTGTGTGTGGTCTGATGTCAGGAATAGAGTTCAAGACTACGTGTCACTCTAGTAAAAACTGAATAAGTCTAACGACACCTTTGTTTATGCACAATCTTATGTTTTCAGAAATTGCTCGAAAATATTTTTTTAAAATTCAAGTGGGGGATTGTTGGAAATTTGTTTGAAGTGAATTGTTAAAAAAAATTGGCTAAGTGGAAATTGGCTCCTATATTTGAATAGTCCCACATTGTGAGATTATATGCAAGAATCAAGTATTTATACTTGATTCTTAGAGGCTAAGTTGGGCCCTTTGGGCACCCAATGATGCTCTTTTGTGAGGAGGGAGGCCATGCTTGACCACCACACACGCGCGCGCGCCGACCGACTCGACTCGACCAGACCCGGGCCGGGCCGGGCCGGGCTCGGGCTTGGGCTTGTAGTGGTGTACCACTTATATTTTTGCTACAAATTTATTAACAGTTTTTTGACCGGGCTGGAACGATTATTTAAGCCCGTATTGAAGAACGTTGAGCAACGTTCATTATTTGACCCATTATTCTCAGATTCGTTTTTTTTGCCCACGTCCCCAACTAGTAACGTTCTTTTACACTGCTTCGTCTTCTTAACTGATAGAGAGACGGACGAAAAAGAAGAACAACATCTCAGTCTTCGTTTTTAAAGCAAAAAAATATTCGAGCGATTATTTTTAAAAAAGTGCAAACAGATTCGGTTCGTCGGTGCAACGAATCGATACCGTAAATCTTAGAGAGGCTGTTTTATCCTAGAGGCGGCGGTGATAATAACGAACTGCTAGCGCCAACCAGCAGATCGCCGAAACGTCTTCAAGAAAGTGACGTAGTACACGACTCAGCCGAAATTAGCCATTGTTTTCCAACATGAACTCCTTGACCAATTTGTTCATATCTAAGATGAGCAATACTGTATTTTTCAAAGCATCGTCCCAATTTACCGCAATACAATATAACATCCATTGTCATTCTGCATGCTGGTATCTGCGTCTGTTACTTTCCATCGGCATGTGGATTAGTCCACGTATCAAAACCTACCCCCTCCCACTAAAAATAAATGTTATTTTTTACAGGAAAATGAGAAGGTGGCAACAGTTCGAAAATATGTACTGCGTCAGTTTGAAAGTGTGTTTGAAGAACCTTCGGTGTACGATGTGACATGGTTCAACCTCTAAAACGCTGAAACAACATACAGAACTGTACATGACGATTGGATAATTGTTCTACGAACTGATACCCGAGCAGTCAAGATAGCATATACAGTAGACAAAATACCACGGTATAAGTTTGCCTTCGCCGATGAAAGCGCACACTTATATCCCAACTATGCCGTATAGATAACCTTACAGGTAATTATTCTCCCATCCATGTATATCACATGTTTCCGTTAATAAAGGTTTCACGCTCATGTTGTACTGACTTATTACAGACTTGGGTGGTATGTTACGTGCTGCGACTAATGTATTTGCTGTAACTTCTAAAAGCGGAACACAAACACTAAAACAAGAGTTGCATGTGGAAAGTAATAGGTGCGAACATTTTAACCCTTTTTTCTTCAATCAATCATCGCTGTATTAATTCTCTTTACCACGTAGTGGGAATACAAGTGTTGTTTTGCTTTGGACGAGTCAAAGGGAGTTACTAGACCAATCCGTGTTGGACAAATTTGACCACTCTCCTACAGTTGTTGTCACCTCTCTAACAGGCGCAACAAACGGTCGTACGCTACTGATCACCGTACTTACTTTCCACCACTACAAGACAACTGCCCTTTGATTATTTTTTTTTTATCAGGTGCATTTACTTTTAGTTCTATTAAAGCGACAAAAATATATCAAGACACTGATATACCTGAACTAGCTGTCATTAAAACCAGGTATGTCTTTTTTTACATACTGTTCATATGTTTGACTCATTTATTTCATTTGCCTCTGTTTATTTACACTGCATAGATCCAACCACCTTGACGGAAAAAAGATCGAGTATGTAGACCACTCTGCTTCTACCCGTGTTGCTATGTTAGACAGAATGAACACTATGCTCACCCAACTTTTGAATGACATTAGGGCTGCAAACCGTCGGGTACATTGTTCCTACACTTACTACACGCATAACAATAACAGTTGACCACCCTCATGCATCTCCTTCCACTGATTGATCGTAATTTTATGAACCCTATCATTTACCCATTGTTTGAATTATGTGTATTCACCAGTTTAACAAAAACAAAGAGCAAAAATGGACCCTAATTTGCTTGCCGTTCTTATCTTCAACATTTGCATTTTTAGATTTAAGGATTTATGCGGATATAAATAATAACTTATTTAAATAACAATTTTTTTCAGGGTAAAATATATGTCATTCCCGCAACTATTGTAAAATTGAAAAGTTCAAACTGGAGCTATCTTTTATGTGCATTCTGCAAGTCAACTGTTCACTTCGAGGGAGCAAACTACTTTGCTTTGGATGCCACCGTATGGCTGTGCAACCCTTAAACATGTAACATTTGACAAATTCATTGCTCGAATTTTTTTTAACAGTAATTGCTATCACCAAAAATGTTGTTCGGTGGGTACCATTTAACCGTGGACATACTGTACTCCTCTACGTCTACTACTATCACCGCTTTTGACAAAGAAACAGAATGACTACTCGAACATAAGGTTAACGACATGCTTGCCATCCTTAACTCGGTAAAAAAACATAATTACATAATTTATTAGCATTCATTTAACTATGCACTTTTAAATACACGTTATCTATATGTGGATGTGTATATATCATATTATTACCTCGGTACTCATGCTGGGGCAGACAATTTTGTTCATGCTCATTTTGCATGGCTCACGTCACATCATTCCTTCACTTATTTGCCGAGCTGGGTTTTAAATTTAACTTTCCAAATAAATAATGACCATGCTGTTGCAGCTCGGTTTTCATTGCTCCGTACTTACATAATGCTACTCCTTTTATATATCTATCAATGCATATAGCCAAGCTGTTACGTGGTTAAATATTACTGTGGGCCTCACAATATTATTGAAAACGTACATTCTCCAAACTGCTTCGAGTTTGTAAATATTATTTCCCAAACTAATAATAACCTTACTGTTACAACATGATTCTCACTGTTTTCCACTCCGTGAATGAGATGTATTGCTCTGGCTGGGTTGTAAGTTTAAAGCACATTCCTACGTGCCACTATTCACACGCAATAATCGTCCTCCGCATGGAACATGTACATCATACAAACCGAGTGGCACACTAAGACACACACATTACAACTGTACTGCTACGTGAATAATGGCAGTTTTCCTAAGTTTTATACACCTTCTGCTCCATCCCTCTTTAAATTGTACCGACATATTTAATTTTCCATTCTGTACTCCCCTAACTTTTACCTAGCTATGATATGCGCTATCCACGATTATACGTAGGCTGTTCTATTGCACCTTTGAATACAATCTACATTATTATTTCACGTGTGTTTGCACCGTGACACAATCTTTAAACCCTATTGATAGTAACATTAATAATGGCCTTTTGTACACAACGCACCTTAAAAATATATTTCCTGATGCAGGAAAATGGGGTCTAGAAAATCGATGAAATTTTCCACCGTCTCTCCGGGACCGAAGCAATATTTGAATTTAGACCAAGTAATTATGAGATGAATAATCCCGACGCTTATCTCACTACCAGAAAAAATCACAAAAAACGTAGCTATGACTGAGATGGTTTGTTCTCAAATTTGGTTATGTATTACCTTATAGTTTATATAATTACTTTTTCTCGCTTATTAACGTCTTCTTTTGTTTCCCAATACTTGAAATTTACAGCTCATTTCACCTAGCGATCAAAGCTCTAACTTAGTTTATCCCTCAAAGACGAATAAGCATGACACACCGTCAGGAGCAGACATCAAAGGGAAGAAACATATTGCTCAGGTTTGATCTGCAATCATTGCGATTTTGCGTCTATTCAAGTGGTATCACATAAATTACATTGATTTGTTTACCAGGACCACAATAGTGTCAGTCATCAACAGTACGTGCTTCTGATCCACCACTCTCTAGAAAGATACCGAGAAGAGGAATTATTATTCAGGTGTGGATTTATTTACTGTTTTGTTCACCACTTTCCGTTGGCAATAGTTAATTTTAACAATGCATTCTTTTCTTGTGCCAGTTACTTTGTTTACTGACAACTAATTACATGTGACACACAATGCTTAAATAGATACGACAACTATTCCAAGTTCTATTTGACATCCTTCCAAGTATATTATTCTCACTTGGACTTATTTGTTTTATGTGCTTTCAAATTATGCATGGGTTTTGCTTTATCTCATATGTGCTTTGTAGAAATAGATACGACAAATTGATTACATTAATAATTCTCTACATAACTTTGAAATATAATATTTGTGTACAACCATTGTATATAAAATACCAAGTACAACATCAAAAGCATCATATATGTAAGTTGGCACATATTGTCAAAAGAAAAATGGGTACAACTAAAATATATTTATTCGTAATGTATGCCACCTTATTTAGTGACAACTGAACTTAAAATTATAAAGACAAGAATACTGAAAATTAGCAATAGGAAAAAATAGAATTGAGTACCTTAATTGCCTTGAGGAGATCATAGCCAATCATTTCAAGCATGCAGTTGTCTGTTAGAATTCTGTTCATATTCTACTCTTGCATGTAAATTAATTTATGCGTTACATGATTCTCAAGCTTATATGAATTCAAGCATGGAGACCGTTATCGATTTATTCCCATTTTTTTGCCCAACCAGACAGAAAAATCATCATATAAGCCTTCTGATAATTGATGTACCTTAAATGATGTAACTTACATTATGTACAAATTGCCATTTTATACCTGAATATTTCTGACAATTGATATACCTTAATTTTGCATTAGCTCTTACCGAACCAAATCACCAATTTTTGCACGCTACCATTTGCCTTTCTTTGATTTCTTGACTAACTCCCCCGCTACTCACATTGCATGTTTATACATACAGATATATGTACATGCTCTTTTCTACAATATACTTACTTCGCATGAATTGGTATTGATTACTCCTGTCACTGCACAATTATAAATCATACCTTCATTGTCCATATCAAACAATACTGGGATGCTCTACATATGGATTCCCGTTTAGAACTGTTTCAACTTTCAAACCAGTATTTTGACAATGTACGTTCACTTCATATCGTCACCTTCTACCACCTCAACATGTTTTGCACTCCCAAACGTGAAAACTATTTTTTTCCTTTATCTGCAGGATGTTGATACAGATCAGCTGACTGCAGCATGTAGTGGAATCAAGGTTCAAGAGAAAAAGAAAAAAAAATTAATTTGTATCATTTTATGATTTCATATTTGTGGTGCATTCAGTTTTTTCGTCTATGCCCGCTACTGTTCCATTCAATGTAGTCATTGACTCTTTTTTTTTCTTTTTCCCGGTACCTCGTTTTGCACTTTTTTCTTTAACCATACATCAAGATGTATGACATTGAATTCGTTTGCTTCTGATGCAGTGTATATGTGCTTTTTTTATACATCTTAGCTCCGGCCTTAAACTACTATTTATGATTATCATTGTTCCTTGCATTACCATTGTAATTACACGTCATGTCTGTACTGACATATAAATTCGATTTTCCGTGCTCATTAACGTGTATATTAAATATATGATCACTGTTCATGCTACTTTTGCCTTTCTACTACTGAGATTATAATTCACTTATTATAACGAAGGACTGGCTAATCATTAGTATTAATATGCTGCTGGTTTTACTTCGCCCCTTTATCAGTCAGTCGTAAAAACTAAAACAAGTAAACCCTAGTTCCCCAAACCACTCCACCTCTTCTCTACCAGTCGATTGCTGCTCCACCGCTACCCTGCTCGCACCGTGACTACGGAGTTCTTACTACTACCAAATCGCTTGGCCTCTTTGATTTCTGCGCGCGGCGGCCAACTTCGATTATATATCGGCTGACTTTGCTCCAGACGGCTCTCAAATCTAGGGTCTTTCTTCTTGGGACGCTGATCGCATCATTCTTCAAATATACGACTTCGCAACCTTTAGATTCTAGATGGCACATCGATCGACTTCGCTTGTATATCAAGTACGCGAAAATACATTGAAATCTTTTGCACCAAATTTTGTCGTTGAATTGTTTTTTCCCTCCCCGAGCTTAACAATTTCTGATACGAATAGGTTTCAATTTTAGCAGAAAGCATGACTAAATTCAGATAAGAGTATTGAGCTATTTCACAAAATTGAAAATGTTTTTTCTACAATGAAAATTATCAAGATTTCCCTACATAATCCATTAGAAGGTTAGATTACGGTTAGATTATGTATGATTGTAAGATGTCTTGTATAGATTATAACAAATTGCTATTGAAATTGACAAAATTATTCAAAACTATACTAAAGGGTGCTATTGTGATAGAAATAATATACCATGTTGTGATATTTCACAAAATTTATGCTATGTGATGATATTTGTATGCTTGTATCAAATGTTAAACTATAAAGATGTTTAATATTTGCTGTCAGTAACGTTGGAAAACAATAAAACCATAAACAACAACATTATATAGAGTTAGTGTTTGCAAGGAAAATGTTATTAACAGTAACTGTACTACATTTATCTTTTCTAGATTGATTTGCTGCTTCAGAATTGTATTTACTCGAGAATTTATTGTCCACATTTGAAGAAAAGCATCCCTAGTGTTTCAGCAAACACTCAAATCTTCCTTTTTTGTAAACAAGTAGTTTTAATTGTTCCATCATTTGATCAAAATCATCCTGCGTTTTGATCTGACTCAGTTTTGTATAGCGACTACCAGCTTCAAAAAGTGCACCACTTTGAGCTTTGATTTAGCCATTTCTAAGTACATTTTCACAATCAGTATCTTCTGACCATTTACACTTTAACCATCCATAAGCTAACATCCAAATAATATAATTAGGTTAAGTAAGTTCATGATAATTTTGTATATTGTAATTATGTAAACTAGCATGCAAATACTATAACCAAGGTTCAGTGTAATCTTACAGGGTAATATGCAATGTAAGCAACAACCAAGGTTCTGGAATGTTTTTCCTAGTTCTACCACCAAAAATAATATTCAATTATATTCATTATTATGATTAACAATTGGGGAAGGGGGGGGGGGGGGTTGTTACAGTATTTATTAAAACATTTATAATTGGAACTAGCTGACATTAAAATTTCAATTTGCTATACTTATAGTAGCTGATGTTCATATTTGTGTTCTGTTTCGCTTGTAATGATGCCCTTTTATGACGCTATAATTTTTAGCTTGTCAAAATCTAACATTTACAATGAAATCCCTTAGTGAAATGCATATATAATCATAGAACAAAGCAGTATGAAATACCTGGAATAACAATAAGAACATAGTGTTTCAAGTTAGCATGTACCTTGAAGATTAGATTTGAATCCATAAGTAGTTAAATGGCCTGCAAGTATTTGTCCTAACTCTTGCTACCAATTATTTGTGGCCTTTGCTTTTGGAACAACCCAAATAACTGCTTGTTCCTTCTCAAAGCTGACTGTAGCTTGTGCTACTTGACAACGAAGAAATAACTGCTTGTTTCTTAGTAGCAAGTTTTGACGTCGTAAGATTTTAAGATTTTTGATAACAATGCCCTGACATTGCTGTCTTGCACTTAATGCATGACACAAAATGTTTGGTGTGCTAACTCTGCGGTTAATCTTCCCACTACTAGAAAAGTGTGTACATATCTATGTAACATATGATTGTGTGCAGTTTGTACATGGAGTTTCTAAATCACTCAGCCTGCCAGTAGCTTTTATTGGTGTCATTTTGTTACCTATTGTTGGTAATACCGCTGGGCAGGTTAGTGCAATAACGTTTTATATATTGAATAATTTATATATCAAAATTTGTTCTGTCAGTGAACACTTGTACACATTTGATTTGGTGAATGTTTTTCAATGAAATAAAATCCAATTATATGGGAATACTTTGTCAGAATATGACTGTTACTGGACAAAGCAAAGCGATCAGATGCTCCTAATGGAAGATGACATGGGCTGTAGTAGCGAGTAGGGTGAACTAAGGCTGGACAGAGAGGCTTCAACATGTTTGTGAGCTTGCTAGAGAATGCAATCGGCTTCAGGCAGGCAAAATGATTGAAAGTGCACAAGTTGGGGAATACAAGGAATGGGCCGAGGTTGGACGGAGAAGGCTTCATCATGTTTGTAGGCTGCACAGAGGTTGCATTCAGCTTTACGCCGGTTGAATTGACAGGCTGCATCATTTTTGCAAGAGCTACCCACTGTGTGAGTGGACTGAGCGCTATGTGACTGGACAGATGGCTGCAGCTAGGATGTTTGAATCATGGCAGTGATGAACATTTAGTGGACAGATGGGTGAGCACATGTGCATTGTAGTGTGACTGGACTGAACATGCATAGACAGAGCAGAACTTGGGATTGAGGTTTGTTAAGTGACTAGAGTGTATATTGGCAGCCATTATTCGTATATTTGTTAATGCAATTGTATTGTGTTATCATTTTATATTAGTTTTGGCTTGAACTAAGATGATTTGTATCTATATTAAGACTTTATAAGTGATGTGGATGTAGAATTCGATTTGGCTTTTTAGCAATTGTGAGTGTGATCTATATACATGCTGCACCAATGTTTTAATTTTTTTTTTTATTTTGCATTTTTTAACAATAGATAAAAACAGTTGTAAAAGACATTATTACGACTGGTAAAAAAAGTTGTAAAAGACTTTATTACAATTGGCAAAAACGGTTATAAAAGGCTTTACTACAACATTCTGTTCTAATGGTACAAAACAGTTTAAAATGCTCCAAGCCAGTTACAACTTCGTATATTACGACGGTTGCATGACTGTTGTTAAAGGCCTACTACAATTGGTATTACCAGTTGCCAAATAAGTATTTTGTTGTAGTGTTGTACATTTAAGTCAATATATTTAGTTAATTATGTAATTTTTAATTTAAATCATTTCAATAAATTCAATTAACAAAAATACGTTACTTTATCTAATAAATGCTAAATATGATGGTTTCAATGTGTATATCATATTAATATCAACAAAAGTGGTAGAATTATTTTCTCATTCAAATTTAAAGATGTATGAATCACATAATATATAAAATATACATAAACAATATTTAAAAATTTAATTATTTATTCATTTATCTTGATAAATTTATCATATACTGGCGGTTTTTAATTTTAAATACCTACATTTCTATAATCATTTACAACTCCCTCCTCTCAATTATTTCATGATATTTTATATTTGAATTCATGTATTTAAACTACTAACGAAATCTCAAATTTAAACTATTTAAATAATCCTAGCAAATAGTTAGTTTATTCTTCTAATAAATCATAAAAAATATGTGTTTGTATATATATATGTGCGCGCGCGCGCGTATATGTATGTATGTATATTCGTATTAACAAAAATGGTGAAATTAATTTTCCATTCATACATTAATCACATACATTAAATTATGTAAAGTTAATTTGTAAAATAGTTTTAACCATTTGTCTAAAATTTTTATCATACATTACATTACAAAATTGTGTTTTTAACTACAAATAACTTCGCATTAAAATTCCTTTAGTTTTTTACAAAATCATTCTGAATTCATTCTTATTATACCTTTACATATAAGTATTTAAACTAATTATGTTATCCTAAATTTAACATATTTTAGAAAAGAAGTTAAACAATTTAATTCATCTAATAAAGCACTAAAATATATTAGTTTCACATAATATATTCATACTAAAAAAAATGATAAAATTGTTTTAGTACTTAAATGTAAATGCATATAAGCTATATAACATAAATCATACGTACAATAATAACAGTTTTATTTATAGCTCATTTATTTCATTGAATCTACCGTACATTGTATAACAAAGTTTTATTTTTAACACCTAAAGCGTAGATACTATATTTTACAATACTATCGTGTGCACCGCATGAGTTATGCACTAGTTGGTGTTTTATAAGAACGGCGTGTACAAAATTGTGCTTCTAACTTTAACAATTAACTTTATACAAATGTAAGAAAATATGCATGGTCTTAATCTTTAGAGAAAAAAATGTCAAATTTACCATAATTTTTATCTTAAGTGAACAACACAAAGAAAGAACATGTGAGACCAATATTTGTAACTCTTATGATATAACATTCACTTATCAAAAGTATTGTGCAAATAAATATTTTTGTTTTCAATTTTCAATCCAGCTCGATCCCAAGAATAATGATTTTTTTCCAATCTACCAAATTTATGAGAGAATCGATTTTTTTGTATCAGGTATATGGCTTCATTAACTAGATTTTTGCACTTTGAAGGGCCATGATCAATGGAGATGAGAACGAAGATTAGTGGAGGTGATGAAACTGCTAGTGATGGTGCATGACTACCAGTGGAGGTGATGCCAATGGTCGTGGAGGTCAAATTAGGGTTATGATTTTTTGGTTAAAGTGGTGCAACGGGAAGAGTGATGTAGATGGGGGAGATTACTGGTGGAATCATGTTAATTATCGTCGATGTTGGTGTAATAAAAATGGTGGTGGAGGAGAGGTAGGGTTAGCCGATGGAGATACCTTTCAATGTGATAAAGGACAAACACACGATGTTACTTATATATAGAATTCTACAAACTTGAATTATTTATGATTATGTATTCATGTTTAATATAGAATTTCATAGTTGTTGTACTATAATGTTATCTTCATATAACATTATGTGATTCCTAATGAAATTACCAAAGATGACGATTGACAAGGAAGAAGAAGGAAGAGAATGTGTAGCTAGATAGGCGTCCTGTAGCATGGAGAGAAGGCGGCGGCGGCGAGGAGTAGAATGAGGAAGAAAGGTTATTTGGGGGAAGGAGACTGGATTTGTCCTTAAGATTAATATTTGAAAGTGTTGTCCTTGAGGCGAAATTTTATTTTAAATATGTCATTCGTACTAATTACATTGTAAAATATATCAATATCGTAAGGAATATTTGGCAATCAAGAAGGTTGAGAATTTTATTTTACTATATAGTAAAATAACTTTTCTAAACCTATACAATTGTATTTAAAGCTTATATTTTGTTTTTATGGTAGGTAAAGGTTCTAATTTGACGTTGTTAAGGTGTAATGTTTATCCATATCACCGTTAAAGGTAAAAAAAAAACAAACAAAATTGTTAAATTACCTAGGTAGCATTCTGTAACGGTCCATAATTTTACACCTAGTAGTTTATATAATTAATTTTCTAATTAATATGTTAGTTGATAACGAAAGGCAAACTATGAGTTATTGTAAGTAAAAGAATTATAGTTTGAAGATTTACCATTACGTAGAGTGTTTTTTTTGATGAAAATAAACTATAAACTCGATACATTTGAGATTGTAGAGAGACAATTATAGGTGAAATAAGATTTAACAAAAAATGGGGTAGACTTACATTGTTTTGGCCCAAGTCCAAAAACCAACCGGCTACTCTTGTTATAGGTGAAATAAGATTTAAACCTTCCTCTATTTCCTTAACTTAAATTAAATCTGACCGCAAATCAATCCATAAAATTAAGTAAAAATCACTTAAATCCTAATCAAGTGAGTGCTTCAGGCGCATATCAATTAAACTCGATTGACATCAAATGATTTGAACTCATTTGAAAGTGGAGGTTGTATGTCTTTTGGATGGAATTAAGAAAAAAAACTATGTTTTAGGTGAATGGGAATCTTACTCTACATTTATTTGTGTTCGTACAAGCTTATATGTTAGACTACATGAAATTGGTCAGGGGCAAGTAGTGGTAAACCATTTTGTATTTTGTAGGGCGATGATAGATGTTGCAACAACTTTATTAACTTCTTAGATGAATAGATATGATATTACAACCCCTAACCATTAAGTAATGTGTTGTTAGGAAGAATATGAATGAGATTAGTAAGTTGAATGTGCATTTGATTACAGTCGATGCTATGTGGTTGTTGTATGCTTAAATTAATATATGTTAAATATGATTCGATCTCGATTTCTTTTGAGCGACTCCATCTTGGGAAAATGGTGTTTTAGGGTGTGCTTTGAAGGTGCATGCCAAAATGCTTTAGTAGATGAAATCAATGTCTTTGATATGCTGGAATGCTTGAAATGATTGTAATTAGGTTTTGGAATGATCAGGCAAAGATTAGTAAGAGATCATTGTTGGAAATATCGACTTAGTCGAATTTTTGTTAAGTCTGTCGATCGATGGAAAAAGGTTGTGCAATTTTAGGAAATAAAGGAGAAGCCAAGGGTGAATCGGTAAGGAGTCCTAGATGAGTAGAGGTGGACAGAAACGTAATGGAACTCTAAGAATCTGGTTAAGTATATCGATCAGTATCGACTGATATTAATTGATAGTTGCATTAGAACAGATCTTAGAAAATGTACGGGGATGCTTTGGAATTTAACGGGATTACATCGGAGTGGTATTCTAGTACGTTCCGATGACCAATAAATCTTCATATTCCCTTCATTTGAAATCTGATTCGATGAAATTTTGAGTGATGGTACCATAACAAGGAGGGCTACTGAAGGAATTAGACTAGTCCTTAGTAGAGTTAAAAGGTAAATTTTAAAAAGATTCCCCTTTCAATCTGTTAGCGCTCTGAAGTTTAAAGAGATTTTAGATCCAATCCAAAAAGTATTTTAAATAAATTCTTTATTTTATTTGATTAGTTTGAAAGAGTTTGAATTTGATATAAATTTAAACAAATGAGCGTATCAAATACACCCGTTATTTAGCAGTTACTTATTAAGATTAACTTGAGAAGGAAACCTTTTGTTTCCTTCTCCAATACTTGTGCAATCAATTAAGGGAATAAATAATATTAATTGGTGAGAGAAACCTTTGATTTCTCTCTATCTGATAAGGCTGATGATTTACCAAATGGTATTAGTGATCAACTTAAACATGACATAAAATGTGAGTATATCCAAATATACTTCAATGAATGTTGTATGAGTGCAACATATGAGAAGTGCGCATAGATGATGTTTTCTTTATATATGCCTTTGTTATTCATAGTATTATTTAAAATACATATATAAATACATACTTACATACATATATAATATAGCTTATATACATACATGTAAATGTATTAAATTAAGTTTCGTTATTTTATAAGTTCGAAATTAAAAGCAACAATTTTGAATCTAGTTTCAAAGTTAGGAAGGGTTTAAGATTAAAACTATGATTTTACATAAAAGTCCATTTTATAAATCTTAAGTTAAATTAACACATACTCATACAAATCATTGTAAATAATGTTTTAAACTCAAAATAACAGCTGTATGATAAAATTTATAATGTAGTATATACTTTAAAATAAAGTAATAAATCTAAATCTAACTTTAATTTAAAACGAAAGCCAAGTGTTATGATATTTTGCACAAAAATCTAATTATGTTTATAAAGGTTTTTTTTTGAACTTTCAAAAAGAAGTATGCAATAATTAAAAATGTATTTTTTAACATACTTATGAGAACTCGGCGAATCGGCAAACTCCCGAGGGAAATTAAGTTGTGCGTGTCCTCTTCAACTCATAGCATCTATAACTCCTGGATTATATTTTTTTGCGTGAACTGTGTTCAAGACAGGGTTCTAACTTGGGTCTGTATTCAAAATAACAAACATAAAACATACTTATACAAACATTAATAAACTGCATATGTTTTTCATTTGAATCAGTAGCAGAATTATGTTATTAATAAAAATTTACATTTCATTCAATTTTTTTTATTTAAATAGAAAATTTAAAGCAATAAAAAAAATTAGATAGGACGAATCAGGCGCGCGCGCGCGCACACACACACATACATATGTTGTAATGATTTCAGATCTAATTATGAACTATATAAACAATATAAAAAATTAAATAAATGTGAAATCATATGATGTAGATCTAACCATGACAAGATGAAATGATAAGCATTCAAAGTATATCTTAAAATGGATCCAAATCAAAATAACATGGTGAACACATATAGTTAATTAAGATGCAGTAAAAGGGGATCTAATCTATGTAACCAAATAAACAAATATCTAGATTAGGTGAAATATGCGATGGATCCAAATCATATGAACAAGGTGAATGATTAAACAAATGAAACTATAATTATTATCTTGAGATATTTCCAAGGGAATGCACCTTGAATGAAGAAATCCCCATAGAACTCCAATATCCACACCCAATCTTTGCAAGAAATGGATGAACCACTTGTGTTTTTTTTATTTGATGTTTTTTTATTTGGAACTGAAAGATTTTGAAATCCATTTTTCTCTACCATGGAAGGTTAGGAGGAGGGGAAAGGAAAAAATAAATGAGAAAGAATGAACAGTCTATAGAAAATGAATTAGTGGATATGTTTTAATTAAAAATGAAACATTTCTCATCTTTAATTAAAACTTCCCTAATTAATTCCCTTGATTATCTCTCTCTCCACTCCTCTCTATTCGTATGGTATAACTGAAATTACATGCCATCAAATGACATAAGTTTTTCATTAATCACTTCATGTAACTATCTTTTATTTAAACTCATTTAAAATTACGTCGATGTCATATACCAATGCGTGCAAATATAACTTTTATAAATGCACTCAAATAGTCACAAACAAGTCCCAAACATAAACTAAATTAAATATTAATTAATATTTCTTAAATATTAATTAATTTAATTAATTTACAATATTTTATAAATTAATTAAATCATGTGGTTTTTTGAAGAATTCATCATTATGGTTGTGTGACTCGGAGGTGTAAATTCAGTTAGCGGTTAATATCGAATAATTTGAATATTAAAGTTCACATGTCACCTTAGCTAGTGCTTTGACGTTTTGGCTGAATTGATCGCTTACACATCTTTTTGGCAAAATCCAATTTTACTTATTATAAACATTACCTAATAGTGACGATTATTTACACCAATTCTCTTCATCAAAACTATATCACTTCGGACTTATGAAATTTAATAATGGTCAAAGTTCAAATATCATCCTTATTTAACTTTATAATCCAAACACAAAATCTTTGGCACAATAATAACCATTATTATTAATCACTACTCTGGCCAGAGATTTTTACTTTAAGTTGACCTCAGTTGACCGTGATACTAACCCCATATAACTGAGGAGACGAACCTTCTATTGAATAGTGTTTCACTTCCGATACTTCCACTCGACTCAACTGTAGTTTTTCAATGGACGCTATGCCACGGTTTAACTATAATCAAAACGAAGCTTTCATATTGAAGATAACCGTATTATCAAATCAAGAGAAATGTGTAAATTAGTCACTTCGATATTTTCTATTTAACCTTAGTTATATTAATCAACATAAAACTATCGAGTGAGGCATTTCATATTAATCCAATAACTATCAGTACGTAACCCCTTGGTGCCTCCAGTAGCCATGAGTAATACACTACCTAACAATTAGAGAGTGTTACGTACTGCAGTCTCAACGGATGCATAGATGTCCAATCTCGATACAACTTAACTAGGAATATTTAAATGATATGCTTATAATATCATATATGATACTCATAGTTACAACTATTTGTAACTGTTACCACAAAAACATATGTTCGAATAAAAAATGGCACAAACACCCAAATGAATATAGTAAATAATAAAATGTGAAGAAAGCAAATTAAAAACAGTAAGAAATGAACATATAAGAATTATAATGGTTCGGTAAACTCTAGCCTACATCCACTCCAAGTAATCTTTTATTCTATTGTAGGATTATAAGTACAGTTGATATGAAATCCAAGTGAATAATGGAATAAGAAAGTAGAGCTAGAAGGAAGATCCCAAGAGTGTGTCATGCCTTCTGTATTTATAGGGGAAAGACGCGAAAATACCTAGCTGAAAATTCATATATAAAGCCTTGAGACCGAGACCCGATCCCCCAAAAAACCTCTTCCAAATGAATAAGCATTTCAGATCGATACCAACCCTAAATATTAGGGAGTGGGCATCTACAATCTCTGGGGGTGGATCCTCTTAATAATGGTGTTATGTTCCTATAGTTGTTCTATGAAATTTCCTGGTGTTTTTTTGAAGATATTGACCGATTTCTGATGAGTTGAACTGTCAATCTAAGTCCTCCATAGCCATAATGATCCATACCAATCTCTTGCTTTGGGGAAGTGCCAATCCGTACATAGAATATTTTTGGATGTTATTCGCCTGAATTAGTTTGGCCATTGCCTTATAGCCTTGTAACTATCCAGAGCCGGTACCCAAACCCATGATCTTATCGGATCATTTGCCAAATCCATGATCTCACCGGATCGTTATCCAAGTTCGTGATCTCACTGGATCGTTACTCCACTCTGCAATCTCACCGGATCGTTATACAAATCCATAAATGTTCGAAATCAGTAAGCTAATCCACGATCTCTCTGGATTGTTAACCAGGTTCATGGTCTTTCCAAACCCTTGCTAAGCCCGATCCCCTCGCTTTCCAGTGAGAGGACTTAACGATGAGTGAGTCGATCCCATCGCTCTTCGACGAGCAACTCACTGCCTACACTCCGGTGTCGACCCTCCGGCAGACATATAGTGATGTCTTGATCTTCCTAGACTGACCATGGTCTCGTCGGACCCTAGTTGGACCTCGTTCAATCACTTTCCATCGAAGAGGGAACAACAAACAAGTAAGCCAATCCTATCGCTCTTTGGTGAAGCGGCATACTTCCTGCGTCTAGTCCCGCCTCTTCGGATGGAACATAACGCAGCGTCATGGTCTACCTAGACCGATCATAGTCTCACTGAACCCTAGCTAGAACCCATCCAATCAATCTTCACTGAAGGGGGAACGACAACAAGTAAGCCGATCCCGTCACTCTCCGATGAAGTAACTTACTTCTTGCTCTCCATCCTCGACTCTCCGATCAAAGGCTTAATGCGATCTATACTATATGACTTCCTTTCTCCAGCCTCAACTCTCCAGTTGAGGGATTAATCCAAGATGCACGGGTCCATCTGCTTGCTCTTCAACAAGGGGACTTGTATTTTGTAATTAATCAGGGATCCATTTGTTAGATTGAAATTTAAATACCAAAAAACTACCAAGTCTAAAGTTATTGTAGTTGCATCTCCGGGTGCTACAGTTTAGCATCCACTCAGGGGGTGCCTAAGGATGATTTGGGATCCCATACACAAGTAAGTGTCTAGACTATATTATTGCATGGTCTATTAAAAAAGGGAAAATGGAGCTCAAGAACTTGACCTGATTTCCTGCCATCTCGATCAAGAGATGACCATCCTCGGCCTTGATCCAAGCTGTTTCCATTCGCCGCGGATGATGGCTTTTCCTATTCTATCACCATAGTTTGATTTCTCTAGTATTGCTATAACCGGTTATCTTCGACATGTTCCTCTATCAGATCCCATAGATGCTTGCAATCATTGGCCGTATGCCAACCAGCTCGTGGAATAAGCGGTATTTTCTAGATATCCTTTCATGCTTCGAAGGCTCCCTCCTAGCCAGTTTTCGATAGGGAAGTTGCCCTCTAGTGTCCAGATAAATCCCTTCCAGTGTTTCATTTAGATCTGTGTAAGAAGAGAACTTCATTTTTCTCTTTGCCCTTTTGAACAATCATATCCATCATCTATCTTTCCTTTTCATTTATCCGTCTTGGTCCTTTCTCTAGGCGGCCCTTCACCTTTCATAGCATTCACCTCTTCCTTGCTGATTTGAGCACCCTCTTACATAGAAACCTTTCAACCTTATGATAAAATTCCACGAGATCCATCGGTGGATCCTGTTCCAATGCCACTTTGAAATTCATTTTATCAACAACTCCAACAACTGCCGCCATCAAAACCATCGATAGATCCGGCCTATCCACCAAAGCAACCGTTGCATTAAACATTGTCAGATAATTTCTTATGGATTTTCCAATCCTTTTTTCCACTGTGCACAATGTCATCATGTTCTTGGGTCGTGAAAAATGGACTTGAAAATACCTCATAAACCTGTCTACTAGCTCATTCCATGTCCTTATCAATCTGTTTTCCAGTTTTCTAAACCACATGGCAGTTAAATCCATCAAGTACAAGGGAAATCATAGAGCCTGACCACTTCCGATGCCTCCAGCACTTCCATATGCCTGATATGCCTCATCAAATGCACTGTAGGATCTAACTTTCCATCATATATTTCCAATGTTGGTAAATTAAAATCCAGTAGGTTCCTACAATGCCTGATGTTCGGAGTGAATGGACTTCAGTTAACATCTTTCAAATTCCTGTTGGGCAATCCGCCTCTCATCACTCTATGTATCAACTCAGCAAACATTTCATTCTCATCCATAAGTGGCCTCCAATCAAGATTCCCCAACTACCCCCAGCTCTATAAGGGTAATTTCGACACGTACTCCTCTAGCCGTGCATCCGGATTTTGATCCAGAGCAACACGCCCAGCGTCAATCACTAGAGGTACACCGATCCCACAATGGTTAACCAGGGTTGTGCCCTCCAAGTTTTGGGGTCCAATACCGACACCTATAGGGGATCGGTACTGATCCCTCTGGTTGGTCCAGGGTTTGTCCTCAGTTGCTTCACACTATTCCTTTGCTCATTAGCTCCTACTCCTTGTTCTCGGTTCTAATTTCCAACAGCTCCTGTTGCTCCTGCTTATTCCATTCTCCTGTGGAAATTCTATATCATTTCCTCCTGTTGCATCATCATCCTCTCCTGCATCTCATGCATCATAACCTCTATCTCATCCTGAGTTATGTAGATATATGGATGGGTAGCTTATGAGGATGCCTCTTGGCTTCCCCCGTGATGACTCCTATCAACAAGAGCACTCCTGGTTGATTATATAACCATTCCTTTAATGTCCAAGTATTAACATAAAAAATGGATTAACACCCTGGTTTGAGCGTGAAAGAACCAGCCTTGTTTATTAAGGCAAATAAAATAGAAAAAACAATAGTAAATAGTAGAAAAGTTAAAGAGACAAGAGATAGTTATAGTGTTTCGACTGTAATGAAGCCTATATCCACTTTGTAGTTTCTTTTTTTGATAATTGCTATTACAAAGGAGCTTAGATTACAATACAATTCTCCTTTCCTTGATTAGATCAAGCCACCGCTGTTAGAGACAAAAGGAGGATCTTAGTTGTCCCTTCATGGCTATTGTGTAGGAGAAGAAGAGTGGAAAAATAATGATAGAGCTTCAACAGAGTTAAAATCCCCTCTACTGTTGCAGATATGATGGTATTTATAGGGTTAGAAAGAATTTGGGCAAGAATTACATTACCAAAAGCCTGTATTCATCATGCAGAGGTTGCTCAAGAAGTTTGGGGGTGTTTGGAGATAACTTTTCGAATCAGTACCGATCTGACCAGATCGGATTGGTACCGATCTAAAAAGTTGTGAAATCTTTCAGTCTTCTCGATTTAGTTGTCTTTCTATCCTGTAATTGAGTGCCTTCTCCGAATATCAAGTCGTTTGGAGTTATTTGATCATCCATCTCATAGATCATCGAATCCATCCCTTCGTAGAAGATCCATCTATAACTTACTCAATACTTAACCATATGATACAAAACTTTATATATGCAATGCACATGAGTAGGAGAGGCTCCAAATCGGATCTTATGAGGATTCGAGCTAAGTATTTGGATCGAAGATGATCCAATTGAGTCGGATCCTTGGTGATCCAAACCCTTAACTTATTTTTGAATCTTCTTCTGGATTGTGGGAGATCCAGCCATAAATCACTCAATACTTAACCAAATGACCCAAAACTTCATAGATGTAATGTACATGAGTAGTAGATCCTTCAAATCAGATATCATGAGGTGGCCCATCCTAGGTGGGTCAGATCTGATCCGTCAAGTTAGCTCAATTTGGAGGAGATTCATCCATAACTCGCTCAATACTTATTGGAATCAGATGAAACTTTGCAGGTAGCTTCTAGAGGATGTATGAGACCTACAATATGGATTGTAGACAGTAGAGCCCATCTTAAATGGTTCGAACGAGCCATGAGTTTGGATCGGTTCCGATCCAAATTGGCTTGTCCAAAGGACTTCAATTATGGTGTGAACCATCTTTTATATCTTCTATCCCTTTCAAATTTCAAGTCAATCCGAGTCTGTATAAGTTCTATAGGTCCATTTAAGTTACTCCTGTCCAAAAGTGGGTAGGTATTTGAACGAGTCTTCACTTCTTAAACTAGATCACCAAGAATGTCACCAAACTTGATAGGTGAGCTTAGTAGAGACATAGGAATGCTATGCAAGTGGTTAGAAGGAACCATGAGCCAACATTTTAGATCGGTACCGATCCAATTGGATCGGATCGGTATCGATCCGAATAGTTAGCGTAATTTTAGGCCAAACTTCTTATGTTTCTTGTCTTGTACTTTTAGGGCTTTGGGTCAAGTTTCGAGTCGTTCTGACTAATCTGAATGTGTCAACTCCTTTTGAATTCTGTTGGGTTAAAAACCCAATTAACACTTGTCCCTAAAGTACGTCTTTTAAATGAAAGGTGTACTTTGCTCCAGAACAAGTTTTAGAAAGGAGTCTTCGATTGTCGAGCTTTCCAGCTTCTTTTGCCTTGGTGAATTATGTTGTTCCTTTGGATTCTTTCGTCAATTACAAGTCGTTCCAAACTTGTTTCAGCCTAAGACTCTAGACTCCACCTAACCGTAACATATACATCATAATCATTCCAGTTTTATTTGAAGTTATTACATCACATGTCTCTAGTTACATTATGCAGCTCTAATCGTCCTATGTTCATTTGGGATTTACATCATTACCACTCAGATTTAATTCAGAGTTATGATATCATATATCAAAATCACATCATATCACATCGTATATCAAAATCATCTCATCATCCAGGATTTATCCGTTTTATTCTATTTATAAGGCATTCAAATCCTTTTTGCAAAATCAAATCTGTTTCAATGTTTGACCTCTCCGGACCATTTAAGTTTAATGCGCAATCTCTCTGGGTTGTTTATTATTTAGTTTAGGGGATGATCTCTTTGGATCGTTTGTTGTTTTAGTTCAGGGGAATGATCTCTCTTGATCATTTGCTTATTAAGTTAAGGGGGATTAACCCGTCCGCTCACTCTCTATTGAGGGGACTTACTTCTTTCACTCTAGTCCCGTCTCTTTGGTTGGGACTTTATGACATTCAATATTGTACAAGTCCATCCACTCGCTCCCCGACAAGGGGACTTGTACCTTACACTCCAGTCATGTCTCTCCAGTCGGGACTCTATGGCATGAAAAATCAATCATCACTTAAATATGGATCTTTACAAAATTCAAATTTCAAATTTCAAATCAACACAAACAAGTAGAAGTTAAATAAGTAGAAAATTTGAATGTTTATCCCAAACATCCAACTCAGAGCGTGGTAAGGGACCAATCTAGGTTTTGTGCATGTCTAAGCAATCTTATATTATTATCCTAAGTAGTCATCCCAGATATCCAACTTAAAGTGCGAATAGGAACCAATATAGGTTTAGCACACGTCTAAGTGGTCTGGGGTCATTATTGTTTTTTGGCTAATATATGAAAAGAGAAGTGCAAAAAAGAAACCAAAGCAAAGAGTAGCAGCCGAATCTGACTTCCTATCCAACCCAGTTACAGGATTATCTATCTTGGCCCAAATTCTTGGGCATTTCTTGAAGCATCTGCTGTGGATGGTGGCTGCTCCTGCCATGCTATTGCATCTCTGTTCCTCACGTACTTCAGCAGTTGGTTGTTCCGAACCAGTTCTTTTATTAGATCATGAAGGTGTCGTCGCTCATTCGTTTCATATCCGCCCAGCTCATGGAAGATGCAAAACTTTTTAGATCCTTTCTCTCGATCAGTGGGCTCTCTTTTCGAAGGTTTCCAATAGGGAATTTGCCCCATAGTGTGTAGGTGTATCCTTTCCAGAGTTTCAGTCATCTTAGAGTAGGAAGAGAATGAGGGCTCTCTCCTTTGTTGTTTTGGTTCTTTAGAATCATCATCGGCTTCTCTTTTCCCTTTGTCTTTCCAAATCCTGCTCCAGAGGATCCCTTGCCATCCACAACATAAACTTCGGAATCTTCAGCTTAACCTTCAGTGTCAGCATCCTCCTGACGTAAATATCTCTTGGCTTCATAGTAAAACTTAGCAAGATCCATTGGTAGATCCCACTTAAGTGAAGCCCTAAAGTCAGTCTTCCTTGCGATTCCAGACACTGCCGCCATCAAAATCACTAATGGGTCCGGTCTATCGACCGCAGCCGCTGCTGCTTTGAATCTTGTTAAATAAATTCTCAAGGTCTCCCTGAGCCTTTGTTTCACATTTGCCGACGTCATTACATTGTGCGACTGTGAGACGCGAACTCAGAATTGTCTAAAAAAATCTTCCCACTAACTCGGTCCACATGCTAATGGACCCATTCTCCAGCTGTCTAAACCACATAACCGCCAACGTTTTAATTATAATAGGAAGCACCACCCCGTTACTTCCATAGAAGCACCCAACACCTCCATATGTTGGATATATCTCATCAGATGAATCATTCCATCGGCCTTTCTATCATAGATTTCCAGTGCGAGAAGCTTTAAATCGAGAGGATTTCTCGCGTTCTGGATATTAGTAGTAAATGGGTTTCTGTTCACATCTTCCAAATCATGATCGATGGGTCCTCCTCTAACCAACCATCTTACTAATTCAACAATTCAATTTTCACCATTCAATGAAGGTCTCCATCCAAAAGCGATGTTCTTCTCCTCGCCTTGGCAAGGGAAATCTGGCGCATACTCCGTTGGTTGCACACTAGTTTTCTGCACTACTCTCCTAGCCTCATTCCATCCTCCGCTCCTACGGGGTAGCCTTGGCATATATTCCTTTGCCGGTTGCACTCTATTATCTCGATTAGCTTCATACTACCAGTTCTTAGAGTTTCAACAGTCACTCCATTATTGATCCTTTCGACGCCAGCTCCAATATCGACCCCATCATCTCCGTTGATTCCCTGGTTGACTCTCATGTTTCCCCCAAGTATCGGTTGATCTGGGAGTAAAGGCAACATTCCATCTCGTTCTAATCCAACTCTAGCAGCTCTTGTATTGTTTCCTAGGGTCTGAATTCCTGCAGCTCTTGCAATTCCTTATCGTCCCATCCTTTTGAAGAATCTCTCCATCATCTCTTGTTGACTAGCCAAGATTCCTCCTGCATCTTCTTCATCAGCCTTTCCATTTATTTTCTAGCCACATAGTTTGATTGGTGAGAATTTGAGGATATTTTCTTATTGCCCCCAAGCTCTAGTTGACTTGCTTCAGTTTCAGATCTAGTGTTAGGCCTCTTCATTTTTTCCAAAATTTGAGATTCAAACTTCAAGTTTTCGAATCTACCTTTGTTCTCAGTGGAAGCTCCAAAATATTGACCCAAAAAATGGATCAACACCCTGGTTTAACTGTGAAAGCACCATCCCTGTTTACCAAGGTAAATAAAATAAAAAAATCAATAGCAAGCAGCAGAAAAGGTAAAAAGACAAGATATTTTTATAGTGGTTCGACTATTAATAAAGCCTACATCTACTTTATAGATTCTTTTGCTAATAATTACTATTACAAAGAAGTTTAAATTACAATACAATTCTCCTTTTCTAGATTAGATCAAGCCACCATTGTTAGTGACAAAAGGAGGATCTTAATTTTCCTTTCATGGTTGTTGTGTGGGAGAAGAAGAGTGAAGAAATAGTATCCTAGCTTTAGCAGAGATCAGATCCCTTTTACTTTTGCAGATAGGATCGTATTTGTAGGGATAGAGAGCATTTGGGCTAGAGCCACTTTACCAAAAGCATGTAGTCATTATGCAGAGGTCGCTCAAGAAGTTTGGGGGTGTTTGGAGCTAACTTTTCGGATCTGTACCGATCCAAAAAGTTATGAAATTTTTGAGTCTTCTCAATTTGGTTGTCTGTCTATTCCACAATCGAGTGCCTTTTCGAATATCAAGTCGTTTGGAGTTAGTTTGATCATCGATCTTCATAGATCATCTAACCATCCCTTCATAGAAAATCCATCCATAACTCACTCAATACTTAACCAAATGATACAAAAATTCATATATGCAATGTATACGAGTACGAGAGCCTCCAAATTAGTTCTCATGAGGAACCGAGCTAAGTATTTGGGTCGACGATGATCCAATTGAGTCGGATTGGCGGTGATCCAAACCCTTAACTTATTTTTGAATCTTCTTCTGTGTCATAGGAGATCCAACCATAACTCACTCAGTATTTAACCAAATGACATGAAACTTAATATATGCAATGTACATGAGTAGCTGAGCCTCCAAATCGGATCCCATAAGGTGGGGCTCATTCTAGGTGGGTCAGACCTGATCCGTCAAACTAGCTCAATTTGGAGGAGATCCATCCATAACTCGTTCAATACTTATCAGAATCAGATGAAACTTTGCTGGTAGCTTTTAGAGGATGTATGAGACCTACATTATGGATCGTAGATGATGAGGACCAACATAAATGGATCGGACGATCCGATGAGTTTGGATCAGTGTTGATCCAAATATGCTTGGCTAAATTATTTCAATTTTGTTTTGAGCCATTCTTTCTGTCTTCTAAGTGTTCCTTCCAAATTTCAAGTCAAATCGAGTCTGTATGAGTTCTATAGGTCCATTTTAAGTTGGTTCGGGTCCAAAAGCGGGTAGATATTTGAATGAGTCTTCACTTCTCAAACTAGGTGGCTTAGAATGTTACCAAACTTAATAGGTGAGCTTAGTAGAGGCGTTGAATTACTATGCAAGTGGTTAGAAGGAACAATGGACAACATTTTGGTTTGGTACCGATCCAATTGGATCAGGTCGGTGTTGATTTGAATAGTTAGCATAATTCTGGGCCAAACTTTTTCTTTGTCTTGTACTTTTAGGCCTTCGGGTAAAGTTTCAAGTTGTTCTAATTTAATCTATATGTATTAATTCCTTTTGAATACTGTTGGGTTAAAAACCCTTTTAACACCTAGCTTCCAAATCCGTAGGTGCAAGTATTTATTGATGGGAGCACCAAAATGTTTGAAATTAAAGTGGGACAAACACCCAAATGAATGTAGTAGATATAAAGGAAGAAAATTGAAAATAGTAAGAAACGAATACACAAGAATTATAGTGGTTCAGCAAACACTGGGCCGCATCCACTCCAAGTAATCTTTTATTATACTGTAGGATTACAAGTATAGTTGATGCCAAGAGAGTAATGGAGTAAGAAACCAGGGCCAGAAGGAAGATCCCAAGAGCGTGCCATGTCTTCTGTATTTATAGGGGAAGATGCGTAACTATTCAGCTGAAAATCTGCATACAGAACCTTGAGATCAAAACCCGATCCCCCAAAATGTCCTGAGCCCAAATGATTACGCATTTGAGATCAGTACAAATCCTATAGGATCAGTACCAACCCCCAAGATTGGGGAGTGTGTTATTCACTATGCTCCGATACCAAAAGAAAGTGTCGTGCTATAGGATCATGTAATATGGATAAACTACTTGTGCAGAATAATAATTAAGTAAGTAAATTGTAAAAGCAATAAAGTAAATGACACCAGAGTTTTTTATACTGGATCGAACTCCTGTTCTACGTCCATTCCCAAACTCCTTCTGAAATTAAACTAGCAACCCTCACTTAACCCAGAGGAATATGATTTTTACCACCTGAGCAACTGAACAGGACTTCTACCGCTTGAGCAGCCGAATAGGACTTTTACCGTCTGAGCAACTGAATAGGACTTCTTTACATGTAACAAAAATATTTGACTGTAGTATGCTCTTTTAAATAGCATTGATAAGTCAATTAAGTACAATCTTTCTATAATCTTCTCCTTTATGATATATAGTGTAATGTGCTTTGAGAATTGTAGAAGATAGAGTGATCAACGATCAGAGAATATAAGCAGTTTGAGTGTAGTTTGAAAATAGAGAGTAGATAAGAATTCAAGAATATTAAAATTAGTTTCAGTTAATTATTTGTTGAATTCTGAAATCTATTTGTAGAGATTAAAAAGTTGTAACCATTGTCGAAAGATAACGATGAAATGAAACATGTGCAATCTTTGGTTTGAAGATGTTTTTCTTCGATGAAGATAAGTGTCTTTTCAGAAAATAGTCGTTGAAAAATATTCGGCCGACTGAAATTATTAATTCAGCCGTCTGAATTAAACAAAATCGTAAACAGTATGGAAATGGCTATTTTTGGCCTGATTCAGCCGGCTGAATGCAACAATTCAACCGGCTGAAACTTCATATCAATTTATGAAAAGTTTCAGCATTCAGCCATCTGAATGGTATTATTCACCCGACTGAATTATAGCCTATAACAAAAATAATCATAGCTCACTTGGTTAGAGCACTTGCCTTCTAACTAGTGACCCGAGTTTGAGTCCCACTCCATGCAACTTTTGAAAACTTGAATTTTCATTTAAAATATGAATGTATACGTGTGTATATCATTTTGCGAAGATTTTAACACTTGTAAACTCTAGACACGACACTCTATCAGTAGTAATACTTTATTTTTCACCTTCGTCTTGTCTCTATCATGTATCTCCATGTACATACTTTCATCCTCTTTTGTACCATGTATCTTCATTTTGAACATATTTGTTTGTCTCTTTTTGATGCTCGTGTACCTGTAAATTAGTTTAGAGATTCTTTGGCATAGTTATATAGTTGTTGTCATTAAAATCCAACAATAGAGGTTCTAACATTCTCCCCTTTTTTGATGATGACAACTATACATTTTTTTAAAATATTCATTTTGCATATGAAATAATATTATATGTTTAAAGGCCCACTAAATATAACATATCTTCCTAAGTATATTATCTCCCTCTATCAATATGCATATGAATTTCTTCCCATTTGTCCTTATAAAAAAGAATGAGAGAATACAATAAATTTTATAAAATATCTTGTAAATAGCGAGATAAACTCAATATTAATTATGAAGAAAAATAAAATAGATTTTACCATATTTTCTGAACTCCATATTTCATTGTAAGCATGTAATTCTATTAAACGTATGGAACATTCTTTAAAATTCCAAAATCTATCCTTTTCCTTTTGTTTCTCCGAGTACCTGCAATAAATAATAATCATTTTGATACCTACTTACTATATTAGGGTCCAAAGGGTTAGGTCTTGGGAAACCATATCCATTTGGGTGTGGTTGAACCGTTATAAATATAATTTTCATTATTAACTACCGTATCAAAATAATCATTAATATGTTTTTCTCTATTTTTCCAACTAACAGGATCCCAAATACTTAGATAATTTTTATTCATGTTTTCCGTCAATGAACTTGCATTTTTAGAGAAATTATAAACATTATTGGTCATAACAGTATTTGAATTTCTATAAAAATTGGATTTAGACTTTGTTCGAAATTAGAGCATTAACATTTATACTATAAATGAAAGCGTGTCTAATGCTATTTTTACGATCAGTTTTATTATATCCTAAACCAATTTTATTATGTAATGGTTTGGAACTAGACAAAATCATGTTTAAATTGTTTTGACCTTTATTAAATTTTGTGACTTCAATGTTAAGTTTGTCAAATTTAGCTTTAAAATCACAATTATTATTTTCAAAAGAGATATTACTGTTTTGCAAAATATCAATTTGCTTGTTTAATTCAGAATTCTTGTTTTTTGACGTACAGTTCACATTTTTGAGAAGATGAGATTCTGAATTATCTAAAGAGGATTGTAATAAATATTTTTTCTTTTCAAATCAAAAATTTCTTTTGAAAGTTTTCTCTCTCTCTCTTTCAAATATGGTGTTTTGTTCATATAAAAAATCTTTAATAGTTATAAAATTATTCTTTACAACAACAAGTTGATTTTCTAAATTTAACTTCTCCTTTTTAATTTCTCATTTCAACTTCAATAGATTTCATCTTTTCTAAAATAATAAAATTAAGCTTTGAAATCTTATTGCTTATACTAACTGATTCATTTTTATCTTTTACTGAAATTTGTAAATCATAAAGTACCTTTTTGTCGTCCTCATTGTTGGCTTTGACAGGGATTTTGCTTGTTGTATTTCGATTGGATCTTTTTCTGGCAATTATTCTTTGATGTTGTGACGACCGATAGAATTCCAGGCCCTGATACCAAATGTAAGTCACTATGCTCCGATACCAAATGAAAGTGACTATGCTATAGGATCGTGTAATATGGATAAACTACTTGTGCGGAATAATAATTAAGTAAATAGTAAAAACAGTAAAGTAAATGACACAGGAGATTTTTATACCGGTTCGAACTCCCACTCTACGTTCAGTCTCAGACTCCTTCTGGAATTAAGCTAGCAACCCTCACTTAACTCGGAGGAATAGGTTTACACTGCCTGAGCAACCGAACATGACTTCTACCGCCTAAGAAACCGAATAAGACTTCTACCGCTTGAGCAACCGAACATGACTTCTTTATATATAAAAAATTATCTGACTGTAGTATGCTCTTTAAATAGCATTGATAAGTCAATTAAGTACAATCTTCCTATAAACTTCTCCTTTATGATATATAGTGTAATGTGCTTTAAGAATTGTGGAAGATAGAGCGATCAACGATCATAGAATGTAAGCATTTTGAGTGTAGTTTGAAAATAGAGAGTATATAAGACTTCAAGAATATTAAAATTAGTTTCGGTTAATTATTTGTTGAATTCTGAAATGTATTTATAGGTATTAAAGTTGTAACCATTATCGAAAGGTAACGATGAAAAGAAACGAGTGCAACTGTTGGTTTGAAGATGTTTCTCCTCGATGAAGAGAAGTGTCTTTTTAAAAAATAGCCATTGAAAAATATGCCGGATGAAATTATTAATTCAGCCATCTGAATTAAAAAAAATCATAAACGATAAGGAAATAAGCTATTTTTGGCCTGATTCACCCGGTTGAATGAAACAATTCAGCCAGCTGAAACTTCATATCAATTTATGAAAAGTTTCAGCATTCAGCCGTCTGAAGGGTATTATTCAACCAAATGAATTATAGCCTATAACAAAAATAATCATAGCTTATTTGGTTAGAGCACTTGCCTTTTAAACTAGTGACCTGGGTTCGAGCCCCGCTCCATGCAATTTTTGAAAACTTGATTTTTCATTTAAAATATGAATGTATATATGTGTACATCATTTTGAGAAGATTTTAACATTTGTAAACTCTAGATACGATACTCTACGACTAATAATACTTTGTTTGTCACCTTCGTCTTGTCTCTATCGTGTATATCTCTTCTTGTATCTCCATAAACATGCTTTCATCCTTTTTGTACCATATATCTTCATCTTGAACGTATTTGTTTGTCTCTTTTTGATGCTCATGTACCTGCAAATTAGCTTAGAGATTCTTTGGCATAATTATATAGTTGTTATCATTAAAATCCAACAACATAGGTTCTAACGGAGTGGGCCCCTAAGATCCTTGGTGATGGATCCTCTTGATAGTGGTGTTGTGTGGTTGTTCTACGAAGTTTCCCAGGTGTTTTTTTGGAGATATTGACTGATTTCTAATGAGTTAAACTGCCTATCTAAGTCCTCCATAGCCATATTGATCCATATCGATCCCCTGCCTAAGGGAAGTGCTAATTCATACTTAGAATATTCTATGATGTTATTTGCCTAAATCTATTCGATTGTTGCTTTATAGCCTTGTCTATATTTGATTCCCGAGCCTAACAGTTATCTCTACGGGCTTCCTATTTCGATAACTGTGAAATTCGTTTAGTCAAATATGCCAGCACACTGTTTGGTTCAAAGGCAGGTTAACGACATCATTTATGGGCTTTCTGACATATATACTTTAATTAACTAATTATCTCTCTATCACTTTTTAAAACAAGTATATACAGAATGATAATACCTTTTATTTTGAATAAGGTTATTATCGAGTTAGATTTATGTTACAAATTACATAATTTCCCCTAGAACATAACCCTAACTCTATCAATCTCCCACTTGCACTTATGGTTAATTATGGAATCTTATTCCAACTTCTCCAATCAGTTTCTTCAAACTCAATATGGCCGGTTCCTTAATGAATGGGTATGCTATTATGACTCAATTATCTACTATGTCAATCAACTCCCTTCAACATCAAAACTGCATTTATTATGTGAAATAATTCAAAGTATTTCTCTCGACATCCAGTGAACTCTAAGTTCTGTTACGAACTATATCACAACACTGTTATCATATAGTATTGTTACAGGGTTCTCAACATTTGAAATCACCCTTAGCTCAGTTATAAATTTATACATTTATTATGTATATACATTACTTTTATTGTGGTGCTATTCAAGGCAATGTACTTGCCTTTTTATTGAATCATCCACAATCTCTCATTTGGAACATTTCCAACTTATAGCTTCTTAATCGAGCTTTGAACATGAATTTTACGTTGACGTACCATACTCAATATCACATATAAAATATGAGTTCGAATACTCCTTCATAAGGAGTTTGTTTTTTTATAAACAATTCTCAAGTATTTCGTAAATACACGAAAAATACTCTAAACTACCATTTAGTGAACTTAATTTGAATTTGATATTTGCTTCATGTATCGAATATGTAAACAAATCATGACTTCGTAGACAACATAATATGTATGATTATTCTTATTGTCAATGCATAAGGAATCCATCCTACATGTTTCTTGTTAAACATTTTAATAAGGTGTTTTTGCATATCATCTGGAACATTCCCCATGTCCTTTATACTCATTATAAAAGAAATCATATGCAAATCGAGTATTAAAACAACTAAAAGATGATTTTAACACAAGTACATCGTTAACAATCAGCAGTATGTTGTTTTCTTATGCTTAGAAATATCAATGTACATTCAATGTTCTTTCTTATGGATACACGCTTTCTCTGTATTTGGCTGGAATCAAACTATATGATATTTCTACCAAAATACTTGTTCAAGTTTGATGCTTGTCGAACAATACTCTCGTATCGGTTCTTAGATCATATCCAAAACCCACAAATTCAATATTACTCGCACTGATTTTAAGATGATTAGTTTACCATGCACAAACAGTCTAGTCTAAATATTTATTTAGAATTTTCTATTTCAATATGTATATACCAATGCAAAAAGTCATATAAGGCAGTCAGCTTGTGGGTAGAATATAAAGCAACTTGAGAACATTAAGTGAGGAATCCGTTACGCTAATTTCAGCAATTGAAATTCATGATTTTATTCTTACCAATGTGGTTCACCATACTCCAAATGCATTTTCCTTTCTCTTAAAGACACATCTGCGGCTAATGGATCATATCCCCTCGGGTGCAACTATCAAAATCATATTTTAATAATGTATTCTGAATCTTTTTTAGATTTGCGCATCATACCATATCATAAATCAACATTTTTAAAGGTTTAATCGAACAAATGAGGAATATTTATTCTTGACATTGATAAAAATATCATAGTTTCTTCTTCAATGTGCAAGCATAATCATTAGACAATCTAATGTTATGCTTTTATTTGTGTTTGGTTAATTTCATTTCATCCTCTGTAATCAATTTTATCCTTAGATCATATTCAAATCCGTTTTACTATCAATAATTTCTTAAAGAAATTCCTTTTCTATTAAGTTGGTTTTTCTTGAAACAACAATTGTTTCTTATAGCAAAGGAATAAGCGTTCATAAATATTTTATGGATTGCCATACATAAAATTGACTTGGTATTAGTTCACAATATTTATGTTCATAACATGAATTTTTTGTCCAACGACTATCATCCCCAAATTCCTTTAGGACGATTCATACAAGATTTTTTATGTACAAATATTACGTTCAGTCCTTTGATTCACACAACCCGCCAACTCCTTCGCTTGGGACATGATGAGGTTTCTTATAAATCCCTACATTCTAAACTATTCTTTATATGATATTAATTTTAACTTTGTACATTACTCTTAAATTTACACTATATAGAATGAATTTAAATCAACTTCACTCAACAGTAATCATGCTTTGTCCAACAAAGTTTGATTACTCCTTATCAATACATTATTATATATTACAAGGAGTAGTGACTCTTGAGACATAATCCATATCCACTTTAGGTACGTCTAAAATTCTTTCCTATATAGTTACCTATTCAATCATATTGAATCATTTTGTTTATGTTATTTTATTTACTTATATCTTATATTCTATGAACTTATCATTTACATGCTCCACAAGCATCGAATACACATATTCATGCTTGTGATAATTCACCGACGAATACAACAAAATGCATTGAACCATTTTGGTATCACCATACTTGTGATTGCATATCTATATATATTAATCCAAAGAGTTTCATCAACTCTTTTGAAGCTCCCACTGAATGGGTACTTTGCCCTTAATTATCTAAAATATAATTAACCAATATCGTATGATTCATAATCATTAATAATTGTAAATAATTTTAGATACTTCATTATTTTCCAATGCATCACTTTTGAAAATAAATACCACATTACAGTTTTATTTCATAACAAATATTGATAGTATTCAAATCGAAATAAGACCATGTCGATTTTTTAGTCGACTTCGAAAAATAGTTATTATTTCGTAAATAATTTTCGATTGTTTTACGAATTTTTCTCTCCTAACTTGATGCAATTAATAAGTGCTAAATGTTAGTCAATGAAATAGAGATCTTAAGGCTAGATTAACACTAGAGGGGGATGAATAGTGTTTAAAGGATATCTTTTAAATTCTTTAAGATCATACTTGGAATGATACAGTTAACAATCACAAAGACAATCACAAAATCAAAGAGCTGACAAAAGTAAATGTAGTAAAAGTAAAAATGAAACAACATACCAGGATTTTATATTGGTTCGGAGTTACCCTACATCCAATTTCGCACAATTCCTTATGCATATTTCTTTTTAACTAGTAAATGCAAATCCAATCTCCATCTCAAGGTTATGAGACATACCCTCCAGAATCCCGACCTCTAGGTAGAGTCATTGTAACGACCTGGATTTTTCGATGACTAATTTTGAATATTTAAATGGTTCAAATATTGTATTTGTGAATTTATAATTGAGTTAATGAGTTTTTAAAACCGATATTTCAACTGATTTTGTCAATTTTTGAAAATCGTCGATTTAATCGACGCGTTAAAATAGCGATCCGAGGCACAGTCTCAGAATTCGATGAAATCAGTTCCATTGGATCCGTAATAGTGTGTTATTATCGGTTTTCTAATTTCATAGAGTTTAGATTTACCTTTTGGCCGTACGGGATATAAAAGCATTGAATTTAATATTGAAAATTCAACATGATAATTGGGTCCAAAAAGCTATCTTCTCCATATGTTCGAATTAGCACTCGAAACCTTTCCATTGCATTCAGAATAAGGGTATAACATTGTGAACACCTAGCGGCACACCTCGATAGTGGTTCGAAATTTTGAGTTGCGTAAATCGAGATATTTTGAAAATTTATATATATAAGTCAACTACCGTTCCTTTTCAAACAAACATGCCACCCTTCTCCATTCAAACATGCAACCCTTCATTCTCTTAGTTCACAAATCATGACATCTTTCCCCTTTCTTTCTTTCAATCGAATTCAGTTCGTATAACAAAACGAATATATATATATATATATATATATATATATATATATATCAAAGTCGAATTCGTAAAACAGATCGAGGAGCCTGGGAAGCAAAAAGGAAGTCGCGGCTCATCACAGAAGGCGAGTATGAGCAGTTCTAGGGCTTCGGATTGCTCCTCTTCGTATGTGCGCGTCTTGAGTTATTGGTTGTGTTGTTGAATTGGCGCATGCAGGCGCTGGTGCACATGTAGGGATAGTTGCAACACCAAGGCGAGTGTGGAGGGTAAGGCATGTGAGTGCATGAGGTTGCTGTTGCGGAAGTTTGAGGTGGAAGTTGAGTCGCGATTAGGCGACTGATTTGAGACGAGCTTAGGGTGGTGGAAAGTATCAGCAGGCGAAGTATGGTGGCTCGGCGATGAAATTGGTGGAGTGCGACCTATGAAGAGAAACGCAATTTCCTTAATTTGTTGGCTGAGCCTCCAGGTCACGACTCTAATTGATGGACTGTTCGTCGATGATAAGATGAGTGATGGTGGGTTACGTCGGCCAAAAGGGGATGAGGAGGAGTTGGAAGTGTTGTCTTAGATTTTTTTTGGCGAGCGTTTAGTTTAATTAAGGTAGTTAACTAGCTGAAGTTAGTAAATTTAATTACAATTAAAATTGAAATAGTTAACTTATATAAATAAAATTTGCTTATACGAGGTTTAATCGAATGGAGTAAATCGTGCGAGGTTCGAAGCTACAGAATCTGAACAAAAGAATTTATATTAGAACAGATTGCAATTAAAAATAAAGGTGTAAATCTCACTCGACTTGAATTATTGGTTTAATTTAAAATTGTTGGAAATCATTTATTGATTCATTGGATGAATGGATAATTATTATTGTCACTTGAATGTTATATATATATATATATATATATATATATATAGTAGTATATATTAGTAGTTGGATTGATATTCCCACATATTTTAGCGGGTGAGATCCTATGCGCCCCGCATAATAGTGGATGACCCTATATACCGTGATATCCCCCTTAAAGTGGGATTGGTATTTTAATGTTGAATTAACATATGTGGATGAAAAAAAACATGTTGGAGGGATCCAATTGGATTCCTTAAATACTTATTGATTGTTTTCATATATAATAATATATTAGAATAATCTGTTATAGATTATTGTTGTGATTTGAATAATTGGATGCTATAGTATCACTGGCCTGAATGTTGGTATTTTAAATACCATAAATATTATTTTTGAATTTGAAGGAATTAAAGGGATTTTTTTTTTTTTTTTTTTGGCATGGCCGACGGTTTTATAGTGGACCGACCACTTTTATTACGAACGTAATAAGGTTGAAGTACAGGAGTAAGGTAAAGACACCTTAGCTACTATGAATGAGAAATAAAATAATACAGCACAGGAGCATGACAGACATGTCACTACTACTAGAAATATATATCAAGGCTAGTTCTCCTCCGCAGAGGAAGAATCACCATCTCCCTTGCCCACCACGGAAGATCCACCCCCAAGAAGACCAAAAAAGGGGCGAAACAGAACAGCAAGAGAGGGATCATAACAGTCAGTGTCAGAAGAGTAAACATAAGATCTGTCCCAGGCAGAATCAGCTAGAAGAGTGGCATTAATCTCAGCAAACTTACCATCGATGTCAAGAACCAAGGAGTCACCAGAAATACAATAATAAAGGCAACGCAGATCCAATAAATCATCAGATATATATCTAAAATAGGTGTCATCCACAGGGTTGAATCTCATATCAGAACGAAGGTCAACCCAACTATGTTCAGACTCAGCCCAAACAACGTGCGGCAGAGAGAAATCAGGAATAGCAGGAAGAACTGAAGGAACATCACCAGGATCTGGGGAAGCAGGACTCACTAAGGAAAGTGATGGTCCAGAGGCAGTAGCAACCGAAGAGGCTTTGGGAACCCATTTTCTAAGCGGAGGCCGAGGCAGAGGGATCTTAGGAGCAGCATATGGATCAACAGAGCGCACGCAGGCAGAGGCAATATGACCAAAAGAATGACAGGTGGAACAAATATCAGGGACCCATCCATAACGAACACGAACATCCACCACGTGACCAACAGCTAGCTGGACAGGAATAGAGGTAGGAAGAGGCTTGTCGGGAGATATCTCAATCAGGGCCTTGGCGTAAACAAGCCTATCACGCGCAACAGTATTAGAGTCAAAACACTTCAATTTACCAATATTGCACGCAAGCCAATTCAAGCCAAGCAACGGTTGTAAAGCAGATGGAATTTGGGAGAAATAAACCCATACAGGGATAGAAAATACTTGATCACGAACAGAAGCTACCGTCGGAGACCAGGGGGTGATAATAAAAGGCTGTCCGTCAAAGAAGGAAGGCTCAGACTCAAGAACCCGACAACGTTCCTCCGCGGAGGAGAACAATAGGTAGTACAAGGAATCAACCATCTTAACTTTAAGCCCACCCTGTAGTCTCCAAGCCCTACGACAAACAGCTGCTGCATCATGTAGACGATGATTAGGATCCAAAAAGAATCCAACCACATATCCAGACCAAAAGTCCAGACCGGCTTGCATAACACAGGGGGGAGGGATCATTACTCCATTTTCTTCAACGATGTCAAACTCAACTGGTTCATAAACACCCGCATTACATGGCATGGATTTAAAAAGCGAAGACCATGTTTTGGGTATAGCCGGGCAAGGAGCAGCAGGCCGACATCCAACAACAACAGAAGAGACATCAGGTTTGGGGCATTGTGCATTAACGGGAGAGGAAACTGTGTGCATGATATCTTTGTTCGCAGGAACATCAACAACATTGACAATAGACTGCAACGAGCCACTAGCATTACCAGCTTTGGGACAGGCAAGGGAAGGACCTGGACACACTAAAACTGATGGTAGAACAGGAGTTGCATCACACATTAGGGGGGCCGAACTTTTCACACTGATTATAGTTCCAGTTCCCACAGAAGCATTGTAACAAACACATGGCTTGCTACAATCAACTGCAGCATTATAACAAACACTTGAAGTGCATCTGACTGGCACAACAGAGTCCACCTTGCCATTGTCAAAACCTTCCAGACCATGTAAATCACTGTCCCTAACTAAAGCACCCAAGACTTGTTCACCCAAAACGCAACCGGAGAAAACGTCGTTACTTACAATGGAACCAGACTTAGGTAGGGAGAGAGGCGCACCAGAAAAAAACGACGTCGAAGCCACAACAGTTGAACAGGAAGCATCAGCTGTAGCTTCGTTCGGAGCAGGGCGAGAAAATGGAACAGAGGGAGACCGATCAGAAGCACGAAGAGGGGGGAAATCTTGGGGCGAGCGAAGGTCAGGAAGAACGCTGTCATCAGCAGCCATACTCCTAAAACGTCGGCCAGAACGAGTAGAAGAGGGGGAGGGGATACGTTTGGAAGGAGGAGGAGAAGGGGACATGAATTGGGAAGGGGGAACAGATAGGAGAAAGCATTCACGGAGTTGTATGAGAAAGCGCAAGAGACGGAAATCACCTGGCAGCCATTAAAATTATGCGTTATTCTGCTAAATTATTTTAAAGTTAGGGGGGATTTTAGATATAAAACTATTATATTGGAAAGTACTTGTGGTCCAGTGGTTTACGACATGAGGTGAGTTGCTGCATCTTGTTGTGGTGGCACAGGTTCGATTCCCAGCGGCCACAAGTATGAGACATGAGTGTCTGGGCACTATAAATCTCAGTCTAACCAAAGGTCAGGGCGACATAGTCTCCCTGTCCCCAAAGTTTTGCCAAGTACTAGTGGTCCAGTGGTTTACGACTTAGTGGATGTGGCTACATCTTGTTGTAGTGGCACCGGATCGATTCCCAGCGGCCACAAAGTATGAGGCATGAGTGGTCTGGGCACTATAAAACCAGTCTAACCAAAGGTCAGGGCGACATAGTCTCCCTGTCCCCAAAGTTTTATCCAACTCGATTTCCTTTAAATTAATCCAAATTCCAATATAATAAAACTATTATATTGGAATTTGGATTAATTTAAAGGAAATCGAGTTGGATAAAATAATAGCTTGATTTTTTTGGGCTTGTACTTAACTATTCGAGAAATATTTTTAATGGAACTTTTAAAATAATTTATCTAAGGAATTTTCATCTACGGATTTAAAAGGGTATTTTTTTAGGAAAAAAATGTATGGATAAGGAGTTTTAAGTCCATATTAAAAATGTATTGAAAAATCGATGGAATTTATTAATGGATTTATAAAATAAGATTTTATAAATGGGATTAGTTTTATAAAAAGTGAAACTGAAAGGAGCAATAAACTTATAAACGATGTTTATAAACAAAGGAAAATGAAAATAATTGATAAATTGGAATATAATTTTACAGGATGAATTTATATCGAGATATGAAAAATAGATTTTTGGGAAAAATAGTGAATTCTGTTTTTGAAAAGCGAGGATGGTTAGGAATCAGAATGAAATCAACATGTAGTGAATTAAAAGGGATTTATAAATTGAAATTGGACATTAGAATTTTAAAAGAAAATATTTTTATTTAGGAGTTTAATTTGTTTTAAAAAGGAATTTTTTATTAAACTATGAAATTTTAAAACCGGTTTAGTACTGAAATACTTCGAAAGTGAATGTTTCAAATATCTAATATTAATTGAAATTAAATTTAAATTTATTTCTAATCAGCTTTGTAAGTCGATTTGTTTATCTAAAAGTGAGTTATTAATGTTTATAAAAAGAGTTTCAATATTTTAAATAATTACTTGAACATGTTTAAAAAATAAATTATTATTCTTTAAATACTTATTATATATATATGTATGTACAGGGTTTTGTAATGATTTAAATTTATTTATAAATCTTCTCGAGATTTGGAAATGGGGTTATTTGATAGATGAGATTTATAAGAGAAATTCTCAACATGGAATTTGGGAAAATATAAGGAAAATTTTCGAAATAGTTAAATAAAAGTGAATTCGAAAAAAAAATTAGAATTCATAAAAGAAGTTAGAAATGGATATTTGGAGTTTTTGACAACTTGGAAAATGTTAAAAGGAAATTAATTAAGGAAACCGAAACTTATAGAATTCGTTCTTAACGAGTTAAAGAATTTACAAATAAATTTGTAAATGATTTTGATAAAATAGGAAATAAATGGAATACTTCCTAAGTGCTGAACAAAAAAATGGAGTTGGAAAAATATTCTAAGCATTGGAAAGGTTTGGGAATATTTTGTTGAAGTTATAAGGATCTGAAATCGTTTCAAATGTTCGAAATTTTGGAAGGGATTTGAATATATATCTTACAAAGATATTTTGAAATAAAATTTTTGGAAAATTTATATTAAGGCTGGATGTCGGAAGGACAACTTATATGGACGAATGCTATCATTGCATCCTTGTTTGGAAGGCAGTGTTAGCATTTCAAGAATGAATGCTATTCTAAAGGTAAACGTTAGCCTCAAGCCTCATCAACTGGGATGACTAAAACATGGGAGATGCAAGAAGGCTAAATGGGACGCACCCAATTAGGTTATGTTATCACTTTTCTAGATACCCCGAGAAATATATATAAATTATGGATATGGTTGTGCATGGAAAAGTGAACGCTCGATTTTAAGGGTGGGAACACCCGGGGTGATAACATATTCGGTTCTATCCAGGTTAGGGATATGTCCGGTCTTGTGTTGTAGGGGATCCCAACGAGGTCCTCGGTACATTTTTCTAGAGGTGTACTGTGATGGACGGTACCCCCATAGCTCAGTCATTGTATGGAATCCATTCTCCAATAAGCGCCGTACGGTTTTGATTGTGACCAACTATGCTGAAACATGAGATATAAGCATTTTAGCTATTTTCTATTTACTATGTTTAGACACTATTATAATATCAGATGATTTTGATAAAAATATTTTGGTTATCGCAAGGGAAAAACCCATCTGTTTATGTGTGACCTGGTCTTACAGGATACCTTTGTTTTTCAAAGGATTTTGATAGCTTTGGTAATTCAAATTGAATGAGTTTTCTCATCCTGGTTTCCCAAACTGACTCGGGTGTTATTTTATTATAATACTCGGGGTCAGACCAAGTATTACAGATCCGGGTTAGGATGCTATGGGGCTCAGGAGATGAGATGGAGGAGTTACAGGAGCATTACTCGTACTTTATTATTTTCGCTGTGTGAGTCATGTTGTGTATTCAGTACTTGTGAGGACAAGTTGTTATAACTGCCCATATTGATTGTTGATTGTTGTACGCTAATGGTTGTGTATATTAACAGTTACAGTCTCCTTTTGTATAAAGATCTGTATTCATAAGTTATACCTTGTTCCATTACAATTGTGAGATGCTGTATTTTGTTTCCGTTCTTCTTCTATCCTCCTCTTTCTCTTAGTCATTCACCCTTTCGTATAATTTGGATTAGACAAGTGTGGTTTGTTGTCAACTCAAATGGTACGGAACGGCGGGTCACTACATTTAGTATTAGAGCTGAAGGTTAAGCGAGAACCTTGGCTTTGGTGGCGATTACTCATTAGAGATAGAGTAAGTAGTATTCTAGAATGAGTTTGAGCGTATTAATAGATATGAGCGCGTATTTGTCAATGTATATAAAAAAAATTTATATTGTGTTGGTTGATTTATTGAGTCGCTTATGAATTCAGGTCAGCACAGTCCGTATAACCGTATCGATAAGAATTTCTAAACATTTGAACAGAGCAATTTGACACATTATTGTTTTAAAATGGGGGTAAATGGCATAATTTTACCAAAATTATATTTTGTTATAAAAGAAATAAATTTTTGAAATTATTAAAATATATTGGTGTGTTTGGTTGTTATTGTTATAATCCAAACCATGTTATAAAATTTGAAGTGATTATATATAACCAAATAGGGATTGTATAAGAATAATTTATGCTAACGAATTATAAATAAAAATGGATTCAAACCTGAGTTCGGAGATTTAAAATCCTGGAATTTTGGAAAATATTTTTTTGAGGTATTGTGAAGATTAAAATAGTATTATTTGATAATATTTTTGAAATAAAAATGGTTTAAAATTGATTTTTGAGGTGATAAAGCACTAAACTCACTTCGGTCGCTGGAAAACAATTCCGATGATAATCGCGACATCATCGGTGTTCATTTTTGAGTTTCTAATTGACGGATTGCTACCGTAGCAATTTGATGTGGAGATTTTTATTGAAAAACAATTTGTTACTTTAAGAATTCCAAGAGAGTTTATTTTGGATAAAACCAAGTTTGAGTTTAAAATTCCAAGAAAATGGTTTGTTAAAACAAAGAGTTATATATATACATATTATTTCAAAATGATTTGAAATAAAAACGGGTGTTTGAATTCTGAAATTTCCATTTAAATCATTAGTGAAACCGAAAGAAGACAAGTTTTCGAACTTATAACCTCGAAATTTGAATTTCGATATGAAATTTAAAATTTAACTTAAGCTAAGTTAAATAAAATTTGATTGGATTTGAAACAATATCGAATTGAATTAAATATAAAATTTGAGTTGCAAAGTGACTGTATAACTATAAGTTATAAATTCTGAATGGAATAATATTTAATTGAAAAATTATAGAATTGTGAATAAATAAGTTCAAATAACTTATAAATAAGAGTAAATGGAAAAGAAAACTCGATTAAATGAGTTAATTGATTTGTTAAAGAATGGAAATTAGAATTTGAATTATAAATTGGAGTTGAACTCAAACCAAACCAATGACGTGATTTTGAAATAAAAATCAAATATTGAATTATAAAATGGAATTGAATATAGAAATGGAATTTAACTTAGTTAAGTAAAATGGATTGTGGATTGAAATGGTGATGACTTAAGTTATAAATAAATTCAATTTAATTGTAAATAAATTGAATATGGCTTTGAAATATTATTTAAATGAATTCGAGTATGAAATTAAGTTTTGAAGTGGAAGGAATGTATGTGATGTATAAATGGTTATAATAAACCTTAATATATTAATTTTATGTAATTATTTTCAAGTGATATTATTTAAATTGAGATATACCAAGTAAATGAAAATGCGAATCAATCGAAGGTAAATAAATTGAATTTTAGCTCAAGTAAATTAAAATGAATTGAATGAATTGAAATTTAATTTCGGATAAGTCGAAAATATCCCTTAAAGCAGGACTGGTATTTTGATGTTGAATTAACATCTGTGGATGCAAGAAACATGTTGGAGGGATCTAATTGGATTCCTTAAATACTTATTGATTGTTTTCATATATAATGATATATGATATATTAGAATAATATGTTATAGATTATTGTCGTGATTTGAATAATTGGATGCTATAGTATCACTTGCCTGAATGTTGGTATTTTAAATACCATAAATATTATTTTTGAATTTGAAGGAATTAAAGGGATTTTAGATATAAAACTATTATATTGGAATTTGGATTAATTAAAGGAAATCGAGTTGGATAAAATAATAGTTTGATTTTTTTGGGTTCTTACTTAACTATTCGAGAAATATTTTTAATAGAACTTTTAGAATAATTTATATAAGGAATTTTTACCTACGGATTTAAAATATTCATTTTTGAGCAGTGTGGATATCATTTGAAAATGAGCAGTTCAGATAGAATCGAACTTTTGATTGACCCGGGCACTTGGGATCCTTTGGACGAAGATATGGTCTCCATGGACCCCATTGAATTTCATTCAGAGGAGGAACCTCATAAAGATCGTATTAATTCTTACCAACAAATAATAGGCTTAACCGAAGCTGTTCATGGATAAGGAGTTTTAAGTCCATATTAAAAATGTATTGGAAAATCGATGGAATCTATTAATGGATTTATAAAATGAGATTTATAAATGGGATTAGTTCTATAAAAAGTGAAACTCAAAGGAGTTATAAACTTATAAACGATGTTTATAAACAAAGGAAAATGAAATTAATTGATAAATTGGAATATAATTTTACAGGATGAATTTATATCGAGATATGAAAAATAGATTTTTGGGAAAAATAACGAATTCTATTTTTGAAAAGCGAGGATGGTTAGGAATTAGAATGAAATCGACATATAGTGAATCAAAAGGGATTTATAAATTGAAATTGGACATTGGAATTTTAAAAGAAAATATTTTTATTTAGGATTTTAATTTGTTACTATGAAATTTTAAAACCAGTTTAGTACTGAAATACTTCGAAAGTGAATGTTTCAAATATCTAATATTAATTGAAATTAAATTTAAATTTATTTCTAATCAGCTTTGTAAATCGATTTGTTTATCTAAAAATGAGTTATTAATGTTAATAAAAAGAGTTTCGATATCTTAAATAATTACTTGAATATGTTTTAAAAATAAATTATTATTCTTTAAATACTTACTATATATATATAGGGTTTTGTAATGATTTAAATTTATTTATAAATCTTCTCGAGATTTGGAAACGGGGTTATTTGATAGATGAGATTTATGATAGAAATTCTCAACGTGGAATTTGGGAAAATATAAGGAAAATTTTCGAAATAGTTAAATAAAAGTGTACTTCGAAAAATGAATTAGGATTCATAAAAGAAGTTAGAAATGGATATTTGGAGTTTTCGACAACTTAGAAAATGTTAAAGGTAAATTAATTAAGGAAACCGAAACTTATAGAATTCGTTCTAAACGAGTTAAAGAATTTACAAATAAATTTGTAAATGATTTTGAGAAAATAGGAAATAAATGGAATACTTCCTAAGTGTTGAACAAATAATGGAGTTGGAAAAATATTCTAAGTATTGGAAAGGTTTTGGGAATATTTCGTTGAAGTTATAAGGATCTGAAATCATTTCAAATGTTGGAAATTTTGGAAGGGATTTGGATATATATCTGATAAAGATATTTTGAAATAAAATTTTTGGAAAATTTATAATAAGGCTGGATGTCTGTTTATAGATGTTATATTGATAGTTAAATAACCGACTATCAATTTTGGCCAAATTCATTGATCGTTTCGAAGAGAACGGGATCGAATTTAATCATCAGAAAATCACTTCGATCCGATTTGAGCGTTACGAATGGATATCGTGAAAATAGTAAAGACGATGATTCAGTTTGTCCTGACCCAGGACAAATTGTATCGAGGAATTCTATCATTGCATCCTTGCTTGGAAGGCAGTGTTAGCGTTCCAAGAATGAATGCTATTCTAAAGGTAAACGTTAGCCTCAAGCCTCATCAACTGGGATGAATAAAACATAGGAGATGCAAGAAGGCTAAATGGGTCGCACCCAATTAGGTTATGTTATCATCTTTCTAGATACCCCTAGAAATATATATAAATTATGGATATGGTTGTGCATAGAAAAGTGAACGCTCGATTTTAAGGGTGGGAACACCCGGGGTGATAACATATTCGGTTCTATCCAGGTTAGGGATAAGTCCGGCCTTGTGTTGTAGGGGATCCCAACGAGGTCCTCGGTACATTTTTCTAGTGGTATACTGTGATGGACAGTACCCCAATAGCTCAGTCATTGTATGGAATCCATTCTCCAATAAGCGCCGTACGATTTTGATTGTGACCAACTATGATGAAACGTGAGATACAAGAATTTTAGCTATTTTCTATTTACTATGTTTAGACACTATTATAATATCATACGATTTTGATAAAAATATTTTGGTTACCGCAAGGGAAAAACCCATCGTGTTTATGTGTGACGTGGTCTTACGGGATACCTTTGTTTTTCAAAGAATTTTGATAGCTTTGGTAATTCAAATTGAATGAGTTTTCTCACCTTGGTTTCCCAGACTGACTCAGGTGTTATTTTATTATAATACTCGGGTCAGACCAAGTATTACAGATCCGGGTTAGGATGCTATGAGGCTCAGGAGATGAGATGGAGGAGTTACAGGCGTATTACTCGTACTTTATTATTTCCGCTGTGTGAGTCATGCCGTGTATTCAATACTTGTGAGGACAAGTTATTATAACTATCCATATTGATTGTTGATTGTTGCACGCTAATGGTTTTATGTATATTAACAGTTACAGTCTCCTTTTGTATAAAGATCTGTATTTATAAGTTATACTTTGTTCCGTTGCAGTTGGGAGATGTTGTATTTTGTTTCTGTTCTTCTTCTATCCTCTTCTTTCTCTTAGACATTCGCCCTTTCGTATAATTTGGATTGGAAAAGTGTGGTTTGTTGTCAACTCAAAGGGTACGGAACGACGGGTCACTACATTTAGTATTAGAGCTGAAGGTTAAGCGGGAACCTTGGCTTTGGTGGGGATTACTCATTAGAGGTAGAGTAAGTAGTATTCTAGAATGACTTTGAGCATATTAATAGATATGAGCGCGTATATAAAAAAATTTATATTGTGTTAGTTGATTTATTGAGTCGCTTATGAATTCCGGTCAGCACAGTCCGTACAACCATATCGATAAGAATATTTAAACATTTGAACAGAGCAATTTGACACATTATTGTTTTAAAATGGGGTAAATGACATAATTTTACCCAAATTATATTTTGTTATAAAAGAAATAATTTTTTGAAGCCATGTCATAAAATTTGAAGTGATTATATATAACCAAATAGGGATTGTATAAGAATAATTTATGCTAACGAATTATAAATAAAAATGGATTCAAACCTGAGTTCGGAGATTTAAAATCCTGGAATTTTGGAAAATATTTTTCCGAGGTATTGTGAAGATTAAAATAGTATTATTTTTGATAATATTTTTGAAATAAAAATGGTTTAAAATTGATTTTTGAGGTGATAAAGCACTAAACTCACTTCGGTCGCTGGAAAATAATTTCGATGATGATCGCGTCATCATCGGTGTTAATTTTCGAGTTTCTAATTGACGGATTTCTACCATACTAATTTGATGTGGAGATTTTTGTTGAAAAACAAATTGTTACTTTAAGAATTCCAAGAGAGTTTATTTTGGATAAAACCAAGTTTGAGTTTAAAATTCCAAGGAAATGGTTTGTTAAAACAAAAGGTTATATATATATATATATATTTTATTTCAAAATGATTTGAAATAAAAACGGGTGTTTGAATTCCGGAATTTCCATTTAAATGATTAGTGAAACCGAAAGAAGATAAGTTTTTGAACTTATAACCTGGAAATGTGAATTTCGATATGAAATTTAAAACTTGACTTAAGCTAAGTTAAATAAAATTTGATTGGATTTGAAACAATATCGAATTGAATTAAATATAAAATTTGAGTTGTAAAGTGACTGTATAACTATAAGTTAAAAATTTTGAGTGGAATAAAATTTAAGTGAAAAATTATAGAATTGTGAATAAATAAGTTCAGATAACTTATAAATCTGAGGAAATGGAAAAGAAAACCCGATTAAATGAGTTAATTGATTCGTTAATGGAATGGAAATTAGAATTTGAATTATAAATTAGAGTTGAACTCAAATAAAACCAATTGAGGTGATTCTGAAATAAAAATCAAATATTGAATTATAAAATGGAATTGAACTAATTAGATAAATTAATTAATTAATTGAATATAGAAATGGAATTTAACTTAGTTAAGTAAATGGGTTATGGAATGAAATTGTGATGACTTAAGTTATAAATAAATTCAATTTAATTGTAAATAAATTGAATATGGCTTTGAAATATTATTCAAATGGATTTGAGTATGAAATTAAGTTTTGAAGTGGAAAGGAATGTATGTGATGTATAAATGGTTATAATAAACCTTAATATATTAATTTTATGTAATGATTTTCAAGTAATATTATTTAAATTGAGGTATACCAAGTAAATGAAAATGCGAATCAATCGAAGGTAAATAAATTGAATTTTAGCTCAAGTAAATTAAAATGAATTGAATGAATTGAAATTTAATTTCGGATAAGTCGAATAAAATTAATTGAAGTTGGAATTACATCGATGTCTATATAAAGTAGTACTTTGCTGGCTAAAACTTGCATTTAGAGTTATTAAGTCTAGTTGTTGTTCTAATTATCCATTTAACAAAGCATGGATATATAACGCATGATTAGGGTGTTGAGTTGAGATGGGCGTCTTGGTTGTGTTGCAGGAGTTTGCATGAATCTGAGGGTGTGCAAGTGTGCGATTTTTATGGTTGTGTACCGTGTTTGCGAGGATGCATGAGTGGGCGTCAATTGTGGCTACTGCTATGTAGTGTGGTACTAGTGCATTTATGTATGTATATAGGTGTCTGTGAAAGTGTGTGTATTTGTTTGTGTATTATGTGTATAGGTCATCTATTTGAAATACGCTATAAGTTATTAAATCGGGATACCTAACTAAAATACTATTATTCTCATCTCTGCCATTAATTTTTCTTTCATTGTTGTTATGTATTTAAGTTGGTAATATAGCATGTTCGCAATATCTCTAAGATGTTTTGTCTCATTGCCAAGCGCGGTTCTACTGACAGGCAAGCTAGGCAAATGCCTTAGGCAACCCCTCAAAAAGCGTGCATATTGTACATTTTTAAATAGTAATACAAAGTACATACTACCATACCCTATTTTAATTAGTACACATTATAAACTAGTTGTACTGGCCACAATATAAAATTATGGTGATGAACTAGCAGTCAGTACTTAATTTTATGCACAATACAAAAATATTAGTATTGTATCAAAAAAATACAATGCCTTATTTAAAGTAAACAAAGCATTATATTGTATTACTAAACAATATAAAATAGTACTTTAAACTAATTACAAGAGACGCATGTGAAAGAGTATACATTAAGGTACAAATCTTACAAGTTGCTCTTTATATTTTAGTACATTACCCCAAACACATAGTAGGAAATTCATACTATATTTATGTTTTGTTGTAATAAATAAATTCTAGATCTGAATACATACAACCCATATTGATTCTATCGAGAAACAAATATATGAAATTAAATAGTTCAGCAGAAGTCGTACCTGAATCCATTGATGTTTGCAAAAAGAAGATCAACTAGGTTTTAGATCTTCCAAATTGACACAAGGTTAGATCCGAAAAAAATTCTCTTTAGAAGAGGGTGGAGAGAATATGATAAGACTTGTGTAATTTGGGGACCATAACCGCATATATATAGTGTGTGACATTTTTCAGTTCAGCCCTTCAACAAACTAAAATTGTCACTCTGGTATCCACACATTATAAATTTACATTACGAATATACCCCTTAAGTCTTGTTGTATTTATTCCAAATAGATCACATAATTAAACTTAATCCCAAGATAGCCCATACATTCAAATATTAAAATATGTGGCCCCATAATGCTGAATTATTCCAACAATCTCCCCCCGGGCCACATATGTAACCTTATAGAATGTATTTAACTTTATGAGCTCTCAAATAGCTATCTTGACAATATGGTATATCCAAAACAATCTCGTCCATTGATTGTGTTAACATAGGATCAAAGCGGTTTTCATTATCGTTAGTGTAACTAAACCTATCAATGGTCACGTATATCAATATAATCAAATGACATAGATTAATCATGTATGTGTAGCATGGAAATTACATAAAATGTGATCTTTACATGTATATTTCCAACTGTTCCTACTTTACTTTAATGAGATCAAAATCTAAACATATATAAATAATTTGAGTGCAATTAAAAAAACTTTATTTCTGATCAGAAAAACTGAAGCATATCCACAATCAAAATATAGAGCAATGTCATAAAAGAAATGACTTAGTACAAACTCCCCCTAAACCAAAATATTCTTACATAAAAGATACACCCATTTTAGCAACATGCTTATGGAAGACCTTGGGTGGTAATGATTTTGTAAATGGATCCGCTAACATGGAATTTTTCCCAATATGCTCTATGGATATTAACCCATTTTGCACTCTTTCCTTCACAACTAGAAACTTGATGTCAATGTAATTTGACTTACTTGAGCTTCTATTGTTATTAGAATATAATACTGCTGATCTATTGCCACAAAACAACTTTAGTGGTCTTTCAATATTATCTATAATGCGCAGCCCAGTGACAAAATTTCGCAGCCATTTTCCATGATTAGATGCCTCATAGCAAGCCACAAACTCTGCTTCCATAGTGGAAGAAACTATAAGCGTTTGCTTAATGCTCTTCCATGATATAGCCCCTCCACTCAACATATATATGCATCCTGAAGTGGATTTTTTTTTGCTATCCGGACATCCAACAAAGTCAGAATCAGAATACCCAATGATCTCCAACTGATCTGATCTTCTATATGTAAGCATATAGTCCTTTGTTCTTTGAAGATACCTCATAACCCTTTTTGCTGCTTTCCAATGACCCATTCCAAGGTTACTAAGATACCTGCCTAACACTCCTACAATGTACGCAATATCCGGACGTGTACATACTTGAGCATACATTAGACTCCCTATAGCAGATGCATAAGGGATCTTCTGTATTTCATTAACTTCGAGGATGTTATTAGGGCATTGTTTGAGACAAAACTTATCTCCTTTAGCGACAGGGGTATCACCTGGTTTACAATCTTGCATGCCAAATCTCTTAAACACCTTTTCTATATAGTTCTTTTGTGACAATCCAAGAATGCCTCATGAATGATCACGATGTATTTAGATCCCTAATACAAAAGAGGCATCACCAAGATCTTTCATCTCAAAATTATTTGAAAGAAATCTCTTAGTTACATGCAACATATTTAAATCATTGCTGGCAAGCAATATATCATCGACATATAAAATTAGAAATATAAATTTACTCCCATTAAACATGTGATACACACAGTTATCAATGGTGTTTGCCTCAAAACCAAAAGAGGTAATTACATTATGAAATTTGTGGTACCATTGACGAGAAGCTTGTTTGAGTCCATAAATGGATTTCTTTAGTTTGCAAACCATATTCTTCGGATCTTCGACCACAAAGTTTTTCGGTTGCACCATATAAATTGTTTCCTCAATGTCTCCATTGAGAAATGCAGTCTTAACATCCATTTGATTCAACTCAAGGTCAAAATGTGCAACAAGTGACAAAATTATTCTAAAAGAGTCTTTCGATGAAACCGGAGAGAATGTCTCTTTGAAATCAATGCCTTCCTTTTGAGCAAAACCTTTTGCTACAAGACAAGCCTTATATCTTTTCCTTTACCTTTTGCATCCCTCTTGGTTTTAAATCTCCATTTACAACCAATGGGCTTCTTACCTTCAGGTAAAGGGACAATATCCCAAACTTTATTGTCTTGCATTGATTTATACTCTTGATTCATAGCTTCAATCCACTTTAAGAATTAATATCTTGCATGGCTTGGTGAATGTTGATAGGATCATCTTCCATCAATCCATTATTATCCTCTAACACTAGAACAAATACAACATAATCATCCGTAATGGCATTTCTTCTTTCCCTAGTGGATCTTCTTAATGGCAATTCATTTTGAGGTTGTTGAATTTGTTCTTGTGGAACTTTAACTTCAACTTGAAGAGGATTCTCTTCAACATTGTTTTGTTGGGGTTCTGGATTCACTTCTTGATCAATGACAGGAACAATAATCTGCACATTGTCCGAAGAAGTAACTGTAGTAGGAATCATAGACGATGATTCCTCCTCAAAAACAATGTTCCTTACTTCATTTCTCCCTCTCTACTCAACATCCTCAAAAAATGTTGCATTTTCCGTCTCAAATATTTTCCTCAGTATGGGATCACAAAATTTATGTAGGGTCGATTTCACCCTAGAGGGGTGGTGAATAGGGTGATGGTATAAATTATTAAAATTAATCGCGGAAGCTTATAAAATATTCAATTCAGATCACAGAATAGCAGCACAGATATCGCAGAAATAACAGAAAAACAAGAACAACACATAATTTACCCAGCTTCGGCAAAACCCTGCCTACGTGCTGCCCCCAAGGTTTCTACTAGAAATTAGATAGTCCCTCGCTTACACACGTAAACTCGCTATACCCGCTATTGACTAATCTAACTCTACGCTCAAAACCTTGCCACAACTCAACCACCGAGTTGCGAATTCTCAAGCTACGCCACGTGGCTTGTCCCCTAGTCACACGACTAAAAATTTAAAACGGTTTAAAAGGAAAATACATTTAAAAACAATTAAAAACAAAATAACCCTATTTAACAAATTTAAAACCCTTAAAAAATAAAAAGGCCTAAACAAAATTAATCCCCTTTTTTTCTTTTAACAAGGCCGGCCCCTTTTATATCTTCGTTCACTCTTGCCCGTTCCTTTTTGCCTCGTTCCTTTGTGGAAATGGTGGCTCTGCAAATTAGGGCTTCGTTCCTCTTTGAGATAGTGGCGGCTCTGTTCGATCTTAGGGCTTTGTTTCTTGCGATCCAATTTAGGGCTTTCGAAGAGCCGTTATTACTTCGATCGAATTAGTGATTGTTCGAGAGTTGCCTTGCTCGATCGATTTCTCGTTGTTGCTTACTTCGGTTGCTTCGAGTTGATGGAGTTTTAACTTCGATTCGGTATGTGATTTTTGTTTATGCTGTTTTGTTATGCTTCATTGAACTCCATACATATTGCCGATGATGTGAATTTGATTATATAGGGTTTGTAACCCTAGATTTGCGTCGTATATTCTCTATTTGAATTTGTCATATTATTCACCTCGGCCACTTGATTTTGTTTCGATGATTGAGATGTTTTCTGACTTGTTCATATGAATATACTTTCTTTGCTTGATAGTCACGTTGTTGATTTGTGACTTGGTCAATTACGTTTGCTACCACGGTTTTGATTTTGCTGGTTCGACTTGGCATTGACTGTTTCAATTTGACACACACCTGATTTCTGATTTGTGAATTATTCGACACCTTGTTCATCACTGCACTGACATTTGCTTTGACCAGTTTATTTTCTTTGGTCATACTGTTGAAATTGATCTTCACTGTGAACGTCGACTTTACATTTTCTTTGTTGTGACTGGACATGAACTTGTAGTCTTTTGTTTGTGTGCTCGAGTCTGCATTGTTGCATTTCACTGGACTGATCTGTAGCTCTGTTCATCACGAATTGATTGTTGTTTGTTCTCGGCTTGCTTTTGATGTATTCTGTTGCGGCCTTTAATGAGCTCGATTCATGCTGTTAGGATTGGCTTGAATCTGTATTCATGTTGCTGTGTTGCTCACTGATGCATTGTTGTAACTGGTTTATTGATGCATTCATTGTAGCTTGTTTTGTTTGCATATCTATGCACATTATAGCCTTGGTCTTTGTTGCTGTAGCATTCACTCGAGTCATGGTAGCATTTGCTTCTTGTGTTTCACTTGCACTTGTACTTTGATGGCTGATCATTTTTGCTGTCCACTGCAGTTTGTGTTTGTTAACACTGGTCTGCATACATGAGTGTGATAGTGTTGGTCGACTATCTCCTTGAGTTGCTGTACTTCATGTTGTATTCATCCCTGTTGCACTCTTTGATGATTCATTGGTGAATATGTTGCATTGAGCTCAACATTGTTGTTTACTTTCTTTGATGCATTTGCATGCTGCCATACTTGTTCGCTCGTATCATGCTTGGCTTTGCGGTTCATCCTGTTGCACTTTGGTCTCTTGGCACTGCTGTTAGCTTTGGTGTATGTAGCTTGGTTCATGTGTTGCATTGCAGTTTTGAACTTGGTTAGATGGTACTGTCCAGTTGAGCTTGTTTTGTAGTGATGCACTTGATTGCTTCTGATTCATTTTTGAGGCAGTCTGCATGTATGGGCTGCTATGTTGTATATATGAACTGCTTCATGCATTTTTGTGACCTTCATGTATACACAGTTGGTTCATTGATGTTTGATGTGTTTATTCCTTTATGTGGTAGCTGGACTTGATCTTGTTTCATATTGGCTTGAGAAATTTTACTTGAGTTGAATCCAGTGTCAACAACTCGGGTTTGACCTTGTGCTCCTGACGAGATTTTGAATATATTGCACCTGAGTTGAACCTGTCTGTATATTTGGGTTTGACCTTGTGCTCACCTGTCCCTGTAGCATTATCAAGTGTATATCGGTGTGCACGGCCTTGTAGCATATACAGTGATACACTGTGTATGTCACAAGTTGTTCGTGTATGACGAATTCAAATATGAATGATGACGAACAACCCAAATAACTGAGGCAAATCCTATTTTCAAAAATCATATTTTATTTTATATTGCAAGAATATTTCTTTTTCAATTTTACTGCATTAGTGTATATTTTTGCAGATTGCTCAGATGCTGGATTCAAACTGGAATGCAGTTGAAGATAAATACGAGTGTGAGTGATATGTAGTGAGGTGAACTGTAAATATGAAATGTGATGTAATTGTAATCAAAGTTTTATAGTTATAGTGAGAGCTTGAAATTGTACTATTCAAAAATATAATAAATATTTATTTGAATAAAATATCTGTTTGAATTCAAATTCCGTGTTATTTATTTTATTCAGCAAATATTTATTTAATCTGTGAAAAATAAAATAGTACATTAACAAATACATTTAAACGAATGTATATATGTTTATTATCATCAAACAAAATTCATATAAGCGCACATTCAACAATTTATAGCCCCTAGATCGCTCAGAATAACCAATAAAGTAGCTACTCACTGTTTTGGAGTCCAATTTTCTTTCATTTGGCCTATATGACCTTGCCTCAGCTGGACATCCCCAAATGTGAAAATGCTTTAGAGTAGGCTGTTTGCCTATCCAGAGCTCATAAGGTGTTTTAGCAGCTGCTTTAGTGGGTATTCTATTAAGGATATAAACTGCTGTCTTTAATGCCTCTCCCCAAAGTGATTTTAATATGGTAGAATGACTGATCATACTCCTTACCATGTCTTTAAGAGTACGGTTTCGTCTCTCAGCAACATTATTCATGCTAGGTGAACATGGCATAGTGTATTGTGGGACTATTCCACATTCCTCTAGGAATTTGGCAAATGGTCCTAGACATTGTTCACCTGATCCGTCAGATTTACCATAATATTCACCGCCATGGTCAGATCTGACAGTTTTAATCCTTTTGTTGAGTTGGTTCTCAACTTCTACCTTAAATTTCTTGAACATGTCTAAGGATTCTGATTTATCATGAATAAGATATAGGTAGTCATATCTTGAGTAGTCGTCTATGAATGTTATAAAATATTGTTGACCATTCCATGATGCCTCAGGGAATGGCCTACAAATGCATATATGTATTAATTCTAAGACGTCAGTTGCTCTATTAGCACCTATTTTCTTATGTTTGGTCTGTTTTCCCTTGATACACTCTACACAGACATCAAGGTCTAAAAAATCAACGGATTCCAAAATGCCATCTGACACGAGCCTTTGAATTCTTTTTTTAGATATATGAACTAAGCGCTTGTGCCACAATGTGGCTGAAGTTTCCTTATTAGCTTTTCATTTAGTACCACGTGACTCTACATGCAAGGCTTCATTATAAAAGGTATTAACATCAAGCATATATAAGTTATCATAAACATTAAGAGAACCAGTTCCAATAAGAGTTGAATTCATTGATAAACTAAAAGTGCCATTCCCAAATGAACAAGAATAACCAAATTTGTCCAACTTAGAAACAGAAACCAAATTCCGTCTAAATGACGGTATAACAAAAGTATCAAATAAATCCAAATAAAACTGAGTTCTTAATAACACTTAAAATGCCCAATAGCCTCCACTTCTACCGATTTTCCATCACCCACATAGATGTATCTTTCAGCATCAGTTGGATTTCGGTAGCTCAGGCAACCCTTTCTTAACACGCCATGCGTGGTATTTGGCACAATCTTTCTTCAAATGTTCAGCCTTTTTGCAAAAGTAACAACCATCAGTCTCCTTTTGTTGTTTCTTTTCAGTCGGACCCTTAGCAGTTTCTTTATCCTTCTTTCTCGTTTTTTTGTCTTTTCCCTTAGAGGTGTATGCTAAATGAGCACTTTCAGCCTTATCATGCTTCAATCTCTCTTCTTCTTGTACACAATACGAAATGAGCTCATTAAGAGTCCATTTCTCCTTTTGACAGTTATAACTGATCTTGAACCGGTTGTGTTGTGAAGGAAGAGAGATTAATACCAAATTCATGAGCAAATCATCTGAAAGCTCAAGCTTAAGTGCCTTAAGTTTTGAAGCAGTGTTAGACATTTCCACAATGCACTCCCTTATGTTTCCTTTGCTTTGATACTTCAGGGAAATCAAGCGTTGCAAAAGCGTGCTTGTTTCCTCCTTATCGTTTTTAGCAAAACTTTTTTCAATCTCAGCAAGGAAATCTTTAGCATTGGTTATCTTTTCAGATACCGCACCCCTAAATGCCTCCGGAATGCCATGCTTTATGATCATTAGACTCATGCAGTTTGAACAATCCCACCTCTCAAAGTTCTTTATAATATCAGAAGAACTTTCATCCGTAAGAGGGGCGAGTTCATCTATCCTAAGTGCAAGGTCAAGATCCATGCAGCCAAGAACAAGCAATATGTTCTCTTTCCAATCCTTAAAGTTTGTTCCAGTCAGAATAGGAATGTTGTTCAGATTGGCAGATACCATAGTCAAATTAGCTGTAATTTTAAATTAATCAAATATGCTTACACTATAAAACAACTGTAGTAAATTTAAAATAATTGGTAAGTCTTTGCTCAAGATACCTAGCACAACATTAATATCAAGTCTTTCGACAGTAATATTAACTGTAAGTGGTATTCTTGTTGTAATCATCAAATATTAACAATAAATTCAAGTCAAATAATAATCTACCTTTGGGCCGATTAATTATTTTCTTGTAAAACTTTATAATTGTTACATATTTATCATCACACATGTGTATCTAATTTGGCCAGATATTAACCTTCCTTTGGGCCGACTAATATTCGCATAAATAAATACACACAAATATCTAACATTTTTTTTATGAGCAACTAAAATAAGAGAGGTCACTTTGGTGACATATTATTTCAATTAGTTCACTTGTAATGTAGGATATTCACAATCGATTTGCAAAAGATGCCAAATAGTATATGAATTTATTTTAACTCCTTCATTTATGCGTATTCCATAAATTTCATTTTTTTGCTACTTTTATACATATTGAAAATATGGCTTCATAGTCGTAATTACAAAAAAATTGACATCAACTAAAACTGCAGCAATATATAACAAATGGTATTTGTAGTAATAATTAATGATAAAATATTACATATTTTATTTAACTGTCAATATTCAAGGCAGAAGAAAAAAAACAAATTTTAACATAGCATGGTTCATAGATGTGATATTGTATTACAGAAAGTGAAACTTTATTTATTTTTTAATGAGCGGGCCATACATATAAAATATATGTATTTATAAAATATAAATGCATTAAATAATAAATAATATGTCCTTTCTTACTCCAAATACAAACATGTTGTATCGTTAAATTTATTGCAACTGACGCATTTACTGCATTTATGATAATAAATTAATTTATTTATTTCTATAACAACCACATTTAATGCAATTATGATAAAAACTAAATGCAATTGACCATTATGTGATCCAATACGTATTACAGGAACATTAAAAGGCATGAATATGCTTCCATATGTGTGAAAACAAAACTTAACAAGGAAATCATCTATAGCAATAAAAAAAATTGTACAGTCACAATACCACTGACAATAAAATATGAATAATACAAGTAGCAACAATTAAAGGCATTAGATTTGAACAAGCGGAATTGATTCATGAATTATTTATATAGATCTGAAACAAAGGCATCAGATGAATCAATAAGAAAAGAGCAAATTTCCCAGATCTGAAATAAAGGCATCACATTAATCAAGATTTGAACAAGCGGAATTAATTCATGAATTATTTATATAGATCTGAAACAAAGGCATCGGATGAATCAATAAGAAAAGAGCAAATTTCACAGATCTGAAATAAAGGCATCAGATTAATCAACCAAAATTGCAAATCCAAGAACCCTAATTTCATATGTTCTTAAAACCAAAAAATTTCTCAATAAAATCAATGATGGGTGACTCTAATACCACTTGTTGTAATAAATAAATTCTAGATCTGAATACATACAACCCATATTGATTCTATCGAGAAACAAATATATGAAATTAAATAGTTCAGCAGAAGTCGTACCTGAATCCATTGATGTTTGCAAAAAGAAGATCAACTAGGTTTTAGATCTTCCAAATTGACACAAGCTTAGATCTGAAAAAATTCTCTTTAGAAGAGGGTGGAGAGAATATGATAAGACTTGTGTAATTTGGGGACCATAACCCCATAGATATAGTGTGTGACATTTTTCAGTTCGACCCTTCAACAAACTAAATTTGTCACTCTGTTATCCACACATTATAAATTTACATAACGAATATACCCCTTAAGTCTTGTTGTGTTTATTCCAAATAGATCACATAATTAAACTTAATCCCAAGATAGCCCATACATTCAAATATTAAAATATGTGGCCCCATAATGCTGAATTATTCCAACATGTTTCAGTTTGCGAAACGGTGAGGGAAAAAAAAATTGAGGCGGCAAAATTTGGCGGTGCCTCGGGCAACCAGACATTGTGAACCGACCCTGCTGATTGCTGCCATCTTATATAAAAGTATCGATATTGCTCATTAAAGATATTTTGTAATATAGTAGTTGAAGCTAATATTTGCCTGATTGAGCTATATTCACTTACGTTTAATAAAAATCTTTCCTTTGTCAATGTGTTAAGTAAGTTCCTAACCTTGCACATGCAAAGTATTTTAGTTTGCTGTTAGCTAAGTACAAATGTTAAGCATAAATATTTTATTTGTGTATTGATTTACCTATGCATATGCTTTTGAGTTGTGTGTGTATTTGGTTGAAATGATTTTACCTGTTAAAGCTATTTATATTAATTGCGTGCCGACTTTGGTAAACTTTTTTTATGCATTTAGATAAATTATGTTTTGAAATATACATATTATAGAATGTTTGGGTATGAACTCTATGTGTTTGCACTAGTTAAATAAATAAAATGTTATTAAATTTTCATGTTTTGGTACTAATGCGTTTTAAATTAAGTAAGTATAGATACAAAAAGTCCATTTGGATAGATTTGATTGCGAAATTGCATATAAATTGAGTAAGCTTGCTTAATAACGCTAATATAAGATACATTTACACTATAAATGCGAAAATGATATAAATATAACAGTCAGATTAGTTAATGTAGTCATTGAAGATCAAATCCATAAATAATTATAAAATCAAAATTTCTAAAATGACTAATCTAAAATAAGGTCAATAAAAATTGATTTTCTGGAAGGAGTTTTATAATAAAAATGCCTGCTATTTGAAAATTAGTTGAAATGAAAAATATGCAGATATTTTGCTTTGAAAAACAATGTTGCTAACGAATGTCTCTATAAAATACATTCCACTAGTAGTTTTTCTATCAACTAGATTACCAGTGAAATCTGCATCTGAATTTCTTGTTGACTCAATTTTATCATTCAATGAATATTATAGACCAGACAGTAAAGTTGCAACAAATTTCCTTAAAAGCAGCATTTAAATGGAATTGAATTGAAGCCATGTAAATAAACAAACAACGACCATATTGTCAAGTCTACATGTATCAACATCATTAGTCCAAACAAGTTTATATGAACCAGCTTGGAGAGGAAAATATGATTGGTCAACAATTTTAAATCAGAATCAAAAATAAGAACAAGTTAAATAAGAACATATCAAATAAGACCAAGTCAGAATCAAAATCAACATTTGCATCACATAACTAGCTGATTTAAATCAGATTTCGGTGTAGAGTTTCACATTTATTAAATCGTTCAAAATAAATATACTATTACCTGTTTTACCTTTACGATAAATTTTGTTTATTCCCCATTTTGATTTTATCACCTTTGTACTAGACTAAGGAACTTTGGTTTGTTACCCGTTGTGTGCCTGGAACAACCAGAATTCAGGAAACACTGTTGCCGTTACTTAGCCTGCCACTACACCTACATGATAAAAGATTTTTGCGACTAATTTGTTTTTATAGGTCCATTGTTGTTAGTAGCAATAGATTTTGAAAAATAAGTTTGTGGAGACTCAAAACTATTTATATTTGTTCATTTTGGCATCCAGATTTGTTTAATTTTAAGAGATTTTGTATTCATGCCTTTTGGAACCCAAATTGGAATAGTTTTAACGTGTTTGGGTCTATACCAGCAAAATTGTGATTGTGTCCAGTTTTTTTTACAAATTGTGCACTTTGAATTGACTTGATTAATTACCTTTCTAGCACGTTCAGATTGATTATACCAAGTCCTTGTCTAATAATATTAGTTTGTTTCCCTAATAGCATATTTAGCGATCTTTCACTTTTGGAAAACTTTCCTAAAGTTGTAGTCAATTATTGGACTTGTGCTTTGAGAGATTCATTTTCATTCAATAATTGTGCGCACCTTTTAATTGAATTTTCTCTCTTAGCATTTTCACTTTCTTTCAAAATAAAAATTTCATTTTCAAGTGATTTACTTTTAACTTCTGATTTTTTAATCTCTTCTTCAAATATTGGACACTTTGCACACTTAGGGCTCTTGCTTTGATAGTTTTTAACTAATTGATCAAGCTGTTTATTTAAATATATCAAAGTATCTCTTTGTGATTAAATTTTAGTGTATTTCTCCCTAAGTCGTTCGAAATAGCCATTTACTTCATGGAAATATATAAGTAATTCTGAGTGAATAAGTTTTGATATCTTGTTTGGCTCGTCATCATCGCTATCGGTTATATCACCTCAAAGGCACAGACCTGCTTTCTCACTTTCAATGCTAGTGATTTTATTATCATCATCATATTTATTCCATGTGGCTGTAAAACTTCTTCCTTTTGATTTCTTTTCTTGGCCGAGTCGATTTGGGGATAATTAGGCTTGATACGACCGGTTTATTGCACTTTGTGGCATATGATCTTCTGTTCTTTTGAGTTGTCTAGTGCTTTGGTTATTCTACTTTTCAATTTTTTATTTAGAGCTGGATTTTCGTATTTGCGGTTCCACTTTCTCTTGATTAATAGCGTCAGCTCAGCTGCTCCATCATCATCATCATCATCTTCATCACCACTGCCTTTTACCAATCATGTTAATTACGGTTCTCTAACAGAGTTGGCCGTGGAGAATTTCTCATTGCTATTGATTTTTGCACCATACATTTCATTAAAAGTATTCCAGATTTCCTGTGCACTTTCACAATGAGAGATAAATTTAAAATTATCTTGATTAACATGAGAATATAGTATATGCATAGCAAGAGCATTAATCAAAGTAATTTTCTCATCTATTATATCACACACATTTTCAATAATATCCTAATATTTACCATTAACAGATTTTAAATAAAATTTCATTTTTAATTTCCAATTCAAAAAATCTGTTCCATCAAAACAGGAGGAATAATATTGGACCGGCCCTCAGCAAAAGTATGACTAAAAGAATCCATTTTAAAAATTCAAATTCTAAAACAAAATTGGTTTTTGAAAAATAAAAATTTTAAAACAAAAATGGATTTTGTCCCTAGCTTTGATACCACTTGTAGGATCGATTTCACCCTAGAGGGGGGTGAATAGGGTGATACTATTAATTATAAAGATTTATTGCGGATGTATATAAAATAATCACAACATAGATATAATAGAGTAATAGAAACACAGATAATAGCAGAATAATAAAAATGCGGAAATAGAACAACAAAGATTTACCCAGCTTCGGCAAAACCCTGCCTACGTGATGCCCCTAAGGTTTCTACTAGAAATTAAGTAGTCAGACGCTTACACATGTAAACTCGCGACACATGCTTTCGACTAACCTAACTCTACGCTCAAAATCCTGCCACAACTCAGCCACTGAGTTGTGAAATCACGAACTACACCACCGTAGTTCATCCCCTAATCACATGACTAGAAAATATAATCGTTTAAAAGAGAAAATACAAATTTAAACTAATAAAAGTAATAAAACCCTAATTTAAAAAATAAAGCCCAAATTAATTTAGAGAGGCCGAACCTAAAATAAATTAAGTGATAAAAAATGTCCCTCTGCTCCTTTTGTTTCTTCGGTCTGGTATCTCATTCCTTGTGAAAAATGGCGTTCGTTCCACTTTTCTTTTGCTCGAAAATTAGGAATTTTGATAATTGAATTCACCGATTGTTTGTTGGTCGATTACAATGACTATTCCTCTGATTCACTTCGACAATCGACCATTTCTTCAATTCACACACAGCTCCTTCAATTTTGATCGAGTTCGACTAAGTGGTATGTGATTTATTCTCCTTGCTTTACTGGTTGATTTGCTTTGAACTCGATGATTTTGGTATGCCTATGATGTTATGGTTTATATAGAGTTCGATCCCCTGTAATCCCATTCGTTTGATAATTTTCTTCGGCCACTTGATTATGTTTGGACAATTGAGATGGTTTTTTACTTCTTTAATTTTGTATATTTTCGCTGCTTGTTTACTTGATACTCATGACTTTGAATCTGTTCGACTCCTTGGTTATCATGGCTTTGAACTTCTGGCATTTGAACTTGAATTTATGTTGACTTCGGCATTTGACTTGGTTATTTTGAAATTCCTGCTTAATCGATCACCTTGGCCACCATAACTGTGAATTTCTGGCATTTGAACTCTGACATTAACTTTGGTTTGAATCGAGTCGTTGCTTTGAGTTACTCCAGTTTTCACTCTTGTTCATGCAGCTTTCTGCACTTGATATTTGCTGTACATTTATATTATTATCGAGTACATTTGTTGTATATTCACTTGATGTTTCACACATGTATATATGTATGATGAGATTTTTATTGTCTTCGACATTTGCCTTTTTATGTGTGGTCTGGACTTGCTCGAGTCCGGTTCATGTAGTCTTGCTTCCATACTGCTATGACGTATTGTGTTTGGTTTCTTGGTAGAGGTGCTGCTTCATTTGCAGTTTGTAATTTGTCGACCACCTGAACTTGCACTGACCAGTTTATTACATTCACTATGCTTGTTTCGTCTTTACTGTGCATTACACTTGTAGTCCGATCTGCATGGAGTCTGGTCTTTGTTTTGCATCGAGTACATGTCTACAAGTTTCACTGCTTGTGCTTACATATTGAGTGGTTGAGCCACTGTTTCACTGATGCATCACTTGTTGTTGCCATTCACTTGTGTACCATCTAGAGCATATAAATGTATTAGAATCTCGATTTTACATCGTTTTGATTTTGACAAGCTATATAAAATATTCTGTGCATACTAATAATTTTTGCAGGAGATTTGTTACAGATTCATATTCAGTGTTTTAAAGCTGATTGTGTTGTGTCTAGAGTCTTTATTTCATTTAGAATTTTGTTTAAATCTCTCCTGAATTGATATATGTATAAATTCATATACACACATGCATGAACATGCACAGCTGGTTGAATTCAGACGGCTGAATACATTCATTCAGACGTCTGAATGCTGAAACAAAAATATTATTTCACAATATTCAGCCGTCTGAATGAATATATTCAGACATTTGAATAAGCTAGAAATAGCCTACAACCTCACTGTTTGCGTTTTAATCTAATTCAGGCGGATGAATTAGTTTGATTCAGACGGCTGAATATTCTCCTACAGCTTTTTTATGAAAAGACACCTCTCTTCATCGAAGAGAAACATTTTCAAAATCAACGGTGGCACCTGTTCTTTTCAATATATTTTTTCATCTATGGTTGCAACCTTTTAAACTCTATAAATAGATTACAGAATTCAACAAACAATTCACCAAAAACTATTTTAATATTCTTGAATTCTGATTTATTCTCTAGTTTTCAAACTGCACTCAAATTGCTTACATTCTCTAATCATTGATTGCTCTATCTTGCATAATTCTCAAGCACATTACACTATATATCATAAAGGAGAAAATTATAGAAAGATTGTACTTAATTGATTTATTAGTGCTATTTAAAGAGCACATTACAGTCAGGTACTTTTGTTATTTGTAAAGAAGTTCTGTTCGGTTGCTCAGGCGGTAGAAGTCTTATTCGGTTGCTTGGGCGGTAAAAGTCCTGTTCGATTGCTCAAGCGGTGTAAACCTATTCCTCCGGGTTAAGTGAGGGTTGCTAATTTAAGTCCAAAATGTATCTGGGACTGGACGTAGAACGGGAGTTCGAACCAGTATAAAAATCCCTGGTGTCTTTTACTTTACCTCTTTTATTATTTACTTACTTATTCTGCGCAAGTAGTTTTTCCATATTACACGATCCTATAGCATAGACACTTTCATTTGGTTTCAAAGCATCGGTCTTCATATAACCATAACATAGTTATCTGATATTGTCATAATATGAAAAATAACACCAACACTGTTGTTAACTCTACCTTCCTAGAAGGACAATCTACTGCACGACCACTACTGTTTAATGGAATGAACTATAAGCTAACGACATTTCAGCCATAAAACCAGAAGAGTTGATTGGTAATCTAATGTCTTATGAAGTTAATCTCCAGGCAAAACGAGTACGAGCTCAAGATAAGAAGAATAGCATTCCAGATAGAAAAAGATGAATCAGATTCAGATGAAGAAGATATGGCGTCCATTGCTAAAAATTTCAAAAAGTTTTTGAAATCTAGAAAGAGCAACAAATTTAGATATAACAAGAACAACTCTAGCAACAATAACAACACAAACAAACCATTAACATCTGCTCTAAAATGTTATGAATGTCAAAAAAAAGGTCACATCAAATGAGAAAAAGAAAGATAAGTGTAAGCATAAGAAAGGTAGATTCAAGAAGAAAGCTATCTCAGTCACATGGGACGATACAGAATCATCCTCATCATCAGAAAGTGACTTGAACAGTGATTCAGAACAAGTCAATGTTTGCTTTATGGCTATAAAAGACACGGTAAGTGATTTAACTAGCAATGATACTTTGGAAATCAATTCAGAATTACTTGACAAATTAAAAGGCAAAAATAGAAAGTACAAAGAAACTCTTTAAAATTGAATAGAACTGAAATTGAAGTAGAAATGTTAAGAGATGAAAAGAAAATTTTAGAAGAAGAACTTAAAGTTACTCAAGAATCTTGTTCTATATGTCATCTCAACTTTCTCTGCTAAGTCAAGAAGTAGAAACTCAGAAAGAAAAGAATGATGCTTTATTAATTGAAAATCATAATCTTAAATCAAATATCAAGATTTTAGAGCTAGATAACTCTAACCTTAATACAAAATTAGAAAACATCACTAAAACGTTTCTAATTTTAATAAAGGTAGAGAAAATCTTTCAAAATTATAGAAAATTCTCAAATTGTTTCAAATAATTGAGGATTAGGATATAAACAGACCTCTAAAATTTTTCCAAAGAAAAAATAATTCTTCAAATAAAAATAAAATCGAAATACCTAGGTCTAAAAATTCTAATTTTACTACTTCAATTAAAATTTGGGTTCCTAAAAATAATAACTCTTCAATAAGAAACAAGTATATAAAGTCTTTTATAAAAACTGTTCATAAAAACAAAGATTTTGTGTTCAAATGGAATTTTGAACCCTCTTGGGTTTGGCTTCCTAAGAAAGGACCCAAAAAAAATGGTGGGTACCAATGTTAATTCTATATTTTGCAGGTACCATCCAAAAAAAGAGGAAAATGAATACTAGACAGTGGTTGCTCAAAACATATGACAGAAAACAAAGAGATGCTAACAAACATTAACTACTTAAATGGAGGTTCTGTCACATTTGGAGATAATTCCAAAGGATATGTCATCTGTAAAGGCGATGTGAGCAATAATGATATATCTCATTTACCTCTTATTACATATGTTTTATTAGTTAAAAATTTGAAACACAACTTACTTAGTATTAGCCAATTGTGTGACAAAGGATTCAATATTTTGTTCTCTGAAATTATGTGTAGTATTTTTGATCAAAACAAAATTCTTATTTTTGAAGGCTTTAGAGATAAAAATATTTATGTTTTAAATATGAATATAAATTATAATACAAATATGTATCTAATTGGCAAAGAAAATGATCTGTGGTTATGACACAAAAGATTTTTTCATATTAATTTCAAAACTATAAATAAATTATCTAAAAATGATTTGGCAAAATGTTTACCAAAAATGAACTTTAAAGTAAATAATATTTGTGATGCTTGTCAATTAGAAAACTATCAAAATCATCTTTTAGATCGAAGAAAAATATTTCCACTATACCACCATTAGAATTATTACATTTAGATCTTTTTGGTCCAACTCAAATTCAATCTATTATAATCTTCACCACAAAATTCCTTCTATTTATATATGACTCTACTCAAATATATATATATATCTGCTATTCCTTCTTCCTTTTGCATTAGCTTTCAAATAAAAATTTAAGTTTCAAATACTTCTCTCGAAATGTCGTCTCAACAAAATTCATAATCATCTGATCTCTCTTATACTTCTCCTTCTTTGGGATCGGCAAATTTACCAACTCCAACATCGATTTATGAACCGGTTCTGATTGTTCCCCCATCCACTCATACTGGATATACTCCACCTATTAAAAAAAGAGATGGTCTCTCTTCTTTGATTCACCATCTACAAAAGAGAAAATAGATGATATTCCTCACTACCAACAGGAAACACTAGAATTACAGCGCGAGCTGTACTATGAACAAAAACTTAATGCCAAGCGGTTAAGCTTTTTGGAACAAGTCACGTTAGAATTCAGTGGTTCTTCCTCCAAAAACACAGTTCATCGACTGTCTTCTGTTCGTTCTCCAGATCGTCACAATCCTTGGGAATCATCACTACAGCGTCTACCGATATCATCAAATTCTTGGGAATGCAGAAACAGATGGTCTCCACTTCGACCATTTCAAGAGAACACTTAAATAGAAGAAGATGCATATCACATTCCAAGCTCTTCTTCCAAATCTTTTTAATTTTGTTTTATGTACTATTATTCATATGTTATTTTTCTTTTCTGATTGTTCGAAAATTGTACTATTCAAAATATTTATTTATATATATTGTTTACTATAAACAATAGGCTGATATGAGTTTCTGGGCAAATTCAGCCGGCTGTTATATAACACAGCCATCTGAATATTATAGGAAGAAAATTTAACCCCAGATTCAGACGGCTGAATCAAATAATCCAGACGTTTGAATTAGGTCAAAAATAAACTATTTCTTTGCTGGTTGAAACTCGGAGCAATTCAGGCGTTTGAATGAATATAGTCAGATGGTTGAATTACAGCTGAGTCATTTTTTTAACCTGCCTTTATTTTTCTTCTTCGACTTTTGCCCTTGCGTTTTGCCTTCTATATATTGACTTTTTCATCTCTTTTTCATTCATTTCTGAACCGTAACCACCATTTTCAAGCTTTTCAAACTTTTATCTTCCTTTTTTACTCTCTAATGGCACAAAGATCCAAACGCACTAGAGAATCAACCTTCGGACCATCAGAAGATCAAATTCGACAATGGCTATGGAATGATGTTGCAATTTTCCAGTATAATTCTATGAAGAACTCCAACCTTATCGAAGGAGCTTTCATGAAATTCCTAGATTTTACGGCCTATCGAATTAGAGAGTTGGTGGAGCAATTCCATTTTGATAGTCTAATTGAGTATGCTCCTAACAATGTCAAAATTAATCATCTTTTGATCAAACTCTTTCTTGCAAATTTGAATTTAGATCACCATAATCCCCAAAATCGACAAGATTGTGTTTGGTCAGTAGTTTGTGGAGTAAAAATTTCTTGCCTTTACAAAGACTAGGTAATATTCTAAATTGTCCCTATCAAGTAATTGATATTAATGATATTGAAGTTGATATGGATCATCGAGATGAAGTTTCACATCGTTTCTTGTCCAATCAACTTACAAATTTGAGTAATTTAAAATCTGCCTTCTGAAGGCCATAAGCTCGCCTCATTCACCGTGCATTTATTCATTTTTTACAGCCAAGAATGGGAGTTATGAAAAGGTATATAAAGAAATTTTCCAAGCTCTTTACTCAATCTACTCCAACCAACAAGTGAATTGAGGCAAAATTATTTTGGATGAATTTCAAGACATTACAATCCGAAGAAAATATAAGACCATCCATTACGGTGCTTATGTTATGCGCATCCTTCTCAATGTCAGCGTTCCAACGCCCGGTTCCAATTTTTGGACTATTAGTGAGTTAGGCGCAAAAACTTTAGGATTGATGGGTCTTCCTCACCGGCCTCCTCCACAACAAATCATCTCCTTTCAACAATGGTCTCAAAATGTTCAACAACGTACTTCACAACCTCATGACACTATATTGCTTCCTCTTCTCATACTCAACATGAAGAAGAAGAAGAGGACGATAATTCAATTCAAATGATTGGCCCGTACACTTCTTCCAGACAAGCTATTATCACTCTTTCCCGAAATCAATCGAAAATTCATCGAGAAATTAAGTCATTTGAAAAGAAAAACGGAAAGAAAATTCAATTCGATTAGGGGCCTTCTAAATAAAATATCAGATATAATTTCTTATTTTGGTTCTACATACACCGAGGCTTCCAACCCATCTCCATTTCAGTGGTCTACTTCGAGTTCGAGTTCTGGTAACGATGATCCTTTTCTTTCTAGCTAATTTTTATTATGTTTGTTTCAATTATGCTTGCTTTAATTATGTTTGTTTTAACTACGTTTTTCAAGTTGTATGAAATATTTTATGCTATCTCAATTAAGCGTTATATATATTGCTTTTCCTTCTTGCAATAATATTTTTCTTGCATAATTTCTTTCTTTTTGTCGATGACAAAGGAGGAGAATGTTAATAGTTGTGCATACTGACAGGGGGAGTAACAATATTATGAATATTAATATTATTGATTATATAGTTGTCATCATCGAAAAGGGGTAGAATGTTAGAATCTCGATTTTACATCATTTTGATTACGACAAGCTATATAAAATATTCCGTGTATACTAATCATTTTTGCATGAGATTTGTTGCAGATTCACATTTAAAGTTTTGAAGCTGATTGTGTCTAGAGTCTTTATTTCATTTAGAATTTTGTTAAAATCTCTCATGAATTGATATATGTATAAATTCATATACACACATGCACGAACATGCACAACTGGCTGAATGTAGACGGCTGAATACAATCATTCAGACGTTTGAATGCTGAAACAGAAATATTATTTCACAATATTCAATCATCTGAATGAATATATTTAAACGTCTGAATAAGGCCAGAAATAGCTTAAAACCTTGCTGTGCGTTTTAATCTAATTCAGACGGCTGAATTGTTTTGATTTAGACGGCTAAATATTCTCCAACAGCTTTTTTATGAAAAGACACTTCTCTTCATCGAAGAGAAACTTTTCAAAATCAACGTTTGGACATGTTCTTTTCAATATATTTTTTCATATATGGTTGCAACTTTTTAAACTCTATAGATAGATTACAGAATTCAACAAACAATTCACCGAAAACTATTTTAATATTCTTGAATTCTTATCTATTCTCTAGTTTTCAAACAGCACTCAAATTGCTTACATTCTCTAATCATTGATCAATCTATCTTCCACAATTCTCTAGCACATTACACTATATATCATAAAGGAGAAGATTATAGGAAGATTGTACTTAATTGACTTATCAGTGCTATTCAAAGAGCACACTATAGTCAGATACTTTTGTTATTTGTAAAGAAGTCATGTTCGGTTGCTCAGGCGGTAGAAGTCCTATTCGTTTGCTTAGGCAGTAGAAGTCCTATTCGGTTGCTCAGGCGGTGTAAACCTATTCCTCCAGGTTAAGTGAGGACTGCTAGTTTAAATCCAAAAGGAGTCTAGGACTGGACGTAGAACGGGAGTTCGAACCAGTATAAAAATCTTTGGTATCTTTTACTTTACTGCTTCTACTATTTACTTACTTATTCCGTGCAAGTAGTTTTTCCATATTACACGATCCTATAGCAGACACTTTTAAAATGTATACAAGTGTGTACATTGAGTCATGTGAGCTTGTGTGGTCCGATGCACTTGAATATGCTATGTTGCATTACTTTATGTATTCATATAGTCTGGTGGCTTCATGTATATGATGCATGTTGAATGTGTAGTCTGCAACGCTTAGAGATTCATGTATGGTTGCAGTTTTGGTTTGTGTGAATTTCTAATGACTTTGTGGCCTTGGTTTCACTCGAGAGTTATTTGCCTTTTGAATTGCACCTGTATTGAATCCAACTTATAGCTCGTGTTTGACCTTATGCTCGTGTCGTGACTTTATTTGTATTTAACTTGAGCTGAACCAGCTTTTGATTGGGTTTGAATTGTGCTCACCTGTCCCTGTAATATTATCAAGTGTATATCGATGTGCACGGCCTTGTGGCACGTAAGTGATACATTGTGCATGTCACAAGCTGTTCGTGTTTGATGAATTCAGAATTAAATGATGACGAATAACCCAAATAACTAAGGAAAATAATATTTTTAAAATTATATTTTATTTTACACTGCAAAAAATATTTCTTTTTCAATTTTACTGCATCAGTGTTTTCTTTGTCGATAATTCAAATGTTGGATTCAATCTAGACTGGAGTTGAAGATAAATATGAGTGAACGAGTGATATATAGTGAGGTGTAAATGTACAATGAAAACTGTGATGTAGTCAAATTTGTGTTGTAATTGAAAATTATATATATATATATATATATATATATTGAGAGTTCAAATTTGTACTATTCAAAATTGGAATAGATATCGTTTGAATAAAATATCCGTTTGAATTTAAATTTTGTGTTATTTATTTTATCCAGCAAATATTTATTTAATCATGTGAAGAGTAAAATAGTACTTTAACAAATACATTTAAATGAATATATATATATATATATATGTTTATTATCATCAAACAAAAATCATATACTTGCATATTCAAAATTTAGTTCGTATAACAAAAAGAAAAAAATATCTCGAAGTCGAATTCGTAAAACAAGTCGAGGAGCCTGGGAAGCAAAAAGGAAGTCGCGGCTGATCATGGAAGGTGAGTACGAGCAGTTCTAGGGCTTGGGACTACTCCTCTTCGTATGTGCGCTTCTCAAGTTATTGGTTGTGTTGTTGAATTGGCGCGTGCAGGAGCTGGCGCACGTGTAGGGCATGGTTACAGCCTCCAGGCAAGCGTGGAGGGTAGGGCATGTGAGTGCACGGGGTTGTTGTCGTGGCAGTTTGAGGTGGGAAGTCGAGTCGCGATTAGGCGACCGATCTAAGGTGAGCTTAAGGTGGTGGAAAGTATCGACATGCGAAGTAAGGTGGCTTGGTGATGATATTGGTGGAGTGCAACCTATGAAGAGAATCACGATTTCCTTCATTTGCTAGATGACATTGCAGGTCGTGACTCTAATTGATGGATTTTTCATCGATGATAGGATGAGTGATGGTGTATTGCCTCGGTCAAAAGGGGATAAGGAGGAGCTAGAAGTGTTGTCTTAGATTTGTTGCTGAGCGGTTAGTTTAATTAAGGTAATTAAATAGCTTAAATGTCATTAGTAAATTTAACTACAATTAAAATTGAAATAGTTAACTATATAATTCAAATTTTCTTGTATGAGGTTTAATCAAACGGAGTAAATCATGAGGGGTTCAGAGGTACGAAATCTAAACAAAAGAATTTATATTGGAATGGATTGCAATTAAAAATAAAGGTGAATAAATCTCATTCGAGTTGTATTATTGTTTTAATTTAAAATTATTGGAAATCATTTATTAATTGATTGGATGAATGGATAATTATTGTTGTCACTTGAATGTTATATATATATATATATATATATATTAGTAGTTAGATTGATGTGCCCGTATATTTTTAGCGGATGAGAGCCTATGCGCCCCGCATAATAGCAGATGACCTTATATACCGTGATATCCTCCTCGAAGTGGGATTGGTATTTTTATGTTGAATTAACATCTGTGGATGCAGGAAACAGGTTGAAGGAATCCAAGTGGATTCCTCAAATATTTATTGATTGTTTTCATATATAATGATATATGATATGTTAGAATAATCTGTTATAGATTATTGTTGTTATTTGGATAATTGGATGCTATAGTGGCACTGGCCTGAATGTTGATATTTTAAATACCATAAATATTATTTTTGAATTTAAAGGAATTAAAGGTATTTTAGATATAAAATTATTATATTGGAATTTGGATTAATTTAAAGGAAATCAAGTTGGATAAAATAATAATTTGATTTTTTTTGGGTTTGTACTTAACTATTCGAGAAATATTTTTAATAGAGCTTTTAAAATAATTTATATAAGGTATTTTTAAATATGGATTTAGAAGGGTATTTTTTAGGAAAAATATATATAGATAAGGTGTTTTAAATTGATATTAAAAATGGATTGAAAAATTGATGGAATTTATTAAGAAATGGATTTATAAAATGAGATTTTATAAATGAGATTGGTTTTATAACAAGTGAAACTCAAAAGAGTTATAAACTTATAAACGATGTTTATAAACAAAGGAAATGAAATTAATTGATAAATTGGAATACAATTTCACAGGGTGAATTTATATCGAGATATGAAAATAGATTTTTAAGAAAACTAGTGAATTCTATTTTTTTAAAGTGACGATGGTTAGGAATCAAAATGAAATAGACGTGTAGTGAATCAAGAGGGATTTATAAATTGAAATTGAAAAAAATTATTTAGGAGTTAAATTTGTTTTAAAAAGGAAAATTTTATTTATTAAACTATGTAATTTAAAAATGGGTTTAGTACTTAAATACTTTGAAAGTGAATTTTTCAAATATCTAATATTAATTGATTTTTTTTATAAAGCTTTGTGAATCGATTTGTTTTTTCTAAAAATGAGTTATTGATGTTTATAAAAAGAGTTTCGATACTTTAAATAATTACTTGAACATGTTTTAAAAATAAATTATTATTCTTTAAATACTTATTTTATATATATGTACATAAATATATCTTAGGTTTTGTAATGATTTAAATTTAATTATAAATCTTCTCGAGATTTGGAAACGGGCTTATTTGGTAGATGAGATTTATAAGAGAAATTCTCAGCATGGAATTTGGGAAAATGTAAGGAATTTTTTCGAAATAGTTAAATAAAAGTGAACTTCGAAAAATAAATTAAAAGTCATAAAAGAAGTTAGAAATGGATATTTGGAATTTAGACAAGTGTTGACTTGGAAAATATTAAAAGGAAATTAATTAAGGAAACCGAAACTTATAGAATTCGTTCTAAATAAGTTAAAGAATTTACAAATAAATTTGTAAATGATTTTGAGAAAATAGGAAATAAATGGAATACTTCCTAAGTATTGAACAAAAAAATGGTGTTAGAAAAATATTCTATGTAGGAATGGTTTGGGAATATTCCGTTGAAGTTATAAGGATCTGAAATCGTTTCAAATGTTGGAAATTTTGGAAAGGATTTGAATATACATCTTATAAAGATATTTTGAAATAAAATTTTTGGAAAATTTATAATAAGGCCTGATGTCGGCTTATGGATGTTTTATTGATAGTTAAATGACCGACTATCAATTTTGGCCAAATTCGTTGATCATTTCGAAGAGACCGGGATCGAATTTAATTATCAGAAAACCACTTCGATCCGATTTGAGATATCGTAAAGATAATGAAGACGGTGATTTGGTTTGTCCTGACGCAGGACAACTTGTATGGATGAATCCTATCATTGCATCGTTGCTTGGAAGCCAGTGTTAGCATTCCAAGAATGAATGCTATATTAAAGGTAAACGTTAGCCTCAAGCCTCATCAACCGGGAATGACTAAAACGGTGGAGATGCAACAAAGCTAAGTGGGTTGCACCCAATTAGGGTATGTTAGCACCTTTCTAGATACCCTCAGAAATATATAAAAAAATGATTTCCAGTGTTTTGAAAGGAAATATATGGGTTTTAATAAATATGATATAAAGATTTATTTAATATATGTGAAAATTTTATATTTTCAAATTATATGTTTTATTAATTTTAAAATTATAAGTTATGTTTTAAAATGTAAATTACAAAATTTTACCTATAACTTTATTATTTTTAAAGATGTATAAAATAAGATTTAAAATAGATTTAATAATAATAAGATTTGATTTAATAATGATTAATATAATAAAATTTAATATGAATTTAATTTAACTAATATATATATATATATAATATGTTGTAAAAATTTATTTACAATTTATATTAATATTTTTAAAATAGATTTTGTAATAACTTTAATAAAATTAGGGCTACAAAGATAAATTAAGTTGACTTGTAATTAAATTGGATTAAGAATTGAATTTAAATAAGTATTGATTTGAACTTATTGATTTTAAGAATTTTAAAGATACGATTTTATAACTTAATAACTTGATTGTGATAAGGCTGATTTAATGAAATTGAAATTGAATAATTTCGATTTAGATTTGTAATTTGTGATTTTATTTAAATATTTATAAAAAGGCAATTAAGCGAAAATTTTCAAATTAAATATAATTGAAATATAATATTTAATATTGATTTAAATTTGCAATTTGAGATTTCATTTAAACGTTATTAAAAATGATTAAGTGAATATTTTCAAAGTTAAATAAAATTAAAGTTGAATTGTGAAATACAAATGAGATTTATCACATTGAGTTGTTATAAATTATTTGAATATTTAAACTTTAAAATCTATTGATATTGTAGGTGATTTTAAATTTGTAATTCAAACCTAGAGTTGAAATCGATATAAATTAAAATGGTTTAATGATAATTTGAATTGAACCTTTAACCTTTTAAATTGAAATCATTAAACCGAAATTAACTTAAATTAAATTGTGAAATTAAAGTTGATTTGAATTATGAAGTTTGAAGAAAAAATTCTACTTTGAAATTATTTTTAATATATAAACTATTTTTAATATATAAACTATTTTTAATTTATAAACTATTTTAATCTATAAACTATTTTAAATATAAACTATTTTTATTTATAACGACTTCGATATATTGGAACTATTTTCAATTTAAACTGTTTAAGTTAGAACCGTTGTGATTTAGATTTAATGGATTTAAATGCGAATATTTTGATATGAAGGTTTAAACTATTTTGTGATTATGATTTTATAAGTGAATATGATTTCAAAAGTGGATATGTTTTTGAAAGTGATATGATTTCTAAAGTGATATGACTTTGAAATGAATGTGATATTTTGATAATGAACTGTTTGAAATATAAAATGACCGCGGTGTGAAACAAATGTTTGGTTGTTAAGGAGACCGGGATCAGATATTGTCATACTCTTTACCAATACTAAAAACCACTTTAACAACTGTGTACGTGGCGGAGATTTCAGAACGAAATAGGATGGTTTGGCGTACGATTCTGTATGAGGTACGAACGCAGCCCTAACTCCCACGAGTCAGCTTGACATGGCTAAAACAGGAGCTGTACCGGGCCAAGTGAGGTCGCACCTCCGATCAAGCATACTTCTTCGACACCATTCTATTACTTTGTGATTTGATTTAGTGCACCTTTGATCTGGGAATGTGTCTTGAGGTGGGCGGTAGTAGCTGTTATGCGTTACCACCAGTTCGAGAGTGCAACGGTAGAATCCTACTCTGACCTTGCCTCGCATGCCTTGTCATATGCCTTATCGCGCCTTCTACGAGTTTGGTTTGTACAGTACATATGGAGTGACCTCCTAAGCCCTCCAGTTTATGGAGGAATTACGACAGTGTATAGACTACGGGAATATATATATATATGTGTGTGTATGTGTGTGTGTGTTAATGGGGATACGGTTAACGACTTAATGCTATTTTAATATTTTTCTTTACTTTGGACATTATATATGTAGCATATTGTACTATGTATGTAGATAGTTTAATAGATCCTTAAAGGATGTGAATCCCAAACATCCTTTAAGTTATATTGCATTTTACCTGAACATTTAACTTGAGTTGATTTACTAGCATAAGAATGTTAATCCAAACTCGGGCGTTTTGTGTTTTGCTTTATTCTCAGATCAAGCAGAGTGTCATAACATTTGAGACTTGCCTTTGGAGCTTGGAGCTTTGCTTGGAGATCTTTAATCTATTCATCTTTTTCGGTTATTTCAGTTATTTTCAGTGCTTATATTCAGTCTTGTCAGTTGCTTTTGTATTAGTGACCTCTGTGTATTTGGAATTTCTGTTGTATTTTCTTTAGACTATGATGTGTACAGTAGCTTCATGAACTACTATTTATCTATTTCGTTGCTTATTGTTATAATACTTTGTGTTTGTGATTGATTTATTTACTGTATATGCTAAGTTTTGCCAAATATAAATTAACCATCCGTTGTTTTAAGCAATTCAAGTCTGACATGTGTGGATGATTGTTGATTTGAATGGTTCGAAATACCAGGTCATTACACAAAGGTAAGAGAGTTTGAAGTTAAAAGGTCGCTATATTGACACTTTTAAATAAAATGTTTTTGGAAAATAACATGCATTTTTGTGGAAACTTCCTTAGGGGTATCTTTAGCAATTAATCAAGAAAATAATATAATATTCTTATTAGAAAATTTAGAAGCATAATTCATTTGATAGCTAGTCGAAAAAAGTGAAAAAAGTTATGGGTAAATAGTCGCTATAAGTGGAATTTGGTAAAATATCATATTCTGGAAAATTCTCTAAAATAATTTAAAGATATTCTTTAGGGTTTTTCTTCATGGTTCTGAAGTACCCAAATCATACTAACTATTGTAAATAGAATGTATCTAAAATCATGTGTTAAGATGACAAAATTTAAGCGCAAAGTTGTAGCAAATTCGGATCAAACAACAACCAAAGATTTTTGGTAGCACTTCAGAAGTGCTATCTTTGCTTCTAAAACACTTTTGAGCAGTTGCAAATTATTTTGGTAGCACTTTATAAAATGCTAGCTTTGTTGTTTGAAACTATAATTTGTTCAAAAATAATATTTAAATTATGTATTTTTCTCCGTTCTTTTTAGGATTGCTTTCTAACTTATAATAGAGATTTTTAAAATTATTTTCAAGTTTAAATATTTTTTAAAAATTAATTTTGAATATCTAAACTATGCTTCTTTAAAAAATTAAACTTATTTTTCTATTTTATTTCAAAATCACTTATTTTTACGCAATATTCTATATAAATAATTATCATATATTTTAAGTAGTTTTAAGAGTATTTTAACATATTAATAAGTATTTTAAAGACATTTCTATATATATATATATATATAAGTTTTAAATATTAAATTAAGTATTTTATAAATATAATAAAGGGAGTTTGGATTTTAACACTTAAGTTAAATTGTTTTATGAAATTAACTAGAAGTGTATTTTCTTAATTAATAAGTGTGAATATGCTTTAATCTTTAAATAAATGTTTAAAGTTATTAATGGATAAATCTTTAACAACATAATTTTAAAGATAATAATAAGAATTGAAATATTTTATAGAAAATATTATATGTTTAATTTTTAAAATAAAAGGAGATTTTTATAACAATGTTTTAATAGTAATTGTTTCAATCTTTTTGATTATATTTCAAGTAAGTAAAACGTATTAAACAATTTGTGAATACATTTATATCATTAGAATAAGTATATGAATACTTTCAAATTATTAAAAGAATAAATGAATAGTTAAATTTATAAATACAAGTATATATCTGTTAAAAAGAGAAATCCAATATATTTATACAAGTATATAAAGGAAGTTTTAATTAATAAAAGAGCATTGATTAATAACCGTTGTCTTGATTTATAAAAGAAGTTTTATTAGATAAAAAGATGTTTTACTAATAAAAAAGGGTTTTATTAGTAAATGATAAATTAATTATAAAGGGATTAAAAGTCGTTTATGTGATACTTGGATAATAAGTAACAACTACATAATGACCATAGTTTGATTGTTTATGGGATGTTAGTACAAGCATGCTTAACACTAAAAGTCGAATGAGTAAGCTTCTCTATTTGTGGGAGTCAAGACTAATGTTTAGGTAGGGATGAAATAATAGAGCACTAACCTATAGGTCGAGGAATGGTTAAGCAGAAAGGTCGGAAACATGTAAAGTATGGAACCTTGATTCCCATAAGCAAGCGTTCAAGACTAAATAGTCGGTTACCGATCTTGACCGAACTTAACTTAGGAAGTATATGGAATGCTTTGTGGATTTATGCCAATAAAAACCCCCAGGAAGGAGTATCGGTACGAAACTCCTCTAGCTTTCGATTGCTTCTAAAAGAACCGGAATTGATTTAATCGGAAATTCATAGATTGGTTTTGAAGAGTCTAGGATCGGTAAGTGTTTTACTTTCCCAATACCACTCCAAAACTATTATACGACGACTATGATTTGGAAATAAAATAATGGAAACCATTTATGGTTTCGAAATTTGTTGAGATGATGGGATCCATGTGGGATTCATTATTTGATTAAGTTTTCCTGAAAACTCATGTGAAGATGTCGAACGTAGCCTCAACATCGGAAAATGACTAAAGACAAAGTATGGTGCATGATCACGGGTTCAGCTAACTCAAATAGGGGGTACATCAACTCCATTATCTAGAGTATGCTTGTCGATTTGTTGTGCATGGAAGTTAATGATACTCGGTTCACATGTTAGGGCATAGGCCGGTTGTGTATACCTTAAGGTATAATTTATCTAGTGATATACGACGCTCGAACGGTAGTTTCTGGCCCTTGTCATAGGCCATCTATCTCGGTATGGCTTATGAGTATACTAGGTAGGTCTCCGTGGAAAATCCATTTATACATACGTACCTTGGCGATTTTGTTTGTATACCTAAATATGCTATCGAATATAACTAATGTAACCATTTCAGCTATGATTTATATTCATATTGAACCCCCTAGACATTATATAATATCATTAAATTTTCCCATAAAGTAGTTCGGTTATCGTAAGGTAAAAAAAAAATCATCCGCGTTTATTTGCAGCGCGGTCTTACGGGATACCTTTATTGTTTAATAGGTTTTTACAAATATAGTAGTTCAAATTATTTGAGTTTCTCATGTTGGTTTAACAGACTGATCCGGGTGTTATTCCACTTATAATGCTCGAGTCAACCTCGTGTATATTTCCATATATCGTCGATTATTCATTGGAGCTCTAGGAGAGGAGTTGGATGATGACCTACCATAGATTTGTTTTCGTTGCATTACTTTGTTTATTTTTATATCAGCAATTATGACGATAGGTTGTTATAATCATCCAAGCTTAGTTTACTCTGATTATTATATCTATACAGTTCTCCTTAGTAAAAGTATCATATTGATATCATATGTTATCGTTCCATTGTGAGATTCTGAGACTGTGTTCTCTTTTTTCTTGTTCATTTTCTTTTCTTATTTTATTTCACCCTAACGTTCTGCCTTTTCGGCACTTGGGTGCTCGACACGTGAATACCATGGATGTATTAGTGTCAACATTTGAGGGTCGAAAAGGCATTCGTTATGTAACTAGTGCTAATAAAATGCTTGATTACCCATAATTGTTTGATGCATGCACAAGTGAAAGCTAGCACCATTCCAAACTTGCTCTCTTTGAAAGTCCAATACCTGCACAAGTGGAACCTCAACATATAGTCAAAAAATTATGTTAATTCGTAGGACTACAAATCTGATATCAAACATCTACAACATTGTACAAGTATATCATACTATTATTTGTAAAATTTAGAAACTTGACATTAGTTAATTTTATAAAACTTGTTTAATTTTAACCAAACTTAGTTAATTTTTATTAACTTGGTTAACTTAGTTAATTTTTATAAACTTAGCTAATTCATCATCATCATCATCAGTTAAAAAACTTTGTTAAATTAGTTATATTCTTATTATTCATAAAATTTAGTTAACTTAAACTTAGCTAAATTTATAAAACTTGTTTAATTTTAACAAAACTTAGTTAATTTTTATTAACTTGGTTAGCTTAGTTAATTTATTATCATTATTAAAATTAGTTAACTTAATTACAATATTATTATTATTATACTTAGATAATTCAGCATCATCGCCATCATCATTATTTATAAAACTTTGTTAAATTAATTATATTTTTGTTATTTATAAAATTTAGTTAACTTAAGCTTAGTTAATTTTATAAAACTTGTTTAATTTTAACAAAACTTAGTTAAATTTTATTAACTTGGTTAAATAAGTTAATTTATTATTATTTTTAAAACTTAGTTAAGTTAATTATATTATTATTATTATTATCATTATAAACTTAGTTAATTCATAATCATCACCATTATTATTTATAAAATTTTGTTAAATTAGTTGTCTTATTATTATTTATAAAATTTAATTAACTTAAACTTAGTTAATTTTATCAAACTTGTTAAATTTTCTCAAGTGTGATGATGAAATAATTGTACATGGGAAACAAATTGGAGCAGAAATTTTAAATCTAAAGAGGATGGCTATTGATGTAAAGATGACTCTTGAACCTAAAAGTGCTTTGGGTTTCGCTGCATCTGGTGGTTTCTTCTTTGCTTAATGTAGTTCATTTATTTTGGGTTTATGTTTGATGAATTTTTGCATATATGTTGTTCATATGAACTTTGTGTAAATTAATTATGTATTTTGTAAGGTCAAATGTAACATCTAACTTTAATTCAATGTATCTCGATATCTTCTTGATTATGCATAATGTGGCAATTAGTGTTTCCATTCAAATCATATATGTACAAGCTTTCATCGGCTTAATTAAAAGGGAGATGACTGGAAATCACCGTTTAGATCTATGTTATTTTATTTTATCTAACTAATAAAATTTCAAAGCCACGAAGAAATCATGGCAAAATGTTAGGAAAAATATTAACGTTGAGCTTTAAGATTAAATTCAGTTGCTAAACTAAGTTCTACTGCTTGCAAAAGAGTCCAAAATAATTATCAAATTGTTACCTTCTTAGCACACTTCTTTTCCTAACTTTATATCTTGTTCTAGTGAAATCTGAAAGGTACATCTCTGGAAAACAATACTGCAAAAAAACCCATATAGAACAACCAATTAATTATTACATTTAACAATAGATAACATCAACAATTGAGATATAAAATCTATTAAATAATTGTAAAGCAGAAGATTTTCTGGCTCTCTCCTTGATTCTAGGAATTTTCTCTCTTATCCTTAATTCTCTCTTTAGATATTTTATTTTCAAATTCTTTAATTTATTACTTTACACTTATTTTACTAATTCTCTTCTATTATTTTACATTTTGGTGCATATATTCTAAAGTTTATATGATTATTTACATATAAATTATCAGCTACCTTCTAATATTTCATATTTAAGTCCGCGCATTTTGGCTAATTAAATAATCCAAAATTTAAGCTATTTAAATAAATTCATTTAATATTTCTTATAAATTCCAAAGAACGACAATTTAAACATGTATAACACTTAAACAACTAAACCATAATATTAATCTTTCATTCAACTATAAAGATATATAAATCACATAAACTAATAATAAAAAATTATAGTTAATTTATTTCAATAAATTTATCATACATTTCATTGTAAATTCTACTTTAACTTCAAATACCTACATTTGAAATTACCATAACTATTCACAAAATTTACCTTATTTTTCTTCTAATATTTTACTTTTCACCTTATATGTATCAATTAATTATTGGATCTAAATTTAAACTAATTAGATAAATCCAACTAACTAATATTCGTTAATTCGTTTACTAATTTATGAAAATATCAATATGTACATCATATTCATATTAACAAAATTTTAAAAAAATGATTAATGTAAAGATACCTAAGTTATATAACTTAAAGAACTTAAAGTGAATACGTAAATAATAATAAAAAAATATCCTTTTTTCACATTTCTCTCAATAAATTTATCATGAAATGCATTACAAAATTATATTTTTTGTACTCCGAATACCTACATTATAAATTTTCTATAATCATTTACAGGTTTTCCTCAATTCCTTTACAATATTTTACATTTAAGGTCATATATTGTCATCAATTACATAACTTCAAAACTATTTAAATAATTTCACTATACAATTTTTCACCGATTTATCAAATAAGTATGATTAATATGAACCATATTCATATTAACAAAAATGATAAACAAATTCATTCAAATATATAAATACATCAATCACATAACATAAATTATATTCATAAATAATAATTACAAGTTTAAAGTTTTATTTATTTATATCAATATGTGTATCATGCATTACATTGTAAAACCGTTTTTTAACGTCAAAAACCTCCATTTTGAATTTATCCAATTAGTTACAAAACACTTCACAATATCACCTACCATTGTATACTAAAGTCGATATTTTCAAATTAATTATGCAATCTTGAATTTAAATTATTTAAATAAATTAAATTAATAATTTTTTATTAATTCATCTAATAAATGCTAAGATATAACGGTTTCAATATGTATACCGTTCATATCAGGTGCAAAGGGATAAAATTAGTTTTTCATTTAAATACTAAGATATGTAAGTCACCTAACATAAATAATATGCATAAGCAATATTTTCAAATTTAATATATTATTCATATATCTAAATATTTTATATTGTATTACATTGAAAATTCTGTTTTTAGCTTCAAATACGTACATTTTAACATTTTTACAATTATTTCCTAAACGACCCTCAATTATTTTCTATTATTTTCTATTTAAATCCATGTATTCAAACTACTTATGAAATCTCAAATTTAAATAATTTCAATGAGTAGTTAGTCTATTCTTCTAATAAATCATAAAAATATATGTCAATTTTAACACACACACACTCACATTATGAAAATTGTAAGACTATTTTTTTATTACAACTATAAAGATATATAAATCACATTACATAAATTATGTACATAAACATCATAACAAATTAATTTGTAAATAAGTTATAATTCCTTTATATTAAGAATTTATCATACATTATATTATAAAATTATGTTTTAGCTTTAATATATCCACATCGAAATTATACAATTTTTTACAAAATTCCTCTCGATTCTTCCTATCGTTTATTTTTAAGTCCATGTATGTAAACTAATTACATAATTTTATATTTGACTTATTTAAACAAATTTTATTAAATAATATTTTTTAGTTCATCTAATAAATTATTAACATACGTCAGTTTCAACATGTATGTTATATCCATATAAACAAAACTGAATAAATTACTTTATTATATATGTGTGTGTGTATGTATATGTATGCGCACGCACGCTATACAACATAAATTATACACAAATATAATACCAGTTTTAATTTATAATTCATTTATTTCACTAAATTTATCATACATTATATAACAAAGTTCTTATTTTAACATTAAAGATGTAATATTATATTTTACAATATTACCGTGTGCAACGCACGAGTTACACACTAGTGATAAGTATACCTGAAGACAGCTATCACTCATCACAAAAAAATGGTCGAAACAAATTCATTAAAATCTACCAAAAAAATCACGATAAGGAATTCACATCATCTATCATGATTGTCCATTCAATATATATGATTTTTGGTAGCCAGTAATCAAATTCCATTATAACGTAAAGTAAACGATCTAAACAAGCACTTACCAAACAATAAAGAACTTGCAGAAAAATAAATAAAATATAGCTATGATTAAAGTGAACAGTATTAGGCAAGTAAGTCCTCAAATCAAATCATCAGATCCCTTGCTAAAACCAAAAGTCGATGGATGCAAAGTAGCCGCTGTAGCAATTTTCTCAGCACCAGCAATCGCTGCCCTCCATTGGATCTTACCATGCTGTCTAGAATGAATGGTGGACGTTGACAATAAAATGAGATGCAAACATATAAACATACTCAGAGAACTATTGTACTTTTATTGCAAGATGCATAAGCAACACCCATATAAATTAAAAATAATATCACATAATGAACTAAGCATTTAAAAAATATGAACCTGAACTAATAGTCAGAGCTCAATCTCCATTATTGTTTAATACTTACTACTGTCATCCTTAAATACTGTAATCAAATACATCTCTAGTGTAAAGAACTTTGTCATACTTGGTATCAAGCAAAGAAGCACGGATATTCCTATTCCTTCAATGATTAAAATGTATAGACCATTTTGAGAAATGATTCAAGTACCACATCATACATCGAAAATGATTCAAGTGCACTTCTATTCCTTTGCACTGTGCTCCCCTTCATGAATTATTTCACTGTTATAAGAAAATATTCACATGGATAGTACGCAATTATCCGTTGTATGTACCACGTCTTCAATATCTACGTGTGCAATCAAAATAGTTTTATGCCAACAAAGTTTTTAGTAGTTTTACTATACATATAAATCTAAATAAATTTGGAAACCCTTGAGCTGAAGGCAAAAGTCATAGAAAATTATGTTAGAAATTTTGCTATATTTCATCTAATATACATCATAACTAATGGTGTACATCTTGGAAAAACTGAGAATGATGGACTTGTAAAAGTATATAGATGGGCCAAGATTCATTCATTAAAGAATATCATTTTTCATTGGGTAGATGTTATGTTATGGCTATGTTAACTAGAGCTAGGGAGAAAAGATGTCATTACGTGATTAATATATAACATGTTGGGTTATATATTTATTTTTATTTTTGATGACGAGATTATGCACAACCAAGACAAACTAGAGCACCATACCTTGGCATGTCATATGGATCCAATAGAACAACTGCAACTAAAGCAAGAACAGTACCACGTACAATGGCTATTGACTGGTCGGATTTTGATTTCCTACATTAAAAATATTAATTCAGATCCACATACAACAGGCTTAGGTTTTTATTCCCATTAAAACTCCATAAATTTACGGTCATATTGAATGCACACATTTTAGAACTCCGAAAAGGTTGTGAAATTTAGTTTGACCTTCGATTTCATTTCTATAGTGCTGATTTGGATACCTAAAGAAACACCAAATGCACAATTCGATGCATACTAATTGACAAAATTCAAGAATCTAAAGAACAGGACATACATATACATGTATATATAGCTTAATAACATGATTACATATAAAATTTTATAAGACTTTATAAAATCCTATAAAATTTATAAATATTAATTTATAAATTTTATGAATTTCTATTTTATTAAATTTTTATAATCTATCAGTGATGGGTGACCCACTTGATTACATGTTGCTTTTCAACGGATATAGTTATTTTTAGCATTGAATGAATCATACTAGTATATAAATAAAACCAACAAAATGAGGCTGCAAACATAAAGTAATAAGCTTGTATAAGGAGTTATGATTCCATTAAGCTTATTCTTCAAGACTCGGCTCTACGAATTCGAAATGATTATGTAATTGTAAGTCTGTAAGTTCCTTGAATTCAAAGAATTTATCAAAACTTATTCTTATTCTAGATGTTTGAATGCTTGGATAAAAAAGAAAATATACCTTGAATGCTAATGAGTCTCATTCTACCAGCTTTATTGAATAATTCAAAACCAATTTTCAACAAATTAAATTTGAATAAAGAATTCAAATTTGACCTGCAATTAGAGGTGCTCTGTCTGCTGACTTATGACTATCATCTGCTTCAAACCCGGTTTTAACTTGAAAGCAACAAGGGAAACAAAGTCAGCAAACTATTCCTATACCAGCAAAAACTTTCCATCACTTTTCAATTGTTTGTTTATTTATAGTTAGTACAGATTATTTAATTCAATACTAGAACTAAATGATGAAGAACCATATAGAAAACGGTGAAATAAAGTGAAAGATTGATGACTGCTTACTTAGTGCATAGGTGCTAGTAATAGGATCCCATGTCAAACCTTGATTACAAAGTACCATTTGATCCCATACCCACTTGAAAAATCAACCGTACACATGGCATTGACTGATTGACTCCATCCTCGTAGTCCACCAGTAAGAAGATCCCTAACCTCCGCAACACAGTATTTCATTATTTCCTGAGTGATAGCATATAGTGAATATAAGTAAATCACATAATGTTGTAATGCAGTATGTTTCCTTACCCAATTTCTTTGGATCAAATTCCCTTAATGTATCTTTTCCCAATGAAGGGATAGAGACACCATGAGGAATATAGACATCTCCTGATCTTATGGCTATAATTTTGAAATTAGATGGGTAGCATTGAAATGTTTGAACCAACATCATTCTATTCTCCTATATGTTTAATTGACTATTAGAAATATATCTTCTTTTGTAATTTGTGGTGATATGTCAAGGATTTTACGGTTCTATTGGCGCAAATCCATGTCTCCCCTCCATTTCCTCTGCTACATTCTCATTCTGTGTTTTAAATCCTTCATTTTGTTTGGTTTGCTCCAAATCCTTTCAGCAATTAAAAGAGATATAACATATTAGTAGAACCATTTCAAAAACTGTGTGTATAATACATTTTCAAAAGTCATCAATAAAGGAACACAGACCATATCATGAAAATGGTTAAGTCACGTTTTAAAAACATCAACTACCAATCAGAAAGTGCTCTTGCTTGCTTTAACAAGCTATTAATATGTTAAGCACCATGGATAAGTAGTGTACTATGTCGCAATGACAATGTTATCCTGACTTTATTTGATCCTAAAAGGAGAAAAAATTGAACAATCAAAATCATTCACAATATTAAATATACTTTTAACAAGTAACAAGAGACAACAACCTTCTAAGTGTCGCTAAACTTTTTTGTTTGCATTCATCTAAACCAATTGCCTATCTAAACCAGCATAATACTTGTATGTTATTCAGCAGAATATTGCTTGATTTGATATCTCGATGCATAACTTTAGGCTCTAAAGTTCTAAACCTTCATGCAAGTATGCTATTCTGCATGCATAGGAAAGAGAGGAACACATTGAAAGTGTTTATAACAAGTACAAAGGGGTTATGATTTGAGAGTAATATGATAATTGTTTGAAAATATTTTTTTGGGTTTCTGTTTTTAATATACAAGAAAATGAAAATATATAGAGGATGCTTGCAGTTTCAATGGCCATCTTCATCCTAACTCCCAAGTTAATCATCCTAACTCCCAAGTTAATGGACTGACTAGCCCAATGTCTCCATATAACCACTGCTTTAAATTACCATTTCCAACATATTCATATATGCTTAGTGCTCTTTTGATACTTGCCGATTTCACTAAGAGCAACAGTTCCTGGCATGTAACGATGAGGCTTCTTTAGTCCACCAGAAGTTAGTGCCGACTTTCGAGCATCCTTAGTAGGAAGCTGCTTCCTGGGAGCCTTCCCTCTTGTTGACTTACAAGCATGAATTGTCTCTTAGTAGTATAGATTTTCACTGCTTTTATTCACCAGAGAAAAAGTAGGTATGTTACATTTTTGGTCCAACACAATAAACAGAATTCCTAACAATTGTAATTATCTAACATACTATTCCACAACCTCAAACTAATAATAGAAATAACGTGCTAAGTATAGGTATGTTACATAAACATGTGTATTTGCTTGCATAAATATAAAATGATTTGCGCTTTATCAGAAAATTGAGGGAGGTTCTCACATGGATGATCTCTGAAATACCTTAGGCAAAGTTCTCTGTCTAACTGCATTGCTCAAAAGAAAGAATTAAAACTCTAGTTTATTTAAACTGTAAATGATTTCAGTATTATCAAATGAATTATATCCAAACCTTGGTTTCATTTACTTTTATCAGAAGCTCTGGTATATAATTCCCAGATTTTGCCACTACAATTTCTTGATCAGTCGTTATCTTGAAATTGCTCTTTTCCACTATCTATTTTATAGTAAAAATCTAAATAATAGTGATGAATACTTAAGTAATGCCAAGTGATGAATTACAATAAGCTTAAAATTCAGATCAAAATCAGCTATTATAGTATTTTTTAAGTATGTGTAGAAAATTACATGGTCCCTCACCTGAAATATCGTCAGCACTATCTTCACTGCCAGAAAACTACATCGGAAATCCCCAAGTTGCTGCTGCCAAGCTGTTGGTTCACCAAATCCTCAGCCTAACCTTATCGTGAAACCCTCCCTATAACATAGCCGCCTTGATGCGTGGTTTCTCCTCCACGAATTTTTTTCCATTACATCGTCTACGTCCTCCATTGCAGCTGTGTTAATGATTTCCCATGTGCAAAATTATAATATTTTCTCTACTCGTTAATTGATTTGGGTTAAAGCAACAAATGAGTAATTTTTTATAATTGCTAAAAGAGGACCAAAAAGAAAATCTAAAGAATATTTTGTTTGGGGTTTTCAGAAGAATGATAAAAAAATTGATAATCGTTAAAAGAGAAATGAGCAGCAATAAATTTTTTAGCAAATTTGGTTGAATTGTTGGCATGAATATTTAACGGTGTATATTTTTTTATATTAAAATGACTAACGGTTGCATATATTTTGAAATGCTACCATATTTGCAACTATTAGCAAGTTTTGTTGTATTGTCGTCCTAAAAATTCCAATAAGAACAATAATAAAAGAAGATAGAAGAACAAAGTGTGTGTGTGTGTATTTTTTTTTTTTTTTTTTTTTTTGAAATGGTACTTTATATACAACAAATCATTGGGACAACATATCCCATGTCAATAAACATTCGAAAGCAAGTTTCGAACTTGTGACCTATTGCACCAAAGCCAAATCAATTAACCACTTGGACAATGGTGCTTGTCAATGTGTGTGTGTGTGTGTATATATAGCATATCGCTAAAACTTTATACAAACTTATTAATCCAAATGCATACTAAGTGACTCCACTTCAAGCGGTGAGTATACTGAAAAGATGTACGATTCTAAGAAAAAAATAATCTAGTTTATGAACAAATTTGGATAGGACTTTCACAAACTATCCTCTATTTTCCACATACAATCCTAAGTATCCTTGCTCCATTGTACCATGACTAACTTCACAACCTTAGTCCTCAATCGCTTCATATCTCTATCAACTATACGAATAGGCTGTCTCAATAAAGTCAAATTTGGCTCAATTTCCAAGTCCTCCTGCTGTGGTGCTTCCACTATCATTGAAGGATCATGCGCAAACTTACACATATGAGACACATAAAATACATTGTGGACACCTAATAACTTAATCGGTAACTCGACTCTATATGTGAGCGTACTAATCCTCTCCAGAATCGGGAATGGTCCTATATATCGAAGAGCCAACTTCCCAGCTCTTCCGAACCGGACTACACTTCTCATCGGAGAAACCTTTACAAACACAAAGTCTTCACCGAGGACTCCAAGTCTATACGCCTCTTGTCTGCATGGCCCTTCTGTCGATTCTGTGCTACCTTGATTCTCTTCTGAATCTCAATAACCTTATCTGATGCCACGTGAATCATATCCAACCCAAGCGCATGATGATCTCCAGGTTCTACACAACATAATGGAGATTTGTAAGGCCTTCCATAAAATTCTTCAAATGGCGCCACTCCGATATTGGCCTAATAACTGTTGTTGTATGAAAACTCAACAGGTGGTAAGTGTTCTTCCCATGAACCCCTAAAATCTAAAATGCAAGCTCGAAGCAAGTGTGTAATCTTGGTCAATCGATCTACGGTAACCCACACATCCTCGTTACCTCTTCTTGACCTAGGTAATCTCCGATGAAGTCCATGCAAATCTTTTCCCATTTCCGTTTAGAAATCTCAAGTGGCTAAAGAAGTCCAACCGCCTTTTGGAGACTACCTTTTACTTGATGTCAGTTAGCATACCTGCTCACAAAGATAGAAATATCACTTTCCATACACTTCTACCAAAAAGCATGCCTTATATCCTGATACATCTTAGTGACTCCTAGATGTATCATTAACGGTGAATGTTGATTCTCCTTTAGAACCGCATGCCTAAACCCATCAAACTTAGGTACACACAACCTTCCATTCATCCTCACCAGATCACGGCTATCTACTTCAATTCCTAGCTACCTCTCCAGTGTCTTATTCTCGTTTACCGCTTTGGCTATTCTAGCAATAAGAGGATCTCTAAGTTGATTCTCTTCTATGCGAAATTTGATCTCACGGTGAGGTGGTAAACCCGACACTTGTTCAAAGACATCCTCAAACTCCTAAACAACTACGATCGAACCTAACTCCTCCAAAATGAAGATCCCCTATCTTCTAAAATCACGGTCTTCAATATATCTTCTTCACTTTCGAATGCATAAATTGGTTCGAAGTGGTTTTCAAATAGGGATTACCAAGGTCCGACTTCGATTTTGAGGAACTAATCATCGATAAAAAGATGTTAAGTGGGTGGATAATAAATAATCCATTTATTTGGTTTCTTTTAATCTAAAGATATCTTTTAGAGTTTTCTTTCTTTTTGAAAACCATTTCTTTTCCGTATATATGGAATTCGTTAGAATCCTTTTTGTTAAATTCTTCGGTTTAATTAAACTCTTTTTAAAACTTAGAATAATTCTGAATCATTTTACTTAAATTTAACAAAGATTTCTCGATTCCAAAAACGTAACTTTTGAATAAGTTGAAACCATGTTTTCAAAGATGGTGATCCAAATCAGTTAATATTTAAATGAAACGGACTCATAGAAATTAGTCAAATTATACTTGATGTTAATTTCCGTATTAACAAGTACTATCCATCGAATAATGGTGAAATCAGCTTTTAAATTCCTATGAGTAGTACGAGTTCCCTCCTCGGAATTTAATATCAATTATAAGAAGATTATCTCTATACAACCCAAGTTGTTTGAAGTTGAGAAATTTAATCTTTTATACTTAACTCGTTTTCGATATTTAGACATCTATCCCTCTCCTAAGTGAGGCCACGTGAGCTGAGACACTTGTTACTCCTAAACATCTCCTTAGTTTAAGTACTCAACTAGATCTCACGAGTAGAAAAATCAGATGTACTCGTCGGCTTATTAGAGCCAAGATTAAAACAATTGCTTATGATAGCTTTTTTTTAATTCTTTTATTTAAATCCTTTAAATAAATCATGAAATCTTCAAATCATATTTAAAAGACTTAATTATTCATTAAAAATATTTATAAAAGATTCGGAAAATGATTGTTTAGTTTAAAGTTATATTTCAAAATTTATTGAAAACCGCTGCAAATAGTGCTGCAAATAGTTTTTCTAAAGTTGTATTAACCAAAATAACTTTTCTATTATTTGAAAACTTATTTATACAACTCAAATCTCTTTTAAAACATTTCATAAGATTTATAATTTTTTTTCCATATTTTTAAAACATTTAAAAATATTAAATTTTAAGAAATCGTTTTTTGGATTCTGAACTACAAACGTACGATTATTTTAAAATTTTGTTTTACTTATATTTCAAAATCTACTTATTGAAATCTCGATCTTTATCCTTTGTTTGAAAATTATGGAAATAATAGTTTGAAAAATTCTTATTATAAAGAATTTTGGGATATATTCCACCTTATATACTCATTTAACTTTTATGGTGCGAAATCGCGAACTATCCTTACGCAACGTGCCTAGTTTTGACTCGTTTTTCATTCCTTATTCAAACTTCACCAAATTTGTTTTTAATGTTTATAAAACATATTTAAATCATTTTAAAACGATTTTAAAGAGTTTTAATGATTCCACACTACCTTTATTATTTGATTTAGAAAGTAATTTCCTTCTGTAATACCGATGTGTATTTAATATGACTTATTTATATATCCAAACAACAATATCTTCACAATATCAAAACATGATAAACAATCATTATAAATAACCATAGCATGATAAATGGAGTTTCTAACATTTTATATATAACATATCTAACTTTTCGTTACTAATTACTTTATAAATATCCATTAATTAATGAAATTCATCTATGCAAACATCTTAAGCATTTAAATAGCCATGTTAAACATATATAACTATTTATAAAGGTTTAATTTAGGAGTTCTAACCTTCATTTGATATCATATTGACTATATTTCGTTATAGCTTTGCTAACTCGAACCAAAACTCTACGAACTGAAGCCCGAAAGCTCTTGCAGTGCTCGGCCTAGGTCCTTGTGCTCATGGGCTAGCAAGAGGTAGTGGTTTCTCATGGACAAGGTGGTGAATGTGGCGGCCGTGGGTTTTGATAGTGAAAAGGTGTGATTTTGAATTATTTTTAGGAGTATATACTGTTATATATTATATAAATTTAATTTATTTTCATAAATATTTTCATCAATATTTTATTAAGTGGAGAAGCCAATAAAAAAGCTTAGAAATAAGGAAGAAGATGAGGAAAAAGTTGTAGGAAATTATGAAGAATGGGTGTAACGACTCGTAATTTTACTACTTCGAAAATGAGAGATTTCATTTGTTTTAAATTTAAAAAGGTTTAAAACTTAAATAAATAAGTTAAATATAATAGATAATAATAGAGAAATCATTTATTATTATAGTTAAAATTTAAAAAAGTATAAATTTGGATTTTTGAACAAATCAACAAAAATTAAGTTTTGTTAAAAATAAATAAATGCTTAAATAAATGGGTTTAAATATTTATTTAAAAAGATAAATCTTATTGAAAACATTTAATAAAGATAATAAAGGTATATTAAAATATTTAAAAGTATGTTAATAATTGTTTTACAAAAAAATCAAATTTTGTCGTATTTTATTAGTTTTACATACACTGTAAAATTAGAGATTTTGATATTATTTAAATATGATTTTAAAATATAAAGAGACATGTTTTAATTTATTGATAGAAGTAAAAAGTTCATTTTTAAATTTGATTTACATAAATAAATAGTTTAACTAAAACGTCAAAATGTGACCATAACATTTGTCGAAAATCAACATTTTGTCGGTTAAAATTTATCGGTTAAAAGTTGTCGCAACGTCGTCTCCCCTTTATTTTCTTATATAAGAACATATATTAAAATAGTACAAGTATTAATTAATTCACTAATCAAGTTTACTTTTGCTAAACATACTTAGAAAATTCTATAATATAATTAAGAAAAAGTAAGCACAAAAAGACAAACATATCATTTCAAGTCAAAAAATAAACATCAAATCAAACAACCATAATTGTTATATTTTTAACTTAATACTTAGGTGAAAATGACATAAAATAATAATTTGAAATGTGATGTTAAGTGTTGAAAAAATAAGATTGTTTAAAAGGTAAGTAATGGGTATTTTGGTCTTTTTACAAAATATTATTTTAATCCCAAACATTTTCTATAAATAAGCATCTATTTTCTCACTTTTTTGCACTTCTTCTTCTTCTTTCTTTTTCAAGCTTTTCTTCCACTCTCTAATGGACTCTTCTCTTCTATTTCCTTACTGACTTTTTCAAAACCATATCAAACAAAATCAAAACTCCACCAAACTTTACCAAAGACCTTAGAATATCATCAAAACGTAGTTTAGCATCTAAAAATGGAAGAAATGATGAAGGAGAGATTGTAATCCATTAAGGTCGAGCACATCAAGAAGGAGGAGCAAGTTCAAGGAGCTTCAGAGTGAGAAAAGGAGAAGGAAGTGCTGCCAGAATTACAAGGAAAGACTTGTGGTCGAGAGCAAGTGGAAGTAAAGTGATGACCGGGCACTAGGAAGTGAGGTGGAGTTGTTTAGGTGATGATTTGGTGAAGTTAAGATGACTTAGTGAAATGTTGGATTAAATAAATGTTGGTAGGAAGTTAAACGATTTGGTTAAACGTGAGTACTCAAATCTTAGTTTTATTTTAATAAAACTTAAGTTGATAATGCACATGTTAAATTAGAAATTAATATGTTGAAAGTCGGTTGTTATTGGATATTGGTTGATATTATGATTGATTATATGTTTGTGATATCGATGATAACTTGGTTTGATAAATGATAAGAGAAATGATAAGTAAGCATAGTTAATTAAATGAGAATTAAATCCATACAAATATGTGTATGAAAATTATTTAGTGTCTTAATGATTTCAAAATAATTTAAAAATATTGAAAATGATATTATAATGATATAATATGAAATGAAATGAAAAATAAGCTTGTAATGATGAAAATATCATTTTATAAAAGTTAAAATAGTTAAAATTAATGTAGAGAATGATTTATAAGCCGAATATATTCGAAATAAAATTCTTTGGTCCACAATAATAATAGTTTTACAACGAAGAAAAAAAATCAAGATTTTATTAAGTAGATTTTGAAATACGTCTAAAACAATTTTTTAAATACATCGCGGTTTTGCAGTTTGGAATCCAAAAAAGGATTTCTTTATAAATGATATTTTTAAATGATTAAAAATATGAAATAAATTCTAAAAATCTTTCAAAATGTTTCAAAAGAGATTTAAGTTGAAAGAATGGATTTCTAAATGATTCCTATCCGAAAATCACTTCAAACTAATTTTCGAAACCCCATATGAACTTAACATCATTTTATCGATGATTAGTACGAAGGAACCGTGATCCGATTTGGATGATTCTTATCCGAAGAACCGGTATCGGATTTACTTGATTATATTCAGCATGATAGGGGGTTCTCGCTTTGTGAACAGCGACAAAGCTTAGACTCTAACCCCTATATGTCCCTAGTGTGAAAGGTTTGGTTGATAGTCGAGAGGCTTGTTGTAAAAGCAGATCCGAGGTACCACACATAGTCACCTCCATGTTGAAAAGCAGGAGTGCCCCTGTGTTGAAAAGCAGAAGGGTTGCGGGATGGTTGAAAAGCCTAACATGGTGGGTCCGAAAAAACCCGTTCGTTACATTTGGTATCAAAGCTGAACGTTATGCAAGAACCTTGGCTTTGTTGGGGGTAAAGACTCATTAGAGATAGGATTAGTGATACCCTAGAATGAGTTTGAGTGTATTATATATAAGCGTGTATTTGTTAGTGACTAATAAATTATTTTATGTTGATTTATATGTTGAGTGATTTATGGATTCTAATTGACGCGCCTGATCACCGTTATCGATGAGGGTTCCCAAACACTTAAATATGGCGAACCGACACACTGATTTTGAGAAAATTGGTAATGAAATAATTTTACATAGGACTATATTTTGAATATAAAGTTTATATTTTGAAAAGTTGTATAGTTAGAAATCTGGACTAGTGAAATTTAAATATGTACATCTTGTAATTAGAATTTCACTGTTTGACTATAAGATGTTTCATAAAGATAATTGATAAGTAAAAAAATATGAAAAGATAATTAAGATCTCTAATACATATTCCAAAATAATAAATTAAGAAATGATAATGTTAAGTTACTATCATAAATTGATCAATTGTTTTATTTAAAAGTTTAAGTATCAATGCCTTGTGAATTAAGTTTCACGATTTGACTATAAGGTGTTTGATAGTAAGATTTGTTTAAAGAACGAACATATAAGATAGAAATGTATTTAAATAATTATTTAAAAAGATAAATATAAAAGGAAGGAGAATATAAATTCGAGTAAAAGAATTATGGTAATTTAAACGAAGTTAATTAAAATAAGATAAAATCAATTTATAAAATAGGTTTTATAAAATTATCTCTAAAGGATTTTGAAAATGGTATTATTTCAATAAAAAGAGATATTTTATGATAACTAGTTCGAATGGCTCGAAAATAAACTAAAAATGGGCAAGCGATGTGTTCGGATGGTAAACACTTCTCTTAAGTATTACTCTTCTTGTTAAGAGGATATATGATACTATTGGTAGTACCCAGTTCCTTGGATTATTTTAGAGTTGCTCGATCTATATAATTTTCTTAAGTTAAAGAGATAACGTGAATCATTAACTGATAAATTGATCAGTAACATTTATAAAAGTGCTTAAACCAAAGGTAAATTTGGAATTTCTAATTGATAAGATAAAGCGGGATTCTCGACGATTTTGGACAGTCAAAAATTTCGAATCATAACTAACTCAGAGCTAAGAAATTTGTGAAAACTTTTGGTAAAAGATTGGAATACTTTGAGTAAATGAAATAAGATAAGGATAATTTATAAATATGATTTATAAAGCAAAAAAAGATTTAAGAGTTTCAAAGCTAGAAAGTTAATAATAGTATTAAATGAGAAATATGTTTTATAACTTATGAATTTGAGATAATAGTAAATTACAACAAAGTTTAAATTTGTTAGATGGACGGATTTAAGTAAAACCAATTTGAAGTTTATGATTTATATAATCTTTAAGTGAAAAGGCATATCGTACAAATATAGATTTAAGTCATAAACTATAAAGTAAAATATTGCATCTTTAAAAAGGTAATTATAACCTAGAAATGTTTTATTAATGAATTCCAGCATTAATTAAAAATTTGGACTTAAGTCTTTAAAATGTGTTTGGTTTACATATGTTATAAGATGTAATAAATTTAAGTAGTAGTTTTAAGAAATGATTTATAAATAATATTAATGTTAAAGAAAATACACCGAATTAAAAGATTTTGGGAAAACTTTTTTATAAAGATAAATTGTCTTTTGAGTGAAAAATGGTATCTTTGGAATATTTTCCTTTAGTAAAAATATTTGGAAATAAATAATTAAAGGGATTATATAAAGAATCACCTTTACAAAATGTTTAAACTTAAGATAAAAGTTTATGAAAGTTAATATATACATATATTATATGTAGATCATTTCATCACACAAATTTTGATATAATATTCGAATTCGGAATTTTGAGGTGTTTACACTGGTCCAGAAAAGGATTTATTGCTCGATTCTTGACGACGAATATTAATGAGGGTTTGTGGTTAGGTACTTCAGTTTCTATCATAGTTGAGAGCTATGCAAGAAAAGAAAAGGGTCTGATCTAGAAGCTTGATCAGAGTCCGCACTAGAAGATCAAGGGATCGACACTAGTTCGAAAACAACGTTGTTATTCGAATAGAAGATCAAATAAGATATTTCATCTGGATGATCTGTGTATATTATATGGAATTAAGTTTGAATAATAAATGTTTTAGACAAACTTTTTTTTGGGTAATTTCGAGGATGAAATGCTTTTACGTGAGGAGAATGTAATGACCCATATTTTCGCTACTTAAAAAATGAGAGATTCCATTTTTTTAAATTTAAAAAGGTTTAAACTTAAATAAATAAGTTATATATAATATATAATAATGGAGAAATTATTCATTCTTATAGTTAATATCTTAAAAAGTATAAATTTGGATTTTAGAACAAATCAACAAAAGTTAAGTTTTGTTAAAAATAAATAAATGCTTAAGTAAATAGGTTTAAATATTTATTTAAAAAGATAAATATTATTGAAAACATTTAACAAAGATAATAAAAGTATATTAAAATATTTAAAAGTATGTTAATAATTGTTTTACAAAAAAAACCAAATTTTGTCGCATTTTGTCAGTTTTACATACACTGTAAAATTAGAGATTTCGATATTATTTAAATATGATTTTAAAATATAAAGAGACGTCTAAAGTTCAAAAAAGGATTTCTTTATAGATGATATTGTTAAATGATTAAAAGTGATTTAAGTTGAAAGAATGGATTGCTAAATGATTCCTATTTGAAAATCACTTCAAACTAATTTTTGAAACCTCATATGAACTTAACATCTTTTTATCGATGATTAGTACGAAAGAACCGGTATCAGATTTGGGTGATTCCTATCCGAAAACCCCTTCAAACTAATTTTCGAAATAAAACATATTGAAGACAAAGATCATTGAAGACGAAGATCTTCGTGATGTAGGATTACTTGCCATTAGTCCCTGGTGGTGAAATTTACTACATCTAAAGTGGCAACAGCGCTCTATTATGAAAATCTTCGCTTTGCAAGAATATGATTTGAAGTTAAGAAAGAAATCTTTGATTAATATTTAATAAATGATTCGGAGTATTTTCCCCAAGTTAAAAGTTATAGCTTAAATATAAGAAATCTTTGATTAAGATTTAATGAATGATTTAGAAAGGTTTTCCTAAGTAAAAGAGAAAATGATTGGAATTACTCCAAGATCTAAATAGGTGTAAATAAATCAAATTATTTGTTAAATGAGGCTTAATGGTTCCGTATACCCTTGAAAAGAAAATGGAATAAATTTAAAAGAATATATCTAAGAAAGATATTTTTATAAAAGATGAAGTAATTGATTGATGATTGATATCCACATAGGAACTTAACATTTTTTAAGCGATGATTGGTTTCAAAGGAAGCAGGGTCGGATTTGGGTGATCCTTATTTGAAAACCACTTCGAACCAGTGTATACGTTCAAATGTGAAGACATGTTGATGATGGTGATTATTGAGGACCGTGAATCTTCATAGCGTGAGGACTGCTTGTTGACATGCTATGGGTCACTCCTATTATAGAGTTATTTATAGCAATGGTCTCCTTATTGTGGAGATTTTTTAGGATTGCAAGGGCTTCTCGCCTAGTAATGGCCGAGTAAAGTGCCTTCGGTTTCATCCAGTCCTATAACGAACTTGTATGGATGAATGTTTGACATTGCATTTATGAGACACAACGTTTGACTTTTACGAATGTACATCTGCTGGGTGGCGGAGAAGGCAACTTCTCTTAGCTTAACACCCTTCTTCGAGACATACGAGCTCAGAGATTGTATGCTTATGAGAGTCGAATAGCGATCAAATAAATGGCAGTGCGGCATTCAAAGTGGAACCTGTTATGATCAAAGCGTGGTTTTGTATGAAAACGTAGCTTTGAAGAAATTGAGCATAGCCTCGCAAGCCTCACGCCCCGGTTATGATGGGATTCTATATGGTCAGATGTATGCACATATTTCAGATAGTAGTGGTTTGGGTTATCAGATGTTTTGAGCCCTAGGTACTAGATACATCTGGGCCTCATGGCAGGGATGCGCGAAGTCTGAGTCGTTGGATGTTATTCACAGATTGTATCCACATTTAGCCATTTGTGTTGTTATATAACGATGTCTGAGTCTTGGATGTAAGCCATGGATACAGATCGATCTTTCCACGAGTTCATATCATGTTGGAAATCCAACCCAATACGAGAATTTACGATTTGATTATAGTCCCAAAATAGCTGTAATGACTTGCAAACATTTTAGCTACCCCTTCTGGTATCTTATATTTTGTTCGGTATATTCCATTGACCCGGTTTGGATATATCACCTTAGACTTAGTCCGGGTATTGATATCTTATTTGAATATGTTTATTTGAAAAGCATTTTCAAAGGAATGTCATTAAAAACAATATCAAGTGTATTTTGGTATAAAGTGTCTTGGTTATCATAAGGTAAAAACCTATATGTGTTTAGTGTGGGCGTGGTCTTATGAGATTTCTTTCAAAGGTTTTGATAATATAGTCATTTAAAATTTGGAGTATCTCACGCTGGAAGCCTGATCTGGGTATTTTTAATACTCGGGTCAGATCCAAGTAGTTTTAGGTTTGGTCGAAGACGTTGAAGTTACTAGAGGAGAGCTGGAGATATTCATCTACGTATGGGCGTATTCTATTATCCGCTTTGGTTTGTTAGTTTTACTTTGATGTTTGTCAGCAATTGTAAGGACAGATGTTTATAACTGTCCAGGCTGAATTTAGGTTAGACTATGATATTGTATTTTAAAATTTTCCGCTGTAAAGATTATTATTGAAATAATGTATGTTATTCCATTTGTGTGAGAATCTATTTTGTCTTTATTATATTTCTACCCTTAATGATCTGTCTTTTCATGCAATTTGAGTAAGACATGTGTGGTTTATTGTTGATCCAAAGGGTACGGAAAAATGGGCCATATAATGGGTGGGGTATCTATGGGAAAATTTTAGAATTAAAATATCTTAACATGATTTACCAAACTACCCTAGCCATTACCTCCAACCCCCTTAGAACGCATGATAGTCGCCCCTTTCTCCTAGCCATATGGTGGTGGTGGTGATGGTGGGTGGTGGTGATGTGCTATGGTGTAAGGTTGATTTGATTTTATTTTTTAAAGTAATTATTACATTAGATATTTTATTTTATTATATTGGGTAAATATATATTTACTTTCTACTCTTATCATGTTTATATTTACATGATAATGTTTGTATGTGCATGTCACAAATGTGTACAAGTCATTTAAACAACGTCGTATAACTTATATAAGTCAAACCGTTACAGATTTGGATTTTGATATCCGGTCACACTTTCATCTATTAATTAACTTATGTATATTTAAGTTTGGAAACTATTTTCTTATTATTACCCATGAATTAAAATGATCTTATATGAGTTATGAAACCATATAAATCAATATTAAGCAATTTTTTTGCAATAAGTGTTATTATATCGATAAACCGATATCGGTTTTATAATTTCAAATCAATTATATAAATTTATAAAATATCACATTTGATATATTATCATTTCATTACCATTATAATTGAATTATTATCATTTTAAAACAACTATTTGAATATTATAATAATCATTAAATCTTAATTTAAAATTATTAATTAATTACTATATATATACTGACATCACTAATGATGTCATAAATCAATTAAATCTTTGTTAACATATTTTTAAACAAGTTTACCATTTTTTTTTATGATTTAAAACATTAATATTAGGGTTACAAATCATTACATTTGAATATTTCAAAAAATAATCTTAATTTATCAAGGTGATGAATTTGCAGGTCTTTGCAAAAATGAAACTTCGTGGCTTGCTCAAGCTATCACATGTTTACATAAAACACAGGGTTTCCCTTTTTAATGATATTAATGCAATTCATCCACATATGAATAAAAAAACATTTAGTTATGGACAAAAGGTGGAATAATCGGTCGTACAACAGTACCATATGAGAAAATGGCATTAGCTATTATAAACAAATATAACCAATAATGCAACGACCCGGAAATTTTCGATCCCGAAAATTTCAGATAGTTATGAAAAAGAAGAAGGGATAGAAGAAAAAGAAGAAACAGAAACACCAAAACACAAAAACCTCACATTCGCAGCGGATCAAAATATAGTATCACATAAATAACAGTTTTACAAAGAAGAATTGTACCGGTACATTTATATTTTATACATCAGAGTTACATTCATTTATACAACCACTGGACAGTTATAACAACTTGTCCCAGATAAGCTACAATAAATCACAACGGAATACACTCCATACGTTCTTGCCATCTAGCTCGCCTCCTGACCTCCAGAACGTCCTTACATGAAAATCTGTAATACTCGGTCTGACCCGAGCATTACACCAAAGTAACACCCGGGTCAGGCTGGAACCAGCGTGAGAAAACCCATCTAACATGGAATATAAAAGCATACAATTTATATAAACCCGGGGTAACTTGTATCAATTTACAACTTCACAAGTTGTCATAGATATCATTTATTTCACACACCAATTTCTAAGTGCCAGACTTAAAATAAAATGATCCAGTTCACCAAAATCATTCCATTCCAGTCTTTTGATTTCACATATCAAATCTTATACAGAATCGAAGTGGATTTCGGGTATTTACTAATACCCGACTCCGGTCTCTTCGAATCCAAAATCATCCTAACCTAAGTTATTTACGTAAAATACAATTCAACTTCAAATGCAGGATGTCACAACAATTCATCATCGATAGATAACCACATTATCATTGTCCACCCAACAGATCATATCACAAAACATTTTAAATCAGAGATATAAATCAACTCAAGGCATTAAATCATCATTTAATCATTCATAAACAAGATGGATCATTTTCAAAAAATAATTTAATTTATTTATAATCAAATTAATCACTAATCTTTTAACTCACTTAGATTGCCTTTACTTATTCGTTAATTAATCAATTTTTAGTTATCCATCTGAATTAATCAATCTTGATTAATTATCTTTAATTACAAAAAGTAATTATCCTTTAATTAATTACACAAATTAATTATCCTTAATCATTTACAGTAATTAATATTTAATTACTTTATTTATTATATTAATTAAAGATTAATTAATGATCCTCAATTAATTATTTCCATTAATCAGCCTTAATTGATCATAAACAGTAATTAACCGTCCTGTAAATACTTACCTTAATTAATTAATTCCTTAATTAATTATATTATCCTTAATTAATTTCAAAAAGTAATTAATCCTTAATTACTGCTCCTATATAATTAATTTTTTTATTACTTTACACTAAGTAATTTCTCTTATATTAATTATATCCAGTAATTTATCCACCAATTACTTTACTAAGTAATTTCTCTTATCAATCTCATTAAGTAATTATACTTAATAAATTTCCAAGTGACTATCTTTAAATTAACAAGTTAATTCAATCACATTCATCTCATTAATTACAATTGGGTAATTCATTCCTGAATTACCCTATAAACCAATTAATTAATCTTTAATTAAGAATTAATTATTCTTTAACTATTAATTAATAAACCTTAACTATCAATTAATCTCCTTCAATACAAGTAATCAAATTCTTAATTACTTTATTAAATAATTATTAATTACTTTATTAATTAACCACACCTTTAAATTAATTACATTTGGTAATTAATCATAAATTAATCACATTCATTAATTAATCATATTAATTAATTAACCAAATTAACTACACTAAGTAATTAATCCTTAATAACTTTCATTAGGTAATTATCCACCAATTACTTCATGAAGTAAATCCCCTTTTATAAATTACATCTTTGAAAACAATTATTTTTATAATTTTTAAAAAAAACTTGACTTACCTTGTTTTTTCTTAAATTTTCAAAACTTGATTCTTTACAAACTTTTGCTTTTTTTTTCCAAACTTGACAACACTTCTTCTACAACTGAAACAGTTGTAAAACTATGTTTCATTTTAAAACAAACTTTAAATCAAAGATTGTATATAATATAAACACTTTTAAATTTTAAATCTGTATTTATTTTGCTAAACTGAACTTCATCACCAAAACCCGAGTAAAACACCCAAAATTCCTGAGTTTCCTATCGAGCAACCTGCTACCCCCCTTCTCTTCGAACTTGACCCTTACTTGCTTCGAGTTTGTTCCTAAGTTAACCTCATCTTCCCACTCATCCTATTCAACGGATACTAACCTGGATACGTGCACGTGCACCTGAACTCCGTTGAGCTCCGGTCAAACCTACCTTCTTCGACATGTCGGCAATAATCCATCTATATCTCCAGATCACTCATCTTGATGAATCTCCGACGAACTCGAAAAACGAGAGCCATACACAAACTGGAACGCTCATTGGTCTACAAAATCCACCTCTCTCTAATGCCTCCGGCCATCAGAGGCTACAGAATTTTGATCAGAACACCGCCCATCCTCCTTAAGTCATTTCCCAATGATGCGATATACTCCGATCCATTGTCGACGTTACAGTCGACCGATTTCCAATCCTGAACAACTCATCCCCTTAAACCCTAAATCGGTCCCTACGGCCATCAACGATGATCAGAAAATTAGTCGAACATTTTTTTCCACATCTCCAGCCTATCACCTTTCCCTAGCCACAATCCATAACCTTCCAGCTTACAAGATCATCAGGAAAAGCTCGAAACAACATTTCCGATTAACTTCGAATATCTCACTCGATATTCAACTTAAAATCTAGATTTTCATTTTAAAATTCTTAGTTTTTATATGTTCATCCGGTTATAAACTTGAATCTATAATTTATTCATGTTGGAATTTTGATAAGATCAAGTTTTCACTGTTCCTTTTGTTTTCCAGATAATTTACAAACTTAGTTCATATAAATAAAATTTTAAAACCTTTATTATGATTAAACAAATAAAATTTGTTTAAATTTCTAAACCTAACAAAGATTAGATGAGGAGGATTGGAATTTTCTTATCTAAATTTTAATTGTATAACATAACAGAGATGACCACAGCCAACATACCAGTATATTCATTTCATAAATACTTGTATTCACATTTTAAACATGCATGCATACTTAAATTTAAACATGCATCACATAATTCACATTCAACATTCCCACATACATCAATTTAAAGCTGTTTAAGTTCAAATTTTACTCATAGGTATAAACAGAGAAGCCTGTTTTTGGAATGAACCTGGAACTGTATTTTTTTTAATATTTTTAGTTTGAATTAAAACATTTCATCTAAATTTCTTTAATCATAGTATGCTAAAAGAAATTAGGGAAACATTTAAATTTCTTTGAACATATTTAGTTAATCATGATAAGCAGAGATACACATATGTGCTCTCAGGTATGCAATTCAGAGTTGCTCTAACAATCATTATCCCATTCATGCACATCAAATTAAGTTATTTTCATCATCAATTGAGGCATGCACCCATTTTACAGATGATTTTATCTTAAAAGAATTAAAGTTTACTCACCTCAATATGACTTGAACAGAAAACAGATGAAAGAAATGTTGGTCTGAATTGTCTGTATCAAAACTGAGGCTTGTTTGATTACTTGATGTTTTGAGTTTGAATCATTATGTTTGCCATTGCTTCCAAGATTGAGATTTCCAGTTTAAAATTGCTTTGAATATGTTTTTTCTTTGATCTGCTCAAGTTTGTGAATTTGTTTACTGATTTGCATTTTCAAATTTGAAGAAGAATGAAAATTGAGAGAAAGAAGGATATGAAACCGATTTCTATATTTTTTTTAAAATGTGTTGTATAATTTTTATTAATCTTAAATTAAATCAATTGACACTTGTCTAAGAATGTAACATTTGTCACAAGCATGAATTAATTGATTACATTTGTTAAATTATATATATACTTAATTTACAAGTGTATTTACCTAGAGTTAATAATTTTTTTAAATGATTTATAAAACTTATATGTATATATTTTTATTAAGTAAAACATTGTTTTAATTCATATAAATAAAAATTTTAAGAAAATAATGTAAAACCAATTATATAAAAGAAATAAAATCATATATACTATATTTTTAAATCCAAAATATTTTTAAGATATATATCTATTCTTTGAAATTCCATATCAAACCCAAATTCAAATTAAATTTCAAATCAATTTTATATATACATATATTTAAACAAATACAATTTCAACTTGTATATACTAATTTTATTTAAAATCTATGTATATATATAACACAATTAAAAATATAAATATTTATTTGATCAGATTCATTTGTTCAATCTAAAATTCAGTATTTCCAATAATTAACCCAGCTAATTTAATTAATATACTCCAAAATTCAGGTTATCACATTCCTTCCCCCTTTAAATCTTTTCGTCCTCGAAAAGGAACGAAGCCAGAATTTATTAAAATGCTTAAAATCAGATAAATTATCCTTTGACCATTTCTAAAACACTTTGAAAATCTATATAATTTTGCCAAAATAGTTTTATAAAAATACTTGTATAACTCGATATTTCAACAAGTCCGTCCTCGTTCTTACAGGAATTCGGTCATACGTTGATCAGACGTAAGACTGAAAATCTAGAAGTACTTGGTAAACCCGTTTTCAACACCCAGTGAAAATACTTAAAAAATAATTTATTGAAAATATAGAAAATACTTTTGAAAATAGAGGAAATATTCTTGGTGAGAATGCTGTGGAAATCATCACCCCCATCCATGGTCGCAGTTACATCCTGGGTTACGTTGCCATTACAGCAAAAGTCCATGTAACTGTAGGCACTCTGCGCCTCTCAATTACGCCATGGAACCCACAACAGATCGCAGTTGCAATTATACACCTAGTATGATCTCATACAAGGCTCTTTTACACAAAATCGATTATCCCAAAATCGATAATTCTCAAACTAGGCTTTTCAAATTTCAATATTGATTTTACCTAAAAATCAAAAGCCTTTCCAAATCCAAAGGTTCCCAAAACCTTTTTTCAAAATTCTCATAAGATCCTTTATATATGTAGATATATATAAATTTTAGAAAACTTTGGATCATTCACACCTGTATAAAATCCCTTTATACTTCAAACACCTTCAAAATCCTTTCTTCCAGGTATAGATTCAACAAGGGAAGATTTATCTTATATAACAAAGATATATAACTTTGTTTATTCCGAATCAAATATTTAAATTGAATTGCTCTTTACAAACCACTTACCATATCACTTACTTCCATAAAGTAAAATTTTACCATAGAAATATCTAATTTCCACTTTTATTCATTGTATATTTCACAAAATATACTTTTCATTTCAAAAATCCATTTTACATTTCTTATCCACAAATTTCCCAATATCAATATTATTCAAATCTGTATGATGTACCATATCATCCGTACGCTATATCAAAACTGATCTCTCACTCGATCACACAATTTAACTTCCGAACTAGTATCGTCCACCCGACTTCCTAGTGCGGACACAGATCTGGTTTCTTGATCAGAAACCGTCATTCTCCTAGCATAGCCTAACTATGATAGAGAATATCCAGAATCAATCAACAATCCATATCCAGGTTCGCCGTCGAAAATCGAGTGAAAAATCCCAATTCGAATCGACATAATTATCTCGAAATTCTTTGCTCGAATCTGGATCAAATCACTATGCGAATAGAATAATATACGTACATCCTACGTATTTATCTCATTAATTATTAGCCAAATCAACTTCTCTTTTCTATTCACATTTTCTCAAATTCCTATTTACTTATTCACATTTGTTTCAATCCCATTTGGATTAACACCTCTATTCTTATCTCAATTGGGCATTCAATCATAAACAGTTTAAACTCTGTCTAGTTTAAATTTAGAAAATAGCTTGAAAAGTTAAAAATATATGAAAAATAATTATTAGTTTGTAAAATAGCCGCAAAATAGTTAAGTAATTGTAAAATAGTTGGAAAATAGTCAAATAGTTATAGAAATTTTAAATAATTTCAAAATAGTTGTAAAATAGTAATTAGTTATAAAGTAGTTGAAAAACAGTAATTAGTTTATATAAAAGTTGTAAAATAGTTAAATAGTATAAAATAGTTTAGGGTTTAAAAAGAAAGGTTGTATATATATAATAAATAGCTTGGGAAAAGTAGATTTGTACTAAAACAATTTATTTTGAAAATAGTCCAGAGTCAAACTATTCAATTCCCAACCTCCATTTCCACTCAATTCAATTTAAATTTCCACCTTCATTTAAATTGACTCAATTCCAAATTAAATAACTTCAATTTCCATTAAAATTGATTTAACCCCAAATTCAAGTTGAATTAATGCTCAATTTCTTTGCTAAATTCAAATCAAATTCCATTTGAATTTACTTATTCAACCTTAATTAATTAATTCAAATAAATTTCAAATTGAACAATTTCATTTCATATCAAGTCCAGTTTGAATTTATCCCAATTCCCATTTTAATTTGAACTCATTCAACTTCGATTCCATTCCAAATTAATCCAATTCAAAATTTTCCATTTGAATTTTAAACTTGTCCATTTTCAATCACAATTCCAATTAATTCAAATCAATTCAATTTGAACTAATTCAATTCAAATTCCAAATTTAAACCATCCCGAATTATATAAATTCGAGTTAAATTTTTAAATGTTGATTTAATCCTTTAAATCAAATTAAATCAACTTATATCTTTAAACCATTTAATTCTGAATCCAATTTCATTTTTATGCTATTCCAAAGTTCAAATGATAATTCAAATCCCTTTTACACAACTAAATCTTTGAAATTCAATTTATCATCAAATTTCAATTTTTGAAACCAAACCTTTGAAGTCTTATCTTAAACATTCAAATCTTAGGTCCAAAATGATTCCATTTTACCTTAATAATGGATATATTTCCACACCCAATTTCTTTATTCATTTGAACAAATCCAATTTCAGCTTAAAGATTATTAATAACAACAGGATGGTATCTTAAACAAATCTAATTTCAGCTTAAAGATTATTAATAACAACAGGATGGTATCATTCAAATTATTTTTAAACATCCATCTATTTCCAATTTCTGGATCTCAAACCCATATTGAGATCACACAACTCCCAATTCAAATTAATCATTTTACTTTCCTAGTTAAATTTTAATTTCATCTTGAAATTTCCAAATCAGGTTGTCCATTCAAACTTATTTAACTTCTTCCAAGTTAAATTCAATTTACTTAGTCCATTCAAATTTACAAGTTACTCTCTTTAAATGGTAACTTCCTTAAAACATTCTATTGTTTATTGGAAAACAATCATCCCATTATTAAACAAAATAACCATTTATGATAATGACCAAGATTATCGGAACTGGAATCCAACTCACTATTATCTTTATTCTGAAAATTCTTTTCCAAACTCAAAATTTTAATTTCAGTTTGAATCCATTTCAAACCTGTTCTTTATTCCATTTACATTTGGTTGTATCCCTATTACCACTTAATTCTTACTATTACTTTTAATTAAATTAATACAACAACCAATTTCCTTAATATAATAGATAATCTATTTCTTAATAAACTTATATAAGATTCATTTACTTTTGAAACCATTTTAAAAACTTTATATAACAAAATAACAAGTACGCTCTCTTATATTTATATACTCAACTCATTATAGGGTACTATTGACCCTATCCTTAATGAGTATCCCACCAGAGTCAAGGTTCTCGCTTAATCTTTAGCTCTGATACCAAATGTAACGACCCGGAAATTTTCGATCTCGAAAATTCTAGATAGTTATGAAAAAGAAGAAGGGATAGAAGAAAAAGAAGAAACAGAAACACCAAAACACAGAAACCTCACATTCGCTGCGGATCAAAATATAATATCACATAAATAACAGTTTTACAAAGAAGAACGTATCGGTACACTTATATTTTATACATCAGAGTTACATTCATTATACAACCACTGGAAGTTATAACAACTTGTCCCAGATAAGCTACAATAAATCACAACGGAATACACTCCATGTGTTCTTGCCATCTAGCTCGCCTCCTGACCTCCAAAACGTCCTTACCTGAAAATCTGTAATACTCGGTCTGACCCGAGCATTACACCAAAGTAACACCCGGGTCAAGCTGTAAACCAGCGTGAGCAAACCCATCTAGCATGGTATACAAAAGCATACAATTTATATAAACGTGGGGTAACTTGTATCAATTTACAACTTCACAAGTTGTCATAGATATCTTTTATTTCACACACCAATTTCTAAGTGCCAGAGTTAAAATAAAATGATCCAGTTCACCTAAATCATTCCATTCAAGTCTTTTGATTTCAAATATCAAATCTTATATAGAATCGAAGTGGATTTCGGGTATTTACTAATACCCGACTCCTGTCTCTTTGAATCCAAAGTCATCGTAACCTAAGTTATTTAAGTAAAATACAATTCAACTTCAAATGCAGGATGTCACATCAATTCATCATCGATAGATAACCACATTATCATTGTCCACCCAACAGATCATATCACAAAACATTTTATATCAGAGATATAAATCAACTCAAGGCATTAAATCACCATCAAATCATTCATAAACAAGATGGATCATTTTCAAAAAATAATTTAATTTATTTATAATCAAATTAATCACTAATCTTTTAACTCACTTAGATTGCCTTTACTTATTAGTTAATTAATCAATTTTTAGTTATCCATCTCAATTAATCAATCTTGATTAATTATCTTTAATTACAATATCCTTTAATTAATTACACAAATTAATAATCCTTAATCATTTACCATAATTAATCTTTAATTACTTTATTTATTATATTAATTAAAGATTAATTAATGATCCTTAATTAATTATTTCCATTAATCAGCCCTAATTGATCATAAACAGTAATTAACCATCCTGTAATTACTTACCTTAATTAATTAATTCCTTAATTAATTATATTATCCTTAATTAATTTCAACAAGTAATTAATCCTTAATTACTGCTCCTACATAATTAATTTTTTATTACTTTACACTAAGTAATTTCTCTTATATTAATTATATCCAGTAATTTATCCACAAATTACTTTACTAAGTAGTTTCTCTTATCAATCTCATTAAGTAATTATACTTAATAAATTTTCAAGTGACCATCTTTAAATTAACAAGTTAATTCAATCATATTCATCTCATTAATTACAATCGGGTAATTCATTCCTTAATTACCCTATAAACCAATTAATTAATCTTTAATTAAGGATTAATTATTCTTTAACTATTAATTAATAAACCTTAACTATCAATTAATCTCCTTCAATACAAGTAATCAAATTCTTAATTACTTTATTAAATAATTATTAATTACTTTATTAATTAATCACACTTTTAAATTAATTACATTTGGTAATTAATCATAAATTAATCACATTCATTAATTAATCATATTAATTAATTAACCAAATTAACTACACTAAGTAATTAATCCTTATTTACTTTCATTAGGTAATTATCCACCAATTGCTTCATGAAGTAAATCCCTTTTTATAAACTTATATCTTTGAAAACAATTATTTTTATAGTTTTTTAAAAAACTCGACTTACCTTGTTTTTTTTAAATTTCAAAACTTGATTCTTTACAAACTTTTGCTTTTTTTTAAAACCTGACAACACTTCTTCTACAACTGAAACAATTGTAAAACCAAGTTTCATTTTAAAACAAACTTTAAAGCAAAGGTTGTATATAATATAAACACCTTTACATTTTAAATCTGTATTTATTTTGTTCAAACTGAACTTCATCACCAAAACCCGAGTAAAACACCCAAAATTCCCGAGTTTCCTATCGAGCAACCTGCTACCCCCTTCTCTTCGAACTTGACCCTTACTTGCTTCGAGTTTGTTCCCGAGTTAACCTCATCTTCCGACTCATCCTATTCAACAGATACTAACCTAGATACGTGCACGTGCACCTGAACTCCGTTGAGCTCCGGTCAAACCTGCCTTCTTCGACATGTTGGCGATCATCCACCTATATCTCCAGATCACTCATCTTGATGAATCTCCGACGAACTCGAAAAACGAGAGCCATACCCCAATTGGAACGCGCATTGGTCTACAAATTCCACCTCGCTCTAATGCCTTCGGCCATCAGAGGCTACAGAATTTTGATCAGTACACCGCCTATCCTCCCTAAGTCATTTCCCAATGATGCGGTATACTCCGATCCATTGTCGACGTTACAGTCGACCAATTTCCAATCCTGAACAACTCATCCCCTTAAACCCTAAATCGATCCCTACGGCCATCAACGATGATCAGAAAATTAGTCAAACATTTTTTTCCATATCTCCAGCCTATCATCTTTCCCTGGCCATAATCCCTAACCTTCCAGTTGCATTGTATCGATGATGATTCATACATGAGTTAGATTGATCTATGACTAGAATTAGACGGGTCTTTGATTATTGAACTGGCTTGCTTGGAATGCTATGAAACTTATAAAACATCCCTAGAAATGATATTGACTTAAGATGCAAGAGGCTTGAATGACCCATGAAGCATCCTTATGGATCGCTAGCCATAGGGGATGGATCGCCAGCGACATATTCCCTTAGTGGATTTTTGGGTAATTCTTATTGAGTCCCTATTGGCCTATTCCTCTGGTCCTTTTGGTTGAGTCTTGAGTTGTTTTGGCTTGGCCTAGATGTTCTTACTCATCTGGATTCCTGCTTGGTTAAAAACGTAGTTAACATTTGCCTTCTGGAGTATGTCTTCGTTGGAAACAAGATGTGCTATGGAAGTAACTGCTTTTGAGTTTTAATTTTGTGAAATCTAGTTGATCATGTCGAGACTACCATGAAAATTTTGCTTTGGCTATTCTGCCGTCTATTGAGTATTCAATGTGAGTCATCATTGCTTGTAAAAACAAATCAATTTCGTTCCCACAATTTTCAAGATGCTTGTAGACAACATGTAGATCATGCTTGTTAAGGTTGGAGAAGATCGATTGCAATTTGATGGATCCCTAGCGACGCTAGCGACCCATAGTTTGTGGATCGCTAGCGATCCATAGACTTGAGCAAAGTTTTTGCAAACAATTCCCTATTTAGCTTTTCTCTAGTCGGCCCTTCTCACTTGCCTTCTTCTTTACATGTTTCCTTTACGACCCGACCAGAGAAACCCTAAGTGACCTAAACTACTTCGTCATCCCATATCATCGTCGTTGATCTCCACTGCCAACACCTGCTGTAGCCAATCTTAACTACCCTCATCATCACCCTAAACCAAACCATAGCGCCAGAATCGCTTCTTTTTGGATTGCTACTGACCCTGTAGGTACTAGTCCAAGCCTGGATCATCAATAACCCAAATTTGAACCCATTTTCTTATGATCCAAGGTTGGTGATGACGTGGTTATTGTATTTGTGGTGATGACCAGTGAATTTGGTAAGATCTATGAGGATGGTGAACAAATCGGGTTGATTGCTATCTATTGGAGGTCGATAGTGTAGTCATGTCTTGCACTTGACGTGTTCTACTATCTTCATCCAAAAAATCAAAATTGACTTATGCATGGCCTCGATGGTTCTGATGTGGCGGTTTACTATGGACCTGATCATCTAGAATTAGTTTCAATATTGCATGCTCGACGTACCTAGGAACATAAAGAGCTTTTCATGTTGCTTTGGACAATGGATCCATTATCGATCATTGATTGATAATCGGTAAGTGTAGAAGGAATAACTTAAATGAATGACATGAAAAGCCTTTTTCATTTTATGTTGCAAGTGAGCGATCTACATTGGATAGAGCATTTGTAGCGTTCGAAACACTGAGCCCATCTTACATAGATAACACACTGCACTTACTTTGGTTAATGCTTGGAATCCGAGGAGTTGGTGCAAGTCAACTTCATTTTGGATTCAGGCTTTAAACACATGGGGATTTCTAGTCAAAAATAGAATCACCTGACCATGCTGGATACTAGTTCTATTATATCGAATGAAGCATCTGTCATCTCATCGTAAATCTAATGGAGGATGCTCAGTACTCTTGGAAGCATAATCGACATCAGTTATGCCTTGGCAGACGATTCTTACAGCGCCAACTTCTTCGGCACCATATGCTTAATATGGTCAATTGTTGCTGATTGGTCTAGTTGTCGATCGAACTCCTTTAAACTTTAGAGTTTTACTTAACCCTCCAAAGAGCTTCTATTATCATTCTGTTATAGTTCAGCATAATATTTGTTTACAGCATGGTATTCCAAATGATGATGTGCACCTTCCACTGAAAATGAGTTTGCATACATGCCATCTCTAGGGTACACCCTCTACCATAGTTTTTTTTTGTGCTTAAATGGTGCAGTGCCCTCATTCAACCATTTCTTGAGAGACACATTTCTAAATATGGGAATAGCCCCATTTAAGATTCATCCCAACAGTTATGAAATTTTGACCTGTCTTTATGTTTTGCTTATGCGAACATTCAACCACGCCTCAAAACTCGACGAATTAAGATACTTCCTTACAGTCAAGAAGAGAGAGGAATGTCCGGCTCTTGTGATTACTGAGGCTCAATGAAATCATAAAATTGTTTTGCAACTCCAAAGTAACTATCCCAGTTCAAGACTTAATATTTCTTCGTTAGATGTCCTGAAGGGTTTAATTGTCTTTGGATGACAGGGGATAAGTTCTTCTTCTCTTATTGAGATCTATTACGATAGTGTGAGGTTTTAATTGACTGAAGCTTCATACTATTCCAAGGCTAAATAAAGGTCCAACACTTGACTCTGTCTTCCATACTATGAAGGCCATAGAGGCTAGAGAACGATCGGTTAAACTTTTGCTGACGGACGAGAATCTGCATCAGTATGGATTTTACATCCCAGGAGGTCTACCGTTGCTGTTGAGGTTCCATCCCATACCCATTCCAAGATTAGAAAATGCTCCACTTCTTCATCGCACGATTCGAAAGAGAGTGGTCTACAAGGATAAGAGGGTCCATCCGGTGGATCAACTGAGGAAATTCATGAAGAAAAGGGCATTACGACCGAATCTATTACTTCGAGCAAGATGCCCCCGATCCCAGAGGAAGGGGAAGAGGAGTTCAAATAACGAGAAGGTAAGGCTGCGAAAATCGTTGAAAAAAAGGAAGGTGAAATAGGGAGCGGAAGTGACAATGACCCCTCCTCTAGCGATGAGGAGCCTGATGCACGTTCCAGTGAAGGAGATCTCGAATCATGTGATGAAATTATAGGAATGAGTCCCATTCTCCTGGGTTTGCCTCCCCAACATGTTATTGCTAAAGATTCTCAACCATCAACAGAACAACTTCATTGTTCTCTGCCTAAGGAAACCAATATCAACTTTGGGGACTTGAGCAATATTTATGTGGATATTGAAGAACTCATGGGAGATGATTTTGAGTCCAAGGGATTGTCTTCTCACTCAGGTCATGTTGTTTCCAAAATTAACCTGACTCCTATAGTAGTCTCTTCTCGACTCGATTTGTGAAGTCCTTTTAGGATGCCTGCGACACGTTACATACTTGACTAGGATCACGTACACTCATATATTCATTATTTGAGATCATTTTATGTCACTAAAGTTACTTCACTTTTTATATTAGGTACTATGGAAGGTCGTGGACTCTATAAAGATCTTGAACAATTTACAGATGCACAACGTGGGTCGAAATAGACTTCAAGCCGCCTCCTGCATCAAGAAATCAAGGAAGACTAAAGTAGGGGAAAAGATTGAAGCTAAAGCTTATCGTCGGGATGATAGGGACCGAGGCAGAGTTAATATGTTGGCTATGAGAAGAGGAAGACTCCTAATGATCAGGAAGAGACATCCAAAAAGTCGAAAGTCGATCATGATCCGCATCCTTCCGAGCACCATGCATCTGCCTCGGCTCTAGTTTCTATCGAAAATGGGGTTTCGACTTCTACTATTCATGTTTCTCTATCAACCCAAATTTCGTCAACTCATATTATGCCTGCTTCTGGTCTTTCACATCCTTGCAAGAGGCCTGCTTATATTCTCTTGTCTGGTCTAGCTAAACTTCAAGCTGCATTCTTTGGTTGGTTCTTGAAGGGAGTTAAATTCGACCGTGACTTGCCTCTGATTCATAAGAATTCTTACAAACCCTATCTCTAGGCGATTCAAAGCAACCCAAATCAGGCTAAAGGATGGAAGAAATTATGTAAGTAGTCAACAGACACAAACCGTAACACCTATCAAGAGATTCTTTCTTTCGAGTCTGAGGAGGATGATTATGAAAGGATGCTGGTGGAGCCTAACATCTGAATTGATCAATTAGGAAAAGAGAGAGATGTTGCCATACGAGATAGTAAGAGTAATGCTAGTTGCTCAAGGAACTAAAGGAGGCTCATGCAAAAATTGAAATCATGTTCGGGGATGAAATCAAGAGAGCCCATGCAGATGAAGTCAAGTTGAAAGAGGAGCTTGAAACTCGAGATAGGATCATCGAAGCTCAAAAGAGAACTATTGCTGGTCATGATGAAACTGTTTAAGCTTATAAGAAAAAAATTATTGATTATGCAGGATAATGGAATCTCGATATAAGACCACCTCTAACTAGGCTCAAGTGATTGTTTCACTTTGAGAAAAAGTTGCGCAACTCGATGTTGAAAGGACCCAAGTCGAAGTTAAGAAAGCTGCTATGATGGCAGAATACTTGGAATTGCATGATACCTTTGAAAATAAGATGGAAAAGATGATTAACACCATCTTGAAATTCTACATCAACTCATTATTGCATCAGGATAGCCTCTGTTATCTAGCATCGAAATTCCTGGTTTGGGAAGAAATCCTGGCCCCTTTTGGAGAAGACGGGGATGTGTATACTAAACAAGAGCTGGCGGATGTCTGTTTGAACGAAGAATCAAAGAAGGCTTTTGTAGAGGGCCCAGAGATTATTCGGATTAAAACGGAGTGAAAAGTCATCGATGCTGCCGCAGTTGTAGCTGCTAAAGCACTACTAGAGCCTTTTAGTTCTGGGTCGGGTGAACCATCCAAGCCGCCTCATGATTAGACGAAAATCATTCTGGCTTCAACTGGTATTGTTTTGTTGTTTTCCCCTTCAACAGCTATCTACGAAGCCTTGCGTGGTCCTGAAACTTTGCCTAAGATCACGCAATCATCTAAAGATGGAAACGGTGGGGAGTATGAGGTTGAGATTCATGGCCACACTTCTGATGCAAATAACTTGCTTGTTTCTCCTAAGTTTGAGGACTTCAATCTCACGTCGCAAGAACAAGATGAACTGAATGCTTTCCTTTTTGATCTTATAAGTTCGTCTTCTTTTCTTATCGAACTGCCAATTTCTCCGGTCTTGGAGCCTACTACTATTTTGATTGCTTCACCACTTGTTACTATAGTTGCTTTGATCACCACGCCCGTATCTGGCTCGCAACCAGGTCCGAAATATGAGAAGATCGCCACATTTCATGGCCTGGAGTACCCCTCCATATCTCTTGAGGGCGATTTATTAGCAGTTGAAACTTGAGATTAGACAAACTAAGCTAGTCAGCTAGGCAAAACTGAGTAGTAGATGGTGACAGTTAAGAAGGGAAAGGAAGAGGAGAGCGAGTCTTCGAGGAACTCCCGCAAGTCTTGCAAGCGCAAGACCAAGGAGAAGTCTTCCAAGGGGGCCAAAGAACAAGAAGGAGACACGGGAAATGAGCCTATAATCGATGTCTATAGAAGCGATATGACTCCCGATAGGGATGATAAAGGGAAAAATAATATTCCGATTAAATGCGAGAAAGTGGCAAGTAGCACTCATTGGCTCGAGCGACAGTGGAGCCAGGTTTTGTAGCATTTTGATTTGTTCGACGTGTATTTTGTACAAGTGCAGAGTCTATGCTTATTACTTTTGTTATTTTAGCATCTGTGTTTTTCTTTTTGTTGGCCGATATTGTGTGGATATGACCTTCACATTTTGACTTTGTATAGAAAATTTAAGGAGAAATGAACATATTAATGTTTCTACTGCTATCTCTTCCGTGTTCTTTCATTTTTATCACGTACTTAGCTTGTATTTATACCACTTATGTGTGTACATGACATGATTGCTTGTTCTGAAATTTCTATACTCCTTATTACCACGCCATGTTTTGTGGTATACGATGCCTTTATTTTCGTGATTTCACGCATTATGTATGCATTTTTTCAGTTTTGCAACTAGATCTATTATGATTGCCAAAATCTGCGTTCGGCATAACAAGACTGTGGAGCAGTTTTCCTTTCGACTAAGTGTTGGTGTATGCCCCTACTATAGGGTTGTTTACTCCGACCACTTGATAAATAACCGTTGATCCGAGCGATTCCTTGGATGTCTATAGCCAAATTTACTTTTCGGTTCCTATCATCGAGAACTTGTGACTTGAATGTCAACGATCAGAATTCTTTGCCGATTTCTATTTTTTCTACATTGCTAGAATCACGTCGATTCGTTTTAAAAGCGGGAGTTGATCCTTGTCAGTCCTACAATAGACAAGTTTCCTGGTGTTATCAGGGCAATAGCGGTACTTAGAAAATCTTAATGGTTTGCGGATGATGCCCAGGCAAATCAAGCAGTGCTTGTGCGACTTATAAATTACGCGGCTTTTAAGCACACAGCTTACGAAATGCACAGCTTTTAAGAGTGCACGACTTAAGAAATGCATGGCTTTTAACAGTGTGCGGCTTTCGAAATGCGCGACTTTCGAGAGTGCATGGCTTACCAAATGCGTGGATTTTGAGTTTGAGTCGACTAACTTCCATTAACTTGGCGAGTAGGCAGAGCATACATGGGCGTGGTTTCACTTTCCTAAGCAACTAATGAATGAGTTTAACTCGGTTTACTTTTGTTAACTCGGCGAATAATTTACATGAACACGATTTTATTGGTTCAAGAAACTATAGATATTTCATTGATAAAATAAAAAGTAGAGAAAATGCTGCTTATTTACAATACCCTCAATGTAGTTGGGCGGCTTATATGCGAAAATAGGTAATACATAGATAGAGGCTAAATAATGCAATGTCAGATCGAGTCGTTGTTCCAAGCACGGAGAATCTGAATTAATCGACTAGGTCAGCTTAAAAGTGCCTTCTCCGAGCTTTTGCCCGATTGAGTAAGGCCCTTTCCAATTTGGCTCGAATGTTCCTACAGTCGAGTAGATCCGTTTTAGGACGAGATCACCCACTTTGAAAGTACGGTTGTGGATCTTGGAGTTGAAGTGTTGTATTACTCTTTTCTGGGTGAGCCGCGGTCCTTAGCTCGGCTTCCTCCCATTTCTCATCAATCGGATCTAATGACTCGAGCATAAGCTGCTCGTTCCCTTTTTAATTGAAGTGTCATTTCAGATGGAAGGAACTTCTATTTCGATCGGGTTCACTGCTTAAGATTCGTATGCTAGAGCAATGGCGAGTGATCAGTTGAAGACTTGTGTATCGTCTGGTAAGCCCATAGTGCAAGTGTGAGCTCATCAACCAAGTTTTCTTTGAGTTTCGTCAACCGTTTCTTAAAGGTGGACTTGATGATTTTTTTCACCGCCTCCACATTGCCCGTTTGCTTGAGGGTGTGCCACTGAGGAGAAACTCTTTTCGATGAGGAAACACTTGAAAAAGTCCATGAATTCAACGCTTTCGTATTGAATTCGTTTTCTATGATGATTTTCTATGGCACTCCAAATACCTGCAAATAATATTTTTAATGACAAAGTTAATTACTTATTTTGTGGTAATAGTAAACAACGGTTTCGCTTCGGCCCGTTTTATGAAGTAATCAACAACAATGACAGCATATTTGGTTCCTCCATTACTAATGGAAGCACGCCGATCAGGTCAATTCCTCGGACTGCGAAAGGCCGTGGGTCAACCATTGGCGTAAGTTTTATAGATGGAGTTCTCTGAATTTTGGTGAAAATTTTCCATTGCGTACATCGCCTGGCATAGTCCGCTGCTCATGGTTGATGGATGGCCAAAAGTAACGATATTGGAGGATCTTCTTTGTTAGAGTATGCCCTGCAATGTGGTTTCCATAATCACTTTTTTGGACTTCCTTGAGGATCTTTTTGGCTTCGCTGTTGGTTACACATCTGAGTAGGGGAGTAGAGAATCTCCTCCTGTAAAGAATTCCATCCTGCAAGCAGAACCATGGTGCTTTCCAAAGTACCTTCTTTTGCTCATGCTATTCTCTAGGGAGTGTACCTTGACCAGGTAATCTTTGATTGGCATCGTCCATGATTACCCTTCCTCTATGGTTTCCATAATCCAATTGATATCCATATCATCTATGCTGGGTGATGTAAGCATTTCGAGTGGGGCCAGTCCCATTGACTGAGATTCTCCGGAATTGGCTAGTTCGGCTAGGTGATGTACTTGCATATTCTATTCCCTCGAAATGTAACTTAAAGTGTAGTGCTCGATGTTCTGCAGCAATTCCCACGCTTTTGACAGGTCAACAGTGAGGTTTCCCCTTGCCTGGTACTCCCCTTTCACTTGAAAGATGACTAGCTGAGAATCGTTGTTGATATGCACTGCATTTATTCCTAATTCTTTAACGATTTTTAATCCCTCCACCAAAGCATCGTATTCTGCTTCGTTGTTGGTGGTAGGAAATTCCAATCTCATAGCGTAGCAAAAGAATTGTCCTTCGGGAGTTTCGAGTACTCCTCCTGCACTTGAACAGAATTTATTTGATGCACCATCAATAACGATTTCCAATGTGGCAGCATGTTCGAAGTGCTTTCTTCTTTACCGTCCCACTTGGTAAATTCGTCGATGAAATATACCAACGTTTGCCCGTTGATAGCTCTTCAAGGGTAATAAGTGATTTCATATTAGCTTAACTCAATATTCCGTTTTAGAAGTTGACCTGATGTCTCTAAGCGATACATCACTTGTTTCAAAGGTTGATCCGTCAACATCTTAATGGGATAAGCCTGGAATTACGGTTGTAGCTTCCTCGACGTGATCAATAGGAAATATGCGAGTTTTTCCAAATTTGGGTAATTCTTTTTAACTCAAGTGAACCGCTTACTGATGTAGTAGATAGGTCGCTAGAGCCTAGGCTCTTCGCATATCAATGTTGCACTTAGAGCATAGGTTGACAAAACAAGATAAACGAGAAAATCTTCCCCATTTATCGACTTGGATAAGAGCGGCAGGGTTTCCATATAATGGAATAATTTTTCAAAGGCTGTCTGGCAGGCTTGGTTCCATTCGAAATTCTTCTTTCCCTTCTTCAATGCATCAAAGAATGGTGTGCATTTGTCAATAGCTCGAAAAATGAATCGGCTCAGCACTGCGTTGCTTCCATTTAGATATTGTAATTCCTTTTTGGTCGTGGGGGACTTGATGTTCCTTAGGGCAGTAATCTGTTCCGAATTAGCTTCAATGCCCCATTTATTCACGATGAAACCAAGGAATTTGCCAGAAGCATTGCCGAAAGAGCATTTCAATGGATTGAGCTTCATTCCATATTTTCGCAATATTTCAAACATCTCTGCAAGATTGACTAAGTGATTCTCTAGTATGCTTGATTTGACAAGCATGTCATCTATGTATACTTCCATCATTTTCCCAATTTGATCTTTGAACATTGTGTTTACCAATCGTTGATAGGTTGCCCCCACCTTCTTTAGTCTGAACGGCATGACTAGATAATAGTATAATCTAAGGTCGGTAATGAAACTAGTATTCTATTGATCGGGTTCATGCATCATGATTTGGTTGTATCCCGAGTGGGCGTCTATAAAAGATAGTACCTCATGGCTTGCAGTGGCATCGATAAGCTAATTGACCTTGGACAATAGAAAGCTATCCTTTGGGCAGGTTTGTTCAAATCTAAGTAGTCAATGCAAGTCCACCACTTCCCATTGGACTTTTTTTTACCAAAACCGGATTTGATACCCATACAGGATAGGTTGCATCGGGGATGAAGCTGTTTTCCAATAGCTTATCCACTTCCTCTCTTGATGCAGCAGACCATTCCAGTCCCAAGATGCGCCTCTTCTGCCTCATTGGAGTGTACCTAAGATCGTTATTAAGTGCATGACACGCTATCTTCGACGATATCCGACACATATGGGAATGCGTCCAAGCGAACATGTCCAGATTGATGTAAGGAAACTTGACTAATTCTTGTTGCGTCTTGGTTCAAAAATGTGATCCTATTTTTAGTATTCGTGTCAGGTCATCCACGTCTATAGGGACATGCACTATAATCTCTATCGATGCCGCCCATTCCTCCCCTGAACTCTTCTTCTTAGGGTTCATAGCCTTGTCGAATAGGTTATGGTCCCCAAGCCAGGGGCAGTTCTGTAGTTGCTATGCTGACGGTTCACAAATGTATAGAATTTTCTCCACACCTTTCCCCTTTTCTTTCTTTCTTGTTTCACACAATTTAGCAATGTAGCATTCCCTTGCAACCCTCTTTTCTCCCTTTATCACTCTAACTCCATTTTCCCTAGGGCATTTCATAGTGAGACAACATTATGCTAGAATATTCAAAAATCAATGAGAGCTGACCATCCCATGAATGCATTATAGGTTGATATCTCATCAATTATTGCAAAGGTTTAGGTGAGAACCGCACTTCGATCTTCTGTTTCGAGTTCAACAGGCAGATCGATTGTGCAAATCGATTGTAGTGGATGACTGGTGAATCCTTGGGTTTTTGGTTTGGCACGTAGAGACATCCTTCATACTAAGCTTCATTTGGCCGATAGTATGTTGAAACAGAATGTTTACTAATCCTTCGGTATCAACCAACACCCGACGTACGGCAACGGGTCCGATTCCTATCGTCACCACCATTGGATTGAAAGTTGGAGCTTCTATTCCTTCACTGTCTCGGTTTCAAAACACGATGTCGTCATTGAGAATCCTCTATTGTTTAGCAGGGGTCCGTCTTCGATTGCAAAGCAAGTATCCTTTGGAGCATGTTTGAGTGAACTAACATATCTTTCCATCTTACCCCAACTTTTCTGTACCGAATGAGAACCTCCCGAAATGGCATTAATGACAAGTCTTTGTTCAACTCATTTGGATCCAAGAACTTCCTGGCTATCTCATCAAAGGTTGAGATAGATCATGGAGCGAGTCTAGTAAACCACATGGAGGCAACTCCTTTAAGATAGACGGGGAAACATCTGCGACGAACTGCATCAGTTGCCCTTGTACCATCTATATTCCAAATGTACTTGTACAAGTGCTATTGAGGGTCAGTGGTTCCACTGTAGGAGGGCATAGCTAGTGGCATAGTGAATTTTTGCGGTACTCTGCCCTTAGAATACTATCAGTGAAGGGAGTTTGGCTTGGAGCGAAACCCCAATCATCATCCTTTCTACCCTCGCTTTCTTCCACTAAGCATCTGACCATGTCCGTAATATATGCCTCACATGTCCGTTCATCCCTAAGTCGGCTGTCAATAGTTGCGCCAAGTGGTTGACTTTGCAAACGGTCTTGGTTGGCTGGCCGAAGTACCTAAGTATCGAAAAGACAGAATGTCAAGGTAAAGAAAAAGAAGAAAAGGAACAAGAAAAAGAAAGAGTAGAAGAAAAACATTAGAATCACACATCGAAATGATAACGTATAATATAAGAAGATAATACATAGAGCAACACTTATATAATAGCATTTCAAAGTTACTAATTACATATCATCATCAGCCTAGATAGTTGTAACATCTTTTCCTTACAATTGCTAATATACATACATAAAGTAATGCAGCAGAAATAAGAATACTACAATAGTTAAACGTCCAACTCCGCTCCAAGAGCGAATGAACATCAACGAAAACCTGCCTTTCTCAGACTACTCAAAAGTGCATCCATAGAAATAAGGGAAAAATAAAACCGTGGGTCAGACATAATGCTGATGTGAGAAATTAAAGAAATATACGATCATCATATAATAGTACTTTTGAGATCGCATGGAATGCCATAACGGTAATCCCGTCAAAAGAATCACTATCTAATGAGTACATATTACGATATAATAGATAATGTATAGGGTGAGGAATATAAATAAGAAAATAGCTATTGATGCTTACATTGGTCACACCACAACAATATTTATTGGCATACAAACAAAATTACTTAGGTATATTCGCATATGAATTTTCCATTGAGATGCCTACAGCTTAAAAACTGAAGCAAATCTCCACAAAAAGGATTAGAAGTTACCTTTCAAGCGTTGAATATCTCTAGATAAAATATAATATAAGGCAAACAAAATAAGTCCATCGCCCGAACACTTTCGTGAACCATATGGAACCCAATATCAGGAACTCCCCTCATGCAATATATCGATAAGCGTACCCTAGACACTAGAGTTGATATATCCCTAGTTTGCTAAACCCAGGTTTATGCATCCTACTTTGTCTTTAGTCATATACCGATGGTGAAGTCGTGGTCAATACCCTAGCACATGAGCCATCATCACTAGAATGGATTATGAATCCCCAAATGGATTCTAACATCTCGAACAGATCCACTTCCAAGAGATAAAACACATATCTCCGTCTTAATATGGTTTCAATAAGTTAACCACTTATCGATCTTGGTCGCTTTAAGACTGAATCGATGCAAATGTAGAGCCCAAATTTTCGTACTCTTTGAGTCGACAATAAATCATACATGTCTAACCTAAATTGAACGAAAATATGGATCTTTAAAGGTAAGATGAAAAATAAACAAAATAGAATCTCACTTGAATGGAATAACATACAATATGCAAAAACAATCTTTATAATGGAAAAGTCTTAAAACTACATATATCAAAGTCTAACCTATATTCAGCTTGGATGGTTATAATATCCATCCTTACAAATGCTGAAAAACAACAAACAAGTGCAGTGGAAATAGAATACGTTCATACATGATGAAGGTCTCCAGCTCTTCTTTTGTAAACTCCCAGCGTCTTCAGCAATCCTGAAACTACTCGGATCTGACCCATGTATAAGATACCTTGAGTGGTCTAGCAAACCAGTGTGAGAAACTCAATTCATACATGACACTGTCATCGATCAGAAATTGGTGACAAAAACCTTTTGAGAAGAAAGAGTATCTCATAAGGCCACGCCGCATATAAACACGAACGGGTTTTTACCTGATGATAACTAAAAATAATTTATCAGAATATTTGATATTATTTTTAGTTACATTCTTTGAAAACATTTGCAGGTAAATTTATTAATCTTAGTCGAAATTGTTACATTGATTAAATTCAGTATACTAGCCACAAAGTGGGTTCAATAAACAAAATGGCAAGCACTTATTGGAGAATGGATTTCCATACAAATGACTAGGTAAAGGGACTACCTTCTGACAGTAAATCTTTAGATGAATGTACCGAGGCTGCAGAAACATCTACACCTCTACCAACACAAGACCGACCTACCTCTTCCTAGATGGTACCGAATATGTCATCACCCAAGTCATTACTGATTTATCCAAGCGTGCTCTAGCATACACCATATTAATTTGAACCCAAACATCATAGCGGGTAAAAATATGTCTAGAAGGGGATGATCATACCCTAATGGTTGTGAACCACATAGCCTTGCCGCGTCTACCCTGTTTTGGTCATTTCCAGGTGTGAGGCTCGAGGTAACGATTACTTTCATGTAACATATCATCTTTCTTCTTTGATGCCACATTGCCATACCATAATCACACAAATGATTTAAAAAAAATATAACTCCTGAGTTGTACGTTTCAGGAAAGGGTGTTAAGCTAAGAGAAGTACCCTTCTTTACCACCAAGTAGATGATACGTTCATAGAGATCAACCAATGTGATTTTAAAATGCAATGTCAGACATTCATCCACACAAGTTGTCCAGGAATAGGACAAACCAAAGGCATTCCTCCCGCCGCATCCTAATTGGGGAATCTCCCCTAGGGTCAGTAGCGATTAGTCCTTGCAATTTGAAGATTTTCATAACGGAGCGCTACTGCTGTAACATTCCTGAAAATTCACCAAGTTTAATTTGGTAATTAAATTAATTTTTGAAAATAAATTGTGAATTAATTAGAGATTTCTAGAATAAACAAATAATTTTTGATTATAAATAGAAGTTTAATTTGGAATTTAAGCATAAGTATTTTACGAATAAATATTGGATTTAGGAAAAAATAAGTGTATTGAGAATAAATAGAAATTTGATTTAAAATATAAGAATAAGTATTTTATAAACAAATATTGAATTTCAAAATAAAATATATTAAAAATAAAATAGAAATTAAAAGCTTTGAGATTAATAAAAAGTAAATGATAGTTGTTTTCTAAATTTTTAATTATATTAATATTTGGAAGGTGTAATAAATTTCAAAAGATTTATTTTTAAGATTTAATTCTCTTATATAAATAAATGTGACTATTTGTTAATATGAAATCAAAATTTTTAAATCCTTCTTTTCTTTTAAAAGTTGTACAAAAATAAAAAATGTATGAATGTAAATTGTATAAATATATAACTGTATAAATATGTTGAACAAAATTAAAGGTTGCAATGTGAAAATTAATTGGGATAAAATTTTGTTTGTGTAAATATAAATATGAAAGGAGACATAAACATTTTACAAATGTAAACATTGAATTTGAATTTAAATTGCATAATTATATGTATGAATATATAAATAGACATAAATAGATTTTTAATTCAAGTGAACTGGAAATTTGAATCTAAATTCAAAATAAACGATTTAAAATATATATTTGGTTTTTGAAAATCAATAAGGTGTAGTTTATATTTTATATAATGTAAATATAAAGATTAAGTAAGGAAGGGGTATGTTTATTTATAAAATAAATATGATATAAAAATTTATTAAAAATTCTTTTGTCTTGTAAAATTACAAATGATAAACATATACAAAGGGGATGGAGTAAAGAATTAACATACATAAGGGAGGAATTTTTTTATAAGTGTTACAATGTAATGAGAAGAATGAACAAATGTCATCCAATATATTTAATTGAATAAAATAATGAAATTTAAAATTATAGAAAAATTTGAGCTCCCCTATGTGCAATTATTTAGCTTCTCGCCAAACCTAAAAATAAAGTAACATAGATTTGGGCATCTCAAATCCCAACACCCAAGGAAAAAATAAAGTAGAAAGAAAAAAAGTAAAAAAGTCTGGAAAGAAAACAGCATAGTCTTCAAACTTCAATCTTCATCCTGGAAATAAAAAGATCAATATCAATTCAAGCCTGGAAGACATGCAAGTTCAAGGCAAAATAAATTTCTATTTTCAACAGCAGACCTTGTTCTCTGTTGCACCAAATTCAAACTATTCAAAGCTTAAGGAAAGCTAAACAAAATCAAAGTTTAAAGACAAAAAGAAAAACAGTTTCCAGTTCTCACAAAAATAGATACTTCTGTTCTCTGTCTCCGCTCTTCCGCCTTATCCATATCCAGGTGAGCAACCCTTTAAATCAGAACCTTAGATGTATAAGTTGATGTTTTGATGATTGCTTGGTGATGCTGTGCAAATTGTTTACTGTTATTTGTTTGCATGACTGAATGTATGTATACACATACATGTGATTGTTCTGTTGAAGCTCAAACTTGGGTTTCACTAAGAAAAATTTGAACAGTTCATTTTCAATTTTGGGATTGGTTCGAAGTCGAGGAGGTCGGAATCAAGGGAAGGGGTCAATGCTGACTCGATGGCGAGGGCCGTGGTGGCCAGAACACCCACGGTAGATGGTGCAGGTGCACACGTGTTTGTGTGTGTCAGTGGGTTAGGCAGTAGGAAAAGGGAGGTGATGCCTCGAGTTCGTTCTTGGGGTTTCTACTCGGGACGTTTTGAAATTAGCTTGGGGATTTTGGAAGTAAACTCGGGTTGTTTAATAGGGTATCAAGTTTTTGAAGTTTAAATAAAAACATACAAAAAAAATGGAAGAAGAAGAAGAAAAAATAGGTGCTGGAGAGAAACTCCCGGAAGAATCAAAGCGAGGCTCGGGTATTTTTGAATTGGGCTCGGAGTTTTTGACATTTTTGCTCGAGTTTATCTCAGGTTGTATTTGTGACAGTAACTAAATTTCAAAATTTTAAAGGAAAAGAATATTTTAGCAATTATTTTTCAAAACAAATATAATGAATGAAGTTTTCAAAGCAATTGTAAACAAATTGACCAATGTTAATATTAACAAGCTTTTAAACAGATTTGCTAAAATTTAAAAATGTTGAAGTTAAAATGTTAAAAAAATTGTTTGTTTAAAAGTAACTTTATAATAGGTTAATTTCTAAATATTTTCAAAAGTGATTTAATGATGAAATTAATACTTACTGTAATTGATTAGAGATAATTACTAAATGGAAGTAATTAAGGTAATCAATTTGAGGATGATAATTAATTTAATTAAGAGTTAATTAATTAAAAGGATTACATTAATTAAGGATTAATGATTAATGGTTAATTAACTTATGATTGAAAGATAATTAATTGAGGTAATTAATTAAGGGTTAATTAACTATGTAATTAACTTAAGAACGATTCACTTATGGTAATTAATTAAGGTTAATTAATTAAATAATAATTAATTAAGAGTTAATTAATTAATGTAATTAACTAAGGATAATTAATTAAAGAATAATTAACTAATTAAAGGTTAATTATTTGATGATTAAGGGCTAATTGATTTATTAATTAAGGTTAATTAATTAATAATTAAAGGATTAATTGATTTATTGAGGCTAATTAACTTATTATTAAAGGTTAATTAATTGGAATAATTTGTAATTAATTAATGTTATTAACCAGGATTAGTGACCAATCTAATTTAAGTTAAACAAATGATTAATTGATCTCACTTATGAATTTTTGGATTCTATTGGATGATTAAATTTTTTGATACCCTGATATGTTCTGTTTTGATTTGAGTTGTGTTTGATGTAATTTATTATCTGTGATATATACCTGTGATTTGTGAATAAAAGATAAGCGTTATGGTTTATACCGCTTATCAAATATAAGCGTTATAGTTTATACCGCTTATCAAATATATTGCTGTATTTGAATCTGTGCTGATTGATGATGTGGCACTTTTATTGTGTAAAACCCCTGGACCACACTTATACACACACAAATATGGATTGCACATGGAAATGGGTAAAGTCACAGATTTTGAAATAGTTTTAAAGATTGAATTTTTTGACCCAAAATAGTTTTGGAATTGAAAGCTTTTGAAAATGAATTTCAAAAATAAAAGTTATTTTGAATAACTTGATTGAGTTTTGAAATTTAAATAATTTGATTTAAATTTGAATTCAATATTTGAAATCGAATTCTATGGTTTGGAAACTATGGTTTAAAGAGGGTACTCAACTTATAAATGTGTTTATATGGGTTTTTAGACCATTTTAAAAGTGTAGTTTTGGGAACTTGAATTTGACCCAAAGATTTTAACTTGTATAAATGGAATCGGATTTTCTCGAAACGAAAACTATTTGTTTTCAAATAATAAAAGCTTTCACATAAGAAATGAACGTTCAATTTGTGTTAAAAGGATTTCATGTTTAAAATGAAAATAGTTTTCCAAGTTATGAATAAATCTTTGGAAATGGGTTTGAAAGCTATAAGTTAAATCCTTAATTTAAAGATTTAATTGAGTTAATCCAAATTGAAATAGAATTTTTTTTGAAATCTATGAATAGATCTTTGTGAAACTAAGTGAACTTTGTGAAACGAATCATTTTGTTAAAAGATTTGAAATGGTAATTTGTTTAACCATTTGAAGAAAAGTTTTGATTTTATAAGTTGTGACTTAACTGAAATCCCATATCCATATATTTTTAAATATTGCGCTCACTATTTGGTTTAGCCGAAAGAGGACCTTGTGTCTTAAAACCCATTCCGAATAGTGATACGACGTTATAGATTGCATTTGAAGACCGGTGTTGAAGACCGGGTGTCTTCAAGAACGATAGGATAACCTGTCGATTGACTCTTACTGAGTTTCTCCGATATAGAGTTCTCCTTAAGTGACGGGAAGTCCGATCGGAATTATGGATGCCCGAATTTGCAAGGGCTTCTTCCTTTATTGGACGAAGTGCCTTCGGTTCTGTTCGAACCCAGAACAGACTCGTATGGTTGTATGTCTGACACTACACTTTGAGATATTAAACTAATCTCTATCAAATACATTTCTGCTTGGTGGCGGAGAATTTATTCTCTTAGCTTAACACCATTCTCTGATACGTACGAGCTCAGAGGTTATGTAGTTGATAGTTATTAGTGATATACTCCCAATTTGGTAGTGTGGCATGCTGAGTGCTGCTGTGTATCATTTGTTGATCAAAGCATGGCTTTATGGAAAAGACTGCATCAGGACCTCACACCCTGGAAATGGTCGAAACAGGAAAGACGCGGCAAGGTTATGTGGGTCGCTCCCTTTAGGGTGTGTCGTTCCCTTCTGGAAAAGGGTGGTATCATGGTATGAAGCCCAGATACTTCACTCATGTGGTCACTACAAATCTATTACTTTGTGATTGCGTTGTGGTTGTTGGATTAGAGGTACCTCGGATAAAGGTCCCAAAGGACCGCGGGATGGCACGCTCGTGTAGTAGTTACCTAATTATAGAGGTAACTCGGCCTTGTGTTGGCAGAGAGCTGGTTAAGCTCTCGGGACGTCCCGCCAGAGGCGTACCCATGGAAAGTAGGAAGTTCCTTAGACTGACCATTTGTTGGAAATACAAACAAAACAATACGCGTCCTGTACGGTTTTAGTTGTATAACCTGCCATGGAATGTGGCGGTAACCTGCTATTGAACATGGTAGCTATAGTAGGCATACGATACTGGTCGTATGCTGGCTAGGATTAATATTATAATTTTGAAATGGTTTTTCTACACTATGCAGTAGTGATAATATCAAAGAAATTTTCTCGTATCAAGCATATTTGACTATCATAAGGAGAAATCTCCTCCAACTTTACGTTTGCATTATGTGTGTGGCGGAAGGCCTTATGGTAGTTTCATTTTCCAAAAAGCATTGCTGACTTGTTTAAATTCTTTTTTTGTATGTTTTTAGGAGATAAACTGTGTTTTTTGCTCATACCAGTCCCACGACTGACCTAGAGTTTATTGTTCCTTTCCTAAAACTCTAGGTGCCCACAATTTTCCCACGCGGGCAGTCTAGAGTTGGGTTTTTCAGATAATCGAATAGTAGGTGTAGATTCGATAGCTTTCAGCCTTAGGATTTGGCAATCGCATTTGGATTGAGTTGCTTCACTTCATCTTGATTGGGAGTTTGAGCTACTTCGGGATTGGTGCCTTGGAGATGGAGATTACCGATACTAGAGTTCTTTCTTGAAGACCATATTGGGGATATTGTTCCGCTGCTAGTGTTATCTTTTCTTTCCGCTGCTATTGTCTTGTATCATATCTCTTATGTATATTGATATTCATTGTATCATCATTGTACCTGGATATTGTATCAATGTTGTATATGATATTATACTATTCTTTTCTTCCGCTGTGTTGTACTTACTGTGTTATAAGCTCCGGCGAACCAGATTCGACGTTTGGATCTGCAACATTTGAATACGAGTGTCGTATTCGGTGCCGATTCTCGAAGGTCGAGTCAGGGTCATTAGAAGTGGTATCAGAGCTGAAGGTTAAAACTTTAGATCAAGAGTATAACACGTTAAGTAACTCATTAGAGATAGGGTGAAGCCTAGCCTAGAATGAGTATATCCCTAAGATATCGGTTCGAATGCCTCGGTAAGTTCTCTTACTATCCACTGATAGTAAGTATGAGTGAAAGAAGAGGACGAGGTAGGGGACAAGGAAGTACCACTACAAATGGTCAATACCCTGCAATAGCGGAAACAACTTTCTTGTCAATCTCCTTTGATTCCATTTCAAACTCTTTTGATGGCTTCGTGACAGCTCCAGAAAGAAGTTTCGGTGTGATGGTGGCCCTACGAACCGTTGTAGAAAATCCTTACTTCGTATCTTCATCGGTTTCTTATCAATTTTTCCATCTAAAACTCTAATGAATTTGAAATTTGAAATTGAAAATTTTAAATAAATTGGAAATTTTAAATTAAGTTAAACTGGTTAAAAAATATAAGGATAAGTTTGAATTGTATCAATAAAACGATATCAACTAAAACCAAATTCGAAATTCTATTGTAATTTCTTGTGTATATCAAAGTCCAAAGAGGGACAAGTTATATATACTTTGGGGTGTTTCGACCTAAGTTTGGAATCCATACGTAGTGTTTGAGAATTATGGAAGATTAAATCCATTTATCTATCGTTTGGGTCTCGATATATTCTACGAACGGTTAGTTATCCCTACGAACTAACCAGCGCCCCTGCATATTTCGTAGATCGGATGGCCCGATTATCTTGTAAAATAATTGTATGTGTTTGTTCTCATATTATTGATATTCTGATTTGGTAAGCCAAATGCAGAATAGATTTTCGGTTCGATCTTGAAAATTATTCTCCATCTTTGTGTTTCCATCTATTCTTTGTTGTCTCCCTTGTAATTTCGGGGACGAAATTTCTTCAAGAGGGGAATCTGTAACATTCCTGAAAATTCACCAAGTTTAATTTGGCAATTAAATTAATTTTTGAAAATAAATTGTGAATTAATTAGAGATTTCTAAAATAAATAAATAATTTTTGATTATAAATAGAAATTTAATTTGGAATTTAAGCATAAGTATCTTACAAATAAATATTGGATTTAGGAAAAATAAGTGTATTGAGAATAAATAGAAATTTAATTTAAAATATAAGAATAAGTATTTTATAAACAAATATTGAATTTCAAAATAAAATGTATTAAAAATAAAATAGAAATTAAAAGCTTTGAGATTAATAAAAAGTTAATGATAGTTGTTTTCAACTCCTTCATCAATGAATGCTCTCTCATCGACCCTCCCATCAGTAATCGTCTCTTCACCTGGTCTAACCGTAGAACTGATCCTGCCTTAGCAAAACTAGACAGATTTCTCTTCAATGCAGCCTGGGATGATCTACACCCCATTTCCTCAGTCTCCGAACTTTCTTCGACCATCTCCAATCATTGCCCCCTCATTTTGGATACCGGTTCCTTGCCCAACATCAAGCGTCCTTTCAGATTTGAGCGTCTATGGCTTCTGGAGCCTTCCTTTGACAATTTCATCAAGCAAGTTTGGTCCCAGCATACACAAATCCATTTAGCTTCCACTAGAATTGTCTTCAAACTCTGTTCCCTTAGGAAAATTATCAGACCATGGGCCAGATCCAATTGGGGGTCCCTTCGCTCACGCATCTCATCAACCCAAGACGAGATCTTAGATCTAAACATCCTTGAGGAGTCTCGACCGCATTCAGACATGGAATGGTCTCGTCTGAATGTTCTTGAATCAGAATTGGATAGGCTTGTAAAGCAAGAAGGGATAGGCTGGAAACGGCGATCTAAAGCTAAATGGTTGGAGGCAGGGGACAAAAACACCTCTTATTTCCACCGTCTAGCCAGTTGCCAACGCAGATCCACTTTAATCTCGGAAATCGTCCACAACAACACTTCTTACACTGACCTTTCTGATCATCTCCTTTTGTTTACAGATTACTATAATAGTATCCTTAGCAAACCATCCCCATCTCTCCCTGTCATTGATTAGTCCCTTCTCTATTCAACCCCCTCCCTCATCCCCATTGATCATCCATTCACAGAAGAGAAGATTTGGGCTGCTTTGAAGGACATGTTTGATGACAAAGTATCCGGCCCAGATGGTTTCGGCCTACTCTTTTTCAAGCATTTCTGGGAAACTGTTAAAATGGATATTTTAGAATTGTGTGCTGAATTCCAATCCGAGCCTTCATCCATATCTCGTTTGAACTATGCTAGCATTATCCTCCTCCCTAAATCTCCTGGTGCTAACTCCCTCTCCTCCTTCTGTCCCATCAGCCTTCTCAACACAACCTTTAAAATTATTACCACGGTCCTCGCCAATCGCCTTCAAACAGTTATTGCCCCTCTGGTCGGGATTGAGCAGTCAGCCTTTATTCTTGGTAGAAACATCATGGACTGTGTAGCAACAACTCAAGAAATCATTTCCTTCTGCCACCAAACGTCGACCCCAGGTGTTTTACTGAAGCTTGATTTTTCTAAAGCATTTGATTCAGTAAATTGGAACTTCATTCTTGATCTCATCAAGCATAGAGGCTTTCCCTCCAGATGGTGCAATTGGATCAAGCGCATTTTTAACTCAAGCCTCTCGTCTATATCGATCAACGGTGCATTAGGGGGTCACATCAAGTCGGCTCGGGGTCTGAGACAAGGTGATCCTCTCTCGCCTCTCATCTTTGTCTTGGTCGCTGACGTCTTTAATAGAATGATCAAACTTGCCATATCCAACAACCTCTTCTTTGGCATTAAGCTCCCAGATTCCTCCTTAGCAGTTTCCAATTTGCAGTTTGCCGATGACACATTACTTTTGGCCTCTCCCCAGATCGACTATATACACTGCCTGAAAGTGGCTCTTTACTCTTTCGAGCTCATATTCGGCCTTTCCATTAACTTTAATAAAAGCTCTGTCATCATGTAGGTAACTCTAATCACCTTGGCCCATCCATTTCATCGTTGCTCAATTGTAACCTTTTGGATTTCCCTCTATCTTACCTCGGCATCCCTCTTCGTCCCACCAAGCTTCGTAGATCAGATTGGTTCCCACTAATCTCCAGGATTGAATCTAGACTTCTGAGTTGGAAGGCTCACTCCCTCTTTGCAGCTGGTCGCCTCGTATTGGTCAAATCCGTCTTATCAGCCATCCTGTCATATTGGATGTTCTTTTACAAACTTCCTTCCTGGGTCATCAACCGAATAGATAAAATCAGGAGTACCTTCCTTTGGAACGGCGGAGGTGTCAAAAGACTTGTCAACTGGTATACTGCCTATTTGCATCAGAATCAGGGTGGTCTTGGTATCACCGATCTCAGTGCTTTTAACTCCGCGCTCCTCACTAAATGGCTCTGGAGATTACTCTTCCCTGGAAACTTTATATGGAAAGAATGGATTCTCTCGCTCCATTACCGTTCCAACAATCACCTCGTCCTTCACTTTCCTCCGCGTAGTAGACCTTCTCCGTTCTGGGCTGGAGTGCTCCATACCCTACCCCGAGTCAAATCACTTTTTCATGTTATCATTGAAAATGGTAAAGTTTGTGCTTTTTGGTTAGATACATGGCATAATCAACTTCCCCTCACCAAATCTTTGCCCCACCTCTTCTCCTACATGCGCACCCCTTCGATATCGGTTAGTGAATGTATCAGCTTTGGTCCTGACTTCCTCCGCCCTCCATCCCTCTTCGGCTCTGACACCTTTTCCGACCTTATCTCCGCGTCCAATCTGCTTCATTCTCTTCAGCTCACCACCTTGCTGGACCGTGTAGTCTGGGCGCCTGTGCCTACTAAGGGCTTCTCCGTCGCTTCCTGTTACTCCCACCTCCACAACCCCGACCGCTTCTTCCCTTCCCCAGACTCTAGGAATGCCCTATTCCGCCGCGTACCGCCTTCCTCCAGTGGTTTCTTGCTCATGAACGAATCAACACTAAAGCGAGGCTTTTCCGTGTTCATATCCCGGTAGATCCGTCTTATGTCTTCTGCTCTGACCATTTTGAAGATATTCCCCACTTATTTCGTGACTGTGACTTTACATACTCGATATGGGCTGCAACCAGCGCCCACCTCCTTGGTCATATCCCCGATCCTCCTGACATATTTGATCACTGGTAATACCACCCCCATAATATCCTCCTGGATGTCTTCATCGCTCTCTTCTGTTGGTGTATATGGAAGGAACGTAATGCACACGGGTTTAATAAACCAAGTTATCTCTTTAAAGGCATTTGCAGACGTATAACCTATTTATTCACCACTCTTACAGGTCGTAGCTTATCGGCCCCTTTCAAACTTCGTCTTCCGTAGAGAAGTTCATCTTCAACCGAGTCGCAAGGAAGCAGTTCAGCGTTCCCGCCCCAGCCTTAGTTGCAAACTGATGTAGTAACTTGATGCTTTCTATGCTTTTTTCTTCCCTTTTGTTATTTTGTTATGACACTCTTCTATTTATACTTGCACTGCTTCGTTCTACCTATGTAGTATGTTAGTGGGGTCTCTGTACCTGCGCTTATCGTCATCGACCAGGCATGTTGATCGAAATAATATTATTTAATATATGCTTCTAATCGGTTGTGTAGTGTCACACTACACACCCGTCTTACTCAAAAAAAAATTATATTTGGAAGGGGTAATAAATTTCAAAAGATTTATTTTTAAGATTTAATTCTCTTATATAAATAAATGTGACTATTTGTTAATATGAAATCAAAATTTTTAAATCCTTCTTTTCTTTTAAAAGTTGTACAAAAATAAATAACAAAAAATGTATGAATGTAAATTGTATAAATATATAAGTGTATAAATATGTTGAACAAAATTAAAGGTTGCAATGTGAAAATTAATTGGGATAAAATTTTGTTTGTGTAAATATAAATATAAAAGGAAACATAAACATTTTACAAATGTAAACATTGGATTTGAATTTAAAGTGCATAATTATATGTATGAATATATAAATAGACATAAATAGATTTTTAATTCAAGTGAATTGGAAATTTGAATCTAAATTTAAAATAAATGTTTTAAGAAAAAATATTCGGTTTTCGAAAATCATTAAGGTGTAATTTATATTTTATATAATGTAAATATAAAGATTAAGTAAGAAAGGGTTATGTTTATTTATAAAATAAATATGATATAAAAATTTATTAAAGATTCTTTTGTATTGTAATTTTACAAATGATAAACATATACAAAGGGGATAGAGTAAAGAATTAACACACATAAGGGAGGATTTTTTTTACAAGTGTTACAATGTAATGAGAAGAATGAACAAATGGCATCCAATATATTTAATTGAATAAAATAATGAAATTTAAAATTATAGAAACTTTTGAGCTTCCCCATATGCAATTATTTAACTTCTCACCAAATCTGAAATACAGTAACAAAGATTTGGGCATCTCAAATCTCAACACCCAAGGAAAAAAATAAAGCAGAAAGGAAAAAAATAGAAAAAAATCTGGAAAGAAAATAGCATAGTCTTCAGACTTCAATCTTCATCCTGGAAATAAAAAGATCAATATCAACTCAAGCCTGGAATACATGCAAGTTCAAGGAAAAATAAATTTCTGTTTTCAACAGCGGACCCTGTTCCCTGTTGCACCAAATTCAAACAATTCAAATCTTCAGGCAAGCTAAACAAAGTCAAAGTTTAAAAAAAACAGTTTTCAGTTCTCATAAAAATAGATACTTCTGTTCTCTGCCTCTGCTCTTCTGCCTTATCCATATCCAGGTGAGCAACCCTTTAAATCAGAACCTTAGATGTATAAGTTGATGTTGTGATGATTGCTTAGTGATGCTGTGCAAGTTGTTTACTGTTATTTGTTTGCATGACTGAATGTATGTATACACATACATGTGATTGTTCTGTTGAAGCTCGAACTTGGGTTTCACTAAGAAAAATTTGAACTGCTCTTCATTCATTCAATTTCAGACTTTGATCTCTAAATAGAAAATGTCTATAACATTATAGATTAAATTTTAAAAATAGTGTTAAGTAAAGATATTTAGTGATACTCTGGAAAATGATAAATAACAGTAGGAAAGAAAATTTGGTCCAAAATTTTATATCTGGATTTCAACCTTCAATTATATGAGTGAATTCGTGTTGAAAAATAATGAATTTTGGTATAAATATCTTGATTTTTAATAATGGGAATGATGGGAAATATTGAGTTGAACGGAAATGACATATTCGTCAAATTACGTTGAACGGTGAGGTGAAGTTCGTCGTGCTTGGGTTGGAAGGTGGTTCGAGCGTCATAGATCATCATAAAAATGATCAAGAAAATTCTAGCTTGCTTGGGTGGCCGTACGAAATAGATTTAGGGTTTAAGCTTCGATTTTGTTTGTCGGTTTTGTTTGAACTCGTGCGTCGTAAAGGAGATATCGAGGGTGTTTGGACCAGTTTAGGTTGGAATGTGGGTCGGTGGAGCGGCTCTAGGTGGATGGCCAATATCACTGGTGATCGGGATCACCGACGGCGAGGAAATTTGTAGAACTAGGTTCGAATGTCGGGGAGGTCGAACAGTTCGTTTTTGATTTTGGGATTGGTTCGAAGTCGAGGAGGTCAGAATCGAGGGAGAGGGTCAATGCTGACTCGATGGCGAGGGCGGTGGTGGCCAGAACACCCGCGGTAGATGGTGCAGGTGCACACGTGTTTGTGTGTGTCAGTTGGTTGGGCGGTAGGAAGAGGGAGGTGAAGGTCTCGAGTTCATTCTCGGGGTTGTACTCGGGACGTTTTGAAATTAGCTCGAGGATTTTGGAAGTAAACTCAGGTTGTTTAATAGGATATCAAGTTTTTGAAGTTTAAATAAAAACAGACTGAAAAAAGGGAAGAAGAAGAAGAAAAGAGAGGTGCTAGGGAGAAACTCCGGGAAGAATCAAAGCGAGCCTTGGGTATTTTTGAATTGGGCTTGGAGTTTTTGACATTTTTGCTCGAGTTTATCTCGGGTTGTATTTGTTACAGTAACTAAATTTCAAAATTTTAAAGGAAAAGAAGATTTTAGCAATTATTTTTCAAAACAAATATAATGAATGAAGTTTTCAAAGCAATTGTAAACAAATCCACCAATGTTAATATTAACAAGCTTTTAAATAGATTTGCCAAAATTTAAAAATGTTGAAGTTAAAATGTTAAAAAATTGTTTGTTCAAAAGTAACTTTATAATAGGTTAATTTCTAAATGTTTTCAAAAGTGATTTAATGATGAAATTAATACTTAATGTAATTGATTAGAGATAATTACTAAATGCAAGTAATTAAGGGAATCAATTTGAGGATGATAATTAATTTAATTAAGAGTCAATTAACTAAAAGGACAATTACTTTAATTAAGGATTAATGATTAATGGTTAATTAACTTATCATTGAAAGATAATTAATTGAAGTAGTTAATTAAGGGTTAATTAATTATGTAATTAACTTAAGAATGATTCACTTATGGTAATTAATTAAGGTTAATTGATTAAATAATAAATAACAAATAATTAAGAGTTAATTAATTAATGTTATTAATTAAGGATAATTAATTAAAGAATGATTAACTAATTAAAAGTTAATTATTTAATGACTAAAGGCTAATTGATTTGTTAATTAAGGTTAATTAATTAATAATTAAAGGATTAATTGATTTGTTTAGGCTAATTAACTTATTATTAAAGGTTAATTAATTGGAATAATTTGTAATTAATTAATGTTAATTAACCAGGATTAGTGACCAATCTAATTTAAGTTAATCAGATGATTAATTGATCTCACTTATGAATGTTTGGATTCTATTGGATGATTGAATTGTTTGATACCCTGATATGTTCTATTTTGATTTGAGCTATGTTTGATGTAATTTATTATATGTGATATATACATGTGATCTGTGAATAAAAGATAAGCGTTATGGTTTGTACCGCTTATCAAATATAAGCGTTATTGTTTATACCGCTTATCAAATATATTGCTGTATTTGAATATGTGTTGATTGATGATGTGGCACTTTTATTGTGTAAAACCCCTGGACCACACTGATACACACACAAATACGGATTGCACGTGGAAATGGGTTAAGTCACAGATTTTGAAATAGTTTTAAAGATTGAATTTTTGGACCCAAAATAGTTTTGGAATTGAAAGCTTTTGAAAATGAATTTCAAAAATAAAATTTATTTCGAATAACTTGATTGAGTTTTGAAATTTAAATGATTTGATTTAAATTTGAATTCAATATTTGAAATTGAATTCTGTGATTTGGAAACTATGGTTTAAAGAGGTTATTCAACTTATAAACGTGTTTATATGGGTTTTTAGCCAATTTTAAAAGTGTTGTCTTGGGAACTTGAATTTAACCCAAAGATTTTAAATTGTATAAATGAAATCGGATTTTCCCGTAACGAAAACTATTTGTTTTCAAATAATAAAAGCTTTCAAACGAACGTCCAATTTGTGTTAAAAGGATTTCAAGTTTAAAATGAAAATAGTTTTCCAAGTTATGAATAAATCTTTGGAAACGGGTTTGAAAGCTATAAGTTAAATCTTTAATTTAAAGATTTAATTGAGTTAATCCAAATTGAAATAGAAATTGTTTTGAAATCTATGAATAGATCTTTGTGAAACTAAGTGAACTTTGTGAAATGAATCTTTTTGTTAAAAGATTTGAAATGGTAATTTTTTTAACCATTTGAAGAAAAGTTTTAGATTTTATAAGTTGTGACTTAACTAAAATCCCATATCCATATATTTTTAAATATTGCGCTCACTATTCGGTTTAGCAGGGAGAGGACCTTGTGTCATATAGCCCATTTCGAATAGTGATACGACGTTATGGATTGCATTTAAAGACCGGTGTTGAAGACCGGGTGTCTTCAAGAACGATAGGAATTGTGGATGCTCGGATTTGCAAGGGCTTCTTCCTTTATTGGACGAAGTGCCTTCAGTTTTGTTCGAACCTGGAACAGACTTGTATGGTTGTATGTCTGACACTACACTTTGAGATATTAAACTGATCTCTATCAAATACATTTCTGCTTGGTGGAGGAGAATTTATTCTCTTATCTTAACACCTTTCTCTGAGGCGTACGAGCTTAGATGTTGTGTGGTTGATAGTTATCAGTGATATACTCCCAATTCGGTAGTGTGGCATGCTGAGTGCTACTGTGTATCATTTGTTGATCAAAGCATGGCTTTATATAAAGCGTAGCTTTGTGGACGAGACTGCATTAGGACCTCACACCTCGGAAATAGTCGAAACAGGAAAGATGCGGCAAGGTTATGAGGTTCGCTCCCTTTAGGGTGTGTCATTCCCTTCTGGAAAAGGGTGGTATCATGGTATGGAGCCCAGATACTTCACTCATGTGGTCACTGCAAATCTATTACTTTGTGATTGCTTTGTGGTTGTTGGATTAGACGTACCTTGGATAAAGGTCCCAAAGGACCGGTGATGGCACGCTGTGTAGTAGTTACCTAGTCACAGAGGTAACCCGACCTTGTGTTGGCAGAGAGCTGGTTAAGCTCTCGGGACGTCCCGCCAGAGGCGTACCCATGGATAGTATGAAGTTCCTTAGCTGACCATTTGTTGGAAATCCAAACAAAACAATACGCGTCCTGTACGGTTTTAGTTGTATAACCTGCTATGGAATGTGGCGGTAACCTGCTATTGAACATTGTAGCTATAGTCAGCATACGATACTGGTCATATGCTGGCTAGGATTAATGTTATACTTTTGAAATGGTTTTTCTACACTATGAACTAGTGATAATATCAAAGAAACTTTCTCGTATCAAGCATATTTGACTATCATAAGGAGAAATCTCCTCCAATTCTGCATTTGCATTGTGTGTGTGGCGGGAGGCCTTATGGTAATTTCATTTTCCAAAAAGTATTGCGGATTTGTTTAAATTCTTTTGTTTTATGTTTTTAAGAGATAAACTATTTTTGTTTGCTCATACCAGTCCCACGACTGACCTGGAGTTTATTGTTCCTTTCCTAAAACTCTGGGTGCCCACAATTTTCCCACACGGGCAGTCTAGAGTTGAGTTTTTCAGATAATTGAATAATAGGTGTAGATTCGATAGCTTTCAGCCTTAGGATTTGGCAATCGCATTTGGATTGAGTTTCTTCACTTCATCTTGATTGGGAGTTTGAGCTACTTCTGGATTGGTGCCTTAGAGATGGAGATTACCGATACTGGAGTTCTTTCTTGAAGACCATATTGGAGATATTGTTCCGCTGCTAGTGTTTTCTTTTCTTTCCGCTGCTATTGTCTTGTATCATGTCTCTTATATATATTGATATTCATTGTATCATCATTGTACCTGGATATTGTATCAATGTTGTATATGATATATACTATTCTTTTCTTCCGCTGTGTTGTACTTAACGTGTTATAAGCTCCGGCGAACCAGATTCGGCGTTTGGATCTGTAATATTTGAATATGAGTGTCGTATTCGGTGCCGATTCTCGAATGTCGAGTTAGGGTCGTTAGAAGTGGTATCAGAGCTGAAGGTTAAAACTTTAGCTCAGAAGTATAACACATTAAGTAACTCATTAGAGATAGGGTGAAGCCTACCCTAGAATGAGTATATCCCTAAGATATCCATTCGAATGCCTCCGTATATTCTCTTACTATCCACTGATAGTAAGTATGAGTGCAAGAAGAGGACGAGGTAGGGGACAAGGAGCACCATTACAAATGGTCAATACCCTGCAATAGCGGAAACAACTTTATTCTCAATGTCCTTTGATTCGATTTCAAACTCTTTTGATGGCTTCGTGATAGCTCCAGAAAGAAGTGTCGGTGTGATGGAGGCCCAACGAATCGTTGTAGAAAATCCTTACTTCGTATCTTCATCGATTTCTTATCAATTTTTCCATCTAAAACTCTAATGAATTTGAAATTGAAAATTTTAAATAAATTGGAAATTTGAATCAAGTTAAATTGGTTAACAAATATAAGGCTAAATTTGAATTGTATCAATAAAACGATATCAGTTAAAACCAAATTTGAAATTCTATTGTAATTTCTTGTGTATATCAAAGTCCGAAGAGGGACAAGTTATATATACTTTGGGGTGTTCCGACCTATGTTTGGAATCCATACCTAGTGTTTGAGAACTATGGAAGATTAAATCCATTTATCTATCGTTTGGGTCTCGATATATTCTACGAACGGTTAGTTATCCCTACGAACTAACCAGCGCCCCTGCATATTTCGTAGATCGGATGCCCCGAATAATTGTATGAGTTTGTTCTCATATTATTGATATTCTGATTTGGTAAGCCAATTGTAGAATAGATTTTCGGTTCGATCTAGAAAATTGTTCTCTATCTTTGTGTTTCCATCTACTCTTTGTTGTCTCCCTTGCAAATTTTGGGGACGAATTTTTTTTAAAGGGGGGGGGGGGGAATCTGTAACATTCTTGAAAATTCACCAAGTTTAATTTGGCAATTAAATTAATTTTTGAAAATGAATTGTGAATTAATTAGAGATTTCTAGAATTAATAAATAATTTTTGATTATAAGTAGAAAATTTAATTTGGAATTTAAGCATAAGTATCTTACAAATAAATATTTGATTTAGGAAAAATAAGTGTATTGAGAATAAATAAACATTTGATTTAAAATATAAGAATAAGTATTTTATAAAAAAATTTGAATTTCAAAATAAAATGCATTAAAAATAAAATAGAAATTAAAAGCTTTGAGATGAAAAAAAAGTTAATGATAGTTGTTTTCTAAATTTTTAATTATATTAATATTTGGAAGGTGTAATAAATTTCAAAAGATTTATTTTTAGGATTTAATTCTCTTATATAAATAAATGTGACTATTTGTTGATATGAAATCAAAATTTTTAAATCCTTCTTTTCTTTTAAAAGTTGTACAAAAATAAATAATAAAAAAAGTATGAATGTAAATTGTATAAATATATAAGTGTATAAATATGTTGAACAAAATTAAAGGTTGCAATGTGAAAACTAATTGGGATAAAATTTTGTTTGTGTAATTATAAATATAAGTATAAAAGGAAACATAAAAATTTTACAAATGTAACATTGAATTTGAATTTAAATTGCGTAATTATATGTATGAATATATAAATAGACATAAATAGATTTTAAATTCTAGTGAATTGGAAATTTGAATCCAAATTTAAAACAAATGTTTTAAAAAAAATATTTGCTTTTTGAAAATCATTAAGGTGTAATTTATATTTTATATAATGTAAATATAAAGATTAAGTAAGAAAAGGGTATGTTTATTTATAAAATAAATATGTTATTTAAGACATTGTTTACTGTAACACAAAACTAGTGATATTGAGTAAAAGATTAGATAAATTTTACCCAGATTAATTTTCGTATCGGACTTGTATTATTTATGGAATAACGGTGGAAAATCACCCCTTAAATTTACGTGGATAGTACAAACTTCCATCCTCGTAACTTAATATGGAGTTTGACTAGAATACTCTTTATATTACTGAAAATCCTGTTTAACCCTTTTTATTTTGGAAAAAATTAAATATGACCTTTTCAATTAAAAGCACTGGGCTTTCCCTTCAATCTGTTCCACCCCTCGCCTAGAAATAGAAAAAAAACACCAGGTAAGTTCAGGGCATTTGTTGCTCCACTCGTAACCTCAGTTACACATCTTGTTTTATCTTCTCAGATCTCACAGGCAAGACAAATGTACAAGTCATTTTCGTATACTCATTTGTTATTACATTCAAGGAAACGATTTCGATTATATTGTTTAAGTGTTATAAATAATTCCTTTTTACCATTCATTTAAACTTTTATTAAAACTTCCAAGTCATCTTTGAAATACTAAATTATTTATTTACAGCCATTTGCAAAATATTCGTAAAAGAATAGTTAATTTTAAATATATATTTCTAAAGTTTATTAATACTGTTATAGAAAAGTGTTGCAGGTAGTATTTTAAAAGCTTATTCGATTAAAACAACTTTTATACCATTCAAAAATCCATATTTATAACAAATCTCTTTCAAAACATTTTAACATATTTATCAAATTTATTTCATACTTTTGAACATTTAAAAATATTCATTTTGAAGAATTTTATACTTTGGTCACTTAAATACAAAAATGCGATTTTCCTGAAAACTTGATTTGAAAGTAACTTCAAATTTACAAGGTGAAATCTGGGTATTTCCTTTCCATTTTAAAATTATAGATATAAGGATCCGACAAAATTTTATTTCGAAGATTTTCGACTCTATTTCTATCCTATACATTCATTTAGCTTTTCCGGCGTGAAATCACGAACCGTCATTACGCGGCGTGCCTAATTTAACACAAAATTTATTTTATTTTCAAATTTTTTGAAATACTTTTAAATATTTATAAAACAGTTCTAAACATTTTAAACCATTTTAAATAGGTTAACAATCTCATATACAACATTTCAATTTATAAAGGATAGTGGTTTCCTTTGTGATATTCGACGTGTATTAAACGTGTATCATTTCCATAACAAGCAAGCATATAATCAACATTCATCATCCATATTATCAATCCAAATATAGTTAGCAACCATGATGATATTATCACTAATGGAAAGCAATATTTCAACAAGTTTTGGTCTTAACTTGTTGACAACTTTATAGTTTAATCAAAGTAATAAATCAAGAAATATTCAAGTGATATCATTAAATGATTAACAATTCATCAAGAAATTAAATGTGAGATTAACTCACTTTTATTTGACATGTGTAACTAAATATATTACTACTTACTTCTCAAGCAACCGTCAAACATCATTAGCTAACTAACCAAATATCATAACTACTTTTAAAATTCATGCTAACCATTTTATAATCAATTTCAAATTATAAGAAGTATGTATTTGACTCAAGTTCTCAACATTAACCAAATCATTTTACTTTCTACCAACATTTATTATAACAACACTTCTTTATCACTTTCAATTTCAACAAAACATTACTAAAAACATCCTTTCTTCCTCTTAAACTACATGCCTATGACCTCCTTGTCTTTCTTTACTCATGGCCACCTTCTTTCTTGCTTGATCTCGACCATAGCCATCCTTCACCTTCACCTAGGGTTGGCCACCTTCTACTCTACCCCTTCCTCTATCATTCTTCAACTTTTTAGGTGCTAAACCATGTTTAAATGATATTATAAGGTTTTTGGTAAAGTTTGATGGAGTTTAGAATTGATTTGACATGTTTTTAAAAAAATTAGTAAGGGAAGAGAAGAGAAGAAGCCATAAAACTCTAAGAAAGAAGAAGAAGAAGAAAGCTTTAGAAAAGGGAGAAGGAAATGTGTGAAGAAATAAGAGAATGGAAGGTGATATTTATAAGAAAAACGTTGGAACAAAATATTATAACTTGAAATGACCAAAATGCCCTTTCTTAACCTTTAAGTAAACTTACTATTTCAAGACTTACCTTCGTCCATCATTTCATTACTTTATTCATTTTTACTTAATAATTAGAGAAAGTATTTGGATGGAAAAGTGGATTAAAATGAATATTTGTTTTGATATTGATGTGATTTGATTTGATGTTTGCCTTTTGACTTTTTTATTACCTTACCTACTTTTAGTAATGACATTCTAGAATTTCCTAATGATACTTAGTAAAAGTAAACCTGCTTAGATGTAAAATGTGTATATATATGTGTTAAAACATGTTAACAAAGGTGTAACAACGTTGCGGCAACTTATATTGACCAAAACATTGATTTTCGACAAAACGGTTACAATCATATTTTGACTTTTTGTTAAACTATTTATTATGTAAACAAAACTTGAAAATAAGTTTTATATCATCTTTAATTGATTAAAAATTTTTATTTAAGTTATAAAACCATATTAAATAATATTAAAATCAAATTATAAAAATACGACATTGATTTATCAATGTGCGACGAAATTTGTCAGTCATTATTAAACAAGTTTATATGTTTATAAAACCATTTTAAATCAAACTACTATTATTATATAAAAAATTTAAAAAGATTTATTGATCGTTAGAAAAAATTTGAATGCATATCCAATTTTATTGAAAAAAATCAATTTTTGTCACTTTTTGATGAAAATCCAAACTTCTTGATTTTTTAATCAAGTTCTAAAAATAAGTTTATTATTCTTATTTATTATATAAAACATGATTATTAATTTTGAAAATTCAATATTTATATAATTAAAATAAATTAAATATTCATTTTCAAAGCGATAATATTACGGGTCGTTACATTCTCCCCTCCTTAAAAACCACGCATGTCCAACCCAAATTGAACGAAAAGATGGATCTTTAAAGGTAAGAAAGAAAAATAGATAGAACATAATCTCACTCGAATGGAACAACATAAATTATTGAACAATACAACGGAAAATTTTGAAAATACATATATCAGTCTAACCTAAATTCAGCGTGGACAATTATAATACATGCCTTTATAATTGCCGAAAAACAACAAATAAGGAGCGGAAATAGAATACGTTCATACGTGATGAAGGTCTCCATCTCTCCTCTGGTGTGATGACCTATAAGTTTACCACTTTGAAAATGAGATATTTAATTTATTTTAAATATCTAGATATAGAATTTTCAAACTTAAATTATCATGTTTTATGTAATAAATAAGAATGATAAACTTATTTTTAGAATTTTCTTATAAAATCTAGAAGTTTGGATTTTCGTCGAAAAGTGACAAAAACCGGTTTTCGATAAAATTGAATAGACGTTCGAATAATTATTGTAAATTGTAAATAACTCTTTTTAATGTTTATATAATGATATGATAATAATATAAAATTGATGTATAATTATTTTATAAACCTATAAATGTTTTATAATGATTGACAAATTTAATCGCATGTTGACAAATTGACATCATATTTTTACAATTTGATTTTAATATTATTTAATATGGTTTTAATACTTAAATAAATTTGTTTTAAATAATTAAGGTTGTTAAGAAAATTATTTTCAATTTTTGTTTGAATAGATAAAACAAAATCATTAAATTCTGACTGTAAAACGTTTTGTCAAAAATCAACGTTTTGTTCCATATAAGTTGTCGCAACGTTGTTGCATCTTTGTTAACATGTTTTAAGACATATGTATGTATATATATATATATATATATACACACACACACATTTTACAACTAATCAAGTTTACTTTCACTAAGTATCGTTTGAAAATTCTAGAATGTCACTAGTAAAAGTAAGCAAGGTAACAAAAAAGTATAAAAGCAAATATCAAATCAAATTTCACCAAAACCAAGGCAAGTCTTCACTTTAACCCACTTTTCCATCCAAATACATTCCTTAAGTACTAAGTGAAAATGATATAAAGTAATAAAGTAATGGATGATGGTAAGTGTTGAAAAAGTAAGTTTACTTAAAGATTAAGTAAGGCATTTTGGTCATTTCAAGTTATAATATTATATTCCAACAATTTCCTATAAATACCATCTTCCATTCTCTTATTTCTTCACACATTTCCTTCTCTCTTTTCTAAAGCTTTCTTCTTCTTCTTCCTTAGAGTTTTATGGCTTATTCTCTTCTCTTTCCTTACTAACTTTCTTAAAAACATATCAAAACCAATTTCAAACTCCACCAAACTTTACCAAAACCTTCGAATATCATTTAAACATGGTTTAGCACTTAAAAAATCGAAGAATGATATAGGAAAGGATGGAGTAGGAGGTGGCTAACACTAGGGGGAGGTGAAGGATGGCTATGGTTGAGATCAAGCAAGAAGGAAGGTGGCCATGAGTAAAGAAAGGTGCAATGAGGTCATAGGCATGTAGTTTAAGAGGAAGAAAGGATGGTCTTAGTAATGTTTTCTTGAAGTTGAAACTGATAAAGAAGTGTCATTATAATGAACGTTGGTAGGAAATAAAACGATTTGGTTAATGGTGAGAACTCGATTTAAATACATACTTCTTATAATTTGAAATTAATTATAAAATGGTTAGCATGAACATTAAAAGTGGTTATGATGTTTGGTTGGTTAACTAATGATGTTTGATGCTTGCTTAAGAAGTAAGAAATACAGTTAAACATGTCAAATAAAAGTGAGTTAATCTCAAATTTAATTGCTTGATAAATTTCTTAATCACTTAATGCTATCACTTGAATATTGCTTGATTTATCACTTTGATTTAAACTATAAACTTGTCAACAAGTTAAGACCAAAACTTGTTGGAATATTGCTTATGATTAGTGATAATATTATCATGGTTGTTAACTATATTTGGATTGATAATATGGATGATGAGTGTTGATTAAATGCTTGCTTGTTATGGAACTGATTCATGTTTAATATACATCGAATATCACAAAGGAGATCACTTTACTTTGTAAAATGAAATGGTGTATATGAGATTGTTAACCTTTTTAAAATGGTTTGAAATGGTTTGAAAATGTTTAATAAACATTTAAAAGTGTTTTGATAAATTTTGAAGAGAAAATAAAATCTGAGCTAAAAATAGGCGCGTCGCGTAACGACAGTTTGCAATTTTGCGCCGAAAAAGCTATATGAATGTACGTGATAGGAACGAAGTGGCAAATCATCAAAATAAGAATTTTCCAGTTCCTTATAACTATTATTTTCAAATGGAAATGAAAAACCAAGATTTCATCTTGAAGATTTTAAAATATGTCCAAATCAAGTTTTCAGGAAAATTGCGCTTTTGTAGTTAAGTGACGAAAGTATATAATTCTTTAAAGTGAGTATATTTGAATGTTAAAAAATATGAAATAAATTTGATAAATATGGTAAAAAGTTTTAGAAGAGATTTGATTTATAAATATGGATTCCCAAATGATAGAAAAGTTGTTCTAATTGAATAAGCTTTTAAAAGCACTTTTCGCAGCACTTTTCTACAGCAGTTTTAAGAACTTTAAAAATGATGATTTGAACTTAGCGGTTCTTCCTAAATCTTCTATAAATGTCTTTAAATAAATAATATAGTATTTCAAAGATGATTTGGAAGTTTTAATAAGAGTTTAAATGAAAGGTTGAGAGAAATTGTTTATGAGACTTAAACAATAATTGGAACATTCCCTTAAAAGAATGGAATGTAATAATAAACCAAGTATGCGAAAACAAATAGTACAAGCGGTGTAACTATGGTTAGGAATGGAGTAATCAGTGCCCTGAAGTTACTTGGCCTTTATTTTCTCTTTCTAGGCGAGGAGTGAAATAGATCGAAGGGAAAGCCCGGATGCTTTTAACTGAAAAGATCATATTTGTGTTTTCCAAAATAAAAAGAGCTAAATAGGGTTTTCGATAATATAAAGAAACTTCTAATCAAACTTTGTATTAAGTTATGAGGAGGGAAGTTTGTACCATCCATGTAAATTTAAGAGGTGATTTTCCACCGTTATTCCACAAATAACACAAGTTGAATACGGAAATTAATCTGGGTAAAATTGTATAATCTTGTCCTCAATATAACTGGTGTTGTGTTTACAGTAAACGATGTCTTAAATAACATTGTTTTTGACCCAGTTAAGACATGTGTTTGAAAAACAAAATTTTATTTGATTAGAAGTAAACGACGTGAAGATTTCCAAAGTTAAAAGGATTTTGACTTACCGGTAAAAGGTTAAAATGAAAACCGTCATAACAAATTCTACACACACATATTCACATTTTCATCGATGATTGGATTTCGAAAAGATCGGGTTTGGATCTGGGTAAATCCTATTCGAAAATCACTTCTAACCAATTTACGTTTTGAAGTAAGACATATTGAAGATATGATCATTGTAGATGAGGATATTCATGATATAGGGCTACTTGCCACTAGACCCTTGGGGAAATTTACCGTATCATATATATTGGCAATACTGCTCCCTTATGAAAATCTTCTAATCGCAAGGAAAATTCGCTACTGATCTTAGGGGTGATTCCCAAAACAGGATGTGGTGGGAGGAGTGCCTTCAGTTTTTCCTGTTCCTGGAAAACTTGTATGGACGAATGTCTGAAATTGCATTTTAACATCACATTAATTCACCTCTATGAACGTATCAACTACTTGGTAGCGGAGAAGGCAACTTCTCTTAGCTTAACACCTTTTCCTGAGACGTACGAGCTTAGGAGTTACATGTTTGTAGAAATCGGTTATGTGATTATGGAATGACAATGTGGCATACAAAGAAGAAAGATGATGTACTATATTAAAGACAATCGATACCTCAAGCCTCACATCCGGAAATGACCAAAATAGGGTTGATGCGGCAAGGCTATGTAGTTAGCAACCATTAGGGTATGATCGTCCCCGTTTATATATATTTCCACCAACTATGGTATTTGAGTTTAAATTAATTTGGTGTGTGCTAAACAAGAACTCGGATAGGTTGGTAACGATTGGGGTGATGATATATTCGGTACTTTCTAGGAAGAGGTAGGCTGGTCTTGTGTTCATAGAGGTGCAAATGTTTCTGTAGCCTCGATATATTCTTCTACAGATGCACAACCAGAAGGTAGTACCTTCCCCTGGTCATTTGTATGAAATCCATTCGCCAATAAGTGCTTTCCATTTTATTTGTAGTACCCACTTTGTGGCTAGTATGCTGGAATTTAATCAATGTAACACTTTCGGCTAAGATTAACACGTTTACTTGCAAATGTTTTCAAGGAATCTCATTAAAAATAATATCAAAGATTTTGACAATTTTTTTTAAAACCTATCCGTGTTTATGTGCGGCATGCTCTTATGAGATACTCTTTCTTTTCAAAAGGTTTTTGTCACCAATCTTTAATCTATGACACTGTTATGTATGAATTGAGTTTATCGCACTAGTTTGCCCAATTGGTCCGGTTATGTTTATACTCAGGTCAGATCGAGTAGTTCCAGGATTAGCTGAAGACACTAGGAGTTTCCAGAGGAGAGCTGGAGACCTTCATCGCATATGAAAGTATTCTATTTCCGCTGCACTTGTTTGTGTTTTTCAGCAACTGTAAAAACATGTATTATAACTGTCCAAGCTGAATTTAAGTAGGACTCAGTTATATGTATTTTTAAAATTTTTCGCTGTATTGTTCAATAATATATATTATTCCATTCGAGTGAGATTATGTTCCGTCACTTTTAAAGATCCATCTTTTCATTTAATTTAGGTTGGACATGTGTGGTTTATTGTCGGCTCAAAGGGTATAGAAATATGGATCTTTATAGATGGATTACCAGAAACAATTCCATAAAAAAACCAAGTTTCGTATACTTATGAAATTTTCAATTTTTTGACTTCTATTATCCCTCGGTCAATAGGTAAGTCGATAAGTTAGAGCACTATCACTCCATCCTTAGTCAAAGTCTCGAGCAACAATCTTGACTTTCACAGATAGAATCCAGTTTATCTCATTGGCTTTTAGTGTTAGGCATATGACTAAATGTTTTCCATACACAAGTAATCACATAAAGCATAATTAACACATAAAAAGCACAAGCAAGTCACATGAACTACTTTTAATCCTCCTTTTATCTAATTAAACTTTCATAACCTTTTTTATTAGTAAAATTTATTTGTCTAATAAAACTTCTTCATTTAGTTTAAACTCTTTATTAATTAAAACATCTTCTATTAATTAAACTTATTTCTTTAATTAAATACCATTATTAATTAAACTTTTTATTAGTAAAACTCATCAATTAATTAAAAAATATTATTAATTAATAAGACTTAGCTTATTTAATTAAACTTCTAATTTAAACTTGTATATATATAATATACACCTGTTTTCTACTATTCATACATTTACCATTCATTCATACTATTCAAGTATTTTTGTGACACCTCGCACCTTTAGGCACCCTGAAAATCGGACATGACTAGAAGCACGGGTGGTCGGGTGAAATAAAAATCCATAACATAGCACAGAGACTAAGGCCATAGCATAAAATGATTAAAATATTACAGCGGAGGAAAACTTTCACTAATTATAAATTAATAGCAAAACAGCTTCATTAAGAACAACATTATCCAAAATTTATTTCTAAAACCAAAAGTACTAAGTAATCTCCACTAATACATAAAAAAGTTCACAATATAAGTCCCCATATATAGAGTAAAGTACGGAAAAGAGAAATGAAGTACATGAAACAAAAGAAACAAAAGTTGAAGATAACAACTGCTCCAATGACCCTCCAAGCTGCAAAGAATTGCAACCTAGATCTGCCCTTCTATGATTTGCGGAAAAGAGGATAAATAGGAACGGGTCAGACATAAGTCTGGTGAATGAGAAATAAGATGAAGCAGAAAGAATAAAAAATTTAATTCCAGGTCTTTCCCGGATATCGTAGAAGGTGAATAATATAATGCAATGAATCTTTCTTAGATATAGTTCCTAAGAAGTCAAAGTCCATGGTCACTCGAGGGAAGTCAACCATGTAGTAATCCTGAACATCAATCGGTCTGTCGGACCTGCTGTACTTACCTATCCACGTGGTACATCGAGAAAGTGGTGCTCTTCACCCGTGCACTGTGACTAAAAGCCTCTTACGTCTGACCGGCGCCGACTTAAACAACCTCGTAGGACCCTGAAGTTGTGCTTAGGCATTGCCAAACTGGACTTCTATCCTCCTGTCTCCTCTATCACCAACATGGATTGCCCCTATCCAAAGTGTCAGTCCTCTCAAAAAGAGTCTGCAGCTGGGTCGGCTGTGCAAAATCCTCCAACGATCTGCCTAAAGAAGCCTACATCGGAGCACACGTTTCTGTTTCGTCCACGTCGATCTGCCTGAAGAAGCCTGCGATTGTGGCTGCTATCTATCCTACGTAGTAGCAACCTATGAAAGGTAATAATCATCCTTGCGAATCTACTTGCCCACTCCTACTACGTACATCCAAAACTATATTTTGGTCTTAACTACATGAAACACCTATCCAATCCTTTACAAGATCTGCCTACCAAATCGCTTCCGGATTAATTAATTTTACCGTTATAGTTTACGTATTGTTTATTTCCATTAATCTGCTTCAGGTCATTTTTACATCTGATTTGGTTATTTCACAATTTTCCTTTTTATTACATAAATGATATTTCAGTTTCACGTCCGTTCAATCCGTAAGGTTTGTCTGTAATTTTTATACATTTTGTTACAAGTTTACGCTAGCCGTTAGGGTCCCTTTAATTTACATTTTTTCCATCCTAGTTTACCTTCTCCTTTTAGAGATATAATCTGTACAAATTTTTTACCCAATAGCCACAAACCATTTAATTACACAAAATTCCACTTTTACATTTTTAGGCCACATATGAAGCAAACAATTAGGCTAATTAGACTTTTCAATTTTTTCACGAAATCATATTCAAAATTGTGTAATTATATCGATCAAAACCACAATTTTATTCACGTAACATATTCTAAATTTATTCAACTAACATGTTCTACCATTAGAAATTGAATAACAATTCTAATTCAATTTAATTAAACCAATCTTATTTACGCCGTGAAACGTGAACAACAATTTGTTTGTTCCAAATTTCAATCCAAATATGAATTAGAAATGAGATGTGGTAGTAGGAGAAGATACAATAATTTACATAAATCCAATCTTATTTATGCCATAAAACGTGAATAGACAATTTTTATGTCCCATATTTTAAACCAAACATGAATTAGATTTGAGAAGTAAGAGAAGAAGAAGCTGCACTAATTTACATCTATTCTCAATTAATAATAGAAATTAATTCATAATAACGTGCTAGAAAAGAACTGAAATTGAACTACTTTATTTTTCTATTTCTTATTAATTCCTACTGTAACGTCCTGCCTTTCGCACGCTTTAAATCGAGACACGTGCCAATTCAAACTATACGGAATGGTGAATTGTTATGGGGTAAATAAGAAAAACAGAGGATAAAAAAAAACAAAACAGAGTCTCACAGTGGAAGAATAAAATATAATAATCAATATACAGTTCATAAAACTATTTACAAAACATTTGATTCTTCTTTATACAATAAATATCAGAGTTCACATTCCAATAAATATCAATGCAGCGGAATACAATAGTGTAGTGGAATAATATAGTAGATAATAGTGCTACTAATCGTCGTCTTCTTCCTCCAGAGCTAAAATCTTCAAATCCTGAAACGCTCGGACTGACCCGAGCGAATTGAAAAACAAAACACTCGAGTCAGAACTAAAAGATCTTATGTAACTTAAATCAACAGGAATAAATATGAGTGCAGTAACTTAAGAGATGCTCGGGATTTACATCTCCCAAGGATCTGTTAAACTATTTACTATGTAGTATATTTCGCTATTATAATAGTGTCTAATTGTAAAATAAACTTACTTTTAAATAGCGTTAAGGCTTTACATTTTCCACCTTAACACATAATATATTCCCATAGTCTATACAGTACCGTAATCTCCCCCGTATCGGGCGTCGTCAGAGGGCACTCCATAGGTATGGTACAAAACCAAAATCGTATAAGGCGCGCTAGGGTAGGTGACACGACACAACTAGGCAATGAAAGGGTAGATATACCAATTACGCATCCGGGCTGGTGGTAACGCGTAGCCGCAGCTACCGCCCACCTCGAGCCATACCCTCAAAAAAGAAAATCAAAAGTGGCCACCGAATCAATCCAAAAGTCAAGGTATAAAATCGAAGGGATGTGTCCGATCAAAGGTGCTACCTCAATTGGCCCGAGAATCGCTCTTGTTTTAGCCACCTTATGCCAACTCACGGGAGTTGGGTCCACGTATTTACCTCAAAGAAAACGCCGCCACCATCCTACTTCATTCTGGAGTCTCCACCGCGTACATGGTTGTTAAAGTGGTTTTCGGAGTTGGCAGAGAGTATGACAACTTCCGATCCTGGTCTCTTCAACAACCAATCGTTATTATAACGCCGTGGTTATTTCAAAATAATTTATACTTTAAAAGCAGAATAAAATATCCCTTTCAAAACCATATAAATAACATATCATTTATATTTTAAACCCCAAATCAATATGATATCATTTTTATTTATAAATATCCCTTTTCCCAAAATCATAATAATTTCAAATATATATGTCTTAAACCCCATAGCTTTGAAACAAAATTTCTAATACTTAAATGGTTTAAGTATTAAACCGCTTTGCATAACAAAATAGGCTTTTAAATTTCACAAATAAATTCCAAATATAGGTTTAAATTCCCAAATAAACCATTTCAATTTCCATATATTTCAAAGCTTACATTATTCCACCATTTCAAAACTTATTATTTGATAATTTCATATATATCAAATTCAATTACTATTATTTATATTTGAAATGTTTACTTAATAAATCAAATATCATTTAAGTAAAACCTTTAAACTTCAAATAACAGGATGTTCTCTCAATTTAATTTAACTTGATAATATTCATTTAAATCGACTCGATATTCATTTAAGTCCTCTAAACCAAAAATCAAGTTATAAAGATCATACCTTTTTAAAACCCCAAATTAATTTATATTTCAAATAAATTTTATTCGAGGATAATTCTTAAATACCTTAATTCAAAGCAGATTCATATTTATCTTCCAAAATTTATTTTATTTAAGACATTATAAACTCCATCAATAAATTTAAATAAATACTTAATCGTATTATATCTAAATAAAATTTGACTTTTATTTTTAAACTTCTTTTATTCTTTAAACCAAATTTATACATAGCTTAAATTCAAGCATTTAACTATATATAAAGATAATATTTAAAAATATCAAAATCCATATTCATTAAACCATATTCTTTCCAATACCATAGAAAATCATTTCAAAAATAATTATATATATATATACCGCGGTGCCTTTATAAAATTTTCTATCCTATGGTCAAGTGATACAGATATTTATCATTTCAATCCATAATTTAAAAATAAAAATTACGGTTATATATCATTTCAAACCGCAATCCCGAATGAATTGACAATGCATATTAACTTGCAGTTTATAACAATAGAAGTACAGCATCCATTCATCCAATATCAAACATCAACCATTTATCACAATCATCATCCAAATTCAACAATACATCAATATATAATAGATGATAATAACATATATCAACTATCAGTTTATATTCAAAAATAAACTGTAACTGTTTAACTGGTAGTTTGTATGCAATAAAATAAATAACAATTTAACTGGCAGTTAATATGAAATAATGAATTAAATAACAAGTTAATTAAATAAATGCAAATTAACTGAGATAATGATGAAATATATGCCAAACAGCTATAAATAAATTTCAAATCACATCATAAATACATTTAACAAATATAAGAAATCTTAGAAGTAGTGAGTGGGTCAAAACACTCACCTTTTGAATTTAAATTGAATTCAAACCCAATTTAAACGCAAAAATTGGACAGTCTCCAAATTCGTCCAAACCAGCGCCAAAATGTCTGAAATTCCGATACGATCCCAGCAAAACAAACCGCGCGTGTAACAACCCTAGATTTTGCTTATATTTTTAAATTGACTTTATTTTTTCTTAGGTTATTTTAAATTTGTTTTATTTCAAACATTTCATTTTTAAATATAAATGTTGATTTTTAAGTGATTTATAGTTCAAACTAGTATAATTTGAATATTTTACTGTAAAGTGAATATCTGGTCAAACTGTTCAAACTTTGACTTCTAAACTTCAAATTTAAATTATTTTAAATCTTAAATTTTATCTTTTGTTATGAAAATAGATGTAATAACTTGAACACTGCTTTTCATTTCGTTGAAAACGGAGTTAAACTGTAAAAGTTATGTACATTTCAATTTTGAGTGTAATTTGATTTATTTAACAAATTTGTCTATTTTAAATTATATAAATTATATTTCTTTGTCATACTTTTATTTTAATATGTGTTAATATGTTATATTATGTATATTTTTGTATTTTAATATTTTTGAAGTGATAGTATAATTTTTCTAAATCTACTTGAATTTATTTCAATTTTTAAAGCCTAGTTTCCATTTTTCTGCTAATTTCTTCATTAAATTATATTTAATTAAAATATATTTATTTATTTTTTTTGTGAATTCATTTTTATTTTGTGTTCTTATCTTTATCTATAAATATTTTTCAAGTACATAAAGATTTTTAAAGTTCATTTGAATTTGTTTCAAATTTATAAAGCCTAGTTATGTATATATTGCCATTTTCTTTATTTATTTGATTTTATTTAAATTTATTTATTTCTTTTTCTTATTTTTTTTATTTTCTGAGTTTATTTATATTTGTTATCAGCCTTTTTATGTATTTATAAATTTAAAATAAATTTGTGGAAATTTGAAAAGATTTGGAACTCTTTATCTTCTTTTGACTTTTTCTCTTCCACCTCTTCATTTTCCCAACATACATCATTTATTTTTATTTGTTTTTGCCATATGTATCTTCATCCTCTCAGCCACTTTCTCATTTTTCACGTGTATCTCAAAACCATTTCTCATCTAATAAAAAAATACGGCAATTGCTTGAAGGAATTAAGGTAAATTTCATCTTCTTCTTCCTTTGTTTTTCTACTTTTCTATTTGAATTTTGTACTTGTTCTCACCTTCATAGCTTGACTCCTCCTCAACCAGATCAGACCTGACCTCTACCACCCCTTTTCTCTGACAATCACCCATCCTATTTCATCACCAAGGCAGGCCGAGCCCATCTATGGCAAGGAGCACCACCAAAATCCACTTAGACCATCACATATGTTGCAAACCGAGCTACTTTTGCATCCCGCTCCTTCTACCACCTCTAGCTGCCACATCCTCCACCACCACCACCTCTGACCTGACCTCCACCCTCTGCCACATCACCCACCACCACCTGCACCACTGGTTGTGTAACGGCCCTAAATTTTGAACAATTTAAATTGGAAATATTTAATTCATTTTAAATATTTGAATGATAATTTAAATTGAATTCCCAATGCTATATAAAACATTTCTATGATTTGGCGATTAAATTCTAAAATTTAATCTATAAAAAGTTGAATAAAAAATTTAAATTTGACATTGGCGTTGAAATTGAATATTGAAGTTGTATTTAAAATTCGAACTAACGACTTAGAAGAAAATAAATTTGGATATAAGAATTGTTGCTTATTTAAATTAATAAAGGATGGTTAGTTTTAATAACATTTTTCTTTAGCTTAAATAAAAAGGAATAAAATTTTAATCAATATGAAATAAATAAATAAATATAAAAGATAAACATAAATTAAAGAAAAATCCCATTGCCTTTACTTTCACCCGACCCTCTTTATTTTATGTTCTCATTCGTTCATAACCCTTCACCCAAAATCAACCGAAAGGAAATAAAGAATGGCGGCTTCGTTCTTCTCGTTCGTTCCGCTTTGAAAAATTAGGGCTTGCGATCCAATTTGGGGCTTCGATCTTCGTTCGATTGTGCTCATTCCCACCTCGGCTGTTTCGATTCGAGACAAGGTGAGTTTTTTCTCACGATTACTTTTTATTCAAGTTTTTAGATTTGTTTGAATTGGGTGTTTTGTTGCATACTATGATTTGGGGGTTATTTGTTATCATTTGCTCTGATAATTTAATCTAAACTGATATGAACAGATAAGTCTCTGCATGTTTGTTTGTTGGGTGTTATTTGCTATCATTTGCTCGATTGCTTGAATTTAAACTGATAAGAACAGATGCTATTTGTAATTTGTTTTTAAATTGATAAGAACAGATGCTATATCAAAAACTTTGCTTGTTTGCTGTTGCTGCATGTGATGGATCTTTGAATCTGGTTAAGGAAAATGTAGTAAAGAAAATGAATACTTTTGAGTAAACTTCTTAACTTGGTTATTTAGGTGGAAGTTCGAGTTAATATCGAAGTATGCTTTGATAAATGTATGTTCAATTGTGATTTTTGGTTGCATGGTTGTTTTAACTGGATTTTTTAATTTGAAATACACTGCACACTTGTGTGTGTGCTTAAAGATAAGCTCAATCCAGTTTGTAGCCTTCAAACTAAAGAAAAAAAATATAGGTTAAAATTTTGTTAAGTTAAAAAGAAACTTTTGTTTACTGGAAATAAGAAATCAACGGCTATAAAAAAATAGGTGCGCAAACTCTGACTTGTTTTAACTAAACTTTGGTTGCATGACTAGAAGCTCAATGATAAATATGTTTGTATGTTGTTGAACTAAGTATATTTGTTTGAAATCTACTTGCATGTGAATGAAATATCCAAATATATCTCTGTTTTGAAAATGTGAAGAGTACAAATTAGAGAAAGAAAACCCATTTTCTTTTGATTTGATTTTTGTTAGACTTTGATTCTTTAACAAAATATGTTGGTTAATGTTTAAACCAAAATTTGAAAATATCTTTAAGTTTAAAAAAAAATAAAAAAAAAATAAACACATTTCTGGAAATTTTAAAATATAGAGGAACAACGATTTTTTATTTTTATTTTCTAAAAGCAGTTTGATTAGTGACTGTCTTAAATCCATGAGTTGATCTGTGAATTGTTATTGATGTTGCATGAAAACTGTTCAGTCTTTATGTAATTGAATTGGTATGAATATATGTGTGGAAGTGTGTCAGTATGTATTTTGTTCTCTGTTGTTTCACAGGCAATGTTTGCTTTCAGAAATTCAATTCTCTAAAACAAATGAACATTAATGCTAATTATTTACAGACCTGCTTCTGTTTATGTTTGAATCTTAGTTTGAGATTTTTATGTAAACAATTTGTGTTGATTAGCATAAATTTAAGTTTGTAAAATTTTAATTTTGATAAATAAAACCTGTTACTTCTGGAAATCCATAATAACAGACAATATTTTCAAAAGTAAGATTATCAAACATTATTAAAAAGATTAGTAGATAAATGTTGTTGCATATGAACTTCTGTGATGAAGAGTGTTGCATGTGTATCTTAGCATAACCTCTTATTTTGGTACCTGGTTTAAGCATGCATGTTTGATAGCCTGGTTATACCCTGTTTACAGTTCAGGATTTAAAGTGTTATCAAAAAGATAAAAATTTCAAATCTTCCCATCTGCACTTCTTTAGATTTTGGGATTTAACAAGAATGATTTGTTCAAACCTAATTTAAGATATGAAATTTTTAATTAATGAAGGAAAGTTAGAGTATCACTTGGGAAGGTAAATAACAGTAAAACATTTGCTAAATGTTAAAAATTCACTTGAACTTGTGTTATTTGAAATTTGTTTTTTTTTAAATCCTGAATATTAGTTTCAAAATTTTAAATCTGAATCTTTTAATGTTATGAAAATTTTGAACCCAGTTTCATTTGTCTTGACTTGATCATTGCTTTGTTTCACGGGTATCTTCACTGTGTTGATTTTACTTCACTTGAACTTTTGTGACTTGTGGTTTCATAATCATTGTTTCATTTGGTAGCTTCGGGTTGCACTGATCTTTCTGAAGCTCCTGTTGCACACTGCTGCTTGTTGTTGTATACTTGTGGTCTTGATAGTCAAGTTGCACTTACCCCTTATTTTGCACTGTGTCTTGCATTTAGTCTGTACTTGTGTATATCTTAGTTTGCATCCAACTGAGTTATATCTCCTCTGGAAATAATTAAGCATCAACAAGCTTAAAAAATGAACTGAGTGCATATGCTTGTATAAATATATATAAGAGAAAAAAAAGTCCTGTTAACTTATGCACTGTTTTGAGTTTCACTGTCATACTTCCATGTATTCAGTTGAGTTGATTGTTGCATTTGTTTGCGTTTGACATTGTCGAACTCAGTGTTGTAACTGGATTTGTGTTATGGTTCATGTATCACTTGTATACATTTGCCACCATCTTGATTGCTGCAGTGTTGTGTACTAGATGTGGTCTCTGTTGTTGTAGCATGCATTGCAGTCTTCTTCTGTCAACATTCTGATGCATATAACTTGACCTTGTACCTGTAGTTGTGTTCATATACACTGCGGCATATCACTGTTCATGATGTTGCTTCTTTTTGCTTATTTTAGTTTGCTTGGTGGCATTTTGTGGTTTGCACTGAGCACTTGAACTTGTATTTGGTTTCCACTGTCTAGTTGAGTTGTTTGCACCTTGTATGCTGTTGCATTGGTGCATTGGGTTTGTCTCAGTCTTGAACCTTTGTAGTTGTAGTTGTATTTCATGAACACTACTGCCTCGAACTTCTGTTGGACACTTGATTCAGTAGTTTGTTTTCATTTGGCTTGAGTGTTGTCTCTGACCTGAGGGCTTGTTTTCCATTGTCCACACATGTTCATGCTTTATGGCTGTTACCATTTTATTTAGTTTATTGCAAATTTATTTACTTGAATAAATATTAATCCTGACTCGAGTGTTTTTGTGTTTTGCATAAAACGCTCGGGTCAGACCGAGTATTTTTACAGCTTGAAGATTTTCAGGCAGCGAAGATAGAGAGAGGGGGATTACCGCATCACTAAAGCTTTTCAGAAAAATTTTCTTGTACTTTAAAAAAATAAATTGTTCCGCTGTATAAAATGTAATTCATTGTATAACTCTGATATTTGTATATAAAAGAAAAGTTCATTTATGAGAAATATGATTATTATTCTGTGATTTTGTGACTGATTCTGTTTAAATGTTATAAACTAAATAACAATCCGTCATTTTGAACGTTTCTAGTTGGTTTAATTACCGACTAGAGGCGGTCAGAGCGACGGGTCGTTACAAAAGTGGTATCAGAGCTTTGGTTTACACAAAGCTTAGTTTATGGCGTTTAATATGAATAGTTACTAGAATCACTTTAAAGAAAGTGTTTTCAAATCTAAAGAAGTTTAAAATTGTTTTCTTTAAAATAAAAAGTATTTTGAAAATTAGAATTATTTTTGAAAATTCCCCTCTCTAAATTTAGGTTTGCGATAGTTTCTATTCGGTGAGGTCTCCTTAGATTTGAGTTCCGATCGTTCGAAAACTCGTTATCGAATTGTTGAGATTTAAGGAAAGTGAAATATAAGTTAAGTGAATTAATGAATTGGTTTAAATTGGTTTAAATCGAATATTGTGAATATCTCCAAAGTAACAATTGGGAAATGAAATGACATGTCAATTTGGTTGTAATCAAGAGAATTATTGAACTATAACTTGGGGATTTGATTCTAAATTCTTTTGAAAAAATTGATTTCAAACGTTGTGAAGAACGATTTAGTAAATAAATGGATTATAAGTATTTAACTTATAATATGGACTTTTGGTATATAACTGAGTTATATAGATTGAATCAAGTTAATGAAGGAGACTATAAATCGAAGTTTTATAAATAGAATGGAATTTGTAAAGATTGTTTATAAATTTGAAACCAATTGAATTTGATAAATGAAACATAAAAGTTGTTAAAGGAGATATATTCGTAATTTTGGACAGCGAATTATCCTTTAAGTTAAATATTGTGATAATAAAAGTTGGTTGGGAATTTTATTCACAATTTTGGACAGTGAATATATTGTTAAATAAATCGGTTATGTCTTGGGAAAATGATTGAATGATCCGACCTTTGCTAATGAGGATTGCAAATTTTGATAGGAAATTTAATTGTCGACTTAACTGTATGAATAAAACAAGTTTTGATGTAAAGCTTATATTTCAAGTTTAGACTAATGTCTAAAATAGTTAATATGGAGATATAAATCTAATGAAACCAAGTCGATAAATGGTTTACTAAAGAACTAGTTGACTATTTTGGAAATAGAAAGCAAATGCAAAGTTCAAATGAGATTTAGATTTCAAATTAAAATTTGTCAACATGAAAATCCATAATAGATTTAATAGATTCAGTGATGAATTTGAATTTGAATGTGCAGAAAGTGAAGTTAATCCATTTCAAGTTGTTTTAAAATGTGTTAAGAATCGAAATCATAGATTTTAACATTCATTGTTGAAATACACGTTTTCGAGAAAAATAAAAGGAAATGGTGGACTATAACATTGTTGTTATAGTAAATGGTTTCCAAAAGGAAATGTTTTTATATAGCATTGGGATTTATATATCTATCTTAAATTCGAATTCCTATACTAGTGATTTTGAGTCGTCGTAACGATGTTTTGCGCAACATTCGTTTTGACTCAAATTAATGTGTTTAAAGAATGATTTCCTTTAAGAATGAGATATATACTTAATTATGATCTAAGTATATTGAATATTTTCAAAGTGTTGAAAATAAGTGGATTTGTGAATTACTTATTATTAAATAAGTATGGAAATATTTTCCAATATGAAACGAAAGGTTTGAATTTTATCTTTTAAAGATAAAGTGAAAAGTGAATGTTTTGAGATTTTATCTTTTAAAGATAAATTGAAAATGAATATGTGAAATCGATTTGAAAATCGTATATTCGTAAGATATTTTGGAAATGTAAATTCACTATGGAATTTATAAAAGAAAGGGAAATTTGTTTAAAAATAATCATTGATTTATTTTTTTTAAGTGTGAAAATAAATTTACGGATTTGGAACGTAAGTTTAAAATAAATCGGTAAGGATTTATTTGATTGATTTTAATGAGCCATTTTAAGTTTAAAATGGATAAATATTTGAAAATGTTTCAGTTTAAGGAAATTGCTTTGAAATTTGTTTTCAAAGATTGGAAGGTGAAAAATGATTTGATATTTGTTTTCAAATGGTTATGTATGGAAAATTATATATATCTTGTGTAGATATTTTTGGGAAATTTGAACAATTAGTTCAACTTGAAATTTTTCAAAAGGATTGAATTTTGAGTTAAATTGAGTTTAACTTTGACACCCAAAAACAATATAAGTTGAACTTTGAATTTTGAATGGTTGATGTGAATTGTATGTCTAACATTGTGAATTGACGACATAGCAATTGATCTCTATTAAATATATATCTGTTGGTGGCGGAGAATTTATTCTCTTAGCTTAACACCCTTCTTTGAGACGTACGAGCTCAGAGGTTATATATCGATAGACATCAATTATGTGTTGAGAATTGACGATGTAACATGAAATCCAAATCGAGTGTGAAGTCGATAGTAAATTGGATTATGAATGTGAATTAGGTTTGAGATAACCTTAAAATTCCAAATCGACTTAGAGGAAAATTTTAAATGGATAATGAAATGGAAAATTTGTGAATCCTCTATTTGTTATGGGTATGAGATATTGAGGTTTTCAGAACGTATATATGAGAATACGATAAACTTGAAAACCATTAGTTTGGAAAGAAATTGTTGTGGAAAACTTATGTAAGTACATGAGTATGATATGTACGAATTGTGAAATGAAATATTATATATGTATGTATGATATTATGTTTTCCAAATTGAGGATATGGAAAAGTACCTTCCATTTAAAATTTGTGAAGGTTGTTGGAACTCGATATGAGTGTCCATTTGAAAATCGTAGCTACGTTGTATTTCCATTAGTTGGAGTGACTATTTGTATTTCCATTAGTTGGAATGTCCATTTGGACTGGTATCCCTCATGATGGATCATCATGATGGGATAGTGTACTAGCGTAATTCGAGGGGCGAGATGCCTATGGTTACAAGCGATTCTACTGGGATAGTAGCGTAACCGCCGTGTAAACCGCGATCTAGATACACTCGGGTAGTAGCGTAATTTGAGGGGCGTGATGCCTACAGTTACAAGCGATTCCACTGGGATAGTGGCGTAACCGCCGTGTAAACTGCAATCTAAAAACCAAAGCGTAATTCGAGGGGCGAGATGCCTACGGTCACAAGCGATTCTACTGGGATAGTAGCGTAACCGCCGTGTGGACCGCGATCTATGGCAACAACCATGGCGAAATTCAAGAGATGAGAAATCTACAGTTACAAGCGATTCTACTGGGATAGTAGCGGAACCGCCGGGTAAACTGTGATCCATGGGGAATGTGCTTTCCATATCCATTTTTAAAAGAATTTTTAAAAGTATTTTCACTGGGAATTGAAGCAAGTATATTTAGTACTTGGAGATTTTTAGACTTGTGCCTGGCCAGCGTATGCCTAATGTCTTTAAGAACGACGATAGACTTGTTAAATTTCGAGTTAGTAAGTATTTTCAAACTTTAAATAGCAAATCAATAATCTGAAATTAAAGTAACATAAATTCCAACCCAATGAACTAAGGAATAGGATTTTTGAAATGTTTTGAAAGTCCACAGCTTTGGAAAAGTTATACTATGTAAATTTCTTAAATAAAGAATTGCAAATTTAAAATTTGGGTTTTGTAAGTTGAAAACTTTAGTAAAAGACTTTTGCGTCTTGATTGTAGAAAATGATGAGCAAATGAGTTAATTAACAAAGCTAATGAGACAAAACAAATAGAATGAATTCTATACTCGTTTATTTTTTAAAAAACGTTTTGAGCTTGGTAAAATTGTGTAAAATATAAATATCGATGAAATTTTAACAATCATTTTTCCTTACTTGTAATTTCGGGACGAAATTCTTTTAAGGAGGGGAGATTGTAACGGCCCTGAATTTTGAACAATTTAAATTGGAAATATTTAATTTATTTTAAATATTTGAATGATAATTTAAATTGAATTCCCAATGCTATATAAAACATTTCTATGATTTGGCGATTAAATTCTAAAATTTAATCTATAAAAAGTTGAATAAAAAATTTAAATTTGACAATGGCGTTGAAATTGAATATTGAAGTTGTATTTAAAATTCGAACTAACGACTTAGAAGACAATAAATTTGGATATAAGAATTGTTGCTTATTTAAATTAATAAAGGATGGTTAGTTTTAATAACATTTTTCTTTAGCTTAAATAAAAAGGAATAAATTTTTAATCAATATGAAATAAATAAGTAAATATAAAAGATAAACATAAATTAAAGAAAAATCCCACTGCCTTTACTTTCACCCGACCCTCTTTATTTTATGTTCTCATTCGTTCATAACCCTTCACCCAAAATCAACCGAAAGGAAATAAAGAATGGCGGCTTCGTTCTTCTCGTTCGTTCCGCTTTGAAAAATTAGGGCTTGCGATCCAATTTGGGGCTTCGATCTTCGTTCGATTGTGCTCATTCCCACCTCGGCTGTTTCGATTCGAGACAAGGTGAGTTTTTTTTCTCACGATTAATTTTTATTCAAGTTTTTAGATTTGTTTGAATTGGGTGTTTGGTTGCATGCTATGATTTGGGGGTTATTTGTTATCATTTGCTCTGATAATTTAATCTAAACTGATATGAACAGATAAGTCTCTGCATGTTTGTTTGTTGGGTGTTATTTGCTATCATTTGCTCGATTGCTTAAATTTAAACTGATAAGAACAGATGCTATTTGTAATTTGTTTTTAAATTGGTAAGAACAGATGCTATATCAAAAACTTTGCTTGTTTGCTGTTGCTGCATGTGATGGATCTTTGAATCTGGTTAAGGAAAATGTAGTAAAGAAAATGAATACTTTTGAGTAAACTTCTTAACTTGGTTATTTAGGTGGAAGTTCGAGTTAATATCGAAGTATGCTTTGATAAATGTATGTTCAATTGTGATTTTTGGTTGCATGGTTGTTTTAACTGGATTTTTTGATTTGAAATACACTGCACACTTGTGTGTATGCTTAAAGATAAGCTCAATCCAGTTTGTAGCCTTCAAACTAAAGAAGAAAAAAATATAGGTTAAAATTTTGTTAAGTTAAAAAGAAACTTTTGTTTACTGGAAATAAGAAATCAACAGCTAGAAAAAAATAGGTGGGCAAACTCTGACTTGTTTTAACTAAACTTTGGTTGCATGACTAGAAGCTCGATGATAAATATGTTTGTATGTTGTTGAACTAAGTATATTTGTTTGAAATCTACTTGCATGTGAATGAAATATCAAAATATATCTCTGTTTGGAAAATGTGAAGAGTACAAATTAGAGAAAGAAAACCCATTTTCTTTTGATTTGATTTTTGTTAGACTTTGATTCTTTAACAAAATATGTTGGTTAATGTTTAAACCAAAATTTGAAAATATCTTTAAGTTTAAAAAAAAAAACACATTTCTGGAAATTTTAAAATATAGAGGAACAATGATTTTTTATTTTTATTTTCTAAAAGCAGTTTGATTAGTGACTGTCTTAAATCCATGAGTTGATCTGTGAATTGTTATTGATGTTGCATGAAAACTGTTCAGTCTTTATGTAATTGAATTGGTATGAATATATGTGTGGAAGTGTGTCAGTATGTATATTTTGTTCTCTGTTGTTTCACAGGCAATGTTTGCTTTCAGAAATTCAATTCTCTAAAACAAATGAACTTTAATGCTAATTATTTACAGACCTGCTTCTATTTATGTTTGAATCTTAGTTTGAGATTTTTATGTAAACAATTTGTGTTGATTAACATAAATTTAAGTTTGTAAAATTTTAATTTTGATAAATAAAACCTGTTACTTCTGGAAATCCATAATAACAGACAATATTTTCAAAAGTAAGATTATCAAACATTATTAAAAAGATTAGTAGATAAATGTTGTTGCATATGAACTTCTGTGATGAATAGTGTTGCATGTGTATCTTGGCTTAACCTCTGTATTTTGGTACCTGGTTTAAGCATGCATGTTTGATAGCCTGGTTATACCCTGTTTACAGTTCAGGATTTAAAGTGTTATCAAAAAGAAAAAAAAATTCAAATCTTCCCATCTGCACTTCTTTAGATTTTGGGATTCAACAAGAATGATTTTTTCAAACCTAATTTAAGATATGAAATTTTTAATTAATGAAGGAAAGTTAGAGTATCACTTGGGAAGGTAAATAACAGTAAAACATTTGCTAAATGTTAAAAATTCACTTGAACTTGTGTTATTTGAAATTTGTTTTTTTTAAATCTTGAATATTAAATCTTTTAATGTTAAGAAAATTTTGAATCCAGTTTCATTTGTCTTGACTTGATCATTGCTTTGTTTCACGGGTATCTTCACTGTGTTGATTTTACTTCACTTGAACTTTTGTGACTTGTGGTTTCATAATCATTGTTTCATTTGGTAGCTTCGGGTTGCACTGATCTTTCTGAAGCTCCTGTTGCACACTGCTGCTTGTTGTTGTATACTTGTGGTCTTGATAGTCAAGTTGCACTTACCCCTTAGTTTGCACTGTGTCTTGCATTTAGTCTGTACTTGTGTATATCTAAGTTTGCATCCAACTGAGTTATATCTCCTCTGGAAATAATTAAGCATCAACAAGCTTAAAAAATGAACTGAGTGCATCTGCTTGTATAAATATATATAAGGGAAAAAAAAAGTCCTGTTAACTTGTGCACTGTTTTGAGTTTCACTGTCATACTTCCATGTATTCAGTTGAGTTGATTGTTGCATTTGTTTGCGTTTGACATTGTCGAACTCAGTGTTGTAACTGGATTTATGTTCTGGTTCATGTATCACTTGTATACATTTGCCACCATCTTGATTGCTGCTGTGTTGTGCAGTAGCTGTGGTCTCTGTTGTTGTAGCATGCATTGCAGTCTTCTTCTGTCAACATTCTGATGCATATAACTTGACCTTGTACCTGTAGTTGTGTTCATATACACTGCTGCATATCACTGTTCATGCTGTTGCTTCTTTTTGCTTATTTTAGTTTGCTTGGTGGCATTTTGTCGTCTGCACTGAGCACTTGAACTTGTATTTGGTTTCCATTGTTTAGTTGAGTTGTCTGCACCTTGTATGCTGTTGCATTGGTGCATTGGGTTTGTCTCAGCCTTGAACCTTTGTAGTTGTAGTTGTATTTCATGAACACTACTGCCTCGAACTTCTGTTGGACACTTGATTCAGTAGTTTGTTTTCATTTGGCTTGAGTGTTGTCTCTGACCTGAGGGCTTGTTTTCCATTGTCCACACATGTTCAAGCTTTATGGCTGTTACCATTTTATTTAGTTTATTGCAAATTTATTTACTTGAATAAAGATCAATCCTGACTCGAGTGTTTTTGTGTTTTGCATAAAATGCTCGGGTCAGACCGAGTATTTTTACAGCTTGAAGATTTTCAGGCAGCGAAGATAGAGAGAGGGGGATTACCGCATCACTAAAGCTTTTCAGAAATTTTTCTTGTACTTTAAAAAAATAAATTGTTCCGCTGTATAAAATGTAATTCATTGTATAACTCTGATATTTGTATATAAAAGAAAAGTTCGTTTATGAGAAATATGATTATTATTCTGTGATTCTGTGACTGATTCTGTTTAAATGTTATAAACAAAATAACAATCCGTCATTTTGAACGTTTCTAGTTGGTTTAATTACCGACTAGAGGCGGTCAGAGCGGCGGGTCGTTACAGGTTGGGCCCACCTAGCCTCTGGCCGAGAATATTAGGAGCTTAGAGATGAAGTTGTTGCCTTGTATTTGCCTTGTTTTGTAAATTGTTGCACCTATATTCATCACCATTCAAATCAACCTAGGCCGATCACTATAGATCCAAACCCAGCACCAAATTCATGTCTTGGCTGAGCTTATCCAACCTATAATTGATCCATATGAAGTTGAAAACAAGTGCGATGAATTTGACATCGTTTTGGGCTTTGATTTCTAGTGTTGTTCTAGTGTAATTCGTGTTGAAACTCATATAAGGTTGCATTGTTTTGTGTAAATGTTTGAACAAGTCTAATTGCTTTGGTTCTCCACTCTCAAGTCATATCCATGTCATCGTGCCTTCATTGTGTTGTGTTGTGTGCTTTGGTGGATATCTCCAGCTCTGAACAGGTGAGTTAGTCTCATCAGACAATTTGTACTTTTATAACTAGTAAACCGACCCTTTTTGAATCTGTAAAATGCATTATCATGTTACACCTGCTATACTATGATCATATGATGTTCACCCATGCTTAAACACCAGTTATGTCATCTGTTACTGTTATATTATGTTGTTCTATTATTTATATCAGTTTATCACACTGCAAGTTCCCTTTAGATTAGAATCACCATGGGTTGAAATGATACATACCCGAACGGACTTTAGAATAAGGAAAAATCGTTATGGGCTGAAATGATAGGCATGAATGATTTTAAATTATTTTCATTTACTTGGGACTGCGGGTTTGAAATGATAAAACCCGGATTTTTCTTTGTAAATTACGGGTTGAAATGATATATTACCCGTATCACTTTACCTAGCGTAGAAAATTATATGCAGACCCGCAGTTAAAATATGTTTTTATAAAAATTTTAAAATATTTTAGAAATGTAAATATTACTATATTTTGATTTAAAATTAATTAAAAATAATTTTTTTAGTATTATTCATTTTCTGGAATTTTATAAGTTAAATAAATTATGGAAAGTTAGAAAATCTGAATGTAAGTTATTTTGGAAATTTTGATTTAATTATAATTGGAAATTAAATTAAATATGAAATTATGATAAATTTACGATAATTTGAATTTAAAATGAATTTAAAGTGACTTTATAATATATTAATTATTTTTGAATAAAGTTAAAATGTGAAATGAATGATTATTTAAGTTAAAATTTTGAAACATAACCAAAATGGGAATTTGTGAATTTGGCTTAAAAGTGAATATAAAGTTAAGTAAATAAATTTAAGATTAATTCATATTTTGAAATTTTAAAATTAAGTGTTAACTTGAAATTTAGTTCAATGAATTTAAAATTGAATGTTGAAATTTAATAAATGAATTATTAGTAAATCTTGATTTTTGAATGGAAATTTAACTTTATAAAATCATGAACTTATGAAAAATTAAATAATGTTTATAAATGTGAAAATGTATGATTTTATAAGAAAAAAAAGTGTTTAAATAAAAATATAATTGGTTGTGAAATTATATTGAATATTTGAAGTTAATTAACTGCATTTTTGAAATGCTATTAATTGCAATGTAAATGATATTACAACATTTGTAAATGCTGTAGTTGATGATAATGAACTAAAAAGCTAAATTGAATTAAAGGCTATTATAGCATTTTTGTAAGTGCTAAAATTATTGAATTTAACTAAGTTTATTTGAAATTTAAGTAAACTGTATTACAACATTTAAAAATGATGTCTTTAGTTAAATTGAGCTGCTTTGAATGTAATTTCCGTTGCGTTTTCTAAATGCTGCGAAAAGTGAATTTTCATTGTTTTGATAAACTTAAGTGAATAAATGAATTTGAAAATTTGAAAATTTTGAAATTTTAATAATTTAATTATTAAATGTAATAACTTCATTTTTGATTTAAATGAAGTAATTTGATTTGAAAAATAAACTGTTTTGAAATGTGAATTGAAATGGTATTTTAAATTGAATGAAATGAATAATGATTGGAAATGAAGTTTTGTAAAGATATGATATTTTGATATATTAATATGATTGAAAAAGAAGTTTTGTAAAGATATGATATTTTGATATATTAAAATGATTGGAAATGAAGTTTAGTAAATATATGATATTTTGATATATTAAAATGATTGGAAATGAAGTTTAGTAAGATATGATATTTTGATATATTAAAATGATTGGAAATGAAGTTTTGTAAAGATATCATAGTTTAATATATTGAAATGATTTGACATGAAGTTTTGGAAAGATATGATGTTTTTGAAATGGTTTGAAATTAATTTAATCTTTATTTTGATAAAGATTTGGATTTAAAACGATATTCTGTTTTGAAGTATAAATACCACTTTAAATTATAACTACGGGTTATCATATTATAACTACGGGTTATCATAACGATTGGTTGGCAAAGAGACCGGGATCGGATATCTGGCATACTCTCTGTCGATACCGAAAACCACTTTGACAACCGTGTACGCGGTGGAGATTCCAGAATGAAGTAGGATGGTGGCGACGTTCTTGAGGTATATTATGTGAACCCAACTCCCGTGAGTTGGCATAAGGTGGCTAAAACAAGAGCGATCTCGGGCCAAGTAAGGTCATTCCTCCGATCGTACACATTCCTTCGATACTATACTCTTACTTGTGACTGATTAGATGACCATCCTTCGATTTTGGTTTGGAGTGTGTTCCGAGGTGGGCGTATGTGGCTGCTGCGTTACCACCAGCCCGTGTGAGTAATTTGTATATCTACCCTGGCATTGCCTTGTGTGCCGTGTCACCTACCATACCGAGCCTTTACTACGAGTTTGTTTTCCCCCGTAGCCCGTGTGGTATCTTCTGACAGTCACCCGGTGTGGAGATGTCATGATATTGGATGGACTGGTGGGACTATTATGTGTGAAGGGTGATATGGGTAGCCCGGAACGCTATTTAAAAGTATGTTTATTTTACTGTAGACATTATTATAATAGCAAAATATTACTACATAGTAAATAGTTTAACGGATCCTTAGAGGATGGGCGGTCCCATGCATCCTTCAAGTTACATATACTTTATTACAATTCACTTGAGTTGGTTTACATTATATAAGTATATATTGTCCTGACTCGAGTGTTTGTATTTTATTTACGCTCGGGTCAGCCTAAGTTATTCACAGATTTGGATTCCACTTTCTGGAGATTGGAATCGCTGGAGATCATCTGCTTATCTAGTTTTATCTATTTCAGTTCTGTTGTTCTATTCAGCCTGTACTTGGTTATCATCTTGAGACTTCTGTTGTACTTTATTTATTCTATTGTATTTTATTTAACTCTGATATATTTACATAGTAGCTTCATGAACCACTATCTCTTTTACTTCCGCTGCATTTTTACTCTGTGTCGGTGTTCTGTGATTATTATTTACTGTATGTTATGAGATTTGCCAAATTTTATTTACAACGTGGTATTTTGAGCAATTCAAGTCCGACATGTGTGGATGCGAATGGTTGAAAATATCGGGTCGTTACAGCGCGTGAATCTGAGCTTGTATGCAAAAGGTATGAAAATTTGAAAATTGAAAAATTCTGGTCCTGGGTCGACTTCGGGTTCGACTTCGGTGCACCGCCTCAAATCCCCGGTGCTTGCTTGGAGTTTTTGCCAAAACGACCCGGAGCGACCCGAGTCATTTTCTTCCTGACCCGAAGTAGATACAGCGTTTTTGCCTCTGAAACTCGAAGCGTGACTCGAAGTGGCTGCAGATCCGCAATTTTTTTTTGAAATTGAAATATTTTTTTTTTGAAATTTGGGAATTAGGTTTTTTCTTCTGCCATTGGAATGAGGAGTTGAGAAGCAGATGTATGTACATACAAATGAAAATAAGGAGTGGCTAGGGTTTATAGCAAGATATTTATAGAGAAAGTTAAAATAGAATAAATGGATCGGGTTGAATACGCGCTAACGACAAAGTGGCCCAAAAAAGCCCGTTCTGACCCCAGAACGAAATTTGGTAAACCCATCTATCAAAATAGGTGTTTTAAAATATTTTAAACGCAATGGAACAAGTCCAAATTCCATCGTATGAAGAAGTTATGCTAAAAACAATATTTTCCAAATTGATTTCAAATGATTTCAATTGCATTTATTTCAAGGCGTTTCGAGTCCGTACGATCAAACGACAAGTCCGATCGCTAGGAAACTTGAAGTCCTATAATAATTCACCGTTACAGATCTGATGAAACCGGTTTCGTCGAAATCCGAGTTAGTGACCAAAATGGCTATTTTTACACTTAATTAAATAAGTTAAAAATTTAATTAATTAAATCAACTTTCAATTTCCAATCCTATAATCGACAATTTTTTCATTATTAATTTCTTAAAAATTTACAATGTTTTAAACAAATTCAGATGTAACTGTAAAGTGGATAAATTTATAAATTTCAGTGTTAACTTCCAATTTCATTAAATTTTAAAATTATGAATAAAATTACCAAATTTCCATTTAATTAAATTAACCAATCAATTTTTTACATTCATTATTGTCAAATAGATGAGTTTACTACTGGATTCAAAAATATTACATATTCTCCTATTTCATCTTCACTTTAAATAACGTATTATTTAGCTATATCCAATTTCATTTACTTACAATTAATCCAATTATTGAACTTTCCATATATACCCTAATTTATTCCATTCTATTATTCAATTCATCATTATTAAAAGATAAATTAAACATTGGATTTATAAACTATTACCTTACTATTCTTACATCCCATATTGATTTCAATTAACGCAAAATCAGAGATTTTATTACATTAAATTGCAATAAATCCAATTACCTAAGTTTTTTTTATTCAAATAAATAAAACCCGATTCTCATTCTTATTATTCAACAAACATATTTACCATTTGGTTACGTTCCATTACACTGATATTTTTAGTTTCACTTTTATCCGTATTAACTATTTTATTTCCACTTATTGTGATATAACTACCATAATTCAATATACAATGCTAATTTTTTTCATTGCATTAATATACGCCTATTTACATTTTATATTTGAATGAATATTACGTCTTAAAATGTGTACTTCCATCAAATTGAACACATTAATTTTGGTTTTTAAATATTTTACATTCTATTAAACTTACAACATTAAATTTACATTCTATTAATTACTTTACAATACTTTACGTATTAATTTCTCAATTTACATAATTTGAACTTATTTCCCAATTCACCAATTACTACTTAAATAAATTTACGCTTCTATTAAATTTACATTCACATTTCCCTTTCTATATTAATAATTATTAAAGTAACGTTTATTATCAATAACAACATTATGAATACTTATCAACCTGCATCATCCTTATTACATCAATTTAAGTTTTATCTCATTGTATCATAATGCGCACACTAATTAATTCATATTTACATCCACTTTCGAATATATAAATTTTGTAACCAAGTTATAACATTTACACTTTTTCTTATATTAATTAATTACCAAATATTCCTATTTACACTCAATTATATTTAGCAATCTTAACAAATCCATAAATTGTCCATTGTCTAATATATACATTAATTACTATTAAATGTTCTTAATTAATTTACTTACTTGGTTTCATACTTGTACGTTTTCACTTCCAAACAATATTATAATTACCTACAGGACATTGATTTTTATTTCATGAATTCATTGAATAATTCACTAAATGCCTTTGTTTTCTTATATTCAATTTTATTACCATTTAAGTACGTTCATTATCAACACACACATTATAATTACTTATCTACAATTATTGCATTGGTTTATTCAACGGTTACTTTTATTTACTCCTTTTCTATTTTAAACCAAATGTAACAAATTTCACTATTCATTATTATATTAATGAATTCCATTCTAGTTAATATTTTTATTAATATTTCACAAATTCAACATTTCTATTGGTTTCTCATATTAAACTTATAACCAAGTATGCCAATTTACATTATTTTAATTTATTACCATATAAATATTATATTGTTAACATTTAATTACAATTGCTTCATCTAATTTCTACATTCGCTCCAATATAAATTTTAAGACTTTTATCTCTTTCTAGATTAACTTAGAAATCCTATTAAATTAACTCATTTAAAAATCATCGAGTTTTACGGGTCGTTACACCTACTCACCTGGCATTTGAGCTTCCATGAATTTGAAAAAGCTTTGCTTTAATTTTTGTCCTTTTAATTCCTCTAAATTCCCCAAATTGCTTGAATATATATAGATAATTTAGTTTGGTAGAGATTTTTTTATTTGTAGAGAAAAGGAGGAAAAATAATACAACTAATTTTACTGTAGAATTATGGCGATGGCTGAATAAGAGATTAGGTTTAGGTTAGATGGTTAATTTATAGACTGTTTGAGTGAATATAATCCATTAGATTATTTTAGATTAAATCTGGTTATTCATACACTTAATGGTTATCTATTCTAGCCCATACACATCACTCAACCAATAAAATTTAGCCATTTCATCCTATTACATCACTGGAGCAAATGGGAAGTCGCCACATGTCAAAAACAACATTGAAATATGCAAGTAAATCGTTGGAAATGAACCAACAAAAAAAACACCACTCCATATTTTAGGCGACAACGGGACTTAATCCCTGGTCACTAAGGAAGTCAACATGCACCTTTATCATTGTACCAAATGCGCTTTTGATTTCTTTTTAATTATATTTCCTGTAAAATATCAAGGTGTTACATTCTCCCTCCTTAAAAGGATTTCTTCCCTGAAATCTCCAAAGATGAAAGAATGTATTTAAGAGCCAGCATCCAAGAACTACATCCATCTGCTCGACCATCATCCATTTCTATCATTTTCCTTATTTTTGAGTAATGCAATTTATGATTTATGCAAAGTGAAATGCATATGAACTTACCTAATGCAAAAAGGTAGCCGATCTACCGATTCAGTTGACCTCCTATAATGCAAGTATGCTTATTCTATGCAACCAAATGTATGCAATTACTCTAGTATAATTGATAATTCTATATGTATGTTTCAATCATTCACTCAAATGCACCATCCATATGAAACATCCATGTATATATACATACGCACGCGCACACACATATATACACAACTATGTGCAAATGCAATAGATATCAGGCACGTATATGCAGGTGTGTGTACCTAGTTGGCCGGTTATCCTAACAAATATCTATCTAGTGCATGCAATGCATCATTTGTAAACATTGGCATCCACTTGCAATCATTTTCATTCATCAAACATAATATGCCCTAATGACATGTTTACAACCAAGCTACCATCCATAGGTTTCATCTAAAGATTATCGAAAAGACCCTAACTATGGAAAGATCAAAGATCAAAGATAGGATATTTGAAGTGCACCTTCAAATAGAAAAGGATAAGAAGTTTGAAGTCTCTCCTCAAATTCCCATATGCACTCCTTGGGGTCGTCTCCCAATGAACCTTTACTAGACGAACTTGCTTGTTGCATAATCTCTTGACGCCGTGTTCCAATATACAGGTGAGTGTACGACACAAAAGTGATTCATGCTCTACCTCCACTTCTCTTATTTGATCGGGTTTTACTACTACTGTGGAATCATGTCTAGACACTTCCTCAGATGCGAAACATGAAAAACGTCATGAACTCCTGCCCACTTATCTAGAAGATCAACTCTGTCTGTCGCTTTTCCAATCCATGCGGTAATAGGGAATGTTCCTACAAATAGCGGTGCCAACTTACCCACTGAGCCAATTCTCATAACGTTTCTCAGAGGAGAAATCTTGACAAAAACCATATCTCCAACCTTAAACTCCAAATCAGAACGTCTTTTGTTGGCATATTACTTTTGTCTATCTTGTGTAGTTTTCAACCTCTTGCAAATCAAATCCACCTTCTCGGAAGTTTCCCTCACCAAGTCTGGTCCAAGCAAGATCCTATCGGTGGTATCCCATCAACAGGCTGGTGATCTACATGGTCTGCCATAAAGGGCCTCGAATGGTGCCATCCCAAAGTTTTCTTATTCCCATTATTATACGCAAACTCCACCAAAGGTAGGCCGTCTTCCCAAGAGCCTCCGAAGTCAATGGTGCACAATCTGAGAAAATCTTCCAAAACCCTATTTACACTTTCAGTCCGTCCGTCTGTTTGAGGGTGATATGCCATACTCAGATTAAATTCCATTCACAAGTCTTGCTGAAGACTCCTTCAAAACTCTCTGGTGAATAATGGATCTCTGTCGCTCATAATGCTGGTGAGAACGCCATGAAGCCTAACTATCTCCCTTACTAAAGAGTCGCCAAAGAAGCCGTCGTCCTATTACTCTTAATGGGCATAAAATGAGCGCTCTTCGTTAGTCTATCACAATGACCCATATCCTCGTATTCCCTCTCCGTGACCTTGGTAATCCATCCATGAAGTCCTTAGTGACGCTCTCCCATTTCCGTAACGGAATATCCAATGGCTACAATAGTCCATCGGGCTTCTTCTGTTCCGCCTTTACCATTTTGCAAGTGATGCGCTTCGATACATACTCCGCCATCCACTTCTTCATTCTAGGTCAATAAAATACCCTCTTCATATCCCAGTACATCTTATCACCACCGAGGTGCACTGTCATCCTAGAATGACGTGACTTGACCAATACCGCATCTACTAAATCCTCACTATAGGAACACAAATTCTACCATCCCTTTTAAGCCATCCCCTAGTGTTCATGGTATAGCGCCTAAGATGTGATGATGACTCTCCTCTACCAAGCTTATCTAATTTTCCTTTAACTCTTCGTCCTCACCTTGCCTTGCTCCAATCTGCTCCATCAAAGTAGGCTGGACATCGAGGGATGCTAACAATTCCGAAGCTAAATCCAATGGAGATCTAAATTTAAAGGTAGCAATGTACTCCAAATGCTTCTATTCCAAAAAAAGAGGACTTAAAACCACTTTGCGTCTACTCAATGCATCTACCACTACATTAACCTTGTCAGGGGTATAGGAAATATCAAAGTCATAAGAGGCTAAAAATTCATCCATCTTTGTTGTCTCAAATTCAAGTATTTCTGAAAGAATAGATACTTCAAAGACTTATGATCCATGAAAAGCTCAAATCTTTCTCCTAAGAGATAGTGCCTCCAAGACTTGAGAGCAGAAACTATAGCTGCCAACTCAAGACCATGCATCAGGTAGTTCTTCTCATGCGTTTTCAACTGTTTACTTGCATAACACACTAACCTACCTTCTTGCATCAGTACCGCCCCTAACCCCATACCACGAGCATCCGTATAAACTAAGAAAGGCTTGGATCCATCTAGTAATACTAATACAAGCGCGGTAGTCAAAGATTCCTTCAATCGACCAAAGGAATCGTCACACTTGGCATCCCGAACAAAGGCTGAGTTCTTCTTGGTAAGGAAGGTAAGTGGAGCTGATATCCTAGCGAAGTCCTTAATGAACTTTCTACAGTAGCCCGCAAGACTAAGGAAATTCCTTATGTCCGTGGATTTCTTAAGGGTCAACCAATCTTGTAATGCTGCTACTTTTGCCGGATCTACTGCTAGTCCATCCTCCAAAACGATGTGTCCCAAAAGCGAACCTCATCCCTCCAAAAGTGGCTCTTGGAGAATTTCGTCTTCAACTTATGTGCTAGCATGGTCCTAAGCACTTCTTCTAAGTGAACAGTATGCTCCTTCTTGCTTCGTGAATAAACCAAAATGTCTTCGACGAACACCACCACAAACTTGTTCAACAATTCACGAATGACTCATTAGGTCCACAAAATATGACGGAACATTGGTTAGCCCAAGTGGTATGACAAACCACTCAAATAACCTATCCGGAGTCCTAAATGCAGTCTTCTCGATGCTATCCTCCGCCACATGCAACTGGTGAAATCTCATGGCCAAATCGAGCTGCGAAAATACCTTGGCTCCTTCTAACTGGTCGAAGAGATCATCTATATTGGGAAGAGGATAACGATTCTTCTTCATTAGCTTATTAAGCTCTCTTTAATCCATACAAAGCCTGAGAGAGCCATCTGCCTTAGTGGCAAAGATGACGGTTGCGCCCTGTCCTGAAATGCTCCTACGAATGAATCACTTCTCCAAAAGCTCCCAATCTGCTTGCTCAACTCATGACATTCCTTAGGAGCCATATGCCTTAACGGTAAAGCAAACGGTTTGGCATTATCGACAAGATAAATCTTGAACTCGATCTCTCTTCGAGGTAGAAGGCCGACAACCTCCACGAACACATTTGGAAAGTCTCTAACAACAGGTACCGAACTTAAACGTCGGCCAATGAGTCAAGAGAGTAAAGGTAGTTCAATATGATTGGTCCTCTGGGATCACAAGATACCTCCAAGATACGTCAACTACAAGTGCCTAACCTCACTACCCTCTTATCACAATCAAGAACAGCACCCCACATGGATAGTTAATCCATATCAAGATTAACCCGAACCCGCCGAAAAAGCCTAATACAAAGGCACTATAGTCAAACTCGACCCCTAAAATAAATAATTTTAAATCCCGACATAACATGGACAAATAGGCTGATCCTCCTGTGGGATTTGATACTACTACCGGTTGGTCACTAAGTAAGCATCAATACCAAGACTCTCTACAAAGGGTACTAGATACAAAAGCGTGCAAAGCTCCAGAATCAAATAGGGTACGAATAGGAAAATCAGAGATAGACAACACTCCTTCTATGATCACCTTCTTTTCCTTGTCCACAACAGGACGAGTACTAGAAGAAGGAGCTACCTCTAAAGCATAAGCCCGAGCAGGCTATGAAGGTGTCTGTGAACTATCCTTGGGCTTCTATGGACAGTCCTTCTTCATATGCCCCACTTGATCGCAAAGATAGTACCTAAATCTTAGTCGTTCTCCTGCCCCTCTACAATCCATAACAAGATGACCTGATTTCCCACAAGTCTTGCACTTCCAATCCTTCCTTGGAACTTTCCTTTTTCCACCTGACCCTCCTCCTCCTCCTCTCCTCTTTCCTTTCCACTGCTTCTTCCCATCACTCTTCTGCACCATATCTCCTTTCTTCTCAGTATCATCAAGTAAAGCCACCTTCACCAATCCTTCAAAAGTGGCTCCCATCGGAATGTGGCTCACCGCCAAACTTTGCAGTGGCTAACTCAAACCCTTAGTGAACTTCAGCACCTTCTTGTGAGAAGTATTGATCAAGTCTAGTCCAAATATGGCAAGCTCATTGAATTGATTAACATATTTCGTAACTGTCATATCCCCTTGCTTAAGCTTTATAAATTTCTCTAGCTACACTCCCTCTTCAGCATGCGATAAGAATTTCCTCTCGAACCTAGTGCAAAAATCCACCCAAGTCAAATTATCAGCCTCAACCTCCACAATCTCCCACCAACAAGAGCCTCTCCCTATAACTGCTATGATACCATCTGCCTCCAAGTCCTCCAATCCCATAAGTCCAAATATTTGCCCACGACTATGGATCCAAGCTCTCGCCTCAGTATATGACTCGGTGCCAAGAAACGGCTTGCCTCCTAAGCTGGTGTAGTCCTTGCATAACTTGGGAAAATTGGGAATGCCTGGCGAACGGGCTGGAGCCCCTTCCCCCGGAGCAGCATCCGTAGCTGGCGGCTCTGCTCGTGCAGTAGCCTGCAAATGACGTCTGAACCAAGCAAGCATATTAACTTCGGGGATATCTTATGGTTCAGACATTTCAATATGTGGATATTAAAATGATGGGATTAGTTACTCCACAAATAGTTCAATAGATAGGGAGGATGAGATATGAGGGACCCATTTCTAAAATTTCTTTTCTTTCCAAAATATTACATATACTTTTAAAAGTATTATTTGGAATATCCTTTAAAATTATTCAAAAACCTTTATATTTTTAAAATATTTTTAGGATTACCGAACCTTAACTCTGATACCAAGTATGACACTCCGCACCTCTAGGCACCCCGAAAATAGCACATGACTAGAAGCACGGGTGGTCGAGTGAAATAAAATTCAAAACATAACATAGAGACTAAAGCAACAACATAAAATGATTAAAATATTACAGCGGAAGAAAACTTTCGTCAATTATAAATTAATAGCAAAACAGCTTCATTAAAAATAACATTATCCCAAAATTATTTCTGAAACCATAAGTACCAGTAGTCTCCACTAAAACATAAAATAGAACAAAGTTCAAAATAGGTCCCCATATATCGAGTAAAATACGAAAAGAGAAACGAAGTATGTGAAGCAAAAGAAACAAAAGCTTAAGATAACAGTTGCTCCAATGACCCTCCAAGCTGTAAGGAACTGCAACCTAGACCCGCCCTCCCATGATTTGGAGAAAATAGGAAAAATAGGAATGGGTCAGACATAAAGTCTGATGAATGAGAAATAAGATGAAGCAGAAAGAATAAAATAATTTAATTCCAGGTCTCAACCGGATATCGCAGAGGGTGAATGATATAATGTTGTGAATCCTTCTTAGATATATTTCCTAAGAAGCCATAGTTCATGGTCGCTCTAGGGAAGTTAACCATGCAGTAATATTAACATCAATCGGCCTATCGGACCTGCTATCTTTGCCCATCCACATGCCACAGCATGAAAGTTTTGCTCTTCACCCGTGCACTATGACCAAATGCCTCTTACATCTAACTGGCGCCGACTCAAGCAACCTCATAGGACCCTAAAGTTGCGCTCAGGTTCCACCAAACTGGGCTCCTATCCTTTGGTCTCCTCGGTCACCAACGTGGACTTGCCCCTATCCAAAGTGTCTGTCCTCCGAAAGAGCACCCGTAGCTGGGTCGGCTGCGCAAAATCCTCCAACGATTTGCCTAAAGAAGCCTAGGTCAGACCACTTGTTCTATTTCATCCGCATTGATATGCCTGAAGAAGCCTAAGTTTGCAGATGCTATCTATCCTACGTACTAGCAACCTACGAAAGGTAATAAACATCCTTGCAAACTTATTTGCCCACTCCTAGTATGTATAATCAAAACTATATTTTGGTCTTAACTGCATGAAACACCTATCCAAACCTTTCCAAGGTCTGCATACCAAGTCGCTTCCAGATTAATTAATTTTACCGTTACAATTCACATACTATTTATTTCCATTAATATGCTTTAGGCCATTTTTACATTCGATTTGGTTATTTCATAATTTCCCTTTTTCTTACATAAATGGTTTTCCAGTTTCACGTCCTTTCAGTCCGTATGGTTTGTTCGTAATTTTTATACCATTTTGTTACAGATTTACACTTGCCTTAGGGTCATTTAATTTACATTTTTTTCCACCCTAAGTTACGTTCTCCTTTTAGAGATTTAATCTGTACAATTTTTTTATCCAATAGCCACAAACCATTTAATTATATAAAATTCCATTTTCAAATTTTTAGGCCACATATGAAACAAACAATTATGTCAATTAGACTTTCCAATTTTGTTTCAAAACATATTCAAATTTATGTAATTATATCAATCAAAACCATAATTTTATTGAAATAACACATTCTGAATTTATTCAACTAACCTCTTCTACCATTAGAATTGAATAACAATTCTAGTTCAAGTTAATTAAATCAATCTTATTTATGCCGTGAAACATGAATAACAATTTATTTGTTCCAAATTTCAACCCAAACATGAATTAGAATTGAGAAGTGGTAGAAGGAGAAGATACAATAATTTACATAAATTTCAATCTTATTTATGCCATAAAACGTGAATGGACAATTTATATGTCCCATATTTTAAACAAAACATGAATTAGATTTGAGAAGTGAAAGAAGAAGAAGAAGTTGTACTAATTTACATCTAATCTCAATTAATAGAAATTAATACATATTAACATGCCAGAAAAGAAATAAAATTAAACTACTTTATTTTTCTATTTCATATTAATTCCCACTCACCTGGCATTTGAGCTTGCATTTATTTGAAAAAACTTTGCATCAATCTTTCTCCCTTTGATTCTTCTAAATTCCCCAAATTGCTTAAATATATATAGATAATTGATAATTTAATTTGGTAATATTTGTTTATTTAGTAGAGAAAAAGAGGAAGATAACACACACTAATTTTACAATAGAATTATAGCGACAGCTGAATAAAAGATTTGGTTTAGGTTAGATGGTTTATTTATAGATTGTTTAAGTGAATATAATCTATTAGATTATTTTAATTTAAACCTGGTTCTTTTATACACTTAATGGTTATCCATTCTAACCCATACACATCACTCAACCAATAAAATTTAGTCATATCATCCTATTACATCGCTGGAGCGAATGAGAAGCCACCACATGTCAGAAACAACATTGAAATACGTAGGAAAATCGCTGGAAACGAACCAGCTAAAAAAACATCGCTTCAGATTTTGTGCGACAACGATACTTGATCCCTGGTCACTAAAGAAGTCAACATGCGCCTTTACCACTGTACCAAATGTGCTTTTAATTTCTTTCTAATTATATTTCTCGTAAAATATCGGGGTGTTACAATACTATTCATTTATATTCTATTCTATGCTTTAAAAGTGTTCATATACTTATCTCAAAGGATAGAAGTATACTCACAAATCATTAACAAAATTTACCTATTTAAATATAATTCAATGGTTTGAAAATAAATGTTACTAAAACGTTGTTTATGACAAACCCAAATCACTTCATTTATAATTATCATCTTTAAAACTCTCTTTAAGGGTCTATTTACTTTTATAAGGGTTTAAGACAAGTGTTACTTAAACACTTGTCACAATATACCCAAAACCATTTCACACTTAACAATTTTCTTTAAAACTTCCTTTTAAGATATAAATATATTTAGGTGTTAAAGACAATCCTTTCTTTAACATTGTCTGCTACAACCCAAAATCTTTTACTTATAGTTATCTCTAAAATATTAAGTATCTAATTATATCCCTAAGTATAATTAATAATAAGGGTTAAAAGCAAATTTTACTAAAACATTGTTTACTACAACCTAAAACCATTTAATACTTACCATTAACTTTAAGACATTCATTTTATAGATCAAAGCATATCCACACTTATTAATTAAGGTAATATACTTATAATTAATTTCACAAAACCATTTATTTTAACTTAAGTGTTAAAATCCAAACTTCCTTATCATATTTATAAAATACTTAACTTACATGTTTAAAACACACACACACACACGCCCACACACACACACACGCCCACACACACACACACACATATGTATGTATCTATATGTATCTTTAAAATACTTATAATTATATTTCAGGAATTTATAGAAAATACCATGTAAAATCACTAAGTTTTGAAATTTAATAGAAACCAAAAATACACATGTTTTACTTAAAAACCTTAAATTTAAAAATTTATAAATAATTATCAAAAATATTTTTTTAACTTGAAACTACTTTTAAAATACTTATATATGTTAGAAAATACTTCTAAAAATAATTAGGAAAAATAATTAATTTTAAACATGACTACCCAACTTAAAAAAAAAGTTATTTTAGCGAACTACTTATATAGCGACCTTTTTACTTTAAACTTTCTTTACTTTTTTGTTTAGTTATGAACCTTTTTAAACCATGATACATTTACATTATTAAGTAGTCATATTTTAATTATTAAAACCATGAAGAAATCCCTATGGGTATCTTTCTAAATGTTGTTTAAAATTTCCAAAAAAGTGTCTTTTACAAAGTGCCCATATGGCAACTATTTCACTATAACTTACGAAAGTTTGTCCTACAATCTCTAACACTTTCCAAACAAATTCTTTTATCTTAAATACACCAAAATATGTGTGGAGAATATTCAAATGTATCACAATATATTCGTATTTTAACCAATTTAACATAATACAAGAGATTATAAAGTGCATTTATAACAACTTTTTTGCTTCAAACATTTGCAACACACTTCAACTTAATACAAAACATTCTCAAACATGTACACATCAAGTCATGGCATTGTTACAGATTTTAGAAGGTTTATAAGAGAATTTATATATATATATATATATATGTGTGTGTGTGTGTATGTGTCTGTGTGTGTGTTATCATTTGCTTTCAAAAGCATGAGGGGTCCAAAAGTTAATAGTAGAGGAGAAGGAATGACCTCCAGATCCACTAGGGATCAACTTCAGCAACAAATGGCACAGATGGCTCTGACGGGACCTTCAACAGAGAAATATCCACCTCGTCAGTTCTATGCTTCAAAACCCACTTTCTTATTGGTGGATGAGGAAGAAGGACCTTGGCAATAAAAGACAGAGGCAATACTTCCATCGAAGGAGAAATAGTAGAATTATCATGCTTACAAAGTCAGGTATACGCCCAAAAGAGCAACATGTCGTACAAATGTCAGGCTTCCAACTATAGTAAATATCAACAATAGCCACATGACTAGGAGCAGAAAAGACTCTAAGCTTAGATGGTAGCGGATCATCCGTAGTAATTTCAATCAATGCCTTAGCATAAACAAGCATTTTCCTGGAAACTGTATTAGCACAAAACATTTTAATTTGCCCACAAGGCTCACTAGCTAGTCTAAACCAGTCATCAGTTGCAAAACAGAGGGAATGTGAGAAAATTGAGCCTATATAGGAATCGATAAGACTTGCTCCTTGGCATTGTCAATAGATGCACTCCATTTAGTAATAATAAAGGGCTTTCCTTCAATGAGAGAAGGCCCGATTTCTAGTGCACAAACCTCTCCTTAGGCTTAGAGAATTTGAAAATAAAACATCGAGTTGTCGAAATGCACTTGCAAACCAGCACCAAGCTTCCATTTTTTCTAGCAATGATCCTTAACTACATAATAAGACCCAACCAAGTAGTCCGACCAGTAATCAATACATGCTCGAAGAACCTCCGGAAAGGAACCATAACCCTATTTACTTCGGTCATTACAAAAGAACGTGGCTAATAAACACCAGCATTCCTAGGCAGCATAGAAATAAAGAGGACCGGCTATTAATTTTGACAGAAGGAGCAAGAGGGTTGCTGATAGATATGCCGACTAGAGGAGCATAAAGAGTTGGTATGGCTAACAAAGGAGGTGCTTCAATTACAAGAATAGAGGCAGCAAAGGATTTCTGATAAATGGGATCAGCATTGGCACAAACACCTTGTGTGCCTTCCTTATTGTTCAAAATATCGTCCTCAATACCAACAGTTACACCAGCATCAACCACCATTAGCTACCATCAACTAAAACAGGCTGAGTAACCACCCAATTTTTATCAGTATTATCAGGATTAGCAACCAAAAAAGGTAAAATATAGTTATCAAAATTCATGTTTTCCAATTCAGAAATTGGAGCACTAGTAGGCAAGGAGGCAACAAAATCATCAGCAAGAGAATAGAGCGAGATTGACAGATGTAGATGGATTGTAGAGGGAAGAAATGGATCATCTTACTAAGGAGACACACGGCGGCCTAGATCTAAAGATGGAGTGGCGTTGAAAGGAGCACAAGATCCGATCAACGACCGTAGCTCTTTAATGGCAGAGGCATAAGTAGGGGGTTTCGATGGCCTAGGCATGGATGGGAAGAGCAAAGGATGAAGGAGAGGGAAAGTGAATGGTAGGAGTGAAAGCTATGACCAGAGGACAGATGTCGTTACTTTTTTTGATCGATCATATTTCTATATTACATCAAAGTATATATTTTTGCAAACACATTTCAAAAAATAAGTTTTCTATCATTAGTTATAATTTAAAAAGGGATTAACAAGGTTATACAATCATATTTATTTACATTAAATCCAAACACAAATATTTAAATAATTTATATATTTAAATACAATGTGTTCAAAATTCTGGGTCGCTACTGGTCATTAGTGAAATTTGCAAGTCATAGATAATCACAATTTTAGCTTGTTGTCAATCATTGTAACCCTACATGTCGTTCCAGAGAAACATCAACCTTAGTAAATGGAACCCATAATTTATGATGTTAATAATTTCTTAATTTGAACCATTCATTCCAAACAAAATATAGATAGATAATCATGTTGGAAATGCATATGTATTAATTTGATTTCTGAAATCTAATGAGGCTGCTCGATTCCTTGAACTAATAATTGTGTTCAAACTCTTATGTGACTCCACGTCCTTCATATCTTAGAAAAATAAAAGAAACTACAAATTCAATCAGTAAAAATCACAAAAGAAATCATGGTGAATCCACCTTCTCTACTGCAATTTCCCTTCATTAAGTTTCAACGCGACCAAGCCGTAATACATATTCAACGCGACAAGCCGTAATACATATTTTAACCCATAGATGCACATAGATTCAACTTGAAACACAATACATTATTTGTAAATATTAAAACCACCTTCCTTATTCTCAATATTAAAATATATGTATGTGTGTGTATGTGTGTGTTTGTGTGTGTACATAGATTATCCATATAATCAATGTTTGCATACTGACATGAGAAGCGCTATTTTGTCCATCCTTGAAGTCCTCAAATTACCCTTTCATAATTATCCAGCTATTATATAACATTTAGAATTTCAAAAGTTACAAGGTTTTAATTAGTCAAGGAAAAAGTAAAGAAGCCTAAAATAGGCTAATTTATCTAAAAACTATAGTCGGACTATTCTATTCTAGCTAGTGCTTATTAATGTTAATATTGGAAAATGGGCTAATATTTAATTACCCTATCCTACCAAATTATGAAAAAATTTAAGTGGTCAAATGATTAACGGAAAACTATAAATTTAAAATAAATGTAGTTCTAAGTCGCTCAGTTTGACCTAATACATACATCCATATAGATACATACACACACACGCACACCCCATGCACACACACATACATATGCGTATGTGTATACATATGTGCGTGCATGTACGTGTGTACATCTTTATTAAAGAGGATAAGATTCATATAAATTGGATGAATGTATTTGTGTGCATGTATGTGTGCACATTTTATACCGTACATTAGTCAATTGGATGAAGGGTAACTCCGAACCAGTATAAAATCCTGGTGTGTTTTTTCCTTTTACTTTTACTTTTACTGCATTTACTTTTATCTGAGTTTTGTTTCTATGATTGTTTCTGTGATCAATAATTGCATAATTCTAAGTATAATTTCAAAAGATTTCATATAAATTTGAAAACACTATTCACCACCCCTCTAGTGTTAATTTAACCTAGGGATCTCTATTGCGCAATCTTACATTTGGTATCAGAGCATTGATTTTCAAAATGTCTATAATCTGATTTTTGAAAAGATTAATGGCTACCAACACACGTAATAGTATTATTAGTAACACGATTAATACACGTGTTAGTAATTCATTTGTTGAAGGACAATCTACTGTTTAGCCACCACTTTTTAATGGCAGTAACCACATATATTGGTCATGTAGAATGAAAATCTATTTACAATCAATTGGATTAGGCACTTGAAATATCACACAAACTAAATACTGAACCGAAGACTAATTTTGCACAATGGACCGCTGAACAAAAGGCAGATGCACAAAGTAACTCTAAGGCTAAGATTATACTATTCTGCTCACTAGATAGAAATGAATTTATAGAGTATCTATATGTAAGTCTGCATTTGAAATTTGGAGAACTTTGCAAGTTACAAGTGAAGGCACAAATATGGTTAAACAGATCAAGATTTCCATGTTAACAAACCAGTTTCAGTTATTTAAAACGAGTCCAAATTAGTCCATATCTGATGTGTATAGTAGATTTCAAGATATAACACACTCACTTATTGCATTGGGTAAAGTTTCTCCAAGGAGGATCAAGTTAAAAAAAATAAATCCTAAATTCACTTACTCCTGAACGGGACCAAAAGACTCTTGCAATCGAAGAGGCTAATGATATTAGCAAACTAAAGATTGAAGAGTTATATGGCAATTTAATGTCTTTTGAGGCACAAATGCAAGGCAGAAGAGAAAATAAAGGCAGTAGAGAAGAAATCCATAGCATTCAATGCAATAATGGATAATTTAGATTCATATAGTGATAATGATGAATAAATTGCTTTCATAAGAAGGAACTTCAGAAAATTCCTAAAATATAGGAAGGTGAACAATTTTTAAAGAAATGACAACAAAAAATCTTAAAATGGAAGTGGAAGTAGAAATGACATCAGATGTTATAACTGTGATGAACCTTGTCACTTAAAACAAGACAGTCCGCATCCCAAGAAAATGAAAACCAAAGCAGACACTAATTCATCTAGAAATTAGAGAAGAGCCAATACTGCAACATTAGATGATTCAGACACATCATCAAGTGAAAATGAATCAGATATGGCAATAGTCAACTTGTGCTTCACAACAATACAAAGTTCAGATATAATTAGTGAAATAGGATCATAAAAAGGCACACATATAATATATTAAAAGCTTTATACCATTTTAATTTTTTATTGTTTGATTGTTAGGAATACCCTGTAGATTAATAATAATAAATATTATATGATTTTTGTATTTTTTATAATATAATAATATAAAACATGTTTAAAATAATTTTTAACTATTTTTGATACTTTTCAGTAAATAGAATAACTATAAATATTTATATGTAAAATAAAATAGGATATAGTTAAAAACAAATCACTTTTGAAAAATTCAATGCATATGTCGACATACACCCCTAGAATATGTCGACATACACCCCTAGCATATGTCGACATACATGTGTAGAATTTCAATTTCAATTTCAAAATATAAATTTTCCCTCTACCTTTTCACCTACCTCGTTTTTGAACAGGTGTCTCTTGACCGGGGATGACATTTGATTCTCTATTTATTATCTCCATCTCTTTTCATTCAATTCACCTTTCATTTCAGAATTTAGACCTTCATCAACTCTCTTATCTCCTTAAAACATTCATCGATGGCTCCCTCAAGCACTCCTCCATGAGATTCTCCATAACGATCAAAAACTTTCTCTTCCTTGATCAAGAAGCCATGAAAACTTATATTAGCTATATGAATTATGGAAAACTTTCTATAGAAAAGCTTGCTTATTTTAATGGTTTTTCTACTTATGAAATTGACACACTTTGTACTCAAAACGGAATTCTCGATTTAATTGATGCTTCTCAAAATGATTTTTTTTGCAATCTACACTTGGTCAAAATGTTTTATGCAAATTTGAAAGGTAAATTTCATGAAGGTGGAGAAGGAGAAGTGCGGAGTAGTGTTAATGGAACTTTAATCATTTTAAATTGCAAACTTTTGAATACCATTCTTGGATGCAAATCGATTGGAATGGACCTTACTTCTTTCGAAATTGATAAGCATGATCGTAAAGATTTTCATAACATTTTCGAAGGTGGTGATAATTTTGAGTTTAAAAATCGGAATTTCCGTCCAAATGCTAGAATTTTTAATCTTCTTTTGCAACATGCTATCACTCCTTGTTTGGAAAATTTTAATAACCTACCTTGAAAGTTTGTAAAGCTCTTTTTGGCATTTATGGTCGATATGACATAAATTGGGCAGAAGTTAATTTCATGGTATTTATCTTACCAGTATTTTCAACTACTTTGTCGTTGACTTTAAAGGAGATGAATTTGTCTCTCGTAAAGTGTTTAATCAAGCAAATATAGCTCTTATGAAAATTTCACCAATTTTTGAGCCATATAAAACACTTGCGGAGAAAGAAAAGAGGTTAGCACAAGAAGAGGAGGAAGAAATGCAAGAAAAAGAGGAAGAGGAAGAAGAGGAACAAATGGATATCGAAGAAGAAGAGGAGGAGGAGGAAACCTCCTTAGAAAGCATTGAATATCCACTCCGTCCAACCAACCAAGACCTTCTCAACAATTACAAGAAGATTGTTGAAAATCAAAATATTCTTAAGCATTCCGTGAGTAAGAAGTTAAAACACTATTTCTAACAAAATGGACAAATTCTTCGGAAAAGTGAAACACAAGCTTGGAATCTCTTCATCATCCTCTTCATCCACGTCCTTCTAGTTTATATGCAGTTGTTTTAGTGTTTTGTATTTGGTTGTTTTAGCTTAAGTATAGTTTGAATCTACGTATCTTTTCATTTTCTGATCTTCTATGTACTCTCTACCTTAATATTAATGAAAAATCTATTTACTTGCAGTTATACATTGATTATCATCTCTGCAAATCATAATTAGTATAACAATATAAGTTAAATACATTAGAATATAAGAAAAACTGTTTTGAAAATTTGCATGGATATGTCGACATACTTAGATATGTATGTCGACATACAACGATAAGTTTTCAAAAAGATTTAATTTTAAAAATTTAATAGACATCAAACGTCTATTCAATTCCAATGACTTTCCACCCTTTAAATACACATTCAAACCAGAAATCACTCATTTTCTAATCTCTTTCTTCTTCCTTTACATTCCTAAACTTCGAATCATAAATAACGGTTTCTACTATTCATAAATTAATCGAAAACCTTGAAACAACTTTTGAATTTCCAAAAACATTCTCTCTTTCATCCTACGAAACTAGAGACACTTAGAATTGAGTCAAATTCAGATGATCAAGAAGTAGGAAAGGCATTTTGATGTGATTCGATAGATGATCTCAAACCTAAACAAAGAAGAACCAATCGCTAATCCAAAGTGCACTATCAACAAAGATGATGAAATTGGGAGGCTATAAAAGCAGCTCCCATCTCCGGTGCTGATGGATGGGTTGAAGTCCTACAAAATGTCTAGTTTAAAAATAGGTTTGATTGTGTGTGTGTGTGTGTGTGTGTATATATATATATACATATACACACACACACACACTTAATTTGACTGTATTGGTTTGTTTGGATTTTATTAGTTTTGAATTTGTTTGAATTTGAATATTGCTTGGTATGTGACATTATGTATGCTTGAAATTAATTGAAATATTGAACAATGTTATCACATTTTACATATCATATTTCTTATATATCATTCTTATCATTTTGTATTTCATGATCATATTACTTATCATTTCTATATCTATCTAAATCATTATAAGTATATAGTGTTTTATATGGGGAGGGGGGTTAGAATTAATGTTAAGAGATAAGGTTAGAATTATAGTTATAGCTGGCTATTTTTTATTGATGAAAAAGAGGGAGAAACATGAAAAATACTGGGCATAGATTAAGGGGAATTTTATTACGCATAGATCAAGGGTGGGTCATATTTTATTATATACAAAGTTGTCATCATGAAAAATAGGGAGATTGTTGGTACTTGAGATATCAGTTTTGGCGACAACTACTTTTGAAAATCATATAAAATATAAATACTAATGTTACACGTGTGATGATTTTAGAAGACTGTACAGTATCAATTAAAGATTGAAGAGATTTAAGATGTTGATATAGAGACTCAAGAGCTAGAGAATGAAGATGCATGATAATGGAAGCGTTCAAGATTTCAAGATATTACAGATAAGTTATAGAGTCATAGATTTATGTTAAAATTCGGATAGCACTTGATCTCCTCTCATCTCTCTCTCTATTTTCAAATAAGTTTTAAATATATTTTTCAAAAAGCTTTTAAATATTTTTTAATTTCTTATACTTATACATATTATTTTAAGTTTACTATATTTTACTAAGTTATTATTTTATTAAATTTTGATTTATATTTTTTATTTTTCAAAAATCTATCGTATAATTTTACTCAAGTTTTATTATGATTTAAAAGTGTATAAATTTTGTTAATCATTTTTACAAAGTATCAAATTATTTTACAAAGCGATACATTTTCAAAATAATATTTTAAAGTGTCTTTCAAAATTACAAAGAGTATGTCGACATACTCTACCCTTATATGTCGACAAACTAGCTATGATTTTCAACCAAATTTCAAAAGAAGTTTCCATGCATCTATCTCTTCACGAATGGACATGACCGTTATCGATCAGTGATGATCCTTAAATTACATGGATGATATAAGAATTTGTTAAACAACTAAAAGGTCTCATCAAACTATGCCTATAGCCCTCTATTTATAGCTATTGGTTAACGAAAATAACCCGCTTACATTCTTGACCAAATTTCCCACATTCTGGAGTGGATAATTAAAGAGATCGTGGCCATGTCATGAACATTCAGGGATCGACACCGACCCATGCTTAGGGATCAGTATCTATCCACATACTTGTCTTCTAAATTTCCATTTAACTAATGTTGATGCTTGTTTTGCTCATTTCTTCATCTTTAATGCTTTATTTGCATTACTGAAGGCATGGACTTGAGTAAACTCTGGGTTCGGAGTTAGAACAGTGGTGTCTGACTTATGCTTCGGTTGCGAAAGTTGATACAAACTTGCGATCCATCCAACAAAGCATGCTAGTTTGTAAACACCTTAGCTTGACATGGCATGGCGTGAGTAGCAATATGTAGGAGCTTTTAGGGATCGGTACCGATCTTCGATCAAGAATCGGTACTGATCCATGACTTCTTGTGCTTCTTACTTTGAAGTTGTCGCTCGTTGGTAGGAGGTGTGCAGGCCTTTGTCTGGATGTTCTTAGTTACCTTTGGACTTCATTCCTCGGTTTTTCTTAGCAACTATTGTGGATTCTTGCTGGATACTTTCTCAGTTCAATCGACCTGATACATCCAAATATGGCTTGTTCACAAAGCTAGATAATAATATGTATACTTGAAGATCTAATTATCGAGAAAAAGAACTCTAATATCCTCCAACCATGACATAGCTGCTTAAATAATTTGACTAAATTGTATAATTGCAGATCATCTAGGAATGATAAAAACATTGATAGCCCTCCAACATTTCGTAATCCACTGTTAGCAATAGTATGAATATGAATAATTTAGTATGAACAAAGTAAAGACTTCATTCTGTTTAAAAAATATGTATAGATTTGCACAATTCAAATTCTTGATCCTATCATGAAAATATTATTCATCCTTGGATGGTTATAGCTCTCAAACCCACTTACGTGGAAAAAGAAAACTTAACTCATGGTTATAGCTCTCAAACCCACTTATGTGGAAAAAGAAAACTTAACTCATGCGATAACTTACCAACACTCATCCAACTATGTAAACAACGATCGGTTGCAGATAAATAACTGTACATTACAAGATAAGGTAAAAAATATAGTACACAACTCCCGGTATAGTTGCCACAATATCAATATGCCTATTAGCAAATCTGTTCTGTAGTTGTCAAAAAAATAAATCACTTGTTAGTTTGAAACTCTAAATTACAGTGGTAACTAAAAAGTGCGCAAGTGAATTTGCACACCCAAACTTCATTGAATATTGCTTCTCCAATGCAAGTGCAAGTTTGATTGACTACCTCATAGAAAATCAAGAAATTAATAGGGTAATCATTCAAATAACACGGAAAAGTTTTGGAAAGCAGAAAATCTATTTGTATTTTTTTAGATAAAATGGCACCTATTGGAAGGAGATAGATAAACTTCAATATTTGAACGATGTGGTAAATACTAAAAAGTAGGAAAACGCCAATTTGCGTAATATTGATCGACCACCTTATCTTCTATATAATCTCACTCACATCATGCAACTCTACAATATAAAAAAAAGAGATAAAAAGAAAAAATACTTTACAATATTAGGCTTTATTTGCGGGAAGCTTTGATTCTTTGTATATACAGAATTAAACAATAAGTTGTAATAAAAATTCTTAACATCCTTTAAGGAAAGACTGGTCGAGTTTTCATGTTTATACTCAATATAATCAAGATGATGGAAAAAATTGCTTCCGAGATCCATAGTAGTAACTGAAAATAGCTAAACGGACACACACATACAGAACTAAGAAAAAATGTAAAATTACGTGCATATCTAGCTTCTAAACCCCTGTATTACCAAATACAATTTTCGCTCTATTTTAAGTGCAGACCAAATAAATTACCTGGGCCCCTATAACATAAAATCTGGTAGAAGGTTGGAATAGTCTTTGTCCTAGCACTCTTTCATATGGGTGGTTGAAAGAGTTTTATTTATGATGTTCTCTTTCATGAATCATTGTACTCAAACCTGAAACATTAACACATGAAACGGTACTTGAATTAGTATACAATCAAAATAATATAAGTTACCAAATTAAAAGAACTTAGAGAGCAAAGCAATTAGCATGGCTCGGACAATTATAACATAAATGTAACATGATAGATTTACAACTTAATGCAAATCACAAGAATAAAACATGGCTTATAACATGATATATTACACGTCAATATTGGTCATACATTGTAAAATTATATTGTAGGATTTTAATAGACAATACAATATACAATACATAGTAAATTAAAGTTAAAGTTGGTCCTTAAAACAAAAGATACGCAAATAAATTATGCAATACCAGCACACATGAAACTATCTATGTAAATTGTTTGCCCACTGTCATATGACTTTATGTGAACTCACCCATAATAGATGGGGTAGACATAAAAAAATAGCATTTAATCTGGTTATTTTGAATTACTTCGCAATGATGCGAATAAAATGGTAGAATAAAATGTAGCGAAACTACAAAGTATTCCTAAATTTATAAGTACTCAACTTTTTATATGAACAGTAGTAAATTGTACGAAGTTGAAAATTTTCAATCCACTTTTCTCGTCCTTTGTAACATACTTCTTTAAATTATTATTTTTTAGTAAAAAGTAAAAACCGAGAATGCATATCCTAGTATAACCGCACAACGGTGGAGAAACCAACCGTTCGATTGTATAACTTTGATAAGAAATATACATTTAAAATTTTTGTTAGTATTACTTAAACATTAAGTGATAATATGTTGGAAAAGAATAAATTGAGATTTGAATCTGAAAATATGAATTTCAAATTTAAATATTAATCAAAGCATTCAAAATTGTTGATTTGAAATTGAAATTTTAGAATTTGAAAATCATAATAGATTTGAATTTGGAATCTTTGATGCGCGAAATAAAGGAGGAAGTTTAGGGAAGCCGCGATGAGACAAGATTCACGTTTTTAGGGATGAGATAAGATCCACGTTTTTAGGGAAACCGCGATGAGACAAGATCCACGTTTTTTTGGCTTCAGAAAAATTAATTTTGGCTAGTGACAATAAGCAAACCTCCCTAACGGTCGGTTTGACTAGTTAGATTACATTATATTCTATAGATGAACTAATGTAAAAAAAATCTTTTTAAAAACTAGTAGTCCAACATTAGAAAATTTGCATACCTCATATCGTCGTTGATCTAACAAACGTAAATATACACAGGCTCAAAGAATTAAGTCACGCAAGAGTAGAATAATTGACCAATGAAAGCATGCCTTGGTAACACACTAATGAACGGTAGGGTAAGACCGACAACCATGGAGGTTGGCATGAGGAACAGCCGTTGGTACAATCAAATTGCGAAGGTCGGGTGGGTTACGACATCATTTTTCTCTTCAAAGAGAATTTGACTTCCATTGCCCTAAATTAAAATTAGGGGTTGGTTTAGGTAGTAAAGGGAATAAGAAGGTTAGGTTTAGGTGGTAACGGGAATGAGAAGGCGAAAAAATAAGACGTTGTGATGATTGATTTAGAAATACCCATGGCAGAAGCTTATTCAATTTCACTGAAAAGGCAGGGGCTTCAGAGCTAACTATTATATACTTAGTATTAATGGTATAGTATTGATTTATTAATTGGCTTTAATTAATTATAAATTTACAATACGCAAACTATGGAAAATTAGCTATATTTATCTTTCCATAATATTACTAATAGTAAATGTTTTCTTCACTTTAACATACTCTTCAAAATGGCTTATAAGCAAAGTTTATCTTCTTCAATTCTCGTAAATTCATCATCTTCGTCCTCGAAAGAATCAAGTGATTACTTTCCAAAAGGAAAGAGAGTTAAAAATGCAATCACTTTAGATGGACATTTGATTAGACATGATGGAAATCCAATAAAATTAAAAATACGCAACGTAAATTGAAACGTCAACATAATGCTATTATTATGGAGCAGAGGAGGATTAGGTCGGAGTAACAACTGCAAGATGAAAATTTGAATATCATTGAACGGATATTAATGGCATTCCGTGGGAATATTCAAACAAGGAATAGCATTAGCATTAACCATTCAGTAAATTTATATAATCCATAGAGATTACCACTCTCTAAATCATATCCAACAACACCCTTCGGATATCATGACTAGAGAAGGTCATTTGATTAGTAAAATAGCATTTCTTTTTATAAATATATATTTAATAAATTCTTGTATTTATGAAGTTATATTTTTAAATAAAAAGCACTCATCTATATTTTTTATTGAAATAATGAGTCAGACGTTGATTAGTCTATTCAAATGTCTGAGATATGTTCAGACGTGGTGGAAGACCATTCAGACGTCTGACTTCTTTCTGAAATTTTGTATGTATGTGTATATATATATGTTTTGACTTTATTACCTCGTACGTTGAGTCAGTCACCCCGTTGACTCTTCATCCATTCAGTTTTAAAATAGCCTTTCATTCCTTCACATTCATTTAGCTTCACCCTTATTTTTCAAAACCTAAAGGTTTCTTCAATGGTACTAGAAGTGCCTCCAAAACCAAAAAAGTTCCAAGAAGAGAAAACCAGATAATCATTTTTCGATCAACCTCTAGTCAACACACAAGATCAAATAAAGGCTTGGCTTTATCATGATCCAAAAAATATGCGTAGGTATGGAGTTTTAATGATAATGAAGCTTTTTAGTGTTGTCTTTTACAATGTAGATGATTTCCCTACTTATAACCTTCATGCTTTAACCGATACAGCTCATGTTACTTTACTAATTCTAATAATGTTTAAATGGACACTCAAACGTAAGACATTTCCTAACATGATGGGAAATTTTGTTTAAATACACAATGATTAAGGATATATATGGACCAGTGTTTACGACAATTTTATAAAACATTAATATAATCACGTGGGCCAAATTTCAGAAACTGGTTATAAGGGAATTGAATTAAAAGAGATAGATACCAAATATCGTAGGAGAAATCTAATTGATCATCACTTATCGAAAAATCAAGCCACTAAGCGAATTTCTAAAGATTTACGCCCTAGTCCTTATCTTTTGGAACATATGAATATCAACACTTTTATTCCTTTCAATTGTAGTCACGAACAAATTTATGACAAAGATTTTAAGGCATTGTATGCTATTGGAGGTAATATTGAAGTAAATTAGGCTAAAATTCTACAAGATAAGATTTATCATTTTTTGAATACTCGAGAAAAATAATTTTCTATATACCTTACGTAACTTGTCTTATGATATCCAAAAAAGTTCCTTTTGTACTTAATCATGCAGACATTGTTACTTGCACAGGTAAGAAATTGTTCTCACTTATGAAACTCATTCAACTATCCCATAATATAATTCTTATGATGAGTATTTACAACGTTTTCAACAAAAAACCTCATCAGTAAGTGCAACCACTTGAGACAAAGAGGTAGAAACTCATGAAGAAATTGAAGAAGAAGGAAAAGAGAAAGAAGAGAGTGATGATTGTGATGAGTTGGTTAAAGTTATCCTTTCCAACATAGCTACCTTTGAAATACTACAACTACATAAAACCCAAGTTATCTTGTCACAAAACCAAAAATTCCTTCAAATACGCCTTTTCAAAAGTAACTCTAAAATGAAAACAATTGAAAAGGAGCTATCATGGATCAAGAATTTTTCAAGCCAAATTTAGAGGATGTTGTCAGGCAAATAAAGGTCTCCTTCTCCTATACCTCCACCGCCTCCTCCACCACTGCACCAAGGTGCTGGACCATCCACTGAGAAACCATCAAGAGAAGGTAGTAAGGAAGTGCCTGTGAGTTTGATATGGAATGCGAAGAAGGTGAAAAAGAGTTGCCACACTTCATGGCTTGGAATAAAGGTAATATAATTAATTTTTTTTCCTATTATTTCACTCATCTCATATTCAAAATGTCTTCATATACATTTTAGGTGCCCTTGGAGTTACAATGTACATTGTTGGCTATGTGCATTAGTCCTTCCTTTCTTTCACCTTGGATGTTGCTTTCATGAAGTCTTGCTATCAAACTTTGTTCGTTGGTTGTTTATTTCTAGCTTGTAAATTTGTTATGTATTAATGTAGTATCAAAACAATTTGTGGCATGTTTGTGTTATGGTGTGGTGTGGTGCTGATGACTCCGGACATGTTGTGTAATATGTAGTACATTTTTTGGTGCGTATATTGTTATGAATGAATATGTGATGCTTCCAATTATTTATTTTGTTCAAAAGTATATCAACATATGCAAACCCTTTGTTTCATCGTCGTTTTATTCCCTTTCTTTTTGATGTTTTTGTTAATGACAAAATAAAGAAAAATATAGGGCACATTGAAAAGGGGAGTATTATATATATAGTTATTTTCATAAAAAAGGAGCAGTCTTTTGATGTTTTAATGACACAACTATATATTTCTATAAATATTGCACAACTTCATCACTTATAGGGTTTTCTAAAAGAAGACAACTAGCTACTACAATCAAAGCATCGAAGATCAATTATTGAGTAGTCGTCATATTAAGTCTAGAATTTAATGTACAATACCCTTTGATGGTTATACGCTCAAAATATTTTTAAAATGATTGAAACTATTTTATACATTGATAAAATCAAGTTTTCAAAAGTTATATAATTCAGATGTGTGACTTCATTTGCCAGACATTTGAGTGCAAAAAGTTCATAAATTTTTTAAATGTCCAGATGTTTGACTTAATATCCCAGACGTTTAAAAAATTCAAATTATGCCTTGGAGCTCTTAGGAACAAACCCTATAAAAATTCATACGTCTAACCTATTTATTCAGGCATCTTAAGTACTTTAAACTTTTATTTTTTGAAGCAAGTCAGACTTCTGAATTATTTGACTAGATGTCTGATGAGGGTATTAGATATTTGATCGATTCGTCCAGACGTCTAACACTGTATAACCTAGTTTTCTAATAAGAGAGCTCAAGCATCTTACTCTATGTCCCAGTTGTTTTAATAAAGTCAAAAATTAACGTATTCCTTTCTGGAATACATTTAGACGTCTGACCACAATAGTTTAGACATCTGAATTTGTTCCAAAAATTTTTTAAAATAAAGGGACTGCCTTCTTAACTCAAACGTCCGAGAAATAATAAGCCTATATTTCTGAAAGGGAACCACCTTTTGAAAGGAAGAATCTGCTTTAAAGCAATGGGATCTCTTGAAAAATCTCTACTTTTTAGTAGATCTCTTCATGACTGTAAATATAGACCCATTTCATTCTTTGATTTCAACCAATTTTCTTGCTCTCTAATTCTTATTTTATTTACTATACTTTGAAATTGAAAGCATTATAAAATTACTCTCTACTTCCTATAATACTGCACATTCAATTCTCATGCCATCAAAGGTTGTTATAGGAAGGGTGTATTGAAGTGTGACTTATTTGTATTTTTAAGAACACATCGAAGTTAGAAAATAAAGCATTTTCTTTATAATTGGTTGAAGTCCTGATCTTGTGCTCAAATGGAGTCTATAAACCTATTCCTTCAGGTAAAGTGAGGATCATTGATAGTAAAAATCCTAAGTGGAGCTTAGGAATTGGATAGAGGATGGAAGGTTCGAACTAATATAAAAATCCTGACATGATTCTACTATTTTCTTTACTGTGCTTATCTAATTAATTTCTCAGATCTATATATTGTAAGATACAATCCAAATTATATTAGATCCTATATAACTAAGAGGGCCTTTCCTTTTAGGCTTTGAGCATTAATGGGCCCAATTACACATTTTCAAAACAAGGAGCAACGATGGCGTTTCCTTAGAATTTGTCATGGTATGGTAGTCCCATATAACAGCCATATGCGATTAAAAAAAATCCCAAGAACACTATTGTCTAACAGTGCAGCATCAATCTACAATCTTTTAGGTTACTCGATGCTAGTTACCGCACAAGGAGACATTAATCAGTGATTTAACTATGCCTTTTTGGTTATTATAGGACTCATATTTGAAGTGCGACTCCTTAGTACTGATAAGGTTAAGGGTGTGCCCTAGAGAAATTATGTAATTTGATTAAGTAACCTAACTCTTATAGAGATTCTTGTTTAAAATGAAGTAATCTAGCTTTAAATTTCTATTATGTGTATTTTTATATTGGATATACGAAGTATTTTATATAAATTAAATATATTAAGCAGTAAATCCTCAGGAAAAATATTTTCGATTGCAGTTGCGAATGTATTTGTAACCATGAGTTGGGAACCGACATTCAAATACTTATTCTTCAAATGTTTTCCATCAAGATGCATCGGAAAAAGGATATCGATGCATTCGTTGTGATTGGTGCACGCAATTCAGTCTATATGATGGACGCTGAATTACTCATGACCGTTAGGGATGCCAAGGATTTACATGCTTATGGTTTTTTGCAACAAACACAGAACTACTCAACAAGAGTCTTTTATAAGTTAACACGACTAAGTCAAAATAGAAGATCTAATGTAATGACGATGTGCAGTAGTCTTCAGACTTGAGGACACTATTGATATCAAGTAAATATGATTATGGTCAACCACACGATATTGCTAGCATTCGATGTCCGTAGTTGGGTAGAGGTTGAACTACTTGGAGTAAAACACTAGTCGAGAGAGGATTTGTCTCCTTTATTGTAGAAGGTTGATATCATTTAGTTAGCTTACAGTCAAAATCTTTAGCTAGAGTAAATCATTTAGTCGATAAATGCTATCGGGTTTAACAAAGGACTTTAAAGTATTTTACGCATCAACTAAGAATATTATTAGAGTTTTTGACCTTAGACCAATCTCTAGACATCTCGATGATATAGTGATGACAAAAAGAAAACGTGCATGAAAAATGTTATAAAGTGTAGCTTAATAAAGATTAGAAATTGGATTTCCCCTAAAATATCAATAAGCAACTAAACATGTACCTGATATTGTACTTGAACAAAGTCCATACTTACTTCTGTATTTAAATATTAAGTATTGATTGAGGACCGAGTTCAACCAGGGAGTCAACACAACTATGTTCTTAGCTAATATCTGTTAACCCGCCTTTTGGCAAGGCTATAGGCATGCGGATTTAACTAAGTCGATTTCTCAGTTATCGAGGATGGAATGCGGTATCTTTGAGTCGACTGGATCAATAAGTAACACGGTTCGTTTGGGAGTTGGTCCGGCTATGTTAGTACGGCTCGGCATTGGTGGCTCGGCTGTGTCATTGGCTTGGAGGTGAGATCGAAAGTGGATGTGGCCCGGTGTAGTGGTATGGTTCGGCTAAGAGAGGTTGTTTGGCATCGGCTGTTCGGTGTGGAAGTCATGGGTCATTCGACCAGTTATGGTTCGGTCAGATATGGGGTCGGCATAGAAGTCGCTCGGCATAGGAGTCGCTCGGCATAGGATTCGCTCGACATATGAGTCGTTCGACATAAGTGGCTTGGCGACTTCTAGTCCCGAGGCATGTGACTTCAGTTAACTCGGTGGACTATCAGGTGGATCGACATGGTTGCTTAGGGTGTGCTGCTTGGTGAAGGATGAAAGCTCGTATCTGGTTCAGCATACTAGAGCGCGGAGTGGTTCGGCATGGGTCGATTGAGATGGAAAGTGTGGCTCGGCTATGGCCTTGATGGGCTCAGGGTCACTTAGAAAGCCCAACAACTTAGGATTTGCCTATAAATACAGCATGTGGGGGTTCAAAAAAGGGATCTTTTCGGGGCTCTCTTGCTTTTTATTTCCTAAAGCTAAGGTTACTCTACCAGTTTGTAACTATAATTGATTCAAACATCAATAAAAAGAAACCATCTAGAGTGGACGTACGCCGGAGTTAGCCGAACCACTATAAAATCGATGTTCTTTACTGCATTCATTTTAATTTTGACTGTTCTTCACATTACCAGTCTCTACAGACATTCTATTTGTAATTTGTGACTTTGATTTGGTGCTTTCATCTGCATTTGGTTGTTAGTGACCAATTTTGGCGCTAATATTTTGGTGCTTTCACTGAGAAAGCAGGCACTCAGGGATTTTGAAGCAAGCAACTCAGGTTCTAGGAGGCAATGGCTAGGCCGTCAGCAAGGAAGCAAGTGACAGAAAAGAGCAATCAGGAGGGAAGTCAAGAGGCTTCTTCTGGAGCTGGAGCAGGTCAAGCATCCATCTACATCACCAGAGATGAGATGGAAGCGATGATGAAAAGGCAAGTGGAGATGATGCAGAACCTCCTTAGACGGTTTGGATTGGCGGGGACAGCCGGAGTTGCTAGAGTTCAGATTCACGGAGCTGGAATAGAAGGACTCAACAGGAAATCAAATAAAGCGGCTCAATAGGGCGCAGCCCCTATTCAACACACAACTGCTAAACTAGATGGATCCAGGTTAGGGGGTGTACCACCTGACAATGGTGGACCAATCCCTAAAGGAACTCTAGGCGATACCAAACAACAAGATGCTGGCAGGAATATGAGAGCGCGAGAGTTCAAGCTACCTACTCTGGAAGTGTACGATGGCAAGGCTGATCCTATTGATCGCTTGATGAGATACATAAGTCATATGGAAGTGCTGAGGGCATCGGAGGAAGTGATGGCCTGACGTTTCCCACTATACTTGACAGATATAGCTACTATGTGGCAGACAGTTGGAAGAGGGATCTATCAGGACATGGACATAATTGGTAGACAAGTTTCTAAATTAGTTTTGGGTTCATATCAAAGGGCCAAAGAACGTAATGACGTTAACATCGGTGAAACAAAGGACAGAGGAATCGTTCAGAGCTTTCTTAACTCAGTTCAACATCGCAGTTGCTTCGGTAGATCGGCTGGATCCATCGATGGTTTTGATGGCAGCAGTGTTAGGAGTCAAAGAGAATTCGGACTTCAAAGTGTCATTGATACGAGAACCACCAATGGACCTCGGGGAATTCTTTCACGAAGCTGAGAGATTCCTTCGACAAGAAGATGCTTGTTCAGATATGAGGTTAAAGGAGGTGAATGCGGCTGAGAATGGAGGGCCATCCAGTGGAAGCTCGGATAAAAATATCGGTAAAGGAAAAAGGATAATGGATGGCAATGGTAGCATTCCGAAGAGGCTGTGGAGGGAGTCAAAGTTTTCTTTTTACATAGATCTAATTGAGACTCTAAAAAGGATTTACTTGGATACTCGAGGGCACCTTCAGTATTAAAGACCGGCAAGGAGGGAACCTTCTGAGTACGAACGGGCATCGGGATAGCATTGCCTATTTCATGAGCTAGATGGGAACAACATGAACAATTGTAGGCATTTGAAAGATGTAACAATCTCGATTCTTGAGTCGGATTTAATTGGTAAATAAATTAAATTTTGGATTCAATTGTGAATTAATTGAGAATTTATTTGGATTTGAAATATAAAAAAATAAATAAATTGAGTTAAATTTTAAGCTGGAAGTTCTAAGAATGAAATATATTGTGAATAATTTTTTGGGTATATTTGAATTTTCCAAGATAAATAAGGTGTATGGTTATTTATATAAATAGATTATCACTTGAAATTGATTTTGAAATTGAAATTCAATAATTAATATTTTTATAAAAGTAATTGGATTTAAAAGTTATATTTGAAAAAAATACATATATGTATCTAATTAGAATTGTAGGTATATAATCTAATTTGATTTCAAAATCATTTGTTATAAATGTATAAGTACAAATTAAAATGTATGAATGTCAAATCTTAATATGTATTTAATTTTTTTAAAATTAATAAAGCCCAATACCATTTGAAAATAATAAAAACATAGATTGTATGTAACATTAAAACATAGGGTAATGTAAAAAAAGAAAGTATTCATTTAAAATTGAAATTTCAAATAAATTAAGATTTAGAAACAAAGTTATAAATTTATTTGTAAACAAGGTCTAATAAAAAGTTTAGAATATTTTTCTTTTATACTTGAAATGGATTAGTTTTGTACATATTTAAACTAAATAGGAAATATATTACGTAAACATATGTAAATATAAAAAAATCAAGTAATTTATAAAAGAAAGGGGTTTAAATATAAATTAAAAATGAAGGAAGGTTTGAAACATAATTTTTAATAAAACCAAACATAGGGTTTAAAACATAAATTGGTTGTATACACTTGTAAACCATGCACATAAAAATTTTACAAGTGTAAAAGAATGTAGTGTGAAATCAAACAAGTGGCACATTTTTTCTTTAAGTTTAATTTTTTATAAATATTAGTAAAGAAGAAAGCAGGCTGTTCATTTTCCCTGTACATAATTTCTTTCTCAAATCTGAAAATCAGTTCTTCTCAAAACCAGAAAATTTATCAAACATTAAAACTTGAATACCATTCCTCAAATCTGAAACCAAAATCAATTTAAAAGCTTGCAAATAAACTTCAAATCCTCTCAAACCAGAGCCTGTAACCATTCTTAAAAACCTGAAGCAGCTGAATCAATTCAAGTAAAGTTCAAACTCAACCTGGATCAAAGCAAGATTGTTGAATATGCGCTTATATGATTTTGTTTGATGATAATAAACATATATACATTCGTTAAATGTATTTGTTAATATACTATTTATTTTCACATATTAAATAAATATTTGCTGAATAAAATAAATAACATTGAATTTGAATTCAAACGAATATTTTATTCAAACAAATATTTATTACAATTTTGATAGTAAAAATTCAAGCTCTCACTATTCACTATACAACTTTGATACAAATTCAGTTACATCACTATTTTACATTTACAGTTGACCTCACTACATATCACTCACACTCGCATTTATCTTCAACTTCATTCTAGTTAGAATCCAGCATCTGAGCAATCTGCAAAAATATTCACTAACGCAGTAAAATTGAAAAAGAAATATTTTTGCAATATAAAATAAAATGTGAATTTTTGAAAATAATATTTGCCTCAGTTATTTGGGTTGTTCGTCATCATTTATATTTGAATTCATCACACACGAACAATGTGACATGCACAGTGTATCACTGTACATGCCACAAGGCCGTGCACACCAATAAACACTTGATAATGCTACAGGGACAAGTGAGCACAAGGTCAAACCCAAATAAAAAGACGGGTTCAACTCAGGTGCAATATAAATAAAATATCGACCTAAGCACAAGGTCAAACCCGAGTTGTGAAACTGGATTCAACACAGGTGCAACTCAAATGCACACATGAACGCTATGATCAAAGTATGCATGTATACATATCGACCAGGCAGCAAACAAAGTCAACAAAACATGCATCATATACATGGCAATCAAACTGAAGTATAGAGCATAAGCAAGTATCAATGAACTGGTCAGAACAAAGCCATATGAAGTAGATATGGATATGTAGGCATGTCAAAAAGACCAACTCAATGCGACTCAAGAGTACACATGATACATGAAGTAATGCAATGCTCAAAAGACATAGTACACAAGCCTGCAACTTCAATCCAAACCAAACTGCAACAAGCAGCAGTGTGCAAGTGCAAAGACAAATGCACATGTCAACAGAACGCAAAGCCAAGCATATACAGGAATGCACCAGAGTGTAGGCAACATGGCCAAAGCTATTCAGATCAACACAACAATAATGGTGATCAATATCCAGATGTCAACATACATGCAAACTGCTCTTGTATCAACAAGTGCTAGCCAGAAGAAGATGCATCAGTAGAGTCATGGCAAATTCGAGCTAATATAAATATACAGAGACACCATACAACATACACAATATGAAGACTACCAGTGCACAGACTCAAGGCAACAAGAATGACCAAAAATTGTGCAACATGGTCAGAAGCAAGGCAACAGAGACTCAAGCAACAACATGGACTACAGTAAACATATATGCATAGGTACAAACAACAGTGAGCACATTCATATGTACAAATGCAAAGAACAGTGGTGAAGCAGTGCAACATCTACGACAGCAAGTACATGAATGCAAACTACAGGAATGAATATCAAGCGATACAACTGCAAGTATCAAGACCGGTGAACAAAACTGAAATTCAAATACCAACTGCAAATATCCAAGTACATCAACTCAATAACAATCTAGGAAAACCAGGTTGAACAACTACAAGTACAGGTTCAAGGCCAGAATGACCAATGAATGCAACTACAGGAAGTCAACAAGAGAATTCATGAATGTATACTGAAAGTAAAATCAAGTGCGTATGCAATTACAACCAAAGTCGAATGAAAATCAACCGTGGCAGCCAAGGAGTTAATCGCAAGCAAAGTCACGGGTAATCAAGGATTTGACTAGGTTAAACATCGAAGTCGTGAAAATATACAGAAGTCAAGTGATAAAAATTCAAGTGCGTAATGCAGTATTGACAAAGTCAAAAATCAACACCGTGATGAGCACGGCAATTCAAAGCCGCAATTCAAAACCATGAATGTCAAGCAATCGAAGTATATACATTTATGAACAAGTCAATACAATCTCAAACATTCGATCAAAATCATATGGACGAGCAATATCAGTTGACAAATTCAAGTAAAAAATATATGACGAAAATCTAGGTATTCGACTCCTATAAAAACCCACAAATCATCATCGGCATATTCATCGAATTCAAGCATACAAATCAGTAAAGCAAAAGCATATAATTACATACCGAAGCAGGGAAAGAATTCGATCAACGAAGCAGCCGTGAGCAAAACAGTGAGGCAAACGATAACATATATTCGATCGAACAAAAGTTGGCTCTTCGAAGGCCCTAATTTGAATCAAGGAGGAAAGCCCTAATTTCGCAAGGAGGAACGAACGAGAGAACAACGACCGCCATCTCCAAATAAAAGAACGAGCCGATGATAATAAGAAGATAAAGAGAAAAGAAAGCGTGGCCCGGCCTTAATTTAGACTTGGGGTTTTAAAATTTATAATAAGGGTTTTATTTTAAAATTAGGGTTATTTTATTTTACATTGCTTTTAATTTGTATTTCATTTTTTTAAACCGTTTATTTTTCTAGTCGTGTGACTAGGGACAAGCTACGTGGCATAGCTTGAGAATTCGCAACTCAGTGGCTGAGTTGTGGCAGGGTTTTGAGCGTAGAGTTAGATTTAGTCGATAGCGGGTGTCGCGAGTTTACGTGTGTAAGCGAGGGACTATCTAATTTCTAGTAGAAACCTTGGGGGCAGCACGTAGGCAGGGTTTTGCCGAAGCTGGGTAAATTCTGTGTCGTTCTATTTCTGCATTTATTATTCTGCTATTATCTGTGCTGCTATTGTTCTGTGATCTGTGTTGAAATTATTTTATAAGCTTCCGCAATTAATTTTATAATTTATACTATCACCCTATTCACCCCCCCCCCTCTAGGGTGAAATCGATCCTACAAAGAATTGTTCCTGGTTCCAAAGGCAAAGAAATTGATCAAGTTCAAATTAACTAGAAACAAAAGGGAAAGCAATCAAACTTTCAAACCTGGAAATCAAAAATATAAATCAAGTAGGAGATCAGAGCAATTGAAAGCAAGCTTGAAGTTCAGATCCCAGATAAAAGTAAATCAAGCATATATTCAATTCAACATTAAAGTTCAGGGATAAATTTAGTTCCAGATTTTCAATTTCAAATCATCATTTCCAGGCTCTGTTGTTCTCTGCTTCCAAAAATCAAGGTGAGCAAACTTTAATTTTTAAAACCAGTTTCTTTGAATCCTATGCCTGTGAATCTGTGAATTGTCTTTACGAGATTTCTTGTTGTTATTGATAAATGCCTGAATGTATAGATCTACATATAAAGTATGTTTTCATGCCTGAATATGTTGTGTGCATAGGCAAAATATCTCTCTGTTCTTATGTTACAGGTTTTTAAACCTGTTTAAAAAAAATCTATATCTCTTAAACCAATCAATACTAAGTATTAATCTCAAAATGGAAAGTGATTATAATGTGGTAATATCAATTTTAAAAATAAGCACAAGTATAGTTAGGGATAAATATTTTGGAAATTTTAATATTACAGTAATGATCAATATAAAGTGGAAAATCAAATGATCTAATTTCGAATTTAAATTATATGAGCAGATTCACATTTCAAAATAATGATTTTTGAATATCATTTCAATATTTTTAATTTATTAAATCGTGATAAAATATGAGATGAACGAGATTGACATTTTAGTCAATCTCTGGTGATCGGCGTAACTAGAGGGGTCAGGGTTTCGGCTGAAGCAAGCCTATTGATGGTCGGTGTTGGGAAAAATGGTTGAAGGAATTCTCGTTACCAGTGGTGGCCGGATGAGATGAAAGTAGAGTTATAGTGCGTTATTTGGTCGTCGGCATTTTTGAGGTAATTGTAGAGTCGTAGGTGGATCGAGTTCAACCGCGAGGAGATGGGACTATGCGTTGCGATGTGGCGATGGCCTGGGTGAAATAGCATGGTTGATAATGGCCGAGATCGCCGGTGGTGATGGTTTTTTTCGATCGTGTTGGTTGCAGTGTTCGATCAAAATAGCTCGATTTCGATTTAGGCCTGGAAGTGTTGGATTGATGCTCGGGATCGATGGTAGGGAAGATCGTTGAGGTGTGGGAGGTGTCGGCAATGGTCATTGTGGCTCCGATGACCAGTGCACGTGCACGTGACATATTGTGTATCTGGTAATTGTTAAAAACTGGGGAAGAAGGGATGCACTCGAAGCTCAACCCGGGGATGATGATGAATGGCTCGAGTATGCCTGAGGGATTGTTAGCAATTATCGTAATTGTTTTAATATTTAAAAACAAACATAGAAAAAAAGAAAAGAGAAAAAAACAGAGGAGAGTGAACTCAAGTGATTGCTCAGGGAAAACTATTTGGGGCTCGAGTCGTATCGAGTCAGCACAATGATGCGTATACAGGGTTTTAAAATTTTAAAACAAATCCAATTTGAATTTAAATTGTTTTTGAAACAATGATAAGGTAAATTATCTTATTAAATCTCTATTTTGTCTTCTAAAACAAAATAATGTAATTTAGAAAGTGATTATTGTAAGTGTAATAATGTAATTTAGAAAGTGATTATTGAAAGTGTAATAAACTTTAATTAATCAATATTTTAGTATAAAATGATTTCAAGCATTTAATTTAAATGATGTAATTAAGTAATGAATTAAGACAAAAAGGTTTATCTTTAATTAATTTAGGTTGATAATTAAAGGTATAATTATTTGATTAATTTATTAAAGCAATTAATTGAAGATTTAATTACTTAATTACTTAAAGAATAATTTGTTAATGTGATTAATCTATGGTTAATTAATTAATGTAATGGACAATTAAAGGTTAATTAAGTAACAATTTAAAAGTTAATTAAATTGTAATTGAAGGGCAATTAATTAAAAGATAAATTTATTTATGAAAGTAAATTAAGGATAATTACTTTGTATAATTAATTAAAAGATAATTACTTTGTGTAATTAAATAAAAGCTAATTACTTAGTGAAATTAATAAAGGATAATTAATTAAGGGTTAATTAATTAATTAAAGATAATTAATTAAAAGGTGAGTTAAATAATTAAAGGTTAATTATTTAATAATTAAAAGTTGATGAATTATAATTAAAGGTTAAATAATTTGTTATAAATGGTTAATTAATAAATGACTAAGGAATAATTAATCAAAATGATTTGTAATTTATTAATGTTAATTAGCCAGGATTAGTAATTTATAAGTAATTAATCTGATTTGAATTAATCAGACAATTAACTTATCTTACTCATGAATGTTTGGATTCTATTGGATGACTGAATTGTTTGATATCGCTGATATGTGATGCTCTTTTTGATTTGAGCTGTGTTTAATGTAAGTTATTATTTGTGATATACATAATTGTGATCTGTGAATGAAAGATAAGCGTTATAGTTTATGCCACTTATCAAATATATTGCTGTATTTGAATATGTACCGATTGATGATGTTGCACTTTTATTGTGTGAAACCCCTGGACCACACTTATACACACACAAATATGGATTGCACGTGGAAATTGGTTAAGTCACAGATTTTTGAAATAGTTTTAAAATTGAATTTTTGAATCCAAATGGTTTTGGAAATGGATTGGGTTTAAAATAAAAAGCTTTTGATAAGGAATTTCAAAGATAAAAGTTATTTTTGAATAACTTGATTTAGTTTTGAGATTTGATTTAAATTTGAATTCAAAATTTGAAATTGAATTCTATTTATGATTTAAAAAAAAAGGTTATACAAGTTTATATGGGTTTTAAACCATTTTAAAAGTGTTGTATTAGGAATTTGAATTTAACCCAAAGACTTTAACTTGTATAAATAAAATCGGATTTTTTCGAAACAAAAACTATTTGTTTTCAAATAAAAAAGGCTTTCATATAAGAAATGAATTTCCAATTTGGGTTAAAGGGATTTCAAGTTGAAATGAAAATGGTCTTCCAAGTTATGAATAAATCGTTGGAAACGGGTTTGAAAACTATAAGTTAAATCCTTGTTTAAAGATTGGATGAGTTAATCCTAATTGAAATGGAAATCGTTTCGAAAATCTATGAATAGATCTTTGTGAACCTAGGTGAACTTGGTGAAATGAATCTTTTTGTTAAAAGATTTGAAATGGTAATTTGTTTAACTATTTGAAGAAAAGTTTTGGATTTTAAAAGTTGTGACTTAACTGAAATCCCATATCCATATGTTTTAAATATTGCGCTCACTATTCGGTTTAGCCGGGAGAGGACCTTGTGTCATATAAACCATTCCGAACAGTGATACGACGATAGCATTTAAAGACCGATGGTGAAGACCGGGTGTCTTCGTGAACGATAGGATAACCTATCGATTGTCTCTGCACCGAGTAGCTACGGTATAGAGATTTCCTAAGTGACGGGAAGTCCGATCGGGATTGTGAATACCCGGATTGCAAGGGCTTCTTCGGAAGTGCCTTCGGTTCTGTTCGAACCCGGAACAAACTTGTATGGTTGTATGTCTGACATTACACTTTGAGATATAAAACTGATCTCCATCAAATACATTTCTGTTTGGTGGCGTAGAATTTATTATCTTAGCTTAACACCCTTCTCCGAGACGTACGAGCTCAGAGGTTATGTAGTCGATAGTTATCAGTGATATACTCCCAATTTGGTAGTGTGGCATGCTGAGTGCTGTTGTGTATCATTTGTTGATCAAAGCATGGCTATTGTATAAAGCGTAACTTTGTGGACGAGACTGCATCAGGACCTCACACCCCGAAAATGGTCGAAACAGGAAAGACGAGACAAGGTTATGAGGGTCGCTCCCTTTATGGTGTGTCATTCCCTTTTGGAAAAGGGTGGTATCATGGTATGGAGCCCAGATACTTAACCCATATGGTCACTGCAAATCTATTACTTTGTGATTGCTTTGTGGTTGAGAGGTGCCTCGGATAAAGGTCGCAAACTACCGGGGGATGGCATGCTCGTGTAGTAGTTACCTAGTTACAGAGGTAACCCGGCCTTGTGTTGGCAGAGAGCTGGTTAAGCTCTCAGGACGTCCCTCCAGAGGCATACCCATGTGGCATTAGGAAGTTCATTAGCCGGACCATTTGTTGGAAATCCAATCTTCAATACGTGCCTTGTATGATTTTAGTTGTAGAACCTGCCATTTACTTATGGTGGTCACAACTGTTTAGATGATAGTTATAGTAGGCATAGTTCGGAATGTCTATGTTGGCTAGGATTAATATTATACTTTCGAAATGGTTTTTCTTCACTATGCACTAGTAATAATATCAAAGAAATTTTCTCGTATCAAGCATATTTGACTATCATAAGGAGAAATCTCCTCCAATTCTGCGTTTGCATTGTGTGTGTGGCGGGAGGCCTTATGCTAGTTTCATTTTCCAAAAAGCATTGCGGATTTATTTTAAACTCCTTTGTTGTTTGTTTTAATAGATAAATTGTTTTGTTTGCTCATACCAGTCCCACGACTGACCTGGAGTTTATTGTTCCCTTCCTAAACTCTAGGTGCCCACAATTTTTCCACACGGGCAGTCTAGAGTTGGGTTTTTCAGATAATCAATAATAGGTGTAGATTCGATAGCTTTCGAATTCTTTTGCTTGGTAGCTTTCAGTCCTTAGGAATCTTCTTCAGTCTTTGGACGACTGACCTTGCTTAGCTTTGTGCATCGTTATGGGGAGTTCGAGCTATTTCTGGATTGGTGCCTTGGAGATGGAGATTACCGATACTGGAGTTCTCTCTTGAAGACCATATCAGAGATATTGTTCCGCTGCTAGCGTTATCTTTTCTTTCCGCTGCCATTGTCTTGTACCATATCTCTGATGTATATTGATATTCATTGTATCATCATTGTATCTGAATATTGTATAAAATGTTGTATATCAAGTGTATTATTCATTTATTCCGATGTGTTGTACTTAATGTGTTATAAGCTCCGGCGAACCAGATTCGACGTTTGGATCTGCGACATTTGAATACGAGTGTCGTATTCGGTGCCGATTTTCGAAGGTCGAGTCAGGGTCGTTACATTTGGTATCAGAGCTGAAGGTTGAAACTTTAGCTCAGGAGTATAACACATTAAGTAACTCATTAGAGATAGGGTGAAGTATACCCTAAAATGAGTATATCCCTAGGATATCCGTTCGAACGCCTCAGTAAGTTCTCTTACTATCCACTGATAGTAAGTATGAGTGCAAGAAGAGGACGAGATAGGGGACAGGGGAGTACCACTATAAATGGTCAATACCCTGCAATAGCAGAAACAACTTTCTCTATCAATCTCCTTTGGTTCGATTTCAAATTCTTTTGATTGTTTCGTAGCAGCTCGAAGAAGAAGCTTCGGTGTGATGATGGCCTGCGAATCGTGTAGATAAGTTCCTACCTCGTATTCTCGTTATCAGCTTTTCGTTTTAAACTCTAATGAATTTGAAAATTTATTTGGAAATAAATTGGTTAACGAATATAAGGATAAATTTGAATTGTATAAATAAAACGATATCGGTTAAAACCAAATTTGGAATTCTATTGTAAATTCTTGTGTAGATCGAAGTCCGAAGAGGAACAAGTTGGTGTAAACTTTGGGGTATTCCAACCTAAATTTGGAATCCATACCTGGTTTTTGAGAAATTGTAGAAGATTGAATCTATCTATCTATTCTCTAGGGTCCGATATATTCTACGAATGGTTAGTTGCACTTCGAACTAACCAGTGCCCCTGCGTATTCGTAGATCAGGTGACCCGAGTATCTTGTGAAATATTGAATGAGTTTGTTCTCATATTATGGATATTCTGATTTGGTAAGCCAATGCAGAATAGATTTTCGGTTTGATCTGAAAAGATATTTCACTATCTTTTATCTAATGTAACGTTTGCGATTTTTCGTTCCCGAAAAACCGAAAGGTTAGGGTTTAAAAAGAAGAAAAAGATAGAAGAAGAGAGAAAAAGATAGAACAGAACAGAAGAAATAACAGAACAACATCAGAATCTCACAATTCACAGCGAAACAACATATAATAGATAAATGAATAATCTTTAAACAAAGAACTGTACATTTATACATTACATCATTATCAGAGTTTACAACAACAATAGACAACAGAGTCATTATATCAATGGAAAGTTATATAAACTTGTCCTCATACAGAATACACAGCGGAATAATACATAGATAATATCATATACAAGTGGTACGTCTCGATATGCAGCTCGCCTCCTGAGCTCCATAACACTCTTAAATCCAGAATAACCTGATAACCAAACTCTTGACTGCCCGTGTGGAAATTGGTGGGCACCCATAGTTTAGGAAGGAAAACAATAAACTCCGAGTCAGTCATGTGACTGGTGTGAGAACTCAAAACAGTTTATCTTTAAAACAAAATAGAGGAATATTTTTAAAGTCAATTCGCAATGTTTTTTTAAAAATGAGACTACCATAAGGCCTCCCACACACACACACAATGCAAACGTAGAATCGGAGGAGATTTCTCCTTATGATAGTCAAAGATGCTTGATACGCATTAAAAAAGAAACATTTGATATTATTACTAGTGCATAGTGTAGAAAACAATTTCGAAAGTAGAATATAAATCTTAGCCAGCATAGGCATTTCGCACTTATGCCTACTATAGCTACCATCCAAACAGTGGGGCGCCACCATAAGTGAATGATAGGTTCTACAACTAAAACCGTACAAGATCGTATTGTTTCTTTGGATTTCCAACAAATGGTCAGGCCAAGGAACTTCCCATTGCCACATGGAAACGCCTCTGGAATGACGTCCCGAGAACCAAACCGGATCTCTGCCAACACAAGGCCGGGTTACCCCTAACTGGGTAACTACTGACACGAATATGTCATCCCCCGATCGTAACCGATCTATCCGAGGATCCTCGATTTCCAACAACCATAAAATTTGCAGCAACAACATAGGTTAAGTATCTGGGCTCCATACCATGATACCATCTCTATCCAGAATGAATGACATACACTAAAGGGGCGCTACCCCCTAATAACCTTGTTGCATCCATCCTGTTTTGACCATTTCCGGGGTGTGAGGTCCGACGAAGTCTCGTCCACAAAGCCACACTTTATACAAAAGCCGTGCTTTGGGTCAACAAATGATCATAGAAATGATCACCAAGATAAATGATCAAATAAATGATCCTATCACAAATGATCAAACAATGATCATTTCACAGCAACACTCAGCATGCCACACTACCAAATTGGGAGTGTATAACTAATAACCTTCAATTATATAACCTCTGAGCTCGTACGTCTCAGAGAAGGGTGTTAAGCTAAGAGAATAAATTCTCCGCCACCAACAGAAATATATTTGAAAGAAATCAGCTTTATATCTCAATTTGTAATGTCAGACATACAATCCATACAAGTCTGTTCCGGGCTCGAACAGAACCGAAGGCACTTACAAAGAAGTCCTTGCAATCCGGATATTCACTAATCACGACCGGACTTCCCATCACTAAGGGTGATAAAACCTCTATATCGGAGATCAGCCGATGTAGAGTAACTCGACGGTAATCCTTCTGTTTTCACAAATATCCGATCTTCAACACCGGTCATCAAATGCAATCCATAACGACGTATCACATACTCGGAATGGGTTATACGACCCCAAGGTCCTTTCCCGGCTAACCCGAATAGTGAGCGCTTATTCAAAAATAAGTATGGCATTCAAATTCAAGCAATTCACAACAAATACCTATTTAAAGATAAATATTGATAGTCGGATTATTTAACTATCAATAGGCATGTTCAACATCACCAAATCCAAATAATTTTCCAAATTATTTATTTTCATAAAAAATATCTTTACTAGATATATATTTTCCACACTTCAACCATTTGAAAACAATTTTTTTTCAAATCCCTTTTCACCTTTACCACTTTTGAAAACAAATTTCAAACATTTTCCTTACGCGGAATACTTTCATTTCAACATGGTTCATTTAAACCAATTAAATAAATCCTTACCGATTTACTTTATATTTACGTTCCAAATTCGTAAATTTATTCCCACACTTTTAAAAATAAATCAACGTTTATTTTTAAACAAATTCCCTTTTCTTTTATAAATTCCATAGTGAATTTATAATCCCAAAATTTCTATGAATATACGATTATCCAAATCAATTTCTATTATTCATTTTCAATTTATCTTTAAAGATAAGGTCTCAAAATATTCAGTTCATATTGGAAAACATTTCCATACTTATTTATTAATAAGTAATTCACAAATCCATTCAATTTCAACACTTGGAATTTAATATACTTAAATCGAAAATTAAGTATATATTTCATTCTTTAAGAAATCATTCTCTTAAACACATTTGATTGGGCCAAAACAAATGTTGCGTAAAACATTGTTACGACGACCCAAAATCACTAGTATAGGGATTCAAATTTAAAATAGATATATAAATCCCAATACTACACAAAACATTTCCTTTCGGAAACCATTTACTATAACAACAGTGTTATAGTCCACCATTTCCTTCTATTTCTCGAAAACGTCTATTTCAACAATGAATGTTGAAATCTATGTATTCGATACTTAATGCATTTTAAAACGTCTTTAAAATCATTAACTTCATTTCATAATATTCCTTCCCCAAAACATATCCATTTCATTTAATAATATATTCACTGTCCAAAATCGTGAATATAATTCCTTTCATATATTCCTATATCCAATTTATCAAATTCAATTGATTTCGATTTATAAACAACGTTTATAAACTCCATTTATATTTTTATAAACTTCTATTTATAAAAATCCTTTTTATATCTCATTTTAAATGCCAAAATCCGATTTATAAGTTGATTACTCATAAATCTTATTGTTATCCCATTTTTGGTCAAAACTGGAATATCAGTGTTGGGTGCGTTTCCACCACGACCGAACCAAGAAGAAGCAGCCAGCAAGCGTATATAAGTCTGGGATTTCACTCATGATTCAAGTATAAAAGTCCATTCGGTATCAAAGGTTTAAAGTTTCATTCGGCAATGTAAAGCGAAATCTCATTCGGCATTCAAGATGCCTTGGTTCGTCCGGCGTTCCCAATACAAGAGCCCATTCGGCACTCCCAAATATAGAAGTTCATTCGGCATTCCCAACTCACTGCCGAACTAAGCACACCCCTTCAATACCGAACCAACTCCACTTCCCTTCCTAGCCGAACCAACCACACTTCCATGTACTACCGAACGAGCTCCACCGAATCACCTCCACCGGACCAAGCTCCACCGGTCCAAGGCCACACCGAACCAACTCACCACCGAGTCAACCTCCACCAAACCAACCACTACCGGACCGGAGCTGCCGAACCAACCCACGCTCCACACGCTACCAGTCCAATCAACACTCCACTCACCGCCGAACCAGGGTGTTGCCGAACCAACGTTGCCAGACCAGATTGCTTCGGCCCAGGTCCACCAGCAGCTATATACATCCAAGACCTCTACCCCCAGCCTCACTCTATAAATAGAGGGGCAGGGGTACAACAATGGAAGACAAGTTTGAGAGCTCAAGCACGGAAGGAACTTTCAAACAACTTTCATATACTTGTAACCAAAGCTTTGTACTTGTAATCTGAAGAGAAAGAGGAGAATAACATATAAAGTGGATGTAGGCACGTTCTGGCCGAACCACTATAAATCTGTGTGTCTTTTACAGTTTAGTCCCTGCTTTTTACATATTTGCATAAATCACCCAAATCACTAAGAACAACATATAATCAACTAAATCGTACGACTTTGAGGTGTTTGCCCATTTTTTGTGCAAACATTTTTGGTGCTTTCACTGAGAATTGAACTCAAGGATTCTACCGCTTGGAATTCGAACTTGAGAGTTTAGAGATTCAGATTGGAAGAGTCATGGCAAGACAATCAAGCAGAAGGCCAAGGCCAGAGAGATGTGAACATGGAGGAAAATCAAGAGGCTTCTTCAGAAGCTAATCAGGCATCGATCCTGCATGGGGGCACCACACTTGGAGCATGTTGATCCAATCCCAGAGAGAGAGATAGGGGCCTCTGAGCAACCTGGTAAGGAATGAACGCTCAACTAGGGGGCAGGTAAAATTCCCTCCTGAACTCGGGGGGCAGGTCGAAAGCAATGAACAAGTCGCAAACCTCTCACTAGCATGGTTAGATCATTTACACATGTAAGCGATCGCGCACGATCCATAGGCATGCTCTGAATGACTACTGACCGCACCATAGTAAGAATTTACGCTTTGACATCCTCGTCTTGCTCTTGCTTTGATCTTGACTTGAACATTCCTGTTGTGGAATTCGTATGGTTATTGCTTTGATATTTGCAAATTTACTCGTATGCCCGTTGGATCACGAACGGTCCACAAGCACCTCTTGTATGGCGATGAACCGCCAAAGTATTTGATTCAGAAACTCCCCCGAACATGAAATCTGGCAAACGATCCAGGGACCCACTCGAACGTGAACCTGGTATCAACAATACCAAGCCCCCCCGGCACACTTACTCGCCTCCAATAGGCACACAAACGATCCAAGGACCCACTCGAACGTGAGACTGGCATCAGTAATACCAAGCCCTCCTGGGCACACTTTCTCGCCTCGAACGGCACCCCAAGCCCTCCTGGGCGCACTTTCTCGCCTCGAACGGCACCCGACTTCGAACAGTCACAATTCGTCTCGAATGGCACCCGACTTCGAACAGTCACAATTCGCCTCGAACGGCACCCGACTTCGTACAGTCACAATTCGCCTCGAACGGCACCCGACTTCAAACAGTCACAATTCGCCTCGAACGGCACCCGATCGCGAACGATCACTACTCGCCTAGAACGGCACCCGACCTCGAACGGTCACAACTCGCCTCAAACGGCACCCGACCTCGAACGGTCACAATTCGCCTCGAACGTCACCCGACTTCGAACAGTCACAAACTCGCCTCGAACGGCACAACTCATCTCGCCACAAATGGCTCGATCGCGAAAGGTCGCCATTTGAGGTCCACCCCCTGACCGCCAACAGTCGCACCTTACCACGAATGGCTCGATCTCGAACGATCGTCATTCGAAGTAAGGCGCTTGACCGCGAACGGTCCTATTCCATCTTTTGCTACGAACGGCACCGGCCGTGAACGGTCACATTTCACCTCAAATGGCTCGATCACGAACGGTCGTCATTTGAGGTATGCCACTTGACCGCGCACGGTCGCACTTCACCTCGAATGGCTCGATCCCGAACGATCGTCATTTGAAGGTAGGCGCTTGACCATGAACGGTCGCACTTCATCTCAATATCTCAATCCCGAACGGTCGTCATTTGAGATCACATAAAACTATAAATTCCTTTGCAGGACATCAACAGGATATGAATATCCAGCTCATGGCATTACAAAACACGCCTTCCTACCGCAAGGCATAAGGACGTCAACAGGATATGAACATCCAGCTCATGGCATTACAAAACACGCCTTCCTACCGCAAGGCATGTTTTGGGGGGCAAAGTGTTATCCCATTTTTGGTCAAAACTGGAATATCTGTGTTGGGTGCGTTTCCACCACGACCGAACCAAGAAGAAGCAGCCAGCAAGCGTATATAAGTCTGGGATTTCACTCATGATTCAAGTATAAAAGTCCATTCGGTATCAAAGGTTTAAAGTTTTATTCGGCAATGTAGAGCGAAATCTCATTCGGCATTCAAGATGCCTTGGTTCATCCGACGTTCCCAATACAAGAGCCCATTCGGCACTCCCAAATATAGAAGTTCATTCGGCATTCCCAACTCACTGCCGAACTAAGTACACCCCTTCAATAACGAACCAACTCCACTTCCCTTCCTAGCCGAACCAACCACACTTCCATGTACTACCGAACGAGCTCCACCGAATCACCTCCACCGGACCAAGCTCCACCGGTCCAAGGCCACACCGAACCAACTCACCACCGAGTCAACCTCCACCAAACCAACCACTACCGGACCGGAGCTGCCGAACCAACCCACGCTCCACACGCTACCGGTACAATCAACACTCCACTCACCGCCGAACCAGGGTGTTGCCGAACCAACGTTGCCAGACCAGATTGCTTCGGCCCAGGTCCACCAGCAGCTATATACATCCAAGACCTCTACCCCCAGCCTCACTCTATAAATAGAGGGGCAGGGGTACAACAATGGAAGACAAGTTTGAGAGCTCAAGCACGGAAGGAACTTTCAAACAACTTTCATATACTTGTAACCAAAGCTTTGTACTTGTAATCTGAAGAGAAAGAGGAGAATAACATATAAAGTGGATGTAGGCACGTTCTGGCCGAACCACTATAAATCTGTGTGTCTTTTACAGTTTAGTCCCTGCTTTTTACATATTTGCATAAATCACCCAAATCACTAAGAACAACATATAATCAACTAAATCGTACGACTTTGAGGTGTTTGCCCATTTTTTGTGCAAACATTTTTGGTGCTTTCACTGAGAATTGAACTCAAGGATTCTACCGCTTGGAATTCGAACTTGAGAGTTTAGAGATTCAGATTGGAAGAGTCATGGCAAGACAATCAAGCAGAAGGCTAAGGCCAGAGAGATGTGAACATGGAGGAAAATCAAGAGGCTTCTTCAGAAGCTAATCGGGCATCGATCCTGCATGGGGACACCACACTTGGAGCATGTTGATCCAATCCCAGAGAGAGAGATAAGGGCCTCTGAGAAACCTGGTAAGGAATGAACGCTCATCCAGGGGGCAGGTAAAATTCCCTCCTGAACTCGGGGGGCAGGTCGAAAGCGATGAACAAGTCGCAAATCTCTCACTAGCACGGTTAGATCATTTACACATGTAAGCGATCGCGCACGATCCATAGGCATGCTCTGAATGACTACTGACCACACCATAGTATGAATTTACTCTTTGACATCCTCGTCTTGCTCTTGCTTTGATCTTGACTTGAACATTCCTGTTGTGGAATTCGTATGGTTATTGCTTTGATATTTGCAAATTTACTCGTATGCCTGTTGGATCACGAACGGTCCACAAGCACCTCTTGTATGGCGATGAACCGCCAAAGTATTTGATTCAGAAACTCCCCCGAACATGAAATCTGGCAAACGATCTAGGGACCCACTCGAACGTGAACCTGGTATTAACAAATGCAATCATCAACCAACTATAAATTCACTTCTCATTAATATTCAATGAATTGGTTTTCAATTTAAATCACATTTGATTCATTAACATTGGAATTTTACTAACATTCATTCATGTCCAATTTTCAGTTAGTTTACATTCACTAATTAAATCCAATTCAAATTCCAATCTTATTTAACTTTCCTTTTGTTAAATTTCAAATCACATGTCTTTGATGACAACTCAAATTTATTTCAACATGGATTTTATTGATTTACTTATACTTCCTTTAATTTAACTCCATCCTTTAAGTTAAATTTATTCTATCAAAATTCAAATTGTATAAGTTATCAACTCATTTATCATTCCCAAATTACTATGGTAGCAAATCTATCACATAGAGACTCGAAAATGATACTGATGATGCTGCAGTCATCACCCTTATTATTTCCCAGTAACAATAGTGAATTCAGTGCTTAATATTCTTTCAAAAAATTTCCTTTCATTTATAAATGACATTTATAAATCTTTTTCTTATAGAGTTTCACTTTATATATATACAAGATTATTTTACAATTGTAAATTACATTAATTATAATTTCACACGTATAATTTATTTGTTTATACTATTGTCCTTTTACAATAAGTTTTGTTTAACTTATTCAAACAACTTATTCAACAACCAAACAATCAACTTATATACACTTTAATAATTCCAAAAAATTATTCCTTTATATAAAAAATATAATCGAGGTAAAATTATTTCATTTACCCTATTAAAACGATATCGTGTCAATTTGTTCTGTACAAGTGTTTAGAGATCCCTATCAACAACGTTAATTACTCGTGTTGACCAAAATCCATATACCACTCAACAAACAAAGCTTCACAATATAAAACAATTTATATTCACTAACAAATACGCGCTCGTATCTATTATTACACTCAAACTCATTCTAGAGTACTACTGACTCCATCTCTAACGAGTAATTCCCAATAGAGCCATGGTTGTCGCTTAACCATAAGCTCTGATACCAAATGTAACGTTTGCGATTTTTAGTTCCCGAAAAACCGAAAGGTTAGGGTTTAAAAAGAAGAAAAAGATAGAAGAAGAGAGAAAACGATAGAACATAACAGAAGAAATAACAGAACAACATCAGAATCTCACAATTCGCAGCGGAACAACATATAATAGATAAATGAATAATCTTTAAACAAAGAACTGTACATTTATACATTACATCATTATCAGAGTTTACAACAACAATAGACAACAGAGTCATTATATCAATGGAAAGTTATATAAACTTGTCCTCATACAGAATACACAGCGGAATAATACATAGATAATATCATATACAAGTGGTACGTCTCGATATGCAGCTCGCCTCCTGAGCTACATAACACTCTTAAATCTAGAATAACCTGATAACCAAACTCTTGACTGCCCGTGTGGAAATTGGTGGGCATCCAGAGTTTAGGAAGGAAAACAATAAACTCCGAGTCAGTCATGTGACTGGTGTGAGAACTCAAAACAGTTTATCTTTAAAACAAAATAGAGGAATATTTTTAAAGTCAATTCGCAATGTTTTTTTAAAAATGAGACTACCATAAGGCCTCCCGCACACACACACACAATGCAAATGCAGAATCAGAGGAGATTTCTCCTTATGATAGTCAAAGATGCTTGATACACATTAAAAAAGAAACATTTGATATTATTACTAGTGCATAGTATAGAAATAATTTCGAAAGTAGAATATAAATCTTAGCCAGCATAGGCATTTCGCACTTATGCCTACTATAGCTACCATCCAAACAGTGGGGCGCCACCATAAGTGAATGATAGGTTCTACAACTAAAACCGTACAAGATCGTATTGTTTCTTTGGATTTCCAACAAATGGTTAGGCCAAGGAACTTCCCATTGCCACATGGAAACGCCTCTGGAATGACGTCCCGAGAACCAAACCGGATCTCTGCCAACACAAGGCCGGGTTACCCCTAACTGGGTAACTACTGACACGAATATGTCATCCCCCGATCGTAACTGATCTATCCGAGGATCCTCGATTTCCAACAACCATAAAATTTGCAGCAACAACATAGGTTAAGTATTTGGGCTCCATACCATGATACCACCTCTATCCAGAAGGAATGACATACACTAAAGGGGCGCTACCCCCTAATAACCTTGCTGCATCCTTCCTGTTTTGACCATTTCCGGGGTGTGAGGTCCGACGAAGTCTCGTCCACAAAGCCACACTTTATACAAAAGCCGTGCTTTGGGTCAACAAATGATCACCAAGATAAATGATCAAATAAATGATCCTATCACAAATGATCAAACAATGATCATTTCACAGCAACACTCAGCATGCCACACTACCAAATTGGGAGTATATTACTAATAACCTTCAACTATATAACCTCAGAGCTCGTACGTCTTAGAGAAGGGTGTTAAGCTAAGAGAATAAATTCTCCGCCACCAACAGAAATATATTTGAAATAAATCAGCTTTATATCTCAATTTGTAATGTCAGACATACAATCCATACAAGTCTGTTCCGGGCTCGAACAGAACCGAAGGCACTTACAAAGAAGTCCTTGCAATCCGGATATTCACTAATCACGACCGGACTTCCCATCACTAAGGGTGATAAAACCTCTATATCGGAGATCAGCCGATGTAGAGTAACTCGACGGTAATCCTTCCGTTTTCACAAATATCCGGTCTTCAACACCGGTCATCAAATGCAATCCATAACGACGTATCACATACTCGGAATGGGTTATACGACCCCAAGGTCCTTTCCCGGCTAACCCGAATAGTGAGCGCTTATTCAAAAATAAGTGTGGCATTCAAATTCAAGCAATTCACAACAAATACCTATTTAAAGATAAATATTGATAGTCGGATTATTTAACTATCAATAGGCATGTTCAACATCACCAAATCCAAATAATTTTCCAAATTATTTATTTTCAAAAAAAATATCTTTACCAGATATATATTTTCCACACTTCAACCATTTGAAAACAATTTTTTTTCAAATCCCTTTTCACCTTTACCACTTTTGAAAACAAATTTCAAACATTTCCCTTACGCGGAATACTTTCATTTCAACATGGTTCATTTAAACCAATTAAATAAATCCTTATCGATTTACTTTATATTTACGTTCCAAATTCGTAAATTTATTCCCACACTTTTAAAAATAAATCAACGTTTATTTTTAAACAAATTCCCTTTTCTTTTATAAATTCCATAGTGAATTTATAATCCCAAAACATCTATGAATATACGATTATCCAAATCGATTTCTATTATTCATTTTCAATTTATCTTTAAAAGATAAGGTCTCAAAATATTCAGTTCATATTGGAAAACATTTCCGTACTTATTTATTAATAAGTAATTCACAAATCCATTCAATTTCAACACTTGGAATTTAATATACTTAAATCGAAAATTAAGTATATATTTCATTCTTTAAGAAATCATTCTCTTAAACACATTTGATTGGGCCAAAACGAATGTTGCGTATAACATTGTTACGACGACCCAAAATCACTAGTATAGGGATTCAAATTTAAAATAGATATATAAATCTCAATACTATACAAAACATTTCCTTTCGGAAACCATTTACTATAACAACAGTGTTATAGTCCACCATTTCCTTCTATTTCTCGAAACGTCTATTTCAACAATGAATGTTGAAATCTATGTATTCGATACTTAATGCATTTTAAAACGTCTTTAAAATCATTAACTTCATTTCATAATATTCCTTCCTCAAAACATATCCATTTCATTTAATAATATATTCACTGTCCAGAATCATGAATATAATTCCTTTCATATATTCCTATATCCAACTTATCAAATCCAATTGATTTCAGATTTATAAACAACGTTTATAAACTCCATTTATATTTTTATAAATTTCTATTTATAAAAATCCTTTTTATATCTCATTTTAAATGCCAAAATCCGATTTATAAGTCGATTACTTATAAATCTTATATTTTACAAAATCTATCCATTTTATATCTTCATATTTCATAAATTTATAAATTTCAATTTACTTATGGAATCCATTTTTATTTCACTTTATTACTTATAAAAACTCGTTTTATAATTCCAGTATTTTTAATTTATAAATATCAATTTTATAAATCTTTTATATAAACCGTTTATAATAATTCAAAATTCCCAATTAAACCATTTTATAAATTAATCACTATTTATTTCAAAAATCTTAATTTGGTTATATTTTACAAAAATTATAACTTTTATAACATTAAACTTATAACGTTAATTTATTTAAAATAAATCAATTCAAAATTTTTATAAAACGTATACTTTCAAAAATCACTTTAAAAATTCCTTTAAAAACCAAAAATCATTATTTTAAAACTTCAAAAATGGATCTGATGATGCAACAGCACCAAATAGTCAATCACGACATCCAAATATCATATATCAATATGATAATCAACAAATATCAAAATATCTGTAAATAAATCAATACGGTTGAGGAATACAGTTGGATCCCTCCAACCTGTTTCCCTGCATCCACAAACATTAGCACAATACCAATTCCGCTCCAGTACGGAATTATCGCGGTATATGGGATTTAAAATATTATCCGCTTAATTGACGGCGCAATAGGGTCTCATCCGCTATATAATGCGGGAAATCAACAACTGCAATATGTATTATGCCAATATATATATATATTGCTATTATACATAATACCAATTTCACTGTTTATGAAATATTCGCGGTATATGTTTTTAATAAATAACATCCGCTTACTAACGGCGCATAATGTCTATTTTAACAATCAGTAGATAACAATCATCATTCAAACATGCATTCAAAAATTTTAAATATAACTATTTAAAATTAAAATCGAAACCGATTCGATTGAGTGAGAAGTTCTCACCTTGATTTCAATTTCGTTTTAGCAATTTATTTCGAATAAAATTAAACGGACGTTTAATTTTACCCGAAATTTTCACTAACTCCAAACGACTCCAATCCAATTCCATAGCGTAGTGCTCGTCCATACGATTCCAACGCAACTGGTTTCGCGCGTTTTCGACCTCGTATGAAAAAGATATGATTTTTACAAGTTTACACAAATTTATATTTACAAATTTACAACTTTTTATTTTTAATTTTAACCTAAAATAGATCATGGCCGCTCATTTCTGCTTGGAGGCATCAGGACCGCACCTTGCTTCTTCATCTTCACGTACGTTTCTACAGGCTACAACACGCAACTTGAACCCATTGCTCGACATTTAGGGTTAGAGATCGCGACCACCACGATGCTTTCCACCACGATCAAAGACCTCCACCACGTGCGCCATCACCAGAAGCTTGCTCGGCCAGAGCCATGGCACACTCGGCCACCCCATCACCTCGGAAAATGCGCCTAAACGTTGAACGAACGCGGCCAATTTCCCACCAATCCGTAGTACCATTCGCGATCTCCACCGTTGATCTAATAGTTCTCGTTGGTCTCTTCGATATTGTAGTTGAAAGTTTCTTGAAACGAGGCTTGGATTTGAAGAAATTGGAGGAGGAAGAAGCAAGATTTTCGGCCATTGATGATAAGGGTGGCGGCTGGCTATAGGATTAGGGTTAGGGTTAAATTTTCTTTATTTGTGGAGAGGATGGTCTATTTATAGAAGTTTGAACGACACTATTCATTCGACTTTTCAAAACTCCGATTTATGCGCGGTGACTGACGTTTCTGGGGTTTATCCCGCGTTGCGGACACAATGGAACAGGTTTCGGAAGCTAATTCAGTCATCTATGCGAGTTATGGTAATAAATGTTCGATTTAAATTAAACCGATCTAAACGATTTTCTAGGCGTTTTAGCTTGCACCGGACAAACGGTAAATCCGATTGACATGAAATTTGAAACCATACAATAATATCACATTACGGATCCGATGAAACTGGTTTCGTCGAAATCCGAGACTTTTTGAAAAACGACTATTTTAACTAGCTAAATTAATATTAAAAACAAATTTCGATGCGTTTCGAGCTTCCATGGTCAAACGAAAACTCCGATTGCTACGAAAATTGAAATCCGATAATAAAAAACTATTACGGATCCAATGGAACTAGTTTCGTCCAATTCTGAGACTGTTCGAAAAATGGCTAATTTCACTAGTCGATTAAATATTAAAATATTCAATTTTCACAAATAAACTCTTAATTCGATTTTAAAAGTTCTATAACATCATCCTAACTCCTACATGATAAAATAAAAATTTACAAATCAATTTTAATCATATTTTACCCAATTTTCAATTATTTCTGTATTTTCACATATTAAATTATCGATTTAATTATTCAATTAAATCCAATTATTCAAAATAAAATTTATTCGAATTGTAAATTTCACTTATTAGTATTTTAAAATTAATTAAATATTCAAATTTTAATTAGTAAAAATTCTAGGTCGTTACATCTTTTCTTTGTTGTCTCCCTTGCAAATTTCGAGGACAAAATTTTCTTAAGGGGGGAATCTGTAACGATCTAGATTCTTGAGTTGAATTTAATTGGTAATTAAATAAAATTTTGGATTCAATTGTGAATTAATTGAGAATTTATTTGGATTTGAAATATAAAAAATAAATAAACTGAGTTAAATTTTAAGCTGGAAGTTCTAAGAATGAAATATATTGTGAATAATTTTTTTGGGTATATTTGAATTTTCCAAGATAAATAAGGTGTATGGTTATTTATATAAATAGATTATCACTTGAAATTGATTTTGAGATTAAAGTTCAATAATTAATATTTTTATAAAATTAATTGGATTTAAAAGTTATATTTTGAAAAAAAATACATATATGTATCTAATTAGAATTGTAGGTATATGATCTAATTTGATTTCAAAATCATTTGTTGTAAATTTGTATAAGTACAAATTAAAATGTATGAATATAGAATCTTAATATGTATTTTCTTTTTTTTTAAATTAATAAAGCCTAATACCATTTGAAAATAATAAAAACATAGATTGTATGTAACATTAAAACATTGGGTAATGTAAAAAAAAGAAAGTATTCATTTACAATTGAAATTTTAAATAAAGTAAGGTTTAGAAACAAAGTTATAAATTTATTTGTAAACAAGGTTTAATAAAAAGTTTAGAATATTTTTCTTTTATACTTGAAATGGATTAGTTTTGTACATATTAAAACTAAATAGGAAATATATTACATAAACATATGTAAATATAAAAAATTAAGTAATTTATAAAAGAAAGGGGTTTAAAATATAAATTAAAAATGAAGGAAGGTTTGAAACATAATTTTTAATAAAACCAAACATAGGGTTTAAAACATAAATTGGTTGTATACACTTGTAAACCTTGCACATAAATTTTTTACAATGTAGTGTGAAATCAAACAAGTGGCACATTTTTTTCTTTAAGTTTAATTTTTTATAAAAATTAGTAAAGAAGAAAGTAGGCTGTTCATTTTCCCTGTACAAAATTTCTTTCTCAAATCTAAAAATCAGTTCTTCCTCAAAACCAGAAAATTTATCAAACATTAAAACTTGAATACCATTCCTCAAATCTGAAACCAAAATCAATTTAAAAGCTTGCAAATAAACTTCAAATCCTCTCAAACCAGAGCCTGTAACCATTCTTAAAAACTTGAAGCAGCTGAATCAATTCAACTAAAGTTCAAACTCAACCTGGATCAAAGCAAGAATTGTTCCAGGTTCCAAAGGTAAAGAAATTGATCAAGTTCAAATTAACTAGAAACAAAAGGGAAAGCAACTAAACTTTCGAACATGGAAATCAAAAATTTGAATCAAGTAGGAGATCAGAGCAACTGAAAGCAAGCTTGAAGTTCAGATCCCAGATAAAAGTAAATGAAGCATATATTCAATTCAACATTAAAGTTTAGCGATAAATTTAGTTCCAGATTTTCAAATTCAAATCATCATTTCCAGGCTCTGTTGTTCTCTGCTTCCAAAAATCAAGATGAGAAAACTTTAATTTTTTAAAACCAGTTTCTTTGAATCCTATGCTTGTGAATCTGTGAATTGTCTTGATGAGATTGCTTGTTGTTATTGATAAATGTCTGCGTGTATAGATCTACATATAAATTAGGTTTGCATGCCTGAATATGTTGTGTGTATAGGCAAAATATCTCTCTGTTCTTATGTTACGGGTTTTTAAACCTGTTTTTAAAAAAAAATCTATATCTCTTAAACCAATCAATACTAAGTATTAATCTCAAAATGGAAAGTGATTTTAATGTGGTAATATCAATTTTAAAAATGATCACAAGTATAGTTATGGGATAAATATTTTGGAAATTTGAATATTACAGTAATGATCAATATAAAGTGGAAAATCAAATGATTTAATTTCGAATTTCAATTATATGATCAGATTCGCATTTCAAAATAATGATTTTTGAATGTCATTTCAAGATTTTTAATTTATTAAACCGTGAGAAAATATGAGATGAACGAGATTGACATTTTCATCAATCTCTGGTGATCAGCGTAACTAGAGGGGTCTGGGTTTCGGCTGAAGCAAGCCTGGTGATGGTCGGTGTTGGGAAAAATGGTTGAAGGAATTCTCGTTACCAGTGGTGGCCGGACGAGATGAAAGTAGGGTTATAGCGCGTTATTTGGTCGTCGACTTTTTTGAGGTAATTGTAGAGTCATAGGTGGATCGAGTTCAACCGCGAGGAGATGGGACTATGCGTTGCGATGTGGCGAAGGCCTGGGTGAAATGGCATGGTTGATAGTGGACGAGATCGTCGGCGGTGAAGGTTTTTTTCGATCATTTTTGTTGCAGCGTTCGATCAAAATAGCTCGATTTCGATTTAGGCCTGGTAGTGTTGGATTGATGCTCGGGATCGATGGTAGGGAAGATCGTCGAGGTGCGGGAGGTGTCGGCAATGGTCACGGTGGCTCCGATGACCAGTGCACGTGTACGTGACATATTGTGTATCTGGTAATTGTTAAAAATTAGGGAAGAAGGGATGCACTTGAAGCTGAACCCGGGGATGATAATGAATGGCTCGAGTATACCTGAAGGATTGTTAGCAAGTATCGTAATGGTTTTAAGATTCAAAAACAAACATAGAAAAAAAGAAAAGAGAAAAAAAACGGAGGAGGGTGAACTCAAGTGATTGCTCGGGGAAAACTGCTTGGGGATCGAGTCGTCTCGGGTCAGCACAATGATGCGTATACAGGGTTTTAAATTTTTAAAACAAACCCAATTTGAATTTAAATTGTTTTTGAAATAATGATAATTTAAATTATCTTATTAAATCTCTATTTTGTTTTCTAAAACAAAAAAATGTAATTTAGAAAGTGATTATTGTAAGTGTAATACTGTAATTTAGAAAGTGATTATTGAAAGTGTAATAAACTTTAATTAATCAATATTTTGGTATAAAATGATTTCAAGCATTTAATTTAAATGATGTAATTAAGTAATGAATTAAGATAAAAAGGTTTATCTTTAATTAATTTAGGTAGATAATTAAAGGTATAATTATTTGATTAATTTATTAAAGTAATTAATTGTAGATTTACTTACTTAATTACTTAAAGAATAATTTGTTAATGTGATTAATCTATGGTTAATTAATTAATGTAATGGATAATTAAAGGTTAATTAAGTAATAATTTAAAAGTTAATTAAACTGTAATTGAAGGGTAATTAATTAAAAGATAAATTTATTTATGAAAGTAAATTAAAGATAATTACTTTGTGCAATTAATTAAAAGATAATTACTTTGTGTAATTAAATAAAAGCTAATTACTTAGTGAAATCAATAAAGGATAATTAATTAAGGGTTAATTAATTAATGATAATTAATTAATTAATTAATGATAATTAATTAATTAATTAATGATAATTAATTAATAGGTGAGTTAAATAATTAAAGGTTAATTATTTAATAATTAAGAGTTGATGAATTATATTTAAAGGTTAAATAATTTATTATAAATGGTTAATTAATAAATGATTAAGGAATAATTAATCAAAATGATTTGTAATTTATTAATGTTAATTAACCAGGGTTAGTAATTTATAAGTAATTAATCTGATTTGAATTAATCGGACAATTAACTGATCTTACTCATGAATGTTTGGATTCTATTGGATGATTGAATTGTTTGATATCCTTGATATGCAATGCCCTGTTTTGATTTGAGCTGTGTTTAATGTAATTTATTATCTGTGATATATATATTTGTGATCTGTGAATGAAAGATAAGCGTTATAGTTTATACCGCTTATCAAATATATTGTTGTATTTGAATATGTACTTATTGATGATGTTGCACTTTTATTGTGTGAAACCCCTGGACCACATTTATACACATGCAAATATGGATTGCATGTGGAAATTGGTCAAGTCATAGATTTTTGAAATAGTTTTAAAATTGAATTTTAGAATCCAAATGGTTTTGGAAATGGGTTGGGTTTAAAATAAAAAGTTTTTGAAAAGGAATTTCAAAGATAAAAATTATATTTGAATAACTTGATTTAGTTTTGAGATTTGATTTAAATTTGAATTCAAAATTTGAAATTGAATTCTATTTATGATTTAAAAATAAAAAAAGGGTTGTACAAGTTTATATGGGTTTTTAACCATTTTAAAATTGTTGTTTTGGGAATTTGAATTTAACCCAAAGATATTAACTTGTATAAATGAAATCGGATTTTTACGAGACAAAAACTATTTGTTTTCAAATAATAAAGGCTTTCATATAAGAAATGAATTTCCAATTTGTGTTAAAGGGATTTCAAGTTGAAATGAAAATGGTCTTCCAAGTTATGAATAAATCTTTGGAAACGGGTTTGAAAGCTATAAGTTAAATCCTTGTTTAAAGATTGGATGAGTTAATCCTAATTGAAATGGAAATCGTTTTGAAAATCTATGAATAGATCTTTGTGAAACTAGGTGAACTTGGTGAAATGAATCTTTTTGTTAAAAGATTTGAAATGGTAATTTGTTTAACCATTTAAAGAAAAATTTTGGATTTTAAAAGTTGCGACTTAACTGAAATCCCATATCCATATGTTTTAAATATTGCGCTCACTATTCGGTTTAGCCGGGAGAGGACTTTGTGTCATATAACCCATTCCGAATAGTGATACGACAATTGCATTTGAAGACCGAAGGTGAAGACCGGGTGTGTTCGAGAACGATATGATAACCTATCGATTGTCTCTGCACCGAGTAGCTATATTATAAAGATTCCCTTAGTGACGGGAAGTCCGATCGGGATCATGGATACCCGGATTGCAAGGGATTCTTCAGAAGTTCCTACGGTTCTGTTCGAACCCGGAACAGACTTGTATGGTATTATGTCTGACATTACACTTTGAGATATAAAACTGATCTTTATCAAATACATTTCTATTTGGTGGCAGAGAATTCATTCTCTTAGCTTAATACCCTTCTTTGAGACGTACGAGCTCAGAGGTTATGAGTTGATAGTTATCAGTGATATACTCCCAATTTGGTAGTGTGGCATGTTGAGTGCTGCTATGCATCATTTGTTGATCAAAGCATGGCTTTTGTATAAAGCGTAGCTCTGTGGACGAGACTGCATCAGGACCTCACACCCCGGAAATGGTCGAAACAGGAAAGATGCGGCAAGGTTATGAGGGTCGCTCCCTTTAGGGTGTGTCATTCCCTTCTGGAAAAGGGTGGTATCATGGTATGGAGCCCAGATACTTAACCCATGTGGTCACTGCAAATCTATTACTTTATGATTGCTTTGTGGTTGAGAGGGCCTCGGGTAAAGGTCGCAAACGACCGGTGGATGGTATGCTCGTGTAGTAGTTACCTAGTTACAGAGGTAACCCGGCCTTGTGTTGGAAGAGAGCTGGTTAAGCTCACGGGACGTCCCTCCAGAGGCATACCCATGTGGCAGTAGGAAGTTCCTTAGCCTGACCATTTGTCGGAAATCCAATCTTCAATACGTGCCTTGTACGGTTTTAGTTGTAGAACCTTCCATTTACTTATGGTGGTCACCACTGTTTAGATGGTAGTTATAGTAGGCATAGTTCGGTATGTCTATGCTGGCTAGGATTAATATTATACTTTCGAAATGGTTTTCTACACTATGCACTAGTAATAATATCACAAAAATTTTCTCGTATCAAGCATGTTTGACTATCATAACTAGAAATCTCCTCCAATTCTGCGTTTGCATTGTGTGTGTGGCGGGAGGCCTTATGGTAGTTTTATTTTCCAAAAAGCATTGTGGATTTATTTTAAACTCTTTTGTTGTTTGTCTTAAAAGATAAACTGTTTTGTTTGCTCATACCAGTCCCACGACTGACCTGGAGTTTATTGATCCCTTCCTAAACTCTGGGTGCTCATAATTTTCCCACACAGGCAGTCTAGAGTTGGGTTTTCCAAATAATCAATAATAGGTGTAGATTCGATAGCTTTCGAAGTCTTTGGTTTGGTAGCTTTCAGTCCTTGGGAATCTTCTTCAGTCTTTGGACGACTGACCTTGCTTAGCTTTGTGCATCGTTATTGGGAGTTCGAGCTATTTCTGCATTGGTTTCTTGGAGTTGGAGATTACCGATACTGGAGTTCTCTCTTAAAGACCACATTGGAGATATTATTCCGCTGCTGGCGTTATCTTTTCTTTCCGCTGCCATTGTCTTGTACCATATCTCTGATGTATGTTGATATTCATTGTATCATCATTGTATCTAAATATTGTATCAAATGTTGTATATCAAGTGTACTATTCATTTCTTCCGCTGTGTTGTACTTAATGTGTTATAAGCTCCGGCAAACTAGATTCGACGTTTGGATCTGCGGCATTTGAATACGAATGTCGTATTCGGTGTCGATTTTCGAAGGTCGAGTCAGGGTCGTTACAAAAGTTATCATGGAGAAGCATGTAAGGAATGGTCACCTGCAGTAGTACATAAAGAATCGAGCTGTAGTAGTGGAATGCGAACGGCCACCGCCTACCTCGAGCAAAGGTGGCGCCGGATCTGGTGGTCACCGGCTTGTTATCAACTGAATGGTTTGATGGTTTTGAATAAGTAATAGAACTCAATGTAATACGGCTAGGTCACTTACACACGTATGGGATCGAGGACGGTCCTTAGGCGTGCTCTGAGATGACGGAAAACCGTACTACTTGGGTCTATGAAATCATGTTTTCTCTCGATTTTCCTACAAACTTTGGTTTCTTCTTTGGTACTTTGAACATTTAATTCCATTCGTTGTACGAACTTTTGCTTTGGTTACTGAATTCTGTAATGATCGGATTTGGATCAGCGTAATAAATAATACGGGTCTCACGATCACGGTCCCGACCGGTGAGATGGGGCAGTGATCGCAAGTTACGGTCCCTTCACCGGAGAGTGATGGAATGGACTCGGACACAATATAAAAGTCCTTGGCTGGAGTGCCGAGGCCGGTGAATATCAAAATCCTTGACCGGAGCGCCGAGGTCGGAGAATATAAGAAATCCTTCACCGGAGAGCCGAGGCTGGAGAATATAAAAGTTCTTGGCCAGGGAGCCTAGGCTGGAGAATATAAGAAGTCCTTGGCCGGAGAGCGAGGCCGGTGAATATCAAAGTCCTTGGCCAAAGAGCCGAAGCCAGAGAATATAAAAGTCCTTGGTCGGAGTGCCGAGGCCGGTGAATATCAAAGTCCTTGACTGGAGATTCAAGGCCAGAGAATATAAGAAGTCCTTGGCCGGAGAGCCGAGGTCGGAGAATATAAAAGTCCTTGGCCGGAGAGCCGAGGCCGATGAATATCAAAGTCCATGGCCAGAGAGCTAAGGCCAGTGAATATCTAAGTCCTCGACCGGAGAGTCAAGGCCAGGGAATATAAGAAGTCCTTGACCGGAAAATCGAGGCCGAAGAACATATAAGCCCTTGACGGGAGAGTAGAGGCTGGAACAGGATAACGCGACCCCGCGAGGTATACGAATTGAAAGACTAAACCTGGAGAGGTAAGGGATTCAAATTTCGACTTAGGATAGATAGACCCGGTGAGGTCCTGAATTTGGCACAGGCCTGGAGCGGTCTAGAATTTGGATATTGACCCAGAAAGGTTATAGATTTGGCTATTGGTTATTGATGGATTAAAGCTTGGTTGACGGATAGGAAGGCTTGGTATTGGGTTGGGTTATGGATTGAATGGTATGATTATGAATGAAACATAGACTTCGGATATCAGATTTGAGGCTATTCAAAACACACCTTCCAATAGCAAGGCAATTTTTAGAGGGCAAGTGTTAACCTGCCTTTTGGCAAGGCTGTAGGCAGGCGGATTTAACTAAGTCGATTTCTCAGTTATCGAGAATGGAATGAAGTAGGTTTGAGTCGAATGGATGGATAGGTAACGCAGCACGTTTGGGATGTGATTCAGCTATGTTAGTACGGCTCGGCATTGGTGGCTCGGCTGTGTCATTGGCTTGGAGGTGAGCTGGATCGGAAGTGGATGTGGCCTGGTGTTGTGCTATGGTTCAACCAAGAGAGGTCATTTGGCATCGGCGGTTCGGTGTGGAAGCCATGGGTCGTTCGACCAGTTATGGTTTGGTTAGATATGGGGTCAGCATAGGAGTTGCTCGGCATAGGAGTTGCTCGGCATAGGAGTCGCTCGGCGTAAGTGGCTCGACGACTTCTAGTCCTGAGGCAATGACTTCAGTCAACTTGGTGGACTATCAAGTTGATCAGCATGGTTTCTTAGGGTGTGCCGCTCAGTGAAGGATGGAAGCTCATACCTGATTCGTCATACTAGAGTGCGTTGTGGTTCGGCATAGGCTGGTTGGCATAGGTCGGTTGAGATGGAAAGTATGGCTTGGCTATGGCCTTGATGGGCCCAGGTCACTCAGAAAGCCCAATAACTCAGGATTTGCCTATAAATACAGCATGTGGAGGTTCAGAAAAGAGATGTTTCTGGGACTCTCTTGCTTTTTATTTTCCTAAGCTAAGGTTACTCTACGAGTTTGTAACTGTAACTGATTCAAACATCAATAAAAAGAAACCTTCTAGAGTGGACGTAGGCTGGAGTTAGCCGAACCACTATAAAATCCGTGTTCTTTACTGCATTCTTTTTAATTTTGACTGTTCTTCACATTATTACTCTTTATAGACATTCTACCTGTGATATGTGGCTTTGATTTGGTGCTTTCATCTAGATTTGGGTGTTAGTGACCAATTTGGCGCTAACAATATCCAAGTTCAACCAACTTAAAATTAATATATCAATGTTATAAATTAATAATAAAATTAATATACATGTTGTACTGAATTTTGCTATGACATTTTAGTTAATTAGTTAAAGCCTTAAAATAAAATAATGTATAATTGTTATATATTGTTTAATTAAAATATGAGCTTAAGTGATTAATTTATTTGATAAATTTGTGTGATATTTTAATATCCAATTGGACATAAACAGACCTCATTCTCTCTTATTCCACATATGCAATAAAGCCCTAACCACCATTGAAATAAATTAGTAAAGTCGAGAAAACAAGATTTGCGCACCGTAGTCGATGATCGGGAACAAAGGATCCGTAGAGGAAGTAGCTAACACTAAAGTGTTGATAACTTGCAGGATCGAATAAAAGGTAAAAGTTTTATTTTACGAATAAAATCATATATATATATATATATATTCATTATTGTTTTTGACCAAAACTAAAAAAACTCAAAATTAAATTTAAGTTTTAAACATTTAAATTAATATATATTTAATTATATATATGTATTTAATTCAATGTAAATAAAAAATTATATTCATTGCTCAGAGCTATACACACACACGCATGCATGCACATACGCAAATACATACACACAGACGCATGCATGCACATATGTAAATACACACACATACACACATGCATAAAATTAATTTTGGAATTTAAAATAAAATTAAAGTAGATTTATATTTAGATAATTCCATGATTTAAAACTAAAAATAAAAAATGGATTTTTTCTCTTAGTTTAATAAAAAGTGAATTTTATAAATATATAAACACACACATGCACATGGTTTATAATTTATAAAAAAAATCTTTAATGCACCCAGCCTTCAATTTTTTTTATTTTATCTTGATTATATTTAAAAAGGTAGGCATAATTTAAAAATGAAATTTTACAAAAAGCAAGTATTTCTTAATATATTAAATATAATGTATATATGTACGTGTTTTACTTAATTATCTTGCAAACAGTTAGCAGGCTAAGTGAAGACAGTTTAGCCTAATAAAGCCAGCCCATTCGATCTGCTACCAGCTCGCAAAACTAGCCCAAGCTCATAATAGCGACATGAACTAAATGTCACGTCCAATGATCTCAAACTAACCTTTTTATTCAGCAAAGCACCAAGATGAGGCCCATTCGTCTCATCCCAAAGCAGCATTCACACTTATATAAGATCTAGGCTAGGTTTTGCTCAGTCCCGACCGATTCCTCTATATCAAACTACTTCTAGCAATAGTTGAAAACCAATGTAAAGGCATCAGATCAACCGACATTCGACTCTCCAATTCAAGCCCGCCCTAGTAGATTGCACATCCAGCAAGAATTGTCCTAGCACAGACCATCTTTAACATGGTTTCCTTACAAGCTAACTCCAATTGATATTGTGCCTCGCTCGTAGCCGCCTCGCTCCCGGTTATTAACCTCTTTCCCCAACGGTCCTTTACAAGATTCCAAATGTCTTTTGTATTACCGACAGCCAATTGAACAGCTCAGCCAGGTAAACACCTAAGTGAACGATAAAGCTGTCCATTCATCCATCCTAAGCACTATAGTTGGATGGATGAACTGATGTGGCTTACCATTAGCATTAAATGCATATTTAATGAAAGCCTACACCTGGTATGGAGAGGCAATGAGTCCATTCTTATCCACAACACATCTTTTTGCACACTATACAACTGTCGACCATCCGGTCAATCACTTTTTCCATCAGCTTAATAGCGCAATCTCAACCATCCACCATCCACTTCAGCTACTATATATACCCCTTTCTTTTCAACTTCAAACAGGTTGAACTCTGGTTGAAACATTCAAGATTCCTGAATGCTGCGCATAATGTAGCGCTCTTGATATCGCATAAGTCCTTAGGATCACATAGCTTTTTTATTCTTAAGTTCCCTTTTTTTCTTATTACTCTCTTTTCATTCCATGTTGTTGTAAAAGAAATATATAATAAGAGAACTTCACAGTTGTGATATCCCGAAAATTTTGACAATAACAATTTAATAATTTATGTCAAAATTTAATTGATTTGACCATATTGTTAATAAATTTGAATTAAATTTAATAATCTTCTTTAAAATAAATATTTAAACTGATAATCTATCTTTAAAGGCTAACAAATTGTTTTATATCTGTAATGTATACATATCTGTATATATTATAAATTGATAATCTTTGTTTTAAATTTAATATATATAGGCATGTTTTCTTATTCTAATATTTTTGATAAATTAAAAATTGGATTTAATTTGATATTAAGCTATTAAATAAATAACCATATGACTTTAAAATACTCAAGATAAAAACTTAACTATTTAAACTTGATTTTAGCTTAAGTTTAAATTTAAACAAAAAGGTTTGTTTGTTCTTTTTAAATAGCTTGATAAAATAAGCAATTGATTAATAAAGAGATAATTTCTTTTGGAAATTATTTTTAAATTAATAATGGGTTATTTTTGAACAATATTAATAATGTAATATTTTTACAAACGGATTTTTAATATGGATAGAAATTGCTATTTCAAAATTTATTTAAATACATAAACATGAGAAGATATGATATTATTATAAGTGTAAAAATAGATAGTAAGTAAATTAAGTATTTAATAGTTAAAGTTTAAAAACAAAAGAGAAATAAAAATAAGCATAGAGCTAAATACTTAAGTTAAAATTTATAACAATGGTTAAAACAACTTTATAATATGTACATAAAATAAATGATGCCAGGTAAGTGGTATATGCCTGTAGAATAGATGCTAGACAAGAACAAAGTAATAAATAAAAATGACTTAAACAACTCCATGTGAAAATAAAGCACAACCTGAAAAAAATAAAATATGTATATAACCTGTAGAATAAATAAGCAAAAGAAAATCTACCAACATCAAAATAAACATCTAGTATATATGCAAGTACAAGTAAAAAGATACAAACCAGGCTTTGTCATATTTGTTGCCTGTAAAATAATAATCTGCAAGAACAAAGTATGTACAAAAATAAAATAATATATATAAAAAAGAAATCAAATTTGTAGCAAGCCTGTAAACTAGATAAGGAACCAGACATTAAATAACATCATCTCTGCACAAAATTTGGTCAATTCGAAATGTTTGAAAATCATTTCAGTTTGTAAAAGAATCTGGCCAAAGCAAAGAAGGAGATCATCTCAGCCTCCATATAAGAAAAATATCTCTGACCTAAAGTAAAGCTTGTTCCAGATAACACCTACCCCTTATACATAAACCTGTCTTCTTATATATATGCAATACTTTTGCGTTCAACTAAGCTAACCAGAAGAAAAAAAGAGTAAGCTTTTCCTTTCTTTTACAAACTCAAACAATATCATACAACTTCAACAATCAAAAGCAAGATGATTAGCAGGGAGATCAAAGCAAAGTATTTTCCCAGTTTTAAAAGTTCAAAAACTGAACTAAGGAGTGCTCTGTTCATCCTCTCAAAATCATGTGAGTAACATCACATCTATCAATGTTTAAGTATATTTATTCTGCTATATGTTCTCTCCGAAATTTAGTTATTTGTGAGTATATTTTGCAAATATATCTCTGTTTTAAGGTATGGATATATGATAATCATTTCTGTGTATCTTTCTCTGTTTTGATTCCAGGCTTAAGTTCACATAAAAAAAATTCTTTTGTTCTTAATTCAAGCTTTAACAAGACATAAGTTTTTGAACATAAAATGTTGTATAACATAGACTTGAGCCTAAAAATTGGTTTAGAAGAAAAACAGTTTGTATTAGTTCTGGAAAATATAGAACAACAGTGGAAAACTAAAATAAGTTAAAACCCAATTCTTATAAATCATAGTTTCAGGCATACGAATCAAATGCTAAAACAAAAACTTGATTTCTAAAACCAGAATAACTATTTTTAGTTAAGTATTTAAGGTATAGTTCGGGGTTGAATATGATATGTGAATCTGTGATTTTGGGGTGATCTATTTGGATATGGGAATCGGGTTTCTTTCTGGAGGAAGAAGTATGAGTGGAGATTGGTGGAAAAATGGTTGATGGTGATAAAATTCACCAGGAAAATTACAGCAGGGGATTTTCTTTTAGAACCCTAATTTTTACTGTGTTCAGTGAATCGACCACTGTGACCTGTGACGTTGATCGAGTGCTTCGAGTTTTTGGAGAATGGTAGTTGGGTCGTAGTCGAAGTCATAGCCGGAGTAGGGGATTTTCTGGAGACCGAGGCGTCGTGGAAGAGACGGTGATGGGTTTGGATGTGGTGGACCGAGCTGTTTTTCAGGTTTGGGACGAGGTCTCGTTTTTTATTTTTGTGAGTGGAAGTTCGATTTAAGGGTTGAGGTGGGTTGTTGAGTTGTCCTCTGACAGGGTGCGATCACCGTTAGCGATCAATGGTGGTTGGAACCACCGTGCATATGCACGGTGTTCATGAAAGGGGAGCTGTGTTTTCAGGAGTAAGGTCTCGAGTGGAACGCGGGTTGTTGAGGGTTTTTACTCGAAGTGCGTTCGTATTTGACTCGAAGCAAAGGTATGTAGCCTCGGGGTAACTTCTGGGTTTCAGGTTTTACAGGTAGCAGGTGTTCTGTTTTTTTTTTAAATAAAGTATAAAGCAAAGTTTAAATGACAAATAAAGATTAAGGATGAGATTAAATCCAAGTATATTCTGATTCAAGTTAGTTTTGAACTTTAATTTAAAATAAATAAAGTTTTTATTTAAATTGCTGTAACTACTTATAAAAAGAAAAGCATGAGTAGTTGGATTTTAAAGTGAAGCTTTAGATTGAAGGTGGAGTTTAAAATTAAAGATTTACATCTAGATTCATTATAAATTTAATTCTGAAATAAAAAGGAGATTTTAAATTGTTTTGATAAAGTGAATTTTTAAATTTGATTTGAATTCAAAATGGAATTGTGTTTAAATTCTTTTAATCTTCTATTTTAAGATAATTATTCTTTAAGTTGTAAAATAAAAAGGAGTTTGGAATTGTTAAGATTAATTTGATTTCATTTTAAATCTTAAATTTAAAATGAATTTAAAAGTAAATTTAAATTAAATTGATTAAATAGCTTATTAATGATAAATTGATCATTAAACAGAAAAAGGTTTTAAAGACTTAAGGATTTGAAATTATTAAGTTAACTAAATAAATAATTAATGACTTGAATTAATTAACTTAGAAATTAAGAGTTTAAATTTATTTAAATAAGAGATAAGTTAATTAATTTAAGGTAAGTCAATTGGTAATGAAGAAATCGTTGATTTAATAAGGATTGATTTTTAATTAATGATTAGTAATCAATTAAAGAATTAATTAAGGATTAATTAATGAGTTATTAAGACTAATTTAAAATATAATTGATAATAAATTTTAGTTAATTACTTTAGGAAAAGTAATTAAAGAATTATAATTAGTTAATCAGGGTCATTCACTAAGATTATGAAATAATCAATTAATGGAATTATTTTTAATAATTAAATAAATTATTTATTTGAGATAAGCATGTTAAGTATAATTACTTAACGGAAGTAATTAAGGAATTTATTACTCATTGTAATTAATTCTATGAATTGTTTAAGTTAATTAATTAAATTTAATTAATTTAAATAACCATTTGAGGATGCGATAAGTATAATTACTTAGGGAAGCAATTGATGATAATTACTGGATGTAATTAACCGAGGGTGATTAATAATGAAAGTAATTGGAATATAATTACTTTGTATAATTGATCAGGGAATTAATTAGAGGAAATTAATTAAGGAGTAATTAATTTATTTGATGGAGTAAATAAAGGAAGTTAATTACTGAATGGTATTAATCAGAGGTGATTAATAAATGTGGTTTAATTAAAGATTAATTACTTAAGGTAATTAATTTAAAACAGGGAATTAATTAAAATGTAATTAGAAATCATTAATTAATATAATTAATGATGTAATTAAGGGATGATCAATTTAGATTAATTAACCAATAATAAGTAATTAAAGAGAAATTAATTAGTGTAATTAAAGAATTAAGTAAACTAATTATAGTTAATCAATTTAGTAAGTAATTAGAGGTTAATTTCTGTTTTTAGTCAAGGTTAATTAATTTGTGAAAATAAATTAAAGATTAATTACTTGGGTGTAACTAAAGTTAATTAATCAAGAGTGATTTATTAAATTGAATAATTGGATGATGATAAATTAATTGATGGACAATTAATTATAGATATATATGCAAGATTTATGATTGTGAAGTAATTAATTTAATTTACTTTAAATTAATTAGAGATGTAAATAATTAATTTAATTCATTTTAAATTAATTATAGCTGAGATGATTGCTTATATAAGGACTGATGATATTGTTTACTTTGAATGGGTTGAGATCTCAAATATGAGATTAATGAATGCTATGTGATAGGTATGCTCTGTTTTAAGTATGATAAAATATGGATTATCTGTTGTGATGATAATATAGATTATCTGTTTATGTTGATGTTGACTATCTATTATGATATTGTGAATTATCTATCTGTGTGTATATGGATAATTGAACTGAACTGTTTTAAATTTTAAACAACTTGGCCTTAAAAGACACGTTTTGGATTTCGATGAGTCAGGGATCGGGTTTTCCATATTTGGAAGTCCGAAAACCACATCGATCCAAATTAACGATAGGTCGTGAATCTGAAGTGAAGATGAAGATCCAGAATGCAAGGGTTATCGTCGTTAACTCTGAGGGTGATTCCAAAATGAGTGTAACGAGATAATGCCTTCGGTTTCGTTCGAACCCGGAACGAACTTGTATGGATTGAATGCTTTCAAAACATCGTCAGGTGGGCGATGAGCATTCTAAGAAATGTGTTCTCTAAAGGTAATCGCAGCCTCAAGCCTCATCAACCAGGAATGGCTAAAATAGGAGAGGTGCAGCAAGGTTAGGTGGGTCATGCCCAAGCAGGACAAGATTTTCCCCTGTCTAGATGTCCCTTTTTATTCGGCTGTGTGGACAGTTGTGAGCTCCAACTGTCGGGGTTGTCTTGTTCGGGACTGTTCAGTAAGGAATGGTTCCGGCCTTGTGTTGCAGGGGAGCGGGCGTACTCCTCGGTACGTTGATCTAGGCCACGTACTGTGACGGGCGGTACCCAGTAGCCCTGCCATTGTATGGAATCCACAATCCAATAAGTGCCAACGGTTTTGATTGTATTACCCACTTTTGTGGCTAGTAGCTGGAATTTAATGAATGTAACAATTTAGGCTATTTTCTATTTATTTGAAAACCCTAGACCTATTATAATATCACTGAATTTCCAATCAAATATTTTGGTTAGCGTAATGTAATAACTTACCATATTTATTCGTGGGAAGTCTTACGTGATACCTTTTGTTTTCAAATGTTTTTTCAAAGTTAAGCAACTTTAACCTGTTACTCATACCAGACCCATGTCTGACCCGGAGTTTATTTTTGTTTTTCATAAACTCTCGGGTACCCAAATTTTTACGGGTAGCCAGGGATTCAGGTTAGCTTTGACGAATTCTGGAGGAGCAATGGAGCAGGAGGCTTCAGCGTTATAGATATAAATATAGTTCCGCTGTGTTGGTATCTTTGGGTTATTTGTTTGAGTTGTGTTGTATTAACTAGAGGTGTTTATAACTGTCTAGTATGTGATATATTATCTGTATAACTCTGATATATGTAAAATTATGTAATAGTTATGTGATCTATTATATTTTGTTCCATTCCGCTGTGAGATTCTGATGTTGTTGTTCTTTCTTCTCTATCTTTTCTATTTTCTCATCCCTTTCTTTCTTCAAGATGAACCGGATTTCTGAGGTCAGAAACTCAGGTCGTCACAATAGTGGACGTAGGCAGCATTGCCGAACCATTTTATATATAGTGTTATTTACCTTTCAAGTGCGTATTTAACTCCACATTCTCTCCTTTTTAAGCCTAGCGAATAGCAGCTAACCTTTTCTTTTTGTAACGCACTCGTATCATTCCAAGATTGGCTAGATAGCTAGTCGGCATTTTAGCTCTAGAAGGAGGGCCTCTCTCTAAAATCTCTCCCCTTTCCATACCCCTCACTCCACCGGGCATGATCTGACTTGTTACCATGAACAATCCTCCGCCATTCGAAGGTAACAACTCTAAAAAGCACCGCACCAATGGAAACACTCTTGGCAATGATACCAAGCCCAATATTGGCTCCTATGAAGAAATATGGCATATTGTACTACTGTAGTAACCAAATATGAGTCATCTAACCCACGAACTGAATGGCTTGAGCACGCAGATGGATGCCAAGCCACCTTGAGCTTTGTCCCACTAACTCCTTTTGTTAGTTCACCTGGTCAATTTACCTACTCATTAGCAAATGCCTCCTGGAGGTTACAACCTCATAAACTCGAACGAGGCTTGAAGAGGGTGGTGCCAGAAACTCCACTAATGAATATCCCGGTCCATCTTCGAAGGTACACCACATGCGTGCCTACCCGAATTGATCTCACCATGGATATGGCTTCACCAATGACGCTAATATACCATCATTCCCATTTAGCGAAATAACCGCCAGTTCCAAACTATTCGTGAACTTCTATGTTGACCATCTTAAGGAGGTCCACCTAGCGTCAATAGGGTGTGCATGGCTCTTTTGATGCACTCTCCATCTTACAGGGATGTGGCTGGGAATAGGTAAACAAAAGAGCATGCCAATCATTCTAGATCACCCTTGACGCATATGCGGAGAACTTCAACCCATCCTTGTCGTTTTACATCACGTCGGTTATCTCCTACTCCATCCTAGCATATGCAAACCTGTAACGACCCGCCATCCGACTCCACAGAATGACGTATCATTAATAAGAAAGAAAGGGATAGAGAATAGAAAGAAAGAGAAGAAGAAAGAAACAACACATCAGAATCTAAACACCGAAACGAATAAATTATATTAATAACATATGTATTACATAGTATACAACACTAATCAGAGTTACACCGATAATACAACACATACTAGACAGTTATAAACACCTGTCTAGTATTTACAATATAATACAATTCAGAGACCACACAGAACACACAGCGGAATACTATTTATCTAACGCAGAAGCCTCCTGCTCCATTGCTCCTCCAAAATTCGTCAAAGCTAACCTGAATCCCTTGGCTACTCGTAAAAATTTGAGTACCCAAGAGTTTATGAAAAACAAGAATAAACTCCAGGTCAGACATGGATCTGGTGTGAGTAACAGGTTAAAGTTGCTTAACTTTGAAAAACCTTTGAAAAGAAAAGGTATCACGTAAGACTTCCCACACATAAACATGGAAAAGTTTTTTACCTTACGCTAACCAAAACATTTGATAGGAAATCCAGTGATATTATAATAGGTCTAGGGTTTTCAAGTAAATAAGAAATAGCCGAAATTGTTACATGATTAAATTCCAGCTACTAGCCATAAAAGTGGGTAATACAATCAAAACCGTCGGCACTTATTGGATTTTGGATTCCATCAATGGCTGGGATACTGGGGTACCGCCCGTCACAGTACGTGGCCTAGATCAACGTACCGAGGAGTACGCCCGCTCCCCTGCAACACAAGACCGAAACCATCCCTTACTGGACAGTCCCGAACAAGACAACCCCGCAGTTGGCGTACGTTCCAACCGCCCACACAGCCGAAATAAAAGGGACCTCTAGACGGGAAAATCTTGCTCTCCAGTGGGAGCTACCCACGAAGCCTTGCTGCACCTCCCCTGTTTTAGCCATTCCCGGTTGATGAGGCTTGAGGCTACGATTACCTTTAGAGAACACATCTCTTAGAATGCTCATCATCCACCTGACGATGTTCTGAAAGCATTCAATCCATACAAGTTCGTTCCGGGTTCGAACGAAACCGAAGGCGCTATCTTGTTGCACTCATATTGGAATCACCCTCAGAGTCAACGACCATAGCCCTTGCACTCTAAATCACCATCTCGAACCTATAAGTACTATTCCGACAAACTCATTACGGAATCACCCATAGAGCTATACTGACGTATAGTCCTTACACCTCGAGTCTTCACTTGCTCCACTTGGATTCACGGCCTAAAGTTAATTTGGATCGATGTGGTTTTCGGATATCCAAATATGGAAACCCGATCCCGGTCTCATCGAAATCCAAAGCGTGTCTTTTAAGGCCAAGTTGTTTTAAAGTTTTAAAACAATTCAATTATCTATATACACAGATAGATAAATCATAGATTCACAATAGGTAATCAACATTATCATCACATCAGATAAACCCTATTATCATTATCCAAAAAGATAATCCCAATCATCATCATAATGCAACCAATGCATCCATATCACTCTACATTATTTATCTCATATTTGAGATTCAAACCAATCAAAGCAAACAGTAACATCCATCCATATAAGCAATGATCTATAATCACCATTTATAATTAATTTAAAATTAATTAAATTAACTACATCATTCTCTAATTAATTTAAAGTGAATTAAATTAATTACTTCATCAATAAAAATCTTGCTTACATAACCTTTAATTAATTACAAATTAATTAATTAATCATCTTCCAATTAATCACTCTAATTAATCACCTTTGATTAATTATTCCTTAATTACATTTATGTAATTATCCTTTAATTAATTTTACAAATCAATTATACTTAACCAAATATGGTAATTAACCTTTAATTACTTCACAAATTAATTACTATAATTAATTATATTAATCCTTAATTAATTACATTAATTAATTACCTTTAATCACTTATTATTGATTAATTAGTCTTAATTAATCAATCTTAATTACATCATTAATTATATTAATTAATGATATTAATTAATGATCTCTAATTACATTTAAATTAATTACCTTATTTAAATTAATTACATTAAGTAATTAATCTTAATTAAACTATAATTGTTAATCACCCTTGATTAACCCATTCAGTAATTAACTACCATTAATTACTTTACTAAATAAATTAATTATTCATTAATTAATTATCTCCACTTAATCCCTTGATTAATTCATAAAGTAATTATACTTAAATTACTTCAATTAATTACATTCAGTAATTACTCATTAATTACTTCCCTAAGTAATTACTCTTCAATAAATTACATTAAGTAATTATACTTCACAATCATTTATTGATTATTCTAAATTAATTAAACTGAATTAATTAACTTAATCAAATCAAATTAAACTTAATTAATTACAATTAGTAATTAATTCCTTAATTACTTCCATAAGTAATTATACTTATTCACTTACACAAATGATTATCTTTTAAATTAATTAATCTAATTAATTATTTAATTTTCGTCATATTAATTATTAAATAACCCTTAGTTAATGACCTTCATTAACTACTAACAATTCATTAATTAATTTTCAAAGTAATTAACTTATTTTAATCATTATTAATTACAAATTAATTAATCATTAATAACCCATTAATTAATCCCTAATTAATTAAATAATTAAGTGTTAATTAAAACTTAATTAATACATTATTATTTGATTAATTAATTATTAATCATTAATTAAAAACAATTCATATTTAATTAATTATTAATTACAAGTTAATTATTCTAAGAATAATTAACCCTAAACTTTTAAGATTAAACCTTTAATTACTTTAAGTAATTATTCATTCATTAATTTATTAAAATAGATTAATTACTCATTTAATTATCCTAATAATTAAATGTATAACAAATCATTAAACTATAATTTAATTTCAACAAGTTTTAAAACCAATTTAAAACTTATATATTATATGATAAATAATACTTATAAAAGAAATTTTTACAAGATTTAAAACAAATTCTTTTTAAATTCAAACATTCAAATTTTACATTATCATTCAAAACTGTTAAAATACTTAAATCTATAAAACTTGAATTTATTTTAAATCAAAGATTCGAAATCAGATTTGAATCAGTTTAAACTTTATTTAGAACATTTCTTTACATGTTCAAATTCCAATTTAAATTCAAATTTCTTTAAAAACATTTTAAACAATAAACCCCTTTAAAGTATTTAAACAAAATTTGAATTTTTAAAAACTTAGTCTTTTCCATCTTAATATTCAAATTAGACTTGAATCTATAGTTTAAAATTAGATTTTAAACATATTTTAAATCTTTACTTAATATTTTAAATTTGGTTTAAAATTAGAAAACATAACATGTTTTCTAACCTGAACAAATTCTAACTCAAGCAACAATTAATTATTCGAGCCAATCCTAATCTAGCTCGAGTAAATCATTAACATAACTCGAGTAACTCGCTAAATAACTCGAGTAACATTTCATTTGCATTTATACAAAATTTACAGTATTATCAGGTTTAAACTAAAACCTGCAACCACCTAAGTACCCGAGCCCTCAACCAATTTACTTTGAGACATTCATCCCACAACTTCGAGCAGAAACACAAGACAACCCGATACAAACACGAGAACCATTCTCTCCCAAACAACCACTGACACCCAATCACCGTGCACCTACACCAACGCCGCCATCACCTCCAACCATTCGCGACCCCTTGCGCATGTCGGCGGCCATCATTCAACCCGATTCCAACCATCATACAACATGCAGAACCACAAAATCAAAATCGAGAGTTCAAGCACAAAAACTGGAACCATGTCGAATCTGAATTTCACCTCAAATTCCAAAATCCAATCATCAGAGATACCACCTCCGGTCACATCCACTTCCACCCTGCCTCAACCATCTACTCGATTTTTGAAGAACTCGATCACCCATGGATGTCGGGATGACCAAATTCTTGATCAACAACAACAACTAGGTTTAAAATTTTTAATCCTAAATTGTTACTGTTCCACTGCATTAATCTCATATTAAATATTTTTTCACACATCTTAGTTCACTAATCCATTACCATAATCAAAATTTGCCACTCCTATCACCCAGATTGTCAGATTTAACCAAAAACAAAATTTACAGTTAATCCAGAAATGCCCCTTCAAATTTAAACTAAATTTTCTGAATTTAGTTTTAGAATTCAAGTTTTGATTCATGTAATTGATTTAATATCTTAAATCAATGAATGCTATATAATTAAATTCTTACTTGTATATATAAATTTTGTTCTGTGGTATTCTGCTATTCCAGAGACATTACAGGTTTCTTCATATTTTATTTTTATTAAATAAAAACTTAAAACTTAAATTAGGATACTCTAACATGTCTTATTAGAAATTTCGAACTTAGATATGAACTAGATTTTGAGTTCATGATGATTTTTGAATCAAAGATTAAACCTGTAATTCTAGAACTGGAAAACACAACATGCATTCTGAAACCAAACAAATTACAGAGAATTCTATTATATTCATCCATTCCAAACATGATTATCACATGAATAAATCAAACAACTATATTTACTTAAGAATTTTAGTTAAAAATGTTACTGACAGGTTTCTTTTTTAGGGGCGGAGCATCCAAATTTTGACAAGTTTCAGATTTGCTATTGAACTTAAAACTTTAGTTCCAGCTCTACTCAAGTGCTTTGCTGTAATGCTTGCATCCTGAATCACATGCATGCTTCCAGAATAAAGATGCAGATTTGATTGTTATTTCCAAAACAGAAAAGGAGGGGAACTGCAAGCTTCCAGAAAAGAAAAAAATATGCATGCAGGTCCTTTAAGTAGCAAATTTGTTTCAGGTTTATGAATTGCACTTCAGTTTGATGATTTGAAGAGTTACAGGTTTATGCATGTTTTTCTTTTTAGGCTTGAGGATGTGCAAATGATTTTCAGATAGCTTTGGTAAATTTTGGTTAGAGGAGATTATAGGTTATCAAATTTGTTTGAGAGGGGAAATTGGCAGATGGGTTTTGAACAGATTTTGTTTTTGAATGGAGATGGTTTTCAGATTTCAGATCTGAATATTTCTCATGTTTTTGAAGAAAAGAAGAATAAGATGAGGAGAAATGTTTACATAAACAAATTTTTGATTTAATTAAAATAAAAGAAAAAGATAATTAAAGAATACACTTGCTCTAACCTTAACACTTATCACTTAGTTTAATTAATGGCTTACACATGTCTTTAGGGTGTTTTAAGAAACTTACACATGTATAAAGAATATTTTAGTTTTGATTTAAATTGTTTGTAAATACTTTAAAACCTTAATTTATTATTCTTATGTATATAAATGAGTTTCTTACATTTTTAATTTATTAAAAAGAAATGAAACAAATAAAGTATGAATATAAGCTTATTCAAATATTTCTATGTATTTATTCTTTTAAATTTTCAAACATTCAATCCAAAATCAAATTAAATTATAAAACTCCAATTTAAAAGTCAAGTTATACATATGCATATATAACTCTAATTAAAATAAAAAATAACAAATCCTATTTCTAACAAAATTTATTTAGGTTTATAAAAACTAAGTATTATCATTATCATTTGAAAAATAACAAATTAAACAATATTAAATAATTTATAAAAGAGATTATAAACAAATTAAGATCATTTGTAATTTGCATTATAAATTCTTATATATATAAATCCCAAGTAATATAAAATAAAACTTAGCTTTTATATTTATCTGATTTTAAATTCATATTTTTTAGCTAAATAAAATTTTAAAACAAATAAGATTTATTGTAGTATAAACTATAACATTATTTATTACATTGCTTTGAAAAGCCAGTTCTTAAATCAAATTTCCAATTTATCAAATTAAATTAAAATTAGAAAATTAATTCATTTACTAAATTCAAAAATCAAAGTTTAACAATTTACAATATATACAATTATATATATATATATTATAAACAGAAAACAATTTATTAGCTTCAAAAAGATACAATCTTCTAATTTAAATATTTATTAAAAGAAGATTATTAAATCAATTCAAATTTTATCATCAAAAATTATCAAATCAAATAAATTTTTAAACACAGATTATTAAATTTATATTGCCCAATTTCCGGGATATCACATTCCTCCCCCTTAAAAGAATTTCGTCCCCGAAATTTTAAAAGCAAAGGTAATTTAATAATCTATCTTAAGATTTGATTTTAAAACACAAACATATATCAATCATATGCTAACAACCGTAGCAACCAATTTACACAATCAAACAAATCTAATTATCCAGACAAAATTCTTGATAGAATTTCCACGAGTTTCCTCGGTATAAATATCGGGACACTCGCCCTACAGAATTCAAACAATCAATACTACTAAGCTGCAAAGCTCCTATTCAACTAGATTTACAAACCTAAACAGGATATCAGACTATAAACAAGTCTGACTCAACAATCACATCCTCCTGAACTGCTGGTTCCACCACCAGAGATAAATCATACACGTACTCCCTCAGAGATACGTGATACACAACGAATCCCAGTTATACAATCTGGCAATTCAACCTTGAAAATCAAACACCAATCCTCACAAGAACACAGAAAAGATCCAAAACACTTCGGAGCTGACTTATCCAGTCTTACTCAATCTTAAAGCTTCTTAGATCGGAGAAAACTTATCCAAAATTAAATCTCCGACTTCGGAATCCAAATTCCTTCGTCTCTTACCCATAGAACTCTTCTGATGATCCTGGGCTGCCTTCAACTCTCCTGATCAGCTCAACCTTTGCTGATTCCTCTGGAAACAAACTAGACCATTCAACTCAATAGAATGATCTCCTCAATATCAATACCAAACCAAGAACACCAACTCTACTCCACAAACATCAAGAGACTAACTTACTCCCCTTATCCGAAAAAGATAAAACAAAAGCACTCCCAAACTGCTTTCGCTGCACAACTCTGATCTGGAGTAGAAGAAAAATTCGAGCACAAACTGGACAACACATCTCAGAAATATGGTCCAACAGATCCATAAAAGAAAATTCAGATATCCCACCTGATCCTTCTACTAAACTGAACCACCAGTATCACTCTTAGAATCTAGTCTATAAGAAAACTCAGCCTCCAGGTGCGGACAAACTTCTCATAACTCAAGAGAACACTCGAACTATCGCAAGTCACTTTTGCGATCAACCCGTCCAATATCCAAAGAAAACTGTTCTCTCTTTACCAAATCAGGACAGCTTATGCTTATCTAGCCAATCCATCGCAGAAATGGAATCCTCTCTGCTGCTTCTGAACTCCACCTTCAGAAAAACTACTAACCAGAATACCTTCTTGCTGGCATGCAGAACACTCCGAGCTGCACTGCTGACACCGACGCCAAAGGATTCCTAATTCAAAGCTCTTCGAGAAACTCGGGCCTCAAACCAGATAGAAACATCCTGCTGAATCCCAGCCACAACATCGAAGCAGACATACTTCCTAAACTTGTTCCAAAGAAAAATCTTTGGACACATCCATAGTCACTGTGTCTCATCATACAGCTACTAATTCCTGAGGTATCGAGATTCCATCATTTTCTTTTGCCTAACCGACAAATCCAAACTCTACTCATCCAACTCAAAGGTAGACTCTGAACCTTTACAGGTTACCTTCAGAGATCGATGAAATCTCTACACTCTGCTCAACTTACTCGAGATGGTATTAGGTCTACAGTCTCGACAGATACACTTCCAACCTCAAACATTCAAACACCAACCCATGGTAGTCGTGTTACACACACTACTACCCCTTCCACCTTTATAACTTATATTGGAAAACCTGTATGGGTAACCCAATAGATAGGTAGAAGTAAATATTTATATATATAAAAATTACAAATACGCTCTCTCAAGATAGACACCACTCCAGAGCCTAGGTATTCACTCAACCTAATGCTCTGATACCACTATAATGACCCGCCATCCGACTCCACAGTATGACGTATCATTAATAAGAAAGAAAGGGATAGAGAATAGAAAGAAAGAGAAGAAGAAAGAAACAACACATCAGAATCTAAACAGCGGAACGAATAAATTATATTAATAACATATGTATTACATAGTATACAACACTAATCAGAGTTACACCGATAATACAACACATACTAGACAGTCATAAACATCTGTCTAGTATTTACAACATAATACAATTCAGAGATCACACAGAACACATAGCGGAATACTATTTATCTAACGCAGAAGCCTCCTGCTCCATTGCTCCTCCAATATTCGTCAAAGCTAACCTGAATCCCTTGGCTACTCGTAAAAATTTGAGTACTTAAGAGTTTATGAAAAACAAGAATAAACTCCGGGTCAGACATGGGTATGGTGTGAGTAACAGGTTAAAGTTGCTTAACTTTGAAAAACCTTTGAAAAGAAAAGGTATCACGTAAGACTTCCCACACATAAACATGGAAAAGATTTTTTACCTTACGCTAATCAAAACATTTGATAGGAAATCCAGTGATATTATAATAGGTATAGGGTTTTCAAGTAAATAAGAAATAGCCGAAATTGTTACATGATTAAATTCCAGCTACTAGCCACAAAAGTGGGTAATACAATCAAAACCGTTGTCATTTATTGGATTTTGGATTCCATCAATGGCTGGGCTACTGGGGTACCGCCCGTCACAGTACGTGGCCTAGATCAACGTACCGAGGAGTACGCCCGCTCCCCTGCAACACAAGACCGGAACCATCCCTTACTGGACAGTCCCGAACAAGACAACCCCGTAGTTGGCATACGTTCCAACCGCACACACAGCCGAAATAAAAGGGACCTCTAGACAGTGAAAAATCTTGCTCTCCAGTGGGAGCTACCCACGAAGCCTTGCTGCACCTCCCCTGTTTTAGCCATTCCCGGTTGATGAGGCTTGAGGCTACGACTACCTTTAGAGAACACATCTCTTAGAATGCTCATCGTCCACCTGACGATGTTCTGAAAGCATTCAATCCATACAAGTTCGTTCCGGGTCCGAACGAAACCGAAGGCACTATCTCGTTGCACTCATATTGGAATCACCCTCAGAGTCAACGACCATAGCCCTTGCACTCTAAATCACCATCTCGAACCTATAAGTACTATTCCGTCAAAGTCATTACGGAATCACCCACAGAGTTATATGACGTATAGTCCTTACACCTCGAGTCTTCACTTGCTCCACTTGGATTCACGACCTAACGTTAATTTGGATCGATGTGGTTTTCGGGTATCCGAATATGGAAACCCGATCCCGGTCTCATCGAAATCCAAAGCGTGTCTTTTAAGGCCAAGTTGTTTTAAAGTTTTAAAACAATTCAATTATCTATATACACAGATAGATAAATCATAGATTCACAATAGGTAATCAACATTATCATCACATCAGATAAACCCTATTATCATTATCCAAAAAGATAATCCCAATCATCATCATAATGCAACCAATGCATCCATATCACTCAATATTATTTATCTCATATCTGAGATTCAAACCAATCAAAGCAAACAGTAACATCCATCCATATAAGAAATGATCTATAATCACCATTTATAATTAATTTAAAATTAATTAAATTAAGTACATCATTCTCTAATTAATTTAAAGTGAATTAAATTAATTACTTCATCAATAAAAATCTTGCTTACATAACCTTTAATTAATTACAAATTAATTAATTAATCATCTTCCAATTAATCACTCTAATTAATCACCTTTGATTAATTATTCCTTAATTACATTTATGTAATTATCCTTTAATTAATTCTAGAAATCAATTATACTTAACCAAATATAGTAATTAATCTTTAATTACTTCACAAATTAATTACTATAATTAATTATATTAATCCTTAATTAATTACATTAATTAATTACCTTTAATCACTTATTATTGATTAATTAATCTTAATCAATCAATCTTAATTACATCATTAATTATATTAATTAATGATCTCTAATTACATTTAAATTAATTACCTTATTTAAATTAATTACATTAAGTAATTAATCTTAATTAAACTATAATTGTTAATTACCCTTGATTAACCCATTCAGTAATTAACTACCATTTATTACTTTACTAAATAAATTAATTATTCATTAATTAATTATCTCCACTTAATCCCTTGAATAATTCACAAAGTAATTATACTTAAATTACTTCAATTAATTACATTCCGTAATTACTCATTAATTACTTCCCTAAGTAATTACTCTTCAATAAATTACATTAAGTAATTATACTTCACAATCATTTATTGATTATTCTAAATTAATTAAACTGAATTAATTAACTTAATCAAATCAAATTAAACTTAATTAATTACAATTAGTAATTAATTCCTTAATTACTTCCATAAGTAATTATACTTATTCACTTACACAAATGATTATCTTTTAAATTAATTAATCTAATTAATTATTTAATTTTCGTCATATTAATTATTAAATAACCCTTAGTTAATGACCTTCATTAACTACTAACAATTCATTAATTAATTTTCAAAGTAATTAACTTATTTTAATCATTATTAATTACAAATTAATTAATCATTAATAACCCATTAATTAATCCCTAATTAATTAAATAATTAAGTGTTAATTAAAACTTAATTAATCCATTATTATTTGATTAATTAATTATTAATCATTAATTAAAAACAATTCTTATTTAATTAATTATTAATTACAAGTTAATTATTCTAAGAATAATTAACCCTAAACTTTTAAGATTAAACCTTTATTTACTTTAAGTAATTATTCATTCATTAATTTATTAAAATAGATTAATTACTCATTTAATTATCCTAATAATTAAATGTATAACAAATCATTAAACTATAATTTAATTTCAACAAATTTTAAAACCAATTTAAAACTTATATATTATATGATAAATAATACTTATAAAAGAAATTTTTACAAAATTTAAAACAAATTCTTTTTAAATTCAAACATTCAAATTTTACATTATCATTCAAAACTGTTAAAATACTTAAATCTATAAAACTTGAATTTATTTTAATCAAAGATTCGAAATCAGATTTGAATCAGTTTAAACTTTATTTAAAACATTTCTTTACATATTCAAATTCCAATTTAAATTCAAATTTCTTTAAAAACATTTTAAACAATAAACCCCTTTAAAGTATTTAAACAAAATTAGAATTTTTTAAAACTTAGTCTTTTCCATCTTAACTTTCAAATTAGACCTGACTCTATAGTTTAAAATTAGATTTTAAACATATTTTAAATCTTTACTTAATATTTTAAATTTTGTTTAAAATTAGAAAACATAACATGTTTTCTAACCTGAACAAATTCTAACTCAAGCAACAATTAATTATTCGAGCCAATCCTAACCTAGCTCGAGCAAATCATTAACATAACTCGAGTTACTCGCTAAATAACTCGAGTAACATTTCATTTGCATTTATACAAAATTTACAGTATTATCAGGTTTAAACTAAAACCTGCAACCACCTAAGTACCCGAGCCCTCAACCAATTTACTTCGAGACATTCATCCCACAACTTCGAGCAGAAACACAAGACAACCCTATACAAACACGAGAACCATTCTCTCCCAAACAACCACTGACACCCAATCACCGTGCACCTACACCAACGCCGCCATCACCTCCAACCATTCGTGACCCCTTGCGCATGTCGGCGACCATCATTCAACCCGATTCCAACCATCATACAACATGCAGAACCACAAAATCAAAATCGAGAGTTCAAGCACAAAAACTGGAACCATGTCGAATTTGAATTTCACCTCAAATTCCAAAATCCAATCATCAGAGAAGTACCACCTCCGGTCACATCCACTTCCACCCTGCCTCAACCATCTACTCGATTTTTGAAGAACTCGATCACCCATGGATGTCGGGATGACCAAATTCTTGATCAACAACAAAAACTAGGTTTAAAAATTTTAATCCTAAATTGTTACTGTCCCACTGCATTAATCTCATATTAAATATTTTTTCACACATCTTAGTTCACTAATCCATTACCATAATCAAAATTTGCCACTCCGATCACCCAGATTGTCAGATTTAACCAAAAACAAAATTTACAGTTAATCCAGAAATGCCCCTTCAAATTTAAACTAAATTTTTTGAATTTAGTTTTAGAATTCATGTTTTGATTCATGTAATTGATTTAATATCTTAAATCAATGAATCCTATATAATTAAATTCTTACTTGTATATATAAATTTTGTTCCGTGATATTCTGCTATTCCAGAGACATTACAGGTTTCTTCATATTTTATTTTTATTAAATAAAAGCTTAAACCTTAAATTAGGATACTCTAACATGTCTTATTAGAAATTTTGAACTTAGATATGAACTAGATTTTGAGTTCATGATGATTTTTGAATCAAAGATTAAACCTGTAATTCTAGAACTGGCAAACACAACATGCATTCTGAAACCAAACAAATTACAGAGAATTCTATTATATTCATCCATTCCAAACATGATTATCACATGAATAAATCAAACAGCTATATTTACTTAAGAATTTTTGTTTAAAATGTTACTTACAGGTTTCTTTTTTAGGGGCGGAGCATCCAAATTTTTACAAGTTTCAGATTTGCTATTGAACTTAAAACTTTAGTTCCAGCTCTACTCAAATGCTTTGTTGTAATGCTTGCATCCTGAATCACATGCATGCTTCCAGAATAAAGATGCAGATTTGATTGTTATTTCCAAAACAGAAAAGGAGGGGAACTGCAAGCTTCCAGAAAAGAAAAAAATGCATGCAGGTCCTTTAAGTAGCAAATTTGTTTCAGGTTTATGAATTGCACTTCAGTTTGATGATTTGAAGAGTTACAGGTTTATGCATGTTTTTCTTTTTAGGCTTGAGGATGTGCAAATGATTTTCAGATAGCTTTGGTAAATTTTGGTTAGAGGAGATTATAGGTTATCAAATTTGTTTGAGAGGGGAAATTGACAGATGGGTTTTGAATAGATTTTGTTTTTGAATGGAGATGGTTTTCAGATTTCAGATCTGAATATTTCTCAAGTTTTTGAAGAAAAGAAGAATAAGATAAGGAGAAATGTTTACATAAACAAATTTTTAATTCAATTAAAATAAAAGAAAAAGATAATTAAAGAATACACTTGCTCTAACCTTAACACTTGTCACTTAGTTTAATTAATGGCTTACACATGTCTTTAGGGTGTTTTAAGAAACTTACACATGTATAAAGAATATTTTAGTTTTGATTTAAATTGTTTGTAAATACTTTAAAACCTTAATTTATTATTCTTATGTATATAAATGTGTTTCTTACATTTTTAATTTATTAAAAAGGAATGTAACAAACAAATTATGAATATAAGCTTATTCAAATATTTCTATGTATTTATTCTTTTAAATTTTCAAACATTCAATTCAAAATCAATTTAAATTATAAAACTCCAATTTAAAAGTCAAGTTATACATATGCATATATAACTCTTATTAAAATAAATAAAAATAACAAATCCTATTTCTAACAAAATCTATTTAGGTTTATAAAAACAAAGTATTATCATTTGAAAAATAACAAATTAAACAATATTAAATAATTTATAAAAGAGATTATAAACAAATTAAGATCATTTGTAATTTGCATTATAAATTCCTATATATATAAATCCCAAGTAATATAAAATAAAACTTAGCTTTTATATTTATCTGATTTTAAATTCATATTTTTAAGCTAAATAAAATTTTAAAACAAATAAGATTTATCGTAGTATAAACTATAACATTATTTATTACATTGCTTTGAAAAGCCAGTTCTTAAATCAAATTTCCAATTTATCAAATTATATTAAAATTAGAAAATTAATTCATTTACTAAATTCAAAAATCAAAGTTTAACAATTTACAATATATACAATTATATATATATTATAAACAGAAAACAATTTATTAGCTTCAAAAAGATACAATCTTCTAATTTAAATATTTATTAAAAGAAGATTATTAAATCAATTCAAATTTTATTATCAAAAATTATCAAATCAAATAAATTTTTAAACACAGATTATTAAATTTATATTGCCCAATTTCCGGGATATCACATTCCTCCCCCCTTAAAAGAATTTCATCCCCGAAATTTTAGAAGCAAAGGTAATTTAATAATCTATCTTAAGATTTAATTTTAAAACACAAGCATATATCAATCATATGCTAACAACCATAGCAACCAATTTACACAATTAGACAAATCTAATTATCCATACAAAATTCTGGATAGAATTTCCACGAGTTTCCCTGGTATAAATATCGGGACACTCGCCCTACAGAATTCAAACAATCAATACTACTAAGCTGCAGAGCTCCTATCCAACTAGATTTACAAACCTAAACAGGATATCAGACTATAAACAAGTCTGACTCAACAATCACATCCTCCTGAACTGCTGGTTCCACCACCAGAGATAAATCATACACATACTCCCTCATAGATACGTGATACACAACGAATCCCAGTTATACAATCTGGCAATTCAACCTTGAAAATCAAACACCAATCCTCATAAGAACACATAAAAGATCCAAAACACTTCGGAGCTGACTTATCCAGTCTTACTCAATCTTAAAGCTCCTTATATCGGAGAAAACTTATCCAAAATTAAATCTCCGACTTCGGAATCCAAATTCCTTTGTCTCTTACCCATAGAACTCTTCTGATGATCTTGGGCTGCCTTCAACTCTCCTGATCAGCTCAACCTTTACTGATTCCTCTGGAAACAAACTGGACCATCCAACTCAATAGAATGATCTCCCCAATATCAATACCAAACCAAGAACACTAACTCTACTCCACAAACCTCAGGAGACTAACTTACTCCCCTTATCCGAAAAAGATAAAACAAAAGCACTCCCAAACTGCTTCCGCTGCATAACTCTGATCTGGAGTAGAAGAAAAACTCGAGCACAAACTGGACAACACATCTCAGAAATATGGTCCAACAGATCCATAAAAGAAAACTCAGATATCCCACCTAATCCTTCTACTAAACTGAACCACCAGTATCACTCTTAGAATCTAGTCGATAAGAAAACTCAGCCTCCAGGTGTGGACAAACTTCTCATAACTCAAGAGAACACTCGAACTATCGCAAGTCACTTTTGCGATCAACCCGGCTCCAGATCGGCAAAGTACTTTATCTTCCCCTCCACCCTTGTAGGACCATCTTTTCGTTGATTCTTTGACCTACGATCGGGTAGTTTCCACTCCTGGGCCCAACTACATTTGGACTTTAAGACATGTTTCTTCACATCCCGTACCATGTCATGTTGACTAGCAATTTAAGCAATACCAAGTACGGACCCCCTAAATCTTGTAGTCTTTTGTTAGCCAATTTAACAAAGAATCTATCCGGGCTAATGGTGTGGACTTGAGCGGCTTGGTCATAGCACTATGCTTAAGGGTCAGGTACAAATCTAGGATGTGAATAGAGCTCAAGAAATAGCCAGCTGCATCCCTTACCGACTTCTGTTAATGGGAAAAAGATATGATTTGATGGAAGATGCATATCTTTTAGTCAACGATAGGGAGGAAAAGTGCCCCGCCCAAATCGTCCCTCATAACAACAACGATTGCTGCAATAGCAGTCGTCAAGCCGATGTCGGAAGGCGTCAACAGGTCTGCCCTTCCTACAAGCCCAGTGACAAAATAATTCACACTAGAACAAGGGCATCTCCACCCTCTACCTTGCCACTAGGAACCAAGTGCAGATTCAAAGGTCCACCACAGTTAGATACAAAAATTGGGAAGAACCTTAAAGCAATGCAAAGTATTGCGAATTCCCTCGAATCAACGACCATTGCATATAGACCGCCATGTGCTCAAGAATGAGATCAAAAGGCTCATGTGGGAAGTAGTACTCCTGGAATTTGGTCGACATCAGGTCAAGCAAAGAGCAAACTATGAAGAATGGAAGAATCAGCCACCTTAGCCAAGTAACGCCAAGGTTCATGCCATCGTCGAGGTCTTAACCATATGCGTGAGACCGTATGTGGTCGGCAGCAACTAGGAGCCCAGTTTCGATATTAAAGTGAAGTGGACACTTGTAACGACTTAGAATTTTAGACATTTGAGTTTGAATTTTTAATTAATTTTAAATATTAAAATGTATTTTTTATAAATCAAACAGCTTAAATATCAAGTATAAGGGTCATTTGAATATTAAAATAGTGATTTAAACATCAAAATTATTTAAATGATTGAATCTTGGATTTAATGTGAATAAAATGATTTAGAAGTCCAATTTAAATTTTGTTTAAATAAGAATGACAATGGAAAGCTTTTAATTTAGAATTGAAAGTGATTAAAATGGTTTAAATTATAATTCGTTTAATTAACGTGTGAAATTATCATTCGAAGACACCGTCTTAGATTTTGACGAAACTAGTGCCATTGGAATCGAAATAGCAAATTGTTGTATGCTAGTGAGTTTTGTGACAACTAGACGTATTGTTTGGTCGTGCGAGCTCGAAACGCGTAGGAATTAATTATAGGAATTTAATATAATATAATTTGATTTTGAAATCTAACTTTCGTATAAGATGGAATTAGGTCCCTATACTAGTTCCATTGTATTTGAAATATGGGTATTTAGTATAGAATGCTAGGCGACACGCCTTGATCGAAGTTCGCAAGTTTGAGACATGAATAGCACTTGAATTTTTTTTTATAAAGGACCTCACTTTTCTCTATTTTCTAAATATTTAGACCCTAACCCTAACGAACCTCCCTCATCCAATGGCCGGAGTTCATCAGTGTCGCTAGAGGCCGTTTTAGGCTTTAGTGTCAACTAGAGAAGGGTGCGGGGGAATGAGATAAGGAAGATAGATGGTTGGATTGTCATATGATGGAGCGAGGCAGCGAATACCTTGGTTCGACGGTGGCACCTAATTTTGGGTCGTTCTCATGAACGATGGTGAGATGGGGGACATGGTTTGTGGCATTGGGTCGGGGGTGGTTAAGGCTAACCTCGATGAGCATGTGGCGACGTCTGTAGGTTGGCCGCGGCGGCGGTAGGTGAAAAATTATGGTGTTGGAGTTTCTTATATTGGAGGCTTGAATTTATCAAACATGGAAGAGAGGGGAAATTTCGTTAATTAGCTTTTTAATTAAGTTAATTGTGAAATTAATCAATCTATAATGTTCTAATGATCGTATTTTGTCTATACGAGGTCCGACCGACGAGCTGTTTTCACCATTGCGTTCGTATCAGGATTATCTATGCAATGGAGTTGGATTCATCAAATTAGAAGCTTGCAGAATTTCAATCTAAAATCGAACGTGCTCTATTTTAGTCGAAACTATAACGCTTTAGTGACAGCTGAAATTTTTGGCGAGTTAAACTAAACTTTTTGGTTAACCAATATGTTGATAGTTGAATAAAATTTATTGATGCCTGTTTGTTGCTTGTTTGGATGATTTACTACTTTATTAGTTATTTTGGATTTATTCCTGCCCTTGGAGCAGATGAACTTTTATATGTACCCACATAGTAGCGGATTATCCATATTATATGATTGTATATTGTATATGATGCAAGGGGATAGGTTGGAGTGATCCAACAGGATTCCTCACTATTGTGGATTATATATATATATATATATATATGTATATATTTTTATATATAAATTTGCATGTGTGTTAATATATGAGCTGTGATGCAAGGGACATGTTGGATGGATCCAACGGGATTCCTCACACTGTTGATTTTACTTTTTATACATTATGATATATGATTTGTTGGATATCATGTTTGATGACATGGATATAATTTCACTTATTTAGTGCTATAGTAGCACTCGACATTACTTTTAGTATTTTGAATTAAAATGATTTCTAAGGTGATACTTGAAATAATAATGTTTTAATAACTATTTCTAAATTATTAAAAAAAGGAGTTTACGGAAACGAAATAAAAACATTATTTTTGGAATATTAATTTAACTGCTTTGTGAAGTATTTTAAAATAGAGATTTTCGAACTGTATTACAAAGGTTTTTACAACTTAATAGATAAGTCCATCTTTTATTATAAAGGAAATACAGTTTTAAAAAAGATAGAAATAATTTGAAACAAATATTTCTGAAATAGTTTAGATAAAATATTTATAAAACTAAAATTTTATAAATAAAGTAATAGATTCAAAGATGCTATTTTATAAATATTAAAAATGGGTTTATAATTGATATTTTGTAATAGATTTATAAATGGGATTTTATAAATAAAGAAGATTTAGAAAGGAATAGATTTATAAATGTAATTTTATAAGAAGAAGTTTTATAAAATAGGAAGAATATTATAAAACATGGTTTTATAAATATAAAAGGTTTTATCTTGATAAGTAAAGGATGGTTTTTGTAAAGGGCGATACATTACATTTTAAAAGTTAAAATAATATCTTAAAGGAATGTTTTGAAAGTGATACTTGCAAATGGAGTATAATGGTTTTAAAAGTGATTTGAAATGTATTAAGTGATAGGGAGACGAAGATTTCAACATTTTTGTTGTAATAAATGTTTTTCAAAAAGTGAGGAAGGCATGGACTATGACATTGTTGTTATAGTAAGTGATTTCAGAAAGGAGATGTTTTATATGGTATATGAGATTTATTCATATCTTATATTTGATGCTAATATTTGAGGTGGGTAACTTATATCTATTTTGAATTTAAGAATGTCATCCATTCAAGGTCTGGCAGGTAATGATACCCCAACTTGATTGGCTTTTTTGTTAACTAATAATTAGTTTCGACATTGAAAATTAATATTAAGTATAATTAATTGGATCCCTATACTGGTATTTTTGGGTTTTCGCAATGACGTTTTACTCAACATTCATTTTGACCCAATAAAGTATGTTTTGGAAAAGTATGAAGCTTTGCTCAAAATTAGTAAATATACTTACTATGGATTTAAGTATATAGATATACTTTCTAAGTGTTGAAAACGAAATGATTTGTAAATATACTTATACCATTGAGGTAAGTATATAAAAATGTTTTCCAAATGTCGAAACACTAAAAGTTGTTTTGAGAATATGTCTTCGTAAAGATATTTTGACATAAATATTTGGAAAGTGATTTAATTAATGAAATATTAATTAAACAGGCCTAGAGACTACTTGTGTACTAGATTTTACTTTTGGTTCCTTGACTGGATGTGTAAACTAATTAGTCATGTACTTAGCATGAACCCAACTTAGTAGGCTTGATTATCGTTTGATGTTAAGAATGATGATTCGAGTAGAGTGGAATGACTATGACACTCTAATCTACCGAGCTTCCTTCTTGGCCAAAGGATAGCCTATTGAGAGTTGGAAACAAGATAAGTCTGCGAGACTTGGTTACCATATGAGGTTGAGGGCCTCTTATCGATGGTTGGTCCAGAGAGACCATGACCAGATTTATCTAAAAACTAATTCGGACCAACTTATGCGTTCAAAAGTGAAATTTACTAGAAGACGATGATTAGGAAGACGGAAATCTTCATGATGTAGGGCTGCTTTTCGCTAACTGTAATAACCCAGATTTTTAGAATACCTGTAATTTATAGATTAACTAAATTTAATTAATGAAAATACTGATTTATAAGTTAAATAAATAATTCTGGTAATGGAAATATATATCTGAATAAGTATTGGTTTGATAATCTTTCTAGTATAATTGATTAAATTGGCAAAATTGATGTTTTCAAACAAATAATAATGATTGTTTGTGTGTGTATATATATATAGATATAAATAGATTTTATAGGAATAGAATTGTTATTTTTAAATTGAATAAGTAGTTGTATATGTATATATGTATAACTTGATTTGTAAATTTGATTTTTAGAATTTAATTTGAATTTGAATTTAAAGTTTTGAAATTCAAAGGATGGATATTTTTAAATATTTGAATTTAAAGATATTTATATAAGCTTTTATTTATAAATACAATTGATTTTATTTCTTTAAAGCTATTTATATATATAGATAAGTATTATAAATTTATAAATTAAAAGAATTTTATTAACATTTAAAATTTAAATAAAATACTTAAAGAGACAAGTGTTATTGTCTTAAGTCTTTTTATAACATGTGTAAACTAATAAGCATATACAAATGACAAATGTCAAAAAATTTGTTTTCTTTTAATTTTTTTTAAAATTAATCATTTCAGCTAATTTAAATACTTATGTTTTCTCCTTCTTCATTTTTTTTTTCTTGAATCAAACTAAAGAAACTTCAGCTGAAACAAAAAGAAGTGGAAATCTAAAATCAAAGCTCAAAGAAAATAAAACCTGAAACTAAATCCGAGACAAGAAAATTCAAAATTAAAACCTGTCGTTTAAGCCTGTAACCAATTTTCAAGCAAAGTTCAATTTCAAATAGTAACATAGAAAGCATTTTCAATGCCTGGAACATTTTCAAAACTGCAACTTGGAAGCAAGTCTTGAATCATCATGTTCCAGACCAGTTCATTTGACAAAGCATTTCAATTTAAAGAAACTCAAGCAATACAAAGTTTTCTCGATCAAAACAAAAGCATGCAAGTTTCAAATCCAGCTTTCAAACCCTCTGCATTTTATTTCAAAGGTGAGTAAACATAATTTTAAAAAGTTTTAAGTTAATTAAAATAGTTCAAACTTCATTGATAATCTGGTTCTTATATGCTTCAGTTTGCATATGATTATGTGATGCTCTGTATTTCTCTGTAATTGATACAGGTTGCATATTTTATGCAAAAACTCAAATTATTCTTATTTAAATCATTGCTAAGCTTTGTTTTCTCAACAAATCAAGATGTTAAACTCAAATTAAGATTTTTAAAGGTTGATTTAAACCATCTTTATAAGGTACATCACTGTAATATTGATATACAGGCAATCAAGTGATAGTTGATAAAATCGATTGTTGTAAAATATTGATTCAAGATTATATATTGAATTCATACTACAAGACATGACTTTTAAAACAAAAATCAATATTTTTAGATTAGTATTTAAAGAGCAGTTTGTAAATAATCAAAGATTGCATTTTTGCAAATTTCTGGTTATCGATTCAATTTAAATTGTTGAAACTCGAATTGAACTTAGTATGAACATCATTTACCTCGAGAAAATTATCAGATAATTTTTCCTTTTCATAAATTGTTGGGTCGAACCATTTTTAGGGTTTTTTTTGCTCAAGTCAGTAAACGTGGTGTGTTCGACTTCAAAACGTGACCGAGCTACACGGGTTTTTGGGGGTTGGTAGCTTTGCATGTTGTCGTCGTGTGACCGAAGTTTGGGCGACCTCGGTGGCGTGAGCAGTGGTGGCGAGGCGTTGAGTTAGGATAGAGTTTGCAGTATTTTTTGATCTAACTGCTTAAATTCGATTTCGCACTTTTGAAGACGAGCTGGGTTTGGTTTTCGAACCTATGGGTGATTTGTGATTTACCTGTGACATTAGGGTTCGCAGGAGTTGGATGGCGCTGCCGTGCACGTGTAGGGTAGCGGTGATATGTATCAGGGACGTTGATGTTTCGGGTCGTGTATCGTACTCAAGTCGTGCTCGATTTTGGAGATGGGTTGCTTCGGGGTAGCTTTCGCGTTCGAATGAGTTATCTGATTTCTCCTCTTAGTTTAAACTTAAGTTTTAAAATTTAACTTGCTGTAGAAATGAAGAAAAGAAGGGAAGAAGAAGAAGAAGATGTTTCAGGGTGAACATCTCGGGGAAAGGGATGGTTAACTCGAAGTATGACTCGAGTTAGAGTAAGGGAAGTCTCGGATCTTTCGAACCGTAGTATTAAAAAAAAGGAATGAAGTTAAGTAAATTTGGTTTAAACAGTTTTAAATACTATAAACTTGGTGGGTGTTTAACAATTTTAAGTTAAAACTTAAATACAAGTTTTAATTATTTAGTTAATACTTAACAATGTATTAAACACTTAATTATTATTTTAATTAAGTTAAGTATGAAATTGATTAACATTAAAATTTGTAGTTAATAATAAATTGATTTTTCAAATGTAAAAGAAGACCTTTAAACGATTAATTAAGTTGAACAATTAATATTACTTAATTATTTTTGGGAAGCAATTAAGTATGGTTAATTAATCAATTAATTATCTTAGAAAGTAATTAAGAATAATTACATTATAATTATAAGTAGAGATTGGTTAATTAATGAGTTACGTGATAAATAAAATTGTAATTAACTACTAAAATTAATTAATGAATAATTAATAGTTAATTAACTAAGAAATTTAATTAAGAGTTAACAGTTGATTAACTAAATAATTAGTAGTTAATAAATGGGTAATTAAGTTTTATTTAAGTTATTAATTAATGATTAAGGGCAGGTAATTAAGTAATTTAGACTTAATAATTGATTAAGAAATGATTAATTAATTAAATAATTTGAAATGGAATAAATAATTAATTGATAATTAATTATCAATTAAACAGGGTTAAGTAATAAATTCTCAAGTAATTGATTTAATTGAATTCATTACAATAAGAATTAAAGATGATTGCTTATGGATTGTTGTGTATGTAGAATATCTAATTTGTGGTAAATATTTGGTGATATTCTGTGATGTTTCTCCGATATGCTTTGATATATCCATGACAATTGTGTATGATTTATCTGTGATAAGCTATGTGAATTCAGTTATTGAATTTAAGTATCAAGATATTTTTGGTACTTAATTAATTATTAAAGTAATTAAGGGTAGTTAATTACGGAGTGGGGTTAGGTAAGGTTTAATAAATGTTATTAAGTTATAGATTAATTATTAATGCAATTAAAAGAATAATTAATTAATGGAAGTAATAGAGGATCATTAATTAATGTAATTAATGAAAATAATTAAAAGATGATCAATTAGTGATTTGTAATTAATTAACGTTAAGTTAGGTAATCTAAGTGATTAAAGATTTGTAACCAATTTAATTAGAGATAAATTAAATAAACTTTGGAAATGATCCATCTTGCTTATGAATGATTGAATGATGATCAAATGTCTTGAATTGATTGATATCTCTTATATGAAATGTTTTGCGATATGATATATTTTGGGTGAATGATGATAATGTGGTTAACTATTGATGATAAATTGCTGTGAAAAAGTGACATCTTTATTTAAAGTTGGATTGTATTTTACTTGAAAACTTGGGTTGACATGGTATTGAATTCGAAGGAACCGGAGTCGGGTATTAGTAAATACCCGAAACCACTTTGATTCTTTATAGATTGATATGTGAAATCGATAAACTGGAATGGAATGACTTAAGTGAATTGGACCATTTAATCTAAGTTTTGGCACTGAGAAATTGATGTGTGAAATAAGTGGTGTCTATAACAACTTGCAAAGTTGTAAATTGATATAAGTAACCCGGAATTTAAATGAGTTTTATGCATTGGTATTTCATGTTGGTTGAGTTTACTCACGCTGGTTTCCAGCCTGACCCGGGTGTTACTTTTATGTAATGCTCGGGTCAGACCGAGTATTACAGATTTTCAGGTAAGAACGTTCTGGAGCTCAGGAGGCGAACTGGATGGCAGGAACGTATAGAGAGTTTCCGATGTGATATATAGTTGTATATTTGGGACATGTTTTTAACTGTCTAGTGTTTGTGTAAATATTGTAACTCTGATATATTAAAGTGTAATTTAACAAGTACAACTTTCCTTTGTATAACTGTTTTTTTATGTGATATTATATTTTGATCCATTGCGAATGTGAGAATCTGTGTTTCTTTTCTATTTCTTCTTATATATCTTTTCTTTCTTTCTAACTATCTGGAATTTTCGGGATTGAATTTTCGGGTCGTTACATTTGGTATCAGAGCAGAAGGTTAAGCGAGAAACTTGGCTCTGGTGGGATTACTCATTAAGGATAGGGTCAATGATACCCTAGAATGAGTTGAGTATACATATATAAGAGCGTACTTGTTATTTTTTTTATATAAAGATTTTAAATGATTTTATAAGAATATCTTTTAGTATATATAGAAATATTTCTTTCAAATAAATATTAAGGTAATTGGTTGTTAAATTATTGGAATTAGATTAAGTGGTAATAGAAATACAACCAAATTAAAATTAAATCAAAGATAAGTTTGAAATGGATTCAAACTGAAATTAAATCTTGAATGTGGGAAAGAATTTCAAAATAAGATCTACTAGAATTGGTTTCAAACTAGAGAAATAGAGTGGTTATGGTGTTAATAATGGAAAGATTGTTTTCCAATAAACAATAAAATGTTTTAAGGAAATAACCATTTAAAGAGAGTAACTTGTAAATTTGAAAGGATGTAAATTAAAATGGGTTTCAAATTGTGAAGTTCTGAATTCTAAAATTTAAACATTTGAATTGGTTTCAAAATGTTAAAGGAAATAATATTATTCAAACTATTTTGAATATGATCTTATTTTAAAATAAGAGATGTTATTTAATATATTTGAATGAAAGGGTCCTATTTCAAACAAGGGTTGTTTGGAATTTTGAAGGAATTTGTTTGAATTTAAAACCAAAGGTGGTTTAAAATTTAAAAGTAACCAGGTGTGTAAAGGAAATAAAGTCTAAGGTTGAGTTTTGAATTTTCCTTAGAATGTGATGTGAAACCAAAGTGAAGTAGGTTTTAAACTTAAGTGGGAAGGATATTAATCTGAAGTTTAGAATTTGAATGGGAATTCAAATTGTATAAATTTGACTGGATTAAGTAAATTGAACATAGAAGAAGTTAAATAAGTTTGAATGAACAACCTGAATTGGAAGTTTCAAGATGAAATTAAGATTTAACTTGGGAAGTTAAATGGTTGATTGAAATTGAGAGTTTGAGTGATCTCAAATTGGGTTTGAGATTCGAAAATTGGAAATGGATGGATGTTTTAAAAATAATTTGAATGATACCATCCTGTTGTAAATAATAATTTTTAAACTGCGAAATTGGATTTGTTCAAATGAATGAAGAAATGGGGTGTGGTAAAATATTCATTATTAAGATAAAATGGAATCATTTTGGGCCTAAATTTTGAATGTTAAAGATAAAACGTCAAAGGTTATGTTTCAAAATTGAAATTTGATTTTCAAAGATTTAGTTGTTTAAAAGTATTTGAATTACTATTTGAACTTTGAAATAGGATAAAATGGAATTTGGATTTAGAATTAAATGGTTTAAAGAGATAAGTTGATTTGATTTAAGGGGTTAAATCAACATTTGAAATTTAACTCGAATTTATAATTTGAAATGGATTAAGGTTGAAATTTAAATTTAATTAGTTCAAATTGAATTGATTTGAATTAATTGGAATTGTGATTGAAAATCGATAAGTTTAAAATTCAAATGGAAAATTTGAATTGGATTAATTTGAAATGAAATTGAAATTGAATGAGTTTAAATTCAAATGGGAATTAGGATTAATTCAAACTAGTATTGATATGAATTGAAATTGGTTCAATTTGAAATTTATTTGAATTAATTGAAATTGTGATTAAAGTTGAATAGGTTTATAATCAAATGGAATTTGATTTAAAAATTGGGAGGAAATTGAGAATTAATTCAACTTGAATTGGGGATAAATCAATTTCAATGGAAATTGAAGTTATTTAAATTGGAATTGATTCAATTTAAATGGATATGGAAATTTAAATTGAATTGATTGGAAATGGAGGTTGGAAATGGAAAAGTTTGACTCTGGACTATTTTAAAAATAAATTGTTTTAGTATAAATCTATTATTTTAAAACTATTTACTATACAACTTATCTTTTAAAACCTAAAACTATCTTATACTTGTTTTACAAATATTTTTGGAATTATTTAACTATTTTGCAACTGTTTTATAAACTAATTACTATTTTTCTACTCTTTTACAAATTAATTACTATTTTACAACTATTTTGCAATTCTTTAAAATTTCTATAATTATTTATCTATTTTCCAACTATTTTACAATTTCTTAACTATTTTACAGCTATTTTGCGAACTAATAATTATTTTTCAACTACTTATCTATTTTAATTTTTCAAGCTATTTTCTAAATTTAAACTGGACAGAGTTCGAACTGTTTATGATTAAATTCTCAGAATAAAATAAGAATTGAAGTGATAATCCAAATGAGGATTTAAGCAATTGTGGATAAGTGAATGTGAATGGAAAAGAGAATTGATTTGGTTAATAATCAATGAAGATAAATACGTAGGATGTACGTATATTATTCTATTCACATAGTGATTTGATCCAGTTTCGAGCATAGAATTTCGAGATAGTTATATCGATCCGAGTTGGGATTTTCCACTCGATTTTCGACGGCGAACCTGGATATGGATTGTTGATTAGTTCTGGATATTATCTATCATAGTTATGACTATGCAAGGAGAATGATGGTTTCTAATCAAGAAACCAGATTTGAGTCCGCACTAGGAAGTCGGGTGGACGATACTAGTTCGGAAGTGAAATTGTGTGATCGAGTGAGCGATCAGATTGGTATAGCGTACGGATGATATGTATACATCGTACGGGTTGGAATGAAATTGATATTGAAAGTTTGTAGATAAGAATGTAAAATGGATTTTGAAACGGAAATATATGTTGTGAAATATATGTTGAAGTAAAATGGAAATTTGATATTTCTATGGTAATAACTTACTTTTTGGAAGTAAGTAATTTGGTAGGTTATCTATAGAGTAATCAAATTTGAATATTTGATTTGGAATAAACAAAGTTATATATCTTTGTTATATAAGATAAATCTCCCTTATTGAATCTAGCCAGAATTAAAGGGTTTTAGAAAATATTTGAAGTATAAAAAGGTTTTTATACAAGTTTGAAATGATCCAAAGATTTTTCAAAGTTATATATATCTATATATATACGTATAAAGGATCTTATGAGGATGATTTTGGAAAAGGTTTTGGGAACCTATGAATTTGGAAAAGGCTTTTTGATTTTTGGGTAAAATAAATATTGGAATTTGGAAAAGCCTAGTTTGAGAATTATCAATTTTGGGATAATCGATTTTGAGAAAGGATATTTATATGAGATTCATACTAAGTGTATGATTTGGAAGATACTATATGTGTATAGTATAAAGTGTTTTGAAAATGGCTCTGGAGAAAAAGGCGCTCCCTTGGGATGAACTTCTCAAGAGTACCATAGGTTGATACTACCTTGAGCCTCTAAAGGGGAGGTTCTAAAGTTGATCCTGTGAAGAGTCCGGACAAACTAGTTCCTGAGGATTATTGGGTAGTGAAAGTCGAGGGCGCTGATGCCTACAGAGGCATTTGGGTTATGCTGTATTGACAGTGTAACTCGATGTTGCTGCGATCTACTGGGTGGACCATAGCGAAAATCGTGAGTGTCAACGGTCTATGCTTGATTTTGCCGGGAAGGCAATGTAACATCGGTAGACTGCGATCTATGGTCAAATGGAGTGGAGAAGTTTCATTCTTTTGGCAGCGAAATTCGACGGCACTGATGCCTACAGTTATATCGGTTTTTGTTGTGATAGCAACGTAACCCCAGTTGTAGCTGCAATCTGTAGCGGGTTCCATGGTGTAATCGAGGGGTGCGGAGGCCTACTGTTATCTATGAATTTTGTCGGGATGGCAACGTAACCATCGGGTTAACTGCGACCATGGATGGGGGTGACGACTTCTAGAGCATTCTCACCAAAGATATTCTCTCTATTTTCAAAAATGTTTTTTATATTTTTAATAAAATTATTTTCTAAAGTATTTTCACTGGGTGTTGAAAATGGGTCTGCTAACTACTTATATATCTTCATTCCTATGCCTGATCAACGTATGACCGAATTTCTATGAGAACAAAGACGGACTAGTGGAAACATCGAGTTATAAAAGTAAACTATTTTGGCAATATTATACAGATTTTAAAATGTTTTTAAAAAAAATGATCAAAAGTGATTTAACTAATATTAAGTATTTTGCTAAATTCTGGCTTCGATCCTTTTCGAGGACGAAAAGATTCAAAAGGTGGAGGAATGTAATAATCCGGATTTTTAGAATACCTGTAATTTATAGATTAACTGAATTTAATTAATGAAAATACTGATTTATAAGTTAAATAAATAATCTGATAATGGAAATATATATTTGAATAAGTATTGGTTTGATAATCTTTCTAGTATAATTGATTAAATTGGTAAAATTGATGTTTTCAAACAAATAATAATGATTGTTTGTATATATATAGATATAAATAGATTTTATAGGAATAGAATTATTATTTTTAAATTGAATAAGTAGTTGTATATGTATATATTTATAACTTGATTTGTAAATTTGATTTTTAGAATTTAATTTGAATTCGAATTTAAAGTTTTAAAATTCAAAGGATGGATATTTTGAAATATTTAAATTTAAAGATATTTATATAAGCTTTTATTTATAAATACAATTTATTTTATTTCTTTAAAGCTATATATATATAAGTATTATAAATTTATAAATTAAAAGAATTTTATTAACATTTAAAATTTAAATAAAATACTTAAAGAGACAAGTGTTATTATCTTAAGTCTTCTTATAACATGTGTAAACTAATAAGCATATACAAATGACAAATGTCAAAATTTTTGTTTTCTTTTAATTTTTTTTAAATTAATCATTTCAGCTATTTTAAATACTTATGTTTTCTCCTTCTTCATTTCTTTTTTCTTGAATCAAACTAAAGAAACTTCAGCTGAAACAAAAAGAAGTGGAAATTTGAAATCAAAGCTCAAAGAAAATAAAACCTGAAACTAAATCTGAGATAAGAAAGTTCAAAATTAAAACCGGTCGTTTAAGCCTGTAACCAATTTTCAAGCAAATTCAATTTCAGATTAACTGAAATTATAAGTTAAATAACCCGGATTTTTAGAATACCTGTAATTTATAGATTAACTGAATTTAATTAATGAAAATACTGATTAATAAGTTAAATAAATAATTCTGGTAATGGAAATATATATCTGAATAAGTATTGGTTTGATAATCTTTCTAGTATAATTGATTAAATTGGCAAAATTGATGTTTTCAAACAAATAATAATGATTGTTTGTATATATATATAGATATAAATAGATTTTATAGGAATAGAATTATTATTTTTAAATTGAATAAGTAGTTGTATATGTATATATGTATAACTTGATTGTAAATTTGATTTTTAGAATTTAATTTGAATTTGAATTTAAAGTTTTGAAATTCAAAGGATGGATATTTTTAAATATTTGAATTTAAAGATATTTATATAAGCTTTTATTTATAAATACAATTGATTTTATTTCTTTAAAGCTATTTACATATATAGATAAGTATTATAAATTTATAAATTAAAAGAATTTTATTAACATTTAAAATTTAAATAAAATACTTAAAGAGACAAGTGTTATCATCTTAAGTCTTCTTATAACATGTGTAAACTAATAAGCATATACAAATGACAAATGTCAAAAAAATTGTTATTTTTTTAAAAAATTAATCATTTCAGCTATTTTAAAAACTTATGTTTTCTCCTTCTTCATTTCTTTTTTCTTGAATCAAACTAAAGAAACTTCAGCTGAAACAAAAAGAAGTGGAAATCTAAAATCAAAGCTCAAAGAAAATAAAACCTGAAACTAAATTCGAGACAAGAAAGTACAAAATAAAAACCTGTTGTTTAAGCCTGTAACCAATTTTCAAGCAAAGTTCAATTTCAGATTGCAACATAGAAAGCATTTTCAATGCCTGGAACATTTTCAAAACTGCAACTTGGAAGCAAGTCTTGAATCATCATGTTCCAGACCAGTTCATTTGACAAAGCATTTCAATTTAAAGAAACTCAAGCAATACAAAGTTTTCTCGATCAAAACAAAAGCATGCAAGTTTCAAATCCAGCTTTCAAACCCTCTGCATTTTATTTCAAAGGTGAGTAAACATAATTTTAAAAAGTTTTAAGTTAATTAAAACAGTTCAAACTTTATTGATAATCTGGTTCTTGTATGCTTTAGTTTGCATATGATTGTGTGATGCTCTGTATTTCTCCATAATTTATACAGGTTGCATATTTTGTGCAAAAACTCAAATTATTCTTATTTAAATCATTGCTAAGCTTTGTTTTCTCAACAAATCAAGATGTTAAACTCAAATTAAGATTTTTAAAGGTTGATTTAAACCATCTTTATAAGGTACATCACTGTAATATTGATATACAAGTAATCAAGTGATAGTTGATAAAATCGATTGTTGTAAAATATTGATTCAAGATTTTATATTGAATTCATACTACAAGACATTATTTTTAAAACAAAAATCAAGATTTTTAGATTAGTATTTAAAGAGAAGTTTGTAAATAAACCAAGATTACATTTTTGCAAATTTCTGGTTATCGATTCAATTTAAATTGTTGAAACTCGAATTGAAGTTAGTATGAACATCATTTACCTCGAGAAAATTATCAGATAATTTTTCCTTTTCATAAATTGTTGGGTCGAATCATTTTTAAGGTTTTATTTCTGTTTTTGATCAAGTCAGTAAACGTGGTGTGTTCGACTTCAAAACGTGACCGAGCTACATGGGTTTTTGGGATTTGGTAGCTTTGCATGTTGCCATCGTGTGACCGAAGTTTGGGCGACCTTGGTGGCGTGAGCGGCGATGGCGAGGCGTTGAGTTAGGGTGGAGTTTGCAGTTTTTTTGATCTAACTGCTTAAATTCAATTTTGCACTTTTGAAGACGAGCTGGGTCTGGTTTTTGAACCTATGGGTGATTTGTGATGTGCCTGCGACATTGGGGTTCATCGGAGTTGGATGGCGCTGCCGCGCACGTGTACGGCAGCTGTGATGTGTATCAGGGACGTTGATGTTTTGGGTCGTGTATCATACTCGAGTCGTGCTCGATTTTGGAGATGGGTTGCTTCGGGGTAGCTTTCGCATTCGAATGAGTTACCTGATTTCTCCTCTTAGTTTAAACTTAAGTTTTAAAATTTAACTTGCTGTTGAAATGAAAAAAAGAAGGGAAGAAGAAGAAGATGCTTCAGGGTGAACGTCTCGGGGAAAGGGATGGTTAACTCGAAGTATGACTCGAGTTGGAGTAAGGGAAGTCTCGGATCTTCCGAACCGCAGTATTAAAAAAAAGGAATGAAGTTAAGTTAATTTGGTTTCAACAGTTTTAAATACTGTAAACTTGGTGGGTGTTTAACAGTTTTAAGTTAAAACTTAAATACAAGTTTTAATTATTTAGTTAATACTTAACAATGTATTTAACACTAAATTATTGTTTTAATTAATTTAAGTTAAGCATGAAATTGATTAACATTAAAATTTGTAGTTAATAATAAATTAATTTTTCAAATATAAAAGAAGACCTTTAAACGATTAATTAAGTTGAACAATTAGTATTACTTAATTATTTTTAGGAAGCAATTAAGTATGGTTAATTATTCAATTAATTATCTTAGAAAGTAATTAAGAATAATTACATTATAATTATAAGTAGAGATTGGTTAATTAATGAATTACGTGATTAATAAAATTGTAATTAACTACTTAAGTTAATTAATGAATAATTAATAGTTAATTAATTAAGAAAATTAATTAAGAGTTAACAGTTGATTAACTAAATAATTAGTAGTTAATAAATGGACAATTAAGTTTTATTTAAGTTATTAATTAATGATTAAGGGCAAGTAATTAAGTAATTTAGACTTAATAATTGATTAAGAAATGATTAATTAATTAAATAATTTGAAAGGAATAAATAATTAATTGATAATTAATGATCAATTAAACAGGATTAAGTAATAAATTCTCAAGTAATCGATTTAATTGAATTCATTACAATAAGAATTAAAGATGATTGCTTATGGATTGTTATGTATGTAGAATATCTGATTTGTGGTAAATATTTGGTGATATTCTGTGATGTTTCTCTGATATGCTTTGATATATCCATGACAATTGTGTATGATTTATCTATGATATGCTACGTGAATTCAGTTGTCGAAATTTAAGTATCAAGATATTTTTGATACTTAATTAATTATTAAAGTAATTAAGGGTAGTTAATTACGGAGTGGGGTTAGGTGAGGTTTAATAAATGTAATTAAGTTATAGATTAATTATTAGTGCAATTAAAAGAATAATTAATTAATAGAAGTAATTAGAGGATCATTAATTAATGTAATTAATTAAAATAATTAAAAGATGATCAATTAATGATTTGTAATTAATTAACGTTAAGTAAGGTAATCTAAGTGATTAAAGATTTGTAACCAATTTAATTAGAGATAAATTAAATAAACTTTGGAAATAATCCATCTTGCTTATGAATGATTGAATGATGATCAAATGTCTTGAATTGATTGATATCTCTGATATAAATTGTTTCGTGATATAATATGTTTTGGGTGAACGATGATAATGTGGTTAACTATTGATGATAAATTGCTGTGTAAAAAGTTACATCTTTATTTAAAGTTGGATTGTATTTTACTTGAAAACTTGGGTTGAGATGGTATTGAATTCGAAGGGACCGGAGTCAGGTATTAGTAAATACCCAAAACCACTTCGATTCTTTATAGATTGATATGTGAAATCGATAAACTGGAATGGAATGACTTAAGTGAATTGGACAATTTAATCTAAGTTTTGGCACAGAGAAATTGATGTGTGAAATAAGTGGCGTCTATAACAACTTGCGAAGTTGTAAATTGATATAAGTAACCCGGAATTTAAATGAGTTCTATGCATTGGTATTTCATCTTGGTTGAGTTTACTCATGCTGGTTTCCAGCCTGACCTGGGTGTTACTTTGATGTAATGCTCGGGTCAGACCGAGGATTATAGATTTTCAGGTAAGAACGTTCTGGAGCTCAGGAGGCGAACTGGATGGCAGGAACGTATAGAGAGTTTCCGTTGTGATATATAGTTGTATATCTGGGACATGTTGTTTTTAACTGTCTAGTGTTTGTGTAAATATTATAACTCTGATATATTAAAGTGTAATTTGACAAGTACTGCTTTCCTTTGTATAACTGTTGTTTTATGTGATATTATATTTTGATCCGTTGCGAATGTGAGAATCTATTTTTTTTTTTCTGTTTCTTCTTCTATCTCTTTTCTTTCTTTCTAACTATATGGAATTTTCAGGATTGAATTTCCGGGTCGTTGCACTAACCTCCCGGATGTTTGCCATATTATATATATATATATGGTTTTGGTAATACCTTTATTACGAAAATCTTTAATTTTCAAAGACTGCTCGCTACTAATCCTAGGGATGATTCCCAAACAGGATATCGTTGGAGTACCTTCGGTTTTTCCTCTTCTTGGATAGCTTGTATGGACGAATGTCTAACATCTCATTTCTAAGATCACGTTCATTGGTTTATACAAATGTACATCTATTTGGTGGTATATGAGGTAACCCCTCTTATTCTTAACACCTGTCCCTTAGACGTATGAACTTGGGGGTTGTACTTTTATGGAAATCAATTAGTGTGTTGTTGGAAAGGAAAACGCGATATTTCAAAGTGGGATTTTACATGTGAAAGGTAAAACATTACTTTAGGCCTCATACATCGGTAATGGAAAAAATAGGGTAGATGCGGCATGGCTAAATGGGTCGCTCCCATTAGGAGATATTCATCACCTTTCTAGATTACCCTATATATATCGAGATTGCTGTGTAAGATGTGGCCATGAATAGGTCGGGAATGACCAGGTGATTACATATTCGGTACTGTCTATAGTAGAGATAGGCCGGTCCTGTGTTGGTAGAGGGCAGCAGGGCTGCTCCAGATACATTCTTCTAGAGATGTACAGTCAGAAGATAGTCTCTTACCTTTCCATTATTGGAAACCATTTTCCAATATATGCCTTTACGGTTTTGATTGTAGAGCCTAGTATTTTGGAATTTGATTAATGTAACAATTTCGGTTGTTCCAATATGTTATTTTAAAAATAATTTTCAGAGCAATGTCTGTAGAAATAATGTCAAATGATTTGATCAAAATATTCTGGTTATCGTAACGTGAAAATCCATTCATATTTATGTGCAGCCTGGTCTTACGAGATAACTATATTTCAAATGGTTTTATAGCATTAAAATCTAATTGAGATATGTTTTCTCACGCTGGTTTACCAAACCGATCCAGCATTCTTCCCTTTTAATGCTCGGGTCAATCTGAGTACATTTACAGATTATATTTGGATTATTTTGGAGGAGCTTGGAGCAGAAGGCTTCATTGGTAGCTAGTTATTATTTTATTTGCATTGGTTGTTTAGGATTATCAGCAATTGTGAGGACAAATTGTTATAACTGTCCAAGCCGATGATTAATGATTTGTTGTTATACTCCGATGGATGTATGTATATTAAAGTTTTTCCTTTTGTAAAGATCATTGTTAAATTATATACTTGTTAACCGGCATTTTGGCCCGGTTACAAAACGACAGTCGAAGACATTATTATTAGCGCTAGACAAGATTTTGACCTCGAAGAGCCTGGAAATGTTAGCAAGTTGTCAGGACCATTAGAAAGACGTTCGGCAATAAAGCGACGTTCGGTATTGAATATCGTTCGACACCTAAAGCACGTTCGGCAACTAGAACGTTCGGCATGCAGGGTTGTACTCGGCACAAATGAGCACTCGGCATGTTTGAACGTTCGGCTGTCAAAGGGTTGTACTCGGCCTGCTCTTTACTCGGCATATCCTTTGCTCGGCATGTTCTCTGTTCGGCATTCCCTCTACTTGGCATATCCTTTCACTCGGCATCCACGCCTCACACGGCAAACCCTTCACACGGCAAGCCTTTCACTCGGCATGCTCCTCATCTGGCACACAAGTTCCACTCGGCATACCTTCCACTCGGCATTCTTACATGGCAAAGGTGAATCCTTCCACTCGGCATCCCAACATCGTTCGGCCCGCTTCCTTCATTCAACAGAGAGACCCATCGACCTGGAAAGGAAGGCACGGCATGCCGACCGTTCGGCCTGTTTCACTCGGCACGCAGAGCGTCCGGCCTCACTTCGTTCGGCATAAAGATGAAGGTTCGGCATTTGGTCGTTCGGCCTATTTGGGTCGGCACATAGGGTTTACTCCATTTGGACCGAGTTATTCAACTAACAGGCCCACCAGGGAAGTCCAACCCACCTTCGTCTATAAATAGAGGGGCATGGGCACAGTGAAAGGGACCCTTTTTTCCGGGAACACGGGGGAGACTCTGCCATTTCTTATACTCTCCTCTTTTTAATTCAAACTTGTATCCAAGTGATTGATTTACGGATTGTATCTGTATTCAAGTAATTGAGAAAGCAATAAAGATCAAACTCAAAGTGGATGTAGGCAGTTACGCCGAACCACTATAAATCTGGTGTTCTCGTTTTTGTTATTCTTTTTCATTGAATTACACTATTCTTCAGTCCTAATTTACTCTCTTCATTAATCTCTCTACATAACTCTACTCAAGGGTGTTAGTGACCAATTTTGGTGCTAACAAACTGTTCTGTTGTGTTGAGAGATTCCATGATTGTTTACTTACTTCTTCTATTCTTTCTTCTTTTTAACCCTTAATGATTAGTGTTTCTGGCACTTGAATGCTCGACATGAAATAGGTGGATGAATTATTGTCTATTTTTTAGGGTCGAAAATTTAGGTTCGTTACATGTGGTATCAGAGCTTTGGTTTAGCGAACCCCTCGGCTTTGGTGGGTTAGAACTCATTATTGATAGGTTTGTACCCTAGAATGAGTGACTCATTAGAAATAGGGTCAGTAGTACTCTAGAATGAGTTTGAGTGTGTGTGTGTGTGTGTATGTATGAGCACATATTTTTTAGTGATATAAAATGTTTTATATTATGCTGATTAATCTGTTGAGTGGCTTATGAATTCTGGTCAATACGAGTAATTAACGTTATTGACAGGGATCTCTAAACACTTGAACATAGAAATTCGATATAGTATTGTTTTTAATTGGATAAATGAAATAATTTTACCTTGATTATATTCCATATATAAATGAATAATTTTTTAGAAATTATTATAGTTACAAATGGTTTTTGGTTGTTAGAGAATGATAATATTCGATTATTATCATTTACTGTTCATTGTTTATGCTTTAATAAAGGTTGTTTATTATTATAATCTAAAGAAAGATAAACAATTGTGAAATGATTTTATATAAGAAATGTGATTTTATGAATACGATATACCTATGTTGTTTATGAATTAGAAAGATTTAAACTGGATATCTTGGAACTTAAATCCCGGAGAATATGGAAATGTTTTCCAAAGATTTTGGAAAAGATAATAATAGTATTATTGAATAGAAATATTTTAAATGGATTTTAAAGGAGATAAAAATACTACAATCGTTGGAAAATAATTCTAGTGATGACTGTAGCATCACTGGTGTTTATTTTCAAGTTTTTAAGTGACAGATTGCTACCATTAAAGTTTTATATTGGCAAACAAAGATTGTTTTAGATTCCAAAAGTATGATTTGATAAAGGAACATCCTATCTACTGATCACCCTTGAGGAGAATCGACCTCCATATATATCTTGGAAGCCAGCTACCTGGAGAGCCTCCTACAACCATGGATCGTTTCTATGATAAAAATGAATCTAAACCAAAGTGTGGAGGAGCGGAACAGACTAAGAAAAATAACAATGAAGGCCCGTTGGCTAAGGATGTAGATCCTAGTAGCCGAAACAAAACCTTAAAATTCGGCTCATATGCTCTTTGAAAGATTCAATTGACAACCTCTACTTGAAGACTCACGACTCGAAGTGGTACTGAAAACCAACCTCGAGAGAGTACACCAAAGTCTAAAGAAAATCAAGGGAATGTTGTATATTCCCAAATGCTCGCTGATCCTAACACGGGCGATTACAAACACCTCCGAGGTGTGATCGAAAAGCTGATCTAGAAAGTAAAGCTTCAATAGTATGTACATTTCCTGCAGAATGGCGGGCAGCGAATATCCGATGCCTATTAATAAAGGGCTATGATTATCAGTTGGGCTGCTGACGGCCGACATCCCTTTGAAAGGAGCCAGGGGCAAAAGTCGAATAGCGAGCGCACGATGCTGCTTCACTTATCAATGAGATTTATCATAATCTTCTTTCAATTATTTCCATTTCTATTTTAATTGTTCTATGAACTACGACTAACTTGAACTAAACTACTTTCAAAACGATGCAGGAGATTGGATACTCAGATTTGGTCACCAACCAATCCACACAGACCATGATCGGACGTGTGGAGTTACATCTAGACGAGAATGATTCAATCGCTCATCATCAATCATGTGCCTTTAATTTGGGGCCAAGAACTAGAGATTGAAAAGCTCATCACGATTAGAGCCCAAATACAAAGTTGACATGACTGACCATCCATTCATTGACCTCCACGTTTGACTCAGAGACCTGAACAGGGCTTGGAATGAGTATGGCTCGATCGCCCACTCAAATTAAGTCATAGAACAAAGTTGGACAAAATACAGATGCCCCTCCTGAAGCTTAGTGATGCCGGGATCTGTCCAGAGTGGACGTGATTTGTTCATCTACACATCAAGTCCTACCTTGAACACAAAAGGTTATTCGAAAGCCCGACTTGAAGTAGTTGAGGTGGACTGCCTACTCATTAACCATCGCCCTCAATACATGGACACGACTGCACCGTGGAACATATGCAACTTACTTTGTCTACTCAACAATCTATTATCCTTATTTTCTAGAAGGAGATACGGAGAAAATTATAAGAGATTTGGCTATCTAACCCAACATGGATGTGATCCAACCATCTGTCATATACCTCCTTCCTTGACTTGATGGGAAGAGCTATAATCACCAAGCGGACGAGAATCGATCGTCCATTTTTCAAATTTCATCCCTCAAGCTGGGGGCAAGATCCCATTCCATGAGCAAACATGGTTCGACTGTTCATTCGACAACATTAGCCTCGATACAGTAGATGTACACAAATTAAAGAGTGGAAATACGACTGCTCTCAACTTAAAACCTCCAAGTCCCCGGAGTGCGGACTGGAGTACTCTAAGTCCCCAGAGCGTGGACTAGAGTATAAATGACTTAAAAACTCCAAGTCCCCGGAGTGCGGACTGGAGTACTCTATGTCCCCAGAGCGCGGACTAGAGTATAAACGACTCAAAACCCCCAAGTCTCCGGAGTGCGGACTGGAGTACTCTATGTCCCTAGAGCGCGGACTAGAGTATAAACGACTCAAAACCTCCAAGTCCCCGGAGTGCGGACTGGAGTACTCTAAGTCCCCAGAGCGTGGACTAGAGTATAAATAACTTAAACCTCCAAGTCCCCAGAGTGCGGACTGGAGTACTCTAAGTCCCCAGAGTGCGGACTCGAGTATAAACGACTTAAACCTCCAAGTCCCCAGAGTGTGGACTGGAGTACTCTAAGTCCCCAGAGCGCGGACTAGAGTATAAACGACTTAAACCTTCAAGTCTCTAGAGTGTGGACTGGAGTACTCTAAGTCCCCAGAGCGCGGACTAGAGTATAAACGACTTAAACCTTCAAGTCTCTAGAGTGTGGACTGGAGTACTCTAAGTCCCCAGAGCGCGGACTAGAGTATAAACGACTTAAACCTCCAAGTCCCCAGAGCGTGGACTGGAGTACTCTAAGTCCCCAGAGCGCGGACTAGAGTATAAACGACTTAAACCTCCAAGTCCCCAGAGCGTGGACTGGAGTACTCTAAGTCCCCAGAGCGCGGACTAGAGTATACATGACTTAAACCTCCAAGTCCCCAGAGTGTGGACTGGAGTACTCTAAGTCCCCAGAGCGCGGACTAGAGTATAAATGACTTAAACCTCCAAGTCCCCAGAGTGCGGACTGGAGTACTCTAAGCCCCCAGAGTGCGGACTGGAGTATAAATGACTTAAACCTCCAACTCCCCAGAGCGCGGACTGGAGTACTCTAAGTCCCCAGAGCGCGGACTAAAGTATAAATTGACTTAAACGTCCAAGTCCCCAGAGCGCGGACTGGAGTACTCTAAGTCCCCAGAGCGCGGACTAGAGTATGAATGACTTGAACCTCCAAGTCCCCAGAGTGCGGACTGGAGTACTCTAAGTCCCCAGAGTGCGGACTCGAATATAAGCAATTCGGATCTCCTAGTTCCCTGAATATGAACTATGACACAGATGACTTGAATTTGTCAAATCCCTGACATACGGGCTAGAATGTATTCTAAGTGCTCGAAGCACAGAATGGAAGTTCAACAACTCCCGAAGTGTTTCCGAGTTATATGAAGATGGACCAAGAAGTCTATGTTACTCACAACTGCTTGGATCAACATCACAATCACAAAGAAAACTGAACAATAAGAGTCTTTTGTAAGACGGAAAAAGGAACTACACTTTAATGAGAAATGAGTTCCTATTACAACCCCTCCAAAGTTCGAAGTCGACATTCTACTTACAAGGACTAAGGAAATAGATGAAAATAATTACATGACTTAAACTAACTCCCGTTGAACGAGGATAGTAATCACTTCTTGTACTTCTTCAACTCCTTTCTGGACGGCTCCTCTCCATAGCATTTACCCTTGGTACTCTTCTTTGATAGAGGGGTAGCAACTGAAGAAGTATGGAGAACTTCCATAGGCTTGGACCCGCCGGGAAGGATGACCTTCAACGGCTTTTCAAAGGATCGTCCAAGTCCACAACTCGGGACTCAACCTTGACCCTGACCTTCTCTTTCTCGAGCCGCTCCTTCATGCTCAATTCGGATGTGTGATTAGAGGCGCCTGTAATTTCTACTTCATAACCCCCGTTGGTATAGGAGGAGGTTCCGGACTTGTCTTCATCAAGCGCTCCAATCACCTGAGCGCGGACGGGAGTACTCTAAGTCCCCTGAGTGCGGACTAGAGTATAAACGACCTAAGAACCTCTATATCCCCGGAGCACGGACGGGAGTACTCTAAGTCCGCAGAGTGCGGACTAGAGTATAAACGACTTAAACCTCCAAGTCCCCAGAGTGCGGACTGTAGTATGCTAAGTCCCCAGAGTGCGGACTAGAATATGAACGACTTAAACCTCCAAGCCCCCAGAGTGCGGACTGGAGTACTCTAAGTCTCCAAAGTGCGGACTCGAGTACAAACGACTCAGAAACCTCTATGTCCCCAGAGTGCGGACTAAAGTGCTCCTAGTCCCCTGAGTGCGGACTAGAGTATAAACGACCTAAGAACCTCTACATCCCCGGAGTGCGGACTAGAGTGCTCTAAGTCCCCTGAGTGTGGACTAGAGTATAAACGGCTTAAAAAACCTCTACATCCCCAGAGTGCGGACTACGGTACTCTCAGTCCCCAGAGCACGGACTAGATTATAGAAGACTTGAGAAGAATCTCCAAATCCCAGAAGCGGACTAGATTACTCTAAAATCCCAGAATGCGGACTGGAGTATAAACGAGTTGACAAAAATCCCTGCGTCTCGAACTGTGGACTAAAGCATAAACCGTTCGACAAATCTCTAAGTCCCCGGAGCATGGACCGAAGCATGAGTACAAATTGGGCGCGAATCAACCGGGGGGAGAATAACACTAAGTCACCTGAATGCAGAGTGGTGTATAAACATCGATAAATAGACGAGTGGATTCCGACCATTCTTTATTACGCAAACTTCGGCATGGAATCGACCAAAGGATTATTAACCCGCTAAGGATGGAGTTCGACCTTCCAACTAGTGGCCTTACCAAATCAATGCTGGGAGCATGGGTACAAATCACTAAAAAGCTGAATACGACAGCTTACTATAGCTCTAGAGTGGCGTTCTTTATAACTTGAAGCAACGACTGCAGGGAAGCCTCAATACAAAACCAATCGAAATGGCATCCAAAGCTACGAGCAATCGACTATATCATACCTCAGATCGAGGGTCAATACCGATCCGCACCAAGCACATACGAATGTGACTCGGATGTTTCTTGAAAAACTATGACCTCCAGAGTGTGGAAAGGAGGGTAAACCATGAATACTTGGTCAAAAATTCTCCAGCACCCTCATTCGATTCGTCAGGAGGAGTATGAAACTGGATGAGCATAACCCGACTGCATTTGTAGCCAACTTTACCCCGAGAACTGATTACAGAGCATGAACCAAAGTGGACGTAGATGACCATCCACTGTCCAACTTACGCCCTGAAACTGACGTGGCATCGAAGTATTCCTCTTGGAATGAAAAACCACGATAAAATCCGAGATAGGTGAGACCTAGTCTCCCATCGATTGACATGATCCCACGATCCAACGGGAAAGAGAGTAAAGCTAAAGTGGGCGTGGCTGGCCTTCCTACTTATCGGTATATGCCCCAGACCTGGGGGCACGAGCGGGGAGCAAGATGAATGTGAACCAACTATTCACCGATCACCTCTATGTCTTTGGAACTTAGGTGAAAACATAAACATAGCTAGGACGAGACCTAACCATCCATGCAGTACATTTATCAACCGAGACTGGGAGAAGACGCATGGGCATCCTAAAACTGGCTACGATAGCTCAGTATTAAAACTTATATATAGTGCTTACAGTTGCTCAAGGAGACGACCGAAAGGATGCCTAGAGATTGAATCACTGAATTGACACCTTAGCTCATGAGCAATTGACTTTCACTCCAACCCGAAGGACGGGTAAAAGATCATGAATGCATTGAATAGAAAGTGCCTTACTCGAATACACAAGCAAATTCAAACTCATAGCAAGATCCAGCTATACAGTTGCACGCCACTCGAGGCTGACCGCCATTCGACATTTCCTTTAATGCGCTTTTAAGCTTGATCTTTGGCCATTTGTTGATAATCTATTAGAGCATTCAGAGTCCTTCGCTATTAGACTTAAAAACTCATGACAAGACACTGGGGTTCGACTAGAGCAACCATCATTATTGGTCGTCCCAACCATATTTCACATTGAATTTTATGCAAAATAATTACATCTATACTCAAAGAATCTGGGATGGCACCTGCTAAGGTGACGGTCGACATTACACTCAGCCATGGCGACCCTTTCCGGGTGCTGAATATCGGATCACAACTCAGTGTAGTGATGATAAAAGAATTAGTTGGATTTTCTGAATAAATGATGATATGTTCCCTTGGACCCATTCTGACAAGCATATGTGATTTCATTAACTATCGCGAGCCATGCATTGGATATCAACCCGAAGCTACAAAAGCTAGCATAATATCTATTGATTTCACCATGAAAGCTCCACTCTTACTTTTAGGCTCAATCCATCAACGTCTATGCCTACCAGCCGTTGCGACAGGGCATACAATGACCTGAGACGTCTGAAAGACTACTTAAATAAAATATCAAACTAAGCTAATTCGATATCACTTATTTCCCTCGAAGGGCTATCTAAGGACGGAAATCATCAGACCTCACCCCCAAATTCACTACCTCAGAACACTACTCGAAGAGTAGCAGAGAACCAACCATAAGATGGAAAATGTACGCGGATGGAGCATCCAATGATCAGTGTTATGGCATAGGAGCCATGATAATAACTCCTGAGGAACGATCAATCTGCTACGTCCTGAAACTCGATTCACCTGAAACAAACAACGATGCATAGTATGAAGCCTTGTCTGCAAGCCTCAAACTTGCTAGAGGATGTGAAGTGAAAACTTTACACATCTTTTGTGATTCTTAATTTGTAGCGTACAAATCTGAGGAAGTTAATCTCGCTAGGGGGCATTGTCGTGCACCTCATCTCGGTCAGGTCCAAGAGCTACTAACCGACTTCATGTATTACACCATTACACACGTACTCAGCGAACAAAATGAAAAGGTGTCATGGTTGACTCCTATCAAAGACTATCTACAGTGGGGAATTCTTACTATCAGAGGAATGGAAAACGACAGATCCTCCTCAAAGCTTCACGACAAATCATCCAAGAATAGGTCGTGTGTCAAAAGGAGTTTATCCATCCCCTTGCTTTGGCGTATCGCCCATGATGATATCTTGAGCAAAGTCTATGAAGAAGAATGCGGTAATAACATCAGGGGGAAAACCATGATAAAGAAATACTCCGCTATAGGTATTACTGGCCAACTTTCAACCCAGATGCGGTTGATCATGCTAGACAATGCAACGAGTGCAAGATGTTTGCAAAAAAGCCGAGAACCCCACCAATGGAAATTATTCAAATGGCTAGTCTATAGCCGTTTGCCACTTGGGGGCACTGAAATCATCTTCTTGTCGATCCTAAAGGTGGTGCGATATACACCATCATAACAGTTGATTACTTCACCAAATGGGCAGATGAAGAACTTTTAGCCACAACCAAGCGTCAAGACGACCAAGGAAGGATATGACAGCTTTAGAGGAGAAAATCGAAGGATAATGACTGTTCAAGAAACATGATGGACTTCTTTCTGAAGACAAGGAATACTCGCTGATTCAAAGCGTGTTGTGCTGCTTCACACGACACACTTTGGGGGGCAAATGTTAACCGGCATTTTGGCCCGGTTACAAAACGACAGTCGAATACATTATTATTAGCGCTAGACAAGATTTTGACCTCGAAGAGCCTGGAAGTGTTAGCAAGTTGTCAGGTCCATTAGAAAGACGTTCGGCATAAAGCGACGTTCGGTATTGAATATCGTTCGACACCTAAAGCACGTTCGGCAACTAGAACGTTCGGCATGCAGGGTTGTACTCGGCACAAATGAGCACTCGGCACGTTTGAACGTTCGGCTGTCAAAGGGTTGTACTCGGCCTGCTCTTTACTCGGCATATCCTTTGCTCGGCATGTCCTCTGTTCAGCATTCCCTCTACTTGGCATATCCTTTCACTCGGCATCCACGCCTCACACGGGAAACCCTTCACACGGCAAGCCTTTCACTCGGCATGCTCCTCATCTGGCACACAAGTTCCACTCGGCATACCTTCCACTCGGCATTCTTACATGGCAAAGGTGAATCCTTCCACTCGGCATCCCAACATCGTTCGGCCCGCTTCCTTCATTCAACAGAGAGACCCATCGACCTGGAAAGGAAGGCACGACATGCCGACCGTTCAGCCTGTTTCACTCGGCACGTAGAGCGTCCGGCCTCACTTCGTTCGGCATAAAGATGAAGGTTCGGCATTTGGTCGTTCGGCCTATTTGGGTCGGCACATAGGGTTTACTCCATTTGGACCGAGTTATTCAGTTAACAGGCCCACCAGGGAAGTCCAACCCACCTTCGTCTATAAATAGAGGGGCATGGGCACAGTGAAAGGGACCCTTTTTTCCGGGAACACGGGGGAGACTCTGCCATTTCTTATACTCTCCTCTTTTTAATTCAAACTTGTATCCAAGTGATTGATTTACGGATTGTATCTGTATTCAACTAATTGAGAAAGCAATAAAGATCAAACTCAATGTGGATGTAGGCAGTTACGCCGAACCACTATAAATCTGGTGTTCTCGTTTTTGTTATTCTTTTTCATTGAATTACACTATTCTTCAGTCCTAATTTACTCTCTTTATTAATCTCTCTACATAACTCTACTCAAGGGTGTTAGTGACCAATTTTGGTGCTAACAATACTGTTCTGTTGTGTTGAGAGATTCCATGATTGTTTACTTACTTCTTCTATTCTTTCTTCTTTTTAACCCTTAATGATTAGTGTTTCTGGCACTTGAATGCTCGACATGAAATAGGTGGATGAATTATTGTCTATTTTTTAGGGTCGAAAATTTAGGTTCGTTACATGTGGTATCAGAGCTTCGGTTTAGCGAACCCATCGGCTTTGGTGGGTTAGAACTCATTATTGATAGGTTTGTACCCTAGAATGAGTGACTCATTAGAAATAGGGTCAGTAGTACTCTAGAATGAGTTTGAGTGTGTGTGTGAATGTATGAGCACATATTTTTTAGTGATATAAAATGTTTTATATTATGCTAATTAATCTGTTGAGTGGCTTATGAATTCTGGTCAATACGAGTAATTAACGTTATTGACAGGGATCTCTAAACACTTGAACATAGAAATTCGATATAGTATTGTTTTTAATTGGATAAATGAAATAATTTTACCTTGATTATATTCCATATATAAATGAATAATTTTTTAGAAATTATTATAGTTACAAATGGTTTTGGTTGTTAGAGAATGATAATATTCGATTATTATCATTTACTGTTCATTGTTTATGCTTTCATAAAGGTTGTTTATTATTATAATCTAAAGAAAGATAAACAATTGTGAAATGATTTTATATAATAAATGTGATTTTATGAATATGATATACCTATGTTATTTATGAATTAGAAAGATTTAAACTGGATATCTTGGAACTTAAATCCCGGAGAATATGGAAATGTTTTCCAAAGATTTTGGAAAAGATAATAATAGTATTATTGAATAGAAATATTTTAAACGGATTTTAAAGGAGATAAAAACACTACAATCGTTGGAAAATAATTCTAGTGATGACTGTAGCATCACTGGTGTTTATTTTCAAGTTTTTAAGTGACAGATTGCTACCATTAAAGTTTTATATTGGCAAACAAAGATTGTTTTAGATTCCAAAAGTATGATTTGGCATAGAAAAGAAATATATTTATATTACTATTTAAAAATGATTTGAAATAAAAATCGAGTGTTAAATTCTTGAATTTTAAGTCAAGTGATATTATATGTACTCATGCATCCTATCCCTTTGGATAAATTGAGTTTGTGCATCTCATTTTGTGATGGTATTTTGAAATTTTTATTTATTGAAATAGAATGGAATTTTCGACGATTTTGGACAGTGGAAAACTTTCGAGTTAAATTGGAAAATTAATATAAGTGTTTTGAGAAATCATAAGAGATAAGTTTTTATAACTTATAAATTTAAGAATCAGTCAATTTTTTTTTTAAAATTTGTTGGATCTGCATGTTAAGAATAGAAAATCTTAAATTGAGCTATGAAATTAATTTTAACTTAAGTAAAGTTAAATGAAATGATTTTGTGAAATAGATCATAAATGATTTTACTGTTAAAGGAAATACTATGGATTTAATAAATTGTGATTTAAAATGAATATGAACTTAAGTTTTAAAGAGATTGAATTACATAGGTTGTTATATAGATGTAATAAAATTAAGTAATGTTTTATGAAATAATTCATAAATAATTTTACTATTAAAGGGAATATACTAAGTAATAATGAATGCGAATAAAAGAATCTGTTAAATTTGGAAACAATTGAAACAAATACGTAAGTTGTACGTAGATCATTTTATCTGCATAACTATTTGATCTAGTTTTGAGTACATGATTTCGAGATGATTTACATCGGTATGAACAACGATTTTTCACTCGATACTTGATGATGAACACTTGATATGTATTTTTGATTTGAGTCTGAAGTTCTCCATCATAGTATATGGCTATGCAAGGAGAACGACGACTTCTAATTAAGGAATCAGATCGGAGTCCGCACTAGAGCAGTAAGTAAGTGATATTAGTTCGAAAGTGAAATTGTATAATGGAGCGAGTGGTCAGATTTGATATTGTGTACGAATGTTATATGTAAATCGTACGGGCTTTACTATATTATATGTTGATTGATGTCAGGAAATGCAAGTTTGGCTGGATATTATTTGTAAGTAATTAGCAGGTTTATGGAAACAAAGGCTAGTTGACACCTTTGGTTTCATGAGCAGAGTTTGGTTGCCCGACAGATAGGTACACACTTATGTTGTCATGTAGATTCGATGATTTTACGACCAGACGCTTGGCTTTTTTTGCTTTTATAGGTTCGGGCCTGTAGTGGCAATTTGTAGTTTTTCTAATCGAGCCGTCCAAAGGAGGCTGTCGAAATTTCCATATATTTAAGACTTAGAAATTTTGATAATAAGTTTCAACAAATTGTTTTTGACAATTCAACGGGTTTGGAGGAATTTTTCTTAGCTTGGGAGTTTTAGGGATGAAATTCTTTAAGGGGAAAGAAAGAAACAACCCAAAATTTTAGACTTTTGAATTTGAAATATTTAATTAATTTTCAATGTTGAAATATTTGTTTTATAAGTCAAATAACTCAAATTTCAAGTATAAGGGTTATTTGAATATTGAATAGTGATGTAAACATTGGATTTTTTTACATGATTGAATCTTAGATTTAATGTGAATAAAGGATGTTGAAGTATTAGTTAAATTTAGTTCAAATAAGAATGATAATTGAAAGCTTTTAATTTAGAACTAAAAGTGATTAAAATGGTTAAATAATAATTCATTTAATTAACGTGTGAATTCGGGACACTGTCTCGGATTTTGACAAAATCAGTGCCATTGGATCCAGAATAGCGAATTGTAGTATGCCGGTGAGTTTCGTGACATTCAGACGTATTTTTGTAGCCGTCGAGCTCGAATATATAATTTTATTTTGAAAGCTAACTTATGTATATGATGGAATTTGACCCTGATATTAGTTCTATTGTGTTCAGAACAAGGGTGTTTAGCATGGATGCCAAGCGACATACCTTAGTTGGAGTTTGGAATTTCGGGACGTGGATAGTGCTTGAATATTATTCTTATAAAAGGACCCCACTTTTCTGTATTTTCTAAAGATTAAAACCCTAACCCTAACTAGCCTCCCTCATCCAATGGTAGAGTTAATCGGTACTACTAAAGGCCGTTTCAGGCTTGGCTGTCAAATTAAGAAGGGTGTGGGGGGATGAGACGAGGAAGATGGACGGTTGGATTGCCAAATAATGGATTGAGGCAATGCAGATTCGACGGCGGCACCTTCTTTTGGGTTGTTCTTATGAACGGTGATGAGATAGAGGACGTGGTTTATGGTATTGGTCGGGGATAGTTACGGCTAGCCTCGGCTAGCATGTGGCAGCATTTGGAAGTCGGCGGCGGCGGCTGAGGATGAAAAATCGCATCATCAAAGTTTCTTCTATTGTTAGCCTGCATTTGTTAAATGTGGGAGAGAGCTAATTTCGTTAATCACCTTTCTAATTAAGTTAATTAGAAATTAATTAATCTCTAATGTTCTAACGATCGTATCTTGTTCATACAAGGTCCGATCGATGCGTCGTTTTCATTGTTGCGTTCATATCGAGATTATCTACGCGGATTCATCAAATTCAGAGCCTGTAGAATTTCAAGCAAAAATTGGATGTTTCTCTATTTTAGTTGGAACTAGAACACTTCAGTGATAACTAGAATGTTGGTGAGTTAAACTCATGTTTTTGGTTAACCAATATGTTATATAGTTGAATAATATTAATTGATGCATGTTTGTTGCTTATTTGGATGATTTATTGCTTTATTAGTTGGTTTGGATTTATTCATACCCTAGAGAAGATGACCTTTTGTATGTACCTTCCTAATAGCAAATGACCCATATTATATGATTATATAATGTATGTGATGCAGGTGGACAGGTGGGAGGGATCAACCTAGATTCCTCACTAATATTGATTTTATTTACATATTTATGTATGTGTTGATATATATATATATATAAGCTGTGATGATGGGGGATAAGATGGAGGGATCTAACGGGTTTCCTCACACTATTGATTTTACTTTTCATATATTGTGACACATGATTTGTTGGATGTCATATTTGATGATATGGACATGATTTCACTTATTTAGTGCTATAGTAGCACTGGGCCTTATTTTTAGTATTTTGAAATATTCTAAAATAATTATTTTGAATTGAAATGATTTCTAAGGTGATACTTGAAATAATACGTGTTTTAATAATTACTAAGTACTAAAGGACGAGTTTACTAAAATGAAATAAAAACATGATTTTTGGAATATTAATTTAATTGTTGTGAAGTATTTTTAAATAAATATTTTCGAATTGTATCATAAAGGTTTTAAAACTTAATAGATAAGTCAATATTTTATTATAAAGGAAATACAATTCTAAAGAAGATAGAAATAGTTTGAAACAAATATTTCTGAAATGGTTTATATAAAAAATTTATAAAAGTAATATTTTATAAATAAAGAATAGATTTATAAACGCTGTTTTATAAATATTAAAAAGTGAATATTAGGCTCAGGTCCCTAATAAGTTTCAAAATACACAAAAACCCCAGTAAAAAAAGTATGTAAATAGGTCCTTAGAATTAAGTTACTAAGTAATTGCATATAGTTATGCAATTATTCACTGAATAAGTGCAGATATTTATGCAACTATATCCAAAAGTTGCATAAATTTGTGCAATTTTTTCGGTGAACAATTGCGGAAATTTCTGCAATTTTTTTGGTGAATAATTACGGAAACTTCCGGAATTTTTCAGTGAATAATTGTGGACGTGTCTGCATTCTTTTGATATAATTCCATAAATGTCTGCAATTATTCATTGAACAATTGCATAAATGTTTTCCATTATTCCGTAACTTAATTCTAGGGACCTAATTACAAACTTTTTTTACTGGAGTTTTTGTGTATTTTGAAACTTATTAGGGACATGTGCTAAACTGCCCCTATTAAAAATGGATTTGTGATTGATATTTGGTAATAGATTTATAAATGGGATTTTATTAATAAAGGGGATTTGAAAGGAAAAAATTTATAAATCGAATTTTATAAATAAAGAGATTATATAAAAAGATGTTTTATAAAATAGGAAGGAGTTTATAAAACATGATTTTATAAATATAAAATGGTTTATCTTGATAAGTAGAGGATGGTTTTTATAAAGGGAGATACATTACATTTTAAAAGTTAAAATAATCTCTTAAAGGAGTATTTTGCAAGTGATACTTACAAATGGAGTTTGATGGTTTCAAAAGGGATTTAAAATGTGATAAGTGATAGGGAGACATAGATTTCAATATTTTTGTTGTAATAAATATTTTGAGAAAGTGAGGAAGACATGGACTATAACATTTTTGTTATAGTAAGTGATTTCTTAAAGGAGATGTTTTATATAGTATATGGGATTTATTCACATCATATATTTGATGTTAATATTCGAGGTGGGTAACTTATTTCTATTTCGAAGTTAAGAATGTCGTCCATTCAAGGTTTGAGAGGTAATGATAACCTAACATGATCGACTTCATTGTTAACTAATAAATAGTTAAGCTCGACATCGAAAATTAATATTGAGTACAATTAATTGGTTCCCTATACTAGTGTTTTTGGGTTGTTGTAACGATGTTTTATGCAACATATGTTTTGATCCAATAAGGTGCGTTTCGAAATACATGAAGCTTTTCTCAAAGATTAGTAAATATATTATTAAAAATTTAAGTATATAGAGATATTTTTAAGTGTCAAAAATTAAATGGTTTGTGAATATACTTATACCGTTGAGATAAGTATATGAAATTGTTTTCCAAGTGTTGAAAGATTAAAAGTAGTTTTGGGAATATATTTTCATAAATATATTTTGAAATAAGTATTTGGAAAGTGATTTAATTAATAAAAGATTAATAAACAGGCTTAGTGATTGTCTTGTGTGCTAGATTTTATTTTTGGTTCCTTGAATGGATGTGTACATTGATTAGTCATGTACTTAGAACGAGCCCAACTTAGTAGACTTGATTATCGTTTGACGTTAAGAATGATGATTTGAGTAGAGCGGAGTGACTATCGCACTCTAATCTATCGAGCTTCCTTTTTGGCCGTAGGATAACTAGTTGAGAGTTGGAAACGTGATAAGTCTACGAGACTTGGTTTCCATATGAGGTTGAGGGCCTCTTATCCATGGTTCGTCCGGAGAGACCAGGATCAGATTCATCCAAAAACCACTTCAAACCAACTTATGCATTTGAAAGTGAAATTTGCTGGAAGATAATGATTTTGAAGACAGAGATCTTCATGATGTAGGGGTGCTTTCCACTAACCTCTCTGGTGATTCCCATATTATATGCATATGGTGGCAGTAATGTCTTCGTTATGATAATCTTCAATTTGTAAGGATTACTCGCCATTAATTCTAGGGATGATTCCCAAACAGGACGTAGTAGGAGTACCTTCGGCTTGTCCCATTCCTGGACAAGTTGTATGGACGAATGTCTGATATTGTATTTCTAAGACCACGTACATTGCATTTTACAAACTTACATCTACTTGGTGGTAAAAGAGGTATCCCCTCTGATGCTTAACACCCGTCCCTGAGGTGTATGAACTCGGGTCATACTTTTGTGGAAATCAATTATTATGTGGTTGGAAATGGCAATGTGGATTTCCAAGTGGGATTTGTTATGTGAAAAGTAAAACATTACCTCAGGCCTCATACATTGGTAATGGCAAAAACAGGGTAAATGCAGCAAGGAAAAGTGGGTCGCTCCCATTAGGAGATTTTCATCACCTTTCTAGATTACCCTATATATATCGGGTTTGTTGCATATGTTGTGGCTACGGATAGGTTGGGAATAACCAGGGTGATGACATAATCGGTACCATCTATGATAGAGATAGGCCAGTCCTGTGTTGGTAGAGGGCAGCGGGGCTATGCCTTGGTACATTCTTCTTGAGATGTACTGGCGGAAAGTAGCCCCTTACCTTATCATAATTGAAAATCCATTCTCCAATATGTACCCTTATAGTTTTGATTTTAGAGCCTAGTTAGTCGTAATTTAATTGATGCAACAAGTTCATATATTTTGAAAATGGATTTTCAAAGCAATATCATTAGAAATAATATCGAATGATTTGATAAAAATGTTTTGGTTATCGTAAGGTAAAAACCCGTCCGTGTTTATGTACGACGTGGTCTTATGAGATACCTTTATTTCAAAGGTTTTGTAGCATTAAAATCCAATTGAGATGTGTTTTCTCATGCTGGTTTACCAGACTGATCCGAGCGTTCTTCCCTTAATGCTCGGGTCAAATCGAGTATATTTACAGACTCGATTCAGATGTATTTGGGAGAGCTTGGAGTAGGAGGCTTCAACAATAGCTAGTTATAACTTTTTTTTTGCTACATTGGTTGTTTAAAATTATCAGCATTTGTGAGGACAGGTTGTTATAACTGTCTAGGCTGATGATTAGTGATTTTTTATTGTACTTTGATGTATGTATGTATATTATAGTTTTTCTTTTCTGTAAAGATCATTGTTATATCATATATTATTCTATTGCATTGTAAGATTTTGTGATTGTTTATCTTCTTCATTTTCTATACTTTCTTCTTTCTTTTATTCTTAACGATTAATGTTTCCAGCACTTGAATGCTTAGCACCCAATACAGCGAACGTATTATTGTTGATTTTCGAGGGTTGAAAATTTTGGTTCGTTATAGCACTACTAGAAAAGTTTACTCATTGGAATTATGGGCATCCAATGCGCTCCGGTTGGAAACTGAGTGGTCGATCAGCTTCACAGCCCAGGATAGGGAAGCAGTGTCCTACCCACATAACGATTCCATAGTCATTACTCTTGACTTAGCCAATTCCATTGTGCATTGGTCCTTCATAGATAAGGGAAGCTCAGTCAATGTCATGTTCAAGAATTTCTTTGAAGCTCTTAGGCTTCTTGCCTACAACATTACCCCTTGTAGCTTGCCCATTTATGACTTTGGGGATGTGGCATTGCCCCAATGGGCTTAATCTCACTCGTAACAACATTCGCCCAATCATTGCTGCAAAGATCCGAGTAAACTCTACAGTAGTTGATTGCCCATCTACTTAAAGGTCTTAACAAGACGGCCGATGCTTGCTGAGCTAGAATGCCACCATCTCCTACAACCGCCTCATCATGAAGTTCCTCATCTAAGACATGATCGACAAAACCAAGGGTCACTAGAAAAAACAAGGCAATGTCACAGATCTCAGGCTAGCAAAGAAAGGTGTTCTCATACCGCAGCAAGAACATTCCTCTTTTAATGGTGGGTTTCTCAATAGATCCAGCGAGCTAGTCAATGCCCTGAATCTTTCCAAGACTGCCCTCAATCCTAAGGCATTAGCAGTAGCCTCTACTCTCTTGAAATAGGTCGCCACATATAAAAGTTCGGAGCATCATAACCTCTAGTCAGACTCATTATTACAAATAAGTTCTTCAAAAAAAGGCATAACATAAATACTCTTTCATCCATATATTACTTATGAATAGACTGAGTATAGTTTGTTTCACCATTAAGTCCTTGTGAGCGGGCTGCGCATAATCCACCTCATCTTCACGTGACTCACTTACATTATAGTATCTGGGCTAAGAAATTGCACTCCGGCTCAATTCAGGATCAATGTTGCCTTACGACAGGCGGCATTCATCTAGCTTAATCTCACAACCCCATGCATTCGAGTCCTATGCTTGTCTACCACGTTACACTCGATTGCTTGCCGCCTAAGTGACGTGTTGAGCATATTTACGTTTTGGCTCATGCCAAAAAATACTGCCACTCTACATCCGATTGTTACTTGGCTACAATAACAGCTGTATCCACCCACATTATTATCACATTGATAGTTAGCATAATCCTAAAAAAAGAAATTTATACAGAATAAACGTATGGATTGTTAGATATTCGAGGCATTCCGTTTGACAAGCGGCACAGATGATCAAGCAACATAACAAATTTCTCAAATCAGAGTTTGCAATGAAAGATCTACTTCTTTTAGTTCAAAAGGAGCGTGGATGCACAATGTATACCCAGTTAAGCTTACAATGATATTCTTATCATTGAAACAAAGAAAAAGAGCAGAATGGAAGAAGTGCATCAGCAGATCTTTCGAGTCAGGCTAGCCCGCACTCTTATCATAACCTCGAAATCCCCTAACTTAGTCGAAGAAGCACTTCAAACGATCAAGAACTTGTCGAAGAAAGCCGAGCAACCTCCTATCTTCTAACCCTTCAACATTGGGTCTCGCATGAAACCCGGAAAAGCTTTCAAACAACCTCGTCAAGGAATAGACCAAGGCTTCAGCCATAATAGACGAAGTAGAGAATACATCCCCTACTCCTTCCAAAGAAGTGCACAGACATCCTAACCAACCTAAGGTCGAGGGTGTTTGAGCATCAAAGCAAGGAATCGCCCTAGCTTCACCTGGATTATAGTCTGATACCAACATCCAACCGTTATCAGAACCTTAGTCGTTAGGTAATGGTCTAAGCCAAGTTGTAAGGCATAGTGCTCCCCAAGCAGAAGTTTCTAACCAATGGTTTGAGCTGTAATCAACAAGTCATAGTTTAAGTACCAAAAAGCATTCTCCTTTCCCAACATCCCATCTAAATTTTATAAAAAGACATGCATGCAAAAAGAGTTTGGAAAGGAAATAGATGTGAAGCCAGTGACATTTTACTAGTAAAGAATTACGAAAGATTCGTGAGCTTTGAAAATTTTTCATGAAGAATAATATTATGGGCTTAGGGAAGAAGTAGAATGGTATTTATATACCCTTGCCTCCAATCGCATGAATTTAATTCAAAAGGTGAAAAATCCCAGTTATTCAAAAAGATCAATATAAAGTCAAGTCATGCAAGTGGGCAGATATGGCACCTGCCATGCCTTAAACAACAAACCGTCATAGTTAACTACACAAAGCTATTTGGAAAATGCATTATATGTGTTGCAAAGCTATTAATCGACTAGATATATATAATTTTTTAAGTATACACTAGGAAGCGGATGTAGAATTGTGGGGTAAATTTTTTCCTCATTCTCGCAAATTGTTGACAGGCTAAGTGAAGATAGTCTGACCCAATCAAAGCCAGCCCAATTGATTTTTTCCACCATCCTACGACCAAGCCCATATTGGTCTTAAACCAACTTTTCTACTCAACAAAGTTCCAAGATAAGGTCCGGCCATCTCATCCCAAACTAACCTTTTGCTTTTTGCAACACACTCCTATCATTAAAAGGTTCGCTATATATATATATATATATATATATATATAAAATACAAAAGTCGAGTTTAAATCTACATTCCCCTTCATTTTCAGTTTTCTCAACAATCTCATGTGTTGCCATATATCCCAATAATTTAATTGTCCTACACTTTTTCATTACTTTTCCTTATTACTCTTATTTCTTAAAAGCAATATCAATGGATTGATTTATGGTTTATAAATATCTCGATTATACATCTTAAATGAAATACTAGCATACATCTCAGACATTTATCATCTTCTAATTATTTCAATTTCATTTCATTTTCTCACAATATAGTCTCTACCCCATTTCCACTTTCATATATAGCTAAATTCAAAAACAATTCTATTCCATATCTAAATCAAATTAAAATTTCTTTTTAGGTAGTTTTAAGTAAATCTCTTTACTTTTTTTAATCTAACCAGAATTTGATTGAATTCATCAATAGTTTTTTAACTTCATATTCAACTTGAATTATTTATAAGTTATTCATATTTTCTATTGATTATTTTCCTACCAATTTCTTTATATGTGATGGTTTTTATGGAAAAATAATCCGAAGACCTTCAAAGAAACTTAGCATACTGGTTCAATCGAGCTTAATTTAAAGGTTAGACTTATTTCATTTTTTAACTTTTCATTTAATTTGAGGTTGAATTTGTAGCTTTTGTTCTAATTTCTAATTTGAGGTTACATTTTCAATTTGTAAAGTTATGAATATAGTTATCCTTATTGTTATGCAAAAAGTTACTAATTTTATAAATATATGGATACCAGAAATTATCCTATTGATTAGTAAAATTGTTATAATTAAAGTTGAAAACTTTATTTTATGCTCAAATTTTGTACAATGATTGACTTTTGATTGTTTGATATGATTTTGAATTTTTTTAATTCATTTATTTGTAGGTAATAATTGGTTTACTGCAACATAGATATCAATTTCGATTTTGAATAAACTATTAAAAGAAAGTGATTTTCGAAAGGAAATGTTTATATGTATACGTGATTTATATAAATATAAATAGTCAAATCCCTATACTATTGTTTTGGATTGTCGTAACGATGTTTTACGCAACATTCGTTTTGAACCAATAAAGTGTGTTTTGAAAATTAAGGATCTTTCCTCAAAGGGTTTATAAATATAATTATTATGGATTTAAGTATATAGAGATATTTTTTAAGTGTTGAAAACAAGATGGTTAAGCGAATATACTTATATCGTTGAGATAAGTATATGGAATGTTTTCCAAATATTGAAAGACTAAAATTATTTTGAGAACATATCATTTTTAAAGATATTTTGAGATAAATATTTGGAAAGTGATTTAATTAACAAAAGATTAATTAAACATGCCTTATGACTGCTTATGTGCTAGATTGTATTTATTTAATTTTTTGGTTCCTTAACATGATGTAGGAACTGATTAGTCATGCACTTAGTACGAGGCAACTGAATAAGCTTGATTATCTTTTGGTGTTAAGTATGATGATTCGATTAGGGCGGAGTGACTATGGTACTCCAACCTATCGAGCTTTCTTCTTGACCGAAGGATAGCAACTTGATAGTTAGAAACGTGATAAGTCTAGAAGACTTGGTTTCCTTATGAGGTTTAATGCCTCTTATTGATTATTGGTTTGGCGAGACCAGAATCAGATTTATCCGAAAACCAATTTGGTTAACGTATGCGTTCGAAACATAGATTTGTTGAAAAAGATGATTTTTAAAGACAGAGATCTTTATGACGTACGGCTGCTTGCCACTAGCCCAGTGATTCCATATATATATATATATATGTATGTATGTATGTATGTATGTATGTATGTATGTATGTATGTATGTATGTATATGGTGATAGTAGTGCTCTTTTATGAAAATCTTCGATGCAAGGACTGCTCGCTACTAAACCTAGGGTTGATTCCCGACAGGATTTAGTAGGAGTGTGTCTTCGGTTTGTCCTATTCTTGGGCAACTTGCATGGAAAAATGTTCGACATTGCATTTCTACCATATGCTTACATTGATTTTTACAAATGTACATCTGTTTGGTGATGTAGAAAGTAACTCTGTTACAATTAACACCCTTCTCTTAGACGTACAAGCTTGAGGTTTATGGAAATCAATAGTACATGATGAAATAGGCAATGTGGCATTCAAAGTGGAATATGCTATGTGAAAGGTAAACATTACCCTAAGACTCATATCCAGCAATCGCTTAAACATGGTATGCCGTAAAGCTATGGGGTCGCTACCATTACAGCACGGTCATCACCTTTCTAGATTACCCTCTGTATTTCGGGTTTTTGTGCGTATGCTGTGGCCATAGATAGGTTGGAACGACCGGGGTGATGTCATATTTGATTTTATCCATCACTAGATGAGTCCGTGGGTAGGCTGATCTTGCCAGATGCGGAGGTCCAAAGTTGTTGATCCTTGATTAATTCCTCTAGAAATGTATTGTACAGAAGGAATTTCCTTATCTGCCATTGTATGGAATTTGTTCTACAATACAAGCATTTATGATTTTTGTTTAAACCTATTATGCTGGAGTTCAATCAACGTAACAATTCGTCTATGATTAATATGTATTTGTATCCTAGACACTATTATAATATCAGAGGATTGATATTAAGTGTTTTGGTTATCGTACGGTAGAACCCATCCATGCATATATGTGGCGTGGTCTTACGAGGTACCGTTGTTTTGAAATTTTTTAATAACTTTAAAATCCAATTGAGATGTGTTTATCACTCTGTTTTACCAGATTAATCTGGGTATTCTCCCTTTTAATGCTTGGGTCAGACCAAGTATATTTACATATTCAATTTGGATGCTTTGGAGCTTCCGAAGGTGAGCCGGAGGTCTTCAAGTCGTATTCACATATATATTTATTTTCCACTGCATTGGTTGTTTAAAATTATCAGTATTGTGAGGATAGGTTGTTATAACTGTCCAGGTTGATGATTAGTGATTTGTTGTTGTGCTCTGATTTGATGTATGTATATTACATTTTCTCTTTTGTAAAAAATCATTGATATAATATTATATGTTGTACCGCTATGTTGTGAGATTATGTATTGTTTGGTTTTCTTTCTCTTTACTCTATTTTCTTCTTTCTACTTTCTTTTCCCTAACTTTTTTGCTTTTGTTCAGTTCGACTTGGACATGGGTGGTTTATTATTAGCTTAATGTGTGGAATTGCAGGTTGTTATAGGTAGCGTTCATCCATTTCAGTTCTAACCTATATAATTATATAAGAAAAAATTTAGGAAAAAACATTATATATGAAGTAAAATAATATCAGAATAATAAATTTTTGTATGGTATTTTGAAGAAAAAAGCAACACTTTTGATTTAGCTATAACATGCAACTTTGAAATTTTGTTGGAAGTTTATTTGTGATAAATGTTTTTAAACCTTTTTTTATTTAAATGTTTTATGTTTTTTTACTGAACCTTTACTAAAAATTTTAAAATCTTATATTCTTTATCCCACCCAGACTATGACGACTCGCCTTTTCAACCCTAAAAAAATCGACACTAATGCATCCACAATATCTATTTGCTGAGCATCCGAGTGCCGAAAAGACAGATTATGGGGTAAAAGAAAAGAAAAGACAGAGCGGAATATCACATCATGATGATTAATATATAATATCCAAATGATTTTTACAAAAAGAAACATTACGATAATCAGAGTAATCTAACTTATCATCAGCCTTGACAGTTATAACAGCATGTCCTTACAATTGCTGATAAATACGAAACAATAAATACGATAGAAAATAGAATACATTAGGTGATCTTAGACATATCCAGCTCGTCTCCTAAAGCTCCAAAGCATCGGTAGCTAACTATGGAAATATACTATTAAAAAATAACACCCAAATCAGTCTACTAAACCAGCATGAGAAACTCAAATCGTTTGGATTCTTTTATATTATTGAAATCTTTCAAAAATAAAGATATCTTGTAAGACCTTATTAGACTTGAACACAGATAGGTTTTTACCTTACGTTGACTATTTCAAATAGAAATCCCAGTGATATTATAATCATGTCTAGGGTTTAAAATAAATATATAACAGAGCTGAAATGCTCTCTTCTCACATTCTACAATATTTGGTATACAACTATAGTCCATAAGACACGTATTGGAAAATGGATTACATATAATGACAAGACTATTGGGTTACCGCCTTCCATAGTACACCTTTAGAGAAATATATCGAGGCCTCACATGGACCCCCTGCCAATACAAAATCGGCCAACCCCTTCCTGCATAGTACCAAATATGTCATCACCTCGGTTGCGGTCAACAACCATAACGGGCCCCAAACATGCATAAATATATAGATACCAATCTACATTGGGCGATGTCCATATCCTAATGGGTGTGACCCACATTGCCCTATTGCATTTCCAATGTTTTAATCATTACTAGATGTGAGGCTTGAGGCTGCGTTTTACCTTTTTAGCAAATCCCACTTAGAATGCTAACACTACCCTCTAGGCAGTAATGTAATGCTAGGATTCATCCATGTAAGTTGTTTTAGATATGAAAAAACTGTAGACACAAATTTTTCTACATCCTCGGGATTAGTAGCAAGTAGCCCTATGTAACTATCTAGAGTTTTGACCCTCGAATATAGACATTAATACATCCATGGTATTTACATGCCCAGCATCTAAGTGCTAGATAGACAAGACTTTAGTGCTAGTGTAGATTTTCATCTACACCAACACCCCAAGATCCGAAGGTATAGGTCTGAAAGCTAGTTGAGTTATAGGTATTGATTTTGAGATTATAAAGATGTGATATAATTAGGCTGGAGTTGTGGGATGTTGAAATATAGAATCGTAATAATAAATGAAAAGAAGGTACTTAAGGAAAAATAATGCCTAGATTTTTTTAGTGGTTTGGGTCGAAAGTCCCAATGTCCATTGTCCTTTCCTTATTTAATTACATTATATAGCCAAGAGGCTTATTACATTGAGTCAAGGCATTTCTGCCATTAATGAGTTTCTGAATAGAGCTCTAATTTAGGAAAGCACAATATAGTTTTATTATTTTTATTTTCTAGAAGATCCTTTTTCTTTGGAATTACCACCTATTTATAGCTAACAAGCTATAGGGCCATTGGTGGAGAATCTTCTCCTTGGATTGCTGAGGTTGCTTGATGTGCGACTATGATTGGAGCTTGTTCTGGGCATCTAGCATAGCTGCTTAAGAAATGCAGATTGATGAGTTGTCTTCCCACCTAAACGGCCTCTTGCATCTGAGCCATACATTGTCCCGTTGGTCGTTTTGACCATTGATTCTTATTACTATAGATTGGTGCTTCGAGCTTCGGACCCGCTAATGAGCTGTTTCCTTTGGCCAATGGTATTATTCTTTCGAGATGAGATCAATTCATTCGATCTTTATATATCAAAGCATCATAACTCTTAATACATATGGATATGGAGTATTGGTTTTTCCTTAAGAAGATAATCATCGTTTTCACTATTGAAAATTTTTAGTATAACACATGCCCCTCAAAATTTACTTCATATGTGAAATATGGAGTGAACTTTGAAGTGAGCGAGTTAGGTTAACTTTTCTTGAATATCTTTTGAGTTCAGTCTGCACTATATGCATGGAAGAGGTCATGGTACTTAGTTTTGAATGGAGTACTGGGTCAAGTGATGAGTATTTAAAGGTTTTGAAAACCAAAGTGTGTAGAGTTATCCTGGACTGAGAGGTCACAAACTCCAAAATCATATTTGTTATGTGAAGTCATCTAAGTTCGATGATGAGTAAAAAGAATGTTTGAATCTCGAGAGGCAAAATTTAAACTGGAACGTGAGGTTAAAACTTATGGAACCTGTGCTGGCCATTTGAAACTTCTTAGGTTGAGTGGTAAACAAAGCTTTTTGGTGCCGAAAGGCAAAATCTAACCTAAGACCGTAAGGTTGAAACTTTTGAAAATTGTGCTTGTTACTTGAAGTTATCTAGACTAAGTGGTAAGGGAAATTGTTTTGGTGCTGAGACGTAAAATCTAACCTAAGATTGTGAGGCCGAAACTTTTGAAAACGATGCTTGCCACTTGAAGCCATCTAGGCTAAGTGGTAAGCGAAAGAGTTTTGACGTTGAGAGCCAAATCTAACTTGAGAACATGAGGTCAAAACTTTTAAAAACTATGCTTGTTACTTGAAGCCATCTAGGCTAATTGGTAAGCGAAATGGTTTTAGTACCGAGAGGAAAAATCTAACTTGAGGCTGTAAGGTCAAAACTTTTGAAAACTAAGCTTACACTCGAAGCCATCATGGCTAAGTGGTAAGCGAAATGGTTTTGATGCCGAGAGGAAAAATATAACTTGAGGTCGTAAGTTCAAAACTTTTGAAACTATGCTTGCCACTTAAAGTCATCTAGGCGAAGTGGTAAGTAAAATGATTTTGGTGCCGAGAGGCAAAATCTAACTTGAGACCATGAGGTCAAGGAGATACTTGTCCTGTGAGACCTAAAAGAAAGTCGAGCTCTGATCTTGAAAGGATGGGTCCTGTTCTTGCATTTAATGCTTTTACCAACTGTCACGATTTCATTGATCTCTCTAAAAAGTGCATTCCTTTTCTTTTCTATTGGATGATTCATATTTTGGTTTGGCCACATATGGTCTAAGATTAAGGCCCAATTAACCATGTAATCTATAATGTTGGTCTTGAAGCTTTTAATAAACCCTTTCCTTTTCTTCTTCTTCACTCATATTTCTGATAGTTGCATTCGCCATTAAAGCTTGGAGACCTCTATAGATTACTGAAATCTACAGTCGGAATTAGTAAGTCTTTGATCTTTACTATGGTTTTGCTAGTATCTTTCACTGCTATTATTACTTAAGCATTTCCCTTTTTCATATTTAAGAAAATTTTGATTTTGTCCCTAGACCAAATCTTTCACCAATTTAGGTTGATAATTTCCTTATTGACAAAATGGTTCTTTAAGAAAAATTTGAACTTTAAGTTTGGGCTATAGAACCTAATTAATTTTAGAGCCAATTCCTTTTTTGGTCCACTATATTTTAGACCTTTGTAGGATTTGAGTAACTATTTTAACTCCGATCCCTTATTAGACCTGTCGATGGACAAACCCATAACCGATTAAGGGAAGCTGGAGAATTGAATGGAGAGTTATGGCGTTAAGGGTTGAAAAATGAGATATCACTTCCTCTTGCTTCATTCTTTGCTAATATCCTACAATTCTATGGAATTAATCCGATCCAACTTAGGGTGGTTTCATATAGCACTTTATCGGCTTTAGCAATCTTGTACTTGAAGATAGGATATCACAACATGAGTACTTCCATGATCCCTTACTTATATAATTTACACAATTCATATGGTAGTTCTACAGTTCCATTATAGTTCCTTCTATTTCGAAAGAAAGTTCCCCTAGTCAAACCAGTCGGCAAGGTAACGACCACTCATTTGTTTTTCATGAAGACAAATGACCCTTAAGTTGTTACTGAACTACTGGAGACTTATGAGTTTTCAAACTCTTTCTATTTAGAATACTCTAGATTCTAAGCTTTAATTATGTCATTCCAATACACACACACAAAGCTAAACTTGGGAGGGACAAGGCTCTAACCCTCAAGGATCTCTTTGACTCGAGGTATGTGGAGGTGTTGAAAATTACAAAATTGGAAAGGCTTAGAGTTTTGTCCTTATAGAGGACAATCTTAAGGTTTATGGGTTGTTATCGTCCTCGGCTAACTTTCTTGGATATGATCCCCCTTCAATCGAAGCCATATCCCTAGACATGATTGCTTTATGTAACCTCGAAGGATCCACTCATGCTGATCCCAAAAAAGCCAAGATCAAAATATAAGATATCACCTCCGAATGTAGACCTAAGTTCTGAATACCTTATAGTTTGTGTTCTAGGATATAACTTTCATGAAGCATAAGTTTGTTTATTTAACCCGCGTTTTCTTTTTCATCTGGCCGTGGCTTCTGATGATATGCTTGAAATAAGATAGTTGCTTTTGAACAAGCCATCCTCTACTTCCACTTCTTCTTGACCAAAGCCATCTCTAAAGGATCCATCCCTAACTAAGAAACATTATTTACTCAAAGTTGTAGGGAACTTTCGAGTGGAGTTAGCCGATGACATTAGTAGTTTTGGATGGATGATGAGTGTGGGAATGAAGGACGCCTCAGGGTAAAAATCTTACTCTTTCCTATGAAATGTTTATCTCTTTAATTTCCATAGCAATCTTCTTTCTTCATGCTTTAGCTACTTCTCGATTCTACACTAAGGATTTCAAAAGATGATGGGAGAGTTTGAGACCGCTATGCTATCTGAGACAATTGGTCGAATATAAGGAGAAGGCTGAATATATGGGGAAATGTTTTGCTGAATACAAGGAGAAGGCCGAGAAGGTGGCTCAGAACGAGAGGGAGAAGAAGCTTTTGGAAATGAAAGATTTTGAAACCAAGATTGCTAAACTAGAAAAGGCTTATAAGGCCAAAGGCCAAGCATCAACAGGCCAAAGAATAATTAGTGGAAGCTAAGAAAGGAATCTCGAACCTAATTACTAGGGAAGAGGCTAAGAAGGTGGCTGACACCGAAGCCTTTAATATTCTTTGTAATGCTTATGAGTATAACCGGAACAAAATTTGATTCTCCTTATGGGCTTCAATCTTAGTGGTAAAAGGATTAAAGATAGTTTTCCCCATAGGTATGAGAAGGTGCAGGCTTCGATAGCCATTGGGCCCTCGGCACCTATAGAGGAGAATATTGATGGAGAAGAGGTACGTCATCATTTTGATTCCCAGTAATATTCTACCGATAATGTTTAAACTTTTGGTTCGTAGTATTTTTATTACATTCTCTTTATAGGTCTACTTGTAGTGGTGGATGACTTATGATTGTACTTTAGCTTAATGTTGGATTTACGATGAATTATTTCCTTGTTGTGTTTGTCGCGTTGGTTCTAATGTACTTACCCCTTTATCCATGCTTAAATAGAGAAAGTCAAGTTTCTCTTCTCACTATGAAGTATTGTGGAAGATGAGTCAAACTAGAAACTCAAGGTTGTTAGCAACCATAGGTAACCTTTAAACCTAATTAAAATCCAGTAGACTAAGAAACATTGACTTGACCAATAAGATCAAGGAGGTATCGGGAATACATGTCCGATCTTGTGCCAAATCGATTAAGTCCTTTAGGCTTAAAGTTACTAGGTTAACCAACCAAATCTTGGATCTTAGGACTAGATTGAAGCTTGCTTTAGACGACTGAGACGAGGTTTTTCAATAGTTTGCATGACCTTATAAGCTGCGTCTGGGAGATCCAAAGTTGAAGAACAAAAGATTATCTATTTTTAGAAGATTCTATGATTCGAGCCTAATTATAACCCTAGAGGCTCTTCCTAGTTACCAGAGTGTAACCCCGGCTCCATTAGCTATTACCGCAGGGAAGACTGCTGAAAGCGAACATGTCACGAAATATGTTCCCCATTGCATTTCGGAAGCTACTCTTTGGCTACCCCTAGTAGACTCTTCTCATTTGGAACTATGTATACAAAGGGTGGTTTATGAGAGGATACTAATTTTTCCAATATGGTCAGACCCTCAAGTTCCCTTGCTAATACTAGGAGTAGAGGCCTTAAGATTATTTTAGCTTCGAAAGAGAAGTTTGCCTATCTCAGGAGACCATGAATTTTATACTTTCATTTTTTTTACTATCTGTAAAAAAATTCTATGGAATTAAACAGAATTACCTTTATTATGATCTTCCTTTTTTTCTATTAATTCAAATTTCATTTAAGGCCAATCGCGTCCTAAATGCTTAGACCTAAAGAGAGATTGTGCCTCCTTGTAACAGAGTCTTGATGATAAAATAGCTGAACAAACAAAGCACAGTCCTGATCTTGGTACCAACATCCATGCTGCCTTGGAAGACAACAAATCCTTGAAGCGAACTCTTGAAGAGTTATCTAAAAAGGTGTCTGCTATTTCGAGGCAGTGCCGATTACCAGGTGTGTTTCGGAATCTATTGCCTAGCATATGGGAATCCACATTTACTCTTCGATAGTAACTAGAAGAAGGCCACTGAGAGCTTTCAGCAATCAAATTACAAGAACTTGAAACTGAAGATAAGCGAACTAACAAAGTTATGGGGTCGGCCCCTCCAACTCGGAAAGGGGTAGAGGTAAAGGTCGTGTCACTATAGGACTTCCTTCTTCTCATAGAATCACTGTTGTCCCTTTTGGGCCTTCTCCTTAACCCAAGAGGAGTTCTCCTTTTGCCCAGTGCTTGATACATCATACATTCTTGTTTGTAGTAGGGATGGCCGAAGAATTTCATTCAAGCAGTTTAAGAAGGAATGGATATCTAAGACATACGGAAAGATGGAGGAGCATTTTAAATCTCGCTTAGAGAAGGAAATTAACGAGACCAAAACTAAGGCCAAAAATATGTATGAAGGCTTATGAGACATTGCCCCTTCCTCTTTCCTTCTTGTATATTGTATTCCAGATGTACTAATAGTCACTTAATCTATCTATAACATTGAGGTCTCTATTTGTCTTTTTAGTTAACTAGTTCTTTCTACTCAAGCCATTTTTTTGTCCTTTCTAATTCCATCTCACATTCTTCTTGCCCCATGGCGTCTCGCTGTATTGGGTTTACGATGTCCATCCTTAAGGCCCAGATTAAGGATTCTTACCTAATGCTCATTTTTATTTAGGAACTTTTCTCCTAAAACTCCAATCTATGAATTCTCACCAATTCTAAACTTATGCATGATACTTCTCAATTGTGGCTCGCTATTATTAGGAATTTGCCCAACTTTCTTATCTAATTTGCAATCTACCAACATTCTAATTTAATTACTAGTCTACCCAACATTCTAATATAATTAGGAATCTACCCAACATTCTACCCTAATTGGGAGTCTACCCAACATTCTAATCCAATTGGGAATCTGCCCAATGCATGGTACTACTAGACCATGGCTGGCTATTATTAGGAATCTATCCAACACTCTAATCCAATTGGGAATCTACCCAATGCATGGTACTACTAGACCATGGCTCACTATTATTGGGGTAGAGTACTACTAGACTATGGCGGACTATGAGGAATCTACATAATACTCTAATCTAATTGGGAATCTACCCAGTGCATGGTACTACTGGACCATGGCTCACTGTTATTGGGAATCTACCCAATATTATAATCTATTTGGAAATCTTCGAAATGCATGGTACTACTAGACCATGGCTCACTATTATTGGGAGTCTACCCAACAATTTTTTCTAGTTGTAATCTACCCAATGCATGGTTCTTTTTGACCATAACTCGCTATCAGCAAGTATTCTAGCTTTCGACGTCTTTTTATACCCAGATGATATTGGCCTTACACTTTGTTGCGTATCACTATGGAGATGCTCTTATGGAGAGTCTACCAACCTATTATTGGGTCACAATCTACTACCACTTTTGGCTAGTGTCGACTATCTACAACCATTTTTGGCTAGTGTTGGTCATTTAAAGCTACTTTTGGCCGGTGTTTGCCATCTAAAACTATGATAAATTGATGATCATACCAGATGACGAAGGAAAACATGAATTTTAGGAAAAAAATGTTTTTTGGATAATAAAAGATTTTGTTTGAAACCGAATAATTAGTAGACTTTATTGTTTGGTAGAAAAAAAAGTTTACTTCAAATTTGAGAAAGTGAATCGTTGAGAGTGTTAACGTTTTTAAGAAAAAAGTGAAACTCTTTATCGACCTCGTCGGGTCAATGGAAGAGTTTTGGCCCTTAGACTCTAAATGCAAACACGACAATCAAAAGCAACTAAAAGAGAAAGAATTTCATGGGTACCGAAACTAGATTGTACTTAATGAGAGAGTAAAGCCCTAAACCCCAAAAGGAGCATCTTTGGTAAGATAAAAATTTCTTCAAATATAAAGATCCATATAGCATCCTTTATCTTCAAAAAAGGAGCGTATTCATATTCAGTCGAGTGAGTCTACACAAATTTCTCCAGAAACAAAGTTAGATATTTATAAAGATGAGATATTGAAGTAACTATTTGATAAACTCTCAGTCAATCTCCCTTTCTGTACGAAGCTTTCTACGACCTGAGAAAATCTTTGACAATTGTCTATTTCATGTCCATTCACTTGGTTGTAAACATAGTAGTTTCTTCCTTTCAGATCTTCTTAAAGGATGGGGGATAGTTCGAATAATGGAGCTCTCCTCATGTTTCCAGAAAGATTCAAGATAAACTTTGGTTGACCAGAGTAAGGACTTGGTCTCATTTGACCTTCTTTTGAGATCGAAGAGTAGAGATAACCTAGAGGACTCTTTTATAAAGGAGATATGAAACTTTTCTTGTCATTACTATGACACTTAAGTCCTAGATTTTATTTGCCACTTCCTTAACTGTCCTTGGAGTTGAACAAAATCTTGGAGGGACTCCTGGTGATACCCGAAAGATGTCTGATCTAGAGAGATTGAAGTTCATGAAAATGATCACACTCTTGGCCACTTTCCTTTTTCGAAAGTAGGGCGACCAATCTTTCATTGTTATCTTCTTCAAAGAGTTGAACGCAAAGGTCGAGGGGGCAGTTCCAAGATAACTCCTTGTTTTTTTAGAACTTGACATAATTAGTTGGAATGCTCTATTGGTCTCTAAAGGGGAACAAAGTGCGTAGGTTTGGACCTTTCTTCTAGCGCCAAAAATGTTAGTGCAGAATTTCATCTACATCAACACCCCGAGATCCGGAGGTATAGTTCTGAAAGCTGGTTGAGTTATAGGTCTCGATTATGAGATTACCGAGATGTGATATAACTAGGTGGAGTTGTGGGATGTTGAACTATAGAATCCTGATGATAAACGGGAAGAAGGTAAAGTGCTGAAAGGAAAAAATGACACCAAGAGTTTTATAGTGGTTTGGGATGAAAGTCTTTACATCCACTGTCCTTTTCTTATTTAATTACTTTTACGTAGACAAGAGGCTTATTACATTGAATCTAGGCATTTTCGCCATTAATTATGAGTTTTTGAATAGAGCTCTAATATAAATAAGTACAATATAGTTTTATTATTTTGATATGCCAGAAGATCCTTGTGCCTAGGGATTACCACTTATTTATAGCCAACAACCTATAGCGCCATTAGTGGAGAATCTTCTCCTTGGATTGTTGAGGTTGCTTGCTGTTCGACTATAGTTGGAGCTTGTTCTAAGCATCTAGAATTGCTGCTTAAGAAGTGCATATTAAAGAATTGTCTTCCGCCTAAATGGCCTCTTTCATTTGACCCACACAATATCTCGTTGGCCATTGATTCTTATGGCTAGAGCCTGGTGCTTCGGTTTTGGACCTGCTAATGAGCAATTTCCTTCTGCTTGTAGTATTATTCTTTCAAGACGAGCTCAGTTTATGCGATGTTTATATATCAAAGCAATCTTAACCCCCGCAATACATATGGATATGGAGTGTTGGACTTTCCTTAGGAAGATGATCACCATTTTTACAATTGAATTTTTGGTATAACAGTAAGGGTAACAGAAAATGAAAATGAAAGAAAACACAATATCATAATTTCACATATGGAGGGATAATATATAATATCTCAAAAGGTCTTTACCATAAAGAAAAACTTTGATATCATACATCAATCAGAGTAAACTAACCTATCATCAGCATGGACAACTATAACAGTTTGTCCTCATAAATGCCGATAGATACAAGTCAAGTAGTGCCGTAGAAAATAAATACGGTAGGAAATCATGCAGCTCCTCTCCAAGAGCTCCAATGAACCACACCTATTTTAAAACGTACTCGAGCTGACTTGAGAATTATAAGAGAATAACACCCGGATCAACCTGGTCAACCAGTGTGAGAAGCTCAAATCATACGGATTGCTATATTTATAAAACCCTTCAATTGTAAAGGTACCTTGTAAGACAACACTGTCAATAATCACAAACGGGCATCTAGATAACCAAACCATTTCTACTAAAAAATCCAGTGATAATATAATAATGTCCAAGGTATGAAATGTAAATATTCTCATAGCTATGATGCATGTGAGTGTATGTCACAACAATAATAGGTATACAATCACAACCGCTAAGGCGCATTCACTAATTGTATAGGATTTCCATTTAGATCTCCTCGGATCAAAGCTGACTCTGATCTACTACACAAGGATCAGAGATATCCTTCCGAAGCAATATACATCTCCAATGAATGTACCATAGGAAATATGTAGCTAGCCAAACTAGCCGAGTGCATCGCTCAGCATGCATGTTTATAAGTAACTTTAAAATGGTGTCGCATGCACCCTCATGGGTTGCTAACCCTATGGCCATGCATCCTATCTTTAGTTTTAATCATTACCGTTGGTGAGGCTATGTTTGGCATTCCATCATACAAGCAACCACTTGAACAGATTTCAAAACCATACATGGATTCTCATATCTCAAGAAATCTCGAAATCACACATGGATTCCTCAATAGATCTTGAAATCATACATGAATTCTCACATCTCAATCGATCTTTCTTGTACCCTAAATAGATCATGAACAACTATATGTTTTCGAGCATCTCAAACAGATCTCAAATCTGCACATAGATTCCAACCTCTCAAACCAATCACGAACCACTTCCGAAACATAGAACACATATATGATTTTAGAGCAGTTATGGTTTCAAGTCATCACATATAAGTACACTTCACTGCTTATTGGGTGATCCCAAACTAATCGACGGATTTTCGGTAAACTCAACCCCGGTTTCGTGGGAAATAATCAGATAATATATAAGGCAAAGATCGTCTTCTAACAGTTTAAGTGGATAGATTTCCTTTCATTTGTGCTAGAAGAGCAAAATGAGTTTATACATACAGTATAGTATCACGGAAGATAACTATAGCATATAATTCCCATGTTTCTTTGAGATACTTCCATAGCTATATTTGGTCATTCCAATAACAATGAGAATAATTGCATACGGGAAAACTAAGTCTGGTATACTAAGTAAGTTACACACAAAGCACGATCGAAATACACAAGCACGATCAAGTCATATAAATGACTTCTAATCCCTTTTTTTAATTAATCTTCCTTTATTAAATAAAATCCTGTTTTATTAGTAAAACTCATTTTTACTCAATAACTCTTTATAATTGGAACCCCACTTATTAATTATACATTTCTATTTAATTAAAACATCACTATTCATTTCAACACATTTTGAAACTTCCCAAAAGTATTCATATACTTATTTCAATCGTATAAGTATATTCGAAAATCAATTTCAAGAGGTTCAAGGCAAATGTTACTTAAACATTGTCATTACAAACCCAAAACTATTTTACTTACGATTATTCTTAAAACATTCTTTTCAAAGGTCTATTTATATTCATAAGTATAATCAAAACAAGTTAAGGAAAAGGTTAATGTCAATTTGTCACAACAAACCGAACACCAATTCATATATATTGTTCTCTTTAAAATTCCATTATTAAAGATCTATGTATTTTCTATACTCATTTAATAATATTTTACCACTTAAAACATTATCAATGTTTTAAAAGTAAATGTTACTAAAACATTGTTTAAAACAAACCCAAAACACTTCACTTAATTGTTATCTTTAAAACTCCATTTTAAAGATCTAATTACTTTTCAAAGTCATAGTTAAACGGGTTAAAACAAATGTTGCACAAAACCATTACTATAAATCGAATATCACTTTTATACTTGCCATTTACTTTGAAACATTCGTTTAAAGCTCTAAGTATATCTTCACTTATTAAACAAGGTAACATGCCTTTTTAAATCAATTTTACAAAACCATCCCTTATAACATAAGTGTTATAATCCAAAAACTACTTTATATTCTTTTACAAATACCAATCTTCCTTTCTAAAACTTCTAAATATACTAAAACCTTTAAAAAGATACACACACGCACACAATTATTTGTAAAACTAATATATTTACTAAAATACTATAAATCATTTGTAAAATATAGTAAATAAAAACCTTTTTTTCTTAAATAAAATCTTTAACAGTTTCTAAAACCATATATACTAAAAATATCATTTCAAACACTTATTATATATTTTAAAACATTATTTAAAAGCCATAAAAACCGATTTTATAATTTAATACCATTACTTTAAAAATCAATAAATGGCTATTGGTAATATATTTTGACCTTGATATTTTTCGATAATAATATGCTAACAATACTTATTAAAATATGAAGAAGCCCTAGGATGTCTTCCAAAGTAAACTTTAAAATCGCCGATCACGGTGATTTCAAAGCGCATCCATAGAGTGTGACGGTCCTGACTCGACCTTCGAAAATCAGCACCGAATACGACACTCATATTCAAATGCTGCAGATCCAAACGTCGAATCTGGTTCGTCGGAGCTTATAACACCATTAAGTACAACACAGCGGAAGAAAAGAATATCAATATATATATATAACATTGATACAATGGCAGATACAACATTTGATATAATATGATACAACAGAATGATATAATAGATATCAATACTATCAGAGATAAGATACAAGACATAACGGAAAGAATATCTTCAATAGAATGCATCCCCAAATCCAATGCTCCAAACCAAAGCTAGCTCGAACCCCCCATCACGTTTCACATAGATAAGAAAGTGTAGTCCTGATCCAAAGACTGGACAGAATCCAGATAATCTACTAAACCCGACTATCTAAAATACCCAATTCTAGACTGCCCGTGTGGAAATATTGTGGGCACCTAGAGTTTAGGAAAGGAACAATAAACTCCAGACCAGTCGTGGGACTGGTATGAGTAACGAAAACAATTTATCTTTTAAAACAAGCAAAAGAATTTAGATTGAAAACCGCAATGCTTTTTTAGAAAATGAAACTACCATAAGGTCTCCCGCCACACACACAATGCAAACGCAGAATTGAAGGAGATTTCTCCTTATGATAGTCAAACATGCTTGATACTCAAATTCTATTTGATATTATTATTAGTGCATAGTGCAAAACATTTTGAAAGTATAATATTAACCTTAGCCAGCATAGGCATTTTCGCACTTATGCCTACTATAGCTATCATGTTCAATAGCAGGTTACCGCCACATTCCATGGCAGGTTATACAACTAAAACTGTATAGGGCTCGTATTGTTTTGATTGGATTTCCAACAAATGGTCTAGCTAAGGAACTTCCCACTGCCACATGGGTACGCCTCTGGCGAGACGTCCCGAGAACTTAACCAGTTCTCTGCCAACACAAGGCCAGGTTACCTCTGTAACTAGGTAACCACTACACGAGCATGCCACCCCTCGGTCCTTTGGGACCTTTATCCGAGGCGCCTCTAAACCACAAAGCAACAACCACACAGTAAATAAGATTGAAGCCACCACATAGGTAAATATCTGGGCTCTATACCATGATACCACCCTTTACCAGAAGGGAATGGCACACCCTAAAGGGCGCGTCCCTCATAACCTTGCCGCATCTTTCCTGTTTCGACCATTTCCAGGTTGTGAGGTCCTGATGTAGTCTCGTCCACAAAGCTACGCTTTGCACGAAAGCCATGCTTTGATCACAAATGATCAACAAATGATCATCAACACACATCAGCACTCAGCATGCCACACTACCAAATTGGGAATATATCACAGATAACCTTCAACTACATAACCTCTGAGCTCGTACGTCTCAGAGAAGGGTGTTAAGCTAAGAGAATAAATTCTCCTCCACCAACAGATATTTATTTGAAAGAAATCTGCTTTATATCTCAAAGTGTAGTGTCAGACATACAACCATACATCCCGGGTTCGAACAGAACCGAAGGCACTTCGTTAGAAACCCTTGCAAATCCGGGTATCCCAATCCCGATCGGACATCCCATCACTTTGGGAATCTCTATAACGTAGCTACTCGGTGCAAAGACAATCGATAGGTTATCCTATCGTTCTCACAATACCCGGTCTTCACCATCGGTCTTCAATTGCAATCCATAACGTCGTATCATTATTCAGAATGGGTTATATGACACAAGGTCCTCACCCGGCTAAACCGAATAATGAGCGCAATATTTAAAATGTATGGATATGGGATTTCAGTTAAGTCACAACTTAAAAATCCAAAACTTTTCTTCAAATGGTTAAACAAATTACCATTTCAGATCTTTAAACAAAAATATTTATTTCACAAAGTTCACCCAGTTTCACAAAGATCCATTTACGGATTTCAAAACAGTTTCCATTTCAATTTGGATTAACTCAATTAAATCTTTAAATCAAAGATTTAACTTATAGCTTTCAAACCGTTTCCAAAGATTTATTCATAACTTGGAAAACCATTTTCATTTTATACTTGAAATCCTTTTAACACAAATTGGACGTTCATTTCTTATATGAAAGCTTTTATTATTTGAAAACCAACAGTTTTCGTTTCAGAAAAATCCAATCATATTTGCACGAGTCAAAGCCTTTAAATTTAAATTCAAATTCCTAAATCATTACCTTTAAAATGGTTTAACCCATATATAACTTGTATAACATCTTTAATCCCTAGTTTCAAATCATAGAATTCAGTTTCAAATTTTGAATTTAAATTTAAATCAAATTATTTAAACTTCAAGGCTTAATCAAGTTATTTCAAAAATAAACTTTATCTTTGAAATTCCATTTCAAAAACTTTTTACTTTTAATCCAAATCCATTTCCAAAACTATTTGGATTTAAAAATTGAATTTTTAAAACAATTTCAAAAATCTGCGACTTAACAAATTCCCACGTGCAATCCATATTTGTGTATGTATGGTGTAGTCCAGGGGTTTCACACAATAGTGTGACATCATCAATCATCACAGATAAAGTAAATTTATCAATCACAAAGATTTACCATTATGATTCGATGTGGGTTTCAGATAACCAACTGAAATCCGACTCCCTGTCGCATCGAAATTTAAATGCCGTTTACGGGCAAAGGGGTTTTCACATACACATAGAAACAAATCACAAATCACAGTTCAGCACAAAGCAATTCACATTACCTAGCACCACAATCACATACCATAAATATCAATCCAGTACACAACATTTGACAATTATCTTAAATTAATCAAATTAAACTCAATTAATTACAATGAGCAATTAATTTCTTAATTACTTTCATAAAGTAATTACACTTACACAATTTCATAAATGATTATTGTTAATTAATTAATCTCAATTAATTGTTAAAATTAATCACATTAATTTAATTATTTAAACAATCTTAGTTAATGACCTTCATTAACTAATAACAATTCTCTAATTACTTTGTTAAAGAAATTACTTATATTAATCATCATTAATTAAAATAGGTTAACCGTTAATAACTCATTAATTGATCCTAATAATTTACTTAATTAAGTGTTAACTGTAACATAATTAGTTCTTAATTACAAATTAATTAATTCCTAATCATTAATTAACTCAAACCTTAATCAATAAATTTAAACCTTATATTATTAATTAAATTGATACAAAACATTAATTATCCATTCTAATTAACTTAAGACAAATCTCATTCTTATTAATGATTTTATTTTCACTCACAAAATGTTTAAAACATTCATTTCAAATTTACTGCTTAAATTTCATTTTAAGTTCAAGTTTTAAAATGAATACCAATTTATCTTTAATAAAGTTTAAAACTAATTTTAAAACTTTTGAATTCACATATTAAATAATACTTTGGTGATGAAAGAAATTCAAGGAATAAAAAATCAACTTCTCTTTAAATTCACATATTAAAGGGTATTTAATTATTTAACTTATTTAACATTAAATTTATAAAACTTAATTTTATTTTAAAATCTAGAATTTCAATTTAGATTCAAGTCTAGGTTTTCAAATTTGATTTAACTTGTTTTAAATCTTTCCTTTACAAATTTAAAACCCATTTTAAATTCAAATCTTTTAAATCCACTTAATTGCTTAAAACTTTTCAAGTTATTGAACAATTTAATTTAAAAACATTATTTATTCACAACTAAGCTTTAAACTAACTTGAGTTCTAATTAAACTCCGATTTAAAAACTTATTTTAACTTTGTTTTATAAATTAAAGTTTAAATTTGTAAATTCCAAACAAACAGGTTTTAAACCTGTGCAACATGCTACCCAAGCCAGCCTATATTGGCTTCGAGTCAAGCGCTAATCCTCTTCGAGTAAACTACTCGAGTCAAACTCGAGTTCATCCCTGCTTCCACCCAGCTATGCAAATTACAGATCACCAACCACCAGTGCTTCGTGCACGTGCATAGCACCACCGAGCGTCTCCGGACGTTGCCTTGTCGTCGAGCAAGTCGACGACCATCCAAGAAGACATCCCCAATTGCCAGAACCCCTCCATCCATTCGAATTCAAAATCAAGTACAAAAGCGAAACCTGGAAACAACAAGACCCATCAGGACCGAACCTGCCATCGCCTCGTTTCGCAGCTTCGACTACCAGAATTTATACAACTCCGGCCATGACCTCGTCTACCTCCCCTCTTCCATCACCCCAATTCCCATCGCACTCGATCAAGCGTAGATGACAAATGGATCGAAAAACTAAGCCACGCCAAAATTAGGTTTACGAACGAAAACTGCTTGTCGCCGTCACCACCGTGAACGTGAGCATCTCCGAGCATATTTCCCACCATCGTCGTAGGCCCCTCCACCTCCATGCGAAGCCCCGACCATCAACTACACTCTGATCAATCGAAATTGATCAAAACCCAATTTTTGAACAAGAACGAACCGCTCTCAAATCCTTGATCTAAAAATTATAATTTTTTCTTTAAAAATCATAGTTTAGTGTAAGAATTCAGTTTATAAACCTGAATTCGAGAATTAAAAGTTTTGAATTTTAATTTGTTTAAAGCTTTGCCCAGTTATGTTGATTTCCAGAGGTATTTACAAGTTATTTTCACTTGAATAAAATTTAAATCTTGAGTTTATGCTATATCAAACAATTTTTGTTTTAATACTGAGTCCAAACAACAAGTAGATCGAGAGCAAATGATTTTTGAATCAAAAATCTGATATCTTAAAATCTTAGAACAGAAAACATATATAAACAATAACCTGTACAAAGTACTTTCAGTTTTCAAATGTATTCAGAGGATCCATATATATATATATATATATATACACACATACTTACTCTCAGACATATATATGCAACAAATTCAAGTTTTTAAATAAAAAAACAATATGTTACTCACATTGGATTCCAGAAGAATAAAAGAATTTCTTTTTCCTTGAAACAGGCTTTGAAACTGTTAGCTAAAGCCTTTTTCTTTGATCTCTGGTTTATATTTATTGTATTGTTGTTTGCAGTTGAATTTTTGTTTAAGTTTTAGATGATGTTTACTTCAGGTTTGCTTTGAATGATGGACGAAACTGAAATGAGAAGTTGATATATAGGAAAAGGTTTACAGTTGATTATAATTTTGCTTGTACAATACCAGACCAAAGATTTTTCTTGTTTTATATTTGACTAAAGATTTTTTTTTTCTACTTGACTAAGCAAGATTTCGGCTGATGAGGTAAATTATGGCTGATAGATAATATATTGTGTGCTAGCATTAATTTTCTTTGTCTTCTTTTATAAGCTTTTGCTTATTTCTTTTATTTGTTTGTACATAGATCCTTAGATTTTTTTCTTTTTGTTTGTTCATACTTGCATACTTTCTTTTGTTTTATCTTCTTATCTATGTTGACTTTATTTTCTCCAATCTACACTTATCTTCATATATTGTTCATACTTGAATATACATGCTAGTGTCTTCTTTTGCAATACTTTTATATATATGTTTACTTGTTTCATATTTGAGTACATATTTCTTTCTTTCTCTTTTGTCTTGTCTTATTACTTTATACTCTAAATAATTTTTATTTCTAATTTAAATATTTATTTCTAACTTAAATGCTCATTGTCTTATTTTTACATTTTGCATTCATTTATTATATTTATATTTAATTTTTAAAGAAATTGTTTTTAAAGCTTAATTATACTTTGATAAAATAAACACACATATTTTCATTCGAATTCGGAGAAACCCAAATCAATTCACCAATAAATTTCACAAATTTTTATTCAAAAATTAAATTAATTATCAAATTAAACTTACAAAAATCCGGGATCGTTACATAGAGACTCTTTTGCTTCTATGATTTACAACTTCCAATTCCAATTTCCACAATTGTGGAAACCAATTTCCATATGTCAAACACACCAAAATATATGTTGCCAAATATACATGCTTATATATTTCCACAATATCTCACAATTCATCTAATTTAACATATGTCAAATATTAGGAATTTCAAAGCACGGTTAATATGACTATATCGCTTCAAACATTTATAATGCACTATCAAACATGTAAACAAGTAGTCTGGGACACGATACATGTTATAGATGATTAAAATAGAGATTGTAGTCTATAATAATGTTGTCGCTTGTTTTACAAAACAATGCAGGGTTCAAAAGTAACAACTTGCATTGTTCGTTATTCTATTTATATTTTAATACAACAACAATTATATACAATCAATTGGTAAGTAAACTCTCGCAATCCCAAATCAATCCCAGACGTAGATAATTCCGTTACGAGTGCAACAGCGTAAACGATGCCTCAATCGGACCAAGTATCAATAAGATATGATTTACATAAGGATTAGGATTTAAAATATTAATTAATTAAAATAATTATAATTAACCATTAGTTAATTACCTTAATCCACTCCTCATCCCTTAATTCCCTATGCATGCTGATATGTGATAACCTAAAGATGCCGTGCATAATCCCTAACAATACGGAGCTACACTCCACTAAATCCAATATTGTCTTCTTCGTTGATCTCCTCTCCGTGCACTCAACGTGATGGTGCCATCAATTTAAGGCACGAGCCTCCCCATCCAAAGGCGATCAATACCCTAATTTTTCCTGGACAAGTATTAGACCTCACTTCCCTCCACCAGAGACCGCCTCGCCTATGCCAAACAATCTCACTCGTGCCATGAACTCAAAGACCACCTCACTTCGGCCTTCGACGTCACCAATTTGATCATGACCTTGGCATCAGAAAATGACAAACCGGGTGTCGCATTTTGCCACTTGACGTCATGCCTTCCCAATTTGCTTCCACAAGCTCGACTTTGCTCCACTAGCTCAAAGCCACAATCCACAAAGTCCATAGGCCCCTCTCTCACCACTAGATTCCAACCCTAGCCTTGACTGTCCAATGTCGAACACACCCGACCCTCATTGCACCCAAATCAAGGCACACTATCATGAAGCTCTTGCCTTTATGAACCCAACAAATCAAACATCGTCGGGTTTCATTGCCTAAGTCTCACGATTTAATTGGTTAAAGCGAGAAAGTGGATGGCGGCTACTCTATTAGGCAAGATTTTAAAATGAAGAGAACAAGGGAAGTTTAAAACATAGGTTTTAAGTTAAGGTTTATTTATAGGCAAGATAATGATTTATTTTATTCTCTTGATTTTATCACCCAGCGTTTCGACCTCATACGACCACCCGAGACCTTCGATCGCCATGAAACTCGTCAGCATACAATAATTCAATATTCCAGATCCAATAGCACTAGTTTAGTCAAAATCTGAGATAGTGCCATAAGTTTGCCCATTATTAAATCGAATAAATTATTAAAACAAGTTTATTTTAGTTACAAATTAAGGTTTACAATAATCATTTGTCGTTTAAAATAGTTTCGATATTTAAATATAAATGTTCAAAAATCTGGGTTGTCACACCCTTGCACTTCAAAGAACTCCATCTTCAAGTCATCATCTTCAAGATTTCTTCAATTTGAATGCTTATGCTAGTTTGAAGTGGTTTTTGGATAACTCATGCTTATCTGATCACGATCTCTCTGAGCCAACAAAGAGTAGTTTTCAATTGACTAAATTCTGGTTCTTTAAGAAGTAAGCACATTTTATAAGAGTCCCATAAGGATCTCTAATACAACCTTTAAAGCGCGGAACATTTCAATAGAATGAGTTCTCCTAAGGAAATCTCAAACTGTATGAATTCGTGAAGCTTTCATATACTTCCTAAGTCAAAATAGGTTGAGTTATCGATAGTGGTCAAACAACTATCTAGTGTAGGTATATAGTTTGCACATGAAAAATCGAACTTCATATACTTGCCACCATTTTTTTGATTTTAACCCGATGCTATCCCTCGATTAACATTGAAGTTGGACAACTTAGAGTACTATCCTTGCCTCGACGTACATTCTTAAACACCCACAGACAGAAAAGAGCTTCCATACCTTAAAATTTAGTATTAAGTATAAGATAAAGCACCTTTCATATATTTAATCAATCATGACTATTTATAGAAATTAACCTTCTTATACTTATCATCTTTTCGACATTTGGACTTCTCTATCCTTCATAGAGAATCAAAGCCAAGTAGGCCAAGGCATTGGTTGCACCCTGCCTTGCCTTATTTAAAGCACTCTGATCCTAGATCTCACAGATAGAGGAAAGTCTCCTCGTCGTATTTTAATGCTCAATATAAGAAGAGTTACTTTCCATAAGCATGCCAACAATTTAGCACTATTTATGATATTCGTTTATGTTACTTAATGGATCTAATAAAGAAATCCCTTGCATAAAAGAAAGTCTTCGTTTTAAACAGTCGGAAAACCAACTCCATAAACTTATTTCTAGTTTTCAAATTCAAAATAGTACTATTTATACGTTAGAAATTAAAATTTTCAAGTTGGGGTGTTACTACCCCTCAAACCTTGACTCGACATTCATTTCCAACCTTCAAAATAGAAGCAAGTTTCCCTACCTTGAAGCCTGGAAATTAAAATAGGATCTAAGAGTTCCAATATACTTATTATTGAAACATTTTCCAAAATCATTTATTTAAACTAAATTTTGATATAAAGGCAACATCTTTTCTTTATAAAAGTAAACACTTATTTAATAACAAAAAATCTTATAAACCAAACTTCATTTTTTAATTTCTCGAAACTGTTTATTATAACAAAAATGTTATAGTCCATGATCTTTTTCTTTATCTTAAAAATATTTATTACAACTATATTGATGTAATCCATGCTTTCTTTCTCTTAAAATAAAATACTTTTCAAACTCTTCAAAACAAGTTTGAAATGTGTATTTAAAACATCTCTTTAAAAATGGTCGCTTTTAAGCAAAACTTGACTTTCTAAACAAAGCAGTTTCCTTTATACATTTTAAACCCCTTGTTTAAATAACTAAATAAATTATTAAAAATATATTTAAATCTGTAATCTCCTTATAAACACGTTTAAAAAGACTTCTTAAAATATCTAAAATAGATAACTCTTTTTTCTTTACAAAAATCTTTAATTTTCAAGCTACGTCCATAGCGACTATCGCTATATGGACTGTAACTTTTAGACTTCATTTTCGTAAATCAAATAATTTTTAAACCTTAGTTCTTTCTATAATTATACAACTTCGTACCTTTGCAAAAAATTTCAAAAACAGAAGTCGAGTTCGGAAACCATCTTAACACATTTTAAGAAAACAATTGTTAAATCACTTAAAAGCGACCATGGGATTTCAATGTCACAATAAAACTAACAAAAAAGTTAATTATAACTATGCAACATTCACTTTCACTTCATCACATCACAAGTAGCAAGTAATAATTCCAAATAACAATCAACATTTGCGAGGGGTCCTGTTGGGTCCCTCCATAAATTCATAACTTTCCGAAGTGTATTCGTCGCGGCCTTTTCGCTACGAACCACTTTGACACTTTTATAGTTCCCTGTCTAATTCTATGTGTTTCACATAGTTCTCTACAAACTACAAGTTATATGCCTCCATTATTCGAGTGGGAATAATATTACAACTCAAATCATCTATTTTTACCTACTTACATTAATACCTCATAATCAAGCAACTAACTAAATATTACGTCTTTTATCAATAACAAATACATAGAAAATTAAGGGAAATCTCACTTTCAAGCATGAAGAAATGTAAGCACAATCCCACAATCAATAAATTCATCACCAAATTATCAAAATGCAACAAACTCTCCTAGCACATACGCATAAGTCTTGGAAATCCATAGAGGATGCATGGCCATGGCAATAAAATGCCTAGGGGTGAGTACGACCAAGACAAGAAATTGGGGCTAGATACTTGAAGTTGATGTCTGTGAAGGTGGTAAAGATTTTAATAAGGAATTATGGACTTAAAGAGGAAGTACGATCAAATTTAAAGTGAGTTTGCTATGTTTTTAAAGTTGAAAAAGGCGGAGAAGAGAAGAGAGAATGAAAGTGTAAAATCAAAACGAGAAGGTGGTGATTTCTTTTATAGACATGAACACATGGAAATTTATCAAACTAAACTTCCCTAAAAAAATATCTAATACCCTCTTTAGAATTTTGACGACAAACCACGCATTCATCGTAACATGTACTTAACCGTCACTTCCTCTTTTCCAATGTCCTTTACACTTAAAATAACAAAAAAGTGTCTTATCCTTACTTTATTATTCTAATTAATTACTTTTTTTATATTCTTAAATCATACTTACTTTTACTAATCCTCTCTACATATATTTGACATATTTTTATATGTATAAATATGTGCATATGTGTGCAATAACTTTGCGACAACTTTCGTTTGATAAAAAGCCGAAAATCCAAAAAAGGATCTTCGGTCACATTTTTTATTTTTCATCGAATCATTTATTTTTTAAACAAACTTTCATAATAAGTTTTCTATCATTATTTATTAATTAAAAATAGGGTTATTTGACCTTTAAAAACCATCAATTGAATATTTAAAACTTATCAAATATTTACAAATCAAAGCGACAAATTTCCGAGGCGTTACACAAACTTCAATAACTTTTCAATGGTGTTGTTTAATCGCCCATTCATATGCAACATATAATTTTCTATTAATGCATGGTTACCATTGATTTCTTAAGGATTTATCAAGTACTAAATTAATTATCAATGATTTTACACAAACTTAGCTTGAAATTAAGTTTTTCCTACTTTTAAATTTGGAGATTTTTATAGGCAATTATGAATTGAAGACGTGTATACTCATAATGTTTATAACTAAATTAACTTCTACTAGAAAGGATCGTGTTAAAGAATATTACCATGCAAGAATGAAAGGAATTAGTTGGTAAGGAAAATTCCCCCAAAAATCATCATAACTCACTTTTAATATGTTTTCTAACATATTTTAATTTCAGACCCAAAATCAATATATAATTGTCTTAAATAATTTAAACCCAATATTAGTTATTTTCTTTCATAGAAAATTCATAATAAATTCACAATAACTTAGAAAATTATGAAACTTGAAACCCACTTCTAAAATAATGTTTTTGACCTTATATCAAAAACGCAAATCATTTGGATGTCATTTAATAGGTTTTCTAGTCTAAACTTATCATTAAATCTATATGAAATAATGTAAATCATCAACAAACATATATATATATATCTATTGAACCAAACATAATTTGGCATATTATTTGCAAAATAGTTCCGATCCAACCTTGAAACCGAAATCATTAACAAAAGTGAGATGTAAATCAAATTATTCACCTTGGCTTGGTGTTAAGAAGGTTGAGATTTTCCCTTTGATTAATTTCTTCAAGCTTTCTACTTGTTTCCTATTCTTTTGATTCTTATTAATGGTGGAAGACCGAGCTTACAAGTGTTTTGGTTTTGTTTGTGAATGTTGAAATGAATAAGAAATGAAGGATAAAAGGATTTAAGGTAGAAGAACAAAGACTATTCCTATATTACCCTTATCATATTCCTCCTACTTACTTATTTTTGTTCTCCTTTGCTTACACATTCATTAAGGCACGACTCCTTATTAATTAACAAATCTCAATCCCTTAACCGTCTATATTATTTTATTTTATTAATCTAATTAAATGTCCTAAATAATGTTAGTGAAAATTAAGGTAATTACATTTTATATCTTCAAATTGCACTAGATAGAAACCATTTTGTTTATTTGACAGTTCATATCTACTTTTAATTTTCTATACTCGGTCTATGTAGGTTTTAAAATGTAAGTAGTACAACATTGTCCTAAAAACATACACCGCTATAGAATTACCCCATTTTAGTTTAGATCTACCAAAAATATGTTCATGGATTAGAAGTTTCCATATATTATCCCACTTAATTGTTGATTTAACGTAAGTTAATTTCTTATGCCCTTTGCCTCCCATCACTCGAAAGTTTCGAGAATTTGTTGTTGTCCCTTTAGCTACATTAGCCCACGTTATTTTGTTATTCAAGTCAAAATTAGGATTAATCAAACTATTCCCTATGTTTAACTTGTTAGAACTGATATTCTAATTTTGTTTGTTGTAAAAATATCTATGAGCTTTAATAAACCCTATATCACTAGAATAATTCCTCTGTTTAAACCTCTCTGAGATCTAAAAGCAACAATGTGAGGACCCACCTTTGACACCTAGAAACCGCACTAATACATTCTCAGTATTCACATGCCGTAAATTCAAGTGCTAGAGAAGCGGATTATCAAGGGTAAGAAAGAAAATAAAGACAGAACTGAATCTCACATATGTTATTTCAACAAATAATCTTTATAGTGGAAATTAAATTACATTTACCAAAGTTAAACATGGACAGTTATAAATTCATGTCCTTACAAAGAGGAATACTATACTACTCAAGTGTGGTGGAAATAGACTAAAATCTTCATGAAAAATCTTCCGACTCCATGCTTCGAGCTCCATCCGGCTTTCTTTTAAACTAAACCTAAGTACTAGGCTGCCCGAGGAAAAGTAGGGCACTTAGAGTTTAAGGAAAGGAAAATAAACTCTGGGTCAATGATGGGATTGGAGTGAGAAAGCAAAGTACGCATTTTCAAAACAAAAAGGTATCTCATTAGACCACGTTGCACATAATCACGGAACAGGTTTTTACCTTATGATAACCAAATCATTATTACGTAAAAACACTTGATATTATTTTTAATGACATATCTTTGAAATTTTTTGCAAGTAAACTTGTTAATCTTAGCTGAAATTATTACATTGATTAAATTCCAGCAATACTACAAACAAACGTATGTTTTACAAACAAATTGGCAGGCACTTATTGAGGAATGGATTCCATACAAATGACCACGTGAAGGGACTATCTTCTGGCAGTACATCCCTAGAGGAATGTACCAAGGTTAACCGAACATCTGCACCTCTACCAACACAAGACCGGCCTACCTTTCCTTAGACAGTACCAAATATGTCATCAACCCGGTTGTTACCCACCTATCCGAGGGCCTTCATAGCATGCATCCACAATAATTTACATCCCGAACATCATAGCGGGAAGAAATATATCTAGAAGGGGATGATCATATCCTAATGGTTGCAAACCACAAAGTCTTGCTGCATCTACCTTGTGCGGCCATTTTCGGGTGTAAGGCCTGAGGTCATGATTAATTTTCACATAGCACATCATCTTTCTTTGAATGCCACACTACCATTCCTTCGACCCTTATTGACTTTCACAAACAACCTCCGAGCTCATATGTCTTAGAGAAGGGTGTTAAACTAAGAAAATTTGCCTTCTCTGCCACCAAGCATATGTATATTTGTAAAAGTCAACGATGAAATCTCAAGAATGCAATGTCAAGTTCGTTCTGGGATTGAACAAAACCAAAGGAACTCTCCTACCACATATTGTCGGGAATTAACCTTAGGATTAGTTGCGAGAAATCCTTCCAACCCAAATAATTTCAGAAATGAGGACCACTGCTACTTTAATATTTGGGAGCTGACCAAAATTATCAACAAGCAGTCCTTTCATCTCGAAAATCCTTGGTCTTCATCCTTGATTTTCTTTATCAGATCTTCATTTTTCAAACGCATATATTGGTTCGGATTGGCTTGCGGATAGGGATTTCACCAAATCCAACCCTAGTTCCTTCGATCCAATCATCGATAGGGATTTTGTGAACAGGGATTTATTCTTTAATTGATTTAGTACTTTTTATCAAATATCTCCCTCGGAGATATATATTTCTAAAACAGTCTTTACAGTGTATACGGAATTGTCAAACCTCTCTTCTTAAATCTTTGATTACTTAAAACCCTTTTTAAACTTGGACTAATTCGAAATCATTTCTTTTATACTTAGGGAAATATTCCCAAAATCATTTCATTTAAATCTTAACAAAGATTTCTTAATTTAAAACTCGAAATTCTATATAGTTAAAAACCATGTTATCTAGGATGTTAATCCAAAAACCAGTAAATATTAAGTGAGAAAAATCTATAGAAATCATCTAATTCTACTCAATATCAATCCTCGTGTTCAATAATACTATGGGCAGAATAATGGTGAAATCACATTTTAAATTCCATGAATAGTACGAGTTCTCCCTTTTGGCTTTAACACCGAGTACAAGAAGATCATCTCCATAAAATCCAAGCAGTTTAAATTTGGAAAATATTAATGTTTATTCTTTGGAAAATTTTGATCCGATTTAATCAAATTTACTATCCCATCCATCAGGCCAGTCCGAATAGCCAGGGAGAGCAGGAAACTGTTTTTCCAAACTCAAGCTTAGACACTATCTTTGTAACACCCATAAGATGGTCAAGTAATTTGATCGACTCTAAATCATTAAAACATTTAATCATTTCAGAAATCCTTCAAATTACCTTCAAAACACTTTATAAATCATTTAAAAGCATTTATAAAATAATTGGAAAAGAGTGGTTAAGTTTAAAACTATATTTCAAAAGTTATAGAAAAGTGCCGTGGAAAGTGCTTTTTAAGCTATATTGATCAAAACGACTTTTATTATTATTTAAAAATTCATTTTTATTACTCAAATCACTTTTAAAACATTTTAAAAGATTTATTTCACATTTTTAAACAATTTGAAACATCATTTGTAAAGAAATCCAGTTTTTAATTCCGAACAGCAAATTCGAAATTTTTCAAAAACTTGTTTTACTCATATTTTAAAATCTACCTATTCGAAATCTCGATTTTCTTTCTTCGTTGGAAAAATATGGATACAATGGTTCAAAAAATTCTTATCTTGAAGAATTCCAAGCTATATTCCAACTTTTACACTTGTTTGGCTTTTATGGCATGAAATCGTGAACTACCGTTGCGCGACGCGCTTATTTTTAACTAAATTTTCCATTTCTTTTCAAACTTTACCAAAACACTTGTAAATGTTTACATGACATTTCAAATACATTTTAAACCATTTTTAAGAGGTTTAACAATTTCGTATACACCATTTCATTAATTCAAGGAAAGTGATTTCCTTTTTGCTTATCGACGTGTATATTCGTGACTTGCATATATTTTCAACATTCAAATGAAAACAACCAAACTTTATGATCAAAGCATATTAATTATCAATTGCAAACATCATATTATCATCTAAAAATACAATAATAATAGTTTAGGAGTTCTTACCTTATTTTACCTTCGAGCTAATATAAATTTGGCTATAGCTCCGCTATCTTGAAATCCATGCTCACGATCGCTAGCACTATCGATTTGAAGGGCTCAGCCTTGGCTAGGGGGCTAAAGTCCATGAATGTAGGGGTGAGAAGGCACGACCTTGCTTTGGGAAGTGGTGCTCATGAGTTTGAGCAGTGGAAAGGAGGTGTTTTGACTTGTTTTTGAAGTGGATTGGTATTATATACATGTGTATATATTTTACTTATATTTTTCCATAACTTTTGCTCATTATTTTCTAAGGCATGGATGCCATTAAAGAAGTTCTTAGGAAGCTTAAGAAGAAGGAAGAAGATGAATGAAAATGAAGAGAAGACGGTAGAATATTTATAGGGAAAAAGAAGAGTGTAAAAGAAGACATGTATGCATCACTTTTTCAAGGCTTCTCCAATGCACTTCCCCTTCAAAATGCACAGCCAAATCCCCTCCCCAATGTACACATCACTTCCTTCATCTCATGTATGCATATGTTGACTTATTTAAGCTTAAGGAGGAAGCTTACTAAAAATATCTTTGATTTTGTGTTATGTATGTAACTTTAAGTGTATAAGTATATATGTATGTATACATATGTTCATGTGCATGTTAGTGGATGCACTTGTATTTTATATATGTGTACATGACATATAAACAACGTTGCATTGATTACGAACAACTTTTGTTCGATAAACCATTGCCGATGAAAGAACCGATTCCCGGTCACATTTTCACTTATACTCTAACATATATTTGCGAAAAAAATTAAAAAATAAATCTCGTATCATTTTAAACTAATTAAATGATCGTATTTCATTTATAAAACCATAACAAAAATGGGTATTATACTGATAAAACGATATAAATTTTTCCTTATATTTTCAAATCAAATATATATCTTTATAAAACTATTATAAATGATTTATTATCACATTCTAACTATTCAAAATGAATTATCATCATCTAAAATAATTATTTGAATAATTAAAATAATTATTAAATCATTAAATCTCAATTTAATTTAATAAATCAATTATCATATTTAAGGGCATTATTAACAATGTAAAAAACACATTTTATTTTCAAAAACAAATCAATTGATTTTATTTCATATTCTTGTTTAATTATAAAAATAAGCGTACGTACAGCTCCATGCACGACGTTTTACAATTATAGAGCTTGTTATCGATAAAATCATTTTCAGCCATTTTATCGATTTAGATTTCAAGAAAAATATTTTTATAATTATCTATTCAAAATAAGATAGTTATTATTACTCAAAACAGTATTATTTATATTATCAGCATTTTTTATATGTAAATATAATTTATCAAAGTGTTAATTTTGAGGGTCGTTACAGACTTCCCCTTAAAAGAATTTCGTCCCAAAAATTACCCAAAACAAAAACCTAAAGGTTTTGCCCAAAATATTTATTTTTAACTTACATCATTATAATGTATATAGATCATCCATACACAATATCTGATTCGATCTTCTGTTCGAATTCAGAACTTTACTTTCAAACTAGCATCGATCCCACGGTCCTTTAGTGCAGACTCCGACCAGGGTTTCTGATCAGAACTTTAAATCTCTTTGCATAGCTCTCACTATGATATAAAACTCAAGCATTCAACTACAAACTCCGATCAATGTTCGTCGTCGAGAATCATAAATTCTTTCGGATAAGCATCAAACACGTCAAAATTCTGCACTCAAATCTTAGATTAAATCGTGCGGTGAAATAATCCATATGCTTCTTATGTATTTATTAATCTTTCAAAAAAAAAAATTAAGAAAACATTTCATAAACTTCTGTTCCTTTTGTCAATTTTTATAAAGATAACCATTTTACATTTTTATTTCCAAATATTTCAATTTAAAGAAAACATTTCTTTTCAAAAGATAAATATCTTTTTATTTTCGTACATTTCTAAACATATCTTAATGGTTTCTCGAAATTTGTTTTCAAAATAATTTATTAAACTGATAAATTACCATGAACTTCCTTTAACTAATATCAAACGTGAAAACATTCTTTATTTGGTTAACATCTGCTTTATCAATTAATACTCCTTTATTCATTAAAACTTCCTTTATATATATATTCTCTTTATGTATGCCAGTTTAACTTCTTAAAAAGTATTTATACACTTATTCAAATGCCATAAGTATATTCTGTTAGTCCGTAAGATCATGGTTTTGATGACAACAACCTTAGAATAGATTATAAAATATAAATACTAATATTATAAGTTTAGATACATATATATATGCAGGATTTAACCATGCAGGTACTAAGAAAGAAGACTGTACAGTATAGAGATTCAAGATAGAAGACTCATGAGTATCAAGATTATCAAGAGTTCAAGATTTCAAAGTTAAGTATGTTTTATTATTAGGAATTTTGTTAAAACTCATAGAAAAGCACTGGCATCTTAAACTCAAATTTATTCGTGGAATGGAATCCACTTCGAGCCTGTTAAAGGGATGGAACCCTAAGTAGGATGGAACCTACAAAAAATCTAGTGGAACATTGTTTGGTATCCACTAACTTTTTATTCAAAATAATTTTTCAAAATTATATCCTGTTTTCAAAATGTTTTCAAAACTTTCCTTTTAAAAGATTCAAAACCCACTATCCTAATTTTAAATAATTTTCGCCTCAAAATTATCTTTAATTTCAAAGTCAAATTACTCCTGATTTTAAACTGTCTTTTAATATAATATATTTAACTTTTAAATATTTATACTTAGATTTAAAATATAAAATTAGAATTACATTCTATATATTATTCTCTATACTTAATTATGAATTTTAACTATATTCAAATATATTTATAAAGTTTAAATTAGTTTTAATATAAGATAAAGGTTATTTTCAAAGAGAATCAAAACATCAAAAAATGCTTTGGGATGTCGACATGCCTATATACCCAATGTCGACATGATGTCAGTTGAGTTCAAAATTTAAATTTCAAAAGAAGTGTCTATTCGCCATAACTCTTCACGAATGGACATGGCTATTGTTCTTCTATAAATAGTGGTTAGTTTCAACGAATTTCGTATCATATTTTATGGTTTTTCACTCCTCTTCTTCTTCCACTTTTCTTAATACATATTCTTATCATTACTCTGCCGAAATCAACATTGAATCAAACTTGATCACTTTGAGTTTGATTCTCTATCACTCTCTCTACAAAGATTCTCAGTGCTATTCAGAGGTATAGACTTCTTTGTAATCTATTAAGCAAGAAAAGGTATGATTGTAGCCTAGAAAATCAATCAAGAAAGAAAAGGTGTGATTGTAGCCTTGGTAAATCAATTGGGTAAACTTGTGGCCCGGAAATCAAGTATCTCTACCCAGAGGATCAAAATTCTGGAGGGTGTACCTCGTAGCCTTGAAACTGAGGGTGTAATTGTACAATTACTTTTGAAAGGAAATCCATACTTGTGTTGCGGGACTGGATGTAGGGTAACTCCGAACCAGTATAAAATCTGGTGTGTTCTTTCCTTTACTGCTTTTATTTTATTTCTGCATCTGTGTTCGTTCCTATGATCATATCTGTGTCTGTATATTGCAAACACCGGTGTCTAAATTAGCATAAACTTAGAAAAAGATTTAGTAATTCTTGATTAACACTATTCACCCCCCTCTAGTGTTAATCCTAGCCTTAAGATCCGTAATCCGCATTTCTCACATATTCATATTTTACTTAACAAGTTTTACTTACTTTAAAATGTAATTGAAGAGATTAAAACTACTATCATCAAAAAGAACCATCACACTCATACATACTCAACTTCTCAGATTCCATTCCTACTCTTCTGGTTCTGCCGATAAAGGTGGACTCCAACATCTCAAATCTATAATCACCTCCTCTTCTCCCTCTTCCTCACTATCCAACTGATCATCAGCCTCGTTGTCATCCTCCACTTGTGCTTCTTCAATTTCATGTGGTAACCATGGATGATTCTATGGGATATGTCCCAAGCCTACTGGTATACTCGGTATGATTCCTCCTCCTTCCAACTCCTCTAATCCTTACACATTTTCTTCCCACGGGTTTTCAGATTCTCCGACTCCCTTCCTCTTCTTCTTCTTCTGCCATCCCCTCATTGTTTCTTTCTATTGCATCCCATTTTATGTATGAATTGGATGATGCCTCCTGCTATACAACATTCCCCTCGCTCATATTCTATATCATATTGCTGCATTCACTCGATATGACAACGTTTAGGTCTTCCATTAGCTCAAATTCCTCGTCCATTAGTTCCACGTCCTCTTCTATGGGTTTTGATTCCTCTTCTATTGGCTCATCCTCCTCTACTGGTTCCAAAATGGAACTAGTGAAATCCGCTACCCAATTTCCCTCCGAGGCTTAACAGGGTTCGTTGTCGCTGGAGATCATAATTATTTCTGGAGCTGGGGTTGGTATAAGCATTCCAGAAAGAGGGTACCCATCTTCATCCCTATGTGTATATGTGGCATAGTTTTCCCTATTCGGAGATCCACCATTGCTAGGCAGATGTTCTAGTTCCTCTTCGTTGTTAGAGAGAAATATAAGGTTATCCTTTTCGCCCCAATTTGCCTTAGAGGATTCCCCTTTCGCATAACCTCTCCCATATTGTTTCTATAAGATAATCAATTATTCTTTTAGACATAAGTAGTAGGTATTTGCTAGTGTATTCTTAGGTGGAGAGGCCTGGTCAATATTTAGAAAGCATTTCGAGGTTTCTAAAGATAGCTCTTAAAATTCTTTGTACAAAAGGTTTTATTATTTCGAAAACTATTTGAAAACTTTCCTAAAATATTTTTTCTTTATATATATATAGGTAAAATGATTTCATATTCATTTGTATATTTTATTAACAAATACGCGCTCATATATACTTTCAAACTCATTCTAGGGTTCTAATAACCCTATCTCTCCTGAGTTACTCATCCTAGGGCATTACTAACCCCATCTCTGATGAGTCTTTTACCCCTATCAGGCTCAAGTGTTTGCTCAACCTAAGCTCTGATACCAAATGTGAGGACCTGTTTCTTCGACTCCCAGAAATAGACACTAATACATCCTCGGTATTCATGCTTGTAAATCCACGTGCCGAAGAAGCGGATTCTCAAGCATAAGAAAGAAAAATAAAGACAACATAGAATCTCACATATGTTATTTCAACAAATAATCTTTACATCGGAAAGTAAAATACATTTATCATAATTAAACATGGACAATTATAAATTCCTTTCCTTATAATGTTGAATACTATACTACTCAAGTGTGGTCGAAATAGACCAAAATCTTCAAGAAAAATCTTCTGACTCCATGCTTCGAGCTCCATCCAACTTTCTTATAAACTAAACCTTACTACTAGACTGCCCAGCGAAAATTAGGGAACCCATGGAAATAAACTCCGAGTCTGTCATGGGCTGGCGTGAGAACTCAAACTATATGTTTTCAAAACAAAAAGGTATCTCATAAGACCACTCGGCACATAAATACGAAACGGGTTTTTACCTTACGATAACCAAATCATTATAAAGTAAAAATACTTGATATTATTTTTAGTGACATATCTTTGAAACCATTTGCAAGTAAACTTATTAATCTTAGCCGAAATTGTTACATTGATTAAATTCCAATACTACTAGCCACAAACATGGGTTCTACAAAAAAACTTGCAGGCACTTATTGGAGAATGGATTCCATACAAATGACCACGTGAAAGGACTACCTCCTGGTAGTACATCTCTAGAGGATTGTACTAAGGTCAACAAAACATCTGCACTTCTACCAATACAAGACCGGCCTACCTTTCCTTAAATAGTACCGAATATGTCATCAACTCGGTCGTTACCGACCTAACCGAGGGCCCTCATAGCATGCATCAATAGTAATTTACATCTCGAACGTCATAGCAAAAAGAAATATATGTAGAAGGGGATGATCGTACCCTAATGGTTGACAACCACATAGTCTTGCTGCATTTAACCTGTTTCGAACATTTTCAGGTGTGAGGCTTGAGGTCACGATTACCTTTCACATAGCACATCATCTTCCTTTACACGCCACACTACCATTCCTTCGATCCCTATTGACTTTCACAAACATAGAACCTTCGAGCTCATACGTCTCAAAGAAGGGTGTTAAGCTAAGATAAGTTGCCTTCTCCGCCACCAAGCATATGTATATTTAGAAAAGTCAATGATGAAATCTCAAGAATGCAATGTCAGACATCAACCCATACATGTTCATTCTAGGATTGAACGAAACCGAAGTCACTCTCCTACCACATCCTATCGGGAATTAACCCTAGGATTAATAGCGAGAAGTCCTTATAACCCAAAGAATTTCAAAAATGAGAGGACCACTGCTACTTTAGTATTTGGGAGCTAATTAGAATTATCAACAAGCAATCCTTTCATCCCGCAAATCCTTGGTCTTCATCCTTCATTTTTTATCAGATCTTCATTTTTCGAACGTATACATTGGTTAGAAGTGGTTTTCGGGTAGAAATTTTCCAAGATCGGACCCTAGTTCCTTCTATCCAATCATCGATAAAAAAGGTTTTGTGAATAGGGAATCTTTCTTTAATTAATTAAGTTCTTTTATCAAAAATCTCCTTCTAAGATATATATTTCTATAACATTCTTTCCAGTATATACGGAATTATCCAACCTCTCTTCTTAAATCTTTGATTACCTAAAACCGTTTAAACTTGGACTAATTCGAAATCATTTCCTTTATACTTAGGGAAATATTCCCAAAATCATTTCATTTAAATCTTAACAAAAATTTCTTAAATTAAAACTCGAATTTCTTAAAAACCATGTCATCTAGGATGTTAATCCAAAAATCAGTAAATATTAAGTGAGCATAATCTATAAAAATCATCTAATTCTACTCAATATAAATCCCCGTTTTCAACAAATACTATGGGAGGAATAACGCCGAAATCGCCTTTTAAATTCCACGAATAGTAAGAGTTCCCTCTTTGTGCTTTAACACTGAGTATAAGAAGATCATCTCCATAAAATCCAAGCTGTTTAAATTTGGAAAATATTATTCTTTATTCTTTGGAAAATTTCTATCTGAGTAAATCAAATTGACTATCCCATTTGTTGGTCTAGTCCGAATAGCTAGGGAGAGCAGGAAACTGGTTTTCCGAACTCAAGCCTAAACACTATCCTTCTAACACCCACAAGGCGGTCAAATAATTTGATCGACTCTAAATCATAAAAAAATTAATTATTTCATAAATCCTTCAAATTACCTATAAAACACTTTATAAATCATTTAAAAATATTTATAAAATAATTGGAAAAGAGTGGTTAAGTTTAAAACTATATTTCAAATATAGAAAAGTGCTACAGAAAGTGCTTTTTACGCTATGTTGGTCAAATGACTTTTATTATTATTTGAGAATTCATTTTTATTACTCAAATTACTTTCAAAACATCTTAAAAGACTTATAAGATTTATTCCACATTTTTAAACAATTTAAAACATCATTTATGAAGAAATCTAGTTTTGGATTTTGAATTGCATATTCGGGATTTTTCAAAAACTTGTTTTACTCATATTTCAAAATCTACTTGTCGAAATCTCGATTTTCTTTCTTCAGGGAAACTATGGATATAGTAGTTCAAAAAATTCTTATCTTAAAGAATTCCAAGCTATATTCCAACTTTTACACTTGTTTGACTTTTATGCCGTGAAATCGCGAACTACCGTTACGCGATGCGCTTATTTTTAACTCACTTTTACATTTCTTTTCAAACTTCACCAAAAAACTTGTAAATGTTTACAAGACATTTAAAATACATTTTAAACCATTTTAAGAGTTTTACAATTCCGTACACACCATTTTGTTAATTCAAGGAATGTGATTTCCTTTATGTTTATCGACGTGTATATTCGTGGCTTACATATATTTTCAACATCTAAATGAAAACAACCAAACTCGATGATCAAATCATATTAAACATCAATTGCGAACATCATATTATGATCCAAAATTACAATAATAATAGTTTAGGAGTTCTTACCTTATTTTCCTTTCGAGCTAATATAAATTCGGCTGTAGCTCCGTTATCCTGAAATCTACGCTCACGATCGCTAGCACTATCGACATTAAAGGGCTCGGCCTTGGCTAAGGGGCAAACATCCATGAATGTAGGGGTGGGAAGGCTCGACCTTACTTTGGGAAGTGGTGGCCAAGAGTTTGAGCAGTGGAAAGGAGGTGTTTTGACTTGTTTTTGAAGTGGATTGATATTGTATACATGTGTATATATTTTTACTAATATTTTGCCATAACTTTTGCTCATTATTTTCTAAGGCATGGAAATAAAGAAGCTCTAAGGAAGCATAAGAAGAAGGAAGAAGATTAATGAAAATGAAGAGAAGATGGTAGGGTATTTATAGGAAAAAAGAAGAGTGTAAAAGAAGACATGTATACATCTTTTTCAAGGCTTCTCCAATGCACTTCCCCTTCAAAATGCACGGCCAAAGCCCCACCCCCATGTGCACATCACTTCTTCATCTCATGTATGCATATGTTGACTTATTTAAGCTTAAGGAGGAAGCTTACTTAAAATAATTTTGATTTTGTATTATGTATGTATTCTTAAGTGTATAAATATATGTGTATGCACATATATGTTCATATGCATGTTAGTGGATGCATTTGTATGTGATATATCATTATTTTCTAAGGCCTGTCACATTTTCACTTATACTCTAACCTACATATATTTGGAAAGAAAATTCAAAAATAAATTTCTCATCATTTTAAACTAATTAAAATGGTCATATTTCATTTATAAAACAATATAAACTTATTGTAACAACCCACCTTTTTGGACGGTTTAAATCGACAATAAACTACTCATGTCAACTCAAACCATTCAAAAGGGAGGATTATCAATGGGGTAAATAATAAAATAATAAAAAATAATGAAAAATAAAATACAGAATCTCACAATGGAATGACATAATATAATGCTCAAATAAACAGTTCATGAAGCTGTTTTATAATATACATTTGATCACACAATTTTTACAACAATCGGAGTACAAACAATGACATACAGAAATGATGCAACGGAAAAATTACTAATAATATAGTATATACCAAACTTTGTCTTCATCCTCCAGAAATAGAGTCTTCAATACTGAAAAGCTTAGACTAACCCGAGCGTAATGAAAAGACAAAACACTCGAGTCAAAACTAAAAGATCTTATGTAAGTTAAATCAACAGGTAAATATGAGTGTAATGGCTTCAGAGATGTTTATGGGATTTTACATCACCTATCCAATGTGTAACATGTGTGTAATAACTTAAGTGATGTTTTGGGATTTTCCATCTCCTATGGACCGTTACATTATCTATATGTAGTAATATACACTATATATGTAATGTCTATCAGTACAGTATTAAAATAGCATTAAGGCGTTACCCATATCCCCCTTAACACATTTTTATAGGCATCGTAGTCTATACAGCATTGTAAACTCCACCGTAAGCTGGTGGGCTATCAGAGAGCACTCCATTGGTACGATACAAACAATAATCGTAGTAGGCTCGATAAGGCATATGACAGGCCTCACGAGGCTATATCCACTATAGGATTCTACCAGAATGTGGAACCAAGATGGTGGTAACGCACAACAGCTACTACCGTTCACCTCGAACAACACTCCCATAATCAAATCGAAGTGGCAACCAATCAATCACAAAATAAAAAATATATAGTATCAAAGAAGCGTGTTCGATCGGAGGAGTGACCTCAATTGGCCTGGTTATGACTATTGAGTTTCGTCAATCAAGCTGACCTGCAGGTCAGAGCTACGTTCTTACCTCATACCAGCAGCATTCGCCAAACCATCCTACTTTGTTCTGGATTCTCCACCATGTGCATAGTTGTTAAAGTGGTTTCGGAAGTGGCAGAGAGTATAACGATATTCGAACCCGGTCTCTTTAACAACCAATCGTTATATTTTCACACCGCGGTCATTTTATAAAACATACTTGAATAGTAAATCCAGGAAACAGTTTATACCTTCATATCAAGATATTCATATACTTATTTCAAAAGTATAAATATATTCATAAATACCGAGAAATGTTTCTTCCAGTCAATTTCGAAAATAATTTATAAATCTCTCTTAAACAATTTATAAAGCTGTTTGTGAATTCCAAAATAGTTTACAACTCTTCCCCTTTTTTATAAACTTCTACGCAAATTCTTTTAAACGCTACCAAATCCCTTTACACAAGTTCTTTTACAAAACCCTTTATAAAATACATTAAAACCTTTATAACTCCGTTATAAAACCATTATACACCCATTATAAAATCTCTTACAAAACTTTTATAAATACCCTACAAAACCTTTTACTAAATTCTAAAATCCTTTACAAAAATCCTTAATCTATTAAAGTTATTGTAAAAGTCTATATTTCTTATCTTAAATCAAAACTATGTTTATTATATTAAATTAAATTTAAATTATATATATTAAAACTATATTAAATATCTTATTAAATTTAATTTTAACCTATTTAAAATATATATTTAAAACTAAATAAAATTATAAGTTAAAATCTTAAACTTAGATTTAAAACACTATGTTTACTTAAAATTTGAAGCTTTAAAACATATAAAATAAATTATTTTCCAAATACATATTTTTAAATAAAATAATTAAATTAAATTTAAAATCAATTTTATAAATCAAACATACTTTACCATTTAGGAAAATAATTTAATTTAAAATCAAATTTATAAATCAAACATACTTTACCATTTAGGAAAATAATTTAATTTAAAATCAAATTTATAAATCAAACATACTTTACCATTTAGAAAATAATTTTAAACTGACCAACGGTGTCATATATAATTTTCTACCGTATGATCAAGTGATAGGGTATATATCATTTCAACCCAAAATTGTTAAATTTTCCGGGTGTATATCATTTCAACCCGTATCCCGAATCAATAATTTCCAAATCAATAAAATCGCTCGGCTATGTATCATTTCAACCCATAACGATTTTCCATAATCTATAAGATCGTTCAGGTATGCATCATTTCAAACCATAGTGATAACAGGGATACAAACATCCAATCATCCAAAATGTCAAAAAATAAACATCCATCACAATCAACATCCAAATAAGCCAATAAATCACAACAAATTACTGGTTATCAATATCAAGTATTTAACTATCGATTTAATTTCAATATTAATTTAAATGGAAAATTAATTCAAATTAAATTTTAATGACAATTTAAATTACCAAACAATAATCAATAAAATTCTTATCAATTCATAAACTTAATTTAACTAACATAAGACGGTTTAGTATATGTAAGTGGGTTAAATCACTCAACTTGATTTCTAGCCGATTTAAAACCTAAATAAAGCACACAATTTGAACAATCTCAGAATGCAGCCAAACTAGTTCCATATTGTCTGGACTTTTGATATGAACCCAACGCAAGAAACCGCGTCCAAATCCGAGCCTGTATGAAGAAGTTATGATAGTTAGAAGTTTGAAAATTTAAATTTAAATTGAAATATAATAGAAGGATAGTATCGTAATTAATGTTACCTCTAACCCTAATGTTACAGCTCGAGCAGGCATGCACAAGTTAACCACTGCCGCCCTATCTCGACCAACCGCACCCATTCCAGCCATCATCCACTTTTTCAGAGCCCGTCACTACCACCGGCGCCTCAAGCCGCCTCCCTCCTCCACACGCACTCACCTCCGGCCCCATTTCCTTGCTGCCACCGTCCATGATCTCCACCAATTTCTAGTGATTTCTAACACCTTTGACACATACAAACCCATGGATCGACTCCCCGGATAGCCCTCTACGCTATAGCGTCGTCCGATCGTTGATCAGACGATGATTCACCGTCGAAAAGCAAACCCTAATATGGATGGTCGAGGCTTCATCACTGATTTCAGGCCAAACCGAAGCTCGATTGCAAAAACGAATTGCCTAATAGATTACGCTCATTGAAAGCTTTCCAACGATATATAATTTATTATAGTTCGAGGAGTTTGAATTTTCGATTTGAATTTGAAATTGAGAATTTAGGGTTTTTGAGCTGCCATTGCGAAGAAGCAGATGGAAATAACAGTACATACAGAAATAAGATAAAAGAAAGCTAAGTTTTCAGAAAAAAATCTATTTATATAGACAGAGATGGATAAGAACGAACAGACATATCGAATTGGGTCGAAACGATAATAACGACCCAAAAAGCCTATTTCGTTCCTGAAATGAAAGTAGGACATCCCATATATCAAAATATATGTTTTCGATATTTTTAAACTCAATGGAACTAGTTTCAAACCCTAATTCCATTGTATACAGAAGTTAGCTTCAAAATCAAATTATATTCATTTAAATTTCATAAATCGATTTCTAGGCGTTTCGAGCTCGCATGATTAAACGATAAGTCCGATCGCTACGAAACTTGAAATCCTATAATAATTCATTGTTATGGATCCGATGAAACTGGTTTCATCGAAATCCGAGACAGTGTCCAAAATGGCTAATTTTCACGTTAATTGAATAAATTATTATTAAATTGATTTAATCATCTTGACTTATGTTAACGACAATATTTGGTTATATTAAATTCACATTGATTTCCAAATTATCTAAATGGATTAAATAATAAAATAATAATTAAAACAATTATTACACATTAGTAATTCAAATATGTTTCTAAGTCTATTGTTTACAAACAAAAGCTAATAAATTTATGTACTAAATAATTTATTTCATATTCCATAATAAACCTATTTCAATTAAAAACAGATAATTTCAGCATTGAATCCAATGTTAATTTATTACATATTTACAATTATAACCAAATAGACTTTATAGTTATTTCAATTGATTCAAATTACATTAAAATAGTTGTCAAAAACATTCAAAAAACATTATTAAATCATATTCTAATTATTTTTCTCATAAATAAATCATAAATTTTAATTTCTAACAATATTAAATTCGAAAATCTTATTTAATTTAATATTTTAACTACCAAAAATACGGTTCGTTACATTTATATTAATAATTATGTACATAAATCGCTATTATACGGATAAAGCGATATCGATTTTTTCTTATATTTTCAAATCAAATATATATATATATATATATATGAAACTATTATAAATGATTTATTATCACTTTATAACTATTCAAAATGAATTATCACCATTTAAAATGATTATTTGAATAATTAAAATAATTATTAAATCATCAAATCTCAGTTTAATTTAATAAATTAATTATCATATTTAAGGGCCTTATTAACAATGTTAAAACACATTTTATTTTTAAAAGCAAATCAATTGATTTTCTTCCACATTCTTGTTTAATTATAAAAATAAGAGTATGTATCTAACTCCATGCACGACGTTTTACAATTATAGAGTTGGTTATCGATAAAACAATTTGCAGCCATTTTGTCGATTCAGATTTCGAGGAAAATATTTTTATAATTATTTATTCAAAATAAGATCACTATTACTTATTATCACTCAAAAATATTATTTATATCATCAACCTTTTATTTAAACATAAATATAAATTATCAAAGTGATAAATTTACAGGTCGTTACAAATAACAGGCACCTGCACACTTGAATCAGCCCGTGGATTGATTCCAGTTCGACGCACTACTACAAAAGTAAGAATATTTTAGCCATAAGTCCCGTCGACACCAGTGGTGATGTGTTTTGGATCAACGCGTAAATCTGCATCTCGAGTAATGCCTGAACCATGTAAGAGAACCTAGTCCCCCCTTTAATCATTGATCATCGTCGTTTGAATATCTGGTGAGACAAGGGGAGTCTAGAGGTAGCTTACTAGAATTAGGGTTAAGGGTTTCAATAGCAGCCATAATTGAATTAGGGTTAAGATTTTGTCTACCCGATATCAATATATATGTATGTATGCATGTATGTAAGTATGTATATATATATATACGTATATATATATATCTGTGTGTGTAAATAGGCTTTACGTATCAATAATTGTTTAAATGGGCTTTGAAATTTTGGTCCATTTAGGACAATATAAGTCCAGACAAACGTAGCTGGGATAGTCCAGATATTGGATCTTGATTAAAGTGGAGATTATATGAAAGGAAGGTGGAAGGTCTTTTCTCATTTTCTCTCTTTAAATACTAAACCTTCCATATTTATTTCATTATTCTCCCTTCTATATTTTGGCCACCACCTCTAGCACTTCCTCCCTCCTTAGCTATACTCATTTTCATCAGTTCGACATTAGATATAAATTATAACAGAGCGGTTCATTCAATTCTAACAATCTTAGATGATGATTCAAGCAATTTAGGAGTTTATAAATCTAAGTTTCACAAAAGGAAAGATCTATTCAAGTATAACTCCATTTTATATTATTCATTCTCAATGATCAACCCTGACCCAAGTTCAAATGCATGTAAATATTTTACTGCCATTTTATTAAATTTAATTCCAAATTGTTTATACATCGTTATTTATAAAATAGAATTTTAAAAAAAATCTGATTTAGTCAGAACATATGAAATTCATGTTTATGTATCTTATTTTAATCCATGCGATTTTGGATTGTCACATCCGTTTTTAAATTTGAACACAAATTATATTTGACTTTGTATAAACCAAATCTGAATTTGGTTGATTTTAAACTATTACATTTTGAATCTAAAATAAGATCCTCTTAATTAATCAAGGTAACTACATTACTTCACTAATAATATGATTTAAAACATATATTTTGTATAATGTTTTCAAATATTTTACATGTATGTATGTATGTATGTATCTGATATTAAGATTAATTTAAATGTGGAAATAAATTATACACACATACATACATACAATGGACATAAATCCTAATATCCATGCGTGTGTATACACATATATCATTCACTTGTGATGTTACTATCGTTTTACATTACCACATTATATAAATATAGTTTGTTGTATTTACCATAATGTGATTACATTAATTTTGTGTTACATTATCATGTCATACATAATATGAATTTCTTGCATTATACACACATATGTCCATGCGACCTTTCACGTACCAAAATATGATAAAATAATACTCCTAATCAATTACATAATGTTCACATTTACGATCTGTTAATTTATGCCCTTTAAATAACAAAATACCATTCACACACCTAAAAGATAGAACATAAAAACCTACTTGAATTACACATACACTCTAATATATATATATATATATATATATATATCACACTTATAGTGTATTTTCATTGTCATGTATATTTTATGTTATCATATTATGTTATGATTATAGATAATATACTCAAAATAAATATTAAATAAACTTAACTAATATGATTAATGATATAAATATAAAATATTTAAAAATAAAGTATGATTTTATTTTAACATATATAATTGGATCTAATGCTAGTTAATATACTTCATAGGCCCATTAAGATCTAGGTAGGGAATTTATTTTTGAAATTTACTCACTTCACCCACTGCCAAATAGGTCGGTTCCAACATGATTCCTACTCGAGTTCTACTTCGGACTAACTAGAGGCTACGCTGCGTTTTCTCTAAACTCAAGCCATTTTACAATCGAGCCCTCCAACAATCAAGCCCTTCAAATGTTTGAGCCCTTTATCAGTCGAGCCCTTCAACATGCTTCTTTTACATGAATATATTAACTATGGGTTCAACCTTATAGTTTTTTCTTTAGGCTTTATATCCACTTGTTTTGAACTTGACTTTAAAGCTTGCTTCAGGTCAAAATTAGTGTGAACTGTGTATTTCTTTTAAGAAAATTCCAACTTGAATAGCTACCAAATTTCAGACTATTTCTCGCTCATTTCTTTGAGCGACTCTTCAAGTATGCTTTGAGTAGTATTCCAAACATATCTTTGAGTATGTTACCAAGTATTTTCAAATTTTTTAGAAGTATTTCGGTCCTTATTTTTCCAACCTTTCAGTAAATCAAAACTAATAGTGTTTGAAAATCATTCCATCTTTGATTCTATCGTCTATGAATATGCACAACTATCTTTTGATAAATACAAGTTTTTTAGTATTACCAGAATATGCATATAATAATGAGAGTGTGGAGATTACTTTCTAGGGTTCATAGCATCGATTATATAGATATCAAGAGGTTTGGACAACATCCATTCATCCAAAGAGTGCTTATGAGAATCGGTTTCTAATGGCTATGGCATCGCTAACTGATCAATGATACCACTTTTGCAAATGGAGTTCATTTCATAGAAAATAATTTGTAATGCCTTAGCGACACAATATATTTAGACATTATCAATGCCATATCGATGGAAGTGAGTGCCGACGCCTTTGTTACGTCAAATTTTAGTGACGTCTTTCTTATGCCATTTCAACTTACTTTTTCCTACATCTTGTTCATTTACTATCTTAAATCCTTTACTTTGATCAACAAGCTATTGGAGATTGTCGATTGGCTTTACATGTGAAATAAGATATTTTTTAACATTGTCTTTATGATTCTACACATTTTTTCACTAAAAATTTGATTAAAACATTATATAATTATTTTCATTAGATAATACAATTCAAAACCCGTATCTTATTTGCATTAGTTAGATAATAAAAGTTTAAACTATTTGTGTGTTGCCATCTTATAATTATTATATATTGATATCCTTATATTTTATTTGAAAGGAAAGCCAGTTTTTAAAGTGGCTCGTTTGCTTTTTATTAATAGTAAAATAAAGTTGACATGGAACCAAAAAAACTACAACTCACACGATACATAACATGACCTAGATCACTAAATAGCAAAGTGACTACTTCACAATATATGACCCAAAAGTTCAGGATACTAAAATACTGGTTTCACAATAAATGATAAAAGATGCTAGGACCTAAGATGGAAAGAGATCAACGATACCATACTCAAGTCCTTCATCAAGATCATCTGGATGATGTAATATCGAAGTAGAGGCTTTACTAGAATTAAGAATATGAAGATGGATAATTCGAGATCAGGGCTTTCAACAGTGATGACCTTTTCCAAAGGAGGCTTGTCAAAAGCTAAGTTTCCAAAAGAGAAAGCAATGGAGAAAAATTAAACAAATTTGGCAAGCTCTGTAGGGTCAGGTAAATCTGGAGAAGGAGGGCACAATCATATGTCATAGGATCAAAAGCAAGAGGAGGGTTTTCTAGCTCCTTGACTCTCTACTGCTGACGTGGGTGATTCTACAATAGCACTTTCTCAAGGTTCTTAGAAAGGGGAGCTGCAAAAGTTTGAATCAATGGTAACCTGAATATGAATGTATGAGGATATAGAATGGCCCTAAATAAGCGGTAGTTGGAGCATATCAGGGGTTGCCATAAATAAGAAACCATAATGCGAGTCCTGATCTTAGAAACTGCTATAGATAACTTCATTGATAAAGTCCGATTTAAGGTAATCTTATATGACTCTAGCAAACTCCAGTTGACCGCTATGCTCAGTATCAAAACAGATTAGATCGCTTATATTACTAGATAGCTAGTCAAGACCGTCAAAGGATTGATGCGAGGAGGGGACACATGTAAACATTGCCAAAATTGGGATGCATATGACTTGGTCTCGGGCAGAGTCAACTATGAGACTCCAACGGGTGATAATAATGAATTTACTATATATTATACAAGGATCCACTTCTAGTACCATTTGGTTTTTCTCTTCATTTCCAAAATCAAATTCGTGCATATCCTTATCAAATTTCACTTTCAAGGAGACTTTCAATGTAACGACCCAAAATTTTATCACTCTGACTTTTAGAATATTTAATTGATTTTAGATATTCAATGTGTGATTTTAAATAAAAATAAATCAATTTGGAAATAAATTAACTTGATTTCAAATGACAAACTTTTATTTAAATCTATAGAATATTTATATAATTTTTTTTATACTTGATAAATATTTAAGTTATCATTTGATGCATTTTGCGTTGAACGATAGTGTTTCAATTTTTAACAGAAATTGATATACAGTGTGTTACCGTGTTGTTTTGAGATCGTGTTACTGCATTGTACATGATCATATTCTATTTTTGGTCATTCGTATCTCGTAGGAAAACGTAGTATTTGTGTTGTACATGATCATATTCTATTTTTGGTCATTCGTATCTTGTAGGAAAACGTAGTATGTAACGACCCAGAATTTTTAGTAATTAAAATTTGGATATTTAATTAATTTTAAATATTAATAAGTGAATTTATAAGTCAAATAAATTTTTATTTGAATTATTGGATTTAATTGAATAATTAAATCGATAATTTAATATGTTAAATTATGGAAATAATTGAAATTTGGGTTAAATATGATTGAAAATGATTTGTAAAATTTTATTCTATCATATTGAAGTTAGAATGATATTCTAGAACTTTTAAAATCGAATTAAAAGTTAATTTGTGAAAATTGAATATTTTAACATTAAAATCGACTAGTGAAAATAGTCAATTTTTGAACAGTCTCAGAATTGAACGAAACCAGTTCCATTGGATCCGTAATAGTTAGTTATTATCGGATTTCAAATTTCGTGTCAATCGGAGCTATCGTTTGATCGTGGAAGCTCGAAACGCATCGAATTATTTTTAATTTTAATTTGGCGAGTTAAAATAGCCATTTTTCAAAAAGTCTCGGATTTCGACGAAACCAGTTTCATCGGATCCGTAATGTGATATTATTGTAAGGTTTCAAATTTCAAGTCAATTGGATTTACCGTTTCTCCGGTACAAATTAAAACGCCTGTAAATCGATTCAAATCGGTTTAATTTAAATTGAACGTTTGTTGCCATAACTCGCACAGATGTCCGAATTAGCTTTCGAAACCTGTTCCATTGTGTCCGAAACGCGGGGTAAACCCTAGAAACGCTGGTTACGGCGCGTGAATCGGAGTTCGGGATTTCTGGATGAATAGTGTTCGAAAATTCTTTATAAATACACCTTAAAATCAAAAAAATAAAAAAATAAAATAAAACCCTAATCTATTCTCGTGGCCGCCACAAACAGAATTAATGGCCGATATCTACTCTCCTTTCCCCCTCGTTTTCTTCAAATCCAAGCCCTATTACAACAAACTTCCTGAATGAAAGATGTAGAGCATGGCGAGGCGAACATATCCAACGGAGGAGATCGTCTAATTCGCGACGAGGCGGGAGATAATGAGCCGCGTTCATCCACGTTTGCGCACGCGTTTCTATGCAAGAGGGGGGGCCGAGCTTGATGCACCTCTAGCCGATGGTGCGTGGTGGATGGGGCTTCGATGTGGAGATGTTTGATTGGCCTCAGGTGGTCGGTGGATGGAGTTAGAGGTGGTCAAAGTTTTTGAGGTATGGGTTTTGGTTGCGTACGTTTATCTGATGAGGAAGATGGAGCAAAAGAGCGGCCCAGATGCAAGGATGGAAAATGAACGGCTGATGTAGATTTAGGTTTAAAATTAATTAGAATTTAGTTGTAATTATATAAATTAAATCGTGTAAACTTCAAATAATCATAACTTTTTCATACGAGGTCGAAAACGCGCGAAACCAGTTGCGTTGGAATCGTATGGACGAGCACTACGCGATGGAATTGGATTGGAGTCGTTTGGAGTTAGTGAGAATTTTGGGGAAAATTAGACGTCCGTTTAATTTTATTCGAAATAAATCGCTAAAACGAAATTGAAATCAAGGTGAGAACTTCTCACTCAATCGAATCAGTTTCGATTTTATTTTAAATAGTTAGATTTAAAATTATTGAATGCATGTTTGAATGATGATTGTTATCTATTGATTGTTAAAATAGACATTATACGCCGTTAGTAAGCGGATGTTATTTATTAAAAACATATACCGCGAATATTTCATAAACAGTGAAATTGGTATTATATATAATAGCAATATATATATATTGGCATATGTATATATTGGAGTTATTGATTTCCCGCATTTGTTTAGCGGATGAGACCCTATTGCGCCGTCTATTAAGCGGATAATATTTAAAATCCCATATACCGCGATAATTCCGTACTGGAGCGGAATTGGTATTGTGCTAATGTTTGTGGATGCAGGAAAACAGGTTGGAGGGATCCAACTGGATTCCTCAACAGTTTTTATTTGATTTCAGATATTTTGATATTTGATGGATTATCATATAGATATATGATATCGTTGTTGTCGTGATTGACTATTTGGTGTGTAGCATCATTGGACCAAATTTGGAATTTTAAAATGATTTCAAAGTGATTTTTGAAAGTATACGTTATAAAAATATTTTTGGAATTGATTCATTTTAAAATAAATAAACGTATAATTTTTAATGTTATAAAAATTATGATTTTTGAGAAATATAGTTAAAAACTGATTTTTGAGAATACGATGCTAATGATTTTATAAAATAGTTTAATTTGGGTAATTTGAAATTATTGTGAAAAGTTTAAATATAGGATTTATAAAATTTAATTATTTTATAAATCAAGAGAACGGTGAAATAATAAAGGAGATTAAAGACGTTTTAAAGAATAATATAAATTGATTTATATTAAGAGATTTATAAATGGATATTTATAAATTGAAATATTGACATTATAAAACGAGTTTTTATAAGTGTTAGAATGAATTGTGAATGAATTTCATAAATGAATGAAATTGATAGAATTATAATCGGTGAAGTTATAAATGGAATTTTATAAGCAGTAGGTTTATAAAATTTATAAAGTTATTAAAGGAATAGATTTGGGTGAATAAATAATTGAATCTTATAAGTTATAAGATTTATAATTATGAAGTTTAAAAGAACGATTTTTCAAAATAATCGTTTTATAAGCATTTAACTTATAATATGAATCTTTGGTTTATAATTGAGTTATAAAGTGAATAGGTTGATAAAGGAATTTATAAAAGGAGATGTTATAAAATAAATAGAAATGGAATCTATAAACGTTGTTCTATAAATTCGCAAAGACTTATTTTGATAAGTAAATTGTTATAACTTATAAATGGAGCTATATTCACGTTTTTGAACTGTGAATAATCCTTTAAAATAAAATGAATAGAAAAGATGAAATTGATTAACGTAGTATATTCACGTTTTTGAATAGTGAATAATATGTTAAAGAAAATGTTTAGAATGTGATATTTTAAATAGAATTAAAACGATCTAACGATGTTTTAAATGTGTTGAGATTCGAAACCATAGATTTCAACATTGATTGTTGAAATAGACGTTTTCGAGAAATATAAGGAAATGGTGGACTATAACACTGTTGTTATAGTAAAAGATTTCCGAAAGGAAATGTTTTGTATAGTATTGGGATTTATATATCTATTTTAATTTCGAATCCCTATACTAGTGATTTTGGGTTGTCGTAACGATGTTTTACGCAACATTCGTTTTGGCCCAAATAAATATGTTTAAGAGAACGATTTCCTTAAAGAATGAAATATATACTTAATTTCGATTGAAGTATATTGAATATTTTCCAAGTGTTGAAAATAAAAGATTTGTGAATTACTTATTAAATAAGTATGGAATTGTTTTCCAATATAAAGTGAATATCTTAACAATTTATCTTTTTGAAGATAAATTGAAAATGAATATTAGAAATCGAATTGAAGTCGTATATTCATTAATATTTTGGAATGTAAATTCACTATTGAATTTATAAAAGAAAGTGGAATTTGTTTAAAAATAAATATTGATTTATTTTTGACATATTAAAATTATATATCTTGTAAAGATATTTTGGAAAATAAATAATTTGGAAATTTATTTGGAATCTGGTGATGTGTGCATATCCATTGATAGTTCAATAACCGACTATCAATATTTTCCTTTGAATGGGTAATTGATGTGATTTGTTTGAATTTGAATGCCACACTTATTTTTGAATAAGCGCTCACTATTCGGGTTAACCGGGAAAGGACCATGGGGTCGTATAACCCATTCCGAATATGTGATACGTCGTTGTGAATTGCATTTGAAGATCGGTGTTGAAGACTGGATCTTTTTGAAAGCGAAAGGACAACTCGTCGATTGACTCTACACCGAGTAGCTACGGTATTGAGTTCTCCCTATGTGATGGGAAGTCCGGACGTGATTAGAAATTATCCGGATTGCAAGGACTTCTTTGTAAGTGCCTTCGGTTTTGTTCGAGCCCGGAACAGACTTGTATGGATTGTATGTCTGACATTACAAATTGAGATATAAATCCGATTTCTTTCAAATATATTTCTGTTGGTGGCGAAGAATTTATTCTTTTAGCTTAACACCCTTCTCTGAGACGTACGAGCTCAGAGGTTATGTAGTTGAATGTTATCAGCGATATATTCCCAATTTGGTAATGTGACATGCTGAGTGTTGCTGTAAATGATCATTGTGTTGATTATTTGTGATAGGATCATTTGTTTGATCGTCTATCTTTGTGATCATTTCTATGATCATTTGTTGACCCAAAGCATGGCTTTTGTATAAAGTATGTTTTTGTGGACGTGACTTCGTCGAGCCTCACAAACCGGTAATGGTCGAAACAGGAATTGTGCGGCAAGGTTTCCAGGGATCGATTCCCTAGGGTATGACCATTCCTTCTGGAAAAGGGTAGTATCATGGTATGGAGCCCAAATACTTACTCATGTTGAAAACACTTTATGATTGTGTGATGATGGTGACGAGCGCTCGGTTTAAAGGTTCCAAAGGACCGGGGGTGGTATATCTGAGGGTTTGTAATATCCCTTGGGAAAAGGGATTCCCGGCTTTGTTTAGCGGAGAACGGTGGTTCTCGGGGCGTCCATCCAGAGGCGTTTCCATGTGGCAATGGGAAGTTCCTTGGCCTGATCATTTGTTGGAAAATCCATTCTTCAAATACGAGCCTTGTACGGTTTTAGTTGTATAACCTGCTATGAAATGTGGCGGTAACCTGCTATTGAACATAGTTAGCTATAGTAGGCATACGATAATGGTCGTATGTTGGCTAAGATTTATATTCTACTTTCGAAATATTTTTCTACACTATGCACTAATAATAATATCAAATGTTCTTTTTAATGCATATCAAGCATCTTTGACTATCATAAGGAGAAATCTCCTCCGATTCTGCTTTTGCATGTGTGTGTGTGCGGGAGGTCTTATGGTAGTCTCATTTTTAAAAGCATTGCGAATTGACTTTAAAAATATTCCTCTATTTTGATTTTAAAGATAAATAAACTGTTTTGAGTTCTCACACCAGTCACATGACTGACTCGGAGTTTATTGTTTTCCTTCCTAAACTCTGGGTGCCCACCAATTTCCACACGGGCAGTCAAGAGTTAAGGTTTATCAGGATATTCTGGATATTCTGGAGTTGCTGGAGGCAAGCTGGATGGCATGGCGTATTACTAGTGTATAGTATTTTCTTTTCCGCTGTTTGATGTTGTTTGTTGTTGTACACTCTGATGATATAATGAAATGTATAAAATGTAATAACTGATATAGTTCTTTGTTTAAAGATTATTCCTTTATTATTATATGTTGTTCCGCTGCGAATTGTGAGATTCTGATGTTGTTCTGTTGTTTTCTTTCTATTCCGTTCTATTCTCTTTCTGTTCCATTCTGTTTTCCTTATTTTCTATTCTTTCTTCTCTCTTTTTCTTTTCTTAAATTCTTTCTTAAACCATAACATTTCGGGTTTCCGGCCTTCGATTTCTCGGCAGTCGATGAAGTGAGTATCGATGTTGAATTTTCGAAAGTCGAAAATTTCCGGGACGTTACATAGTATCATGTTACAGACACTCATATTTAAAAACAAAAATTTACCTTATTAATATCACGTTTCCATGCATGAGGGTTGAACATTGTGAGGTGTTCTTTTTGGATTTTCTGAATTTGCAGCGTAGCATTTCCTTATCAGATGGAGCTGTCTTTTGGTATCATTGGAGCTGAGTTACTTCATGGATTTTTAGGTACTTCTAACATCTCACTACGGGGCTATGGCCCTGCTGGAGCTCGATATTGGGATGTAATGGGTGGTGGCCTTGCCGGAGCTCATTCTAGGGATACCTGAGTTCTTTTCTTTGTTTGTTGTATTATGATTAGCTACTTGTCAGGCATGTTGGCAGCACCTTATTTTCAATGATATATATATTTACATGTGTGATTTCCTTTATTCTAGAGGATCGCATATGTCTCACAAAAATATATCATGTTTCCATGCTTTGTGCACACCACATCTGCACAAACCATATCTACCAAAATGTTCACATCCCCTTTCTTCATCTTTGCCTATACACAATAGCTAAGAATTGTGGGATCATATTTTGAAAATTTATGTGTACATCCATAAGGGGAAGGACTTCATTAGTCATGCTGCTCCTTCATGTCCATGCTTTTTCAATCGTTCCCTTGATCTTAGGCACAAATTAGGGATCTTGTTTGAAAATAATGTGGGTCTTATCTATATAGCTCACCATTTTTCTTCATCATCTTCTTCTTGCTCCTGACATTTCTTTCCTCTGTTCCATTTTCCTTTAAAATAAGCTTCAAAGAAAATGAAATAAAACGTTTCCACCACTTCAAAAATCACCACAGCCCAAACCAATCCCTTTTAGCCTTTGCTACTAAAATAAAAGTTGTCCATCTACCCATCTTGTATTTTTATAAATTAATGGATTGAGATTCGTAGAGAATCGAGTGAGATATTCCATTTTTACAATAAGCAGGAATATATCGTTTGAAAACTTTGGAAAATGATATCTCAAGATCTAGGTCAAATCATTCGATGCTGCTAGTTTTATTGAGATCGCATGGAAGCGTAGTATTTTTGGTGAAGTTTCGGCAAGATTCTGTGTCGATGTTTATCGCTGGTCAGAAATTAGGGTTTACTTTCATTGGAGATTGCGGCGTTGGTGGAGGAAATGGATATGGCACTGGGTTCATAGAGGAGAGGGGTACATTGTGGTTGAATTTGGAGAAGATTGGTGATAATTTTTGTCGCCACAGTAGCATCTGTATGCTATTCTTATTGGGTCGGTTAATGGTCAAGTCTGGTATGGAGGCTGGCAAGCATGATGGAAGTGGTAAGTGATATGAGATCGGAATTTGGGATGCAATGATGGCATCGGTTGGTTGGATGGTGGCGCGTAGGAATGTGCATGTGTACATGCACATTAATGTTTGGCTTTAGGAAAAATGCAAATGGATTAGGGAAGAAGAAGAAGAGGGGGAGGAGAAGTTGGGTTGGGTTTGCAAGCAAGTGGGATGGGCTTGTTCTCTTTTTGGGTGAGAAAACTATTTAAAAGTTAGTTGTTTAAAAAAAATTAAATATGTGAATTTTTAAAACATTATATCTAGCTCTTTCTAAATCTGTTAGACCTGATTCTTTTTTGCGTTGGACTTGTGTTGACAAGTATTGCGCTATAGTATAAATAGTTGGTTGTTTGGATGTGATATAATTTTATGATAAATAAATACCCACTTGTTATAATTACATCAATTTAGTTAATTATGTAGTTAGTTAAATATATTTCATTAACGATATCTGTTTCGCGGAATAAAACACCATTTCGTTAATTATATTTATTTGGACACCTTGTTAGCGGAATAAATAACTGTTCTGCTAATTTAACCATATAGCGTAAATTGGCATCTATTAGCAGAACAAATCCATATTCTGCTATTTTATAATTTTGGACATGTAATCATTTGATGTAAATTGATATGCCAATTTAACTGTTACGAAATAAGTGTCGTGCTAAACCCTGATGGATAATTATTGATCGATTTACAAAATTGTTAATTAAGTAAATAATGGTAATTGACTTGGATAGTTAATTAAATTAAATGGTACCTTATTAAAGTATTGTAGTGGTAGTGAAGCCTCTTTCGAAATTTGCAAGTTAATTATTGAATCAAAGTTATTTAAGAGTATTTATTTATTAATATGGTTTTAAAAATAGTTATTGCACATTAATAAGATTTAAAGGGTGATTATTATTTATTAATAATGTTTTAAAGATAATGAATTATTTTTTTAAATAATGATTTGAAGTTAATTATTTTATTAATATGGTTCTTAAAAGTTATTTAAGAACATTAATTTTTTTAAGGTTATTTAATTATTTATTTAAATTTTTTTGAATTATACTTTAATTATTAGCTAAAGTTATATAATTATATTGGTTTAGTTTATTTAATTTTATTAATAATGTTCTAAAAACAAACAAACAAATAAATGTTATATTAAGTTGGTTTGAAATTAATTAATTATTTTATTAGTATTGTTTTGAAATTAACTTATTAGTATAATAATATAGTTTAAAGTTAATTTAATATATTATCAATGATGTTTTAAAGTTATTATTTTAAATAAGGTTTAAGGATATTTGAATAAAAAAGGATGTTTAAAATAATAACTAGTTTGTTATAGATGTTTAATGTATCGTTATTGTTATCAAAAAGAACTTTATTAATTAAAGTTTTCAAAGAAATTTTTTTTAAAACAAAATAAATTTATAAAATGGGGTTTATAAATTGGAAAATGATTTTAGTTTGGGAAAAAGGAGTTTGGTTTCCAAATGATTTCTGAAAGGAGATTTAAAATGGGTTTTAGTGGTTTAAAATTTGCAAAGTTTTATAAATGGGTTTGAGATTGTAAAAGATTTATCAATAGATTGGATATTTATAAAGAAATTTTATAAATTGATTTGGAAAATTATAAATAAATTTTATAAATTGATTTGGAAATTTATAAAGGAGATATTTATTTATAAACTAAAAAGAGATTTATGGAAATGACTAGTGTTTGGATTATCTCCATTGTAATGACATTTGGGTTTGACCATTTTAATATAATTTGGAAATAAAAAACCTTTCTAAGTATTTTATAGTTATACTTATACCATTCTATATGTATGTGGAAAAGTTTTCCAAGTTTGAAGAAGAAATGGTTTATGAATATACTTATACCGATGAGATAAGGGTATGAATATCTTTAATAAATACTTGAATAGTGATTCCAAATTAATGAAAGGTAAATTTTGAGAGGCTTAGTGATTTCCATGGAAAATGTAATCTATGTATGAATGATTGTTATTCGATAGTTAAATAATCGACTATCAAATTTGGACCAAAACGTAACTTTGGAAATATCTAGGAGAAACACGGAAATAATATGGTACAGTTACCATTGATGGTGTTGTACTGTACGCATGAACTTGTTTCGCTTTTCTAGGATAAATGATAAGTAAATCTATTCATTTAACGGTCAGGAGGTGGACTATGCTCTTATCATTTGTCTGCTTGTTTCCTAGAGAATCGGGGTTGAGTTTACTGAGAATTATCGAAAGTTGTTTCGAAGAGACCGAGATCGGAATTGTTATCCAAAAACCACTTCGATCCAATTCAAGCGTTTCAAATTGAAGCCATCTTGAAGAGCATGGAACCAAAGACAAAATTTTAAAGTGCAAGGGTTATTTCTTATTTTCCTTGGGAGGGATTCCCCATAGCAGATGTAATGGAAGTAGAGCCTGCGGTTTCATTCGGTCCTAGAACGAAACTATATGGATGAATGCTAACATTGCATTATGCCTGGAGGGCAGTGTAGCATTCCGAGTGGGTTTGCAATTTAAAAGTTAGAGACGTGACCTATCAAATCTCATAAATTGGGAATTGACAAAAACATGGTATGCAGCAGAGTTATGTGGTTAGCTAAGGTAGGCTATTATAATTGTCTAGTTAATAATAGGTTAATATACTCTAATTTGTGTTATGTATGTATATTAAAATTCTTTCTTTCGTAAAGACTTGATTCATATATTATATGTTACTCATCACATTTTAGTGAGATTTTGCTCTGTCGTTTCGTTCTTCACCCTAATGACCTGTATTTCGGATGACTAAATGATCGACAAACGAATACCATGGATGTATTAAGTGTCTTCTTTAGTAGTATGAAAGGCAGATCGTTGCATTAAGTTTCCAACAAATCGAAAGGTGCCTTTTAACCATAGGGTATGGAAGTCCATAATCCAAAAGGAATCCAATAAGTTTATTTTTTTTAAATTCCTTACCCGCGTCGTTAAATTCTTTGGGAGGATAAGGATATCATCAACATTCTCGGAGATTTTGAAACATTTAGAGATATACCTACTTGCATTATTTGCCTTGCTAGTAAAGTGGGAGGTCCACTTGGTTTACAAATTTGAGGAGCATCTATAGTACATTCAGTTCCTTACTACCCTGACCAAAATCAATACCATCACTTACAATAAAGTCACCAAGAAATTACATTTTTAAGCCGCTTAACAGAAAAAATATCACCATAATTAACATTCAAACATTTACTGGCCTGAGCAGCTATAGGTCGATTAGGCTCTGTTGCTAAAGAAGGTAAACGTTCCATCATTGTATCATACTAAAATCATCAATCAAACCCACCTCAATGGTGAATCATTCATATAGACCATATATAAGAAAAAAAATCAATATAGTAATATTATAATGGATTATTCAAATAAATATAAAATAAACAAAACAATTCATAATAATAAATTATTTCCAACTTATAATTTTATATAACGAAATAAATACTAAGAAATAATTAATAAACACTAAATATTTATTTTAGAATTTAATTAAATAATCAATTAAACTCAAATATCAAATATTTTATGCGATAAACAACTAATTTCTCAATCTTTTATAAAGTTAAATAGTATTTAGTTATTTTAAATTATATGTTACTGAAACTGCCTAACTAGTGAATACTCTTTTTTATTAATCCAATAAGGTAGATGTTTTACTATAATAATATAGGTAAACAATCAAGAACAAAATCATAGACAAAGCATTACAAAACAAGGTCCATTATACCAAAATACAGTTCGTAGGCATGAGTAATGCGTACAGAAGAATAGTTAAACTTGTAAAAGAAACAATGTAAAAAAAATCAAGTGCAGCAAGTCAAAGGAGTATGTATGAAAGGAAGCAGTTAATTTAACTAAAGAATATCCAAGACAAAATATAACAGCAAGTGTAACAGGGTGCAGCTACCAAGAAAATATGCAAAGAAACTCAACCAAAATCATATCAAGAAATGAATAACCAAACAAAGCGAAAAAAAGTTAATGCACTAACAAGTCAACACATACACCATGCTTATGCTGACACATACAACCCCCTTTATATATACATAGACAAATGCGCGCGCACACACAGTCCTTCACCATGCACGCACAACAACACACCAAGAACACACTCGGAACAACCTATGCACATATAGGAGCATAGGCTGCTCCACCACCAGTGCACCAGTCAACTTTGACCGGTCCGCTAGTCAGTGTTTTCCTAGAGCACCTTGCTCCAGGTCGAACTCTCCTCATTTATATTTTTTTCTTTTTTTTCTTTGATCGAATCAAAAATTCAATACATTAAAATATATTCAAGCAAGAAACAATTTGAACTCATCATATGCAAAGATTTAAGAGATTTCTGTAGGCTGTCTCCTTGTTCCTCTCTGTGTCCATGTGCTTGCATACAACAGAAGAGCACCGCAACTATTTGCACAATTTGGTCACAAACACCCTATTGTATGTAAAAGCACCAATATCCAATATTTAGATCCAAACACAGAAATATAGATTCACAGATCACAAAACGATTGTAGAAAAGTAAATGAATACGCAAGTTTTATAATGGTTAAGCAAATTCCGGTCTACATCCACTCCAATAATCTTTTATTTATACTGTAAGATTATGTTAACCCAAAAAGTGGATCAACACCCTGGTTTAAGTTTGAAAGCATCAGCCCTATGCTGATAGAGCAATATTACACAGGTATAACAAAAGAATAGTAAAAGAAAGAAGATAGAGAATTTTTATAGTGGTTTGGCTGTTAACGAAGCCTACGTCTACTTTATAGTTTTATTATGACTGATTGCTGTTACAAGTGGTGTTTGATTATAAGGCTTCTGATTATCCTTAGCTAGATTGAATCCTTAGAGTTGGAATCCACTGGAGAAGCATAATGAATTCCATTTGAGATTGTTGTGAGGGAGGCAGAAAGTGAAGAATGTTTCCAGTAGAGCTTTAGCAACAAGTTCGGAGAAGATCCGTCTGTGTTGTAGATAGGATGGTATTTATATGGATCAAAGAGCTTCTGGGCACTTCATCAACAGCTCACGGGTAAGTAGGGAACGACCTAGAGGGTTTGGCTTGCAAACCGAGGCAAAATCATGTCCCGCTAGTGACCCATGGATTTGGCTTGTTTGCGAGCTAGTGACTTGGCATCATTTTCATTTCACCTTAATTAGCTTGTTGTTGAATCAGAGAGATGTATGGGTCGTTGGTGATCCAAGCACTTGGGATTTTTCTCGAGTTAGGAGTTTGTGATTTTTCCACGGTCTTTCATCGTTGTTATCTCAATAATCTAGCTTAGCTCTAGTTAATTCCTTGCCTTAGCTTTTCTGGTCGAGTTCTAACCCATTCTAATAACATGAGATTGTTCTGTTTCCTGTTGGCTCCTGCTGGTTTAAAAACCTAGATAACATTTTCCCCCCAAAGTATGTCTTCATTGTAAACAAGGCGTGCTCTGGAAGCTATCGCCCTTAATGTCCATCCTCGATTTCCAAGTGATAGCATTAGAGTTTTATGAATACGTAGTAGGTCATGATGTTGGTCATCTTGCTTTGGTTTTGACTGCTATTGCTTGCCACAACGGATCAAATTTCTTCCCGTAGCTTCCCGGCATGCTTTGAAACAATAGACAAATGACATAGGATGAGCTTGAGAGAAAGTTCCCCCAACACTATGGGTCGCTAGCGATCCATATTGTTGAAAATTTTCTTTAGAGATTTGGGTCGCCAGTGATCCATGATGGATCGCAGGCGACCCAATGCCTTAGGAAGTATTTTTCTTCATTCTTTTTGCCTATTTATGCACTCGAATCGATCTTCTCCTCATTTCCGTATGAGCTAAATCGTTCTTGTGTGATTTGAAGCCTAATGACCTGAAGCCCTAAGACAATTCGATCCTAGTTTGCTCGACTCGATTAATCGCCGCTTTGAGTCCATCTAAGTTCTTGGCCGTAATCTCTAGTCACAGCGTCATGATTCCTCATCTCATTTTGGAGCAAAACCCTAAATCACCTTGACCTATCCTTGGTTTGTTGCCGACTTTCCATTATCTCACCTCCGATCCATTTAGTAATTCACTGAATTTGATCTTTGATTCTTCTTGCGTCTTTGAATTCAGTTAGAGGTAGTTTCGCTTAATTGGTTTATTACTTACTATGTTTGTGTAATGACATAATAATGAGTTTCCATTCACAATGTTGATTGCAAGAAGTTTGAGTTGATTGTGGTTTAATGGAAGAAGATAGTAAATCGAGTCTTGAGTTGTCTCCCAGAACGACATTCGGGCTTTGGCCTAATGCTTGACATGTCTTGCTATCTTCGTCCATTAGACCAGAATGAACTTGTGTCCAGTTTTGCAGCTGTTAATGTACGTCACATCACAGTCGATCATGATTCTTCCGTAGAATTTGGAATTATCCTACTTGCTTGTTGCACGCTTGGTGTTCATGTAGTGAGAAGAGTTTTCCACATTGTTTCGGACAACTAATCCGTTATCGATCACTAATCGATAACAGGTAAGTGCACAGGAAGTAGGGACAAAAGTAGAAAATGATGTAACACGGGAAGTTCTTTTCTTCTTCCACTGCAAGCGAACTATCTACACAGGATAGGGCATTTGTAGTGTATCGAGCATCGATTTTACCCCATATAGATATCACATTGCACTTGCCTCGGTCCGCACTTGAAATTCGATGTGTCGATTACAAGTTACTGTTTCTTCGGAATTCAAGTGTGATAGGGGAAGCTATTAGTTTAGGATAGATTTACCTGACCATTTTCGAATGCGAGTTCTGTTATTTAGGATGAAGCAGGCATCCATGCGTCGTAAGTCAAGCAGGGGAAGCCCGACGCTCTCACAAGCCAAGTCATCATCCACTTCACAAGCTCGGTATGGCCAGTTAGTCCCAATTGGGCCAATCGTGGACCGTACGCCTCCCAACTTTAGAGTTCTGCTTAACTCGTGGGAGAGAACTTCATTAGTGGTTTCTGCCAAGGTTCTTCATAACATCTACACGCAATATGAAATTCTCGAAGAGGATATGCATTTGCCAGAGAAGGACGAATTCGCTCATATGCCTCCCATGGGGTACACCGCTTTCCACCAATACATGTGTTTGAATGGAGTCGTGCCTCCCTTTAACGACTTTCTGCATGAGACTCTTTCGAACCTAGGTATTGCCCAATTTCACCTTCATCTGAATGGCTATGCCATCCTGACTTGCCCGCATGTTCTTTTAATGCAGGCATTCAACCGCACTCCAAGTTTTCACGAGCTGCGGTACTTCCTGGCATTCAAGAGGAGAGATGACTGTCCCTCCTTGATTATAATTAAAGCCTACAGAAATCGAAAAATTGTCTTGCGCTTGCAAAGCAACTTATCGCAATTCAAGATGCAATATTTCTTTGTTAGAATCCCCGAGGGGTTCAAAAGTTGGTGGATGATAGGGGGTAAGCTTCTTTCTTATTCATCGAGCTTTTGATGCGTTGCAATGGAGTTCCTAACCAACCGTATGTCTCTTGCAGTTATTCTAAGGCCGAACGAAGATGCGACGCTCGATGAAGTTTGTCAAACTTTAAAAGCTATCAATGCCGAGGAGAGAAGCATTAAAGTATTACTGACTAATGAAAACTTGCATCGATATGGACTACTAGCTTCGGTAGATCTGCCATACAAATTGAAGTTCCCTCTCCTACTCGATTCAGGGTTTATATGAGGTCTATTTCCTCCTTTCATGATTCCAAAGAAGGCGCCTCACAAGAGAGAGAAAGCCCATCTGAAGGATCCACCGACGAAGCATGTGAGGAAGGAAAGGATGTTGCGATTGGATTAAGCAGCCCAGGTAGAATGTCTCCAATTCTAGAGAAAGCGGAAGAGGAATTCAAACAAAGAGAAGGCAAGGCCGCCTTAGACTCGAAAAAGGAAGAGGGAGAGCTTGAAAGTAGTAGTGATGAGCCACTGCCAGTGATTTCTTCTTGTCTGAATCTGATGATGGGGACTCAGAGTCATAGGATAAAACTTCGGGTATGATCCATGTTCTTCTGAGCTCGCCTCTCCCCGATATTAGTGATAAAGGCAAAGCTCCAGAGTCCGTAAGGCATCGAGACTCTCTAAGTAAAGATGTCAGAGCGGAGTTTGGGGATTTCAGCGACGTTTATGTTGACTTTGATGAGCTCATGGAAGATGATTTTAAATTTGTTACGGAGCTTCCCTGCTTGGGTGATATCGTGCTAGAAGTTAGCCCGGTTCCGCCGACAACAGCCGAAGCTAGTCTGATTCCACCTATGACGGCCATCCTCCCTGGTTCATGATGACGTTTTAGGCTCATCTTCGAAACACAATACACATCATGCTAGATTACACTCATTTTCATTCATTTCTCCATTTTCATAATATTTATCTTATGTTTTTGAAAACTATTATGTATGTTTTATGCCAGATATGACCAAAGGATGAGGTTTCTATGATGACTTTAAAGAGTTAATGACTCATAGAAGTATTCCAAGTTTACCTCCACCCATCATCAATTTTGAGAAATGGAGGAGGAATACAGGAGGAGGAAAGAACTCGAAGCTGAAACACGCCATCAGAAAGAAAGGGGCCGATGCCGATTGTATAAAGGCGGGTACAAGAAGAGGAGATCTCTTGAACAAGGGATGAATCATCGAAAAAGTCAAAGTTTGAACACCGTCCTCATTCTTCAAAGCTCGCTCCAAAACACACTTCCGTAGGCCAAGAAATCCCTATTACTTTTGCCTCGCCTTTGCCTTCGACTCACGTTTCATCTTCTTCCATAGTTACTGCTACCCTTGATGCTTCTCGCCCCCGCTGGAGACCTACCTATGCCCTTCCTTCGAGCCCCACTAAGCTTGAGGAAGCACTTCCTGGTTCGTTCTTTAAGGGTGTTAAGGTCGATTGCGATTTGCGAGCAGTCCGTAAAAATTCGCAACACGTCACACCTTCGGGCCATTCAAAGCGACTTAGAACAGGATAAAGGATAGGAGAAACTCTATAAACAATTGGTGGACACGAATCGCAATAATTATCAAAAGCTCTTCTCTTTCGAATTAGAGAAGGATGACTTTGAGAGGGCATTGGTCGATCGTGATGCCAAGGTTAAGCAGCTGGTGGAAGAGAAAGCAGCAGCGCTGCAAGGGAGCAAGAGAAATGCTGACTTGCTGAAAGAGGTGAAAGAAGCTCACACCCGAATCGAAATCATCTACAGAGACGAAATAAAAAAGGTTAACGTATAGGTGGAAAAATTAAAGCAAGAAGTGCCTGCCTGCAGCGCAACGATTGAGTCTCAATGGAAAACTGTTGTTGATTGTGACCTCATAGTTGAAGGGCACAGCCAAACCATTTTTGACCAAGCCGAGACCATCGCCAAGCTACAGGCTCGGGTCGTGTAGCTCAATGCCAACAAGACAGCCGTTAATGTTGAGAAAGCTGTTGTGAGAGCGGATTATTTGGTGCTCTAGAATGCCTTTGAAAGAAAGATGGAGAAGCTTGATGCAACCTTCTTGAATTTTTATGTTAACTCCTTGTTCCATCAATGAAGTATGAGTTATCTAGGTCCGAAATTCTCGCGCACTCTTACTCTAGAATGGAAAGAAATATTGTCATGCTTTTTTGATAGAGGCGATGTCTACACCTAGCAGGAGTTGGAGAATGCTTATATGAATGAAAAGTCGAAAAAAGCGTTGCTATAGGGATGGGAAATTCTTCGGGTTGAAAGAGAGCAGGAGGCCACTGATGCTGCCTTGACGACCGCTGCCGAAGCGCTCACCAAGCCTTTTATCTTTGGCGTGGGTGAGTCATTAGAGTAGCCTCACAACCTGCCTGTGAGTTCAGGACTTAAACCTCGCCTACTGGTAGTGAAGCTATCAAAAGAGGGTGAAGGTGGTGAATTTGAGGTTTCTATTCTTGCCCGTTCCTCCAGTGCAGGTAATGTTCTTGCCTCCTCCGAATTCGGGAGTTCCCAAACTTACGCTGCAAGAGCAAGAAGAATTCAATGATTTCATATTTGATCTTATAGGTCCATCTACCTTCCCTATTGAAGTGCCAGCTTCTTCAGCGCTCGGACCTATCGCCATTTCCACATCTTCTATAGTTGTTTCTGGTCCTGTTTCGTCTTCCATATATACATCTGGCTCGCAACCGGGGCCGGAGGCTGAAAAGATAGCCGCGCTTCATGGCCTGGACAACCTTTCCATGTCTTTGGAAGGCGACAATACAATGGAAAAGGCCAAGGAGCATGAAACTCAGTCAGAGTAGCCCTAAAAGGCTCAACTTGATTTGATCGTCGTCAAGAAGGAAAAGGTGGAGGCGATCAAGGCCTCAAAGAGCTCCTGGAAATTAAGAAAACGCAAGGAGAAGGGAGGCTCTTTTGAGAAGACTACAAAGGAAGAGGAGGGAATTGCTATCGAAGTATTTTTTGATATCACTGGCGGTGATAGCACTCCCGAGGCGAGGCAGAAGCTGGCGACAAAAGGTGGAAAGGAAAGCGAAGGAAAGAAGCATTGAGCAGCTTGCCTGAAAACTACTTCGATTTTGGTCAATGGCTTGCATGAAGATTGACTTGTTTTTGTTTCTTTTTGAGTCATTCTATTCAAGTGTAGAGTCTGCACTTTGCTTCTTTATATGGAGTCTGTATTTTATTTTTTTTGATCGGTGTTGTGTGGATATGGCCTCACATTTTGATCTTGTGTACAGAAAATTATAAGCAATATATTGATATTTTGGCTGTACTCTTTATCTGTCTATCCATATATGCTCTCTGTACTTGTGCATGTTTTATTTCATACTTTTCTAGTTCTATGATTATAGCCAAAGCCCTTTGTTTAAAGTAAAAGAACTTAGAGATTAACAACACTTTGGAAGTTAATAGAACCTTTAGAAACTACCAAAACTTAAAAAAAGAATTGTTTAGAAATTCCTTGATAATTTCTTTGTTTAGAAATTCTTTGGAAATTTTTTGTTCAGAGTGACAGAACTTGTGAACTTATTCTTTTCACTCGTTTCTATCCAAGTACCGATGTATGCCCCCCGGTTCATAGGGCTATTTACAAATAATTTTCAAATAATCAGTAACTTAGGGTTTACATAATCTTTATTGAAAATTTGGCTAAGTTACGACTCGTTCTCCTTTTTTGGAATATTTGCAACTTTAGCACGCAATTCAAGCTTCTTGTGATATTTCAACAAGTATGTAATACATATGTATTTCAGAGGTGCATGGTGCATAGGTTAATCGATGTAGTTTCAACCCTTAAGTGTCTGTAGTTGAGACTCTTCGGTTAGTTTGTAGCACTCTAATTTTGTTGGAGTTGTGCTCATTATTCCTGATTAAAGGAGCAGTTAGCTAGTTATGAGATGCGCTGTTTTTGGTGCTCCTCGGCGTTGCCTATCTTCGCGCAACGTGAGGAGTCATTATTTTAGTGCGTGTCTTATGGGGTGCATAGCTTTTGTTTTTCCTCGGTGTTGCCTACCTTTGGGCAACATGAGGAGTTATTATTTTAGTGCGCAGCTTATGGGGTGCACGGATTTTGTTTTTCCTCGGTGTTGCATATCATTGGCAACATGAGGAGTTATTATTTTAGTGCATGGCTTATGAGGTGCATGACTTTTGGCACTCCTCGGTGTTGCCTATCTTTAGGCATGCAAGGAGTGCGATTTTAGCCTTGCGATTTTGCCGGCGCAACACCGGTTTTTGGAAAGCCAAGACCGGGTTCTGCCGCGGTTTGAGTCGATTTGCTTCCGTTGACCCGACGGGTAATCATTATGAACATGGTTTTGTTGGTTCAAGAAGCAAACTTTATTAAGAAAAGCAAGTCAGTTTTTGCCTACATATAATGCCCCCGGTATCTTGGGATGGCTTATTTGCTGGAAATTAAAAAATACATAAGATAGCTTTCAGACAAACTAACGGCGAAGCGATTCGCTATTCCATGCCCTGGGAACTTGAGTTCCGTCGATGGTTGCAAGCTTGAGAGTCCCGTCTCTTAGCTTTTGATTAACTACATATGGTCCCACCTAGGTTAGTTCGAAAGTTTCTGAAACGGGGTAAACTCACTTGAGCACAAGATTTCCTACTTCGAAGGTTTGATTGTGAACTTTGGAGTTGAAGTACCGTGCAACCCCTTTTTGGTGGGTGGCAGTTTTTAGCTCTACTTCTTCTGTTTTTTGATCAACCATATCCAGCGGTTTGAGTAGGAGCTGCTCATTTTGTTTTTGATTGAAATTCTGCCTTCGATGCAAGGGGACTTCTAATTTGACATGAAACATTGCTTTTAAAACATATGCTAAGGAGAACAGACTATGACCGGTTGTCGCTTTGTGGGTAGTTCTGTAATCCCATAGTGCGAGTGGAAGTTCATCAACCCAGTTTCCTTTAGCCTTTGCTAGTCGCTTTATGATGGTGGACTTAATAACTTGTTTAGCACTTCCACCTGCCCGTTTGCTTGTGAATGAGCCACCGTGGAAAAGCTCTTTTCAATTCAAAAGCGCTTACATAAGTCTTTGAACTCGGCACTTTCGAACTGGGTCCCATTGACGGTGATGATCTATTTCCACACAACAAACCTGCAAATGATGTTTTTGGTAACAAAGTTAATAACTTTCTTTGTCGTTATGGTGGCCAGCGGTTTCGTTTAAGCCCATTTTGTGAAATAATCTACGATAACTATAGCATATTTAGCTCCTACTTTGCTATTGGCAGGACGCCAATCAAATTGACCCCCCATATTGAAAATGGCCATGGACTGACCATTTGCGTCAGCTCTGTTGAAGAAGTTCACTTAAATTTGCTAAATCTTTGGCAGTGATCACGTCTTCTGGCATGATCTACGGTGTCACGGTTTATTATTGGCCAGATGATCCATATAGAAGGACTTTCTTTGCCAAGGTATGTCCCCCTGTGTGGTCTCTACATTCGCCTTCATGTACCTCCTTTAGGATTCGCCGTGCTTCGTCATCGGTCACACACCTAAGAAGGGGGATTGAGAATCTCCTTCGATAGAGTTTTCCATCTTGTGTCATGAACCGTGGTGCCTTTTGTAAGAGATTTTTCCATTGATTCCGGTCGGATAGAAAGGTTCCTACAAGTAGATAGTCCTTTATCAGTGTCATCCTTATATTTGGTTCAATGGTGATTACGAGAATCCAGTCTATGTTCATTTCGTCTATGCTTGGGTTGGCTAAAGTTTCGAAAGAGATTAGTCATAATAAATGAGCTTCTCCTAAACTTGCCAGTTTAGCCAAATAATCTGCTATAATGTTTTGCTCCCGTGGGATGTGCGTGATGGTGTAGTGTTAGATGTCGCTTTGTAGTTCATGTACTTTGGAAAAGTACAAGGCAAGATTCTTACCACGCGCCTGATACTCCCCTTTTACTTGACAGATGACCAGTTGTGAATTGTCGTATATGTGTATGGCTTTTATGTTGAGCTCCTTCACAACTTTCAGTCTAGCGTTTAGTGCTTTGTATTCTGCTTCATTGTTTCTGGCGGGGAATTCCAAGTGCAAAGCATAGAAAATGGCTCGCCCCTCTAAGGCTTCAAGCACAATTCATGCTCCCAAACAGAAGTTGTTGGATGCACTATCGACGAAGAGCTTCCATTGCGTGTCCATTTCTGACCAAACTTCTTCCTCGTCGTCCCGTACAATAAATTCCGTGATGAAGTCGGCTAATGCTTGCCTATCGATTGCTTTCGTTGGGTGGCATGTGATGTCATATTGACTCAACTCTATATTCCACTTGAGTAGTCGTCCGAAAGTTTCTGGTCGGTATAACACTTGTTGCAGGGGCTGGTCAGTCAACACTTTAATTGGATAAGCCTGGTAGTATGGGGGTGACTTTCAGGATGCGATCAAGTGGTAATACGCTAGCTTTTAGTTTCAAGTAATTCTTCTCAGCTCCACTGAATCATTTGCTAATATAATACATGGGCCGCTAGATTCTGGCTTCTTACTGCACGAGGGCGGCATTAAACGCATGTGGGGAGACTTCCAAACAATTGAATAGGTCTTCTCCATCCACCGACATTGATAAGATTGGTGGAGCTTCCATGTATCGTAGAAGTTCTTCAAAAGCTATTTGACAATCTTGGTTCCATTCGAACTTTCTCTTTCCGTTTCAATCATCGAAAAATGGTATGCACTTGTTTGTAGCTTTTGAGATAAATCAGCTTAGTGTTACGACTTTTCCCCTCAAGCTTTGAAGTTCTTTCTTATTTCTCGGGGCTTGGACTTCTCATTGTGCCGTTATTTTTTCTGGATTTTCTTCAATGCCTTGGGCACTTATTATGAACCCAAAAAATTTCCCAAAGGCTACTTCAAAATGACATTTGAGTAGGTTGAGCTTCATTCTATACTACCGGAGTATTTCGAACATTTTAACAAGATTCTCTAGATGGTTAGTAGCTACATGAGATTTGACCAACATGTCATCCACATAGACTTCCATAGTCTTTCCGATCTGACGTTTGAACATAGTATTTACTAACCTTTGGTGTGTAGCCCGACGTTCTTTAACCCGAATTGAATTACCCTGTAGCAGTATAGTCCCAAATCAGTGATGAAGTTGGTGTTTTCTTGATCTGGCTCATGCATCAGGATATGGTTATAGCTCGAATATGCATCCATAAATGACCACAATTCATGCCCCGCCATTCCATCCACAAGCTGATCAGAGTGGGAAGCTATCTTTTGGACAAGCCTTATTTAGATCCGAGAAGTCAATACAAGTTCGCCATTTCCCATTCGACTTCTTGACTAAAACAAGGTTCGATACCCGTTTAGGGACGTTGCATCCGGATGAAGCCGTTAGCCACAACTTATCAACCTCCTCTCTCAATTCCTTGGACCATTCTGGGACCAAGCTGCGCCTTTTTTGCTTTACCGGTGTGAATTTGGGGTTAATATTGAGCATGTGGCAGTCAATTTCAGGTGACACCCCACACATATCGAAGTGTGTCCACGCAAATAGGTCCAAATTGGTGCAAAGAAATTTGGTTAATTCTAATCGCATCTTGTTTCCAAGTTGCGACCCAATTTTCAGGACCTGCATCGGGTCATCCATACAGACTGGGATAGACACCATCAATTCTACCAGTGTTGCCTGATCCTCCCCTGAGCTCTTCTTTCTAGGGTCCAAAGCCTTTTAGAATAGACTATGGTCCTCAAGCTAGGGGCGGCTCTATAGTTTCTATTGGGAGGTTTCATGGATGTGGAGGGTTTTCCCCACATCCTCTCCTTTTTCCTTTCTTCTTGACTCATGCAATTCTACAATGTTGCATTCTCGAGTGGTGCTTTGGTCTTCTTTCACAATTCTGACTTCATGTTGTGTAGGGAACTTCATTGTAAGGCACCATTGGCCAGAGTTTTTCTGAAGTCGGCCAATGCGGGTCATCCTAAGAAGGCAGTATATGCTAACATTTCATCCACGATCACAAAAGTCTGAGGGAGGGTAACCCTTCGCTCACCCTCTCCAAACTTCACATTTAGGTCAATTGTTCCCACCGGTTGTTTGGGTTCACCAGTAAACCCCTGAATCTTTGTTAGGCATGCTGACACACTTTTCATGCCAATCTTCATTTGATCGAAAGTTCGTTTGAAGAGAATGTTAATGGAGCTGACACTGTCAACCAACACCCACCGAACTACAACAGGTCCAATTCCTACTATCACCAACATCGGATTGAGAATTGGAGTTTTGATCCCTTCGGTGTCTCGATTTCGAAAAACAATATCATTATTTAAGACCCTTTGCATCTCAACTGGAATTTCGTCTTCCACAGCTAAACATGGTTCCTTCGAAGCATGCTTTAAGGAACTTGCATAACGCTCCATTTCTTTCCAACTTCTTTGTGTAGGATGTGGTTCCCAGATATTGTCCGGATAATGAGCCTCTGGTCAATTCATTTCGACCCTTCTTCACTGGTTCCTGCTTGATTCCTTTGTTCTCTTGGGTGTTGAGGAGTCATAGATTGATCGGGGTTTTGAGGTTGTCTTACATACTACTGGAGTTTGTTATTTTTGATTAGTTCCTAATGAGATTCTTTAGGTGGCGGCATTCGTTCATATTGTGGCTGTGTGTCACGTGGAAGCAGCAGAAGTTCCCTCAGCGCTTCTAATGCTCAGTCACCACCTTTTTGGGTGGCTTTTTTCATTCCTCGGTTCCTTGAATTGCGAGAAAAATGTTTTTCGGTGTGTCACTTAATGGAGTGTAGCCTTTGGGCCTAAACCCTTTGAGCCTTTTATTGCTGCCATTTCTATTCTTCTTATTGGAGTTTTGACCTTTTCTCTTTGAATTCCCGTCTTTCCCAGTGGTTCCTTTCGCAGTTCGAGAAGTGTGCTCATTTTGATTCATTTCTACATCGATTTGCCCGATGTTTGCCGGTTGCACACTAGTAAACATCCTTTTCAATTCCTGCGCTTCCTCCAACCTTAGGTGCTGACTTGCTTTACGATTGAAATCTTTCTTGTTAGTAGGTTGCTTCATCTTAATCCACTTTCTGAATTTAGCTTCCGGGTGAATAGCATGGACTAATGCCATTAAAACCATGTCTTCATTGAGGTTGCTTACTTCGGTCATCACGGTGTTAAACCTATTCATGAAAGATTTCAGTGATTCGTTACGCCCTTGGAATAATCCGGATAGTGACATGATGTCTTTTGGCTGCACAGTATGGAGTCTGAACTGATCAAGGAACCTTGTTGCCAGTTGGTCAAAAGTAGAGATAGATCTTGGTGGAAGCTTAGTGAACCACATTAACGCAACCCCTTCGAGAAAGATAGGTAAGCATCTGCATTGAATAGCTTCTGAGGAATTTGCTCTGTCCATATACCAACTGTATTTGTATAAGTGAGGTTTTGGGTCCTTTTTCCCCTCGTAGGACAGAATAATTGGCATTGTGAATTTTTCTGGATATCTCTCATTTAGGATTTAATCGATGAAGGGAGTTTGACTTGGCGCGGATCCCCATTCACCATCTCTTCTACCTTTACTATCCTCCATTAATCATTTAACTATGTCCGCTATGTTTTCCTCTGATGTCCGTTAGTCCTGAGGGCGACGATCAGTCCCTGCACCAAGTGTTTGGCTTTGCAAACGGTCTTGGTGAGTGGGTTGAGGCCTAGGCTCTTCTGTCTTCGAGAGAGCCACTTCTCTAGGGTCTCGTTGGCTTACGGTTGGTCTAACTGGAGCATTATAGGTATTCCTCGCATTATCAAATGCATTGGCATCTTTTTCCAATTTGTCGTCATGCTCTCTATACTCCGAGTCAGAAAGATCCATAGCTGTGTCTTCTATGGGGGACTTTGCCCCTTGCCTCAAATTCAGGATAGGTTTCCTTGTGGCGAATGGAATGCTTGCATTTCCATCCACGTTAAGTCCTGTTGTCATCCCCTTTTGTGGCTATTTTCCATTTCTTTTGTGTAGACCAGAGATGGAGGAATTTTCTTGTTCCATGGCAGCCGCGAGTTCAGGCATAGTCCTTGGTGCGAGATTCGATTGTAGGGTCAGGAGAGTGTTAAGCTAATCCATTAGAGCCTTTTAGCTACTTTCCATCTTTTGATTAATCTCATCAGCCATTTTATTTAACTCATCCTTGGTAACAACTTCATGCTGACTGGAGGACACTGGCACCTGATTCCCTTAGTTAGCGCCATTTACTTCAGTTTGTTGGGGATTAACCTCTTCTCCAACTACCATTGCCCTTATGGATCTTCCATAGGTGGTTCTTCTTCTTCCAGAGGCCATTGGTTTCGAACAGTGGATTCTTCAAGCAAAGATTAAGGATTTAACTTCTGGACCTATGGGATCTAAAGTAGATAGTTAGATCTAGATCTCAAGTTCAATTCTCAATGAAAGTACCAAATGTTAACCTAAAAAATGGATCAACGCCCTGGTTTAAGTGGGAAAGCACCTGCCCTGTGCTGACAGAGCAATATCACAGATTACAGATATAAGAAAAGAACAGTAAAAAAAGAAGACGGAGAAACTTTATAGTGGTTCGGCTGTTAATGAAAACTTATGTTCGCTTTATAGTTTTATTATGAATGTTCGATATTACAAGTAGTATTTGATTACATGGCTTCTGATTATCCTCAGCTAAATTGAATCCCCAGAGTTGGAATCCACTGGAGAATCATGGTGAATTTCATTAGAGATTGTTGTAAGGGAGGCAGAGAGTGAAGAATGTTTCCAATAGAGTTTCAGCAACTAGTTTGAAGAAGATCTCCTTTGTGTTGTAGGTAGGATGGTATTTATATGGATCAGAGAGCTTCTGGGCCAGGACACTTCATCAACTGCTCCCAGATGAGTAGGGAACAACCCGAGAAGGTTGGCTTGCAAACCGAGGCATAACCATTCGTCGCTGGGGACCCATGGAGTTGGCTTGTTTGCGAGCTAGTGACTTGGCCTCATTTTCATTTCATCCTTAATTAGCTTAGTGTTGAATCATAGGGATGTGTGGGTCGCTGGTGATCCAAGCACTTAGGATTTTTCTGGAGTTTAGAGTTTGTGATGTTTCCATCGTCTTTCGTCGTTGTTGTCTCAGTAATCTACCTAGGCTCTCGTTAATTCCTTGCCTTAGCTTTTCGGGTTGAGTTCTGAACCATTCTAATAACATGAGATCGTTTTGTTTCCCGTTCGCTCTGCTAGGTTAAAAACCCGGATAAGAGATTACAAGTATAGTTGTTTTTGCCTTAGGAAAATAATAGGGGAAGAGATAAGAAGTGATGAAGGAGAGCTAGCCAAATCATCCAAGTCCGCTGTATTTATAGGTGAAGGCGAGCATGGATCGGGCTGAAATATCGCCAAAAGAACCTCCAAATTCGTATGACCCGATCCACCAATTTTCGGATCGATCACACAGTATGGGAAAGATCGGAGCAACATTAATATGAGCTCTAATGGAGCTGTGATCAATCATAGGGGTGATCTATGACGTAAGCTACATGCTTTCCAAATTCTGCGCAATTTCGACGGACTATTTATGAGATATCACATTTTTCATGGAGTCAAATTGAGTCGTAGTAAATCAAGTGCGATCATTCCATTATTTGTCCAATCAAGTTGTGATCGGTCATGTAGGTTTCCTATGATGTAAGCCTCTTGTTCTCTAAGTTTTGCAATTCCAACATACCGTTTGTGAGATATTGCATTTTCCATGAAACAATGGATAATTTTGGCTGATTTTGTACGATCGTTTTGTTTTTCTGATATTTGTGAGTTTTGACATGCGATTTATTTTGGGGACTCCTTTCTTCAATATATGGGTTTTCTCAAAGTTTCATGAATAATGGAGTTGTAGATCTTGAGTTATTGATCGATCGGCGTTAATATATGTTATTTCATGGATCGTTCCCGATCAATCTATATAAATTCTTCCTTCGCCCATAATTCGAGCGTACAAACTCCGAATGACTTGAAATTAGAAACGTAGTCTCACAAGACCTTCCTTCTCACTTTACATTAATTCCACCTTGATTGGGATCAGGTCTGAATCCGTCCAACTATTGCCCATAGTTCCAAATATCATCAATCTCCGAGCTTGATAACCGTCTCTTCGAGCTTCCTGCCTTGATGATCACAAAAGACATTTAGCCAACTTTTATGATATATTTCTTGGTTAAAATATGGTATAACATTTCCCCCCGAAACATGTCTTACAGTATGTAGGCATGTTTTGAATTGCCTTAAGTCCAATGTTTGAAACCTGTTGATGACCTATGAAAAAAATCTATGATCTGGCTTGATCATGAGTTACGGTTGTTTTAGACCGTTAATCAAATTCGTAGTCGTTCTAGGCTAATGATGATCACACAAGATCGAGTGTTAGTTCTAGGAGTAATTTGATCGTTCGAGATCGAATTTCTATTCGAGGCGAAACGTGATCGTTAGAGATCGAGTGCCGTTCGTGGCGAAATGTGATCGTTCGAGATCAAATGCCGTTTGGGGTGAAATATGATCGTTCGAGATCGAGTACCATTCGAGGCTAAATGTGATCCATCGAGATTGAGTGTGTTCAGAGCAAAATGTGATCGTTTGAGATCGAGTTACATTCAAGGCGGTCGTTCAAAATCGAGTGCCATTGGGGGCGAAATGTGATCGTTCGAGACCAAGTGCCATTCGAGGCGAAATGTGATTGTTCAAGATCGATGGTCGTTCGAAGAAAAATATGGTTGTTTGGATGGGACCAATATTATAAATGTCTGATTTCACATTTGAGTGAGTTTTGTAATCAAAATATTCAACTAATAGAATTAAGACTAAGTACTAAAATAAAAACAAAAACTAAACACTACAATGCATGCCTCTCTGGGTGTGACGATTCATCATCATCTCAGAGCATGCCTAGGGACCGTTCTTGATCCCATGCATATGTAAGTGAGTTAGCCATTTTATTGTGCAATTTTTTACTTATTCCTTGCCATCCCGATCAATTGTGACATGTTGATGCTTTGATCCATCGTAGTTTCGTTTGACGGAGATGGTGGTTGTCCTATTCCACTACCGCTGCCCAAGCTCTTACGTATTGTGACAGCCTTCCATTCTGAATATGTTCCTTAATCTCATCCTTTAAGTGCCTAGTGTCGTTTGTACTATACCCATCCGGCTCATGGAACAGGCAATATTTTTCTGATTTCTTTTCGTTGTTTGTAGGCTCTCTCCTCATTGGCATTCGATAGGGGATCTGCCCCAAGTATCCAAATATATTTGTTAAGCACAAGGGGAAGCACCATGCCATGATTTCCTCAGCTGACCTCAGTACTTCCATTTATCTTAAGTATCCCATTAGATAAACACCGAGATCAATTTTTCCATTGTATGTCTCAAACGTTGGTAGTTTGAACTCCGGTGGTTTCCTAACTTGCCTGATATTAGGAGCGAAGGGGCTCTTATTTACATCTTCTAGATCCATATTTACCAATCCTCCTCTCATAGCCCGTCAGATCATTTCTACCAACCTGTCGTTGTCATCCATGGTAGTCTTTGATCATTGTTTCTAACCTGCCCTCCAACTCTACGAGGGAATCATGAAATCTGCTCTTCTGGATGAGCACCTGCATTTTGATCAATGCCAAACTACACAACACCACTCGGAATCCTGCCTGGGATCGATTCAACATGACACGAGGGCATGCCCCCAAATATGGATCGATCTGCACTGATCATTCTAGAACAATCGTCCCCGATCATTCTTGGTTGGTCAGGCGCCGCTCCTGGCTTTCTACTCCACCCTACATCCTATTAGCTTCATTTCTTTGGTCCTGATTCTGGTTTTCCTCAGCTTATGCCGCTTCAACTCTGTAATCCATATTTCCAACGCTTTCTGCTATTCCATTTCCTTAGTTTTGCGCTCTATCTTATCCAATCCATCAGAGTAGATTCTACATCATCTCCTTCTATATTTTTAGCATCCTCTCCTAGATAATATTCATCATTGTTCCCATTTCATCTCTGGTGATGTAGATAGATGTCAGATTCGCTCCAGCTCCATGAGAAGCCTCCTGACTCCCTCCATGATGGCTCCTATCCACTAATGGTCTCCTTGTTAATTTCCTAACCATTATTTCCTAGGTCCAAGTATCCGAGCTTCCAAATCCAAGATCCTAGCTTCCAAATCCGCAGGTGCAAGTCGTTCTTAGTGAAAGCACCAAAATGTTCCTAAAGTATGGTCTCATTCCGAGCTATAATGTTTGAGATATCATCCAATTTTCTAGAACACCGATCGTTAGGTTGATCATACAATAACGATGGGTGTCTCTTTATGTGTTTCTTGAGTTTTGTTGTGCATGTCATCCTTGTGCAGGGTCTATGCTGATGTTTTCTATATCATTCCAATTTTATCGGATGTCCACTCTTCAATATATTGATGCTTTAAAAGTTTCAGGTGCACTGCTTTGTAGATTTTGAGATATTTTATAGATTATGACTTCAAGTGCAACAAACATGACTCAAACCAAAGATGCAAAAAGATGCCTGAACCTCATATTTTGATTTGGTGAATTTTAATAATTTATTCAGTTTGATTTTAATTTGCAAAGTGATTAAGGATGTTTGGTTTGATGGCTTTTAGGAGAAAGACCAATTACTGTAAAAGCTTGTGGGAGTTAGTACTTGCGAAGAGAAGAAAAATCCAGAGTGGAAGATTCTGGAGATGATTTTGGGCTTGGGCAGTTGATTTTTGGGCCAAACAAATATAAAGATGAGTAAATATAAATATATTCATATTCTCCCTTTTCTATAAAAAAATATATTTCTATTTGTTTAATTATAAATTTCTGTTTAAAATCACTTCCCCACCAAATCAATAGTATATTTCAAACACAACACTTTTTATAAATTTCATTTTCCACATCTTACTTTTTTTAAATTTAAATATTACATTTTCATAATTTAAATTATTTTATTAAATAAATTAAAAACCCATTTATCAAACAAATCACCAAATTCTAATTTAGTTAATCAAATTACTATGATTAACTTAAATTAATTATTACTTAAAAATGGGGTTGTTGTAGCAATATGATTGTACAGAGAAGTAAAAAGGGCATATAGGGTTGTCAAACTTGCTTTTCGCTTTTCCTGTTGACTAATCAAGGGAGAAAATTGGCATCATTAAGTACTGGTGGCTTGAAGAGCCAACAAGATCTAGTGGTTGTGTGGAGGGGTTAGAGAGGACCCATGGTTCGTTAATGACAAGATTCCGGTTTGGAGAAATAAATCCCTTTCTCGGCGCGATACACTAAATGATCTCTTTATTGCTGCTAAGTAATTATAAATTTCAAACTCCATATTTGATACATTTGTATCATAATGTCACAATATAGGAAGATAGCGAAAATATAGGGAAAATTACATCTACTAAGATGTATCTTTTACAATTTCAAAGTGTACCATGTGAATTCAGCAATGAAGGCAATACGTAGTCATCTTTTATGGATACATACATATACATAAATTAATTATATATTTTGAAATATTTCCATTGTGATATATATCATGGAATATCTTAACTATTTTTTAGACAACACAAGAAAAAATGGAAAAATACCAAGGTAATTCTTTTTTTGAAAGATTGGTAGGCCTTCAACCTTGCGAATGTCCGAGCTCAAAGCTAACACACGTATATTTATTGTATAACCAACTTTGTTGGTTAGTCTTTGACGTTTCCTTTTAATGCTTACTGCTCTTAAATATTATTTAGGTGATACTTTATTCAAGATTACTACTTATATATACGTTAATCGATATATGGTATCGGTATATATGTAAACGGTTTTAAATAGAGATAATTGCTTAAAACCTGCTTTTCGAAATTTTGCTCTAATCAAGGAAAAGAATGGTCGGCTATGCTTAATAGGAAATTGGTTGGCATGATTAATAATTGAATGCGAATTAAAGAAGGGAAATTTTAATTGAGAAAATTGAAAATCTTTCATTCTTCCCATTAAAAAAAGGAAAATTAGCACAAGGACAAACTTAGAAAAAAAATTAGGCTGAAAGACTATAAGTTTGTTTTTTAGGCTGAAAGACAATGCTAGTTATAACTAGCATTTTGTATAGGGTAAAACTGAATATAATGTTAGATACAACTAGCTTTTATAGTGTAAAAGTTAAATAATGCTATAGTATTTGTCCTTCAGTCTAAAATGAAATTTGGTGTCCTTCAGCCTAATTTTTTTTTCCAAAATTTGTCCTTTTCCCTAATTCCCTCTTAAAAAATCCCATAATTTTGTTTCTTTCTTAATTATATTTTTCTCCTTCTTCCCGAGGCTTACCTCTTCTCTAATATGGCCGAATTTTTCTCTTTCCTCCAAAAATTAAGTCAAATAAAATAAAATAAGACGGTTCTTCCTATTATAGCTAAATTTGGATTCTGACTCAGGGAATCTGAGCATTTTCAAATCAAGATGCTACAATGGACAAGGCTTTTCAATGTTCAATTTATTTTTAATTTATTCATTCATGATATTTAACCTCGACCAAAATTAATACGCATAAGCGCATGCATGCTCGCATACGCGCACACACACTCACAGACGTGTGCGTGCACTTTTATGTATTTAATCTAAAACCACTTATTGGATTTAATCTAAAACCACTTATGTATTGTCATTTAATTATAAAACCAACTTTTTTATGTGATTAAATCTTTGTATTATTATTGTTCAGTGGATCTAAAACTATTTCTTAATGCAGATTTGATTTTCTATAATCAAAATTTACATATGCTTTCATAATTTAACTTACTTATAATTATGGATTTGATGTTCAACTAATTTAATTATTTACATTGTAAACATTTATCGTTTTGGTATCCAAAACTGTAAATCGATGTCAACTTCAATCTTTTTGTTAAGTTAATTTTGTTTTAAAATTAATATATTCATCGTTTTGTTAGTCAAATATATGTACTTTAAACTTAAATTTCAAAATTTATAGTATGTATATATGTCTATAAGTATATATGGAATGTTTTTACAATTAATCATGCTATTGGAGAATTATATTAATTGTGACAATGCTTTATAATAATCTTTTTTACGGTTGGTTATGTGTCTCTCAAATTTGTAATATCAAAGCTAAAATTCTTTGGTTATGTACAAGTTTAGAATTTTTTTATATAGATATGGAATATATATTAATTAGTGTTTGTAAAAGAGGAAGTTGGAATCTTCTTGAATATCTCCTTTTTCTATTTCTTTTTGATACTAATTTGATTAGATCTAGATTAAATGTATATTTTCATTTCCATCTTCACTTATACACCAACAATTCCCTTATTTTGAAAATATCTAATTTTATTATATAGATTATTTTTCCATATATATATTTATATATAAGTGGAAATATAGATTACTTACTCACACACATCTAAATTATATACGTACGGTACAATAAATATTTGTTACAAATTATATATATATATATATATATATATATATATATATATATATATAGACACACACACACCTAGGCATTTATATTCTTGATATTCTATGAAATTGTCTTATGCGTATGTTAGTATAACACACACACAACAGATATAAATGCTACATCTCTGCGTGTGTAGGTATATACATGTTTATACTTCATTTTGTTATGTTATTGTATTATTAAATGTATACACGGCACATTCAAATAAATATCTAGTTAAATTAATTAATTTTATTATTTAAAAAATATAGAATAATTTTAAATATGATATGATTTTTTTAACAATTAGAATGTATCTAATGCTAGTTAAAAATTGTATAGGCCCTGTAACAACCCGCACCTTAGGCCTGAATTTCAAGAAAAATCGAAACTTAAGTCCATCAAAGCACAGATCATGGGATTGGAACCTGCAAATAAGCATGAGCATTATTAGCGATTGATAGAAATCAAAACTCACAGCAAAAACAATAATAGGATAAGAATACCGACCATGATTACTACCTTGGAATTAATGGTATACCTTGGATAGCAGATTCTCACATTAGTATCGAGCGTGAGGGAAAGAAGACTTCTCCAACAACAAAGCATGTCCAGCTCCAGTGGCCTGCTTCTCTAAATCTATCTTGTGGGTTGTAAGGAGGAGGGGGTCAGAACAATGGTCTTTTGACTGGAAAAATAATATAAACTGTCCATAACATAAACTTATACTGATAGGTTTCCATGTAATTATTATGTCCATTTAGGTTAGCAATTCTAATCTAACCTTGCATTGCATACACGATTACATAATTGTCCCTTCCCGAGGTATGAAATATTAATGAAGCCATATCAACCACCGAATACTTCCAAATTCATTAGCCACATAATACTTCTAAATATGAACTGGTCTTCTATAATACTTTTAAAATAGAAATAGGTAGATTCTGCCATTTACGACCTTAATTGAGGTAGACCCCTTCATTTAAGACATATTCCCAAGGTGGTTTCCTAACAATGTTGTCGATGGTCAGGGTCCTAGATATAAGACCTTTAACCGCTATTTAAGGCTTTCGATATTTAATGTCCAAATATTACTCTATTTATCACCGATAAAATCATAGTCAAGTAATAAACAATACCCAAGCCACTTAATACCTTTTATTAGAAAATTGGAAGACTCTAGTCATTTAAGACCTTGACTGAGGCAGATCCCATCATTTAAGAGCTATCCCCAAGGCGTGCTTCTAAATGGTACTATTATTATTTCGGCTTGAGCAATGTAAGAGACTATACCTAAGCTGTATAATACTTCCCAGTGGAAAATAGGTAGACCCCATTATTCAAGGCCTGATTCCAAAAGCATGCTTCTCAATGGTGCTATCTAGCTGTCATTGCTTGAAAATTTCATTGGGCTACTTAATACTTCTTTTATAGGTAAAAGGAGGACCCTACACTAACTTAAGACCCCAAACCTAAAGCTACCCCTTCCTAAGATATCCATTATCACTCTTTGATTATAAATATAGCATCTTATTAGGTTACTTCTTTCGGTAGGGAGGTGGACCCTTCAGCCACTTAAGACCTCAACAATGATGTAAATCCTTTTTGGAGACATTCTTATTTATTTATTGGGAACCTCACTAGCTTTCTTAATACTTCCATTTAGGAGAGAGGTAGACCCTTAGGCTACTTAAGACCTCAAACCATAAGCGAACCCTATGTAGATATCCCTGACCACTCCTAATTCCAAATTTGGACCATTTAATACTTTTCAATTAAGAAAGCATGCCCAGTCTCTCACGTCATCATGAGTCCTAAGATTAGTGATATCTCACATCAGTAGTAAGTACACCCAACTGCTGGTAGCCTGAAAGTGAAGAGAAGCCTTCCATCAAGTGACTCTACTGACCTTACATCACTAACCTATTAAGTCTAATTAACCATCCTAAGTCTTTATTTATATTATCTAAGGCAGACATTTGAATTAGCTTACTAATTCCCTTTTTATTTAACGCAATAAGATTAACCTTAAATATTTATCTACCCATAAATCCTCGTTTAATTTCTCATAAATGTCAGTTTATCCATAAAATCCTAGGATATTTCCCAAGACATTTATATATGATTGATAATTTCAAATTAGTAACATTTTATATCTATTCCATTTTGTTCAATCCCATTAATCCGTTTACCCTATCAATTTATGGTAGCTCCCACATTTGTTACCATTTATTGGAGTTACAACCTTTTAAATTCTTTTCTCATTAGTTGATTGTGTAAAACGTGAATATTACGTGCAAGGGTCGTTATTAGCTTTTTATTTAATTATTATAAGCACAATAGTTACGTTCAAATATTTTCTTTTATTAAATATGTTCTAGTTATATACCTTTACTAAAATATACTTTTCCATGTTAAATTGTTGGAATCATATCTAAAAATATTATATGTTATAATTTCTATAAATTAGTCCAAAACAGAAAATTTAACTTTAAAATATAAAGATTGCATCGTTTGAAATTATAAGGAATAATCATTTCTTTTTGTTACTGAAATACACAGTGCAAAATACAATGAATTCATATTTTACATTTCTCTTTCTATTTGCGTTCATTCCTTATTAGATCAAATGCCGTATCTTTCTAAAAGGGAAAGAAATCAAACTAATTTAAGAATATTAAACAAATCTAAATTCCAATAATTAAATATAAAAAGTTTATATTCTAACAAGATTAGAGTATTATAACATTATTATATAACCTATTTCAGATCTAGAATAAATTCCATTTAAATCAATATTCTTAATTTATACTTTTGGGACTGATTTTCAGATCAGGTTATATACAATGCTAAATCAATTCATACACAAGATTATGTAGGCAATATTTATTATATTCATATCATATTTAATATGTTGCCTACAACTCATATATAGTTATCCAATTATGTATAAAAATCAAATAAACACCAATAGGATAATTTTCATATTATAACAATCTGTAAAAATTCTCACTCACCTTTTAAACGCATTCCAAATCTCTATATCTGAAGTAGAACCTTTGATTCATCTCTAAATCCTTTTCAATCCAAGAGATGTGTATAAAAGAGTATATACATACATTATAATTATGGATCTGAGAAGAGATTTGAGATAGGAAGAGAAAATAGATACAAATATATATAAATATAAAATTACCTCAAATATGCATATGGTTGATTCTCTTCTCCTTTTTATTAGATTTCTACTCTTCTCTTATTTGTATGAATATAAATGCAAATATCTTAACTTTATAATTTAGAAAGAAAGTGGAGAAGAAGAAACGGCAAAGCTTCGCTACTGCCTCTACAAAAATATATGAGAAGAGAAGGGAGCGTTAGGATTGAATTTATAGGTGTTATAATCAACCAAAACCATTAGATCAAAATATATTAATTGCGCCCCGCTGCGGCATAGGTTTACTGGAGATGCCATCGCCACCAGTTGACTGCCCTTGGGTGACTGGTCGACCGCTAGGGGTCGACCGTCCCCAATGATGGATCGGCTTATGGATATGGGTAATTAATATAAAAACTTTAATTATTTCTTATTTAATTATTTTCATTTTGAATTCATTTTTCGTCCGTAACTTTTTTGTTTAGACTCCAATTGCAAAACTCCAAATATAAAGTTGCTCAGAATTTCACCACGAATGCAACGGTGCAAGTTTCATAGTAAAATTACATTGTTTACACAAATTCCATTTTTGGTGCCAAACTAATTAACTAACTAACTAATTAAATAACTAACGCAAAACTACGGGGTGTTACAACCCCATAAAGATCCAAATAGGGAAATATTTTTGAAATTTACCTATTTTATCCCTTTCCACGATGGGCCAAATTCGACAATCTCTACATCCAACCTTATCCCTAGAAAATTTAAGGTTGAAATTACCAATGGATAAGAAGCAATTTTGATAGTCATGCGAGGAACAATGATCAATGTTTAATTCCAAATTTCACAGCAAATGAGGGTGGCAAACATGATATGTTAACTCTCCATTTCCTTGAGATCGGAGAGTAGTGAGCTTTCACTTAGGGTCCCTTAGAATGGACATGGCATGCCATCCCACTAAATCATTCAAAGACGATCCCTTTATCTAGAGCTCAAACCAGAAATTAATATCATTTCAATTCATAATATGTTTGCTAATCCATCCTCCCTATAGTTATCTTGCATTAAGTAGTGTTTTCCAAATGCATAATGAGTTGTTATGAATAATCTAATTTTTTTATTGTTACAGTATCTATTTTTTCTTCTATGAACCCAAAAACATTCTGATGCCAAATATATTCATAATAACTATTGAATTATCTTGCAACACATCCTCTAATTTCCTTATACCAAAGCTACCTCCAGTCTTTGGTCTACATACATTTTCCTAATACAATTTATGGGATTTATTATGCTAAACAAAATTGGATCAAATGAGTTAGTCTTATTAATTATAGAAGATGGTATTTGATAATAATGCATTAAAAACTCGATCATGATAACATACTTGATCAACTCAATTCTTCTACTTATCTTCAAGCGCCCATTATTCCAATTATCAACTTTCTTGTTTATTTGTCTAGTAAAGGGCCAAAATCTCTTGATTTCAATTACAAGTGGATAATGGAATATCCATGTAAGTGATGGGTAAATTTCCTTTATATATATTTAGGATATTGGTTGGCTCCTTATTTCTTACTCCTTTACTGAAGAATATGTCGACTTATGTCCATTCATGATTAAACATGTTGTTAGTTTTATAATAGATATGTGTAATAACCCAAAATTTTAGTCACTGAATTTTAAATATTTAGTTAATTTTAAATTTTTAAATAATGAGATTTTGGACTTTAATAACTTGAATTCCAATATAGTGATCGTTTAAATATTTGAATTGTGAATCAAATAAGAATTAAATGGATTTAATAATCTTATTTGACTCCTCATAATTAATAAATAATATTGATGAATTCAATTTGTAAATTTATTAGTAATATAAGTAGATCGGATAAATATCGATAATTAGATAGAAAATATAGAATGATATTTAAACTATGTGAAATTCTTATTCTAGATACTGTCTTGGATTTTGATGAAACTAGTGTCATTGGGAACAGAATGATAAGGCGATATACGCCAACGAGTTTCATAGCAATTGAATGTACTATGCGATCGTGTGAGCTCGAAACACGTAGCGATTAATTTTTGAGAATTAAAATAATATAATTTGATTTAAAAGCTAAATTTTGTATATGTTGGAATTGGATCCAAAAACCAGTTCCATTGAGTTTGGAACGGGGATAATTAGCTAGGATGTCAGTGAGCACGCCTCGATTGGAGTTCGTCAATTTTCGGACATGAATAGTACCAGTTAGACAATCCTATACAAGGACCCATATATCCTTTCTTTTGGCCAAGCCCCTAATTTTATAACCCTAGCCACCGAATTTTATACCCCATATGCAATGGTCTATGTTCGTTGGTGCCACTAAAGGTCGATCTAGGCTTGGATGTTAACTAGAAAAGGTGGTGGCATGGGGAGACGAGGCGGATGAACGGTCGGATAAAGACACGGTAGGGGGAGGCAGCGACAATTTGGGTTCGATGGTGATGACTTTGAGCGGCCAGATCTTAGCCATGGAGCATCAATAGGAGGTTCCGCAAGTGTTGAGGGGTTCTTCGTGGTCAAGGCTGCCGATTGTAGGAACGCAGCGGCGGTTGGAAGATTATGGCGACGGGGTGAGTAGATGTAGTTGGTGTCTGGTTTTTGGTCGATGAGATGATTTAGGGTTTCTAAACATAATTAACTTTTAATTTGTAATTATTTTAGTTAACAAATCATTGAATGTTCATTATTCAATATATATTTCGTATGTGGTCAGATTCAAATGCACTCAATCGTGTTAAACTCGTATCAACTATATCTTCACTATGGAATTAGATTGGTTGAATTTGGAGCTTGTTGAATTTTGTTCCAAGATTGAACGTCCATTCAATTTTAATTCAAACTGAAACGCTTCGGCCATATTAGAATTTTGGTGAGTTAAACTCACCCTTTTTGGTTAACCAGTACATTATATAGTAGATAAAAATTATTCATTGCTTGTTTAGATATTAGTTATATTGTTGTTTGACTGATTGTTTGGATTGGATTCCCATTTGGAAATTCGTATACCTATATATATTATTGTTTGTTCCTTCCAAGTAGCGGATGACATAAATAACCATTTTTGTTGCACGGGACAAAAAGAAGAAGTCGGAGTGTTTTCGTAGCAAATAGATCGCTATAGAAAACTTCAAAAAATAAATATACATATGTATGATTTATAGGGGACCTTTGTAAAGAGGCCCAAAGAGGTTTCTCACCATTATTTATTTACTATTATCTGCATCTTATTTATATTCTTTTATTAGTTATATTAACATCTGGTTAAAATAATTATGACAGCTTATTGGAATTGTTTAAGTGTCATTATAGCAATTTTTCCATATCGTAGCTTATTGAATATCATCTCCCTAAACTTTGTATGTTGAACTTGAGCTTGTATTTTCAAAAAAATAGATTTTTATAATTCAATAATCGTTTTGATTAATGATATTTGAATTTAATAACATTTTAATTAATGATATTTGAATTTAATAAATCAATGTAATTAATGATGTTTGAATTTAATAAATCATTTTAATTAATGATGATTGAATCTAATCAATCATTTTAGTTAATGATATTTGAAAATTAATTGATCATATCAATTAATGGGATTTAAATTAGTTAATCATTTAAATTAATGATATTTGAGTTTAATTAAACATTTCAATTAATGAGGTCTTAAATTTAGTTAATCATCTTAATTAATGATGATTGAATCTAATAAATCATTTTAATTGCTGATATTCAGATTTAATCACTAGTTTTAATTAACGATGTTTGAAATTAAGTTAATCATTTCTATTAATGGTGTTTTAAAAGTTAGTTAACTGATTTAATAAAAGATTTTAAAGTAAATCAATTGATTTAATAAAAGTGTTTAAAGTTACTTAATTGATTTAATAAAATTGATTTAAGGCCAATTAATTAATTTAACAAAAGTGTTTACAGATAACTGATTAATTTATTAAAAAGATTATAAAGTTGTATATGAATTATCCTTTGGGATAATAAGTGTTGTTTTAAATTTATAAATGCAGGTTTGTAAATGAGAAAATCTTTAAAAGAAATTGGTTAGAAATAAAGTTAAGGGTAAATTATTTTTGGCTACAGTAAATAATGTTTTGATAACATTTGTTTTAACCCTTGTTTTAATACACTTAGTATTATAATTTGATTATTTTAAAGAATACTTCAAGAGTGTTTTTAATGTATTTTAAAAATATCTAAAAAGTGAAAATCAATCCCAAGTATAGATCAATGTTGTAAAAGTTTGATTCATTTATTAGTGGTAAGCGTATGCGAATTAATTCCCATACGCAAATTACTTTGTTATTCCCGATAGTTAATTTATGAATCTCGATTTCTGCTGCATTATATGTATTTCGTCATTCTAAGACGACGTGTTACTCTATTTGAGGTTTGCTATCCTTTATCGAAAGTGACTAAAACCAAAGAGTAGGTAAGGGGGTGCACCTTCCTAGTCATTGTTGTGCTTTGTCATTTTAAGACAATTTATCTCTCATTTTGAGCATTGTCATCCAACACCATGGAAAACTAAAGCTAAAGAGCGAGTGGGGGCCAAGCCATTTGGGTTGCACCCATTAGGGTATATTCACATTCATCTAGAGAAGTCGATAGCATACATGCGTTGATGTGAGTATATTCGGATGCTTGTGGATTTATCGGGGTACAGCTTGGAAGTTCCCTAAAGTGTTGCATTTTTGGCGTGGACACTCAAGTATATTTTATCTAGAGGTATACTTTTGGTGTAGGGGGTGCACCCTCATAGCCATGTTCGATAAATTCGTTTCCCTTGTTTCTATCTTGAACCCTGGAATTGATCTTTTCATCTTGTATGTTACGTAAATCCAAGACGGTTTGTTCTCATTTGAGTGTTGCTATCCTTTGTCGGAAATGACTAAAACCAAAGAGCGGGTAATAGGACGCACACTCCTAGTCATTTTTTGAAAAATTTCCTTTTCCATTTTTAATTCTAATCCTTTAAATGTGTTTTGTAATTTGCATCGAGAAGTGACTGAAGCTCTTCTTGATGTTTAATTATATTTGTCAATTCTATACGTTTGTATTTTTTACCTTGTCTATGCTCATTTATTCTTGGTTGGATTGTTATTCTAATTGTTCTCATTTCTTAAAATACCAATGTTGTTCTTGTGAGGTAAAAAAACTCATACCGCATTTAACGGCGTGGTCTCATAGAATTATTAAATGCTAGCCTTATCACTTGAGTTTCACGTTGGTTTTCCAGACTGATCTGGGTGTTATTTTATCATAATGCTTGGGTCAGACCGAGTATTTCTATAGGTTGTCGCTGGTAGGACATGGGGCTCATGGAGTACAGTTGTATGTTTACATGTCGTGGTATTATACTTTCTATTGTATTTATATACCTATCAGCAATTGTAAGGTCATGATTTTATAACTGTCCAACTGATATGGTTTATTTTAGACTTTGATGTACTCTGTATTTTGGAGTGCTAGTTTTTACTTCCTTTGTTATACCATATGTTGTCGATTTTGCTGTGAGATTCTGTTTCCCTTGTTTTCTGTTTCTTTTTGTTTTATTCTACCCTTACAATCTGCCTTTACAATGATTGGATGTTCGACATTTGAATATCGTGGATATATTCGGTGTCGACTTTCGATGGCCGAAAAGGTAGTTCATTACAACATGATTTCGTGAACTATTTTTAGCATTCTACACACTTGCTTTGGTTATTACTAATATATCATAAGCATATATAGCAAGTATGTCATATTAATTGTTTTAGTATTCTTCACACTTGCTTTGGCTATTTCTAATATCTCATTAGTATAGAGAAAGAATCTGTGTAGTTAAAGCCTCGCAAAATTCGCACTATAGGGCATTACGCTCTTTGACTGCTACGCGTTTTCAATATAGCACTATCAAATAATAAATCTGTTTTGTGCCCTACTATTTTCTGCTACACTCACTAAATTAAGGATTTTAGCATCTGTTTTAGCAACATTAATGTAAAAAGGTAGATTTGACTAGTTATGTTTTGAACCAAATCAATAGACTTAGGGTAAAGACTTAATTTTAAGGCATAAGTACTCAATAAAGTTAGAAATTTATTGGAGTCACCAAATCTGGACTGCATGAATCATAATATTATTTGGTTTTTCTATATAAGATTAAACAACATTTCTTTTTCCTACACAAATGATATGAAAATAAGAATAAATTAATTTTAAATATTTGCTTTTATATCTAATGAAGCTTTTCGCACCTCTATTATTTTCCGCTATATCCCCACTATAACTTTTTTGCACCTCCACCGCTATAGAACTACTAAGAAGTTTAACTCCATAGGAAAGATTGTTATTGTAGGCACATTTCTATATATTGTTCTTATATTACCATTAAATTACTCAATTCAACAAGATAGTCATGTACTCATTGGCAAAATATCAGACAAAATTATGTTAGGTTTCTATTGCATTATAAAGATGAGTTCTAATATTAAAATTCTATAAATTTTACTTACCCCTAACCTCTATTTGGTAAATGTCGATCATATCATCGAAACCAGTCGAGCTAGCCTGCGAACCCTGTATAAATATCGAAATACCCAGATCATAGTAACCACTGGGAATATAGATTTATGGTTGGTGGAGTGTGGGATGATATAATCATACTTCAACCACCATTAGAACCACCGATATGATTGTTTCAAGAACTGCCATCACCCGTTGCATCATGGGAACTCATATTTATTACAAGAATTATGCATATACAACCACATATATAAGCTATATTTGCAATGAAATAAAAGATGAATAATTGAAAAATCAAGCAACTAAGGAGAACAAGTAAATACACTATACATGGTATAATAATCGAAAATTTGTAGTCAACTAAAAGGTGAACACCTGTATATACACAAAATCAACCGGGCAACTAAAAACAATTGAAAACTAAATGTACATGCTATTAATCATCATTATCACTCTTAATGTTTACTCAATCATCTTCAAACTCACACTCATCTTCACCTTGATATTCGACATGTTCATCCTCATCTTCATCTACTTCGACCCCATTGTTGACACTATTAATAAGCGGTCCAATGTATTTTGTTTATTGTACGATCAAGATTTCAAATTGGTTTAATAGACATGATAGGAGACTATGATCATGTTTGAGTAGGTGGACCACATTTTGATTTTGTTTTAACAGTGATCCACCAATTTGACCTATATTGTCAGTAGCTAGGTACAACGTGTAATAAACTTATGTCACTTGCTTCACTGACACAAATGGATGATACCTGAGATATCTTTTTTTAAGATATACTTCGATAAAGAGGGTATTCCTTATGTTCTCACTCCAATATTTCCTCCAACGCTACATGCTTATCCGCTTTTGAGCCAAAGCAGATTTCAACCGAACTCAAAAGATCAAACCGAGGATAAAATGACTTGAAAATTGCTAAACACAATTAGATGGAGCAAGGAAATAGCACAGAGAAGTTTCAACCCAAAATACACTAACTACACAAGTCGGTACCGACTTGTTCATGTCGGTGGTGACATGTTTTTGGCCCCATATTCCTCTACACCAATTCCACACGAGTTATTACCTATCCCTCACACATATGTCCATGTGACGATCCAGATTTTCGCGTTCGAAAATCAACACCCGTACTTCACTCGTACTCGAATGCCGTAGATTCAAATGTTCAAACCGATTCGCCGGAGCTTATAACACATTAAGTACAACAACATAGCGGAAGAAAACAATATATGTCATTGATATACAACATTCATACAATAATTTAATACAATATGATACAATAAGTCCATAAATATCAGAGACAAGATACAACAGTGGAAAGATAACTCTAATGGAATGCATCTCCAAAAGAAATCCATCACCAAAGATAGCTTGAACCAAAAGCTCAAACAACCATCAAGCTGAACTTATAGGAAATGTGATCCCCAATGCGATTGCCAAATCAAAGACTTCAAAGACCAAATAATGAAGAAGATTTCAAAATGCTACCAAACCAATGGCTGGATGTTATCGAATCTACGCCTACTATTTGATTAGCTGAAAAACCCAACTTTAGACTGCCCGTGTGAAAAATTGTGGGCACCCAGAGTTTAGGAAGGGAACAATAAATTCCGGGTCAGTCGTGGACTGGTATGAGCAAACAAAAATAGTTTATCTTTAAAACAAACAACAAAATATTTTAAAAGTTGAAATCCGCAATGCTTTTTGGAAAATGAAACTACCATAAGGCCTCTCGCCGCACACACCATGCAAACGCAGAATTGGAGGAGATTTCTCCTTATGATAGTGAAAAATGCTTGATACGCGAAAACCATTTGATATTATTATTAGGGCATAGTGGAAAACATTTCAAAAGTATAATATTAATCTTAGCCAGCATACAACATTTCGTCATATGCCTACTATAGCTACCATGTTCAATAGCAGGTTACCGCCACATTCCATGACAGGTTATACAACTAAAACCGTACAGGGCGCGTATTGTTTCTTTGGATTTTCCAACAAATGGTCAGGCTAAGGAACATCCTATTGCCACATGGGAACGCCTCTAGAGGGATGCCCCGAGAACCTACCCGGCTTTCTGCGAACACAAGGCCGATTTACTCCCTTTCCGGGAGTAACACCTAAGACATGCCATCCCCGGTCGTTTGCGACCTTTATCCGAGAGCTCTCAACACCAACAACCACAAAGAAATGTATTTGCAGTAACCACAAAGGTTAAATATCCGGGCTCCATACCATGATACCACCCTTTTCCATAAGGAATGGACATACCCTAGGGGCGCGACCCCTGTAACCTTGCCGCATCTTTCCCGTTTTGACCATTTCCGGGGAGTGAGGTCCGATGAGGTCTCGTCCACAAAGCTACGCTTTTCACAAAAGCCATGCTTTGATCAACAAATGATTAGCAGCACTTCATATGCCACATTACCAAATTGGGAATGTATTAATAGTAACCATCAACTACATAACCTCTACGCTTGTACGTCTTAGAGACGTGTGTTAAGCGAAGAGAATAAATCTCCGCCACCAAACAGAAATATATCTGATAGAAACCAGCTTTACATCTCAAAGTGTAATGTCAGACATACATCCATACAAGTTTGTTCTAGGTTCGAATAGAACTGAAGGCACTTCCAAAGAAGCCCTTGCAAATCTGGATAATCCCTAATCACGTCCGGACTTCCCATCACAAAGGGTGATCAAATCTTTATACCGAGGATCAGCCGGTGCAGAGACATTCGATGAGTCATCCTTTTGTTTTTGGAAATATCCGATCATCACCACCGGTCTTTAAATGCTATCGATAATGTCGTATCATTAATCGGAATGAGTTATATGACACAAGGTCCTCTCCCGGCTAAACCGAATAATGAGCGCTTATATTTAAAACATATGGATATTGGAATTTCAGTTAAGTCACAACTTAAAATCCAAAAACCTTTCTTCAAATGGTTTAAGAAAATTACCATTTACAAATCTCTAAACATAAAGATTCACTTCACAAAGTTCACCAATATTTCACAAAGATTCATTCACAGCTTTTCAAAACAATTTCCTTTTCAAATTGGATTATCTCATCCAATTATTAAACCAAAGTCTCAATTTATAGCTTTCAAAACTATTTCAAAGATCCATTCATAACTTTCAAAAAATTCCCATTTCAAATCTTTTATAAAAGATACACCATTTAAAATCCTCTTTGATTTCAAAACAAAGTTTAACAATCTTTCACAAAGATTCATTCACAGCTTTTCAAAACAATTTCCATCTCAATCTTGGAATCTTTCAACACAAATTGGAAATCCTTTCTTTATATGAAAGCTATTGTTATCTGAAAACAAATAGTTTTCGTTTCAGAAAATCAGATTACATTTAAACATGTTAAAGCCCTTCAAGTGTAAAGCTTGGTTTAAATTCAAATTCCCCAAAACCATACTTTTAAATTGCTTTAAAACCCATAAAATCATTTATAACTTGTATAACCTTTTTAAACCATAATTTCCAAACATGGAATTTAATTTCAAATCTTGAATTCAAATTTAAATCAAACTATTTAAATTTGAAAACCTTATCAAGATATTCAAAATAACTTTTATCTTTAAAACTTCTTTTCAAACGTTTTTCATATTAATCAATTCCATTTCCAAAACTATTTGGATTCAAAACTCAACTTTATAAGTATTTCAAAAATCCATGACTTAACCAATTTCCTCGTGCAATCCATATTTTTATGTGTATGGTGTAGTCTAGGGGTTTTACACAATACTGCAACAACATCAATCATCACAGATTCAAGCATATCAATTATAGATAAGCGGTATACTTCTATAACGCTTATCTTCCATTCACAGATTCATAGATAACTCACAGGCAAAATAAATTACATTCATCACAGCTCAAATCAATACAATCCATATCACAGAGCAATATACATCAAGGATATTGAACAATACAAGACATTCATTACAATCCAAACATTCATAATTAAGATTAATTAGTTATTTGATAAATTCAAATCAGATTGACTACTAATCCTGGTTAATTAACATTAATAAATCACAATCATCTTAATTAATTATCCTTTAAACATTTATTAATTAACCATTTATAATAAATTCATTAACCCTTAATTATGTAATTATCCTTTAAATTATTTATTCCCAAACTAATTACCTCGATTAACTAATCTTACAATTTAATTATCCTTTAAATAATTAATGAAGTAAACCTTTAATTAATTATCTTAATTAATTACATAATTAATTAACCCTCAATTATTAATCCTCAAATTAATTACTTAAATTAATTAATCACATAAATTAATTAATCTTTAATTAACCTTTAATTATCAAGTAATTAACCTTTAATTACCTTTAATCAATCATATTAATTAATTAATTAACCTTTAATTAATTAGATTAGTTAGTTAATTCCATGATTAATCACTTTTAATTAATTAATTAATTATCCTCAAATTAATTTCCTTCATTAATTAATCACATAAATTAATTATCCTTAAATAAATTAAGTAATTAACCCTTTAATCACTTCCTAATTAAAACTATATCTTATTTTGTTTTTAAAACCTTATGAATTAAATTATACAATTAAACTAATATGTAATTACTTTTAAAACAAATTTTAAAACATTTTATGTCTTTGGAAACACTTAGAAGTTAATTACAAAAAGTATCCAATACATAGTTATTTTTAAACAAAACAAATTTAAAGTTTTTAACTCTAAAACTTAATAATACTTTTATTTTCCCTCCATTTTAAAATCTGGTTAATCTAGTTCCCAGAAAACCAGAGCAAATTTGTCAAATACTCAAGCTAATTCCCGAGGGACTAACGATCATCTCACGGCTTCGAGTCTGTTCCTTGTTCTCACGCACTCGAACCCGAGAAAACTCATCATCTCCTTCTTCCTTCTTTCAGTACTGGTACAATGGGCAACTGGTGCACATGCACGATCAACTGATCGTGCTCCGACCATCGACGTAACCTTCGACGCACCACCAATGACTTTTCTGATCACCACGACCACCTAGTTCACACAATCTTACCCAGAATCAAAATTGGCCTTCTTCATTATAACCTGGAATCCAACCATTGACGGAAAATCCACCATAGCCATCTCCTCGAGCCACCAGCGACCATGAAATTCTGGTCAGAGCATCGCCGATCATCCATGCGCCATTTCCCACCGGTGAAACGTTGATAATGATTCAGCCGTGAATTCAACAGCTACCCAAATCAGTCCTTAAGCCCTAATTCGACTTCGCACCACCTCCCCGATGGTCAGAAACCCCTACGACTATTTTTCCTGTGACCATCGGACCTCCAGCCTTCTTCAGCTCCAACCCCAATGATTCTAGATCATGCGATAATCAGAATTCGACCAAACTTCCTTTTCCGTTCAATTAGTAAGTTCCCCATAAACACACACTTAAAAATTCCAAAACTATTATCAAAAATCATGAATTTGCAATACGAATTTGGTTATGTAATCCAAAATTGAAATTAAGATAATAGATTTCTGACATATATATGATCTTCCCTGTTAATTCCAAACTTTTAATTTAATACGAAATAATTTCATCTGAAAATATTTTAAAAACAATGTTATACCCTTATGTACATTTCATCTTCAAATTTCTTAGATTAAAATTTATTGTGCAAAGAAAATATGAGTTTATTCATGTGGATTTAGCCTGTAACTACAAGAACAGGGACCTGTATACAGATATCCAAACATGCATACAATATCTTCACATATTCAGGCATGTAATCACAATCATACAAGTACATATTTCAAATACAAATCTAAATACCAAAAAGATATATCAGGGTCAAGTGGTTTGCTCACCTTTGTTTTGACAGAGCAGAGAAGAACATAATTATCTTCCTTTCTCTTTGATCTGGATTTGATTGTTTGTTGTAGTTTTTATCGATCTGAATGCTTGATTTATTCCTTATCTTTGCATTTGTTTTAAAACTGCATTTTGATCCGAGCTTGCTACCTGCTGTTGAGATTCCAGGCTTTGAACTAAAGCTTGATCTTGTTGTTTCCAAGTTATAATCTTTGCCTCTTTGAAACTTTTGAAATTGTTGTTTGTCTGATCTGAACTTGATCATTGACCTGATCTTGAATTTGTTTACATTTGCTTTTGAATCATTGCTTGCTTTATTCTTGAATAAATTATGCTTGATCAGGTTTTGATTTTGATTTCAAGTTGGCTTTGAATTTGTTTTTTTTGTTTTGTTTCTCCGGTTTTACTTTCTTTTGTACTATTTTCCAGGTTTTTTTAGAGAGAAGATGTTTGATCTGAACATAGCTTGGTTATTTCTTCACTTCATATTATATATGAATTTAAATTAAAAAAAATTAAATGGCCACTTGTCTATATTGTTAACACTTGTTAATATTGAGTATATTCAAGCCTACACTTGTTTAAAACAAGCAATATTATGTTTTAGACCTTTATTTAAATTAATTTATAATTTATGGTTTAAACCCTTTCATTTAAAATTTTACTTAGACTTACATAAGTTTGTATTTTAAATCTTTATGTATATACTACTATGTTTATATCTTATTTATTTCAAAAGGCACACACATAGACACACACACACACAGATATATATATATATATATATATATATATATATATATATATATAAATATACAAACTATCTTATTACCACTAATAAATTACATTAACAAATCAATTCTTATATTATCTTATTAACTTAATCACATCTTTTATTTGATTTGAAAACAAATTGTATACTTAATAGATAATCATAACTATTTATTAGTTATTTAAAATAGAAAGATTTTTAACTTCAATTTACTTATAATATATTTATGGTTGAATTCCAAATCCAAAATCTCTATTTAAAAATTCATATCATTATTTATTCTGGATATTTTCTAATTAATTCATCATTAAATCCAAAATTTAAAATTAATTACCCATAATTTATTCATTTAATTTCAAAAATTAAATTAATTACCAATTTTAAACTTGGCTAAAATTCGAGAATGTTACAAATTCCCCCTAAAGAAAATTTCGTCCTCGAAATTTGCAAACGAGACAACAAAGAATAGATGAAAGATAGAGAAATATATTTCCAGATCAAACTGAATATTTATTCTGCATTTGGTTTACCAAATCAGAATATCACCAATAATTATGAGAACAAACTCATACAATATTTCACAAGATACTCAGGTCATCAGATCTACGAAATAAGTAGGGCACTGGTTAGTTCGAAGGGTGACTAACCATTTGTAGAATATATCGGGACCCAAAAGAACAAATGAATGGATTCAATCTTCCATAATTTTCAAACACTGGATATGGATTCCAGACTCAAGTCAGAATACTCCAAAATTTACACCAGCTTGTCCCTCTTCGAACTTTGATCTTTCGTAAGAAATTATAATAGAATTTCAAATTTGGTTTTAATTAAAATCGTTTTATCGATACAAATTCAAAGTTTGACTTCATTTTTTTATTAATCAATTTATTTCAAATTGAATTTTCAAACTCATTAGAGTTAAAAATGGAAAGATTGATAAGAAACTGGTGAGGATACAAAGTAAGGATTTTCTACAATGATTCGCAATGCCACTGCACCAAATCTTCTTCTCTCAAGCTGCCACAAAGCCATCAAAGAATTGAAATTGAATCAAAGGAGATTGATAAAGAAAGTAATTTTAATTGTTGCAGGGTATCGACCATTTGTAGTCGTACTTCCGTATCCTCTATCTCGTCCTCTTCTTGCCCACATACTTACTATCAGTGGATAGCAAAAGAATTTACTGAGGCACACGGACGGATATCTTAGGGATATACTCATTCTAGGGGATACTTCACCCTATCTCTAATGAGCTACTTAATACGTTATACTCCTGAGCTAAAGTTTCAACCTATAGCTCTGATACCAAATGCGACGACCTGGATTTTCGCTTTCGAAAATCGACACTCGTACTTCACTCGTACTCGAATGCTGTAGATTCAAACATTCAATCCGATTCGCCGGAGCTTATAGCACATTAAGTACAACAACATAGCGGAAGAAAACAATAAATATCATTGACATACAATATTCGATACAACAATTTGATACAATATGATACCATAAATCCATAAATATCAGAGACAAGATACAACAGCGGAAAGATAACTCCAATGGAATGCATCTCCAAAAGAATCCATCACCAAAGATAGCTTGAACTAAAAGCTCGAACCACCATCAAGCGGAACTTGTAGCAAATGCGATCCCCAACGCGATTTCCAAATCAAAGTCTTCAAAGACCAAATACTAAAGAAGATTTCCAAATGCTACCAAACCAAAGGCTGGATGCTTCAAATCTACACCTACTATTTGAATAGCTGAAAAATCCAACTCTAGACTGCCCGTGTGGAAAATTGTGGGCACCAGAGTTTAGGAAGGGAATAATAAACTCCGGGTCAGTCATGAGACTGGTATGAGCAAACAAAAATAGTTTACCTTTAAAACAACAACAAAAAATTCTAAAAGTTGAAATCCGCAATGCTTTTTGGAAAATGAAACTACCATAAGGCCTCCCGCCGCCCACACCATGCAAACGCAAAATTAGAGGAGATTTCTCCTTATGATAGTTAAAAATGCTTGATACGCGAAAACCATTTGATATTATTATTAAGGCATAGTGGAAAACATTTCTAAAGTACAATATTAATCTTAGCCAGCATACAACATTTCGTCGTATGCTTACTATAGCTACCATGTTCAATAGCAGGTTATCGTCACATTCCATGGCAGGCTACACAACTAAAACCGTACAGGGCGCGTATTGTTTCTTTGGATTTTCCAACAAATGGTCAGGCCAAGGAACATCCTATTGCCACATGGGAACGCCTCTGGAGGGATGCCCCGAGAACCTACCCGGCTCTCTGCCAACACAAGGCCGGTTTACTCCCTTCCCGGGAGTAACACCTAAGACATGCCATCCCCGGCCGTTTGCGACCTTTATCCGAGAGCTCTCAACACCAACAACCACAAAGCAATGTATTTGCAGTAACCACATAGGTTAAATATTTGGGCTCCACACCATGATACCACCCTTTTCCACAAGGAATGGACATACCCTAGGGGCGCGACCCCTGTAACCTTGTCGCATCTTTCCCGTTTCGGCCATTTTCGGGGAGTGAGGTCCGATGAGGTCTCGTCCACAAAGCTACGCTTTTCACAAAAGACATGCTTTGATCAACAAATGATTAGCAGCACTTCATATGCCACATTACCAAATTGGGAATGTATTAATAGTAACCATCAACTACATAACCTCTGCGCTTGTACGTCTCAGAGACGGGTGTTAAGCGAAGAGAATAAATCTCCGCCACCAAACAGAAATATATCAGATAGAAACCAGCTTTACATCTCAAAGTGTAATGTCAGACATACATCCATACAAGTTTGGTCTAGGTTCGAACAGAACTGAAGGCACTTCCAAAGAAGCCCTTGCAAATCTGGATAATCCCTAATCACGTCTGGACTTCCCATCACAAAGGGTGATCAAATCTCTATACCGAGGATCAGCCGGTGCAGAGACATTCGACGAGTCATCCTTTTGCTTTCGGAAATATCCGATCATCATCACCAGTCTTTAAATGCTATCCATAACGTCGTATCATTATTCGGAATGAGTTATATGACACAAGGTCCTCTCCCGGCTAAACCGAATAATGAGCGCTTATATTTAAAACATACGGATATTGGGATTTCAGTTAAGTCACAACTTAAAATCCAAAAACCTTTCTTCAAATGGTTTAAGAAAATTACCATTTACAAATCTCTAAACATAAAGATTCACTTCACAAAGTTCACCAATATTTCACAAAGATTCATTCACAGCTTTTCAAAACAATTTCCTTTTCAAATTGGATTATCTCATCCAATTATTAAACCAAAGTCTCAATTTATAGCTTTCAAAACTATTTCAAAGATCCATTCATAACTTTCAAAAAATTCCCATTTCAAATCTTTTATAAAAGGTACACCATTTAAAATCCTCTTTGATTTCAAAACAATTTTAACAATCTTTCACAAAGATTCATTCACAGCTTTTCAAAACAATTTCCATCTCAATCTTGGAATCTTTCAACACAAATTGGAAATCCTTTCTTTATATGAAAGCAATTGTTATCTGAAAACAAATAGTTCTCGTTTCGGAAAATCCGATTACATTTATACAAGTTAAATCCCTTCAAGTGTAAAGCTTGGTTTAAATTCAAATTCTCCAAAACCATACTTTTAAATTGGTTTAAAACCCATAAAACACATTTATAACTTGTATAACCTTTTTAAACCATAATTTCCAAACATGGAATTTAATTTCAAATCTTGAATTCAAATTTAAATCAAACTATTTAAATTTGAAAACCTTATCAAGTTATTCAAAATAACTTTTATCTTTAAAACTTCTTTTCAAACGTTTTTCATATTAATCAATTCCATTTCCAAAACTGTTTGGATTCAAAACTCAACTTTATAAGTATTTCAAAAATCCATGACTTAACCAATTTTCGCGTGCAATCCATATTTGTATGTGTATGGTGTAGTCTGGGGGTTTTACACAATAGTGCAACAACATCAATCATCACAGGTTCAAGCATATCAATTATAGATATGCGGTATACTTCTATAACGCTTATCTTCCATTCGCAGATTCATAGATAACTCACAGGTAAAATAAATTACATTCATCACAGATAATTACATTCATCACAGCTCAAATCAATACAATCCATATCACAAAGCAATATACATCAAGGATATTGAAAAATACAAGACATTCATTACAATCCAAATATTCATAATTAATTAGTTATTTGATAAATTCAAATTAGATTAATTACTAATCCTGGTTAATTAACATTAATAAATAACAATCATCTTAATTAATTATCCTTTAAACATTTATTAATTAAGCATTTATAATAAATTGATTAACCCTTAATTATGTAATTGTCCTTTAGATTATTTATTCCTAAATTAATTACCTCGATTAACTAATCATACAATTTAATTATCCTTTAAATAATTAATGAAGTAAACCTTTAATTAATTATCTTAATTAATTACATAATTAATTAACCGTTAATTATTAATCCTCAAATTAATTTCCTCAATTAATTAATCACATAAATTAATTAATCTTTAACTAACCTTTAATTATCAAGTAATTAACCTTTAATTACCTTTTATCAATCATATTAATTAATTAATTAACCTTTAATTAATTACATTAATTAGTAATTCCATGATTAATCACTTTTAATTAATTAATTATCCTCAAATTAATTTCCTTCATTAATTAATCACATAAATTAATTATCCTTAAATAAATTAAGTAATTAACCCTTTAATCACTTCCTAATTCAAACTATATCTTATTTTGTTTTTAAAACCTTATGAATTTAATTATATAATCAAACTAATATGTAATTACTTTTAAAACAAATTTTAAAACATTTTAAGTCTTTGGAAACACTTAGAAGTTAATTACAAAAAGTATCCAATACATAATTATTTTTAAACAAAACAAATTTAAAGTTTTTAACTCTAAAACTTAATAATACTTTTATTTTCCCTCCATTTTAAAATCTGGTTAATATAGTTCCCAGAAAACCAGAGCAAATTTGTCAAATACTCAAGCTAATTCCCGAGGGACTAATGATCATCTCACGGCTTCGAGTCTGTTCCTTGTTCTCACGCACTCGAACCCGAGAAAACCCATCATCTCCTTCTTCCTTCTTTTAGTACTGATACAATGGGCAACTGGTGCACATGCACGATCAACTGATTGTGCTCCGACCATCGACGTAACCTTCGACGCACCACCAATGACTTTTCTGATCACCACGACCACCTAGTTAACACAATCTTACCCAGAATCAAAATTGGCCTTCTTCATTATAACCTGGAATCCAACCATTGACGGAAAATCCACCATAGCCATCTCCTCGAGCCACCAGCGACCACGAAATTCTGGTCAGAGCATCGCCGATCATCCATGCGCCATTTCCCACCGGTGAAACGTTGATAATGATTCAGCCACGAATTCAACAGCTACCCAAATCAGTCCTTAAGCCCTAATTCGACTTCGCACCACCTCCCCGATGGTCAGAAACCCCTACGACTATTTTTCCTGTGTCCATCGGATCTCCAGCCTTCTTGAGCTCCAACCCCGATGATTCTAGACCATGCGACAATCAGAATTCGACCAAACTTCCTTTTTCGTTCAATTAGTAAGTTCCCCATAAACACACACTTAAAAATTCCAAAACTATTATCAAAAATCATGAATTTGCAATACGAATTTAGTTATGTAATCCAAAATTGAAATTAAGATTATAGATTTCTGACATATATATGATCTTCCCTGTTAATTCCAAACTTTTAATTTAATACGAAATAATTTCATCTGAAAATATTTTTAAAAACAATGTTATACCCTTATGTACATTTCATCTTCAAATTTCTTAGATTAAAATTTATTGTGCAAAGAAAATATGAGTTTATTCATGTGGATTTAGCCTGTAACTACAAGAACAGGGACCTGTATACAGATATCCAAACATGCATACAATATCTTCACATATTCAGGCATGTAATCACAATTATACAAGTACATATTTCAAATACAAATCTAAATACCCAAAAGATATATCAGGGTCAAGTGGTTTGCTCACCTTTGTTTTGACAGAGCAGAGAGGAACATAATTATCTTCCTTTCTCTTTGATCTGGATTTGATTGTTTGTTGTAGTTTTTATCGATCTGAATGCTTGATTTATTCCTTATCTTTGCATTTGTTTTAAATCTGCATTTTGATCCGAGCTTGCTACCTGCTGTTGAGATTCCATGCTTTGAACTGAAGCTTGATCTTGTTGTTTCCAAGTTATAATCTTTGCCTCTTTGAAACTTTTGAAATTGTTGTTTGTCTGATCTAAACTTGATCATTGACCTGATCTTGAATTTGTTTACATTTGCTTTTGAATCATTGCTTGCTTTAGTCTTGAATCAGTTATGCTTGATCAGGTTTCGATTTTGATTTCAAGTTGGCTTTGAATCTGCTTTTTTTGTTTTGTTTCTCTGGTTTTACTTTCTTTTGTACTTTCTATTTTCCAGGTTTTTTTAGAGAGAAGATGTTTGATCTGAACATAGCTTGGTTATTTCTTCACTTCATATTATTTATGAATTTAAATTAAAAAAAATTAAATGGCCACTTGTCTATATTGTTAACACTTGTTAATATTGAGTATATTCAAGCCTACACTTGTTTAAAACAAGCAATGTTACGTTTTAGACTTTTATTTAAATTAATTTATAATTTATGGTTTAAACCCTTTCATTTAAAATTTTACTTAGACTTACATAAGTTTGTATTTTAAATCTTTGTGTATATACTACTATGTTTATATCTTATTTATTCCAAAAGGCACACACATAGACACACACACACATAGATATATATGTGTGTGTATATATATATATATATTTATTTATAAATATACAAACTATCTTATTACCATTAATAAATTACATTAACAAATCAATTCTTATGTTATCTTATTAACTTAATCACATCTTTTATTTGATTTGAAAACAAATTGTATACTTAATAGATAATCATAACTATTTATTAGTTATTTAAAATAGAAAGATTTTCAACTTCAATTTACTTATAATATATTTATGGTTGAATTCCAAATCCAAAATCTCTATTTAAAAATTCATATCATTATTTATTCTGAAGATTTTCTAATTAATTCATCGTTAAATCCAAAATTTAAAGTTAATTACCCAAAATTTATTCATTTAATTTCAAAAATTAAATTAATTACCAATTTTAAACTTGGCTAAAATCCGAGAATGTTACAAATTCCCCCCTTAAGAAAATTTCGTCCTCGAAATTTGCAAACAAGACAACAAAAAATAGATGAAAGATAGAGAAATATCTTTCCTGATCAAACTGAATATTTATTCTGCATTTGGTTTACCAAATCAGGATATCACCAATAATTATGAGAACAAACTCATACAATATTTCACAAGATACTCAGGTCACCAGATCTACAAAATAAGTAGGGCACTGGTTAGTTCGAAGGGTGACTAATCATTCGTAGAATATATCGGGACCCAAAAGAACAAATGAATGGATTCAATCTTCCATAATTTTCAAACACTGGGTATGGATTCCAGACTCAAGCCAGAATACTCCGAAGTTTACACCAGCTTGTCCCTCTTCGAACTTTGATCTTTCACAAGAAATTATAATAGAATTTCAAATTTGGTTTTAATTGAAATCGTTTTATCGATACAAATTCAAAGTTTGACTTCATTTTTTTATTAGTCAATTTATTTCAAATTAAATTTTCAAACTCATTAGGGTTAAAAATGGAAAGATTTATAAGAAACCGGTGAGGATACAAAGTAAGGATTTTCTACAATGATTCGCAATGCCACTACACCAAATCTTCTTCTCTCAAGCTGCCACGAAGCCATCAAAGAATTGAAATCGAATCAAAGGAGATTGATAAAGAAAGTAATTTTCATTGTTGCAGGGTATCGACCATTTGTAGTCGTACTTCCCTGTCCTCTATCTCGTCCTCTTCTTGCCCACATACTTCCTATCAGTGGATAGCAAAAGAATTTACTGAGGCACATGGACGGATATCTTAGGGATATACTCATTCTAGGGTATACTTCACCCTATCTCTAATGAGCTACTTAATGTGTTATACTCCTGAGCTAAAGTTTCAACCTACAGCTCTGATGTCAAACAGAAATGTATTTGATAGAAACCAGCTCTACATCTCAAAGTGTAATGTCAAACATACATCCATACAAGTCTGTTTCAGGTTCGAACAGAACCGAATGCACTTCCAAAGAAGCCCTTGCAAATCCGGATAATCCCTAATCACGTCCGGACTTCCCATCACAAAAGGGCGATCAAATCTCTATACAAGGGATCAGCCGGTGCGGAGACATTCGGTGAGTTATCCTTTTGCTTTCGGAAATATCTAGTCTTCACCATTGTTCTTCAAATGATGTCCATAACGTCGTATCATTGTTCGGAATGGGTTATATGACACAAGGTCTTCTCCTGGCTAAACCGAATAATGAGCGCCTATATTTAAAAACATATGGACATTGGGATTTCAGTAAAGTCACAACTTAAAATCCAAAAACCTTTCTTCAAATAGTTTAAGCAAATTACCATTTACAAATCTTTTAACAAAAAGATGCACTTCACAAAGTTCACCAATATTTCATAAAGATTCATTCACAGCTTTTCAAAACAATTTCCTTTTCAAATTGTATTGTCTCATCTAATTATTAAACCAAAGTCTCAATTTATAGCTTTTAAAAATATTTCAAAGATCCATTCTTAACTTTCAAAACAATTCCCATTTCAAATATTTTATAAAAGATACACCATTTAAAATCCTCTTTGATTTCAAAACAAAGTTTAACAATCTTTCACAAAGATTCATTCACAGCTTTTCAAAACAATTTATATCTCAAACTTGGAGTCTTTCAACACAAATTGGAAATCCTTTCTTTATATGAAAGCTATTGTTATTAGAAAACAAATAGTTTTCGTTTCGGAAAAATCTGATTACATTTATACAAGTTAAAGCCCTTCAAGTATAAAGCTTGTTTTAAATTCAAATTCCCCAAAACCATACTTTTAAATTGGTTTAGAATCCATATAAACACATTTATAACTTGTATAACCTTTTTAAACCATAATTTCCAAATACAGAATTTAATTTCAAATCTTCAATTCAAATTTAAATCAAACTATTTAAATTTCAAAACCTTATCAAGTTATACAAAATAACTTTTACCTTTAAAACTTCTTTTCAAAAGTTTTTCATATTAATCCAATTCCATTTCCAAAACCGTTTGGATTCAAAACTCAACTTTAAAACTATTTCAAAAATCTGTAACTTAACTAATTTCCTCGTGCAATCCATATTTGTGTGTGTATGGTGTAGTTCAGGGGTTTTACACAATAATGCAGCAACATCAATAATCACAGATTCAAGCACAGCAATTATAGATAAGCGGTATACTTCTATAACGCTTATCTTCCATTCACAGGTTCACAGATAACTCACAGATAAAATAAATTACATTCATCGCAGATAATTACGTTCATCACAGCTCAAATCAACATAATCCATATCACAAAGCAAAATACATCAAGGATATTAAACAATACAAGACATTCATTACAATCCAAACATTCATAATTAAGATTAATTAGTTATCTGATAAATTCAAATCAGATTGATCACTAATCCAGGTTAATTAACATTAATTAATCACAATCATCTTAATTAATTATCCTTTAATCATTTATTAATTAACCATTAATAATAAATTGATTAACCCTTAATTATGTAATTATTCTTTAAATTATTTATTCCCAAATTAATTACCTTGATTAACTAATCACACAATTTAATTATCCTTTAAATATTTAAGGAAGTAAAACTTTAATTAATCATCTTAATAAATTACATAATTAATTAACCCTTAATTATTAATCCTCAAATTAATTACCTTAATTAATTAATCACATAAACTAATTAATCTGTAATCTTTAATTAACCTTTAATTATCAAGTAATTAACCTTTAATTACCTTTAATCAATCATATTAATTAATTACTTAATTAACCTTTAATTAATTACATTAATTAGTTAATTCCATGATTAATAACTTTTAACTAATTAACTAATTATCCTCAAATTAATTTCCTTGATTAACTAATCACATAAATTAATTATCCTTAAATAAATTAAGTAATTAACCCATTAATCACTTCCTAATTCAAACTATATCTTATTTTGTTTTTAAAACCGTATGAATTTAATTACATAATTAAACTCATATGTAATTACTTTTAAAACAAATTTTAAAACATTTTAAATCTTTGGAAACACTTAGAAGTTAATTACAAAAAGTTTCCAATACATAATTATTTTTAAACAAAACAAATTTAAAGTTTTTAACTCTAAAACTTAATAATATTTTTATTTTCCTTCCATTTTAAAATCTGGTTAATCTAGTTCCCATAAACCCGAGAAAATTTGTCAAATACTCGAGCTAATTCCCGAGGGACTTATGATCATCTCACTGCTTCGAGTCTTTTCCTTGTTCTCACACACTCGAACCCGAGAAAACCCATCATCTCCTTCTTCCTTCTCTCAGTACTGATACAATGGGCAACTGGTGCACGTGCAGGATCAACTGATCGTGCTCTGACTATTGCCGTAACCTTCTTAATAAAGATTTCTTAATTCAAAACTCATACTTTTGATTGTGTTAAAACCATGTTATCTAGGATGTTAATCCCAAAACCAAAAAATATTAAGTTAGCAGAATCTATAGAAACCGTCTAATTCTACTCAATATCAATTCCCATATTCAACAAATACTATAGGTGGAATAACCATGAAATCACCTTTTAAATTCCACAAATAGCACGACTTCTCCCTTCGGGCTTTAACACCGAGTATAAGAAGATCGTCCCTAAAAAAAATCAAAGTTGTATTTAATTTAAATCTGGAACATTTATACTTAAATTGTTTCCGACATTTCGACACTATCTATCCCTCATCCACAGAAGAGGCTAGGTGAGCCAGGACACTAGGTTCTCCTGAACTCCTTAGTTTGAGAACCTCGCATCCTGATTTCATGAATGGAAAAATCCAGTCCACTCGTCGGCTTTTAGAGCCAAGATTAGACCACCTATTTATAATTGCTTTTCTTTTAACATTTATTTGAACTCTCTTAAATAAGAAACTCCAATCATTATTAAACTATTTAATTATCCATTTGAAAACATTTATAAAAGGTTAGGAAAAAATTGTTAAGTTTAAAGCTATATTTCAAAGGTTATAGAAAAGTGCCGCGGACAGTGCTGCAAAAAGTGCTTTTTTAAGCTACATTAATCAAAACGATTTTTTGTTATTATTTAAAAATTAATTTTTTATAACTAAATCACTTTTAAAATATTTAAAAAATTTATAAGATTTATTTCACATTTTGAAACAATTTTCAAACATCATTTTCAAAGAAATTTAGTTTTGGATTCCAAACAAAACCGCGATTTTTCCAAAAACTTGTTTTACTCATATTTCAAAAATCTACTTATCGAAATATCAATTTTTTTCTTTGTTTGAAAACTATGGATATAATAGTTTGGAAAATTCTTATCTCGAAAAATTCTAAGCTAAATTCCATTCTTTATACTCGTTTGACTTTTACGGTACGAAATCGCGAATTGCTGTTACGCGACACGCCTATTTTTGACTAAATTTTCAATTACTTTTCAAACTTCACCATAACACCTTCAAATGTTTTATAAACCATTTCAAAGTCAATTAAAGAGGTTTAACATTCCATATACACCATTTCATTAAATCCAGGAAAGTGATTCCCTTTGTGCTTATCGCCGTGTATTTCCGTGACTTGCATACATTTTCAACATTTATATGAAACAAACAAACTTTATGATGGAGATGCTCATGGCCTAGGTGGTGTAGGATGGTGGCCGTGGACTTTGGAGAACTAATTTTGAAGTGGATCGATATTATAAACTATTGTATACATTTTCCTCGTTTATTTGAGATATTTTTCCCTAACTTTTCTATAGTTTTTTCTATCAAAAAGAGGCCAATAGAAAGACTCTTAGAAAGCTTAAAAACAAGAGGAGGAAGAAGTGAAACGATATTAGAAATTTTGTGAGAAGAGGGGTGGTATTTATAGAAAAAGCCTTAGAATAAAATATTCAAATGCATAATTACCTAAATACTCCTAGCCCACACCCCTTAGCCCCTACACGCTCAGCTCCTCCCCTTCAAAGCCATGTGATGATGATATGAGGTGATGGTGTGGTACAATGAAGTGATGTTTTCTTTATGGTTAATTAAAGGTTAAGCTTTAGGAATTATTAAATCATTTTTGTAATATATATATATATATATATATATATATATATATATATATATATATGTATATATGTGTGTGTGTGTGTGTATATATGTATGTATATGTCATCATGTACATGTGATATATATATATATGTGTGTGTGTGTACATGTAGGTGCATAACTCTTCAAAAGTCCTTCAACAACTTTTGTTTCTTAAATCGTTGAAATCCGAGGAACCGATTTATCCGTCATATTTTCACTTATTTATCAACGTACATATATTTGTAAACAAAATTATAAATAAACTTCTTATCATTTTAAATTAATTATAATGATCAGATTTGAATTATAAAACCATATAAATTTACATTAACTCTTATTTACAAAAATTGTTATTATACCGATAAAGCGGTATTGATTTATTCTTATATTTTCAAATCATATATATATATATATATATATATAATTATTACAAATGATTTATTATCACTTTATAACTATTCAAAATGAATTATCATCATTTAAAATAAATATTTTGAATAATTAAAATAATTGCTAAATTATTAAATATTAGTTTAAATTCATAAATCTATATGATGCCATTAAATCGATATAAATTTTAAGGAAAATATTTTTTGTAAAAATTTATTCAAAACAAGATTATTATTTGTTATCACTTAAAACAATATTATTTGAATTATCAACCTTATGTTTGCATAAATTTAAAAATAAACACAATTTATCAAAGCAATAAAATGGCGGGTCGTTACATATTTTTCTTGCTTTGAATAATTAGGATAATAACAACCTCAAACCACTTACGTGTGTACGAGGCTCAGATTGGTCTATAGGTACGCTCTAAGTCGGATATCTAAAATGGCTATTTAAGATGATAATAACCTCAGACCGCTTACACATATACGAGATCTAGATTGGTCCCTCGACACCCTCTAAGTTGGATGTCTGAGATGGATGATAAGGGCTTCTTCTTGTTTTTTTTGATTCGAATGTTTTTCTTTATAAAAATCCACATTGAATGGATGATTGGTATTGTTCACTCTAAGTCCCATCCGAGTTGACAGGACCAGAGTGCAGGGTGCAAGTCCCCGCACCGGAGAGCGAGCGGATGTGCATGCACGCTCCCTAACCATAGAGCGAGCGGATTGATTTAAGCCCATTTCGAAGAGACAGGACCGAAGTGTAGGGTGCAAGCTCCCTAACCATAGAGCGAGTGGATGGACTTGTATGAAAAGTAAGTCCCCTTATTGGAAGGCGAGGGGATGGGCTTGCTTGATCGTTCAGTTCCTTTGCCAAAGAGCAAGCATACTTAGAAAGCACATGAAGAGATCGAACCCTAAATGGAATGCCAAATGATTCAAAGAAATCGCCTCCTAACTAAAATGCTAAACAATTTGGAGTAATCATCTCCTTAACTTAAATGATAAATGATTCAAAGAGATCGCATGCTAAATTGAATGTAAAACGATCCGGTGAGAACGATCCTTAGAACAAAAACATATTTAATCAAAGGATCTGAATGCCTTGTAATTGGAGTAAAATATATAAATTATGGATGAACATAGGATGGTTTTGATATGTGATGTGATAAATCCGAATGAAATCGGAATGATTATGATGTATGAACAATGCCCAAGCAAAAGCTGGAGTCCTTAGGTGTTATAGGTTTGGAACGACATGTGATTTGCAAGAGAATTCGAAGGAATTGGATGATTCACCAAGACTAAGATCAACGAATAACCGGAGAGTTCAACAATCTAAGACTGATTATTGGAACTTGTTCTTGAGCAATGCAAGCCTTACATTCATAAAGCATACTTAGGTGGGGTAAAAATGTTAACTCGCTTTTGAGCCAAAGCAGATTTCAAACTGGACTCAGAAGATCAAAATGAGAATTAAATGACTTGAAAATTGGCAAGCACACTTAAAAGGAACAAAGAAATCTCAGAGAAGTTTCGTCCCAAAATACACTAACTACACAAGTCGATATCGACCTGTTCATATCGGTGATAACATGTTTTTGCCCCTATATTTCTCCACTCCAACTCCATACAAGTTATTATCTATCTCTCCTATATGTGTCCAAATGATTTCCAAGGGTTTTGGATGACTATATCAAAAGTTGAAGAGTTAAAAACTTAAAAGGCGGAATAAATCAAGTGATGAAGGAACGACCATCATAATCAACCAACAACCGATGAAAACAACATGGGACGCCGCAAAAGAATTAAGAAACAAAATAGTTTGAAGCAATACTAACTAATGTAACATGTGAGCACCGACATGTTTAAGTCGGTATCGACATGTTTGGTTAATTTGAAAGATTCTAGAATTTGGCACGTGACTGCACGTCGATCTCTGAACTCTGCTCTAAGTGAACTTCTGACCCATCATGATTGTTTCTCTACAAATACCAGACTACCTGCAACTAAGGAGTGATCTTTTTTTCCCTGATATCTCTTCCTTAACATTTAGCTCTTCACCCTAGATCTGATCTCTCTGTCATTAGAGACTTCTCTCTTTCCTTCACTCTTATCCTCTACATATTAAAATCTTTAGAAACATCATTGTAAATATGAGATCCATGAGATTGTGGTTAGATCTAATATAATTATTTGTTATCTAGAGAGAGAACAACTAATAAAAAGACAGAAGTGGACATATGCCGGAGATGACATCGAACCACTATAAAAATTCTTGTGTGTTCTTTACTTTTCTGCTATCTTTTACTTGCTTGATCTAGGATTTCTACCGCTTTTAAATTTATTATAAAATAATTAGTACTTTCAACCAATTTTTTAGTGTTGATCCCTTTTTTGGGTTAACAATACATAATTATCTTTTATGTCATTATCATTAGTGTCTCCTTAATACAACCCTATTAACAATATTACATTCATATTCTTCTATGTGAAACTTAAATATATACACAAACATGATTGGACATATTCACATTCGAGATACTGACAAGTGCAAGTTTATTATAGCAAGTATCTGTAATGTTGTTTCTATCAACCTATAAATATGAATTAAGTATAAAAATTAATATATAAATAATATGTATGATTGAGCTGGCTTGGTCTGCAACGGGTGAAATATGTAGATTTAAGAAAGAAAAATCCTATTTTGGATCATATTCGTCCTATGAAGTCTAAAGGTTTGTATAGATTCAATCTAATTAATTAAAATAAAAAATTATTTAATTTTTCTAATTTAATTAATTAATGATATAATTAAAATATTTTATATAGTTTATGAGTACATCATCATATACTCGTATGTGCATAATGTCCACGTGAAACATAACATAGGGTATATATAATTAGGTTTATACACAAGTAGATGTTGGGATTTATGTCTAGTATGTATGAACTTTGCCCTTACATATATATTAATTTCCCGAATAAAATATTCATTATAAAATATGTGTAAATATATTTATATATGTATAATTTCTAAAATTGTATATAACAGTTATTTGTAAATATATTTAAAAATTATATAAAATTGACTACGTTTTAATTTTAAATTTCATGTTAAAAGTATTTGGTTTGACTTAGTAAACAAAATTCAAATTCAAAACTGTATCTATTATTTGAATTCAAAGTTACAAAATATCATGATTTTACTTAGTAATAATTTAAAATAATTTTAATATTTAAAAATCTAATTTGGCTTTGTAAACAAAATTCAAATTTGAAAAAGTTACAATTTGAATTAGTAATAATTAATATAACATTTACATATATTAAATAAAGTCAAAGCCAAAAATAGTTTTATTTAAAATTAGATATATATAATTATATTTATTAAATGATATGTGTATATAAATAGATACTTAATATATTTGTATGTATGTATTATGCATGTAAATATATATATATTATATATGTGTGTATTTCGGCATATCAATGGCCTGGTTCGGTCCGGGTATATTAAAACCCGGACCCGAGTACAATAATCAAAACCTGGGCCCGACCCGAACCTGTAGAGTATTTCAAAATTAATACACGAGCCTGACCTGTCAGGCTTTTCAAACCCATTGGGTAATACCAGCATACCGAACTCATAATATTTGTGTTAAAATCACACTTTAGACTTGTAATTTTTTTAAAATTTATACACAAACAATGTTAACGTACAAATTGGGCAATGATGTAATCAAGTTCATAACAAAAGTAAGCAAAAACATCTACATGAAAATAAACAAAATTGTAGATAAATAACATAAACACCTATGTTTTGATACTATGGAAAATTAATTATCGGGTCGGGCGCAAACTGGGCTGGGTTTAGATAAAACCATGCTCGACCCCGATAGCAACCAGGACGGGCCTGGGTATTTAGGGCAAAACCCATACCCATAATTAACAGGGCGAGTTTGGGCTGAGCTCGGGCTGAAATCCATGGTATTGACAAGCCTCTATGTGTGTGTATGTGAATATACAATATATCTATAAGTTTCAGTAATTTTTTATAAAAACCGAAAGCATTTTAAGAAAAATCATAACTAAATAAATATATCAATTTACATAAAATAATTTTAACTTTTTACATTAAAAAATTCAGGCGTTTTATTTTGCCAAAAGTATTTTAATAATAAAATTTTGTATATACTATTTTAAATTATTTTATTATACAAACAAATCATTTACTAATCAAAGTTTAAAATTAAATACAACAGTGATACATATTTAAAAATAGTTTAAACCCAAGGTAATATGTTGGATCTTAAGTTTTGATTGCTGACAAGAATTTCAAGTGACACTACGATTCATAAATTCTACGGCAACTACGAAGACCGGACTCAACGACTCGATGTATGGTTCATATGTACTACATATTTAGTCTAGAGTCAAGTACTACATATTTTAGAGTCAAGTCTAGTAGCTTTATCAAAATATTTTCTCAAGAATCATCACTCTCTCTCATATATTCACATGCATTGCATTCGATTTAAATATTGCCACTTTTTAACTCACTTGCACTCAGGCTTTAGAAAAAAAACAGTTCAGTCAACTGAACTGATTCCCTCAGCCAACTGAACTTATGTATAAATTTTTTTAAATTTACACGGACCAGTCACTTAAATTTGGTATTACAACCGGGCATTCTAGAGATCGTAACAACATCCAAGAATAAATGTCCATAAAGAGATCTAATAAAGGCAATAGGAAGAGGAAGAGCAATAAAGAAGAATCAAAGGAGCAAACAAACAAATGCTTCATGGCTAAACTCAGATCACAATCGGTATGCTTTGAATCCTTATATAAAGATATTTGGTTAGCACATGATGAATTATTAAAGGATTGTAAAATTTTGAATAACGCTAATAGAATTGCTTTAGCTAAATTAAAATATTATGAGCAAGAAATTTCCAATTTAAATGAGAAAAATAAATTTTTGGTAAAACAAACTAAATGTTTTAAAAATACCCTTGAAGAACTTGTTTTACAAAAAGATATCCTACAAAAGAAAATGAGCAGTTAGAAGATAAAACAATGATATTTTGGAGGAAATCAATGTTTTCCAAAATAAAAATACATTTTTGGAAAATTCTTTAAACAATTCTAGTTCTTTAATTTTATCTCTTGAAAAAGAGAATGAAGCTTTAATTAAAAAGAATTTAGAATTATCTAAAGAATGTGAGATTTTAAAAGTTAATAATAATATTTTGGTAAAAGAAGTTTGTGACTCTAAAACAAATTTTGAAAGATTAAATACAAAAAACATAAATTTTAACAAAGGCAAAGATATCTTATCTTCCTTAGCTACAAATTCAAAAGCACACAATGATAAAAGCGATTTAGGCTATAAACAAGCTAAAACTAAAAATAGTACTAGATATGCATTCTTGTATACTAATTTTAATGTTAGTACTAGTAACAAAGATAGCTCTAAAACCACTTACAATCATAATAGTACTTTGTTTAGAAATGATAGAAATCATTTTTTCAAGTACTAAGCTAATGACCAATAGTATTAAGATATGGATTCCGGCTAATATGATTGATCATGATAAACAACTTTATATTAGCAACTATTATAAGTGTAACAACTCGTCTTTCATTCCACAGAAAGACGCATCATTATAAAGAAAGAAAGGGATAGAAAAATAGAAAAGAAAGAACTAAACAATATCAGAATCTCACAGCAGAACGAATAAAATATATTAATCACATAGTATACAACATCGATCAGTGTTACATAACTTCATACATCACAAATTAGACAGTTTTAAAACCTGTCTATCATACAACTCAAGACACAACATAGATCTCAACATAGCAGAACACTATATATCTACAAACGCTGAAGCCTTCTACTCCATATCTGCTCTAGAATTCATCAAGCTAACCAGAATCCCTGGGCTACTCGTAAAAAATTTGAGTACCCAAGAGTTTAATAAATCAGAAAATAAACTCTGGGTCAGAATGGGTCTGGTGTGAGTAAACGGGTTAAATTTGCTTAACTTTGAAAACCTTTGAAAACCAAAGGTGTCTCGTAAGACTTTCCACACATAAACATGGAAAAGTTTTTACCTTACAAAACCAAAACATTTGATAGGAAATTCCTATAATAGGGTCTAGGGTTTTCAGTTAACAGAAATTGTTACATTCATTAAATTCCAGCTACTAGCCACAAAGTGGGTTATACAATCAAAACCATAAAGGCACGTAGGAAAAATGGGTTTCCATCAATGGCAGGGATACTGGGGTACCGCCCATCATAGTACGCGGCTTAGATCACTGTACCGAGGATCCCCCCGATCCCCTGCAACACAAGGCCGGAACCATCCCTTACTGGATAGTCCCGAACAAGACAATCCCGTAGTTGGCACGACCAACCACACACTAAGCCGAATAAAAAGGGACCTATGGACAGGGGAAAATCTCGTCCTACTTAGGCGTGAGCCACTTAGCCTTGCTGCACCTCCCCTATTTTAGCCATTCCCGATTGATGAGGCTTGAGGCTGCGATTACCTTTTAGAACACATGTCTTGGAAGGCTCATTGTCCTCCATTGACGATGTTCTGAAAGCATTCATCCATACAAGTTCATTCCGGGTTCGAACGAAACCGAATGCACTATTCTGTTACACTCATTTTGGAATCACCCTCAGATTTAATGACAATATCCCCTGCACTCTGAATCTTCGTCTCGAATCTGAAAGCACTATCTCCGTCAAACTCATTTTGGAACCACCCTCAGATTTTTAGTGACGAATAGTTCTTACACTTTGAGTCTCCATCTCGATATTCACTTGAGATATCATGACCTATCGTTTAATTTGGATCGATGTGGTTTTTTGATTTCCAAATTTGGAAATCCGATCTCGGTCTCATCGAAATGAAAAACGCCATTTTAAAGTCCAAGTTGTTTAAGTTTAAACAATTCAATTTATTATCTATATTCACACAGATAAATAATTCACCTTGTCACATTATATATAATCCATATAATCATAATTCAACCAAAGCATCTCATACAAAGCAACCCATATCACACATTAGAGATATTACTGAAAGTCTATATGAGTGGATCGTATATGATATATATATATGCAGGTATGAACAACTAACTATATAATATAACTTGATAGATAATAATAGCAAAGTAAATTAAAATAATCACACCAAGATTTTATACTGGTTCGGACCTCCCGTCCTACGTCCAGTCCCGAAGCTCCTCTTCGGAATTTCCTTTCAACTAACCCTACTTGATCCGGAGGAACAGGTTTACAATAGCAGAGTTTCTTTGTCAAGAATGTGTTCTATAACACGGATGTTGACTATTGAGTACAAGTGCTTCCAATATATATATCTATCTAGAGAATATTGAATGAGGAGTTCTGAATATATGGAAGAGTTAAATACAAGTAGTTGATTGCTAGAGAACAGGTATAAATCAGAGTATAGGAATTAAGAGCATAAGTAAGTAGAGGTGAAGATTCTCTTTGCATTCCTGATGCTATTTATAATGATGAAGAGTTTTCTTGTATAGTTGCATCTGTTGTAATCTCTCTAAAGTCGCTTCTGATGGCGATGAAGAGTTACAACAAAGAGAAGCGGATGTGTCCTTTCGAATGTGACAGTTGGTCTTTGAAATTACTCAGTCGAGTTCAAAATCAGACGTCTGGAGGAATGTTTCAGACGTCTGGTCTTCATATTTTTTTATGTTTGGTTGCTATTCAGGCGTCTGATTGTATTATCAAACGTCTGTTTCCTTCTGAGTTGTGTACCAGAGAGTTTAAGCAGACGTTTGAGCATATTAACCAGACATCAGATTCTGTCTGATTTGCAAACCAGAGGACACATTCAGACGTCTGGCTAGTGCACTCGGACGTCTGAAAATGTGCATGTTGCTTTATTTGTGTCTGCGCCACTCCTTTTCAACTTCTACTCATTTGATGTCTTTTGATACTTCTCTTGAGTCTCGTTTTTGTCTCTTTGGTGATGTTACTCTATCATCTACCTGTAAATATAGATACATATGTGCATTCAATTTTCATTGTATAGTTGTTATCATCGAAAACATAGAATTAACTTCCTAACAATCTCCCCCTTTTTGATGATGACAACTATTCAATGTACTTATATATAGATTAGAAATCTCCCTCTGAATATGTGCTTATTTTTATTGTTTTATGATTATACTTATATTTCTCCCTCTTTGACATTATCAAAAAAAAATGTAATAATTAAGCCAATCGTCAAAAAGGAAAATTTTCATTAATAGCAGGAAGGAGTTACATTCAAGGATTGTACAAAAATACAAACAACTACAATTCCTAAATTTTAGAGTTCCTTTGGAGAAGCTTGATTTGGATCACCTTCCTTTGGTGAAGCTTGATTTGTATCATCTTCCTTTGGTTCTTCTTTTTCAGAAGTGCTAGCCTTTGAAGGAGATGTCAAAGCTTCCTTTGGAGGTTCATCCTCAAATAATTTGGAATGGTTTGCAGGAGGAGAAGGTACAGGGGTTGCCCAATCCTCAGAGGGTGGTGTTGGACCACGAACTCGTTGTAAAATTTCTTTAAGAACCGATAAAACAGTCGAAAGAGATTCTTCAACTGTGGCTAGTCGTGTAGCAAATGAACTTTCAAATTTGTCAATTCTCCTAGCCGAAAATTTTTGATTTTGGGATAATGTATGTTGGTTTCGAAGTGTGAGATCTCGAATACTTTCATTTAGATTTGTTTCCAATCGAGTCTCTATAATTTCGTCCTGTCCCGGATAATCAAATGGTGCGGGAGGAGAAGGAGTGACTTCTCGATGTTGTTCTTCCTCTTGGGACGGATCAATGTATGGCTGAGGAGGAGGCTCAACTCTTCTAGATTGATGATTATGCGTCCAATCTTCGAAGGACATAATATCTGGAGAAATTTCTGGTATGTGCAACAAAGAAAAGAATTTTGTGGAAGCATATTTTTGCGAAATTTCTTCGAACGTCGATAGATAGGAAGGAATATTATATGCACGAAGAAATCTCATAATATAGGTAGGGTAAATGATCGATGGCCTTGAGCGAGTCCAAAAGTGTTTGAGCTCGTCGAAGATGAATTTTGCCCAATTTACCCGAGTTCCACTAAAGAAAGCATACAGAGCTTTGTGCTCCAATTCCGTTATTTGCTCGTGACTCCCCATACGTGGAACCACTGTATTTATTATCATTCTTGTCAGGAGTCGGGATTTTGGATGTAAATATTTTGAAGTGAATTTCGGCATTTCGTCCTCCCATATTTGATGAGTAATACTATTCCGTGGCTTAAAACGCATATTCGGAATGTTGTGCAAATCCTCCCCGGTGTCGGAGCATCCTAAGGTTCTGGCTATTAAACCCGGAGTTAATCAAATAGTATTCCCATAAACGCTTGACCATAGCCAGTTGTCCTCATCTTCGGTATTCCAAACTGAAGTACTATCTAGATTGGCGTAGAATAAAAATATAGCTAACTGATCTATTTGAACATCATTAGGAGTAAACGAGATTAGGGTTTCCAAACCAGCATTTTCACAAAGTTCATCTAAATCATACATGGGGAATTTAAGAAGATTATAGAATGGTCCTGTATGAAGTTTCTTCTTTTGAATATCTTCATACCTTTTTATAGAATGGGGAGCTTTATTCATCCACCGTTCGATTTGGTCGTCGGAGCAAACTTGGGGAATTGAAGATGAGGTGGGTTGATCTTGCTTTATTTTCGTCATTTTAGGATTCTTAGTGCGAGGAGGCATCTTGATTATATTTTCTATAAGATAATGTTTGGGTACGAAAATTGACGTTGAGAAAATCGAAGGATGTAATAATTTTGGGATAAAAGAATAAAAATGACGTTATCGGCTTGAATTTAAATGGTCGATTGGGAATCAGGCGTCTGGATCAAAAATCAGATGTCTGGTTTGCCCTAATTTTTGTTCAGAATATAAAATTAGACGTCTGCTTTTTGATCGAGACGTCTGCTTTTGAGCACGGTTATGAAATTGTAGATGCGGAGAGATTTTTCAGACGTCTGGAATTAAAAACAGATGTTTGTTTTGGTTAAATTTCGATACAGAGAACTAAGGCAGACGTCTGGATCTTATTTTAGACGTCTGAAATGTTCTGAATTTTATTTGTAGAAGATAGAACAACAATTCAGACGTCTGGAGGATATATCAGACGTCTGACATATGCACATTTCTTAGACATATATCAGCGTATCAGACGTCTGAAGACCATAGTCAGACGTCTGAAATAAGCAGTTTCGCTATAAATAGCCTAAAAGTTGATGGTTTCACTTATTTTTTGAATGTTGATAACAAATATCTTTATTGTTGTAAAAAATACATAAGCATAGATATATACAATAATCAATATGATTTATTTAGATAGAGATGGATTTTTAGGATTTCCTGACTCATTATTATTCCATGGTCTAAGTGGAGACCATATATTTCCACGTTCGTGGGTCCGTGGAGAGTCAGAATATCATCTTGGTGAGGGATCTTGAGGAATACGATACGAAGAAGATGGATCCAATGAACTACAAGATTTTGGTAGCGGTTCATGAACATATTTCTTTTGTGACGAACAAAATTTCATCGCCACTTGCTCTAGAAAGCTTAGCCTTCGTGCCGTAACTTTTTGTTCGAAATAAAGTTCTCGTTGAAGATCCATCTATTGTTTTTGGTAATGATGAATTTCATCAATTTTCTCCTTTGTGTTAGGATAAATAAACAGGGATCTTTTAGTTTTCTTATTATCTAGAGTAAAACCCATACGATACGAGGACCACTTATTTGTTGGCTCTTGCTTTGGTGTACGCGTCGGAAGTTGTTGTGGTGTGTCAACCGAGCTGTCCGTCGATGGTGTGGAGATCGAGATAGATATATAGGAGTCCTTAGAAGACATTTTTTACTAATTTGTTTTTTAAGAAATTGATTGTTTGTATATAGTTGTTATGTAACTATGTATATATATATGCTGAAAACCTTATTTATAGAACAACTTTTTCCTAAAAATTTAATGGGTTCAGAAATTAATAAATAGAATTTGTGGTAAGAAAGAAGATAACTAAATTTAGTCTTTAAATGAAATTATTAACTAACTATTTCTAAGGGAGAATATAATGGAGTGAACAAATACCTAAACTTCGTCGGAGTTTAGTGAAAGTGTGTTCATTTAATGGTTTTGTGAAAATGTCGGCTACCTGATTTTCGGTATTTATGTATTCTAAAGAAATAGTTCCTTTTTCAACATTTTCTCGTAGAAAATGATGTCGTGTATCTATATGTTTGGTTCGTGAGTGGGTAACAGGGTTTTTTGATAAATTTATAGCACTTGTGTTATCACAATATATTGGAGATTTGTTGATAATTTTACCAAAATCCGTTAGTGTTTGTTGCATGTATATTACTTGCGCACATGCTAGAGCGGCGGAGATGTATTCGGCTTCGCAAGTAGATAGAGAAACACAATTTTGCTTTTTACTAAACCATGAAACTAAAGATTGTCCGATAAAATGACAAGTTTCACTAGTACTCTTACGATCTGTTCTACATCCACCGAAATCCACATCGCTATATGAAACTAGTTCAAACGATTATCCTTTAGGGTAAAACAAACCATAATCTCTAGTACTAGATAGATAACGTAAAATACGCTCAACAGCTCTTAGATGTGATTCTTTTGGTTGTGCTTGAAATCGGGCACAAAGACATACACTCATCATAATATCGGGTCGACTGGCCGTTAAATAAAGTAAAAGAACCAATCATGCTTTGATATAACTTTTCGTCAAAATCTTTTCCATTTTCATCTTTTCTAAGTGAACATTGGTGCTCATTAGTGTTGGTTTGCTTGATGTTTTATCCATTTCAATTCGTCGTAATAAATCGTTACAATATTTTTCTTGGTGAATAAAGATTCCATTTTCGAGTTGTTTTATTTGTAAACCTAAGAAGAAATTTAATTCTCCCATGTATGACATTTCAAATTCATTTTTCATAATATTAGAAAATTGATTACATAGTTTTTCGTTGGTTGAACCAAATATGATATCATCAACATAAATTTGTACAACCAAAATATCATTATTTTCTCTTTTAATAAATAAAGTTGTATCTATTTTTCCTATATGAAAACCAGATGTTATTAAGTGATTTTTAAGACGTTCGTACCATGCACGAGATGCTTGTTTTAATCCATATAGTGCTTTATGTAATTTAAAAACATGATCAAGATATTTCTCATGAACAAATAGTGGTGGTTGTTCGACGTATACATTTTCTTAATAAAACCATTCAAAAAGGCACTTTTGACATCCATTTGAAATAGTTTAAAATTGTTATGAGTTGCAAAGGCGAGTAATATACGAATGGCTTCTAATCTTGCTACTGGAGCAAACATTTCATCGTAATCTATGCCTTCTTCTTGATTATAGCCTTGAGCAACTAAACGTGCTTTATTTCTAATAATATTTCCATTCTCGTCTGCTTTGTTTTTAAATACCCATTTTGTTCCTATTACCAATTGATCTTCAGGTCTTGGTACTAATTCCCATACGTTATTACGTTCAAATTGATTTAATTCTTCTTGCATAGCTATTATCCAAAAATTATCATTTGAGGCTTCTATATAATTCTTTGGTTCAAAGTTTGATACATACGCTATATGGCTTATTTGATTGAGTTGATTTCAAGTAACTCTTGAGTTAAGATCTCCAATAATATTATCTATTGGGTGATTCTTAAGAATTCTAGGAGATGATATCAAGGTGTTATTTTGCAAATTTGTCCCAATATTTATAGAATTTGATGAATTTGGTAGTGGAATAGTTTCTTCTTCTTCATTTGTATGGCGATTGAAAGGATTTTCGTCGAACGAGACATGTAAGCTTTCTTCAATAGTATTATTTCTTTTATTAAAAATTCTATATGCCTTGCTACGATCTGAATATCCAACAAAAACACCTTCATCGGCTTTTGGATCAAATTTTCCTAAATTATCTTTTGTATTTAATATAAAACATTTTGAACCAAAAGTTTTAAAGTATGATACTTTAGGTTTTTTACCAAAAAATATTTCAAAACAAGTTTGTTTAGTCATGGGGCGAATAGTTACTCGATTTAATGCATAACAAGATGTTGCAATAGCTTCAGCCCAAAAGTGTTTTGGTAATCCACTACTATTTAGTAATGTTCGTGCACATTCTTGTAATGTACGATTTTTTCTTTCTACGACACCATTTTGCTAAGGTGTACGAGGAAAAGAAAAATTATGAGTTATTCCTTTCTTATTGCAAAAGTTTGTAAATAAATCATTTTCGAACTCTCCTCCATGATCACTTCTAATATTTTTAATTTTCAAATTCATTTGAGTTTTAATTCTTTTAGCAAATATTTTAAAAATACCAAAAGTATCGCTTTTATGTTTTGAAAATAAAGTCCATGTATATCTCGAAAAATCATTGACTATTACGAACACATATTTGTTGTGATTTAAAGATCTTATTTGCATTGGACCAAATAAATCTAAATGTAATAATTCTAATGGTTGTTTTGTAGAAATATTATTTTTAGATTTAAACGAGCTTTCTTTAGTTTTCCAATTTGACAATCGTCACATAAGTTTTCTACTTTATAATTCATTTTAGGTAATCCTCTTACCAACTCATATTTTGCTAACTTATTAATATTCTTAAAATTGATATGACAAAATCGTTTATGCCATAACCATGGATCATCATGTTTGGCGGTTAAACATAAATTTGAATTTTTATTTATATTCATGTTTAATACATAAATATTTTTTTCTAAAACCTTTAAAAATGAGTTATTTGTTATTATCTAAAATATTACATCTATCTTTTTCAAAATTTATTTGAAAACCTTTATCACATAATTGACTAATGCTTAGCAAGTTGTACTTTAAATTTTCTACTAATAAAACATTTGTAATAATAGGAGAGTTAGATATACTAGAGTTGATAACTTCTCCAATACCTATAACATATCCTTTTGAATTGTCTCCAAAGGTTACCGTTCCACCATCGATGTATGTTACATTTGATAACATTTTTGAATTTCTGGTCATATGCTTGGAGCAACCGCTATCTAGTATCCATTTCTCCTTATTTTTTATTTTGGGTACCTGCAAAGTAAAAAATGTTTTAATTGGTACCCATATATTTTATTAGGGTCCTAATTGTTAGAGGAAGGTAGCCATACCCAAGATGATTTGGTACCTTTATAAATATAATTTTTATTATAGACTACATTCTCTAAGTAATTATTAATATGCTTTTGTCTAATCAAATTATTATTTGTTTTAGGAATCCAAATTTTCATATTATTGATATTCAATTTAGTCTTAGACAAACTTCTAGTTTTTATATGCCTACTATTTTTAGCATTATTTCCTTTTTGTTTAAAATTTTTTTTGAATCCTATTCCATTTCTATTACCTGATGGTTTTGAAGTTTTGATAAGATTCTCCAAATCTTGTGTTCCTTTATTAAATTTTGACACCTTATTGGTAATTTTATCTAATTTTTCTCTTAACTCTATATTTTCAATTTTCAATAATTCAATACTATTTTTAAAATCAATATTTTCTTTTAACAAATTTTCTTTTACTATAGAAATATTCTCACTTTCTATCATATTATTTTTGATTTTTTCTTGAGATATTTCAAGTTCCTCTTCTAGAATAATTTTTTCATCTTTCAACATTCCTGCCTCAAGTTCTAATCTATTTATTTTGACTATATATTATTTGTTCAATTTTTTTATTTGTCTAAATTTTTCGTCTAGTTCCATGCTAAGTTCTAGTAGTTCATCATAGCTAAGTTCAGGGCATACCTCTTGAGTTTGTTCCATAAAACACACATTAGCTTGTTCTCCGTCACTATCGCTATCACTTTCAGAAGATGAAGAGTCCGAGTCATCCCAAGTTACTTTGAAAGGCTTTTTCTTCTTGAATTTTTGAATTTTGTTATTCTTTTTATCATTATTGAGTTTAGGACAATCCTTCTTCATATGTCCGTATTGATCACATTCATAGCACTTGATTTGAGATAGGTTTGTTGTGTTGGACTTCCCTTCTTTTTGAAATTTTGTCATTTTTCTAAATTTCTTGAATCTATTATAATTCTTGGCAATAAAAAATGTTTCTTCTTCATCTAAAACAGAGTCATCATTTTTTGTTGTTGGAAATGCTATATTCTTTTTCTCCGAATTTAGTTCTTTTCGTGCCTGCAAGTTAGCTTCAAAGGACATTAAATTTCCTATCAACTCTTCAACTTTGAGAGTAGAAAGATCATTAGCTTCTTCTATAGCTAAAACCTTCCTTTCCCAATCTGACGTCAAAGAGTTGAGTATTTGAGATATTAAATCAAAATCAGTGAATTTAACTTCTAATGCCATAAGATCATGTTGGATAGTTTGAAATCTAGAATACATGTCAACAATAGTTTCATTTTGCTTCATTTTGAATGAAGAAAATTGGTTTTGCAAAATCGAAATCTTAGTTTGTTTGACCTTTGTTGTACCTTCATGTGTAATTTGTAAGGTATGCCAAATATCAAATGTAGTGGTGCATAACATGACACGTGAAAATTCATTTTTGTCTAAAGAACAAAATAAAACGTTCATAGCTTTAGCATTATTTGATGCTAAGGTCTTTTGTGCATCGGTCCAAGTGTTCATGGCAGTAGCAGGTGCTTCATATCTATCTTGTGTGGCTGACCAAATTTCAAGACCATTAGCTTCCATAAAAATTCGCATACGTGTTGACCAATATGCATAGTTAGATCCATTAAAAAGTGGGGGTCGTGCAGTCGATTGTCCTTCTTGAAAAATACTTGCCATATTAAAGTGATTCAAAAAATGTGATACTGTTATTTGATCAAAACCCTGCTCTGATACCAATTGAAAGTCTATATGAGTGGATCGTATATGATATATACATATATACATATATACATACATACATATATATATATATATGCAAGTATGAACAACTAACTATATAGTATAACTTGATAGATAATAATAGCAAAGTAAATTAAAATAATCACACCAAGATTTTCGCCTGGTTCGGACCTCCCGTCCTACGTCCAGTCCCGAAGCTCCTCTTCAGAATTTCCTTTCAACTAACCCTCACTTGACCCAGAGGAACATGTTTACAATAGCAGAGTTTCTTTTTCAAGAATGTGTTCTATAACACGGATGTTTACTATTGAGTACAAGTGCTTCCTATATATATATATATATATATATAGATATATATAGAATATTGAATGAGGAGTTCTGAATATATGGAAGAGTTAAATACAAGTAGTTGATTGCTAGAGAACGGGTATAAATCGGAGTATAGGAATTAAGAGCATAAGTAAGTAGAGGTGAAGATTCTCTTTGCATTCCTGATGCTATTTATAATGATGAAGAGTTTTCTTGTATAGTTGCATCTGTTGTAATATCTCTAAAGTTGCTTCTAACGGTGATGAAGAGTTGCAGCAAAGAGAAGCGGATGTGTCCTTTCGAATGTGACAGTTGGTCTTTGAAATTACTCAGTCGAGTTCAAAATCAGACGTCTGGAGGAATGTTTCATACGTCTGGTCTTCATATATTTTTTGTGTCTGGTTGCTATTCAGACGTCTAAGTTTATTATCAGACTTCTGTTTCCTTCTGAGTTGTGAACCGGAGAGTTTAACCAGACGTCTGAGCATATTAACCAGACGTCTGATTCTGTCTAATTTGCAAACCAGAGGAAACATTCAGACGTTTGGCTAGTGCACTCAGACATCTGAAAATGTGCATGTTGCTTTATTTGTGTCTGTGCCACTCCTTTTCAACTTCTACCGATTTTAAGTCTTTTGATACTTCTCTTAAGTCTTGTTTTTGTCTCTTTGGCGATGTTACTCTATCATCTACCTGTAAATATAGATACATATGTACATTCGATTTCCATTGTATAGTTGTTATCATCGAAACCATATAATTGATTTCCTAACAATTACGTACTCCAAGGCATTCAATATCATTCAATCATCCATAAGCAAGATTAATCAACCACACCATCCCTAATTTATTTAATGAACCACCAATGAAATAAATTAATTACTTAATTACTTTTAAATCCTGCTCATTTAACATTAACTAATTATATCCCAATTAATAATCATCCCTTAATTATCCATCTTAATTAATCACCCTTGATTAATTATTCTTTAATTACATTAAGTAATTAGCCTTTAGTTGATTACACAAATTAATTTCCTTAATCATTTACAGTAATTATCCTTTAATTACTCTCATTAATTACATTAATTAATGATCCTCTAATTAATTAATTAACTATAATTAATTACATTAATCCTTAATTAATTACATGAATCCTCAATTAATTACATTAATTAATTATACTTTCATTAATCACTTTCCTTTAATTAACCTTAATTAATTACAAACAGCAATTAACCATCATGTAAATACTTACCTTAATTAATTAACACCTTAATGAATTATATTAATCCTTAAAGTAATTAATCCTTAATTACTTCCACTAAGAAATTTCTTTAATTACTTTCCATTAAGTAATTTCCCCTTTAATTAATTACATCCAGTAATTACCCATTAATTACTTACACTAAGTAATTACACTTCATTAAGTAATTTTACTTAATCAATCATCAAGTGAATATCTTTAGTTAATTAAACTAGTTAATTAACTTAAATTAATCACATTTAATTAATTACATTGAGTAGTTAATCCCTTTAATTACTTCCACTAAGTAATTACTCTTTAATTAATTACCTTTAATTACTTAGATTAATTAACCCTTAATTAAGGAATTAACTATTCTTAATTAATTAAACAACTAATTATCTTGAATTAATAACATTAATTAATCATCTTAGTTAATTAAGTATTTACACTTTAATTACTTTTATTAACTAAGACTCTAATTAATTAAGATAACCATTTACCTTAATTAAATACTTATTTAAATTAAATTAAATGCTTGAAATACAACATCATTTAGAGAATTCTTTGATTAATTAAAGTTAATCACTCTTTCTTTAACCACATCTTAATTTCAAACATCATCTTATTACCTTTAAAAACACTTAGGAATTTAATTTCAAAATTAATATAATTACTATAAACAAAACAATCTCAAACAACTTACATCTTTAAAGACTTTTTTAATTACTTTGAAACTTAGTTTCTATTTCTTTGGAAATCTATTCATTTTAAATATTCTTTAAACTAGGCTAAACATTCTTTGAAAACTAAATTTATTTTTAGTAACTTAAAAATAAATTTTAAAACTAGTCATTCTTATGAAAACTAAATTTATTTTTAATACTTAAAAATAAATTTTAAAACTTGTTGAAACATTTTACTTTGAAATCTGATAAATACTTAAACCTAGAAAACATATTTCTGTTTGCTTTTTAATTTGTATTTCTTATGTTTTTATAAAACATTTCATATTTTTCTTTACTTAACTTGATTTTCCATTTTTAAAACATGATCATTACTTCAAAAAACATGTTCTTTCTTTGTTTTCAAATTTGGATTCTGTTTCTACTTGAATTTAAAAACCTGTACAAGTTTTTATTACAAAAATTAAAATCTGCAACAAGATGAAAAACAACTCGAGCCTAACACGACTCTTCCCCCGAGCAGAACACAAGGCACTTGCAAAACCTCCTGCTTCGAGTCAATCACGAAATCTACTCGAGAAAAATCTCGCTCTACCTGAAGCCTTCATTCACACCATATCTGATGTGCACGGGTGCACGGTGCACAACCCTCCGACCACTTCTGGCCATCACCCAGACCATCGATAGTTCAACGCTGACCTTGCCTACCCATACATCCACCATGACGATGATTTCGTCAGCGAATCAAAATCGAACCCAAAATCGACCAAACTTAGAATAACGTCGATCAAAAAACTACCCTTCATCGTCGATCCTAACCTCGATGAACCCCGCCGTCATCACCGCAGATTCGCCTCGACCTCTAGCTCCGACTCCCCACCTCGCGATCGCCTCTGAATCACCCTAGTCGTTGCCATCGCCTCGAATACACGGCCTACCCAAACAGGCAAAAAAACCGTACTCCTCCCTTCCCTGGCCACCACGGCCAAAGACAAATACCTTCACTAATTTTCCCGTGATCGCCCACTCTCAAGCTACCTTCGACAATGATCACGACAACAACCTCCGAGCCGATCGTCGAATTTTGACGATGAAACAAAATCTGATCACCCTCAATTATCTCACCGAATACAAGCTTAAAAATCATGATTTATATATTAAAATTCATCATTTTGCATAACGTTTCAGTTTGTATAATCAAGAATTGAAATTATCATTTTCGATTTTTGTCCCATTTTTGAATCTCACTATTGTTCATAAAATTTTGAGATAGATACTTAATATAAATTCCAGTACTCATTTTTTAAATTAACATTATCCTGTTATGGATCTTTTTCTTTTAAACATCATGGTCTAAAATCAGTACATTTGAGAGATATGAATTTTGTTGAGGAAGAAGTCTTTGTAAATACAACAGAGAAGTTAACATTAGACATATACACAGACATTTCATATATATACATACATTCCAATCCAACATTCATGCAATAGTATATACTATGTTACTACAATATTTCATCACATGCATCAAGTTAAATCTTAGATTTAAACTGTTTATAAAGAAAAAGGTTTACTCACAGGATAGTGAAACAGAGGGCAGGCTTCAGGTTTTAAATCTGGAACTTGATTGCCTGAGTTTGATTTATTCTTGACTTTGTTTTACTAGTTGAGTTGAATCTGCTTGCAAGCTTTTCTCATGTTGTAGATGAAATAGATGAAGTTGATATTCCTGTTTTAATTTGAATTTGCTTGAAGCTGCTTTGCTTAAATCTTGAAACTGTTAAAGCTTTTAGTTTTGATTTTCTTTTGAAATTAGGTTTTCAGTTTTCTTTAGTTTTGAAGATGAAAGAAGATTGAGAGGAAGAAGATGTTTTGATCTGAAAATAAAAATGATCAGGTTTCTCCAATGTTTATTTTTATAATTTAATCTTAAGAGAAAGAATGAACGTTGACACTTGTTAACTACAAGTGGTCCTTTGCTTGCAAATGTATTTGCATGAATGCATTAATTTACAAATGTCTAAAGCTTGTCTTATGTATTTACAAATGTTTAAAACCATTTTTAAATTAATTACACAAGTAGTTATATTTATATTTATATGTTATGTTTATATTAATTAATGTTTATGGTTTAAACTTATACATGTATTTATAAACCATGTTCATGTGTAATTTAAAGAAAGAATATTAAAAGCAAAAGAAATGAACCAAAATTTAAATCTTATTTTTAACTCAAGCTAAAATATTTTTGATTAACATATATATTGATTTTTAAAATATAGAATTAATTTTAACTAGATTTGAAAATTATTAACTTGAATTTTAAAACAATCTTCCAGTCACAATATATGTACACACACACACACACACACACACACACACACACACACATATATATATATATATCATTGGACAACATATCTTTTACCAAAACCAAAAACTTCCTATTTAAAACACACACACACACATATATATATATTATAAACAGAATACATTTTTATTAGTTTTGAAAAAGATAAATTCTGCCAAATTAAATATTTATTAGCTTTTAAAAAAAATAAACTTGCCAATTTAAATGATTATAAAAGAAAAGTTTCAAGCCAATTTAATTATTAATAAAGATTATTAAATTGATATTGCTCAAAATTCCGGGTCATCACAATAAGAATGTGATTTGTAATGAAAACTATATCTATAAAGGTTCAACCACACCCAAATGGGTATGGTTTCCTAAAAATTAGAAAATTATAAGAAGCTTGGGTATCGTATGCTTTAAATTTAAATTTTTTGATACCTTAGATTGTAAATACTAGTTATTTTTAAAATTGTTTCACTATTTTAGAGGGCACAACCACACCTATTTTGGTAAGGTTTTCATCCTATGATTAACCGTTGGACCCCTAACATAGTAAGGGGGTACCAAAATGATTTTTATTGCAGGTACTTGGAGAAACAAAAGGAAATTTATAGATTTTGAAATTTCAAAGGATGTTCCATATATTTAATTGAATTATGTCATCATATAAACTCTCCTTTTTGTCGATGACAAAATGGGAGAAAGATATTGCTCTAACACTATTTGCAATAGGAATAAAAGCACAAATTCAGGGAGAGAAACTGAATGATAAGGCTAGCGTATGTTCAGGGGGAGATATAGAACAAAAAGGCACGAAGCAACATTATCGAGATTCATTCATATCAAATGGAGTTGTCATCATCAAAAAGGGGAGAATGTTGGATCTTAAGTTTTGATTACTGACAAGAATTTCAAGCGACACAACGATTCATGAATCTATGACAACTACGAAGACTGGACTCAGTGACTCGACTGATGGTTCATATATGTTATATATTTAATCTAGAGTCAAGTATTGCATATTTTAGAGTCAAGTTTAGTTTCTTTGTCAAAATCTTTCCTCAAGAATCATCACTCTTTCTCATATATTCACATGCATTGCATTCGATTTGAATATTGCCACTTCTTAACTCACCTGCACTCAGGCTTCAGAGAAGACATGGTTCAATCGACTGAACTGATGCCCTCAGCTGACTGAACCTGTGCATAATTTTTTTAAATTTACAAGAACCAGTTGCTTTCTTGATATACATAGATCATATATTAAAAATAAAACTAATATAAATACGATATGCAATGACATATTTGGAAGGTGATATAATAGACATATTACACAACAATCATTGTACAATTAGCTTTAAATTTTACCTTAATATGATGTCATAGTTACATAAGTTGATCTAGTCTATCTCCTTAGTCTCTCGAATCTACACCAACTTTTACAAATACATGACATGCCAACATTGTATCTAGTTGCATTTAATTGATTGGATGTAAATGGAGTTGGAAAAGTGGAGTTAAGGATGGGGATTCTTGCAGCTAAGAATGAAGAAGTGGAAGTAAAAGTAAAATATGAAAAGGAGGCCAAGGAAATTTATAATAGAGGCTAAATAAAATATATACATATGTTTCTCTTACCCTTTCAAAATCAAAAGCCCTTCCTTTCCTCGCCTTTTTTTGGTCGACCAATACTTAGTCCGTTATGGACTAGAAACGTATAAAACCCATTTAGTAATTTATTTAATTTAAATCCAAGTTAAATCCTTATTGATATCATTTATCAATACGCATGTATATAACTTTTACACACATCCAGTAAATTACTAATAGCCTGTTGAACAATTCTGAAAGCCACTCCATTTTACAACACACATTAAACATAATAATTACAATAATAATAATATTTCATAAATATTAATTAAATTTATTAATTTATAACTATTGTAAATCAATTGAATTGAGCAATGTTTCGAAGACTGAATAAATTTGTTATGTAACTCACAGTAGTGAATTTAGCTAACGATTAATATTCGAACAATTCAATTACTAATATTCATGCACCAACTTAGCTAGTCGTGTGATAGTATGACTTGATACATACCTGATCGGTAGAATCCAATTTTTACAATTCAAGGGGTACCTTTTAGTAACGATTAATTACATAATTTTTTCCATCAACACTATATCATATTTAAATGATTGATTGGTAAATTCTTTGAAATACCACATTATTTAATTGATTTATAATTGCTATAAATTATAAATCAAATAATATTTATTTATTTAGTGCACTAGGTGTTATTAGTATTTTTGGATATCATTGGTAATTAAATGAGTGCATGTATAGAATTTTTACATGTACGAATTAATATATGATATCGATACGCATTTAAATTTGATTTAATTGTATTCTGTTCCTTAGTGGGTCTGGATAAGTTCTTAGTCCTATATGGCCCTTATATGGCCAACCATGATGTAAGAAGAAAGGGGATTCAAATTCAAAGTGTCGGATGTTGAATGGGTAAAGAGAGGCTTAGTAAACCAGGTAGAAATGATCTCCTTCACTCTCTATATAAACCACACTACCCATTTCTTGTTTGGTTAACATTTTTTTGGCCTTCACTCTTTCCTTTTCCAACTGCCATCTCCTCTTACATCCCTTGTCCTAAATACTTCAACCCCAATAAAATCAAGTAATATTAAAGGTAGTAGTCCAAGCCGTTGTAAAGCTATAAGCTAGTATTGGATCTAGAACTATATATCAATCAAGGTGAAAATCTAAGGTCACGTCTATAAGGTAAATTTCAATTATGTATCATCATGTTAATGTAAATCTAGAATATTTTTAAAAGAATTTATACACACACATGTTGTCCCTTAAATATACAAATAAAAATACACATACACATATTCAGTATTATACAAATGTTCTCACACACACACATCTATGTAGTTTTAATGTTTGATGCATAATTATGAAAAATGTTTGATTATATATTTATTTATTTATTTTACGTGGAAAATTTTATTTTTATTTATTAATTAAATATAAAAACAAATTTAATCGACAAAACATTGTTTTTAATGCATATATATTAATTTATAAGTAAGTATGTGTATATTTAAAAAAATTGAATTAAATTTTAATACATATCGCTTTTGGTGGAATTTTTTATTTGAATATATATATATATATATATATATATATTGAGGAAAATGTTGTGTAGTTCAAGACTACACAACCAGAAGATGATAAATAGATATTTAAATAAAGAGGTTTTCCTATCAATAGGCCTGATCAGTAGCAGCAAAAATAAGAGTACTAAATAAGCAAACAGTTCAACGTCATATTTCAACTAAAACAAAATCAATCCTACCATATAAAAACCTATAAAACAGCACCAACCAAACACAAAATGAGACATCAGTCGTGCGAAAAATGACACGAAGCATTAAGGAGTAGCAGTCAGTCAACTCGAGCGATTTATGCCACCAAAATTCTACGAGGGAGGCGCGTCATTGCTATTCACGGATTCATTTTCTAACATAGCGGAACCAACCTAGAGGCAAAGAGGAGGAGGAGGGATACGTCTTGTCCAAATAGAGAAATAGTAAGCAATCATGAAGCATAATTGTAATGGAGTTCGAACAACATTATTAAAGCATCTAGAGTTCCTCTCCATCCAAATAACCCAGCCGAACGCTGAGAGAAAAATGTCAGTGGTTGAGGAGGAGGAGGAGGAGGAGTAGCAGGAATTGTATTGCCAATGACCATAGAAGGAAGGGACGGAGGGGATCGAGTTGAGAAGATGAGCAGTGGAGGTACACCAGACATAAAAGGCCAAATCGCAATCGAAAAGGAGGTGACTGATATTTTCGGTAGCGGAATGGCACAATGCGCAGGATGGGTGGATGTTCAGGCCTTTACAAATTAATCTGTCTTTGGTATTAATCTTCTTATGCACAAGGAGCCACATTAGGAATTTGAGTCGCGGTGGGATTTTCATTTCCATAGTCGAGCATAGGTGTAGTGTCTACCAGAATTGGAGAGGCGAGATATAGGGAGCAGGTAGAGAAAGTACCATTGGAGTTGAGGCCCTAAACATTTATTAATACAAGTATATATATTATGGTTTATTAATATATATATATATATATATTAATATTTTATTTAAGAAGATAATGTTTTGGTATATCTCAAATATTATTATGGCCGAAAGGCATTTTATTTTTTTTACATTTTATACTTAATTATTAAATGATCTAGTATATTAATATATATATATATATATAAATACATAAATCATAAATTATTCAAAGTTTCATAATTTTATATTAAATTTTAATATATATCTATATGTATATATATATATCAGACATATATATTTTATTTAAAATTATGGTCCATTTTTTAATTGTTTTACTATGTAAACCATTAAATATTTTTAAAGACGTAACAACCCAAAATTTCGATTATTTGATTTTAAATGCTTAATTAAATTTAAAAATATAAATCATTGGATTTTTCAAGTTAATAACTTATAACTCAAATATAGGGAATAATTAAGTATTTGAATTGTGAATTAAATGTTAATTAAATGGATTTAATAATTTTATTTAAGTCCTTTTAATCAATAAATAATATTGGGGAATTCAATTTGTGCATTTATTTACAAATCAATAAATAATATTAGAGAATTCAATTTGTAAATTTATTTACAAATATAAATAGATCGGATAAATATCGGTAATTAAATATTTAAATCTGTAAAATTATGATTCTGAGGCACAGTCTTGGATTTCGATGAAACCAGTTTCATTGGAACCATAATAGTGAATTATATTACACTGTCAAATTTTAGGGCGATCAGACGTATTATTTGCTCATGCGAGTTCGAAACGAGTTGAAATTAATACCGAAAATTTAATATAATAACTAAGTATAAAAACCTATCTTCTACATATGATCGAATTAGGACTCGAGACTGGTTCCAATGCATTCGGAATAGGGGTAAAACTTGTAGAATGCCAAGTGGCACGTCTCGTTTGGAGTTCGAGATTTTCGAACATTTAAAGATGGATATTTTTAAAATTAAATAACATACATACATATATATATACAACACACACACACTGTGACGCCCCACTCCGAGAGCCTCGTTAACAAAGAGTATTATATAGATAATACTGTCGGCTAACGCGGACAATAGAGTATAATGGAAGCGACCATGTGCAATCTTACCTTAACTATTCACTAAATATGTCGAAAAGTAGAAACACATTAAAATTCGACCTATTCAATAAATATTTAAAGCAAAACTACAATGGTTATAGGATCTATCAGAAGAAAATATAACAACTCAAATGTAATATACATTACAGAACAGTCGATCATAATATACACATACACAGATACACCACAGAGTATACAAAATAATACATGTCAAGTGGTACAGGAGACCACAACATACAGACGAGACGAAAGAGTATAAATCAGAGTTATAACAGATAAGGACTACAAAAGATGCTATAACAAAATGAAGCTAGCGAATAGTCCATGCGGAAGCAAAATAGGCTAAGTCCCCAAAAGCACCTAACCTGAAACATCTCGGTCTGACCCGAGTATAAAATACCCGGATCAGTCTAGTTAACAAATCAGTTAGATAAACTGAACAATAATAAACCTGCAAGGTCATACAGTATAATAAATATCTCTAGGGGAGATAATACAATCATCAACAAGAGATGAATCATATAGAACAAGCCTCATATCATCGGCAACATATAGAAACAAAGGATACAAACATCCCAAAACAAGCCAATAGGCAAACAATAAATACCAATAAGGTATACAAGTTCCACAAGGTAAACGCTATACTCCATGCGGCTCTAAAAGACCAATACCGAAGGGCGATACCAAGGGAATATACATATCAATGAAACATCATAAAATTTGCTCGAGCTCAGTACTGTACAAACAAGGATCCATGAGCCCGAAGACTCCAAACCCAAGTATCACCCATGCGGCACATAAGGCCAACATCAGAGCGAAACTATATAGGGCAACAAACCCGAAGGCACACACCCGAAGGCACACACCCGAAGGCAACATACCCGAAGGCAACAAACCTAGGGAGACAGTCCGAAGACACTATCCCAGAGGCAACAAACCGTAGTGGTGAAGGTCGAAGACCCAGTACTGGACACCACTAACTGGCGGAATGTGTCACAACTCTCGAAAAGGAATCCGTAAAGTGTTAACATATGTCCCATAACCACTCGTTCGCACTAAACGGTTTACTATCCGTCAGTCCCTTTCACACTCAAAGCAGTACAAAGTTTACCTCATATCATCGATAAACCAAACCCGAAGGTCAAAACAATCAATCGAATAGGTCAAGAATTAATCGGAAGGATAAACGCACAGATTCATGGTCCGTGTTTTGCCCAACCATTTAATCACCCTCCCACTTCGTTCGAAGTGCGAAAGTGTGTGTGTTTTAAATAGAATTTATAAATTAGAGAAACGAACTTTTAGATGCGATTCGAGAGATTATTTCATAAAAACCCGTGGATTAAAATTAAAAGGAACCATCAAAGTCAAAACAATTGATAATCATACATAGGATCATCATGAATCAATTCAAATTGAAAATTCAATCCCAAAAGGCAAAGTGGGCTGAAACAGCAGGTTCAGTCGACTGAACAGAGTTTTTCAGTCGACTGACCCTGTACCTAGAAATTTTCTAGGTTCATGAAACTTTCTGTTTCCAGGTTCAGTCGGCTGTGCAGAGTTTTTCAGTCGACTGAATCATGCCTGGAAACTCTCGGGTTTCAGGTTCAGTCGACTGAACAGAGTTTTTCAGTCGACTGAATCATGCCTGGGCTGTTTTTCAGCCTTATTCAAATGAAGAGCAAACTCTCCCAAAATGCAATCGGACGAACATTGGCTCTAAGGGCTTATGCCAATCGACAACCCGGCCCTATATGTTCCTCGATGCATCACCAAAACATGATTAAAACATCAAAGTTAGGATTTCAAAGATTTGAACCCAAAACACTAAAAATCGGAATATTCTCCAATTCAACCCAAACCAATTGCAAGTGCATATGAACAAGGTGTTCGGAATTCATACATAACATCAATGAAATCAAGAGAAGTAGATGTGAGTTCAAACTCACCTTTTTACACAAAACAAAGAAGATGAAGAAGCACAATTGCAAGGAATCAACCAACTACACTCCACTTCAACACTACAAGCTTCAATCTAGAATCAAAGAAAGTATTTCCTAAGTTAGGGTTAGGAAAATTACAGAAATTGAAGAGGAGAAGAGATGGAGAAGATGGAGATGAACTTACCAATGGATTCTCTTTGATTTTTGGAGCAAGAATCAAGCTACAAAGGAGAAACTAGGGCTTGCTAATTTCTATTTCTCTTTCCTTTCCCCCATTTAAGTTTTTAGTTTGAGAAAGAAATGAAATGAAGATGAAATGAAGAGAAGGGTTGAGCTAGGGGGTTAAGTGGGCTAGTGGGCTGAACCCAATCCCAAACCCAATAGGAAAAGTAGCCAAAATTTCACAAACTCCAAACATATCAAAGATTATACTCAAAAAGATCGCAAACGCCATTTTGGAACCAATGGAGGTGGTTTCGAGTTCCAATTCGGCCATTTGCAGAAAGTAACATTTCGGACCCCAAAATCCGAATAACGACGCTATATAAATCAAACATTTAAATATAAAATCGTTAAATATGCGGGTTGTTACAGATCTCCCCTCCTTACAAAATTGCGTCCCCGCAATTCCTAGAGACGATATTTGTAACAACTACATACAAAAGAAAGAATAAACTTTAGACACAGAAATAGACTTACCATTACGAAGCAAGGATAGAAAACCTGGATAAGATCGCTCGATATACTCTCTGGTTTCCCAAGTACAGTCATTGGGATTAGCGGACCATTGAACTTTAACGAGCGGCACGTCCTTGTTCCGAAGGTGTCGCACCTCCGTGTCAAGCACGCGAATAGGTTGCTGTACAAAAGATAAGTCCGGTGAGATCTCAAGCTCTTGCCAATCAGGAGAATCAATTACAGAAACCGATTCTCGAAGACACTTCCGAAGTTGCGAGACGTGAAACACGTCATGAATGCCAGATAAATGAGCTGGAAGTGAAACTCTATAAGCCACAGGGCCAATACGTTCAGTAATAGAAAACGGTCCTATATAACGAGGAGCCAATTTTCCAGTCGCACTGAAACGCATAACCCCTTTCAAAGGAGAAACACGAATAAAAACAAGATCGCCAATCGAGAACTCGAGAGGCTTCCTACGGTTGTCCACGTAGGATTTCTGGCGACTCTGTGCCTCTTTCATCCTTAATCGAATAAGATCAATCTTCTCAGAAGAATGACGAACAAAGTCCGGGCCAAGAATAAGCTTCTCCCCAGATTCCAACCAACATGAAGGTGATCGACATGGCCTTCCGTATAAGGCTTCGAAAGGAGCCATACCGATACTAGACTGAAAACTATTGTTGTAGGAGAACTCTACAAGAGGTAGGTGATCCTCCCAGCTACCACCGAAATCAAAAATACAAATACGGAGAAGATCTTCCAAAATACGATCCACCCGTTCAGTCTGTCCGTCAGACTGCGGATGATAAGCTGTAGAAAAATTAAGCTTTGTTCCTAAAGCTTGCTGAAGACTCTTCCAAAAATGACTTGTGAATAAAGGATCACGATCACTCACAATAGAACTAGGAACACCGTGAAGTCTCACGATTTCCTTGACATACAACTTAGCCAAATGTGAAGCTGTCCTATTAGACTTAATAGGGACAAAATGAGCAGACTTGGTGAGGCGATCAACAATAACCCAAATACCAGAATGACCTGATCTCGAACGAGGTAGGCCGTCAATAAAATCCATAGAAATTTGATCCCACTTCCACAATGGAATCTCAAGAGGTTGAAGAAGTCCAGAAGGACGCTGATGTTCGGCCTTCACACGTTGACATGTCATGCAGTTGCTCACATAACTCGCCACATCGCGCTTCATGCCTTCCCAATAATAAAGACGACGCATATCGGCATACATCTTACTACTACCGGGATGAATGGTATACTTAGAACGATGGCAATCATCAAGAATGTCATGCCTAAGTGAAAAATCAGAAGGCACAAAAAGACAGTTCTTCTTACGAAGACACCTATGAGAATCAATGCTAAAATCTTGCAACGCCTCACCACAAGATCCAGACTCACAAAGTTGAATAAAATGCAACAAATCAGGATCATGCCGCTGAGCATCGGCAATACGATCCAATAAAATAGGTCGAGCTCCCAAACTAAATAATAGAATAGGAGAACCAGAAGATGAACCTTGATCATGAATTTCACAAAAAGATAGAGTCTCAAGAATATTCCATTCGGCAAGCATCATAGAAATAACAGCCGAATGTTTACGACTAAGCGCATCTGCAACACGATTACCCTTACCAGGGGTAAACTGGATATCAAAGTCATAGGAAGCAAGAAACTCGAGCCAACGTTGTTGTCTCATATTGAGTTCCTTCTGAGTAAACAAATACTTCAAAGATTTATGATCGGTATAGAGAATGAAGTGCTCGCCCAATAAATAATGTCGCCAAATCTTCAAGGCAAAGACAATGGCGGCTAACTCAAGATCATGAGTGGCATAGCGAACTTCATTCGGACGCAGTTGCCTAGAAGCATAAGCAACTACCCGATCTCTCTGCATAAGCACAGCACCGAGACCACTACCACACGCATCGGTGTAGACAACAAGATTATGATTCCCTTCGGGAACCACAAGAATAGGAGCATTAGTGAGAAGTTCTTTCAATGTCTGAAAGGAAGCTTCACACTTGTCGGACCAAATAAAACGAATGCCTTTCCGAGTAAAGCTAGTGAGAGGAAGCACAACACGGGAAAAGTTCTTAATGAACCGCCGGTAATAACCCGCCAATCCAAGGAAACTACGAATCTCATGCACATTCTCAGGCCTCTTCCAATTCTGGATGGCTTCGATCTTTGAGGGATCGACAGAAATGCCATCGGAAGATACAACATGGCCTAAGAACTTAACCTTATTCTCCCAAAAGCAGCACTTGGAGAATTTGGCTTTAAGCAGATGACGACGAAGAGTACTCAAGACAATTCTCAAGTGATTAGCATGCTCAGCTTCAGACTTAGAATAAATAAGGATATCATCAATGAAGACAAGAACAAACTTATCGAGATATTTCTGGAATACTCGATTCATAAGGTCAACAAAGAAAGCAGGAGCGTTCGTCAAACCAAATGGCATAACGAGCCACTCAAAGGAACCATAACGAGTGCGGAAAGCGGTAAGAGGTATGCTATCCTCCGCGACTCGTAACTGATGAAAACCTGTGGCAAGGTCAAGCTGAGAAAAGACCTTGGCACCACTCAATAGATCGAACATATCATCGATCCTAGGTAATGGATACCTATTTCTAATGGTCAACTCGTTAAGCTTGTGATAGTCAATGCAAAGCCTAAGAGTTCCATCAGACTTCTTCACAAAAACGACCGCGGATCCCCACGGAGAAAAACTAGACTGAATCAACTGCTTGGACTCGAGCTCTAAAAGCTTCTTCTTGAGTTCCTCATTTTCCTTTGTAGACATCCTCGTGGGAGGACGACTAACTGGCTGCGCGCCTGAAATGAGATCAATGCGGAACTCAATTGCCCGTTTGGGTGGCAAACCCGAAACAGGTTCAAAAACATCAGAAAAGTCACAAGCAATAGGAATACGAGATACATCATCACCATCTCGCGAATCAAGAGAATACAAAGCCATCTCGGAATTATCCACATCCCGAAGAACAAGAGATAACTGAGAAGGTGAATCAGGATGACAAAGATATAAAATTCTCTCGGAACAAATAATCCTGGCATCGTATCTCACTAGCCAGTCCATACCAAAAATCATATCAAAACCCAAATGAGAAACAACGTGCAGATTCGCACGGAAAGAAAAGCCACATAAAACAATCTTAATATCATCACAAAGCAAACTAAGGGTCGCGGATCCCCCAATAGGATTCGCAATCCTTAAAGAAGTAACCATACAAGAAACATCCAAAGATAAATCATCCACAAGCTTCTTCGATACGAAAGAATGTGAAGCACCCATATCGAAAAGAACTCGTATACTATGATCATGAAATAGAATTGAACCCTCCAAAATAGATGGAGTCATACCTTTGGATTGAGAAGGACCTCCAGAAGCATTAGCCACATTGAGCTTGCCAGATTTTGCATTAGCAGGAGCAGTAGGACAAGCAGAAACATGATGACCTTCCTTCTTTCAATTACGGCAGAAGAGAGGCTTTGGACAAGCTCGAATAATATGATCCGGAGAACCACAATTAAAACACTTTCGAACGAAAGGTGTTCCGGAAGATTGAGGCTGAGAGCTAGGACCACCGGTCTTCTTCTTCTTATAAGGAAAAGGCTTCTTCTGAATTGGAAACTGCTTCTTGTTGGGGTTTCTGGAAACATCAACATCACTATCACACTCCTTCTCGACGGTCTCGAGATGAAGCGCCAAATCAACCAATTCCTCAAAAGAAAGTTTAAGCTGGAGCAACAAGGACTTCTTAAGATATTTCTTAAGGCCAGAAACAAACTTCAAATTCTTCTTATAAGAAGTGCTGATGAATTCAAGACCATACTGAGATAAAGCCTCGAACGAAGCGACATACTCAGAAACAGAAGATTTCCCTTGCTTCAATTCAAGGAAGCGATGGGTCAATAAAACTTTTTCAGATTCAGGAATGAACTTGAGTTCAAATCGTCCCCGAAACCGAGTCCAAGAAAGAGTAGACTCATCAATTTCAGCTACAAGAAGTTCATACCAGTCAAGAGCACGCTCTTGTAATAAGCTAGAAGTTACAAGAACTCTATCATGGTCAGAAAGATCCATGCGAGAGAAAATACGCTCGCACGTGCGAAGCCAAGCTTGGACTTCAAGAACAGACTCGGAGCCCTTAAACGGCTTTCCTCCAAGATGAGCAAAATCACTGCACTGACGTGCAAAAGCAGACTTGCGAGGTGGAGACACTCGAGGAGGAACGGGAGGCTGAGTGCTCCTAAACAATTCCAAAAATTGATCGGCAGACATATATACGCCATCCGGATGCGAGCCACTAGATTGCCCAGCATCCGAACGTCGACCCCTGCCTCTTCCAGACATAAGCTGAAAGTAAGATAAGAACAAGATTATTCACAAGGTAGATATTACAATATGGGATACTACGGAATAAAAATGCATTCCTAGACGTATTTCCAATATCTATCTAACCTTGATGGAATAAAGAGACACGATGATTCAAGGATCTGTATCACTTGTACACTTTGATGTACCATAATATGTGCATCTATTCTGTGTTTATCACATTTTGTTCTGAACTCAGCTCCGATACCACGCTGTGAATCCCCACTCCGAGAGCCTCGTTAACAAAGAGTATTATATAGATAATACTGTCGGCTAACGCGGACAATAGAGTATAATTGAAGCGACCATGTGCAATCTTACCTTAACTATTCACTAAATATGTCGAAAAGTAGAAACACATTAAAATTCGACCTATTCAATAAATATTTAAAGCAAAACTACAATGGTTATAGGATCTATCAGAAGAAAATATAACAACTCAAATGTAATATACATCACAGAACAGTCGATCATAATATACACATACACAGATACACCACAGAGTATACAAAATAATACATGTCAAGTGGTACAGGAGACCACAATATACAGACGAGACGAAAGAGTATAAATCAGAGTTATAACAGATAAGGACTACAAAAGACGCTATAACAAAATGAAGCTAGCGAATAGTTTATGCGGAAGCAAAATAGGATAAGTCCCCAAAAGCACCTAACCTGAAACATCTCGGTCTGACCCGAGTATAAAATACCCGGATCAGTCTAGTTAACAAATCAGTTAGATAAACTGAACAATAATAAACCTGCAAGGTCATACAGTATAATAAATATCTCTAGGGGAGATAACACAATCATCAACAAGAGATGAATCATATAGAACAAGCCTCATATCATCGGCAACATATAGAAACAAAGGATACAAACATCCCAAAACAAGCCAATAGGCAAACAATAAATACCAATAAGGTATACAAGTTCCACAAGGTAAACGCTATACTCCATGCGGCTCTAAAAGACCAATACCGAAGGGCGATACCAAGGGAATATACATATCAATGAAACATCATAAAATTTGCTCGAGCTCAGTACTGTACAAACAAGGATCCATGAGCCCGAAGACTCCAAACCCAAGTATCACCCATGCGGCACATAAGGCCAACATCAGAGCGAAACTATATAGGGCAACAAACCCGAAGGCACACACCCGAAGGCAACATACCCGAAGGCAACAAACCTAGGGAGACAGTCCGAAGACACTATCCCAGAGGCAACAAACCGTAGTGGTGAAGGTCGAAGACCCAGTACTGGACACCACTAACTGGCGGAATGTGTCACAACTCTCGAAAAGGAATCCGAAAAGTGTTAACGTATGTCCCATAACCACTCGTTCGCACTAAACGGTTTACTATCCGTCAGTCCCTTTCACACTCAAAGCAGTACAAAGTTTACCTCATATCATCGATAAACCAAACCCGAAGGTCAAAACAATCAATCGAATAGGTCAAGGATTAATCGGAAGGATAAACGCACAAATTCATGGTCCGTGTTTTGCCCAACCATTTAATCACCCTTCCACTTCGTTCGAAGTGCGAAAGTGTGTGTGTTTTAAATAGAATTTATAAATTAGAGAAACGAACTTTTAAATGCGATTCGAGAGATTATTTCATAAAAGCCCGTGGATTAAAATTAAAAGGAACCATCAAAGTCAAAACAATTGATAATCATACATAGGATCATCATGAATCAATTCAAATTGAAAATTCAATCCCAAAAGGCAAAGTGGGCTGAAACAGCAGGTTCAGTCGACTGAACAGAGTTTTTCAGTCGATTGACCCTGTACCTGGAAATTTTCTAGGTTCAGGAAACTTTCTATTTCTAGGTTCAGTCGACTGTGCAGAGTTTTTCAGTCGACTGAATCATGCCTGGAAACTCTCGGGTTTCAGGTTCAGTCGACTGAACAGAGTTTTTCAGTCGACTGAATCATGCCTGGGCTGTTTTTCAGCCTTATTCAAATGAAGAGCAAACTCTCCCAAAATGCAATCGGACGAACATTGGCTCTAAGGGCTTATGCCAATCGACAACCCTGCCCTATATGTTCCTCGATGCATCGCCAAAACATGATTAAAACATCAAAGTTAGGATTTCAAAGATTTGAACCCAAAACACTAAAAATCGGAATATTCTCCAATTCAACCCAAACCAATTGCAAGTGCATATGAACAAGGTGTTCGGAATTCATACATAACATCAATGAAATCAAGAGAAGTAGATGTGAGTTCAAACTCACCTTTTTACACAAAACAAAGAAGATGAAGAAGCACAATTGCAAGGAATCAACCAACTACACTCCACTTCAACACTACAAGCTTCAATCTAGAATCAAAGAAAGTATTTCCTAAGTTAGGGTTAGGAAAATTACAAAAATTGAAGAGGAGAAGAGATGGAGAAGATGGAGATGAACTTACCAATGGATTCTCTTTGATTTTTGGAGCAAGAATCAAGCTACAAAGGAGAAACTAGGGCTTGCTAATTTCTATTTCTCTTTCCTTTCCCCCATTTCAGTTTTTAGTTTGAGAAAGAAATGAAATGAAGATGAAATGAAGAGAAGGGTTGAGCTAGGGGGTTAAGTGGGCTAGTGGGCTGAACCCAATCCCAAACCCAATAGGAAAAGTAGCCAAAATTTCACAAACTCCAAACATATCAAAGATTATACTCAAAAAGATCGCAAACGCCATTTTGGAACCAATGGAGGTGGTTTCGAGTTCCAATTCGGCCATTTGCAGAAAGTAACATTTCGGACCCCAAAATCCGAATAACGACGCTATATTTAAATCAAACATTTAAATATAAAATCGTTAAATATGCGGGTTGTTACACACACACACACAAACATATATATATATATATATATATATATATATTCATATGCTTTCCCATGCTCCCAAGCATGTCCTAGCCTATACCTGGCCTTGTCCTCATACCTTTCCTATGCTGTTCTCCCTATACAACTTTGCGTACATCAGAAAATATTTTCTCTCTTCTTTTTTTCAAATTTAAAAACCCATAGCTGATCCGACGGCAGATATCATTAGCATCGCCTGAGGGTGTTTCAGGCAAATCGTTCGACTAGGATTTTGTTTGGCTAAGGGAGTGGAGTAAAATGAACGGTGGGATTAGCGCATGGTTGTTGGGGGCGGTTGAATTTTGCTTGCAAAGACGCGACAGTTTTTGGTCATTTTTGGCTCGATGGCAGCATGATGTGGGTCGGCGTTTGTGTTGGAGGGAAAGGCAAGGTCGAGGCAACCTCTTGAAAGCAAGCGGTAGCGCAGCGGCGCTTGTGGCGGCATCCAGGCAAGATCAGTCGAAAGTTACATTCACGGTCGGGAATTTTGAAAGAGATTAGGATTTAGTTAAGTTAAGTTAATTATAAAGTTAATGATGTAATTAATATTAATTATATTATTTAATTTCTAAATCTTATAAACCTAATAACTTGTCCATGCTAGGTCCAAATTGAACGTGATCAGTCACGCTAAGTTCATAAGGATGATGTCTGCATTATGGAGTGGGTTTGGTTTGATTTGGAGCTTGTTGAAGTTTAGGCTAAAATCCAATGTTCGTTTGGTTTTAGTCCGAAATCAGAACGTTTTGGCGAAAACAAAAATCAATGTGAGTTTAACTCACATTCAATTTTATTATATGATATCAATGATATTATAAACGTTTATTGTCTGCTTGGATGTAAAAAAAATTGTTTGATTGATTGTTTGGTTGAATTTCCATTTGGAAAATGGATGACATAATTATTTGATCGTTATAAACCCATATGATTATATAGATTATCCATAACCATTATTTTGCAGTGAAAATCTTTAGAGAGACTCAAAGGGGGTTTCTCGCCAATAAATTACTTATTTTCAACTTTATGCTGTTATAATTGAAGTAAATCATGATATTCCATTTAACTTGTTAATTGTCGTTATAGTGATTTCGCTATATCGTCATTTATTAAGTTACATCCCCAAACCCTGTCATATGAACTTGAGCTCTTGTTTCGGATAAAAAGAATATTGAAAATTCATTAATTATTTTGATTAATGATAATTTAAATTAATTAATCACTTTAACTAATGATTTTGAAACTAATTAACCAATTTAATAAATGATGATTAAAATTGGTTTATCTTTTGATTTAATTAATTATTTTTGCTAATGATGTTTCATACTTAATTTATCATTTTAACTAATGATATTTGAGTTTAACGATTCTTTTAATTAAGGAGTTTAATTAATTTATTGAACTTAATTTATTATTTTAATTAATGATAATTGAAATTTATAATCATTTTACTGAATGATATTATTTAACCATTTTAAATAATGATATTTGAATTTTATTAATTATTATAATTAATGATTGTTTTAAATTTAATTAACTATTTTAACTAATAATATTTAGAGTTTAGTTAAATCATTTTAATTGATGGTTAATTATAATTAAATAAATCATTTTAACAAATGACATCTTAATTAATCTTTTTAACTAATGAGGCTTGAATTTAATTAATCCAATTTATTTATGATTGTTTTGAATTTAATTTATTGTTTTAATTAATGGGATTTAGAATTACTTATCATTTTAATAAATGATGTTTGAGATGACTTATTAGTTTTAACTAATGATCTTTTTTATATTTAATTAATCTTTGTAATTAATGATATTTAAATTTAATAAATCGATTTAATAAAAGAGAATAAATAATTACTATAATAAGGTTGCTATAATCAACTGATTTAAAGTTGATAAACTCATTTAATAAAGATTTTAAAGTTTATATACCAATGTTATGAAAGCGACTGGAAATAATTATCTATTTTTATTAAAGATAATGGATTTTTTTATTTACAAGAGATTTTAAATGTGACTAATTATCTTTTGGGATAACTAATATTGTTCCAAAATTATAAAAAGAATTTGGAACTCGATTATTGGAATGTTAAATTGGATAATCATCCGGGTGTTCGGTCCGATGTTGTTTTAGGTCTTCGAGGTCGCGCACTTGGAAAAGTTATTCTCTTAATGTTTTAACAATCAGGAACTAATTCTAAAAGATTTTATGAATATGGTAATATCGAAATCAAGCACAAGTTCGGTTTGTTTTCAAAGAAAACATTTGATTCGTTTGTGGGAATGAATTATTTCCATAAAGCGAATTACTTATATAGAAATGATTTATTTGTAATTAGCACTAAACATCGAAGAAGTAAACTTGTCACTATTTCAAAAGTTAAGAATAATTATTGGACATGACTTTGAGGTAACACTACCTTGACTTGTATGGCATTATTGATAACCAAGAAACATTATAGGTTTGAATTCAATGGGTGGTGATAATCATACAGGAATTAATTTCCATATACGATCGTTTTATATCCTTGATAGTTGGTATCTCAGCTATCGGTTACTTCAGCTACTTTATTAATGTCATTCTAAGATGATTTATTGCTCCATTGAGCTTTGTTATCCTTTTTCGAAAATGACAAAATCCAAAGAGCTAAGGGGCATCCATCTATGTGGAGTTTCTCCCATCAAAGGGTATTTCATATCTGATCTAGATTTTTGTGTATCGTCACGTAAAAATGGTTTGTGTTTAGATGTGTAATATTTGGATTCTCGGGATGGTTTGGCAAGGTCCAGTTGGAACTTTTCCCAAGGAGGTCACCGAGCATATGACCTTGTCAAGAGTATACTATATGTATATTTAAGGGGGTCACACTCTCCTTGTCATTTGTTAGAAATTTTCCTTTCCTTATTTATTTCGAAAACCTTGAATCTATTTTAGCTTTAAATTTCCACGAGTAGAGCCAACTCCTCATCACGACATTTAAGTGCAGTCCATTCTATAAAGTTTGGATTGTTACCTTATTTAGTCCATTCTATCAAGTTAGATTATTTCCTTGTTCTATCCATTCTCTCCAATTTGGACATTACTCGATTTATTTCCATTCTTTCAAATCAGGTTTTAGTATTAATTATGCTCATTTATACTTGGATTTGTTTCCTGATATTTATTTCTACTCTTGCTTGTATGGATGTTATTCTTGTGAGGTAAAAACCTATTCCGCGTTAGCGGCGTGGTCCCACAGAACTTTTATATGTTTCGCATTATTTGAGCTATCTCATGTTCAGACTAATTGGGGTGTTATTTTATTATTATGCTCAGGCCAGACCGAGTATTTTCCTAGGTTATCCTTGGAGTTATAGAGATTGTGGAGGGGAGCTGGAGAGTGTCCCATTGTAGTATTTTTTTTCCACTGTATTATATAGTATACCTATCGGCATTTGTAAGGTCAGGATTTTATAACTGTCGGGCTGATAAGGTTTGTTTTTAATTCTTATATACTCTGTATGTTCGGAGTGACTGTTTCTACTATCCTTGTTATATTATATGTTGTCAATTCCGTTGTGAGATTCTATTTTTTTTTGTTCTCCGTTCTTTCTTTTTATTTACCCTAGCAATATGCCCTTTTATCGATTAGATGCGTGACATTGGAACATAGTGGAAGTGTTCGGCGTCGATTATCGATGGTTAAAAACATGGGTCGTTACATTTGCTATCAGAGCGCAAGGTTAAGCGAGAACCTCGACGTTGGTAGGGTTTGGCTCACTAGAGATTGGGTAGGCGACATCCTTGAATGAGTTTGAGAGCATTAAATATTTGAGAGCATATTTTTTAATGTTTTAAAAATGTATTATGTTAATTGGTATATTGAGTTTTTATGAATTCTGGTCGAGACGTGAGACGCCACGGTATCGATAAGGGTTTCTAAACACTTGACCAAGACCAATAGAAATGGTCTTGAAATTTTTGAAAATTTGGCAAATTAAATATTTTGCCTAGGATTATATTTCATATATATTAAGGAATAATTTTCAAAATTTCATATAGTTATTAAGTGTGTTGGTTTAAATGTGACAATAGTATTTATTATCACTATTGTTTGTTTAGTTATGCTTAGTTTAAATAAAAAGCATTGATTGTTGTTAGATAGTTGTTATATGGTGCTGGGTTTATTTAAGAGCATTTATCGTTTAATTTAAAATGAACCCTTTGTGAATTAATTTTCACGATTTGACTATAAAATGTATGAAGAATATGACTAAGTTGAAAGCTCGCCATTTAATAATGGTGAGTTGAGGATTGAACCTAATATAGTCTAAATGGTAAGATAAAACATTTAGATAGTAAACGTTTGAGAAAATTTGATTATAATAAAGAAGAATTATTATAATATAAATTGATTTTTATATAAGGGAAATTTTATAATTATTTTATAAAACGCGTTTTAAAAGGATTTTTGAATCGAAATCCCTGATTTTTTGAAAATAACTTCAAAAGGGTTTTTTAGAAATGAAATAGTGGTATTTTTAAAAGTAATTGAAAATGAACTTATTTTGAGAAGTAAAATTTTAAAGGAATGCGTTTTCTTTGGGATAACTAGGAGGAAACTGTTTCAATTAGTTTTGTTTTTATCTGAATAATCTTCTAAGTGATGATCGGATGTTCGCTTAGGCGAACATTATGGAGTGCTTAGTAAATTATTCTCTTTCTCAATATGCCATCAAAATGAGTTCAAATTTGAATAAACCCAAAGCAATGTTTTAATAAATAAATTGTTTGAAGTTATTATATATAAAAATATATGCAATATGCTTTCAAAGTTGACTTTTGAAATTAAAACCGGGTATCTATTCTTTAAGTTTCCTTAATCGGGAATTGTTTTCTAAACAAAAAGGTATTTTAATAAGAGATTCTTTTAATAAATGGTATTTTACCCTTCGATAAAAAGGGATAATTTAATGCAGGTAAATTGGTTAAATTAAATAAGAAGGTTGTGATAAACATTGTTTTATTAAAACCATATAGTTGTTTAAAACATATAAGTAGTATAAACTATTTGTTAATTGGGTCAACTCATAAATATTATTCATTTTAACACTCTAAGTTAAAAAGGTTAATAGGTTGACTCGGTTTTAAGAAATCATTAATTGAGTTGATCTCCATCAAGATCTTTGAAAAATTAAAATAAAATTTATATGTACTCGTAGGGTATAGAAGAGTGTTATACAGGTAAATAAAGTGGAATAAGTTAATATTTGACGCTTTATAAAGAAATAACTTTATAAAATATTGTTAAATATGGGTAAGAATTTATGAAATAATTCATAAATTACTTTAGTATTGAATAAAATAATAAGTGAAAGTATAAGTGATTTTGGTAGTTATCTGAGTATAACTTCAGGAAAAAAATTAATGTATTTAAGAAACTAATATAATATAGAGTATAATTTCTATTTTGTCTGAGTAAGTTTGGATAATCTTCTAAGAAATTACCAATGGCTAATGCGTGAAACGGTATGCTTAGATAATTATCTATATTTTTGGACAATTAAGAAAGTTTTGTACCTATGTTAAGGTTTGTTTATTAGTCATTTGACATTTTGAAACAATGTTATGTGATAAGTTTTCCTTATGGAATTTAATTTACTATTAGTGTTAGTTTATTCCTTCATGAAATTTGATTGATCAATTTGATTGAATTGAATTGATTGTTTTCGTGATTTCATATGCCATTTTCTATAAAGTTTAAATTTATAGGCAAAGGATTATTGTGATTAGGACCTAAATCCCGATGATTTTGAAAACGGTGAATTTTGAAGATTTCGGGAAAGGAACGATGATTGTTCACTCTAGTTAATGTTCTTGGAGGAACTGAAATACTACTGGACGCTCCATGTTGTTTTGACTCTAGAGTTTCACCATAATTTATTTCGAGCAATTTCCTCCTTGTCATTTTGATTTTAGGTCTTTTATTTTTCTCGTCTAAGAAATTTGAAAATAAAATTTTGAATTGGAAAATCCAGGTATTTAGATCTAAATTATTATTTGAAACAATTGGATGCATAGCATGTATTATGGAATATTCTCTGTATTTTGTGCATATGATTGAGATAGGATTGTCGATTGCCAATAAATTTATATTAGGCTAGTTTTTGCATATAGAATTACATCATATTGCTTTGTTAGCCTGATTTCCTTTTAGATTATGTGAGTACAGGTATGCAAGAGATTTCCATTTGATTCTTGTGCACTTGAATTTGCATAGAGATGATAAATTACCTACCAAAATATAAATCAAACACAAAAAGGTACGTGATAAATTAAGAAAATTTGAATTGATTGATGGTTTTATGCCCCAGATGTAGGAGGTACTTGGCTTTTGTTTTCTTTGATTGGGTTTGGAGCCCATAGAGGTCATTTGTATTTGTACCGTTCGAGCCGTGCAAAGGAGATGCTGACGAAGTTTTTTTGAAAATTTAATAGTCGGATAATTTTAAGAATTTTGTAAAATGTTTGGAAACTAAAAATTTGATTTTTTGACTTATATATTGGACTGAATAAATGAATTGATGTGAGAAATTAGTTGGTATAGGTGAATGGATTTGAAAGACTTAGAATTTTAAAATCTATTCCAGCTAAATGGGTTTTGAAAATAAGTTTAATAACTTATTTTAATTAATAATTTTAAACTTAAGGGTTTGGAAACATTTTCTTCCTTAGGAATTTCGAGGACGAAATTCATTTAGGGCGGGATGGGAGAATGTAACAACCCAAAATTTCAGTTACTTGATTTTAAATGTTTAATTAGTTTTAAATATTTAAATAATTGGATTTTTGAATTTAATAGCTTATCACTCAAATATAGGGAATAATTAAATATTTGAATTTTGAATTAAATGTTAATTTAATGGATTTAATAATTTTATTTAACTCATTTGAATAAATAAATAATATTTGGGAATCCAATTTGTAAATTTATTTACAAATATAAATAGATCAGATAAATATCAATAATTAAATATTTAAATCAGTGAAATTATCATTCTGGGGCACATTTTTGGATTTCAACGAAACCGATTTCATTGGAATCATAATATTGAATTATATTATGCTATCGAATTTCAGGCCGATCAGACGTATCGTTTGGTCGTTCGAGTTTGAAATGCATTGAAATTAATATTGAAAATTTAATATAACAACTGGATCTAAAAAATTATCTTCTGCATGCGACCGAATTAGGGCTCGAGACTAGTTCTATTACATTTAGAATAGGAGTTTAACATAAAGAACACCAAACAACATGTCTCGTTTAGAGTTCGAGATCTTCGAACGTTTAAAGATGGATATTTTTAAAGTTAAAATAAATAAATATATATATATATATACATACATATATATACAGCCATGCTTACCTATACTTCTAAGCATGTCCTAGCCCATAGCTGGCCATGTCCCTTTAACTTGCCCATGCCTTTCTTTCTATATAAATTCATGTACATCAGAAAATATGTTCGCTCTTTTTTTTCAAAATTAAAAACCCATTGCCGATCCAACGGCCAGATCATCGGCACCGCCGCAGGGCGTTTCAGGAAAATCGTTCAATTAGGATTTTGTTCGGCTAAGGGAGTGGAGTAAGATGAATGGTGGGATTGGCGCACGATCGTTGAGCGTGCCAGATTTTGCTTGTGAAGGCGCATCATTTTTTGGTCTTTTTTGGCTCGTCGACGACACGATGTGGGTCGATGTTCGTGTTGGAGGCAAGGTCTTGACCTTCTATGTAACAACCCGCATGTTTGTCGATTTTTATATTTAAATATTTTATCGATACTCGGAATTTAGTCCGAAAAGCTACTTTTTGCATACGGTCAAATTAGGACTCGGGATCACTCCCATTGAGTTTAAAATGCCGTTTGCGACCTTTTTGAGTATAAGCTTCGATATGTTTGGAGTAAGTTGATTTTTGCTACTTTTTCACTTAGGGCTTTGGTTTGGGCTGAGCCCAACCACTTATGTATTCAGTCCCAACCCCTTCTCCTCTTCATTACCTCATTCCTCATTTACTTGTACTCAAGCTTTTATATTAATGGAGAGTGGAAGAGGAAATTAAAACTCCAAAACCCTAGTCTTCATTAGCAAATCCAACTTCTAGCTCCAAATTCAAGAGAACCCATTGGTAAGCTTCTCTTCATCTTCTCCAACTCATTCTCTTAATCAATTTCAGAAATTCCTAAACCTAATTTTGGGAATGTTCTTCTTTTAAGCTTAGATTCAAGCTTCTTGTGTTGAGATTGAAGTGTGGTTGATCTTCCCTTGTCTTCAAGCTTCTCATTCATTTGTTTTGGGTTCAAAGGTGAGATTTTTATCTCACATCTATGACTATAATTATCTTTGGTTGTTAGGTTTGAATTCCTAACACTTCTTCATGTGAATTTGCTCTTGATTTGGATTGGTTTTGTGAATATTCCAATTTTTGGGTTTTTAAGTCAAATTTGTGTGAAAATCCTTTTATGGGTGTTTGATCATGCTTTTGGTGATGCATCGAGGAGCATATAGGGCCGGGTTGCCGATTGGCATAAACCCTTAGAGCCAATGTTCGTCCGATTGCTTTTTGGAAGAGTTTGCTCTTCATTTGGATAGGCTGAAAAACAGCCCAGGAAAGATTCAGTCGACTGAAAAATCTGTTCAGTCGACTGAATCTGGAACCCGAAAGTTTCCAGGCATGATTCAGTCGACTGAATCCTCTGTTCAGTCGACTGAACCTGGAAACAGAAAGTTTCCTGAACCTGGAAAATTTCCAGGTATAGGGTCAGTCGACTGAAAACTCTGTTCAGTCGACTGAACCTGTTGTTTGAGTCCATTTTGCCTTTTTGGATTGAATTTCCAATGTTAATCGATTCGTGTTGATTCCCTTTTGTTATTATCACTTATTATCGACTTTGATGACATTTTCTTCGTGATTTTTGGGAATGTCCATTTTGATGGATTCGGTATCGATTTCCTTGGATTTTATTCACGTCTTCGAATGTGAATTTTAGTGATTGATTGTTCCTACAATCTTCTTTGTGATTTGTCACTTTAAAAATATAAAGGTTTCAAAACTAGTAGTAAATATCAAAATTCTTTCATCAAAACGATTTCAACACTATTTTATTACAAAGCTCGTTTTCTCAAACCGATTTCCAATCTATTAGTATATACAAACATTTACCTCACTCGTATGAGAAATCTAATTAAACGACTTAGTAAAACAAGTGGTATGAAACTCTTGCGTTTACTTCGTCGGTTAATTCTTGGACTTGTTCGATTGAACCTCTTGTGACAATTTTCTAGTGGAGATCTACAATTTGTTCGTAAATATTTAAGTTAAGCTAGTGGTTATGGGACATGAAGCTAAATTTATATATTTACTAGCTTAGTGTAATTGACGCTTTCTTAATGATCATGACGATCATTTTTGTGATTTAGACTAGCAATGTGCGATGTCTCTTTGTCTACGAGGGAGACTAAACCCCGTTTTGTGGAGTTTCGACTCGAATTGATGGGGTAGCGCCCCATGGTCTTCGGGCCGTTCGTGTGTCAAAAATTAATGGCTAGCTACCATGAGATAGCATCTCGTTCGTGTGATACATATGTTGGTGAGTTTTCATGCTCCTGTTTGTGTGATAGGCCTCCCCCCTATTTTGTGTGATTTCTGGATTTCGTGTGTCGAATTCTGGAATTTTCTTCTTCACCTATTTTTGTGATTTCTATTGATATGATTTATCAATTTTTGTGCATAGGTGAATTCGTGTGTCATTGACTGGATTTCTTGAGATGATTTCTGGAATTTGTGCTTCACCAATTTTCGTGATTTCCATTGATAAGTTTTATCAATATGTGTGCATTGGTGAATTTGTGTGTCATTGACTTTTGTGATTGACGTTGAGATAATCGTCAATATTTATGGTTTGGTGAACAAAATAAGGAGTATGACATTTCCTTTGGTTCTTGTGTAGATTTGGTGATATTGATTAATCTCTTGTTGATTTTCAATTACTTATATATATCACAGCTTGGCATTATGATTATTATGTGTTTAGTCATATCTCTTACTCTATATCGTTTCATCTGATATTTATAGTTAGACTGATCCGTTTATTATTTTCTTATTAAATAATATTCGGGTCAGACCGAGATGTTACAGGTGCTTCTGCTTGACTTTACATCCGGGATTACCTCCTTGACTTTTGGTTAACTACTTAGATTAGTAGTTTTTGTTGTATACATTTGAGATATAGACTCCATAATGTATACTTATTCTTTTGTGTAGTTCGTGTAACTATTCTTTTGTGATATTGTGGATCTTTTTAGACCACTACTCTGATGTACACTTCCTAGTGTAATATTCATATCTATTTCCGCCTTTGTGATATGAATTGTCTGTGACTGATTTACGTTATGTTTATTTCTATATTTGTTTCTGAAGATATTATAGCCACTGTGTAGTAGCTTTGAGTTTGTGTCGGCATGTTGGATTTCGTTATACTATCTGACATATCGACGCTCGCGCAAAGCAATTACACGGATGGTCGCTCCTCAACAGCCTTATTCTCCGTGCTAGTTGACAGCATTCACCGTAATGTTCTTGGCTAGCGTGGGTATAGAGGTGGGCCATCACATCCTAAAAGCAAGCGGCGGCCTGACATGCTTGTGGCAGCATCCAGGCAAGATCAATCGGAAGTTACTTTCGTGGCCTGGAATTTTGAACGAGATCGGATTTAGTTAAGTTAATTATAAAGTTAATGATGTAATTATTATTAATTATATTATTTAATTTCTAAATCTTATAAACCCATTAACTTGTCCACATTAGGTCCAAATTGAATGGGTTAGTCGTGTTAGGTTTGGAAGGACGACGTCTACATATGGAATAGTTGGGTTTGATTTGGAGCTTGTTGAAATTTAGGCTAAAATCGAACGTGTGTTTGGTTTTAGTCCAAAATCATAACGTTTTGGTGAAAACGAAAATCAATGTGAGTTTAACTCACATTCAACTTTATATATCATGTGAATGATATTATAAACGTTTATTGATTGCTTGGATGTTAATTAAATTGATTGGTTGACTGTTTAGTTGACTTTCCATTTGGAAAATGGATGACATTATTATTTGATTGTTATAAAACCATATGATTATATATACTATCCATAACCATTGTTTTGCAAAGAAAATCTATAGAGAGACCCAAAGGTGGTTTCACACTAGTAAATTATTTAGTTTCATCTTTATGCAGTTTTAATTGAAGTAAATCCTGATATTCCATTTAGCTTGTTAATTGTCGTTATAGCAATTTCGCTATATCGTCATTTATTAAATTCCATCCCCAAACCTTGTCATATGAACTTGAGCTTGTGTTTCTAATAAAAAGAATATCGAAAATTAGTTAATCATTTTGATTAATGATAATTTAGATTAATTAATAATTTTAACTAATGATTTTGAAATTAATAAACCAATTTAATAAATGGTGATTAAAATTGGTTTATCTTTAGACTTTGTGACGACCTAGAATTTCTGGATATTTGAAATTGGAATATTTAATTGATTTTAGTTATTTGAAAGTTAATGTTAACTTGAATTTCAAATATCGTTGTTTATTCGGCAATTAAATTGTTGGATTTAATAATTTGAAATTGGGTAAAATTGTTGAATTTGGATGTTCCAGGCTTTTTAAAAATATTTTAAAGGCTTAGAAAATTCATATTGATAATATTAAAGAAAATAGAACTTTTAAATTTTTATTTGAAAGTGATTGTTCAATTTTGAATTTATATATTGTTTAAATCGATATTTAAAAATAGCCTTCCGATGCATAGTCTTGGAATTCGACGAAACCTGTTCCATTAGATCCATAATAGTATGTTATTATCAGATTTCAAATTTCGTAGTTTGGAGTTGACGTGTGACCGTACGGGTTTTAAACGCGCTGAAAATCTATATCGTAAATTCAATATAATAACAGAGTCCAAAAAGCTATCTTCTCCATACAATCGAGTTAGGCCTTCAAACCTTTTCCATTGTGTTTGAAATAGGGGTATAACATTATGAACGCCTAGCGGCACGCCTCGATAGGAGATCGAGATTGTGAGTTGTAAAATTGATACGATTTAAATTTAAATTCAAATTTAAAATATAATATATATGCTTTCCCCTCAATTCACTGTGGATGCATCCAACATGTGTCCACCAAGAGGACACGTTTATTACATTGTCTAACATGCGTCTTCGTTTTAAAAAATTAAAAATAAATAATAATAACGAAGAAAATAACTAGGCAGATCAATTTGTCTTTCGTCTGTAAATCTCAGAAATTAGAAATCGAAGAAAAAATAATAATGGCTTCCTCAATTCTTCAGATCGAATTATGGACTTCAAATTATCGCCTCCATTCTTCACTGCAAACTCGATTCGCTCAAAAGTATATGAGAATCTTTCAGGTCGAGCTTGGCATTCCGATCGGCAATGAGGGAAATCACCTCCGGAGGCGATGTCGCGACTGTCCACGTGTGTGCGCGCGTGGATTGGGCTGAAGGTCGATCGCAAGGCATTGGAGGTAAGGGCATTCGCACCTAGGGCTTTGAACTTAGGGGAGAGGAAGAACGAGGGGTCACGGACTTTGATCTTGAGGGCGACACGGCAATCGAGACTTCGACGAGCGGCGCTTATGCCAACGCTTTCTCGAGTCGAGCTTGTTCACGTTACGGCTAGGCTGTAGTATAGAGCTCGAGTCGATGGCTATCACATCTGGAAGGAGGAGCAGGCGCGTCTTCGTGATGGTGTAGAGGGGATTGTCGAAGTCTGGGTTGTCAACGGTGAAGGGTAGCGAAGTTCGGTTGAGCGTGGTGAAGGTGGAGTGGCCTGGGTTCGTTTCTAGTAAGATATATTATTTCTAATTTAATTAAATAAATGTTTATATGCACAGATGAAATAAAAATGGATTTCTAAATCAGAATTTTATATGTATAGATAAAGAAATATATACAGTAAAGTCAAGCTTTTATTGGTATATGCGGTGGCTAAAATTGTACATATATATGAAGATTTTTATGTATATCTATTTACAGAAAAACAATTTTTTTTTATAGATAAGGTTTAAAGAAAAATATATAGAAATTTTAAATGGTGATAGAGATTATTTCATAGATATATATTTTATTGATTTTGGAATCTATATATATACTATTTTCAAATGGATATGTATTTTCAAAATAAAAAAAATGAAGATAAGAATAAAGATACATATACATATTTTTAATTTATTTGTTTAATTTTTTTATTTAAATAATAGGTCATGGTGATTAATTTGTTTTATTAACTTGTTTAATCTATTTTAGTTACTAAAGGATTTTAAAAGAAAACTATTAGTTAGAATTAAATTTATAGTTAATCAAATAATTAAATGGCAATTGATAGTTTGAATTATTTCGAATGTTAACCATAAAATGTTTATATAAGGTCAAAAAAACAATAAAGGAGAGGCAAGCAGAATGGAGTGGATTACAAAACTGAAAGTCAAAAGTGAGTTAATCTCACTCATTTGGATTCCGTTTAAATTTAAATAGTAAAATTTAAATTATTGATGATTGCTTGAATTGTCTGGATGTGATAGTGTGTGTATATATATAGTAGTATATATAGTATATATTGGAGTGATTGATTTCCCGCATTATATAGCGGATGAGACCCTATGCGCCCTGCATAATATTGGATGACCGTTTATACCGCGATATCCCGCCTTGAAGCGGGATTGGTATTTTAATTTATTATGCTAACATCTGTGGATGTAGGGAAACAGGTTGAAGGGATCCAATTGGATTCCTCAAATATTGAATTTATTTTATATTCAGTAATGTGATGTATGTGATAATCAGTGATGGATTATATTGATTTTATTTGAAATTAAAATTTATAAATGCTATGGCTTGGTTGAATATATATTACAATTTGAGAGAAAAAAAATGAAATCTATACGAAGTTGGATTTTTAAAAGGGAATAAAAATAGGAAATTTTTAAGTAAAATAATTATAGTAAATTTAAATAAATTAAAGGAATGAATTTTGAAAGAGATAAAGAATTAATTTTAATTCTATATATTAAATTCAATGATGGGAGATAGGAGTTTGAATAAATGGAAAAAAAGATTTTACTTAAAACAAAGACTTAAGCAATATGTTTGTAAAGTACGAAGAAATATATTTTTAAAATTTAAGATTTGAAATGGGTTTGGGAAAATAAAAGAAGAATTTGAAATAAAGTATGAAATTGGTATTTTCGTTTTAAATAAGAATTTAAATCATAAATAAAGGAGTAAATAAAGGATAAATGAGTTTTGAAATAAATTTGGATAAGTGAATTTATTTTTAAATGGAGTCGGATTTGGAAACCGATTTGAAACCCTACTAAGGGTTGAAAACTGTGAATAAGGAGAATGAGTTTGTGAAATTTATAAACAGGGTTTATAAATAAAGTGAAATATTTATCGGAGGAAATTTGGAATTATAAATTTGGGATGGAAATTTATAAGGGAAGGGTGATTTGTTTAAAAATAGATAGTGATTTATTTTTAAAGGTGTGGAAAGTAAAGTGTATTTCCCTGAAAAGCCGAGTATATATTCAAAGAAATATTTTCAAGTATAAGTTAAAGATTTTAAAGCGATTTTTTTAAAAGAATGTTTTAAGTGAAATTTTATTATTTTAAATTTTTTTAGAATTTTAAAAGTAAATATTTATTTTTACTAATTATAGTAGTAATTATTTGAAAGGTTTAACTAGTACTATGATCTTAAAGATAATTATTAATATTTATATTTTATAAAGTAGTTTTATTTTAAAGATAGTTTGGCTAAAGTTTTTATTTGAAAACATGTATAGAATTTCACAGCTTTTATTTTAAAATTTGTTTTGGCTTAAGTTCTATATGAGAAGTTATTATAATTTCATAACTAGTAATTTTAATAAAGTTTTTGAAGTGGTTTTTATTTTAAATGTTTTAAAGTATATATTTTCGGGTAAAGCTATTTTAAATTATTTTAATTCTAAAGTATTCAGACTTGGTAATTTTCAGTGGAAATAAACAATACTTGGTTATTTGGGAATTTATTCGGTGAGAGGAAAGTGATTTGAAAACTGTTTTCAAAGGGTTGAAGTGTGGAAAATAGCTTGCGAAAATATTTTGAAATAAATAATTTGGAAAATTATTTAAATTTTGATGGTTGTTTGTGAATGTTATTTGATAGTTAAATAACCGACTATCAATATTAGCCAATGCCCTGATCATTTCGAAGAGACCGGGATTATGATTAATTTCCCGAAAACCACTTCGATTTGGTTTGAAAGTTTTCGTGAGGAAGACAAGAGCTTGGAGTCAAAGATGGAGCAGTGAAGTGCAATGGCTAATCGCTACTAATCCTGAGGGTGATTCCAAAATGAATGTAGTAGGAGTAGTGCCTTTGGTTTCGTTTGGACCTGAAACGGACTTGTATGGATGAATGCTATCTGAACATCGTCATGAGGACGATGAGCATTATAAGTGAATGTGTGCTAAAAAGGTAACGCTTAACCTCGATCCTCATCCACCGGAAACGGCTAAAACATGGGAGGTGCACACAAGGCTAAGCGGCTAGCAACCAATTAGTGTAAGGACATCTTTGTTTAGAGGTCCCTTTATTTCGGCTGTGTGGGCGGTTGCTAATCCTAACCGCGGGGTGATCTTATTCGAACTATCCAGTAAGGGGTAGCTCCGGTCTTGTGATGCAGGGGATCACCGTGGATGCTCGGTACAGTGATCTAGACCATGTACTATGACTGGCGTTACCCCAGTAGCCCTACCATTGATGGAAATCCATTCTCCCTACGTGCCTTTATGGTTTTGTTTATAGAACCTAGTATTACTGGAATTTAATGAATGTAATAATTTCGGCTATTTGATTAAGTATTTTATATAGACACTACTATGATATCAAAGGATTTGATAAGAAAATGTTTTGGTTATCGTAAGGTAAAAATCCGACATGTTTATTTGTGGAGTGGTCTTACGAGATACCTTTGATTTCAAAAGGATTTTGAAACTTTAATAATCCAATTGAGTGCGTTTTCTTACACTAGTTTTCCAGACTGACTCGGGTGTTATTTCACTATAATGCTCGGGTCTAACCGAGTATTGTAAAATACAGGAAGGATGTTGTGGAGCTTAGGAGATGAGCTGGATGGCGAGACTTATCACATGTATTTGATAAATATTCCGCTGTGTATGATTAACTGTATAGTCAGATTTGTGAGGACAAGTTATGATAACTATCCAATTGTGTGCTATAAATTTTGTTGGACTCTGATGATGTAATGTATAAACAAATATAATTCTTTTTGTTTAATGATTAGTCATTTATCTATTATGTACTATTCCGCTGCGATTGTGAGATTCTAATATAGTTTCTATTTCTTCTTCTACCTCCTTCTTCTTTAACCCTAATGGTTCGGTTTTTCGGCATTCGATTGATTGGCATTTGATACAATGAACGTATTGATGTCGATTTCGGGCTATGAAAAATCGGGTCATTACAGATTTAATTAATCATTTTTGCTAATGATGTTTTGTACTTTATTAATTGTTTTAACTAATGAATATTTGAGCTTAATTAATTCTTTTTGTTAAGGATAATGGAGTTTAATTAATTTATTGAACTTAATTGATTATTTTAATTAATAATAATTGAAATTTATAATCATTTTACTTAATGATATTTAAAAATAATTTTAATCATTTTTAATAATGATATATGAATTTTATTAATCATTTTAATTAATGATTGTTTTAAATTTAATTAACTGTTTTAACTAATGATATTTAGAATTTAGTTAAATTATTTTAATTGATGATGTATTATAATTAAATAAATCATTTTAACAAATGATATTTTAATTAACCGTTTAAACTAATGAGGCTTGAATTTAATCAATCCAATTAATTTATAATTGTTTCAAATTTAATTAATTGTTTAATTAATCAGATTTATAATTACTGATCATTTTAATAAATTATGTTTGAGATGACTCGTTCGTTTTAACTAATAATCTCTTTTGTATTTTATTAGTCTTTGTAATTAATGATATTTAAATTTAAGAAATCGATACAATAAAAGTGATTAAATAATTAATATAATAAGATTACTTTAATCAACTGATTTAATGTTAATAAACTGATTTAATAAAGATTTTAAAGTTAACTTGTCAATGTTATGAAAGCGATTGGAAATAATTATCTATTATATTAAAGATGATGGATTTGTTTATTTAAAAAAGATTTTAAATGTGATTAATTATCTTTCGAGATAATTAATATTGTTCTAAAATTCGAATGGATTCTCGGGAAGGATTGGCGAGGTCCAGTTGGAACTTTTCCCTAGGAGGTCACCGAGTATATAACCTTGTCAAGAGTATATTACTAGAGGTATATTTAAGGGGGGCTGCACCCTTCTTATCATTTGTCGGAAAAAATTTCTTTCCTTATTTGATTCGAAAACCTTGAATCTGTTTTAGCTTTAAATTTCCACGAGTAGAGCCAACTCTTCATCACTGCATTTAAGTGTTGATTCAATCCATTTTATCCAGTTTGGACTATTACCTTATTTAGTCCATTCAATCAAGTTGGACTGTTTCCTTGTTCAATCCATTATGTCCAATTTGGATTTTACTCGGTTTATTTCCATTCTTTTAAGTCTGGTTTTAATATTAATTATGATCATTTATACTTGGATTCGTTTCCAGTTATTTATTTCTTCTCTTGCCTATATGGATGTTACTTTTGTGAGGTAAAAACTCATTCCGCCTTAGCAGTGTGGTCTCACAGAACTTTTATATGTTCTCCATTATCTGAGCTATCTAATGTTGGTATTCCCAATCTAATCCGGGTGTTATTTTATTATAATGCTCAGGTCAGACCTAGTATTTTCCTAGGTTATCCTTGGTGCTATGGAGATTGTGGAGGAAGCTAGAGACTCACTCATCGTAGTATTTTATATACCACTGTATATATAATATACCTATCGGCATTTGTATGGTTAGGATTTCATAACTGTCCAGTTGATAAGATTTGTTTTTAACCCCGATATACTCTGTATGTTTGTTGTGAGAGTTTCTATTGTCCTTGTTATATCATATATTGTCAATTCCACTATGAGATTCTGTTTTACTTTGTTCTCTGCTCTTTTATTTTTATTTACCCTAATAATCTACCTTTTTTCGATTGGATGCACGACATTGGAACATAGTGGAAGTGTTCGGTGCCGACTTCCGATGGTCAAAAAGGCGAGTCGTTACATAAGATTTTAGATATTTAAAATCATTCTTTTAGTCAAAATATTTTCTTTATTGTAAATAAAAAATCAAAATTATTAGGATATTTATAAATAATTTCGGCTAATATTTTGGTATACCGGCATGTATATAAATGGACAAAGGTGCTCATTATGGTGTACATCCCAGCACTTATATACAAATAATAACATACACTTATATATATTGCACGTGCACTATACACACATATGTGTATTTGATACACTTACAAAATATTTTATATAAATAAATAAAACTTTTTACGTTAACAAATTAAATAAAAGAATGATTTATTTAAAATATTTTATATTGGATCCAAAACTAATTAGACTTCATAGGCCCAATAAAGATCAAAAATTGGATTTTTTTTGAAATTCTCCTATTGAACCTACTATGAGTCAAACCAATTCCTTTAATGGTATTAGAGCCAATAGCCTATATGATCTAAATGAGTAGTATTAGGTCTTAACTTATTAAAGTCTACCCTTTTAGTAAGTGTCTAGAAAGGTAGTGTTTAAGGTTGGGTTTGGGTAATCAAGTACTCTGATCTACTTGGCTATGGGCCTTACCCAAAGGATGGAATAAGACCAATGGATATCTCCAATACAGAAGCATGAATTAATTTTGAACCTTGGGCTAATTTTTAAATTTTTTTTTAAATTTAAATAATATTTTAAATTTAAAAGTTAAGTTTAAAATATGATAGAAATTTAAAAAATGTTATAAAATATTTTTGAAAATTATTTTGAAAATTTAATTATATTTAACTGTATTAATTGAATAAATAATTAATTAAAAGTAAATTAATTAAATTAATATTGTTTTTTTTTGGCAAGGCCGACGGGGTGGATGGACCCCGACCATTTTATTGCAGCACCAGAAAGATTACAACACAGACAACAATGAGCAAGCTCAGAGAATACAGAGAAAACAAAGCGCTACAAAGAACTGGAAGCTAAAAGAAGAAAAGAAAGAAACATAAACAAACAAATAGTTGTCTTAAGTAGAATGATATATGCCAGGATCAGTGGGGAAAGATAGCAAGCTCAAAGAATTCTTGATCACATACATCACCTAAAGCTTAAACATAGCATCAGATTTAGCACTGTTCTTATGCCAAGCATGCTTGCTCCTATTCCACTTATGCTTTTCTTTGTTCTTCATCAAATATTCAGTAACAGCACTAATACTGTACTTGGCAATAATAGATAACTTATGTGCGCCAACAAGCGTTTTACCTTGGTCAAGTTTGGTGACGTAATGGCCCCCTTGTATGTTCCATGCACCTTGATATGTCATCATTGGTGAGCACGGGCGTTAATCAATTCTATTTTCATTCTCCTCGTAACAGCTTGCGAAGACGATAAGTAGTTAGGAATTTCAACAGATAGCGGAGTTACCACTCTGCCAGAATTACCATCTGTAGTTGATGGTGTAGTCAGTTCGGAGATAATTGGAAGCGCAGGAGAGATGGTAGGAGAGGTAAGGGGAGTGCGGGACAATGGTGGGGGTAATTTGAAGGCAGAGGGAGGTTTAATGTTGGAGTAGACAAATGGGGGAGGTGGAACATGAACACTAGCAGTATCGGTTTGGTGACTTTGCTGAGATGTGCATTTAACATCGCGCGTGCATGTTTCGTCGTACAAGTTTGGAGTCTTACTGAGGGAAGAATACTTTTTTCTACACTTTTTACTCTTCTTATCACTTGATTTTAGTCCTTCATGACTCGTACCTTCAATGCTTAACCTGATTTCCATTTTACCAGATACAGTAGACATATCATCCTGCATATTATCTACTATTTCTTTCGTCTGTGTGATATGATCAGTTTTATCTTGCTCGGTATAAATGCTGTTACTCACCATTTGGTCTACTTGCACTGTAGTGCCAATATTAATCATTCCTTTGGTGTTTTCATTAACTGCTCCGCTTACTCCACTTTTTTCGACCACTGTCATACTTTCAGTATCTCTAGTACCTATATTATCGTCAACATCCAGACAGTTAAGAATATCAAATTTATTGGAAATCAATAAATTATCAACTAAATCAGCTTCTACACTATATACTTCTTTCAGATTGTTTGATCCCTCAGTAGTTTTATTAGTTATTCCTGGAATATCGTCAGGCTCAACTTCTCCCCTATCCTCGTTACCCAGTTCATCAGACTCAACACTGAATTTCTCAATCTCTTTACCCTTTCGCTCTTTCTCCCTAGCATTCACACTTGCATGAATATCTATGTTAACTTTTTCCAGAACTGTTTCGTCACTCCCCTCTTCTGTTTGTTCCACATTCTCTTCTATTACATCTTTAACTATTTTCTTTCTCATAATACATTGCCATGTTCTACCGCTTTGGTTTTTGATTGGTCTGATATATTTATGTGCTTGTACCTTCTCAGTGTTTTCCTTCTTGCTTGCCTCTCTATCTGCTTTACTATTTCCTTTATCACACATTGTCTTACTGCTATCATTATTTTCACAATCAACAGTTTTGTGTCCAAACCTCTTGCACATTACACATACATCTGGCCTCCATAAGTACTCGACATAGATTTTCTGTTGTCCTCCCTCTACTAGTTTAACCAAGAAATCATCGGCTAGTTCTTTTTCGGGCCTAATTTCAATTAAGCACTTCGCAAAGCTCAACATATCTTGCTTCTCAGTCATCTCGTCCATACATAACAGTTTACCCAAGTGACTACAAAGCCAGTTTATTCCTAGAGGGGACCAAGCAAATATAGGAAGATTGTACAGTTGCACCCAAACTGGGACAGTGGTGACTGAACCAGTAACGTTACTCACAGTTGCATCATACGGTTTAATTATAAAGAGTTTATTGTTCATTACAATGGGGTCACTCTGCAATATTGTTTTCCTATCTTCACTACAAGAGAACTTGAATAAGAAGATAGTACCATCCGATTTAACTTAAACAGCACCTTTAAGTTTCCAAATGAACTTCAACTTCTGTACAACAGCTGTGTACGACAATGGTTTATCCAGGAAGAAGCCAACAATTGTATCATTCCAGACAGCAGCACCAGCCTCAATAACTTCAGCAGGCGGCACTAAAGCTTCATCTTCATACACTGGTGTCAGATCAACAGGTATATACTTGCCTGCGTTCCTCGGCTTGTGTTTAAACAGAGAAGTCCATTTTCGTTCACACGAACTATCGGGGAGGGTGTTAGCGGACAGAGTAGGGTGTTTTGGGCTTGATGATAGAAGAGGTAGTGGGTCAGGAGGAAGTGGGTCAGGTAGTGAGTTGGTTTGGATGTTTGGAGGTGGTGGAGGAGAGAAGCGGACAGGTGTGTTCGAAGATTCTTTAGCTTTGAGGGGAGAGGGGACAGTGGTGGATACAGATGGAACTGACAAGATGGGAGGAGGGGGCGTAGGATCTGAAGAAAGGACGGCGTTGACTTCGGAGGGAAGGAGGGATACGATTGAGTTGATAGGTAAGGTAGGAACATTTAAGGTTATGGGAGAAGAAAGGTGGGGGATAACAGGAGCGGACATTTTTTATTTCTTCCTGTATGCGTGTAAAAGTTTGAAAATAAAACTTTGGGGCCAAGGAAACTATGTTTTGATATTGTTATATATATATATATATCTTAAAATGTTTAAGGTAAACAATATTAATAATTTGAAATTAATTAAAATTATTTTAATTAACATATTTATTAAATGTTAATTAATAAATAGTAGACATGTATAATGATATATATATATATTATTATAAATTTTATAGTGTGTCTGTGTATATTCAATTTTTTCAAATGTCTAAAATGAATAAAATTAAATAAACAAATATATTACATAATTAATCAATTAAGTTTGTTAATTAAATATGATTTAATTAATAAAATTAAAATTATTTTTTATTAAATATGATTTAATTAAATACAGTGGAACTATAAGAATTAAGAAACCCAAATTAGATTTAAGGAATAAATACAAACGTATAATATGTATACGGTGATTTTAGATGTGTCTAACACTTGAATCACGGGGGTATATCATAAGAAATGCATTATTCCATAAGTCGATATCATATAAATAAATATATTAAAAATTATGTATCTCTAATATAAATGCTATCCTATGCCATGTATCTATTAATAGTACTTGCATACTCTTTAGTTGTAGAGCAAACTCAAGCTAGAGATGCGGTGCATGGTATTATTAATATATTGACTAAGCAAGGTAAGATAGATATATGTATTTGTTGAGAAAATTCAATGTACTTACTATAATTAGGCTATAACAAAATGGTAGGTACGAGCGAATAATCACTTCCGACTTATTGAGCAGACTCAAGGTGGAAATGAGATTAGGATAAAGACAATGGGATAAGATTTGTATATGATATAATCGATAAAGTGTTATCCATCGCTTGTGGACCTATGATTTGTAGAGCAAACTCAAGGCCAAAATCCCAAGGTTAGCGAGTTCTAACACTCACCGGAGATCGAATAACTTCTATAGTTCTCTTTGGATTTTAAGAAATATAAAAGTTCATGGGAGCTTATTAGTAAAATGAAATAAATATATTTAACCTTACTAATAATATAAGAACATCTACCGTGTATAAATTAAACCGATCCACTTCAATAAGTTTGTGAAAATAATATAACTGGTAAAATGTTTATCAGTTAAAATATACAAATGAACTGAATTAAGGTTGACATAGAAATATAAAATCTAGTTACCAATAAATCTTTTTGCACGTTGTCATTCTAAGACTCATGCAAGTGCCTAATTGTACGACCACTAAATACATTCGTGACGTGGCCACTTACATGTTTATTTTTCCAAGAGTTTGTATTGTCTTCTATGAGTTTCATACTCTAAAACAACGCAAGAATATCAATCTTTGATTCATATTCAATCACATATAAATGTTATATAGTGAATGGTCACAATTTGTTATGTACGAACCTAGGTAGAATTACTTTGTTTGAAATGAGCAAGTAAACCATGATGCTAGATCATGTGTTCAATATAATTGATTAAAATAAGAGTCTTGTTGTGTTAAATGTAGCACTAGACCAAAAGCAACATATATACCTTAGAACTCGGTCCTTGAAATGTCAGTTTGATCAGTTTACATAACATACAACTTGTTTGATATCTTCAATGTTAAGGATCACCAAATGCATTTCTGTAAAGAATTCATTATGATCTTGTAGCAAGGATTTCCTATTGAATAGTTTGACCATTTGAAAAGGAAATTGAATGTGTGAGGGTGGATGTAACATAAGATACAGTTGGGATAAAGAGAATGAGTGGTCACCTCTACTTCATGAAGAGATACTGGAAATGAGGACTATAATAGATACTTATTAAGGAATAAGAAACATATTTCTATTTCAAAATGTATCTTCATATAGAAATTGTTTTATATGAGATTTTTTTTTGAGTTTAAGGTATTCGATCTGAAAACACTTGACTGTAAACTAGTTACAGTAAATGGCATAACTAGCCTATATTAAGTGGTTAAATAAGCTTCGTATTTCATATGCTATTATAGTAATGGCAGAAATTGTGGGGGTATACCGTATAACAGTTCTAGGTGGTCGCATTGAGTTACGGAAAATGTATCTGTAAACATATAAATAGTATTTATGAAATAATAACTAACTTTTAGTATTGATTGAAAGTAGACATAATTCTATTTCAGTATGAATATTTTGAATATTCCTCATAAGATAAAACTACAATAGTGCAAAAAAATTTCACAGAAAATGTGATGCATTTGAAAATACCAATTATCTGAAAATTTTACAATTATTTTTGAATTACTGATTAAGCCACAATTTTGAGAAAATTTCTTTAATCGTATGATATTGGTGAATTATACTAAATGATTAAAAACCAAGCACTCATTCAATAGGAGTGATATAAGAGTTAGTGAACTTTTCAGCTTGATATATATGTGTGTGTGTGTGTGTGTATGAATTCCAAGTCCAATAATACCAAAACTTAACCACTTACTTCATTAATTTCATAGATGAATCATCATAAAAATGAATATGAGTATTCGATACACAAGTATTGTATTAATGATATGTTCATTGAATATAAAACGAAAGTGGAATACATAACATGTAAACAAAATAAAAGAATTCGACTTGGTTGAATAGGTGACTGTATTGGAAAAGGTTCAAACGGTACCTAAAATCAATAAGATTCAATTACAAAAGTCACTTCTTGATATGATATGTAATCATGTATCAATAATGATTAATAGGACTTTATTGAACAAAGTACGATTGATAATGAGTGAAGTTGAGTTATCTTCTTTCTGTATGGTCGAACACTTAAGAGTAAGTCATTAGGTTATAATTAATTTTATATAAAAGCATTGGAAATAGGAATTATCATACATGTTATATTGTAACAATATCATATTTCACTTATGTATTTGATACATGAAGGAAGTATCAAATCCGAATGAAGATTGCTAACTGGTAGTTAAGAGTATTCTTGAGTATTTGCAAAATACCAGAGAACTGTTTATAGAAACAACGAGCTTTTATAACGAAGTATTTGGACAAAAACTTTATAAGTGATATCAAGTATAATATTTCAATATTAAATTCATGTTCAAACCTTAGCTTAGGAGCTTTCAGTTGAAAATGTCTAAACAAAAGATTGTGTTTAATTCAACCAACAGTCTAATTATATCGCCTTACATAGCGCCACAATAACAGTAATGCATAAATATAAACACATAAATTTGTATCTAAGTTAGGGTTGATTCCAAGTATCGAGAATCCTATATCATTGTTATATGGTAATGATATCATGATACATATCATGAAAGAACCTAAGGCTCACTAAAATTCGAGAAACATCCCCCTAAAAGTTCCACAAGATAAAGATAATTATCAACATAAGAGAGAGTTGATTGATAGAGTAGATAATTAAAACAACATAGCAGATCCATTCACGAAGGGACTAAATCAACTAGTTTTAAGCAAGCTAATCGAAGGGATGAGATTGAGATCCCACAATTAATCCCAAGTGCGACTGAGAGATTGATTGAGTTAGGGGTATGCCCAAGGGGCAATTCTATAATTTATTGTAAATTATTAACTCTATAATACAATATCCATCGAAATAAAAAGTATTTTTCTTTCTATTATATGCTTGTTATGTTATGTTAATTAACTATTTAATTTAAGTATATCAAATAGAAAATGCTTAAATAATATGTTATGTGATAGTAATTACAATGTGTTATAATCATGAGAAATTTATCATATTAAAAATAATATATTATTTCAAATATTCCTAGTCAAGATGTGTTGAGACAAGATATTCTTACATTCGGTTGAGACTATAACACGTAACTCTCTCCAAATGTTGATCAGTGTATTACTTGTGGATGCTGGGAACCAAGGGGTTATGTGCTGACAGTTATTAGATAACTACAAATTGACTTACTCAAGTGTTTTCTATCGGTTAATATAACTAAGGTCAAACAGAGAACTCGAACTGACGATATTGCACTTTTCTCGATTTGAGAACACCGTTGAACTTTAATGTGGACATTTGTAACATCCCACCCTTTTGGACGATTTAAATCGACAATAAACCACACATGTCAACTAAAATCATTCAAAAGGTAAGACTATTAATGGGGTAAATAAGAAAATAATAGAAAAGAAGGAAAGATAAAACACAGAATCTCATAGCGGAATGACAAAATATAAAAATCAAATAAACAGTTCATGAAGCTGTTTTACAAATAACATTTGATTACACCTTTACAATACAAATCAGAGTTATACATACAGTAGAAATAAATAAATAATGCAGCGGAACACATGATGTAGTGGAATAATTAATAATAAATAGTAGACTGGTCTCCGTCTTCATCCTCCAAAATACAATGGTCTTCAATACACTAAAAAAGCTCAGACTGACCCGAGCGTAATAAAAAGACAAAACACTCGAGTTAGGACTAAAAGATCTTATGTAAGTCAAATCAGAATAAGTAGAATAGAAATATTACTATAATGGATTCAGAGATGTATAACAGGAATTTCATCTCCTATCAAGTGTACAACGTGGATTTAATTATTTAAAAGATTTCAAACGATTCAAAAATACCAATCTTAATCATTTTAATTAAAATAGATCCGAATTTTAAATTTAAAACTTAAATCTTTCAAATAATTCAATTCTAATAAATAATCCAAATTAAAGAAATTACACGGTTATATGTCATTTCAACCAGTATCCAGATCAAAATTTCCAAATCAATGGAAACCGCTCGAGTTATCATTCATAGTGGTAACAAAGATATATACATAAATAAACATCCAATCATCCAAAATGACAACCAATAACATCCATCACAATCCAACATCCAAATCAGCCAATAAATCACAACAATCAATTGATTATCATTATCAGGTGTATAACTTGCAATTTATATTCATTATTAAATAAATGGCAAATTCAATTCAATATAAATTCAAATTTAACTTAAATGACAATCTAATAATACCAAAAGCAATTAATAAATTTCTAATCACATTATAAATTTAATTTAACTAGCATAAGATAATCTAGTATTCGTGAGTGGGTCAAAACACTCACCTTTGATATTTAGAACGCAAAAAATCCAAACAAAGATGCCTTTTCCAATAGTCTCCAAACTCAGCCAAACCTATTTTATGTTATTAGGAATTCCAATACGAGTCCAAGGGAAGAAACTACGCATGTATCAAAGCTCGTATGAGGAAGATATTCAGGTTACAAGGATATAAAATAAAAATACATACATATTTAATTTTTAAAATAAGAAACTTTAATAACTCACATTTTCAAATTTGATGTACCCAAAACAAAGGCAAAAAGTGGAAAGCCAAATCCATTAAGGCCAATTCTCATTGTTCAATTTTTTTGAAGGCTTCTTGCAAAAGAAGGCAAGGCGATGAGGAAAGGTACGGATGTGGTTAAGGAAGAAATGGATGCTCACACCTTTTTATTCTTTTCTTTTTCTAAACATAGCTTCAGTAAAATGAATTGGCAGCAATTAAGTAGAGGTATAAAGCTATGTCGACATTGAGACTTTGAGGGAAACAAATAGAGGTCTGATGTTTGAGAAAATAAGGAATTTCTAGGGGAAAGAATGATATATGATATAAAACAAAAGAAGAAAGGGAGGTGACAAATGAAATATGTATGGAAGGGACAAATAAACCAAAACTGTATGATCTAAGTAGATGCTTTGGGAAATAAATAAACAAAACGGAAGAATAAGAAAGGATATAAAATTCACGTTTCAATTACATCAAAGAATTGCAATAAAACCAAATGTGGAAATGGTGGCAGGTGTATTGAATAATAAGGAAATGAAGGGACCACTTAGGATCTAGTTAATTGCATGATCCACTCAATTAAATATATTATCACTGAATATACCCTTTTTCACATTCGTTTACACATACTTAACATATAGTAAATAAATTTGAATACAATAACCAGTGTAACGTTACAAAAAAATAAAAGATGATCTAGAACTCAAATTCAAGTTTTTTTTCTTTCAAAATAATGTTTTCTCATTGGGGACACAACCTAAAAAGTCAATTAAATTTAAACTTCAAGATTAGTGTTAAAATCACTTATATACAGCCTCAAATGTATACTTAATGACTGTAAAATATTGTTTTAAAATTCATTTTTTCTTCTTTATATATAATTATTTTTACCTTCAAAATGAAAATGTTCGTTTTATTTTCATTAAAATGTTCTTTTTTTTTACAATAGTGTATGTTTCTTTCATTAAATCCAAAAATTAATATTAATGTTTCTTTTTTTTTAAATTGAAAGATCCCAAATTGATATAATTGTAATTAATTTCAAAATTACACTTATAACGGATTATAACAAACGTACATTTCTTTCATTAAACGCCATTAATTTCAAATAAATTCTCTTTCCCTTTTATTAGAAGATTCCAAGTCAAATTAACGGGAATAAATTATTAATTAATTTAAATTCCAACATATACTTATTTTGTTTTTTTTAATCTTATTATTCAATCAATTATCATATTATATATATACTTAACGTTGGTTTACCATTTCATTACCTCAATCTTCTATATTTATCACTTTAGTTCATATTAACTGTAGTAGGTAATTAGATTAACTGCAATTGATTTTCAATTTAATTTCAATGGATTAAATAAATAGGTGATGAATGTCAAATGTTACCTTTTACTTACTTAATCGCATTTACAAGATTATTATTAACAACAAATGTTATGACTACTTACACAATCCTGATTATACTCAATTTTCCATTAATTTCATATAATTTCCCCTTTTATATAACATTTAATTCATTTCCTTATTTCAACTTATCATCAAATAACGTTACAATTATTTTAATCACTAACATACAATTCCAACACTAAACCCAACATTCAATTGCCTTAATTCAATTAGTTACCCATTCAATATTAAAACGATAAATTAATGAGAAAATAGTTAATACAATCGTTTATAATAATAATTCATACCCCTTATCTTATTCTTTACAACCAAGGGTTATAATTTGCTTACCCAAAAAGGTTTTATATTCAATATTAACCTATTTCAATTAATTACATACAAGTTCACCATCTACATCATTTAATTTATTTCATTATTTACAATCATAACCAAGTCAACCAACAATGTATTTCAATTAGTTTGAAATTACTTTAAATATTTATCAGTAGCGTTCAGACAACACCACTGATTTCATATTCAATATTAGCCAATTCTAATTTATTACATATAATTTCAAAGTTCAATGTATTTCCTTATTTTTAGTTATAACTAATTATAACCTTAAAGTCACTTCAATTAATTGGAAATTAGATTAAAATAGTTAGCAATTACCTTATATTAACATTACTAACATTACATTCTAGTTATTCTTCTCTTTGTAACATCAAATTTTTTTTTAGTTTTATTTCAATATAAAATTATAAAATAATATTTAATTAATATTTTAATAATCGAAAATTATGGGTCGTTACACTCTCCCCTACTCAAAACTTTTTGTCCTCGAAAAGGGAAAAGGAGGAAATTAGGAAAAGGAGAAAATAAGGAATCATTATATTTTATTCAAAGTATTAAATTTATAAACAATTAATTTTCATAATTAATTAATTTAAATAGAATATACAATTAATTACAAGTAATTCTTCATATTCAAGTCTACCAAAGTTTGAAAATATTTCACTTTTCACAAAATTTCTAAGTCTAAAATTTACGAAAAATTTCGGCAGAGTCTCCTTTGTACGGAGAGATCGCGGAGAAATAATAATATCAATAATCGTCATATATATATCATATTAAAAAAATAAACATCCCAAACCATGGGAAACAATATAATATTGCTAGAAACCTGTAATCCAAAAATATACCTATTGGTCGGGAAAAGAACGCTTAATTTATGAAACCAAAAGCAGTAGCTATTATTTCCATAAACTTGTACTTCACTTGTCAAATCCAAAGAAGTTAATAATACGTGAAAAGAGATATATTTAAGTTGCTTCAATTAATTACAAACAAATCAACACAATATAATAATAGTCACATGCAAACAAACAACATGACCATCATATGTAACAAAGGAATCAATCATATGTCAATAGCAACCAAACTGATGATTTGTTCAGGTTCAGACATTTTTAGTCGTACAAGATGATAAATAAACTATTAAGTGTACCCTATGCTCAATAGCCTTAGATAAATACTTGATATATTATCTATACATCCTTATAGAGTTAGAAGTACCCTTTCCTATCATCTCAAAAGCCAAAATAACCAATAATTTCAACACAATATTTAAGTTTATTCAATTGGTTTTTTTTTAATATCATTACTATTCTTTTTTTCTCATATAACGTCCTTTTCTTTTTCTTACATGTACATATATAAATTATTTCACAATATTAACTTACATACATAACATTTCTTGTTCATCAAAATTCTTATTTAGAAATAATTTCATAGAACGCTTCCATTACTTAAGTTTTACCTGTATAATATTCTATTACATATTCTATTAACATTTCAACTTATTAAACATTTTTGGTAAATATATGTGTTTTAAGAGTGTAATTGAGTGTTATACAAGTTTATTTTATTCGTGTTAGTTAACAAAATATTCAATGATTACATATTCTAAATTTTTATATCTATTGATTTACAAGTTACAAATTTCCAATTTCTTATATATTTTATTCGTAAAATTCCATTCTTATTTATTTAATTAATTATTATTTATATAAAGGCCAATCACTTACATAATTTGTTTTCCATTAAAGATTTAAGCCATTAATGAATCATTTCACAAAATATTACTTAAGCTTCTATAGCCTTACTTAATTTTATACCTTAATTTAGTTATAGAATAAAAATTTAAGTTTTTGGTGTTCACCCTTGAAGAGAAAAGAAATACTTCAATATATCTAAAAATTCAATTAAAACATTTAAGCTCATTCACTTAGTAGGAATATAAGATAAATTTAAAACATCTATAGCATTATGCAAGGACTTTCCCAAAGTTTAAACAATGTTACAAATTTGTATCAAAAATTTATATTACAACATTATGATAGGATTTTAAAATTAAAGTTCCTTAAATCTGATAATTTATTAGACTCAATATTCCAAAATAAGTATAAACTCTTGATTATTAAAGTGAAACTAATAGCATACTCCAATCTTGCACTAAATATCTAAACAAAAGTATAAATTTTCATAGATTCATGATTAATTTTACACACTTGGTTTAAAATGAATATTCAAATCATGGGAAAAACATTTATCATGGTTTAATACAAAATTCAAATAGTAACTAAACCTATAAAGTTACTACTAGTACTTCGAAATCAAGTAATTATTTAAAACCATACTTCCAAAATTGAGATTCTATTTTATTTTCCAAGTAAATTTAAAACTTCGCAAATCATTTTTTTCATTTATATAATATATCTTCAAATTATACATTCAAAGAAACTTATAAAATAATTTACAAAAAAAAAAATTCATTTGAAAACTTTATTTGCAAATCAATCATCTTTAATGTTTTAATACTTTACAAAAAAAAAATTCTATAAATTTTCTTGCTTCATTTGTTAATACCATTTCAGTAATTTTAAATAACATCTTTTTAAATATATGTAAATTATTTGAAAACAATTACTTACATCATTACTTATATTTAAAAAGAAGCTATTGAAAACCTTAAATTCATTATGTTTAAATTTTATTAGTTTTAAATCTCAAAATACTTTTAAACATCATTAATAAATCAATAATCATTAACTTTAAAATGTTTTATTTAATTAATAACTTCTGACAATATTTAGAACACTAATAATTTACTACTAAACCATGTTGTACATAGATAAATAATATTTAAACATTTTAAAGTATTTAGAAAGGAAAAATGATCAAAATATCTTTTATATAATACTTTATCAAAATACTTTTATAACTCGATGTTTTAACAGGTTTATCCTTGTTCTTGCAGACTCTGGCCATGCGTTGATCAGACGCATGGCTAGAATTCTCCAAGTACTAGCAGACCTGTTTCAACACCCAATGAAAATACTTAAAATCAGTGAAAATAGATATGGAAAGTACGTTACCCCATGTATTGCAGTTACGCAATGGTTATGCCGCTATCCCAGTGGAATCAATTGTAGCTGTAGGCATCTCACCCCTCGATTTACGCTATCCAATAATATCAAATGAATATAATAAGTGACCCACCAAAGGGATCCGATATGACCCACCAAAGGGATCCGATAATGACCCACCAAAGGGATCCGATAAATGACCCACCAAAGGGATCCGATGGAAGGTACTTCCCATATCATTTATTTCAAAATATATCATACCATATATAGTCACCATTCAGAATCATAGCTTTAAATATCGCACTTATATAAATTCCGTCATATATAAGATTTCATTTTCAGAAAGAGCATTTTCCAAAATCAATAGTCTCAAATATATCAAATCATTCTTATATAAATTCCGTTATATATAAAATTTATCTCTTCAGATCAAAAACCTTCCAAAATCAACATTTTTAAAAATCACCTTATACTTATATAAAGTCTGTCTTATGCAAGAATAAAAAAATTTGCAAATCAATTACGCTGCATGAAGATCCATATGGAATTGAACATTTTTGCTTTGCAAAAGGTTTTGAACTTAGAATAGTTCTTTTTTTTATATACAATCATTTTGTGAAATAGTTTGGTATATAAAATTGTTGTGGAAAATAGTTTGTAAATAAAATAGTTTGTAAAATAGTTTGTAAAATAGTTTGTATAAGAAAAATTAAAGAAAATAGTTTGTATAAGGAAAATAAAAGAAAGTAGTTTGAAAAATGGTTTTAAATTAATAGTAGTTTTTCATAAAAGAAAATCCCAATTTAAATTACAAAGATATCCAACCCAACAACTTTCAATTTCAATGCCAAAGCATATCAATAATATTAGAACATAAGATGTACACATGTCTTCATTTCGCAACATTACATTCGATCGTTCGCTCGATCACACAAGTTCGCTTTCGAACTAGTATTGTCCATTCAACTTCCCTAATGCGGACTTCGATATGGTTTCTTGACTAGAAACCATCATTCTCCTTGCATAGCCATATACTACGATAGAGAATTCTAGAATCAAACCAAAAATCCATATTAATATTCACCATCAAGAATCGAATGAAAAATTCTAATGCGAAATGGTGTAATTCACCTCAACTTACGTACTCAAATCCGGATCAAATTAATTATGCGAATAAAATAATATACGCACAACTTACGTATTTATTTCAATTTGATTCATCACAATTATACTTCAACTAAATTCATTATTAATCTCATTGATTAATGAAAGTATCATTTCATACTTTAATATTTGTTTCACATAATTTCTCCATTTAGCATATAACATTAATTTATTCATTCTCATAATATTGCTTATATTTCTCTTCAATTTAAATTACATTCATTCCACATGTAATATTTCTCATTTAATATTACATTTATTACCAAATCATTTCATAAGGAATTTTCTTAAGTTTATAACCAAATTATAAAAACATAATTCCTTTTTATAAGACATTGTTCAGGTTTAAAGTTATCACAACTTTATTTATAACCATTTATTATAACATCCATTTATTTCATAACAATTTACAAGTCATGGTTTTATTTATAATCAATTCACATTAAATTCATACTAATTCAGAAGGTTTTGATTATCCAAAATATCCAAATATTTCATTTTTCAATAGTTGAACTACGGTTAAAAACAACAAAATTCACAACAACAATAATTAACCAATGCTTTTAAACTGATAAAACGCAACTAATCAACAATAAATGATAATAACTAAATATTACCATTTCATGAATCAAACACAATACAAATAACTATATTAGTTATAAAAATTTAATCCTCTGCATATCATATAATATTAGGAAAAAAATTCATTTAAAAACACTTTTATAAAACTAACAAATACACGCTCTCATATATACACTTAGACAACTCATTCTAGGGTATTACTACCCTATCTCTAACGAGTTAACCCCAACAGGCTAAGGTATGTCTAAACCAAAGCTCTGATACCAACTGTAACATCCCACCCTTTTAGACGATTTACATCGACAATAAACCACACATGTCAACTAAAATCATTCCAAAGGTAAGACTGTTAATGGGGTAAATAAGAAAATAATAGAAAAGAAGGAAAGATAAAACACAGAATCTCACAGCGGAATGACAAAATATAAAAATCAAATAAACAGTTCATGAAGCTGTTTTACAAATAACATTTGATTACACCTTTACAATACAAATCAGAGTTATACATACAGTAGAAATAAATAAATAATGCAGCGGAACACATGATGTAGTGGAATAATTAATAATAAATAGTAGACTGGTCTCCGTCTTCATCCTCCAAAATATAATGGTCTTCAATACACTAAAAAATCTCAGACTGGCCCGAGTGTAATAAAAAGACAAAACACTCGAGTCAGGACTAAAAGATCTTATGTAAGTCAAATCAGAATAAGTAGAATAGAAATATTACTATAATGGATTCAGAGATGTATAACAGGAATTTCATCTCCTATCAAGTGTACAATGTGGATTTAATTATTTAAAAGATTTCAAACGATTCAAAAATACCAATCTTAATCATTTTAATTAAAATAGATCCGAATTTTAAATTTAAAACTGAAATCTTTCAAATAATTCAATTCTAATAAATAATCCAAATTAAAGAAATTACACGGTTATATGTCATTTCAACCAGTATCCAAATCAAAATTTCCAAATCAATGGAAACCGCTCGAGTTATCATTTCATAGTGGTACAAAGATATATACATAAATAAACATCCAATCATCCAAAATGACAACCAATAACATCCATCACAATCCAACATCCAAATCAGCCAATAAATCACAACAATCAATTGATTATCATTATCAGGTGTATAATTTGCTTACCCAAAAAGGTTTTATATTCAATATTAACCTATTTCAATTAATTACATACAAGTTCACCATCTACATCATTTAATTTATTTCATTATTTACAATCATAACCAAGTCAACCTACAATGTATTTCAATTAGTTCGAAATTACTTTAAATATTTATTAGTAGCGTTCAGACAACACCACTGATTTCATATTCAATATTAGCCAATTCTAATTGATTGCATATAATTTCAACGTTCAATGTATTTCCTTATTTTTAGTTATAACTAATTATAACCTTAAAGTCACTTCAATTAATTGGAAATTAGATTAAAATAGTTAGCAATTACCATATATTAACATTACTAAAATTACATTCTAGTTATTCTTCTCCTTGTAACATCAATTTTTTTAGTTTTATTTCAATATAAAATTATAAAATATTATTTAATTAATATTTTAATAATCGAAAATTATGGGTCGTTACAACATTCCAATTTGGTATAGTTAAATCTTGAAATGGCGCCTATCGAATGACTATTAATGGGCCTAAGCCGAAGCTTTGGAAGTGAAATACTATTCAATAGAGAATTCATCTCCTCGGTTATATGAGGTTAATATCATGGTCGATTGTAATCAACTACTAGTTAAAGTCTTTAGCCATAGCAGTACGATTAGTAATAATTATTAATATTGAACAAAGGACTTTGTGTTTGGATAACCAAGTTGAATGTGGATGATATTGGAATTTTGACCAAAACCAAATTCCTTAAGTCCTAAAGTGATATATTTTTGATGAAAAGAATTGATGTAAATACCTGTTGCTGAAGGCAACCGCTTAAATTGTAAATTAGGATTCTACCGACAAAGATTTATAAGCGGTAAATTCCGCCAAACTATCATACCGCAAACTAAGACGACATATGAATGCTAATATTTTAATTCTTCAATATCAATCGCTAACTGAATTCACACATGCGGGTCGCATAACCATATTGCTAAATTCCCTAAAATACCACACAGTTTAATTGATTTATTGTTGTTACAAATTAATAAAATTAATTAATATTTATGAAATGTTAATTGATTATTTATTTGATATATTGGGTGCCATTAGTATTTTTCCGAGTGTCATTAGTAATTAAATGAGTATGTATATAAAATTTATATATGTAATAATCGATATTTAAAATCAATATGCATTTAATTTTGATTTGAATGTATTTTATTACTTGATGGGTTGGTCAATTTTTTAGGCCTATATAATCCTTATATGGCTGACCATGATGTTGGAAGAAAGGAGATTCAAATTCAAGTGTTGGATATTGAATTGGTAAGGAGAGACTTGGTAAACCAAGGAGAAAAGATCTCCTTTGCTCTCTTTATATAAACCACCATACGCCTTCATTGTTTTGTTAATAATTTTTTGGCTTTCTCCCTTCACTTGTCCAGTCGCCATCTAATGGATTGTAGAATTATGGATCTTAAAGCTAATTAAAAACTAGAGAGGGGTGAATAGTTTTTTTAATTTGTGCAAATCCTTTTAAAATTGTTTTAAGATTATTATAAAACAATGCATAATGAAGAATCATAGATGCAAACACAGATAATTATAGATGCAATAAATTAAAAACAAATAGAGAATTAGAAAGATCACACAAGAGATTTTTATACTGGCTCGAAGTTACCCGACGTCCAATCCCATACAATTGCTCATACAGATTTCTTTTCAAAATGCCAATCTTTCAGTAAGTAGAAGGTAAACCCAGTTATAATCTCAATTATGAGGCTCCAAGATACGCCCTTTTGATTTTCCAGGCTTAGGTTACACCCACTTAATTTGGACGGGCTATTAGCACACCCACTTGGATTTTCGAGCTACTACACACATCCAATTGATTGAGCGAACTACAATCACACCTACGCAAATACAACTAGAGTTTGATGGTTATTCAAAGTCAATTTTTTGATCTCTAGATAGAATGGTTCCTACAGCCACTTGGACAACACTTTGATCTTTGATTGAGGGAGAGATGATTGAAGTCAGATGGTAAATAGTAGAGAATTAATACAACGAAAATTGATTTGATTCTGTTTAAAATTAAGAAGATTTGAATGAGTTTTTCACTAGAAATTTTGGCAGTGTAAAAGGAGAGAAGATAATAAGAAAGTAGTTGTTAAAAATTCATGTAAAAAACCCCTACATATAGAGAATAAATAGTCGTGTCCATTCGTGAAGAGTTATGACGAACAGACACTTCATTTCAGAATTTGAATTTCAAAATTACAGCATGTATGTCGATATATCATCTGCCTATATGTCGACACAGGCTTGTGTAATTTGAAATCTTGTTTATTTAAAAAATGTTTTGAAAATCCTATACTATGTAAAATAATTTGATACTTTGTAAAATAGTTTAAACATAGTTTATAAACATTTTGAACTTTGAAAAACTTTTACAAAATATTTTACAAATATATTTTGTTTTAAAGATAAAAGATTTAGAAAATGGAAAATAGAAATCAAAGATTGCTACCAGGGACTTTTAACAATATTCTATGACTCAATACACTATACTATTATCTAGAGATCTTCATGCCTTCGTCTTTATACTCATGAGTCTTCATGTCCGTTCTTTTGGTCTTTTATTCTTTACAGTCTTCGATTCAATACTTGTAAAACATTCTACACCATATACTATATAACTTGGTAAAACATTAGTATCCATATTTTATATGAATGTTTTATTATTATCAAAGTTATTATTATCAAAATCAATAACTCAGGTATTAATAGTCTCCCCTTTTTGATGATGCAACCATTAATATTTTGTATAAAATAAGATATAAATCCCCCTATGTTAGATAACTCCTTTTGAATATATGTATATATATTTTATATTTTTCTCCCCCTTTGTCATTAACAAAATTGGATGAAGAAAAAACTTAAAAACTCCCCCTAATTTAGACTATAGATTCAAAATCAATAATATAAATGGTGATATATGGTAAAAAGTTATAGCATTATATATATCAAGAATGATGGTATGAAGAACTATAAAGTAAATTTTATTTATCCAATTCACACTATATATGTACAAACAAATCCAATTATATACAAGCCAACAAAACCAAATCAGAACACAAATTAAAACAATCCAAACCAATCAAATTAAATCCAAATATTCAAACCAAATCCTAAAAGAGAGAGAGAGTGTGTGTGCCAAATCCAAACCTAATAAGTAGCCGTTTCGTGGAGTTTCAACCCAACTGTCAGACCTAAAGATTGGATCTGCTTTGATGGCATCCCAATCTTCATTATCCTTGTTAATAGTCCACTCTGGATTGTTGGATGGTTTTTCTTTGATCATGGAAGAGATCACCCATTGAATGACGTCAAAAGCTTTTCTTGTTCCTTGATCATCTGCATTTTACTTAACTCTAAATGCCGTTAATTTCTTAGGATAAAAGTGGCAATATATTTGAAAGATTGAAGAGTTTGTTCACGATTCTCACATAATTTTTTATGTGGAGAAGACATATTCGCAGAAATATGTTTGAGAATGAAAAGAGAGTATAAAATAAAACGATGAGGTTTTTTTTGGAAGAAATAGCTTATATAGGAGTAGAAATTCGTTGGGAATCAATTGATGGATGGTAGTTATTTATATTTCAAATTTTAAAAATAATTGTTTTCTACTCGTTATATGTCGACATATAGGTAATATATGTCGGCATACATACATAAATTTTCAAAGTTAGAGTATTTTCTATAATTTTTGTTTTTATCTTATACCATTATATATTTATAACTTCCATAGACTAATAAACAATATTAGATAGTAAGACATATGTTTCATTACTTAGAACAAAGTGATACATGGATTTCAACGATTAATAAAAGAAAATAATAAAAACGACATGAATTTAAACTAAAATGCATATAATACAAAGCTAAATATACAAGTAGATAGGCTTAGAAGGATGTAGATGATGATGATGATGAAATGCCACCAAGTTTGTGAATGATCTTTCTAAAGTATTTATCCACTTTGGAAAGAGAAGTAAACTTCTTACTAAATGAGTGATTATGCTTCTTTTGGATTTTAAGAAGATTTTCTGGGTTCCCAAAGATCTCTTTATTGGAGGGTGGGATGGTTTGTTAAAACTTTCTAAGGAAGTATCCCCTTCTTCCTTCTCCTTCTACTCTTCTTCTTCGACTTCCATTTCATTACCTTCTTCTTGTTATTGAATTTTTTGTTCTTCTTCCCATGACAACCATTGTTCCTTTTCAGGAAGTAACTCATATGGTTCAAAAAATGGTGGAATATGCAAAAGAGAGATATTTTCTTTGTCTAAAACTTTTCGAAGAATGTATTTTTCTCATCTTAAATCAACATCAAAATATAAGAAAATTCTAGTAAGACACGCACAACGGAAGAATGCGTTCTCCTGTCTAGAAATGTTTCTGTGAACAAAGTCATCTAAAATGACTTGTGCCCAATTAATGTTGTAATGACCATAAATAGCAAAACGGGTTTTAAAAACTTTGAGTAGAGTTATTGTAACTACCCATTCGCGTAGTGATACTTTGTTGCAAAATGAGGCCAATAAGTCTCGATTTAAGTCGAAGATAATTGTGTTTAAATTCAAATTCTTCATCACCTTCAAAAATATCGTGAAAAAATATACAATTTTATTCATCAATTTGAAAAGTGGAGAGGTCAATTCCACTAGATTTACAACTAATATATTACCCAAAAGTTCACAATTCAAAATAATTTGAGTATCATTAACGCTACTTCAAACTTGACCATCTTCTCCTTGATAAAATTATCCGTCTAAATTCACATAAAACAATTGACCAAATCCGGATAACAAACAATATCACCTTGAGAAGTTCAATTAAACAAAGAATTTCATTTTCAAAACAAAGATCATGTAAGAGGAAAAATCTTCGAATTTAGCAATCTTTCGAGAGAAACTTTTATTAAAGTAATATACTCCATATAGCCTTCAATGACATTTTTCGCATTCAAAAGAAAGCTTTTAGTTTTCTTAAAGAGCCTTATTATTTTAGGATTTTGACTAAAGGAAGTCATTTTTTAGTTTTTGAGAAGATTAGATAATGAAGATATATTTGAAATAAAGTTAGTGAATGAACGGATGGAGATACATTAATTTAGTAGAGAGTGAAAAATCATGTTCTCTAGTAAAAAAGGTGCCAATTCAGAACATGAGAGTAAGTGTAAAATGAGAGGGAAGTTTGAATTTTGAATTTTGAATTCAAATTTCAACTTTCAGTTTTTTGACATGTATGTCAACATATACAAGGAGGTTTGTCGACATATAGCCAAAAATTACCAAAAATAAAACTACGCAAATATATTCCTATATGTGTGTACAAACTTATATACTTATATTAATTCAATATTATTATTAATCTATATTTATTCCTATAAACAAAATCAACCAAAAAAAATAAAATGAAAATTATTAAATAAAAGATACCATTTTTGTTGCTTTTTGTTGATTAGTTTTGACTAGTCCTTCATTGCCGTGAAACACATATTCACATTCTATTCACATTCTCAGTATCTGGTTCACTGTCGTTAAAGGAAGTGTCTGAATCATCTGAAGTTGCTGTATAATCCCTTTTTCTTTTTCTGGATGAATCATTTGCTGGTGAGATCTTTGATTTATTTGGATGTGGACAATCTCTCTAAAAATAACCAAGTTCATCACAGTTGAAGCATCTTGTAACATCCTGCCTTTTTGGACGATTTAAGCAGGCACGTGCCAACTCAAATCATACAAAAGGGTAGATTGTTATTGGGGTAAATAGGGAAAAGAGAAAGAAATAAAGAAAAACAGAATCTCACAGCAGAATGACAAAATATAGTAATCAAATAACAGTCATGAAGCTGTTTACAAAACATTTATTTTACTTATACAACAAAGTATCAAGGTTACATATATCAAAGATAAATAAACAATAATGCAGTGAAATAGTATGATGCAGTGGAATAATATAGTAAATAGTAGTAATACACATCTTCATCTTCGTCTTTCGGAATAAGTCTTTAAATCCTGAAATGCTCAAGCTGACCCGAGTGAATTGAAAAGATAAAACACTCGAGTCAGAACTAAAAGATCTTATGTAAGTTAAATCAACGGTAAATATGCATGTGACGACATCAGAGATATTTACGGGGTTTTACATCTCCTATCCAGTGTCTAACGTGAGTGCAGTAACTTAAAAGATGCTAGGGATTCACACCTCCTAAGGATCCGTTAAACTATCTACTATGTAGTAATATACGCTATTATAATAATATCTATAGTAAAGTAAACTATTAGAATAGCGCTAAGGTGTTACCCATATCCCCTTAACACATATTATAATGTCAATAGTTTATACAGTACCGTGACTCCCCGTAATTTGGGGCCGCTAGAGGATACCCCATAGGTAAGACATAAAACAAACTCGTAGAAGGTGTGCTAGGATAGGTTACACAGCACAACTAGGCAATGCCAGGGTAGATATACCAATTACGCATCCGGATTGTTGGTAACGCATAGCCGCAACTACCGCCCAACTCGAAACACACTCCCAAGTAAAAATGGAAGGGTGACCACCAAATAAATAAAAAGTCATAATATAGTGACGATAGAATGTGTCCGATCGGAGGAATGACCTCACTTGGCCCGAGAATCCCTCATGTCTTAGCCACCTTATGCCAACTCACAGGAGTCGGGTCCATGTATATACCTCATATAGGATCGTCTCCACCATCCTACTTCATTCTGGAATCTCAATCGTGTACATAGTTGTCAAAGTGGTTTACAGTATTGGCAGAGAGTATGACAACATCTGATCTCGATCTCTTTGACAACCAGTCGCTTTTTACACTCCGGATGGTTCTTTTACATTTCAGAAATCATTTCATAATTGATATGAAAATATCATATTCAATTCAAACCATATCACATTCGAAATCATTATCATATTTGCCTTTGAAATCATCGTTCGATAATTATATTTCCTTTCAAATTCGAATTCACAATTTATATCGAAATATCGTATTCTCAAAACTATACCACTTTCAAATCATTATCATTTCCAAAATCATGATTTCTTTCAAAAATCATACTTCCAAAATAGGTAAAATTCTTGCTCCAAAATCATCATATTCGGTTAGTTATAACTTTTAAATCCCAACTTAGGTTATGACATCATTAACCATATTCACTTTAAAAATCGAGAAATTTGAATATAAACCCATCCATTTTACTTGGTTTGGAATTTGGAAGAAAATAGTTTAAATAGGTATAAATAATTAATATAGATTTAAAATAGATTAAACATAATTAAAATAGATTAAACATAATTAAAATAGATTAAATAGCTTTAAAATAGATTAAATAGCTTTAAAATAGATTAATTAGATTTAAAATAAATTAAAATTGTTTAATTATTTTAAAATAAATTAAATTGGTTTAAAATAGGTAAAAAATAATTCATATCGGCATCAAAGACAGACCCTAGGTCGGCCTCCCAAAAGACGCGCAACTCGCAACCCATCAGAATATATCGGCATGAAGATCTAGCTTCCACGAGTTCGAAGGTTTAAGTTTTGTGATTTTTCGTTTAATGTAGAAATCGATTTTAATTTTTGAAGAATGGTGATAAGCTGGGTTCACTGTAAAAAGAAGTTTTTTTTTTGAATGAAAATGAAAAGCAGGAAGAGAAGAAATTCAAAAATTTTTGGTTAGGTATTAAGTCATTTGATTTTATAACCAAAATAAAAAAAACATGATGATTATGTTTTCCCAAAACAAGGATTTACTGGAAAGATACGGAACAACGCAAGAAACATGGAAAAATGTTTGTGTGCGGTAGTGTACTTGTGTATGTTTATATTAATTTTCAGTTTTCCAACATCTCGGTGTATAGATCTCCGTTGCATGCGACCTCGAATGAAAAAAGAAAATATGGTCGTGCTCAGAACAGCGATACAACCCCAAAACAATAATAATGTACACTGATTATTGAATTCTGTAAATTCACAAAAGTATCATCGTTTGCTGAAGTATTGTCAAATTTTAATTGAAATATTTTTCAAATTAAAAATCATGGAAATTTTTTATGAATTAAATTAAAAATACTTCATCAAAAATCAAGTCACTTTATCACAATTTGATTTTCTTATTATTTATTATATTTCATAAAGTTGTTATTGTAAATAAATTTTAAAAATGAATTCTCGATTATCATTTATTAATTTAAATGGTGTTAAATAAAATTATTGAGTCAATTTAGTTGATACTAAATTCACAATTCGAATATTTAAACATTGCCTATATTTGAATTATAACCTATTAAATTCCAAAATCTAATTATTTAATTTTTTTTGAAATTAATTAAACTTTAGAAACCAAATAACCAAAATTATGGGATGTTACATTCCCCCCTCCTAAATGAATTTCATCCCCAAAATTCCTAAGAAAGAAAATGCTTACAAATCCTTAAGTTTGAAACTATTAATTAAAATGAGTTATTAAACTTATTTTCAAAACCAATTAGCTGGAATATATTTTAAAATTTCCAAGTCTTTTACATTCATTCACCTATACCAACTAATTCTTTTCTCTTTGTTCATTCCAATTTATAACTCAAAAATAAAATTTTATTTATCAATTTTTCTTTCTAGAATTCTCATAAATAAATTCTAACTCTTAAATCTACGGAAAATTCCGCCAGCGTCTCCTCTACGTGGCTCAATCGAAACAGCTACAAATTGTCACTATGTGCCTCCATCTAATCAAAAGAAAACAAAATCATTGAGTCCGTTTAATTGATATTTAATTCACAATTCAAAATTTAAATATTCCCTATATTGGAATTATAACCTACTAAATTCCAGAATCTAATTGTTTAAATATTTAAAATTAATTAAACGTTAGAAATCAAGTAACCAAAATTCTAGGATGTTACAATTCCGAGGCTACGAGACACGCCCTCTTGATTTTCCGGGATCTGGGTACACCCACTCCATTTGGACGGGCTATTAGCACATCCACTTGGATTTTCGGGCTAATAAACACACCCAATTAATTTGAGTGAGCTATAATCACACCCATACAAATACAACTAGGGTTTGATGGTTATTCAATGTCAATTTCTTGATCTTTGGATACAATGGATCCTATAACCACTTCGACAACACTTTGATCATTGATTGAGGGAGAGATGATTGAAATCAAATGGTAAACAGTAGAGAATCAATACAATGAAAATTGAATTGATTCAATTTAAAATTAAGAAGATTTGAATGAGTTTTTCACTAGAACTTTTGGCAGAGTATGAGTAGAGAAGATAATAAGAAAGTAGTTGTTAAAAAATTGTTTGAATCCCCTTATATATAGAGAATAAATAGACATGTTCATTCGCGAAGAGTTATGATGAATAGACGCTTCATTTCAAAATTACGGCATGTATGTCGACATATCATCTGCCTATATGTCGACATATGCTAGTGTAATTTGAAAACTTGTTATTTAAAAATGTTTTGAAAATCCTATTTTATGTGAAATAATTTGATAAATGGTTTAAACATAGTTTTTAAATATTTTGAACTTTGAAATACATTCATAAAATATATTCAAATATATTTTAAAAATATTTTTTTGTTTTAAAGATAAAGGGTTTAGAAAATGGAAAATAGAGATCAAAGATTTCTATGAGGGATTTTAACAATATTTTACGACTCTATACACTATACTATAGTCTTGGGATCTTCATGTCTTGGTCTTTATACTTATGAGTCTTCATGTTCATTCTTTGAATCTTTTATACTGTACAGTCTTCGATCCAATACCTGTGCAGTATCTTACACTATATACTATATAACTTGGTAAAATCTTAGTATTCATATTTTACACGAATGTTTTATTGTTATCGTTATTGTTATCATAAAAAATTAATAATTTAGGTATTAACACATCTCCCCTTACATCCTCTTTCAAAAATACTTCAGCCCCAACGTCATCAAAATAATATTAAAGGTGGTACTCTGTAATGCTAAGAGCTAGGCTGGATCTAGGACTATCTATCAATCATGGTACAATCTGATACCACATATATCAAGTAATTATTTATTAGTTACAATTATATATCATCATGATAATGTAGATCATCTTTAAATGAATTTATATACACATGTGATATCCTTTATATATATATATATATATAAACATTCAATATTATTCAAATTTTCACCCCACCCACACGCATAGATATACATATACACAGTTTAAATGTTTTGTTGATAATTAAAAAAAGTTTGATATATATATACATAAATTTTAAATATTTTTTATTTAATAAATATTAAAAACGAATTTAATTAATAAAAACTTATTTTTATTACATATATATTAATTAATAAATAAGTATATATATGTTCTAAAAAAATTAAATCAAATTTTAGTACAAATCAGTTTGGCAAAAAAAATTACAAGTATATATATATATTATTTATAAATCTAAATTTACATACACTGTTTTAAGTACTACACATGTATTGTAACGACCCGTTAAATTAATAATATTAAATGAATTGAATTAATATAATTTCTAATCTAATTGAGAATAAATGTAGAAATTTGGTATAGTAGTTGTAATTTAGTGTAACAATAAAATTTTATGACAATAGATTTGGATAATGTAGATTGTGACGACCGCCCATGACCCCCGCACTAAATGAGGAATAATGCGCTGAAAGGCGTGCCAGGTAGCCATGGACGATAGTCAGGGTAAAATAAAACAGCAAACTCTATCGTACAACTCACAGCGCATGGATAAAATACAATAGAGAAATATATAGTGAAGCCCCATAACAGAAAAATCGTCATATAAGCATCGTAGTAGTTTTATACAAACATGAATCATCCATACATCAAAGCCTCACTACAAACACTCAATCAGATATAACAGCGGAACACCCAGTACATATAGTAAGAAAACTAGTATGCAAAGCCTCCTGCTCGTCTTCGTCATCATCAGCGTAGATCTCTAAGAACAGCACCTGTCACCTGCTACCTAGTCTGCCCATCCCAACATGGATGAACAGCCCAAGGTAATAAGAGGAGACATAAAACCTTGAGTCAGACAAAGTCTTAGTGAGCAGTAAATCAACTATCAAACATACCAAAAGAGCGTAAGGAAATAAAGGAATAGGAACCAAACCATCCCACTCCACCTCTTTCTACAGTGATAGCCCCCAGACACACACTAAGGAGAAGTAAGCATAACATAGCAGATAAGTAAGGTAAAGCAATAATCACTCGAGTCAAGGACGATGTTTTCCAAATACAAACCCCCAAGGCCTAAACCAAGATCAGATAAGCACCCAGAAAACACCGCTCTTGAAGCCGAATGATGATACAACCAAACATCCAAACATCCATGACTCTGGCTATCACTGTTAACCTTGCTTCGAAATCACCGTTAATTGAATGACCGACTCCTTCCTGAGCCATCTGTCAAGGGCTAATGGTAACCCCGGTTCTAGACAAAACTCCGCACACTGCCTTGTGCCTAGGACTTATCTTCTTGGCCCAGAGTACTCGACTACCTTCCTGTAGTCTTTTAGGCGTCCCTATGTACCCTTGCTTTAAGTTTGCTAGAACCTTCAACAACGATAAAGTCCAAGCCTCCTAGTCATCCTCCTCGACGACTATTCTCAACCTAGCCCAAGCTACCTCTTGAGCAGCTCCATTATCAACCAACTTGAACTACCCTTCAAGTTATCAACATGCTTGGAATGATCCCTGCCTGGATTAAGCCAAGACTCACATCATACTTGAACTACCCTTCAAGATATCAACATGCCTCGCTTCATCACATCAAAGCAAGATCTCAACTCAACAACATGGTTTGCCTCATCGCATCATGGCAAAGTTCCATCTCAACATCATACATATGAGCTTCAACATCCGCTACATATGCCTTAAGCAGCTTTCACCATTCAAGAGCCTTCTTCCGTAGCTTTTGAATCATCTTCAATCACCTTGTTCCAAATCAACTACTAGCTAACTTGGAAACAATCAAATCTAGCATTCATTCAAACATTCAAGCATTCAAACAAGATATATGAAGCAATAACAATTATAATGGCAATTTCGTAATTAAGTGTGCAAAAGTCTAACATATGTGAAATCATGGTTTTTAGCATAGATCTATCAAATCTAAACATGGGTTTTATCTCTAATACTTGATAAATAACTTCTAAAGGTAAACATCTTCAAACATGATGGATCTACATGCAGACTTAAGGAAAATGCGAGAAAACGCTAACTTTAACACATAAACATGTCACCAATCCCATACACTCCTTTGGATCCGCGTGAGAGATAACTACCACTCACCAAATCACCAAAACAACCTAAAATCAAACAACTTCAGATCTGGACAGCAAGGACTTGAGCTTGATCCGGAGAAATTTCACTTGAAACGGTGAAATCTAGCCTCTTCGGATGAAAATCTTCAACTTTGGCACTTGATCTTTGATCTTGATCTTCAATCTTCAATGGATGTTAGCACTTGATAGAAGTAGAGAAAGAAGTGAAGAAAATACTGTAGTCGAGTCTTCAAAATGGCAGCACTTCGTCGCTTCAAAAACCGGTGCCAAAAAGTGAGCCAAACCCCTCTATTTATAGGCTGAACAACCCTTAGGTCGTCGCCCCTTAGGTCGTCCCCGACCTACTTATGAGTCGTTGCCGACTCATCAGTCCCTACGACCTACGACCTAACCAACACAACATACAGCCAAGGCCGACTTACGACTCAACACACTACCGACCCAACTGCCACACGACTCAACCCAGACACGACCTAAAACACAGTATCCTACCGACCTAAAAACTCTGCCGACTTATCATCCCTTGCGACCTAGGTCTCTACAGTACTTACGCGACCTAACTCCTGCCGACCTAACACACACTCTGCTTAGCCGACTCATTAGGTAACCGACCTAACACTCCAAGTCCTAAGTCGTACGACGACTCAACAACGATGCCGACTTAACACACATACGACCTAACTTAGGTCGGTCCACGACCTAACTACTAAATCCTTAGGTCGCTACAACTATTAGGTCGCTCACCACTAGGTCGGTCACTTTCTTAGGTCGTTCCTCTATCCTAGGTCGCTCAACCGACCTAACTCTCAACACATTAACACCCTAACCCGTTAGCTCCTTAGGTCGCTCACCCCTACTTACGACCTATCCTCCAAACGACCTAACTCCCAAGCCTTCCATCCTATGAGTCGTTAACTCGGCAACCTCCATAACTCGGTAACCCCCCTATCTCGTGAGTCGGTCAAATACTTAACTCCTTAGGTCGTATGCTACCTTAACTCGGTTGATACTTAGGTCGGCCAGAAACCCAAAACTTACCCAAACGACCTAAGCTAACTCGCTCACGACCTAACCTATGAGTCGGTCACGACTCAGGCTAGAAACAACACAAACAACACTAACGACCTGTAAATTCTACGATTTATCGACACGTAAAATGCGGGTCGTTACATTCTCTCCCCCTTAGGAATTTCGCCCCCGAAATTCCAAACCAACAATCAGCAATCAAAATTATTCCGCATGCCTATCATCCATAGCAATCAACAAACCATGCATCCAATTCTAACCTAGCATGCAGAATTCTATGACTTAGAACAAGCTACAAATTCATGAGATGTCACGACACTTTAGGGCCATACCTCGAAGAGTCCGGGATGAGCTGCCTTCATCCCCTCTTCCTCCTCCCATGTACAGTCGTTAACATCATCACTCCATTGTACCTTGAGCAACGTAATCGTCTTCCTCCTAAGCTGTTTCGTATCGGTTTCAACAATACGAAGCGGCTTACGAGGTCTCGAAACAACTGGATCAACCTCTAAGTCTTCACAGCTATCAGCAGAAACCACCGTAGTTGGGTCGTGCATATACTTCCGTAGATAAGATACATGAAAAACACTGTGCACACCCGCCATCTTTTCCGGTAACTCCAATCTATAAGCGAGCTTTCCAATACGCTCGATAATCGGGAATGGTCCAACAAATCTCGGAGTTAACTTTCCTTTCTTCCCGAATCTAATGACACTCTTCAGAGGAGAAATCTTCACAAAAACCATATCACCTACGTCGAATTCCAAATCCTTACGACGATTATCGGCATAACTTTTCTGACGATCTTGGGCTGCCTTCATTCTTTGCCGAATGATCTCTATACAATCTGAAGTCTGTCGAATCATCTCTGGCCCAAGTATCAGCTTTTCTCCAGTTTCCAACCAACATGTCGGAGAGTTACACGGTCTTCCATATAATGCCTCATATGGTGCCATACCAATACTCGACTGATAACTGTTATTATAAGCAAACTCCACCAAATGAAGGTGATCTTCCCATGATCCTCCGAAGTCCAAAACACATGCTCTAAGAAGATCTTCCAAAACTCGGTTGACTCTCTCAGTCTGACCATCTGTTTGAGGGTGATAAGCTGTACTCAAACACAACTCGGTTCCCAAAACTTCCTGGAAGCTCTTCCAAAATCTACTAGTGAACAATGGATCTCGATCGCTCACTATACTCTTCGGAACACCATGGAAACGAACTATCCACTTCACATATAATTCAGCCAACTTCGATGCAGTCCTAGTCGATCGAACAGGAATGAATCTTGCACTCTTGGTCAAGCGATCTACAATGACCCAAATCCCTTCATTTCCCGCTCTTGTCCTAGGCAGACCATCGATAAAATCCATCGACACCTGCTCCCACTTCCATGTAGGAACCTCTAATGGCTGAAGTAATCCACTGGGCTTCTTCTGCTCAGCTTTCACCAACTGGCAATTCATACACTTGGAAATAAAATTTCCAACATCCTTCTTCATACCTTTCCAGTAGTAGGTTCTCTTCATGTCCCGATACATCTTATTTCCACCTGGATGAATTGTCAACTTCGAGTGATGACTCTCCCTCAGAACTTCATCTCTCAATCCATCTACATCGGGAACAACTAGTCGCCCTTGCTTTCGAAGCCAACCCTCTCGATCGACCTCGAATCCCTTATTCTTCTCCGGGTCCAATCCAGATTCCAAATCACAGATAATCTTGACAAGCTTATCATCTCCCCTTTGCCTCTCACCAATTCTTTCCACAAGAGTAGGCCTTATCGATAAGTTTGCCAACATCTCAGGTTCCAATTCACATCTAGGCCTGAAATCAAATCCAGCCAAATACTCAAGACTCTTCCATTCCGAAAACATGGCTCCCAATCCTGCATGTCTTCGACTTAACGCATCAGCCACTGCGTTACCTTTCCCTGGAGTATAGGCTATACCAAAATCATACGATGCTAAGAACTCTAGCCACCGTTGCTGTCGAAGATTCAAATCCTTTTGGGAAAACAGATACTTCAACGACTTATGATCTGTAAACAGCTCGAATCTAACTCCCAATAGATAGTGTCTCCACATCTTCAAAGCAAACACAATCGCCGCTAACTCCAAATCATGAGTCGGATAATTCCTTTCATGCGGCTTTAGTTGTCGACTAGCATACGCAACAACTTTATCCTTCTGCATTAGCACCGCTCCTAGTCCAGTGCCACATGCATCGGTGTAAACCACCATCTCATCATTCCCACTCGGAATAGTCAAAACAGGAGCACTTGTCAGTCGTTCTTTCAGGATTATGAAAGCTTGTTCACACTTATCATTCCATCTGAACACTTGATTCTTCTTCGTCAATCCTGTCAACGGTGCAGCTATCTTGGAAAAGTCTTTGATAAACCGACGATAATATCCTGCTAATCCAAGAAAACTTCTCACATCAGATGCATTCTTAGGCCTAACCCAATCCTGGATCGCTGCCACCTTAGCGGGATCAACCGCTATTCCATTTCCAGAAATAACATGACCTAAGAACCTCACTTCATTCTTCCAGAAGTGACACTTCGAAAACTTAGCCTTCAGCTGATGTTTCCGTAAGATTCCTAAAACAATCCTCAAGTGCGTCTTGTGCTCTTCCTCAGTTCTGGAATAAACCAAAATATCATCCACGAACACAAGCACGAACTTATTCAACTGATCTCTGAACACTCTATTCATAAGATCCACAAAATATGCTGGCGCGTTAGTCAACCCAAACGGCATTACCAGCCACTCATAAAACCCGGATGGTGTCCTGAAAGCAGTCTTCGGCACACTATCCTTTGCCACTCTCAACTGGTGAAATCCCGTTGCCAAATCCATCTGAGAAAACACCTTAGCCTCGTGAAGCTGATCAAACAAGTCATCTATTCTCGGCAATGGATACTTGTTCTTCTTAGTCACCTTATTCAGCTCACGATAATCCACACACAACCTCAACGATCCATCCGCTTTGGTTGCGAACACAACTGGCGCACCCCATTCGGACACACTTCTCCGAATGAATCCTTTCTGCAAAAGGTCATCAACTTGCACCTTCAGCTCTTGCTGCTCCCTCGGTGCCATCCGCCTAAGAGGCATCACAACAGGTCTGGCTCCCTCAACTAGATCGATACGAAACTCGATCTCCCTATGCGGCGGCAACCCTTTGACTTCCTCAAAGACATTCTCAAACTCATTCACAATAGGCACCAATGACAGTCCATCCCGTGGAACAACTAGCGAATACATGAAGCTCATGAAGACGCCTTCTTCATGCTTACATCGTATCACAACCTTTCGCCCTTCCACATTCCCGACTGTCACCTCAAGCCTCTCACAATCAATCCTTGCCGCATACTTCCTAAGCCAGTCCATACCCAAAATAATTCCGAACCCCGCAAAGTTCAGAACAAAGCAATCACAAACAAACGAGCAATCATGACTCGACACAACTAGACCACGGCATATCATACACAAACATGACGAACCCCCAACCGGATTAGTCACAACCAATGGCCTATCAACAATATCCGGTTTCATACCTAACCGGCTTACCAAATCATTACAAACAAAAGAATGCGACGCTCCAGTATCAAACAACACTCTAACTGGAACACCACAAATAGAAAGAGTACCTTGAACAACCACACTCTTCCCCTTCTCTTCAGCAGTAGGAGCTTTCGAAGACGATGGAACAGCCCCCAAAGCATAGGCTTGCACAACCTGCCTATCTTTCCTCGGTTCTGGACAATCCTTCTTGATATGTCCCAGCTTATCACAGTTGTAACACTTTCCCGGCACTTTGGGATTCTTACAATCTTTGTAAAGATGGCCCTTCTGCTGGCAGTTATAGCAAGTCACTTCACTCTTCGGCTTCTTCTGGCCATCCCTACCCCTCTGTTGCTGTTGTTTCCTCTTCTTATTGCCACTCTGCTGTGGTTTAGATCCTTCCCTGGTTACAGAAACAACAGAACTTTCCTTAGGAAACAAACTCTCATGCCTAAGGGCTTTCTCCACAAGCTTCTCAAATGGATCGTCCAAATGATCCACTAACTGCCTCCCAAGATAAGCATCCAGACCAGTCACAAACTTCTCATTCTTCTGATAGGGAGAATCAATATACGATCTGGCATACTTAGATAAGGCTTCAAACTCAGAAATATACTCAAGAACAGGCCTTCCCCCTTGCTTGAGCTCCACAAACCTCTTAAACAAGACAGATTTCTGGGAAGTAGAGATGAACTTAGCTTCAAATCTAACTTGGAATTGCTCCCAAGTAATCCCTTCTTCTGGTGTATCTATGGTGATAGAATTCCACCAATCAGCAGCTCTTCCCTGAAGCTGTCTCGATGCAATCTTCCTCTTAGTTGCATCCTCAATCCCTAAGTCACCAAAGATTCTTTTGCAAGCATCAATCCATCTCTGCACCTCAATAGTCGACTCCGTTCCCAAGAAAGCTTTTCCTCCAAGAGCAGTATAATCCTTACAAAGCTTAGCAAAATCCACCGGCCTTGGAGCTTGGACTTGAACTCCCACATCCACTGATGATCCTGAAGCTGGTATCCTTCTCATGATCGAAGTCATCATCGCTTCGAACATAGTTCCATAATCAACAGCTCCTTCATCAGCACGGCTTTCCCTTGCAGCTGGTCTCCCTCTTCGACTCATCCTTAATATCTGTAATAAGAATGATTAGAACACCTTAAGAAACAACTGCATAAGGAGTTCAAATCCTTCTAGGCTGCTATATTATATATAGTAATCATTCATCAAAATACAATTACGCCTCTCATACGTCGTTACGTCAGCGAGCGTTGGCTGAAATCGATTAACCAAAGCTCTGATACCAAATGTGACGACCGCCCATGACCCCCGCACTAAATGAGGAATAATGCGCTGAAAGGCGTGCCAGGTAGCCATGGACGATAGTCAGGGTAAAATAAAACAGCAAACTCTATCGTACAACTCACAGCGCATGGATAAAATACAATAGAGAAATATATAGTGAAGCCCCATAACAGAAAAATCGTCATATAAGCATCGTAGTAGTTTTATACAAACATGAATCATCCATACATCAAAGCCTCACTACAAACACTCAATCAGATATAACAGCGGAACACCCAGTACATATAGTAAGAAAACTAGTATGCAAAGCCTCCTGCTCGTCTTCGTCATCATCAGCGTAGATCTCTAAGAACAGCACCTGTCACCTGCTACCTAGTCTGCCCATCCCAACATGGATGAACAGCCCAAGGTAATAAGAGGAGACATAAAACCTTGAGTCAGACAAAGTCTTAGTGAGCAGTAAATCAACTATCAAACATACCAAAAGAGCGTAAGGAAATAAAGGAATAGGAACCAAACCATCCCACTCCACCTCTTTCTACAGTGATAGCCCCCAGACACACACTAAGGAGAAGTAAGCATAACATAGCAGATAAGTAAGGTAAAGCAATAATCACTCGAGTCAAGGACGATGTTTTCCAAATACAAACCCCCAAGGCCTAAACCAAGATCAGATAAGCACCCAGAAAACACCGCTCTTGAAGCCGAATGATGATACAACCAAACATCCAAACATCCATGACTCTGGCTATCACTGTTAACCTTGCTTCGAAATCACCGTTAATTGAATGACCGACTCCTTCCTGAGCCATCTGTCAAGGGCTAATGGTAACCCCGGTTCTAGACAAAACTCCGCACACTGCCTTGTGCCTAGGACTTATCTTCTTGGCCCAGAGTACTCGACTACCTTCCTGTAGTCTTTTAGGCGTCCCTATGTACCCTTGCTTTAAGTTTGCTAGAACCTTCAACAACGATAAAGTCCAAGCCTCCTAGTCATCCTCCTCGACGACTATTCTCAACCTAGCCCAAGCTACCTCTTGAGCAGCTCCATTATCAACCAACTTGAACTACCCTTCAAGTTATCAACATGCTTGGAATGATCCCTGCCTGGATTAAGCCAAGACTCACATCATACTTGAACTACCCTTCAAGATATCAACATGCCTCGCTTCATCACATCAAAGCAAGATCTCAACTCAACAACATGGTTTGCCTCATCGCATCATGGCAAAGTTCCATCTCAACATCATACATATGAGCTTCAACATCCGCTACATATGCCTTAAGCAGCTTTCACCATTCAAGAGCCTTCTTCCGTAGCTTTTGAATCATCTTCAATCACCTTGTTCCAAATCAACTACTAGCTAACTTGGAAACAATCAAATCTAGCATTCATTCAAACATTCAAGCATTCAAACAAGATATATGAAGCAATAACAATTATAATGGCAATTTCGTAATTAAGTGTGCAAAAGTCTAACATATGTGAAATCATGGTTTTTAGCATAGATCTATCAAATCTAAACATGGGTTTTATCTCTAATACTTGATAAATAACTTCTAAAGGTAAACATCTTCAAACATGATGGATCTACATGCAGACTTAAGGAAAATGCGAGAAAACGCTAACTTTAACACATAAACATGTCACCAATCCCATACACTCCTTTGGATCCGCGTGAGAGATAACTACCACTCACCAAATCACCAAAACAACCTAAAATCAAACAACTTCAGATCTGGACAGCAAGGACTTGAGCTTGATCCGGAGAAATTTCACTTGAAACGGTGAAATCTAGCCTCTTCGGATGAAAATCTTCAACTTTGGCACTTGATCTTTGATCTTGATCTTCAATCTTCAATGGATGTTAGCACTTGATAGAAGTAGAGAAAGAAGTGAAGAAAATACTGTAGTCGAGTCTTCAAAATGGCAGCACTTCGTCGCTTCAAAAACCGGTGCCAAAAAGTGAGCCAAACCCCTCTATTTATAGGCTGAACAACCCTTAGGTCGTCGCCCCTTAGGTCGTCCCCGACCTACTTATGAGTCGTTGCCGACTCATCAGTCCCTACGACCTACGACCTAACCAACACAACATACAGCCAAGGCCGACTTACGACTCAACACACTACCGACCCAACTGCCACACGACTCAACCCAGACACGACCTAAAACACAGTATCCTACCGACCTAAAAACTCTGCCGACTTATCATCCCTTGCGACCTAGGTCTCTACAGTACTTACGCGACCTAACTCCTGCCGACCTAACACACACTCTGCTTAGCCGACTCATTAGGTAACCGACCTAACACTCCAAGTCCTAAGTCGTACGACGACTCAACAACGATGCCGACTTAACACACATACGACCTAACTTAGGTCGGTCCACGACCTAACTACTAAATCCTTAGGTCGCTACAACTATTAGGTCGCTCACCACTAGGTCGGTCACTTTCTTAGGTCGTTCCTCTATCCTAGGTCGCTCAACCGACCTAACTCTCAACACATTAACACCCTAACCCGTTAGCTCCTTAGGTCGCTCACCCCTACTTACGACCTATCCTCCAAACGACCTAACTCCCAAGCCTTCCATCCTATGAGTCGTTAACTCGGCAACCTCCATAACTCGGTAACCCCCCTATCTCGTGAGTCGGTCAAATACTTAACTCCTTAGGTCGTATGCTACCTTAACTCGGTTGATACTTAGGTCGGCCAGAAACCCAAAACTTACCCAAACGACCTAAGCTAACTCGCTCACGACCTAACCTATGAGTCGGTCACGACTCAGGCTAGAAACAACACAAACAACACTAACGACCTGTAAATTCTACGATTTATCGACACGTAAAATGCGGGTCGTTACATAGATTGTCACAATTTGATTTAAAGTTAAATATAAGAAACTGATATAAGGGTTGAATTAGTGAATATCAATAAAAAGATTAAGTAGAATGGAATTCATTTAATATAAAATAAATAGTGGAAGACTTACATTGGATTGTAAAATGGATAGTAACTAAATAAAAGTTGACCGCTGAATAAATCAATGCAATAAGTGTTGATAAGGAAATTTAATGAATGTTGTCAATAATAAATGGACTTAAGATAGTAATAAAATTTGTTTTGCCTATGTAAATTTTATGTATTGATAAGCCATAATTAAATTTGAAATTTGGTAGTAAATAGGGGATAAATTGACTAAGGCAATTAGTAATTTAATAAATGAATGCATAGTAAGTAAGTGGAAATGTATGCATAAAAATATTTTCATATATGGGATAATTACAAAAGTTTACCCATTTATCTAATGTATATAACTGAATCTAAATTTAGGGCAACATTTTGTTATTGATGGTATAAGTGAATTTGAATAAAAGGGTAAAAATTATGTAGATTTAACATGTATTGAGTATATAGCTAAGAAGGGCATTCGATGTAAATGAATCTAAATTGATGTGTCTAGTCAATAAAGGAGAACTTTAAGGGAATAAATATAAATGAATGTATTTGGGGAATGGAGTCCTTTTATATGTTGAATAGTATAACGTTGTTATTAAGAATGAACGTTACTTTAGTAATTATTAATATGGTAACGGAAGAGTGTATAAATTTTATAGTAACGTAAAACGTATTGTAAGGTAATAATTATGTGTAGACTTATAAAAAAGATTTATGACAATAATTATTGTACGTATTTATTCTATTTGTTTGTTAAGTTTATTTTAATCAATTTCAATTTATGCACTAAATTATTTCAGTTAGTGTGGAATTTTTGTAAGTGGATAAATAAGATGTAACCAAGGGAAAATTTCATTTTTATAATATAATAATTAGTGTAATCTTAAGAATGAAACCGAAGTGGAATGAATTAATTGAGGTTTTAAGTTTTATTCAAGTGTTAAGTTAACAAAATTTCCAATAAGATTGAAATACAGTAATTTATGCAAATAAAAGATGGAAATTGGGTAAATATTAATGTATTGGAATATAAAAGAAACGTTAACTATGTAGGGAGTAATAATTGATTTATTTGTGAGTTGTAATCAAATAGAGTCAAATTTATTAGAATTTATTGCAATTAATGGGATTAATTGCAGTAACCTTTGAAGATTTATTCACTAAAATAATTGACGATGGAAATTATATGTAAATTTGCTTTTAGTTAATATTAAATATCCAGAGGGCTAGAAATGACACAAATCTGCTAGTTTAGAAATTTACAATAAAAAGTGGTAAGTAATTTTTCTAAATATTTAGATAGTAGGAAGATGTAGATTTAGATGGAATTTATTATTTAACTATTTCATAAGTTGAGATCTAAGTTTAGAATTGAGATTTTTAATGTATAGATATTGAGCCAATGTTAGTTTCATTAAATTGACATCAATAACTTTGAAATAGAAAGAAAGTGAATTTAATAAATTTAATCAAACGTATAATGTTGAATTTATTAAAAATTGAAATTTAACCTTTAAGTAAGGATTAACATCTAAATTGATGAATAGAACAACTATGTATTGACACTTGAATTGTTTAGAATTGGAGTAAATAATTAAGAAAATTTAAAGGGAGAAATTTGGTCAATTTTTGAATTTAGATGTAAAAATTGGATTTTTATAATTTATTTAATTTATTTAATGAATATTGAAAATAGCCATTTTGGTCACGGACTCGGATTTCGATGAAACTAGTTTCATCGGATCCGTATCAGTGAATTATTATACGGTTTCAAGTTTCGTATCGATCGGACCTGTCGTTTGATCGTACGGACGCGAAACGCCTTGAAAATCAATTTTATTAAAATCAATTTGAAATCAATTTGGAAATCTTGTTTTCAGCATAACTTCTTCATACGATCAAATTTGGACGTGAAACTTTTTCCATCGCGTTCAGAATATTTTAATATACCTATCTGGATATATGGGTTTGACAAATTTCGTTCCGGGGTCAGAACGGGCTTTTTGGGCCTTAGTTTGTTTCGTACGTTCATCTATCTAGTCTATCTACTCTAACCCAACCCTACCTATAAATATACAGTTATAAACCCTAGCTCCATTCTATTGTCTATTTGCTGTACGTTCATCTTCTTCAAGCTTCTCTTCTTCTTCAATGGGGGCTAACCCTAGATCCAGTCAGTTCAAAAAAAAAAATTCAAATCTAAAAAAAAAAAAAAATTCGGATCTGCAGCAGCTTCTGGTCGCGCTTCGGGTTTCAGGGGAGAAAACCCTAGAACAACTTCGGGTCAGGAAGAAAATGACTCTGGTCGATCCGGGTCGTTTTGGCGAAAACTCCAAGCAAGCACCGGGGAATTGAGGCGGCGCATCGAAGTCGACCCAGGACCAGAATTTTCCATTTTTCAAATTTTCATAATTTTTGCATACGAGCTCGGATTCGCGCGCGGTTTATTTTGCTGGGATCGTATCGGAATTTCTGACGTTTTGGCACGAGTTTGGATGAATTTGGAGACTGTCAAATTTTTGGGTTTAAATTGAATTTGAATTCAATTTAAATTCAAAAGGTGAGTGTTTTAACCCACTCACAACTACTAGAAGCTTTTATGTTTGTTAAATTAATTTTAGAAATGAATAGAAATTTATTTATGAGTATTTGGCATGTTTATTTTATTCATATCTGTTGAATTGCATTTATTAAATTTAACTGTTAATTTAATTAATTTATTGCGTATAAATTTACAGTTAAAATTTATTTGTTTGTATATGAACTGCTAGTTAACAGTTATATAATTTATTACTGAATATAGACTGTAGATTAATAGCTGTTAAATTTAATTTGAATAAAATTGCCAGTATTACCTGTTATGTAGTACCAAAAATAATATTGTTATTGATTGATATTGATTGATGATTGCGATTTGGATGATGGATGATGTTGATGAATGGATGTTTATTGTATATCATTAAATTGCAAATTATCATGCATATTTCATTTCATTCGGGATTGTGGTTTGAAATGATATATAACCGCAAAATTTTATATATTTTTTTTAATTGCGGATTGAAATGATAAATATCCGTATCACTTGACCATAGGATAGAAAATTATATACAAGCACCGCGGTATATACATAACTGTTTAAATGTGATTTCTATGGTTTGGATGGAATACGGTTTATAATAATCTTAAATTTTATATTGTATAAATATTTTTCTTCCATATATATATACATATGAAGTTGAAAATTTTGAAAAAAAAGGTGTATAAAAATCTTTATTAAAAATGGAAGAAAATTAAGAAAATGGAGTTTAATAATTTATATCATATGTTTAAATGTTAAGTTTGGAAATTTTAAGATATGATATTTATAATTGGATTTTTCCCAAAATAAATTGAAATGAATATTCTAGTATAATTTGAATTGGTAAAAATATATATATTTTATTACCAGAAATTGAAGTCTTATTATTTATGGATTTTATATGAATATTCAAGACTAATTAATAGAACAATTGATTTGTTGAAAGAATAAAATCCAACTTTAGTTTGAAATATTGATACTCAAAATGGATATACGTATATATAAATAAATTTAAGTGGTTTTGGAACTTGAGAGAGATAATATAAATTTTGGTTTAGACTTTAATAAAGAAATGTATTTGTAAAGCCATGAGAACTATTTTCTTTACAAAGTAACATTTAAGTTAAACCATTTAATTCATATACCGTTGAATGTCCAAACCATTCAAGTTTTAGAAGTTATGGTTTTAAATTATGATTTTCAAAATATTATGCTTTGAAATATTTGATTTTCAGACGTTATGAAGTTAAAGCATTATGATTTTGGAAAAGAATTATATTTGGGATAAGTAATAAAATATGGCTTTGGGTTTGAAATGATATCGTATTCATGGTTATGAAATGGAATGTTTATTCTGATTTTTAAAGTATAACCTATTTTTAAATGACCGCGGTGTTATAATAACGATGGGTTGGCAAAGAGACCGGGATCGGATATGGACATACTCTTTGTCGATACCGAAAACCACTTTGACTAACCGTGTACGTGATGGAGATTCCAGAATGAAGTAGGTGGTGGCGACGTTTCCTATAAGGTAAATACGTGGACCCGACTCCCGTGAGTTGGCATAAGGTGGCTAAAACAGGAGCGATTCTCAGGCCAATGAGGTCATTCCTCTGATCGGACCCTCCTCTTCGATATTATACTTTGACTTGGATTGATTCAATGGCCACTTCTATATTTTGATTTTGGGGAGTTAGTCCGAGGTGGGCGGTAACTGCGGCTACGTGTTTCCACCAGCCTGGATAGCAATTGGTATATCTACCCTGGCATTGCCTAGTTGTGCCGTGTCACCTACCATACCGAGCCTTTACTACGAGTTTCTATTTGTGTCGTACCTATGGAGTATCCTCTGGTAGCTTCCCGATCAGGAGGTATTACGGTACTGTATAGACTATTGGCATTTTACGTGTTAAGGTGGAAAATGTAAAGCCTTAACGCTATTTAAAATTAAGTTTATTTTATAAATAGACACTATTATAATAGCGCAATATACTACATAGTAAATAGTTTAACGGATCCTTAGGAGATGTAAATCCCGAACATCTCTTGAGTTACTGTACTCATATTTATTTCTGTTAATTTAACTCACATAAGATCTTTTAGTCTGACTCGAGTGTTTTTGTCTTTTCAAATTCGCTCGGGTCAGTCCGAGCGTTTCAGGATCGAAGATTTTAGCTTTGGAGGACGAGACGAAGAATCCGTATTATTATTATAGTATTGCACCACACTCATACTATTCCGCTGCATTGATTGTATTGGTATGTGTAACTCTGATATTTATTGTATAAAGAGCAATCAAGTGTTTTGTAAAACAGTTTTATGAACTGTATATTTATTATTATATTTTATCCTTCCGCTGTGAGATTCTATTTTGCTTTATTTCTTCCCTGTTTTTCTTATTTACCCCATAACAATCCGCCCTTGCGTGTACTTTGAATTGGCACGTGTGTCGGTTTAAAGTGTGCGACAAGGCGGGATGTTACAGTTGGTGTCAGAGCTTTGGTTTAGCGATAAACTTTGGCTTTGTGGGGTTTGACTCTTTGTTAATAGGGTAGTAATACCCTATGGGAGTCGCTGAGAGTATATATATGAGAGAGCGTATTTGTTAGTTTTATAAAAAGATTTTGATATTGTGTTAATCTGTTCCACTTTGTATTTATAAATTCTGGTTGATGCATGGGATGCTATGTCATCAATAGGGATTTCTAAACACTTAATAGGACAGACCGACATAATATTTGTTTTTAATATAGGTGAATGAAATAATTTGGCCTATTATATTTTCTATATATAAAAATATTTTTATAAAGATATATTTTGGTTGCTATAGTTGGGTGTTAGGTAATAAAAATATTTGTAATGAATTAAAGCTAAGTTGAAATTTTAATAAATCAAATTGGAGATTTTAGAACTTAAGTCTGGGATTTTTGAAAATCTTCTTTCAAAGGATTTATGAAATATGGGGATTTGGTTTATAAGTATTTTCTTATAAAATATTTAGTATAATTCGAAAGAATTGGTTTAAAGAGGATTTTGAAGAAAATAAGTTTGTACTTTCCTCTCTGTCGCTGGAAAATAATTTCGGTGATGACGGCCACATCATCGACTTTCATTTTCGAGTTTCGAAGGGAAATGCCACTGTAGTAAACTCTACTGCAGATTTGTTTTGAAATTATTTAAAATTTTAATTGTTTAAAGGTAATTAGAGATATAAAAGTTGTAAGAAATTAATTATCTATTATTTTAAAGTAATTTTGGAATTTGACCCGGTATTAATTCTTGAATTTCCATTAATTAGTTGTAAAAAAAAAATTTAGGTTAGTGAAATAAAGGTTAAGTAATCAATGAATTAAAAGGGTTGAGATTAAACTTGTATAAGTTCTTTTGCCTTTTCTTTAACATAAATAACTTACCAAGTATAAAAAGTTGAAATGTAAATTAAGAGTGGAATAGAATATTATGCAAGTAGAATTTTTGGAAATAATGAAGTATTCAATAAATTACTGTTATAAATAAGAATTTAATGGTATTAACTTAAGTGATGATTGGAATTTTACTAAAATTAAAGGTTTTATTATGAATAGGTGATTTTAACCTTAAGAAAGTAAAAAAAAATGAAATTCCTTAATTTATAAAGTTTGATTGTAGGGTTATTAACTTAAGTACGCCTTAATTTCCCCTATTCTAATATAATGGAAAGTAGGAAAAATATAAATGATTGCAATCCATAGTTAATGAATGAGTAAAATCTTTCACTTATAGGAATGCAAGTTATAAGGTTAACAAATTAAGTGTAAGTAGAGGGTTACTGTAATTAAATATAATGGAAACTTCAACATTAAATAAATGAATGAGATTAAAGGTAAGTCGAAATTGTAATTTATAAAACAAATATATATTAATTAAAGGAATGGAGAAGAAACTTGTAAATTTTCACTTACATTCTTAAAACATACATAACTTACCATATAATAAAAAGTTGCAATGTTAGTAGGAAAATGTAAAGGGAAATCTTACAAGTGAAGAGTAAGGTAATAAAGGTATTCTATTAATTTGCTATTATTAATGAGAATTAATTGTATAGACTTAAGTTAAATTGGAAATTTTACTATAAGTAAAGGTAAGTAGTATAAATAGATGATAGAAACTTTAGTAAATAAATTGGAATACAAATATAATGAATTTTGTGATAAATGGAAAATGAAAATTGTAAGAAATAAAGAAATCACTCCATAAATGAAAGAAAGAAAATCAAACCATTGAAGCATGAGATAAATGTATAATAAATAAATTTGGGTGTTGGTTTGAATTGTGTTGTTTGATTTATGTTGTTGGGTAAGAAATTTGAAGTGGTTAAATGAATAAGTATCTATCTTTGTTCCATCTAAGACTGTTGAGTAAAGGATGCACTTGATAGTTAATTCCATTTCATACAAATTTCAAGTTTGAACCCAAACAACTATCTGTTTGATGGATTAAATGGTTGCTTCGTTTGTGTATGTATGTTGTTTGTAAGGTTGATGGTTGTTGAATTGTTTGGTTGATTTATGATTGAATCCACTTGAATAGTTCACTTTAAAATAAATATTTAACCTTTTAGATTATATAAGTGAATACAGGTGATGGAAGCAACTGCTACTGCTTTTGGTTCCAAAATAATAAGCGTATATTGCCCGACAAATAGGTACGTTTTCGGATTACGTTTAAAGCGCTATTTTTCCCGTGTTGGGATATAATATTTTGATAATATATGTAATATATTTGTATATTTTGATATTATACTTTCTCCCGAGCCTCACCGTACAAAGGAGACTCTGCCAAAAATTTTCGTAAATTTTGGACTTAGAATTTTGTTGAATATTTTCCAAACTTTAATGATTTAAGTATAAAACGTTGTAATGATTATAAACGGGTATATTTCATTAAAGGAAATTAATCCAGTAAATTATTGTTTATAAGTTAATATTTGAAATAAGATGTACTGTTTATTCTTCCTTCTCCCTTCTTTTTCCTTTTCGGGGACGAAAAGTTTTGAGTGGGGGAGATTGTAACGACCCGTTAAATTAATAATATTAAATGAATTGAATTAATATAATTTCTAATCTAATTGAGAATAAATGTAGAAATTTGGTATAGTAGTTGTAATTTAGTGTAACAATAAAATTTTATGACAATAGATTTGGATAATGTAGATTGTCACAATTTGATTTAAAGTTAAATATAAGAAACTGATATAAGGGTTGAATTAGTGAATATCAATAAAAAGATTAAGTAGAATGGAATTCATTTAATATAAAATAAATAGTGGAAGACTTACATTGGATTGTAAAATGGATAGTAACTAAATAAAAGGTGACCGCTGAATAAACCAATGCAATAAGTGTTGATAAGGAAATTTAATGAATGTTGTCAATAATAAATGGACTTAAGATAGTAATAAAATTTGTTTTGCCTATGTAAATTTTATGTATTGATAAGCCATAATTAAATTTGAAATTTGGTAGTAAATAGGGGATAAATTGACTAAGGCAATTAGTAATTTAATAAATGAATGCATAGTAAGTAAGTGGAAATGTATGCATAAAAATATTTTCATATATGGGATAATTACAAAAGTTTACCCATTTATCTAATGTATATAACTGAATCTAAATTTAGGGCAACATTTTGTTATTGATGGTATAAGTGAATTTGAATAAAAGGGTAAAAATTATGTAGATTTAACATGTATTGAGTATATAGCTAAGAAGGGCATTCGATGTAAATGAATCTAAATTAATGTGTCTAGTCAATAAAGGAGAACTTTAAGGGAATAAATATAAATGAATGTATTTGGGGAATGGAGTCCTTTTATATGTTGAATAGTATAACGTTGTTATTAAGAATGAACGTTACTTTAGTAATTATTAATATGGTAACGGAAGAGTGTATAAATTTTATAGTAATGTAAAACGTATTGTAAGGTAATAATTATGTGTAGACTTATAAAAAAGATTTATGATAATAATTATTGTACGTATTTATTCTATTTGTTTGTTAAGTTTATTTTAATCAATTTCAATTTATGCACTAAATTATTTCAGTTAGTGTGGAATTTTTGTAAGTGGATAAATAAGATGTAACCAAGGGAAAATTTCATTTTTATAATATAATAATTAGTGTAATCTTAAGAATGAAACCGAAGTGGAATGAATTAATTGAGGTTTTAAGTTTTATTCAAGTGTTAAGTTAACAAAATTTCCAATAAGATTGAAATACAGTAATTTATGCAAATAAAAGATGGAAATTGGGTAAATATTAATGTATTGGAATATAAAAGAAACGTTAACTATGTAGGGAGTAATAATTGATTTATTTGTGAGTTGTAATCAAATAGATTCAAATTTATTAGAATTTATTGCAATTAATGGGATTAATTGCAGTAACCTTTGAAGATTTATTCACTAAAATAATTGATGATGGAAATTATATGTAAATTTGCTTTTAGTTAATATTAAATATCCAGAGGGCTAGAAATGACACAAATCTGCTAGTTTAGAAATTTACAATAAAAAGTGGTAAGTAATTTTTCTAAATATTTAGATAGTAGGAAGATGTAGATTTAGATGGAATTTATTATTTAACTATTTCATAAGTTGAGATCTAAGTTTAGAATTGAGATTTTTAATGTATAGATATTGAGCCAATGTTAGTTTCATTAAATTGACATCAATAACTTTGAATAATAGAAAGAAAGTGAATTTAATAAATTTAATCAAACGTATAATGTTGAATTTATTAAAAATTGGAATTTAACCTTTAAGTAAGGATTAACATCTAAATTGATGAATAGAACAACTATGTATTGACACTTGAATTGTTTAGAATTGGAGTAAATAATTAAGAAAATTTAAAGGGAGAAATTTGGTCAATTTTTGAATTTAGATGTAAAAATTGGATTTTTATAATTTATTTAATTTATTTAATTTATTTAATGAATATTGAAAATAGCCATTTTGGTCACGGACTCGGATTTCGATGAAACCAGTTTCATCGGATCCGTATCGGTGAATTATTATAGGGTTTCAAGTTTCGTATCGATCGGACCTGTCGTTTGATCGTACGGACGCGAAACGCCTTGAAAATCCATTTTATTAAAATCAATTTGAAATCAATTTGGAAATCTTGCTTTCAGCATAACTTCTTCATACGATCAAATTTGGACGTGAAACTTTTTCCATCGCGTTCAGAATATTTTAAAATACCTATCTGGATATATAGGTTTGACAAATTTCGTTCCGGGGTCAGAACGGGCTTTTTGGGCCTTAGTTTGTTTCGTACGTTCATCTATCTAGTCTATCTACTCTAACCCAACCCTACCTATAAATATACAGTTATAAACCCTAACTCCATTCTATTGTCTATTTGTTGTACGTTCATCTTCTTCAAGCTTCTCTTCTTCTTCAATGGGGGCTAACCCTAGATCCAGTCAGTTCAAAAAAAAAAAATTCAAATTTAAAAAAAAAAAAAAAAAAATTCGGATCTGCAGCAGCTTCTGGTCGCGCTTCGGGTTTCAGGGGAGAAAACCGTAGAGCAATTTCGGGTCAGGAAGAAAATGACTCTGGTTGATCCGGGTCGTTTTGGCGAAAACTCCAAGCAAGCACCGGGGAATTGAGGCGGCGCACCGAAGTCGAACCCGAAGTCGACCCAGGACCAGAATTTTCCATTTTTCAAATTTTCATAACTTTTGCATACGAGCTCGGATTCACGCGCGGTTTGTTTTGCTGGGATCGTATCGGAATTTCTGACGTTTTGGCATAAGCTTGGATGAATTTGGAGACTGTCAAATTTTTGGGTTTAAATTGAATTTGAATTCAATTTGAATTCAAAAGGTGAGTGTTTTAACCCACTCACAACTACTAGAAGCTTTTATGTTTGTTAAATTAATTTTAGAAATGAATAGAAATTTATTTATGAGTATTTGGCATGTTTATTTTATTCATATCTGTTGAATTGCATTTATTAAATTTAACTGTTAATTTAATTAATTTATTGCGTATAAATTTACAGTTAAAATTTATTTGTTTGTATATGAACTGCTAGTTAACAGTTATATAATTTATTACTGAATATAGACTGTAGATTAATAGCTGTTAAATTTAATTTGAATAAAATTGCCAGTATTACCTGTTATGTAGTACCAAAAATAATATTGTTATTGATTGATATTGATTGATGATTGCGATTTGGATGATGGATGATGTTGATGAATGGATGTTTATTGTATATCATTAAATTGCAAATTATCATGCATATTTCATTTCATTCGGGATTGTGGTTTGAAATGATATATAACCGCAAAATTTTATATATATTTTTATTTGCGGATTGAAATGATAAATATCCGTATCACTTGACCATAGGATAGAAAATTATATACAGGCACCGCGGTATATATATAACTATTTAAATGTGATTTCTATGGTTTGGATGGAATACGGTTTATAATAATCTTAAATTTTATATTGTATAAATATTTTTCTTCCATATATATATACATATGAAGTTGAAAATTTTGAAAAAAAAAGGTGTATAAAAATCTTTATTAAAAATGGAAGAAAATTAAGAAAATGGAGTTTAATAATTTATATCATATGTTTAAATGTTAAGTTTGGAAATTTTAAGATATGATATTTGTAATTGGATTTTTCCCAAAATAAATTGAAATGAATATTCTAGTATAATTTGAATTGGTAAAAATATATATATTTTATTACCAGAAATTGAAGTCTTATTATTTATGGATTTTATATGAATATTCAAGACTAATTAATAGAACAATTGATTTGTTGAAAGAATAAAATCCAACTTTAGTTTGAAATATTGATACTCAAAATGGATATACGTATATATAAATAAATTTAAGTGGTTTTGGAACTTGAGAGAGATAATATAAATTTTGGTTTAGACTTTAATAAAGAAATGCATTTGTAAAGCCATGAGAACTATTTTCTTTACAAAGTAACATTTAAGTTAAACCATTTAATTCATATACCGTTGAATGTCCAAACCATTCAAGTTTTAGAAGTTATGGTTTTAAATTATGATTTTCAAAATATTATGCTTTGAAATATTTGATTTTCAGATGTTATGAAGTTAAAGCATTATGATTTTGGAAAAGAATTATATTTGGGATAAGTGATAAAATATGGCTTTGGGTTTGAAATGATATCGTATTCATGGTTATGAAATGGAATGTTTATTCTGATTTTTAAAGTATAACCTATTTTTAAATGACCGCGGTGTTATAATAACGATGGGTTGGCAAAGAGACCGGGATCAGATATGGACATACTCTCTGTCGATACCGAAAACCACTTTGACTAACCGTGTACGCGGTGGAGATTCCAGAATGAAGTAGGTGGTGGCGACGTTTCCTGTAAGGTAAATACGTGGACCTGACTCCCGTGAGTTGGCATAAGGTGGCTAAAACAGGAGCGATTCTCAGGCCAATGAGGTCATTCCTCTGATCGGACCCTCCTCTTCGATATTATACTTTGACTTGGATTGATTCAGTGGCCACTTCTATATTTTGATTTTGGGGAGTTAGTCCGAGGTGGGCGGTAACTGCGGCTACGCGTTTCCACCAGCCTGGATAGCAATTGGTATATCTACCCTGGCATTGCCTAGTTGTGCCGTGTCACCTACCATACCGAGCCTTTACTACGAGTTTCTATTTGTGTCGTACCTATGGAGTATCCTCTGGTAGCTTCCCGATCAGAAGGTATTACGGTACTGTATAGACTATTGGCATTTTACGTGTTAAGGTGGAAAATGTAAAGCCTTAACGCTATTTAAAAGTAAGTTTATTTTATAAATAAACACTATTATAATAGCGCAATATACTACATAGTAAATAGTTTAACGGATCCTTAGGAGATGTAAATCCCGAACATCTCTTGAGTTACTGTACTCATATTTATTTCTGTTAATTTAACTCACATAAGATCTTTTAGTCTGACTCGAGTGTTTTTGTCTTTTCAAATTCGCTCGTGTCAGTCCGAGCGTTTCAGGATCGAAGATTTTAGCTTTGGAGGACGAGACGAAGAATCCGTATTATTATTATAGTATTGCACCACACTCATACTATTCCGCTGCATTGATTGTATTGGTATGTGTAACTCTGATATTTATTGTATAAAGAGCAATCAAGTGTTTTGTAAAACAGTTTTATGAACTGTATATTTATTATTATATTTTATCCTTCCGCTGTGAGATTCTATTTTGCTTTATTTCTTCCCTATTTTTCTTATTTACCCCATAACAATCCGCCCTTGCGTATGCTTTGAGTTGGCACGTGTGTCGGTTTAAAGTGTGCGACAAGGCGGGATGTTACATGTATTTATATATATGTATATGTATATATGTTTATTAAAATATATATAATTATTTTATTTAACAAGATAATGCTTCGTTATATTAAAAAATTTATTATGCCCGAAAGGCTTTATAATATATTTTTATATTTTATTTTAACTAATAAATGATTTAGTAAATTAAAAAAGTATATATGTATGCACATGCGTGCGTGCGTGCGTGTGCACGTATGTGTATGTATAAATTTTATTATTTTGGTGAACTATACATTATTTAAAGGTCATGAATTTATTTTTAATTTTGATATACATATTATACATATATATTTTATTTCAAATTATAGGTCTAGTTCCATTTTAAAATAGTTTTACAAAGTAAACTATTAGATAATTTTGTAGATTTTAAATTTTAGAAATTATTGTTTTAGTAAAATGATTTTGCTTTATTTTAAATAATTTTGTTTCAAAATTATTAATATATTTATAAAGAATTTCAAATAACATTTTGGACAACTGATGTGTATATAAAGGAACAAGTATGTCTGTTGCACTGTAATCCCAAAACCTATGCATGGATAAATTAACCATGTATGATTATTGTAAGTTGTGCGTGCACTATAAACACATAAGTGTATTTAATAAATAAATTTGTATTATCAAATTAAATAAAATAAAGTCTTTATTTAAAATATTTTAGATTGGGCCTAAAACTAATTAACTTCATAGGCCCAATAAATATCTGAAAAAGGAATTTTTTTTCGAAATTTTCCTATTTAACCCATAGCGCTCTGGCCTAGTTTCTTTATAATGAATAATATCTAGTAAGGTTCAATTCACTTTTCCGCAAACGCATCGTGTTATGGAGTATAGGGTGGAGTAATATGAGAGACGATCCTGTTATCTTTTAAGTACTGTTGGAGCTCTTGTCTAACATAATCACCTCCTTAATCTAATCGAAGTATTTTAATTTTGTGGTTTATTTGATTTTTTACATCGTTCTTAAACTCTTCAAATTTTTCGTAGACAATGGATTTTTCTTCATAAGATATTCATATCCTAGTCTCGAGAAATCATGTGTAAAAGTTGCAAAGTAGGTTGAATTGTCCTTGGTCGCCATATGCATCGAGCCACATACGTCAGTATGTACGAGTCCTAAGAAATCATCAACTCTTTTGTTTCTCCCACTGAAGAGGTGATTTGTCATTTTCCCTTTAAGACATGACTCACATGTGTCAAATGATTCACAATCAAAAAATAGCGATAGAAAACTTTAGGTTTTTAGTTTGTGCGGTCTTTTGTAAGTAATATGACATAGCTATTGTGCCATAAATATCTATTATTGATGTCAATAGAAAATTTATGTACAACGCATATATGATATTAAATACATAAGTGCCATTATCTCAAGCACCATTGCAAATATTATTTTCATTAAGCACAATATTCTTGATACCCACTTTACAATGGAAACCTATAACAACCCAAATTTTTTGGTTATTTGATTTTAAATGAATTTAAATATTCAAATAATTGGATTTTGGAATCTAATAACTGATAATTCAAATATAGGTTATAATTAAATATTCGAATTGTGAATTAAATGTTAATTAAATGGATTTAAGAATTTTATTTAACTCCTTATAATTTATAAATAATATTGGTAGATTGAACTTTTAAATTTATTTACAAACTAGAATAGATAGGATAAATATCGATAATTAAATATAAAATGATACTCAAAATTTGTGAAATATTCATTCCAGGGCACATCTCAGATTTCGATGAAACAAGTTTCATTGGATCCGTAATAGTGAATTATATTATGTTGTTGAGTTTCGTGGCTATTAGACGTATCATTTAGTCGTGCGAGTTCGGAACACATTGAAATTAATATCGAAAAATTAAAATAATAACTGGGTATAAAAAGCTATCTTCTACATAAGATCAAATTGGACATCGAGACTAGTTCCATTGCATTCTAAATAAGGGTATAACATATAGAACGCCAGACGACATGCCTCATTTGGGGTTCGAGATTTTTGGATGTTTTATAGCTTGATAATTCGAATATATATATATATATATATTCGATCATGGTTACCTTTACCCTAGCCCATACCCATATACGTGCTGCCTATACCACTATTCTTCTCCCCTTTTTAAAACTTCCGTTGTAACTTAAGAAAAGGAATTCTCCATTTTCAAAAATTTAAAATCAAATTCATGTCTAAAGTAAAAATCAGAAAACAAGCATTAAATATCTCGATTCTGTGAGATCTTCACACTGTTATGCTTTTTGAGAGGTGCAACATCGGTTCTTGGAGCTCGACTTAGCCGTGGCCATTGCTTAATAGGTTAGTGCTTCGGCTTTCGTAGACTTCAAGTGTTGGGAGGTCTCATTGTTGCTTACATCGCATTTATCTGGTTGAATAACAGCCATAGCAATAGGCTCTTTTGGTGTGCGACACTTGGATGGGAGGGATAATGACAAGCTATAGTGCTTGATTTGGCCTTGTTGCAATTTGTTTGAGTGAATCATGCTTTGATTTTTGGGTATTGGCGCATAGAGATTTCGAAGGGGAGAACAATAACGAAGATGGTTCACAAAACGAAGCATCAAAGCTCTGTATCGGTGATCGTTAGTGCACGACCATGTCTTTTGATATCCTATACACGTTCTATTTTAGAGGAGGAAGAAGAAGTTGACGATGAAGGGTAATTTTGTAAATATATGTATACAGGTTTTTAATTTTATTTTAAATCATCAATAATTTATAAAATGTTTATCTCACTCATACAAGGTTGGATTCGATCGTCGTTTTTTGCATTGGACTCATGTCATTGAGATCTCTGTGATGGAGTCGGTTTGGTTGGATTTTGAGCAAGTGAAAATTTAGGCTGAAATCAGATGACCGTTTGGTTTTAGTCCAAAATCGAAACGTTTCGGTGGAAACGAAAATCGAAGTGAGTTTAACTCACATTAATTTTTATTATATCATGTCGATGATGTTATAAATGTTTTGTTGATTGTTTGGATGTTAGTTTGATTGCTTGTTTGGTAGAATTTCCCTTCAGAAAATGGATGACATATCAATTTGATCATTATAAACCCATATGATCATATATATTATCCATAACCATTGTTTTGCAGGGAAAATATGTAAAGAGACCTAAAGGGGGTTTGTCGCCAAGAAATTATTTGTTTTCATCTTTATGTTGTTATAATTAAATTAAATCGTTATATTCCATTTAACTTGTTACTTGTCGTTACAGCGATTTCGCTGTATCGTAATTTATAAAATTTCATCTCCAAAACTCTATCGTATGAACTTGAGGTTGTGTTTCCACCAAAAATAATATTAAAATTCATTAATCATTTGGCTTAATGATAATTTAAAAATAATAAGTCATTTTAACTAATGATTTTGAGATTTATTAACCAAATTAATAAATAATGATTTAAAAATTGGTTTATCTATAGATTTAATTAATCATTTTTGCTAATGATGTTTCTTACTTAAGTAATCGTTTTAACTAATGATTATTTAAGTTTAATTAATTATTTTAATTAATGATTGTTTTAAATTTAATTAACTGTTTTAACTAGTGATATTTGGAATTTAGTAAAATCATTTTAATTGATGATGCTTTATAATTAAATTAAATCATTTTAACAAATGATATTTTAATTAATCGTTTTAACTAGTGAAGTTTGAATTTAATTAATCCAATTAATTTATGATTATTTAAACTTATTTATTAGTCTTAAGTAATGGAATTTTAAATTACATATCATTTTAATAAATGATGTTCGAGATGACTTATTCATTTTAACTATTGACTATTTGAATTTAATTAATCTTTGTAGTTAATGATATTTAAAGTTAATTAATCGATTTAAAAAAAGCGATTAATGTAAATGTACTAATATAATAAAATTGCCTTAATCAACCGATTTAAAGTTGATAAACTAATTTAATAAAGATTTTAAAGTTAATTTACCAATGTTATATAAGTGTCTGGGAATAATTATATATTTTATTAAAGATAATGAATTTTATTTACTTAAAAGAGATTTTAAATATGGTTAATTACCTTTCAGGATAATTAATATTGTTTTAAAGTTATAAAAAGGAACTGGAACTCGATTATTGCGATGTTAAGTTGGATGATCTTCTGGGTGTTCGATCTGATGTTGAGGTTTAGGCCTTCGGGGCCGCACACTTGGAAAAATTATTCTATTAACGTTTCAACAGTCAAGATCTAAAGTGTTTTACTAATATGGAAATACGAAAATCAAGCAAAAGTTCCGTTCTTTCAAAATTTAAAGTTCGATTTCGGTTATAGAATAATAGTTCCATTATCAATATCGCGTATGTGGAAAGGATGTAGTCATGCATTAAACGATAAACGTTGAGACTTGGACTCGTTACTATCTTGAAGTTAAAAAATGTTGTCAAGGTGATGCCTAGAGGTAACACTACCTCAATTTGCCTAACTTCATTTTCAATCGAGAGATAGGACTTGTCTGGAATCAACGATATAAATATATGAAATTTAATTTCCATATACGATCATTTTAATTATCCCCAATAGTTTAAAAACGATTTGCTGCTTAATCAAGCTTTGTTCTTTATCGGAAATGATTAAGTTAAAAGCACGAGAGGAAGCCATGCTATGTGGGGTCGCTCCCATCAAAAGGGTATTTTCACATCTCATCTAGTTTTGATTCAGTTTTGTACTTAGTTGTGGAAATATTCGGATATTCGATAAGGTTCGGCGGGGTCCGGCTTGGTATTGTCCGAGAAGTGTCATGGATTATATAAGCTTCTCAAGTTTATATTACTTGAGGTATACTTCAAGGGGGACGCACCTTCCTTGTCATTTGTTGGAGAATTTCCTTTCCTTATTTAATTTGAAAAGCCGAAATCTGTTATCATTAAATTGCCACAAGTAGAGCCAACTCCTCATGGCATTTAAGTAGTGATTTAGTCCATTCTGTCAAATTGGACTGTTATCTTATTCTATCCATTCTACCGAGTTGGACGGTTACCTTATTCAATCCATTACCTTATTCAATCCATTCTATCAAGTTTGGATTGTTACCTTATTTAGTCCATTCTATCAAGTTAGATAGTTTTCCTTGTTCTATCCATTCCGTCTAGTTTGGATTTTACTCGGTTTATTTCCATTCTTTTAAGTCTAGTTTTAACATAAATTATGCCCATTTCTATTTGCATTTGTTTTTTGATATTTATTTCTACTTTTACTTGTATGGACGGTATTCTTGTGAGGTTAAAACTCGTTCTGCGTTAGCGGCGTGGTCTTATAGAACTTTCTACGTTCCCCATTACTTGAGTTATCTCACATTGGTATTTTCAGACTGATCTAGGTGTTATTTATTTATAATGCTCGGGTCAGGCCGAGTATTTTCCCAGGTAGTCTTTGAAGTATTGGAGATCGTATCGGGGAGCTGAAGATTCACCTATCGTAATATTTTATTTTCAAGTGTATATAGATTATACTTATCGGCATTTGTAAGGTAGGATTTTATAATTGTCCAACTGATAACGTTTATTTTTAATTTTGATATACTCTGCATGTTTGGAGTGATAGTTTTTGCTATCTATGTTATATTATATGTTGTCGATTCCACTGTAAGATTCTGTTTTTCTCTTTTCTTTGTTCTTTTCTTTTATTTACCCTAACAATCTGCCCTTTCATCGATTGGATGTGTGACATTGGAACAATGTGGTAGTGTTCGGTGTCGAATTTCGATGGTCAAAAAGGTTGGTTGTCACATTTGGTATCAGTGCTGAAGGTTACGCGAGAACCTTGGTTTTGGTAAGTTTTGACTCATTAAAGATAGGGTAAGTGATACCTAGAATGATTTTCAGAGTATTATTATATACGAGACCATATTTTTTAATGTTATTAAAACATATTATGTTAATTGGTATATTGAGTTTTTATGAATTCTGGTCGAGATGAGGGACGCCACGGTATCGATAGGGATTTCTAAACACTTGACTAAGGTCGATGGACCTGGTATTGAAATTTTTGAAAATTTTTAGCAAATTTAATATTTTTCCTAGGATTATATTATATATATATATATAAAGGAATGATTTTCTAAACTCTATATAGTTATATAGTGTGTTGGTTTAAATGTGACAATTTGTATTTATCATCACTAATGTTTTTTCGGTTATGCTAAATTTATATAAGAAGCATCAACTATTGTTTGTTAATTGCAAAATGGTTCTCGGTTTATTTAGGTGCATTTATCGCTATGAAGTAAAACGAACCCTTTGTGAATTAATTTTCACAATTTGATTATAAGGTGTTCGAAGAATATGATTAAGTTAAAGAATTCACCATTTAATAATAGTGAGTTAAGGATTAAACTTTAGTAAAAAGTTGTTAATGTAATCTAAATAGTGGGATAGACATTTAGAGAATAAATATTCGAGTCAATTGTATTATTACAAAAATGAATTATTATAATATGAAATGATTTTTATATAAATAAAATTATATATAAATTTAGTTTATAAAACATGTTTAAAAAGGAATTTGCTAATCTAAATCTTGGATTTTTTGAAAATAATTTCAATAGGTTATTGAGAAATGAAATAGTAGTACTTTTGGAAGTATTTAAAAGTAAAAACATTTTGGGAAGTAATTTTTTTAAATGGAATGCATTTTCTTTGGGAATTAGGAGGAAACTGTTTTGGTTAGTTTTGTGGTAATCCAAATAATCTTCTAAGTGATGATCAGATGTTTGCTTAGGTGAACATTGTGGAGTACTTAATAAATTATTCTCTTGATCATTGTACGATTGAAATGAGTTCAAAATCTGAATGGACCCAAAGTAAGTTTCAATAAATAGTTTGAAGTTATTATATATAAAAACATATGTAGTTTGCTTTCAAAAATAAGTTTCGAAAATTTAAAACCGGGTATCTAATTTTTAGGTTCCTAAAAGGAAATCCATTCAACAATTAAAAGTATTTCTAACAAGAGATTGCTTTGAAAAATAAGATTTTTCGCTTAGATAAGATAAGTGATAATTTAGCACAGGTAAATTGGGTTAAATTAAATAAGAAGGTTTTGACAAAATTGTTTTTATTAAAACCATAACTTTTTTTTAAAACTCTAAGTAGTATAAACTATTTACAGTTTTGGGTCAACCCATGAAACATCATTCATTCTAACACTCTGAGTTAAAGAGGTTAATAGGTTGACTCGATTTTAAGAAACCGTAATTTGATTTTATCTCCACCTAGATCTTTGAAAAAGTTAAAACAATTTGTATGTACTCTTAGGATAGAGAAGAGTATTATATAAGAAAATAAAGTGGAATAAGTTATTATTTGATGTTTTATAAAGAAATGACTTTATAAAATATTTTAAAACTTGGGTGTGAATTTAAAAAAATTCGTAAATGATTTTAGTATTGAATAAAATATTAAGTGAGAATACAAGTGAACTACAAATTTTTTCTATAATTAAGAAACTAATAAAATATAGAGTATAATTTTCTATTTTTTCCAAGTGAATTTGGATAATCTTTAAGCAATAATAGAAAGCTAATGAGCAAAACGATGCGCTTAGATAATTATCTATACTTTTAGATAATCAAGAAAGTTTTGAACCTAAGTTAAAATTTGTTTGTTATTCATTTGACATTTTGAAGCAATGTTAAGTGATAAATTTTCCCTTACGAAGTTTGATTGAATTGAATTAATTGGCTGTGTGATTTCGTATATCCTTATCTATAAAGTTTAAATTTATAGACAAAGGATTTTAAATTGCTATTATTAGGGCCTAATTCCGGTGATTTTGGAGAAAAGATATTTTTGAATATTTTAAGAAAGGAATGATATTTATTCACTCTAGTTGATGTTTTTGGAAGAGCCGGAATACCACTGGATGTTCCATGTTATTTTGATTCTAGAATTTTACCGTACTTTTTTTAAGAGGAATCCCTTCCTTATCGTTTTGATTTTTTTTTCTTGTTTGAGAAATTTGAAAATAACTTTTTAAGTTGAAAAACCTGGAAATTTAGATCTAAATTTGTCATTTGAAATTATTGGATGCATAACATTTATTATAAAACATTCTCTGTATTTTGTCGCAAATGATTGAGATATGGTTGTTGGTTGCACGTAGATTTATATCATGATAGTTTTTGCATATAGAATTACACTGTATTGCTTTTGTTAACATGATTTTTCTTTTAGATTTGGTAAGTACAGGTATGCAAGAGATTGCTAGTTGATTCTTGTGCACGTGCATTTGCAAAGAGATAATAAATTACTTGCAAAAATATAAATCAAATGCAAAAAGACAAGTAACAAATTTAGAAAATTTAAATTGATTGATGATTTGATGCCCTAGATATGGGAAGCCATTTGGCTTTTGTTTTCTTTTGATTGGATTAGAGCCCGTTGAGACTGTTACCGATCGAGCCACGTAAAGGAGACGCTGGCGAAATTTTTTGAAAATCTAAAAGTTAGAAAATTTTAAAGAATTTTGGAAAATGTTTGAAAGCTAAAAAAATTGATTTTCTAAGTTATATCTTGGAAACCTGAATAAAAGAGAATTTGTTGGTATGTAAATGAATTTAAAAGACTTAGAAATTTTGGAATCTATTCCGGCTAATTGGTATTGAAAATATGTTTAATAACTCATTTTACTTATTAGTTTTATACTTAAGGGTTTGGAAACATTTTCTTCCTTAGAAATTTCACGGAGGAAATTCATTTGGGGGGGATGTAACAACCCAAAAATTATGGTTATTTGATTTTAAATGTTTAATTAATTTTAAAATTTAAATAATTGGATTTTGAAATTTAATAATTTATAATTCAAACATAAGGGATAATTAAATATTCAAATTGTGAATTAAACGTTAATTAAATGGATTTAATAATTCTATGTAACTCCTTTTAATTTATAAATAATATCGGTAGGTTCAATTTGTAAATTTATTTACAAATATGAATAGATCGGATATATAACGATAATTAAATATGAAAACGATGTTTAAATACGTGAAATAGTCATTCTGGGGTACAGTGTCGGATTTTGACGAAACCGGTTTCATTTGATTCGTAATAGTGAATTATATCACACCGTCGAATTTCGTGGCTATCAGACGTATCGTTTGATCGTGCAAGTTCGAAATGCGTTGAAATTAATATCGAAAATTTAATATAATAACTATGTCTAAAACGCTATCTTCTGCATACGATTGAATTAGACCTTGAGACTAGTTCCATTGTGTTCGGAATAGGGGTATAACATATAGAACACTAGGAGGAACGCCTTATTTGGAGTTCGAAATTTTTGGACGTTTTATAGCTTGATAATTCAAATTTAATATATATATATATATATATATATATATATATATTATTCAGTCATGGTTCCTTTTACCCTAGCCCATACCCACATACGTGCTTCCCATACCTCTCCCCCTTATTAAACTTCTGATGTAACTTAACAAAAGGAAGGTCTCCATTTTCAAAATGTTAAAAGCAAATTCATGTCTAAACTAAAAATAAGAAAATAAGCATTAAAAATCTTGATTCGATGAGGTCTTCACACTATTGTGCTTTTTGAGAGGTGCGACATTGGTTCTTGGAGATCGACTTAGCCACGGTCGTGGCCTAGTAGTTAGGGCTTCGGTTTTCGCAGATTTTAGTTGTCGGGAGGTCTCGTTGTTGCTTGCATCGCATTCGTCAGGTCGAATAGTAGCCACAACCACGGTTTTTTGCTGTGCGACGCTTGGATGGGAGAGGCGACGATGAGCTACAGTGCTCAACTTGGCCAGTCGCAATTCGTTTGTGTAACGATCCATAAATTTTCGATAATTAAAATATGTTAATTTAATAAGTTAATGACTTAATACTAGGAGAAATTAAAATTTATGGTACTAATGAGATAATAACTGAAATGAAATGACAAATAGAATGAAATGTAATAATATTAATTTAAGTTAATTATTAACAAGTATAATGGAATTCCAATTAACTGAAGTGATTGAAAGGTTATACTTGGTTATACCTTAAATATAAGAAAACAAATATAATATTGAATTAATTAATAAATTAGTATATAATTTATGATAATTGGATAAAATCAGTGTTATTATGCAATTGTACATTTATTTGTAAAAATATACTTATAAGTGTGATTAAAAGTTAATGGTAATAATTATTATATGTTACCTATTTATTTAGCCTGTTAAATTAAAATTGGAAATAAATTGCAATTAATTCACTTAATTAGTGCAGTTAATGTAGTTTAAATTGGTACTCGTAGAATGTAAATTCAATAAGATGTAACCAATGAAATTTTATGCATAATATGGCAATTGATTTAAAAAAAAGAATCACAATCAAGTTTGACCAAATTATTGGAATTTAAAATATAATAAGTGAATTATTACAATTAAATGTAATTGATCATTACGTTAATGAAAAGTAAGATGAGAATGGTAAAATATTGATGTAATAAAATATATAACAATGTTAGCTATGTATGTAGAGAAATAATTGATTGAATTGAATGATCGAAACCAAATTTAATAAATTTATTGAATTTAAATTTTATTAATTGGATTTAATTACGATTGTAATTGAATACCGTAGTTTGTGAAATTTTAACATGGAATTATATGTAAACTTGTTTTAATTTATTATAATGTCTATAAAATCAAATATGATAAAAAATGGTCGGTTATTAAATTCGAATTGAAAAAGTGATTTAAATAATTTAATATTAATTTATTTAATTAATGTGAAAATAGCCATTTTGGTGACTGACTTGGATTTCGACGAAACCAATTTCATCTGATCCGTAATAGTGAATTATTGTAGGATTTTAAGTTTCGTAGCGATCAGACTTGTCGTTTGATCGTACAGACTCGAAACGCCTAGAAATTAAATTCAATTGAAATCAAATTGAAATAAGCTGATTTTACGTTAACTTCTTCATACATGGAATTTGAACCTGAAACCTATTCCATTGAGTTTAAATATGTTGAAAACATCTAGTTTGATATATGGTATGACCCATTTTCATCCCGGAGACAGAACAGGCTTTTCGGATCATTTATCGTTCAACTTCCAAATCAAATCTTGCCCATCCATTTTTATTTCTGACCTGCCTATAATTAGCTCGTTATAAACCCTATTGTTTGTCATTTCTCATCTATAGAACATACAACTCTTTCTACTCCTCTTCGCCTTAATGACAGAAACTGATTCAAACTTCAAAACCCTCAATCCAAATTCAAAATCACTTTCATTAATAAAACTCCTCAAAATATATCAAATTATATATCGATTTGAAGCTCTTGACGAGCGTAGCCTAGATCTGCTTTTTTTTTCAATCAGATGTGGGTTTGGCTGGATATTGATGACTTAGTTACGACCGTCCATAGACCACGGTTGCAAATCGAAGGTGGATCGCCAATTTCATGACGGTCAGATAGCATAGTCGGGTAGAGGGGAGCAAGGGGATTCGATCCATGCGGTTAGGTCATCTTCAAGACGACGTAGTTCGCCAGAAAATGCCATGAAAGGTGGCGGCGGCGGACGGTTGTTCTGGCATCGTGGAGTGTCGGCGTGGCAGTGGGGAGCTCGGCTTTGGGAGGGGAGGTCGGCGGTGGTGTCGGATCGTGATGGAGATGGCCATGGTCGTGGCAAAAATTGGGTGAAGTTGGAAGATGTGGCGGCTGCTTTGTCTCGAAAGCGATTTTCCCTATGGTTCGACTGCGTGGTAGATATGGTGACGTTTATATTTTATTTTATTTATTTATATTATAAATCATATATATTCTAACGTACATAATTTCTACGTACGAGGTCCGATTCACGCGTGGTTTGTTTTCCCGGGATCGTATCGAAATTCTAGGAATTTTGACACTAGTTTGGATGACTTCTAAGACTGTCAAATTTTGGGCTTTTATTTGAATTTCAAATCGATTTGAAATTCAAAGGTGAGTGTTTTGACCCACTCACAACTTTTAAAAGGTCTTATGTTAGTTAAGATAAATTTACGATATGATTTGGAATTTATTTATGGTTGTTTGGTATATTTAAATTGCTATTTCTTTAAATTTGAATTTATATTGGAATTAAATCGTTGTTTAATTTATTATTGAATTTAAATTGCCACTAAAGTACCTGTTATTGATAATTAGTTAATTGCTGATATTTATTGATTGAACTGAATGGTGATTATGATGCATGTTTGGTTGTTGTTATTGGTTGATTAGATGTCTGATTTATAAAAATGTTATTACTCTGCAAGTTCCCTTAGTTATTATTTGGAAATCAATATGGGTTGAAATGATATATACCCGAACGATCTATAGATTACGAAAAAATCGTTATGGGTTGATATGATAGACTCGGGCGATTTTATGGATTTTCATTTAAATTGGGATTGCGGTTTGAAATGAGATATAACCGTAAATTTGTAAATCACGGACTAAAATGATAAATATCCGTATCACTTGACCCAAGGGTGGAAAATTATGTACGGACACCGGATTGGTTAAATTAAATGATTTTTGAATCTTTGAAATTTTGAATTCAGTAAAATGACATTTTATTGGTTTCTATAAACTGAATTATTTTTGTTAATCCAAGTGTAAATATTGAAAGTGGGAGTTTATTTAATGAATTGTTCAAAGGATTTGTTTGAAATTTCGAAATTGAAGCGTCAAATATAAATGAATTTATCGTAATTGAGTTATTGAATTAGTTTGGTTATAACTTTGGAAGCTATTTAAACTAATCTAGTCTATTTTATCAATTTAAACCATTTTAATTTATTTAATCTATTATAACCTATTTATTGCAATTCAGTCTATTTTACCTATTTTAAACTAATTAAGTTTATTTAATCTTTTTAAAATCTATTTAATATAATTTAAAGCTATTTAATCTATTTTAAATATTATTTAAATCTGTTTAAAAATCTACTTAATATAATTTAACTCTATTTAATCTATAATTAATCTATTTAAACATTTTAAAATCTAATATAAATCTATTTAATCTATTTAAATCATTTTAAATATAAATTAAATCTATTTAATCTTATTTAATCTATTTACATTATTTTAGAAATCTAATTAAATCAATTTAAATCTATTTAACTATTTTTACCATTTAAACTATTTTAAATCTATTTAAACTATTTTAAAACTATATAAACTATTTATATTTACCGAAACTATTTTATAAAATTTCAGACTGTATAAAGTTGAACTATTTATATTTAAATCTTTGATGATGATACAACCTAAGTTGTAATTTGGAATTTGTTCCTTTTGAAAATGACGTATTTGAGTGAATAAGATGATTTTGAAATGAAGAATTAATTAACAGAACTTATCGATAATTTCAAAGTGAATATGATTTGAATGTGAATATGGTTTGAAGTGAATATGATTTTGAAAGAGATATGATTCGAAATTTAATACGATATTTTGATATAAACTGTGAATTGACTTTTGAAATGTAAAGAACCATCCGGTGTGTAATAAGCGCTTGGTTGTTAAAGTGACCGGAATCAGATATTGTCATACTCTCTGCTAATACCGAAAACCACTTTAACAATTGTGCATGTGGTAGAGTTTCCAGAAATGAAGTAGGTTGCTTTGGCGAACGATTTCTGTTTAAGGTATGACGTGACCCAGACTCGCATGAGTCAACTTCGATGTGACTAAAATAAGAGCTATATTGGGCAATGTGAGGTCATTCCTCCTAATAGGCACATTTCTTCGATACTATACTTTGACTTTGTGATTGATTGGTGGCCACCCCTCGATTTTGATATGGAAGTGTGTCCGAGGTGGGCGGTAGTAGTTGTTATGCGTTACCACTAGTTTGGGAGTGCAATTGGTATATCTACCCTGACATTTCCTCGAGTTCCGTGTTCACATGCCCTAGCGCGCCTTCTACTAGTTTGGTTTGTACCATACATATGGAGTGCACTCTGATAGCCCTCCAGTTGACGGAGAAATTACGGTAATGTACAGACTATATGAATATATAAAAGTGTGTTAAGGGGGATATGGGTAATGCCTTAACGCTATTTTAATACTTTACTTTACTGTAGACATTATTATAATAACATATTGTACTACATAGTAGATAGTTTAATGGATCCTTAGGAGATGGTAATCCCGGACATCTTTTAAGTTATTGCACTCACATTAGACACTGGATATGAGATGTCAAACCCCATAAGCATCTTTGACGCATTCCACTCATATTTATTTACCGTTGATTTAACTTATATATGATCTTTTAGTTCCGAGTCGAGTGTTTTGTCTTTTCTATTCGCTAGGGTCAGCCTGAGCATTTCAGGGTTGAAGACCTTATTTCTGAAGGACGAAGATGAGGATTTGTATTAGTATTATTTATTATATTTTGCTGCATCATGTTGTTCCATTGCATTTATTATTTATTTCTTCCTATTTCAGTAACTCTGATTTTTTGTTGTAAAAGAATAGTCAAATGTAGTTATAAAATAGCTTCATGAACTGTTATTTGATTATTATATTTTGTCATTCCGTTGCGAGATTCTGTATTTGTTTTATTTCTTTCTCTTTGTCTTATTTACCCCATAATAATTTTCCCTTTTGAATGGTTTGAGTCCAACATGTATGTCTGCTTAAACATTCAAAAACATTGGCCGTTATAGTTTGAGGGAGTCGTGCTTTGATTTTTGGGTATTGACGTGTAGAGATTTCGAAGGGGAGCGCAACGGTGAAGATGGTTCACAAAAATGAGCATCAAAGTTCCATATCAGTGATCGTCAGTGCATGACCATGTCTTGTGACATCCTGTACGCGTTTCTATTTTGGGGGATGAAGAAGAAGTTGAGGATGGAGGGTAATATTGTAAACATATGTATATAAGTTGTTATTTTTAATTTAAATTATCAATAACTAATAAAATGTTTATCTCGCTCATATGAGGTCGGATTCGAATGCCTTTTTTGCATTGAACTCGTGTCCTCAAGTTCTTCCGATGGAGTTGGTTTGGTTAGATTTGAAGCAAGCGAAAATTTAGGCTGAAATCGGACGACCGTTCGGTTTAAGTCCAAAATCGGGACGTTTCGGCGGAAACAAAAATCAAAGTGAGTTTAACTCACATTTATTTTTATTATACCATATCAGTGATGTGATAAATTTTTATTGATTGTTTGGATGTTAGTTAAATTGTTTGATTGCTTGTTTGATTGAGTTTTCGTTTGGAAAATGGATGACATATTAATTTGATTATCATAAACCTATATGATTATATATATATAATCCATAACCATTGTTTTGCTAAGAAAATATGTAGAGAGACCCAAAAGGGGTTTCTCGCTAATAAATTATTTATTTTCATCTTTATGCTCTTATAATTAAATTAAATCATGATATTCCATTTAACTTATTAATTGTCATTATAGCGATTTCGCGATATTATCATTTATTATAAAATTTCATCCCCGAAACCCCGTATTATGAACTTGAGCTTGTGTTTCTGCTAGACAGAATATTAAAATTCATTAGTCATTTGGATTAATGATAATTTAAAAATAATTAATCATTTAACTAATGATTTTGAGATTATTAACCAACTTAATAAATAATGATTTAAAAATTGGTTTATCTTTAAATTTAATTAATCAATTTTTCTAATGATATTTTATACTTAATTAATCATTTTAACTAATGATTATTTGATTCTAATTGATCGTGTTAATTTATGATTATTTTAAATTTAATTAACTGTTTCAACTAATGATATTTGGAATTTTGATAAATCATTTTAATTGATGATGTTTTATAATTAAAAAAATCATTTTAACAAATAATGTTTTAATCAATCGTTTTAACTAATGAAGTTTAAATTTAATTAGTCCAATTAATTTAAAATTTGTTGAACTTAATTAATTATTTTAATTAATGGAATTTAAAATTACTTATCATTTTAATAAATGATGTTTCAGATGACTTATTCATTGTAACTGATGATTATTTAAATTTAATTAATCTTCATAATTAATGATATTTAAAGTTAATTAATCATTTAATAAAAGTGATTAAAGTAAGTTAATTAATATAATAAAGTTGCTTAAATCAACAGATTTAAAGTTAATAAACCGATTTAATAAAGATTTTAGAGTTAATTTACCAATGTTATATAAGTGTTTGGGAATAATTATCTATTTTATTAAAGATAATGGATTCGTTTATTTAAAATAGATTTTAAATGTGATTTATTATCTTTTGGGATAATTAATATTGCTTTGAAGTTATAAAAAGGAATTGGAACTCGATTATTAGGATGTTAAGTTGGATAATCTTCTTGATGTTCGGTCTGATGTTGGTTTAGGTCTTCGGGATTGCGCATTTGGAAAAATTATTCTCTTAATGTTTCAACAATCAGGAACTAATTCTAAAAGTGCTTTGCTAATGTGTAAATATGTAAATCAAGCACAAGTTCAGTTCTTTAAAATGTTAAAGTTCGATTTCAGTTATAGAAAATAGTTTCGTAATTGATATCGCTTATATAGAAAGGATCTAGTCATGCACTTAACACTAAGTATTGAGGCTTGGACTCGTTTCTATCTCGAAGGTTAAAAATGTCTCAAGGTGATGCCTAGAGGTAACGCTACCTCAATTTTCCCGGCTTCACTTTCAACCGAGAGATAGGAATTGTCTGGAATCAACGCGTAGTGATAAATATATGAAATTTAATTTCCATATATGATCATTTGAATTATCCCCGATAGTTGATTTATTAATTACCAGATTCAGCTTTCTTCATGGTGTATCGTCACCTTCAAAATAATCTGCTTGTAACAACCCTGATTTTGGAGATTATCTGTTAATAGTTATAATTTAATATTAACATGTAATCTCCAAAATCAGGGTTGTTACACTGCTTCTCAATCAAGCTTTGTTATCCTTTATCGAAAATGACTAAACCAAAAGCGCGAGAGGAAGCTAAGCTATGTGAGGTTGCTCCCACCAAAAGAGTATTTTTCACATCTCATGTAGTTTAGATTCGGTTGTGCACTTAAATGTGGAAATATTCGGATACTCGGTAAGCTCTAGCGGGGTCTGGCTTGGTATTGTCGGAGAAGTGTCATGGAGTAATAAGCTTCTCAAGAGTATATTTCTAGAGGTATACTTCATGGGGGTGCACCTTCCTTGTTATTTGTTGGAGTATTTCCTTCCCTTATTTCATTCGAAAACCCTGATTCTGTGTATCTTTGAATTGCTACGAGTAGAGCAAACTCCTCACGGCATTTAAGCAGTGATTTGGTCCATTCTATCAAATTAGACTGTTAACTTATTTTTTCCATTCTATCACATTGGGCGGTTACCATATTCAGTCCATTCTATCAAGTTTGGATTGTTACCTTATTTAGTCCATTCTATCAAGTTGGATTATTTCCTTGTTCTATCCATTCTTTCTAGTTTGGATTTTACTCAGTTTATTTCCATCTTCCAAGTCTGGTTTTAATATCAATTATGTCCATTTCTATTTGCATTTGTTCTTGATATTTATTCTGCTCTTGCTTGTATGGATGTTATTCTTGTGTGTTGAAAACCCGTTCCACGTTACCGACGTGGTCTCATAGAACTTTATACATTCCACTTTACTTGAGTTATCTCACAATGGTATTTACAGACTAATCTAGGTGTTGTTTATTTATAATGCTAGGGTCATGCCGAGTATTTTCCCAGGCGGTCTTTGAAGTATTGGAGATCGCAGAGGGGAGCTGAAGATTCACCTATCATAATTTTTTATTTTCCGTTGTATTATATAGTATACCTATCGACATTTGTAAGGTCGGGATTTTATAACTGTCCAACTGATAAGATTTGTTTTAACTCTGACATACTTTATATGTCTGGAATGACAGTTTCTACTATCCATGTTATATTATATGTTCTCGATTCCGCTGTGAGATTCTGTTTTTCTTTGTTCTCCATTCTTTTATTTTTATTTACCCTAACAATCTGCCTTTTTGTCGATCGGATACGTGACATTAGAACACAGTAGTAGTGTTCGGTGTCGACTTTCGATGGTCGAAAAGGTGGGTCGTTACAAAAACAAAACCTATCTGAGATAATCTTAAATAGATATAATATCGCAAATAAAGTTTTTAACATAATAACAATTATTTAACACAAAATCAAATCCATTAGGCAAAGTCAAGCGATAGTCTCCAACCACAGTTGCATCTACTAGAAACCATCAGCAACTTGAAGCCTCATTTCACCTTTTGTCGCATATCGTCTACTCCTAAGTCCCGATAATAAATTATAGATACGAGTCCTAGATCTAGCATCTAAAACCCAAGATAATTTATTAATTTTAAAACAGTTTTGAATCATAAACATACGTCTAGGAGTGGAGGAATTATATTCCTTCTCCTTCTCTCTGACCATCTTCCAATAGCCTGGACAAATGCATTTCCAGTGTCTTTTCTTGTGACAATGATGACATTCACCCTTGTGAGCATGAGTATTTTTCTTATCTTTATTAGAACTACGCTAGCATTTCTTCAAACTTTCGAAGATGTTTCTTTACCCTTTATAGCCAATGTCGTGTTTTTATCCTTGAATGATCCACCAATTGGCCTTAACATATTGGGTCGCTCGACGTGGTTTAAGCTCAACTGGTTCATATTGTAGTTCAATATAAATGGACGAAATTATGGGATCAATGAGAATAAGATCAAATCCACTTGCATTTCATTGCTAATAGTAATATCTAGCACTAAAAATCTATCAATATAGTCTTTTATGGTTAAGACGAAATCTTCAACACGACCGCCTTTACTCATCATCGTATCGTACAACTTATTAGTAATCTCATACCCTACAGATTGCTCCATGAACAAATCTTTGAGACTTTCAAATATTTTGTGGTCATGCATGTTTTTGTGTTGCCTTTGCAATGGCTTGTCTAATATTGACAATGAAAACTTGAGCAATTTCGCAATAACCTACCATAGTGTTGTAAGCTCTCCTTCTCTTGGGGTCAGCATTTTCAATGGGTTTTCTCTTATAGGTTTAGTAATAGACGATCGTAAACATTCATAAGTTAGTGCTATCTTAATTTCTCTTGGACAATCAGTATAGTTAAGTCCAGTGAGCTTATCTTTTTTAGCAAATATTCTTAGGTTGGTCATTTTCTGCAAATTCGGTTTAAGTATATTAGAATAATTTATACATAGTGAATGTTTTAATATTATTAGATAGGTTAAATGTTTCATTTCATTCATCAAATATGCTCCTACTAAAAATTTTATGTTTCTCAAAATCCTAAAAAAACATAGAATTTTTTCGACTTCTTTATTGTGTGTTAGGACTTGTTTACCTTAGGATTCTGACCTTGAGTTGGCTCAACAAATCATAGGGCCGCAAGCGACGAATAACACATTATCGGTTGTTTCATGTATAGCTCGTGGCTCATGGTCTTTGTCCAAATCTCATCCCGACCTTATGTTTTCTCAACAAATCAAAGAGATTACTCGCTTATAACTACCATTTCACGACAACCTAGGTATAATGGATGTACATTAAGTTTTCTCAACAAATACGTGCATATATCTTGCCTCGTCCAGTCATTGTATTAATAATACTGCACATAACATGCATAACTTGATTTTTCTCAACAACTAGAGAGTATACAAATAATCTGTTAATATATAAATGGTAGAGGATAACATTATATATAAGTGATTCATAATCTTTAATATATATTTTTAATTGAGTGATATCGACTTAGGGAATAATATATTTCAAAAACCCTCGTGATTCATGTATCAGACACATCTGAACATGGTATGCGTACACTACATATGTACTCCCTAGATCTAAGTTAGGTTTCTTACATTATACATTCATAGTAAACAAGTTTTATTTATTTATAACTATTTATAATTTAATTAAATTATATAATATTCTTATGTGTTTAATTTATTAAACCATATTCAATAAATTTTAATTTGAAAATTCAATTAACAAATTAATAAAATTATTTTAAAAAGTTTTATTTTGTTCATCCTAGACAACTTAAGATGAATATTAGCTATAACTTTTACAGTTTTATATACTTATATCATTATATATACATGCATGTTTTATTAATTAACATTAATCCGATAAGGGGCTAGAATTTGGAATACGATCCTGGATAGAAGATGCAGCGTGTTTTAAGGTTTGTGTATTTGTATTTTGGGTTGGACCGATGGATTTTTGAAATGTATAGGAGGTGTGTTGTTTTGTTTGTTTGTATTTTATTTGTGAAAATGTTTAAAGATTTTCATTCTCTTTTTCCTTGCTACGCTGGTAAAGTTTTCTAAGGAGGTCGAATCTTTAGTGTTCTTTCGTCGTTAATAAAGAACCCATTTTAAGAAAACAACATTTAATTGATTTGTTTTTCATTCCATTGACTTTCTTTAGCGCTCCTCCCCCGCCTTTCCACCCCTCCTCCCCTCTGCGCCTTCCCCTTCCAATGCCTTTATCTCCTTCTCATCCCGTCCTCCCCTCTACACCTTCGCCTTCTCCCTCATCTAACAGATCTGGTCGCATCTTTAATGACCTACCATCTTCGCCTCTTCATCCTTTTCCTCTCCTTCTTTCCGTCTCTGATTTTCCACCTCTACCCGTAATAAATCCTACAACCCATGCTGCTCTAGTTTGCCCTAGCTCGAGTCCAGTGGTTTCGAATTATTTGCCTGGTGCTGTCTGTCTAACAGAGTTTGGAATAATGCCTTCGAATCTGATCGGTAAGCTGCCCTGTTCTCTCAATGCTTGCGGAGATAAGGCGGGTTTAATTGATAAATCGAAATGTGTTTGGGGAATTCTAGTTTTGTATATGACGTGCTTGATTCGTGTGTTGTGATCGATGTCTCTATCGATGTTGGTGCAGAGGTTGGTCTGTCTGGACATGATAAGCATAAAGCATCAGTTGATATTTCTGGCTTTGAGCAACACTCCTCTGGTGTTTGTGTTAATGCCTTAAAGAATTGTGTTCCCAATTACAGTGATAAGTGTTCTGGTGTTTCAAACTTTATTGCCACTGTTGGTAATCCCTATGATGTGGAGCAACCTAGTCCTTCAATTCATAATCTTTGTCCTGCTCCTCCTACCCTGGCTTGCTCCAAATCATGGTCTTCACTTTTAACTTCTCTGTCCCGTAATGCAGGAGATTACAAACCGATTGAATTTGATATCGTTGAGGAAAATGGAGTGATGATCCCTCCTCCAATTGTAATGCAAGCCGGTTTGGACTATTGGTCAGAATATTTGGTTGGTTTCTTTTTGGAACCAAATCATCGCCTTCATGATGCGACTACATATTGTCGAAGGGCTTGGAAGCTTCATGGTGAATTACATGTTAAACTAGTTGACTCCATGTATTTCCTAAAGTTTTCCTCCTCCGAGGAACACCGTTTAGTTCTTGAGGCTGAGCCTTCTTTTTTTGATGGGAAACCTTTTATTATTACTCCTTGGTCTCCAACAGTAGCTAGTGCTCGTGAACAAGTTCTTTCTATCCCCGTTTGGGTTTACTTTTCGCACATTCCCTCTGCTCTACAACCTTTACTTGGTTTGAATTGGCTAGCTTGTAACGTAGGAAAATTGAAATTTTTTGACTCTAATATAGTTGAGCGTGAAAAATTGGTGTATGCCAAGGCTCTAATAGAGATTTCCCCTTCTAAGCCTCTCTCTCCTCTATTCCTGTTCAGCTAGCTGTTGGGCATGTAGTGGAAGTCCGTGTTCGCTATGGTTGGTTCTAGATATTTGTACCTCCTATCACTCCTTTGGCCATCTGGCTATCGCCTGCATGATTCTGCAGTCTCTATGGCTGCTCCTAAGATCCCTCTGGCTCACCCCCCGCTCATGAAATGGGTTCCTAAGGTTTCTTCCTATGACTCTTAGTTTACCCCTCCACTAGCAGTTCCTTTATCTATCCTGGGTCCGCCTCCATGTTCTATTGCTAGGCTTGCCTCCCCTTCTGCTACTGTGGTCCCTTGTGATGTTTCAGCAATTCCTATTGCTGCTTCAGATCCTATTCCACCTCGTTTTCCTGTTGTTTGGGTTGAGTCCGAGAGTATTGGGTTGATCTCAAATCTGATATGAGATTTAACCCCTTGGATAATTCCTTTTTTAGATTTGTTTTGGATGATCATATGGACCTTATATGCCTTCATTACAGACCTTCTGGTGATTCCTCAGTTCTCGATATGGACGGTCAGTATGCGAGGTTGAATACTGTCATGTTAGCTGATACTACCTGGGATCGATCTTTTATATACACTTCTGATTCTGTGGTTTATGATCCTTGTCTTGCTATCCTTTTCTGCCCCTTTGCTGGTCTTTTTGAGAATGTCCCTTTGGTATCTTCCCAGGTGTTAGCGGACATTGGTGCTTCTTCCTCTCCAGAGGAGACCTAACCTGGGTAAAATTTATAGTAGCCGTGGCATGTCATTCACAATCCTGTGCTGTATTTTCCTTTTTCTTAGTAGTTAAGGTGCTTTTACCTTACTCCTGTATTTTAAGTTTTTATTACGTTCGTAATAAAAAGTGGACGGTCCACTATAAAATCGGCTGGCCTAGCCAAAAAAACATTTAATTGATTTATTCATAAATATTTTATTTAATTAAAATAATTTTAACAGAATATTTTTAACAAATTTTGAAAATTTTATTTATAATTTGTCATAAATTTTTTAAGACAAACCTATATTCAACTATAACATTTATAGTTATATATAGGGCTGGTAATTAGAACCAAAAACCGCAAAACCGAACGAACTGAAAAGACCCATGCCCGAATCGAGCTGACTTGAAAGACCCGACCAAAAAACATTGAAATATATGCATTTTTAGTGTTATTACCCAACCAGACCCGAACCGAAGCTCAGATCGGGTTTAGTTTAGGTTTTTGAAATGTATAGTTTAGACCCAACAAAACCCGACTCACCTAGAACCTAGACCCGCCACGTTAGGTCCGAGTCCATCGAGTCGGGTCTAATTACCACCATACACACACACACACATATGTTTATTTTAGTTAATTAACATTTAATTAATTAATTAATTATTTAATCTAATATATAAGTACTAAATAATTTTCAAAAAATCTAATTTATTTTCAAAATAGTTTTGATATTTATTTTATAACTTTATAATTTTTATTTTATATATAAAAGTGAACTTTTAAATTCAAAATATATTTAAAATTTTCAAACTGAATTTTGAAAGCTAGCCCAAAGGCATAAATGAGTTTGGGCCTTTACAATTGGGCTAACCTTTTGGACTTACTCCATAATTGGACTAGGTCAGTAACCAAGGAGAGTGGAATACTTGATTATCCAACCTCATGCCTCGGGACTATTATTCTAGATACTCATTGGTTAGGTAGGCTTTATTAGTTGGTGCTAAATTTTCTAATTTAGACCGCATAGAAAATTTCGACTTTGATACTATTGATGGAATTGGGTTGGTCTACAATAGGTGAAAATGTAAATTTCAAAAAAAATATCCTGTTTTGGATAATTTTGGTCCTGCGAAATCAAAAGTGTTGTATCATATCAAATCTAATTAATTTAACTAAAATCATATTTTATTTAATTTTCGATTTAATTAGTTGATGAATCTAATTAAAAAGATTCATTTGGTTTATGAGTATATCATTATATACTCATAGGTACATAACATCCACGTGCAACATAGCATAGGATGTACACCATTAAGTTCATACATACGAAGATGTTGGCATTTACATCTACGCTATATATACTTCGCTTTAACATATATCTTAATTGCCTGAATAAATTATTCATAATAAAATATATATATATATGTCTACATATACGAATAATTTCAAAAAAATTATATAAATGATATTTATAAATATATTTAAAAATTATATAAAATTAACTAAGTATTAGTTTCAATTTTCATGTTAAAAGTATAAAGTTTGACTTAATAAAAAAATACAAACTCAAAACAAGACTTGTTATTTAAATTCAAAATATCACAATTTGAGTTAGCAATAATTTAAAATAATATTTAATATTTAAAATATCTAATTTTACTTAGTAAACAAAATTCAAACTTAATCTATTATTTAAATTATCACTATTTAAATGAATATTGAATTTTATTTTTAAATAATTAATAATTGGATTTTTATTAACAAATAAAAATATTTTAAATAATAACTAATGACATTAAAAATAGTTTTCAAAATTTGTTTGCCTGCAGTTATAGTTCATAAAGAAATAGAAAATGTGACCGGAAATTATTCTCCGAAATATCAAATTTTCATTCGTTAAAAATTATTCAAAGTGTCATAACACTATTTTAAAACACATATACATACACTACAAACTATTTATACATGATAAATACATATGTACATGTGTGTGCTCTCTTTTAAGTGTATATATATAATGATAAAAGTAAATAATTTTATAAAGGAATATATATGTATATATATACATACATATATAAAATACACATTTTCAACACAAGTATACATCGTATGGCTTGAATAGTTGAAAATAAAAGGGAGTACAATGGATGGAATTAGGGAGGAGAAGAGTATGGATGTGCATGCATATACATATTTATAAATAAATTCATACTATTTTAATTAAATCCTAAGCCTATATATACCCATTTATCTTCATATTTCTCATTTTTCAACCTTCTTCTTCATTTCAAAATCTTAAGAGATTAAGAAACTTAGTCATGGCCTCCTCTTCATAAATTCTAAAACAAGAAATGTCACTTTTTCACTAAAATTCACCTCTTTATTTCATAAAACCACTTCTACAAACCATTCAACACCTCCACTTCCAAGCTACACCATTCCACTAGCCAAAACCATAAGGGCCAAGCCCAAACTAGTCAAGGTCAAGCCTAATCAGCCTAGGTCGAGTCATCATGGAGGTCCAACCACCCAAAAGTTCCATATTTGCACATTTTCTAAAGCATTTTCAAGTTTTGGAAAAAAGTATGCTTTGATTTAGAAAATTTTCGGTGAGTAAACTAATATTTTTGGAAAAGAAAACAACTTGTTTTAATGATTTATATGTTGTGAAATTATAATGTTTTTGTGTTGAAATATCATACTATTTGGATGATATGTGAGATTGGTTTATGATATGATGGTGGTATTCTTTGTGAAATAAAACCAATTATGTTGTGAAATGGTTGTGAAAAGTTAATGCCTTAAAAAGTCGCAAAGGACTTGAGATCCAATTTGAAAACGAAAGCTCTTTTTCTAGCTTTGGATTTTGGAAAAAGTTTTATAAGTATTTACCTTTTGTTTAAGTTTTCAAAACTCTTACAATTGTGTTTTCAAGCATGCGGTAGCTAGAGTTAAGTGAGATTTCCACCTAGAAATCAATTCTAGCGAGCTACGCTTATATCGATAGTTGCTATGGATGTAGTTCGGGAAATTTCGCGATTTCAAGTTTTAATGTGATTTCTTTTAAATTGTTTTGGAAAAAATATTTCATAACTAAATTAAGTAAGTCAAAATTTTAAGATTTTAATTATTTATCAATTATGATAATTATTAATTAATTAATTAATTAATTAAGTAATTAGGTTAAGCAATTAGTGATTAAGAGATTTGAAACTAAGTTAATTAATTTTGATTAAGTAAGTTTTAGATAATGATTAATTATGATAAAAGAAAATTAATTTTTTTATTCAAGTTTATTTTAATTAATTATTTAATTAGAGTTAATTATTTAATAAATTATTCATTATTTAAAGGTTAGTTATCTACTTAATTAGGATCTAATCCTAAAATGAATGTTATTTAATTAAAGTTTAACTAAAGTTTAATTATAGATAAAAATTAGATTATTAATAATTAAATTTTGATTTATTTAAAATTAATTAAAGTTTAATTGGGTTTTAAACTTATGATCTAATTAAAGTTTATTTATTTTGAAGGTTCTTTTAAAACCCTAATGGTTATTTATTTTTAATCAATTTTCTTGTTTAAGTAAGCTGTTTTTAAACCAAGGATATCTGGTCCATGCTATTATGTAGCCAAATAAATTAAAGTAGTTGTAATAAAATGGTGACGCGTTTTATTGAAAGTAATTCAGCTTGTATTTATCACAAATACCGCACTTCGAGAACGTGATGAATACAAGGGAGTTAATTTCGATAAGCGGGTCATGATAATCTAAGCGTATGGAATGTATGTTCATATGTAAATATTTACACCTTGATAGTGGAATAGTCCACTGCAAACAACTTGACTCTTTAAAATTCTCGAACGTTGGTTTGGAAAGACTGGGATCGGATATTAGTTGTTATCCAAAAACTACTTTGAACCAATGTAAACATTCAAATTGAAAATAGTAAAGGCAAGGTCCAAGATGAAGACTTTGAAGTGCAAGGGCTATTTTCTACTAACCCTTAGGGTGATTCCAAAACGGATGTAGTGGAGATAGTGCCTTCGGTACGTTCATCTCCTGAATAACTTGTATGGATGAATGTTGACACTGTGCCAACATATGGAAGACAGTGTTAGCATTCCAAGTGGTAACGCTAAAATAAAGTAAACGTAGCCTTAGGCCTAATCAACAGGGAATGACTAAAATAGGGGAGATGTAGTAAGTCTAATTAGGTCGCTCCCATTAGGATAAGGCTATCCCTACCTAAAGTCCCTATTATCAATTCATGTATGCTTTGGTACGGTTGCTGATCCCAACCAAGGGGTGATCTTACTCGATACTATCCAACAAAGGGTAGGTTGGTCTTGAGTTGGTAGAGGATCCAAGCGAGCTCCTCAGTATTATTATATCAAGAGATGCACCATGATGGGTGGTATCCTAGTAGCCTAGTCATTGTATGGAATCCATTTTCCAATAAGTGCCTTCGGTCTTAGTTGTATACCTATTATGCTGGAATTTATTTAATGTAACAATTTCGGCTACATGAATTATTTGCTTGAACTCCCTAGACATTATGATAGTATCACTGGATTTTTATATAAAGTAATTTGGTTATCGTAAGGTAAAAACCCATTTGTTTTTATGTGCGGCGTGGTCTTACGAGATAAGTTCTATTTTCAAAGTGTTTTATAAAAGTAAAATTAAGTTGTTAAAGTTTACTCACACCAGACCCATGTCTGAGCCGGAGTTTTATTTTTTTTCCTAAAACTCTTAGGTACTCCAATTTGCATGAGTAGCCAAGTGATCCAGGTTTCTTACGGAAGAATTTTGAAGGAGCTGGAGTAGGTGGCTTCACCATTAGCAAGATATTATTTTATTCCGTCAGGTTATGTATGGTCTATGTATTTTGATATGGACAGTTAGCCGTAACTGTCCAATTGAAGGTTGTAATTTATTGACTTTGATGTAGTATTATTATGGAAATGACAATGTAATATCCTATGTTATTTATTATATGTTGTTCTGATTCATGGTGAGATTCTGTGATTGTGTAGTTTCTTCTTATCTTTCTTATTCTTCTAATGGCTCATCTTTTGGTACAAAAAAGGCGGTCGTTACAATTTTGGTATCAGTGCATAGGTTATAGGCTTTGGTTGAGGTCAACTTCGAGAGTGTGCATTTGTAATTTTTATCCATATATATATATATATACATATATACATACATATATATACATATATACATACATATATATATATATATATCCTTGATAGATAGATTAGTTTAATAGGTTTCATTAGTGCCCTTCTTTCAAGATTATCTCGTCCAAGTATTCTAAGAGTTATCTTACTATGTTCAGGTAGTAAGACATGAGTAATAGAGGTAGACAAGGTAAGGGAGTGGGTAGCAATACAACCACAAATGGTCGAACCTCAAATCCTGGAGGAGTTCGGATTATTGAAGAGGCAGCGCCAGAGCAGCCAAGAGTGAATTTCGCAACCTTGTGCAAGGATTACACTAATATATGAGGGAAACCATTTAAGGGAACGGAGTATATCATGGAAGTGCAAGCTTGGTTGTGATCTGGCGAAAAGATTCTTAAAGGTCTTGGTTTATCAGATGATCATAAAAGATTCTTAGCAGCATGGCAACTGCAAGAGGGAGCAGCAGCTTGGTGGGACTCCCTTACAATAAATGTCCCTGAGGCATAGCTTTCATAAGCCCGATTTAAAGAAATTTTTGAGGACTAATTCTTACCAACTGCAAGTAGGACCAAGATGTACCATAACTTCATGGACTTAAAGCTAGGGGATCTGTCTACAGTAGAGTATGAGACGAAGTTCAATCTGAGCTATCTTTTTTTGGGCCGGAAGTGATTAACACCCTGTTGAACAAAACAAGACATTTGTTTTGGGTATGAGGAAAGAATACCATGAGAAAATGACTGCTCATGTCAAAGGTTCTTTTGTGGATCTAGTTGATATGGCTCTAAGGTACGAGGCCCTGGAAAAGTAGAAGTCTACTCCAGTAGCACCTAGTGGAAATACCAGTGGAAATGATTCTAACAAGAGGAAGTTCAATCCAAACTAGAAGAATCAAGGAAAAGGGAAATGGAGAGAAGGTCAAGGATGCAAGCCTAAGGATGGTGGTTGTTATATTTGCAAGCAGAAAGGACATATTGCTAGGTATTGTCCGAATCGTGAAGTCCCAAAGCAGTAGGCTTAGCCCATCTCTCCAATGGTCTAGAAGACTCTCTGTTTTAATTGCTATCAGCCAGGGCATATGGTACAGGACTGCCCAATCATGAAGAAGGTGCAGCACTCTGAGGTTTATGCCATTAAGAATAAACCATAAACTTCAACGAATGTGAAGAGAAAAGGCATCCTTGAAGCCACCTTACTAATTAATGGTATTTTTGTTCGAGTGTTATTTGATACGCTACCTCTCAAAGTTTTATCTCTTATGAATAAATAGGTAAATTTTATCTTATTCTTAGTATTATGGAAAACCCTATGTATGTGTCTAACCCCATAGGTGGTGTAATCCATTTGAATATGATTTGTGAATATGTGCCAATTTCCTACCTTTCTTATCACTATTCTTGTGACCTATATGTCTTAGACTTTAAAAGATTTGATATTATTTTGGGTATGGATTGGTTATTGAAATATGGAACTATTTCAGATTGTAATGAAAGAAGTGTATCATTTGTAACCAATTTTGGGATGAATTGCAAAGTTATCATGTAAGGAACTCGGTATTAATATGTGTAGTTTTTTGTATGCCCTAGAATCATCCCTGGATGAGCTAAGTTATGTAAAAGTTGTTAAGAATTTTCCCGATATGTTTGAAGAAGTAAGTACCTTACCCCCGCACCGAGAGATAGAGTTCCATATTGATTTGGTCTCTAGTGCTAGGCATGTGGTTTAACCTAAGCAAAGCATGGCTTCGAGGGAGAGGGAGGAGTCGGTAAGTTGAACCCAGGACATGTTAAGGAGAGGATTGATTAGACCTTGTCATTTGAGTTTGCGGATAAGTCTGATGGATCTTTAAGGTTGTGCGTGGATTATAAGAAGTTGAATAAGCTAACTATTAGGAAGAATAAGTATCCATTACGCCCCATCGATGATCTTTTTGATCACATTCATGGAGTTATGGTGTTTTCTCAGATGGATCTAGCTATTGGATTCCATAAACCGAGGGTTGTTGAAGATAGTATACCTTTAACTGCATTTAGGGGCCCTGATTGTTTCATTGAGTGGTTAGTTATGCCTTTCGGGTTGACCAATGCACCTGGTATTTTGTAAACCTCATGAATCGTGTTTTCCACGATATTCTTAATAAGTTTGTGTTATTTTTCATCAATGACATCCTTATCTACTCCAAATCCAAGGAGGAGCATAAACATCATTTGGAGGTGGTGTTGGAGACATTGAGGAGACATGTCTTGAAGGAAAAATTTTCTAAGTGCCATTTTTGGAAACTGGAAGTAAGATTCTTAGGACATATTGTGATGGGAGAAGGAATTTCAATGGACCCAGTGAAGGTGGAAGCTGTTCAGGAATGGAAATGACCACAGACTCCTATTGAGGTTCATAGTTTCTTAGGTTTGGATGGATACTATAGGAGGTTTATTCAAGATTATTCTAAGATTTCCTCCCATTTGACTACGCTGACTAAGAAGGAGGAGAAGTTTGTATGGACTCCTAAGTGTAAAGAGGCATTTCTAAAATTGAAGAAGAGATTGACCATTGCACCAGTTTTTGCTGTTCCAAATGGAAATAGTTGGTTCACGGTTTACACGGATGATTTTGGAGTGGGACTTGGTGCTGTTCTAATATAGCATGGTAGGGTGATTGCATATGCAAGAAGGCAGTTGAAGCCTCACAAGAGGAACTATGCTACTCATGACCAGGATTTGCTAACTGTTGTCTTTGCATTGGAAATGTGGAGATACTACTTGCTGGATATGGATTCTTCTATTCCTCTTAGTTTCTTTCTAATCTTTGGAGATCTTAGAAGAAGTTTTCTTTCTTTGATTAGGTGAAAAATTCGAGCTCTTCACGGATCATAAATCCCCGAAGTATCTTTCCACTCAGGTGGGTCTGAACCTGAGGCAACAGAGGTGGTTAGAGTTTCTGGCGGCTAATTACTTGTGCCAGGAATGGCAAATGTTATGGCAGATGCCCTGAGCAGGAATGCGGTTTTGACTCTTTTGGTGGTTACCCTGACTCTGTTAGAAAGAATAGCGAGCAAGAAAAGAGAGGATAGAATCTTCGTGGCGATCATCAAGAAGGTTGAGGAGGGGCAATGTACAAGTTTTAAGATGGATAACCAAGGAACTTTTAGGATGAATGGACGAATCTATGTACCAAATGTCGACGATCTTAGGTTGGAAATTTTTTCAGAATGTCATCATTCTAAGTTGAGTATCTATCCAAGTGTCTCATAGATGCATAGGGATATGAAGCGGATGTTTTGGTAAAAGGGAATGAAAAGAGCTATCTCTATCTTTGTTAGTAGGAGTTTGTGCTGTCAACAAATTAAGGTGATCATTAGAAGACAACTAGATCATTGCAACCTTTGGAAATACCCAATTGGAAATACCCAATTGGAAATGGGAAATGATATTAATGGATTTTATCGATGGTTTACCCAGAACCACAAAAGGAAATGAAGGAGCATGAGTTATTGTGGATCCGGTAACGAAGAGTGCATATTTTATTCCGATGAAACCAACAAGGACTGCTGTTTCTTTAGTTGAAGTTTTTATGAAGGAGATAATCAAGCTGCATGGAGTTCCTTTGAGTATTGTAAGTGATCATAACCCTATATTTACTAGTCAATTTTGGGAAGCATTCCAAACAACTCTAGGAACAAAGTTAAGCTTAAGTACAACGTATCACCTCCAAACAGATAGACAGATGGAGGGGGTAAATCAAATTCTAAAGGATCACTTAAGGGCGTGTATTATGGATCTTGGTGGATCATGGGAGAATCATTTGCATTTAGTTGAGTTCTCCTACAAAAATTCTTCCGAGAAAGCATTGGAGTGGCACCGTATGAATCCCTATATGGAAGACCGTGCAAGTCACTAGTATGTTGGGTTGAGACGGGAGATAGATTGGTTCTTGGACCGACATGACCCGAGAGGCTACCGAAAAGTTTCAGTGTTTAAGAAAAGAACGAAGGAGATTTAAGATCGCTAAAAGAGTTATGCAGATAAGAGGCGAAGCGATTTGGAATTTATGGTTGTGTTCATATAGATTTCGCCAATAATAGGGGCTGTTAGATTTGGAAAAGCTAGGAAGTTAGCTCCTAGGTATGTTCGACCTTTTCGTATTCTGGAGAGAATCAGATCGCTTGCTTATATAATCGAGTTGCTAGAGAGATTGGGGGCAGTTCATAATGTGTTCCGTATGTCTCATTAGAGGAAATATGTTCATGACCCATCTTTGATTGTGGAGCCATCAGTTTAAGAGGAATTAGAAATAGAACCAAACCCGACAGTAGTTAGACATCCAGTTTATGTTGTGGATTAGGATGAAAAGAGGTTGCGTAATAAGGTGGTGTGACTAGTTAAGATTCAGTGGAGAGAGAATCCTAGATACTGCACTTGGAGATAGTGAATCGTATGAAAGAAGCTTATCCTGAGTTGATGTTAAGGCAGCTAGTTATAGGTTGTATGTATAGTATATGTTTATTTGCCATGGATGCTTAGTGTATGTGTTTGTATGTGTTTTAGGATATGAATATATAGCTTTTTGTGTAGTTCAAATTCTCTCCTTGTTTGCTGATTTCGGGATGAAATTATTTTAAGGAATGAGAGTGTAACGATCCATAATTTAATTGATATTTAAATGAATATTTAATCATATTTCTAAATAATTAATAAAAGGATTTTTATTGACAAATAAAACTATTTTAAATCATAACTAATAACAAAAAAAATTCAAAATTTATTTACCTATAGGTATAGTTCATAGAAAAATAGAAAATGCGACCGAAAATTATTCTCCGAAATATTGATTTTTGATTCGTTAAAAGTTATTCGAAATGTAATAACACTATTTTCAAACACATATGCATACACTAAAAACTATTTATACATGATAAAGGCATATGTACATGTGCATGTATATGCTCTCTTTTAAGTGTGTATATAAATAAGGATAAAAGAAAATAATTTTATAAAGGAATATACACACACATATATATATAATACACATTTTCAACGCAGGTATACATGATATGGCTTGAATAGTTGAAAGTAAAGGGTGAAGTACAATGGAAGGAATTTTTGGGGGATGATAGTATGGATGTGCATGCATATACATATTTAAATATAAATAACTTTATATTATTTTAACTAAATTCTAAGCCTATATATATCCCTTTATCTTCATGTTACTCATTTTTCAACCTCCTTCTTCATTTCAAAATCCTAAGGATTAAGAAACTTAGACATGACCTCCTCTTCATAAATTCTAAAACAAGAAATATCACTTCTTCACTAAAGTCACCTCTTTATTTCACATAACCACTTCCACAAACCATTCAACACCTCCTCATCCAAGCTACAACATTCCACTACCCAAAACCATAAGGGTCGAGCCCAAACTAGTCAAAGCGGAGCCTAGTTAGCCTAGGTTGAGTCATCTTGGAGGTCCAAGCACCCAAAAGTTCTATATTTGCAAATTTTCTTAAGCGTTTTCAAGTTTTGCAAAAAAAATTCGCTTTGATTTAGAAAATTTTCGATGAATAAAACTAATATTTTTAGAAAAGACAACAACTTGTTTTAATGATCTATATGTTGTGAAATCATAGTATTTTCCGTGTTGAAATATCATATTGTTTGGATGATACATGATTACAAGTTGGTAGTTTGGTACAAATTTGTGATTTGGATAATATGTTGATATATTTGGTTATGTATATGGATATGGATATATGAGACTGGTTTATGATATGATGGTGGTATTGTTTGTGAAACAAAGCCAAGTAAGTTATGAAATTTTTGTGAAAAGTTAGCGCCTTAGAAAGTCGCAAACGACTTGAGATCCGATTTGAAAACGAAAGCTCTTTTTCTAGCTTTGGATTTTTGAAAATTATTTTCAAGTTTTTACCTTTTGTTTAAGTTTTTAAAATTGTCACAATTGTGTTTTCAAGCATTCCATAGCTAGAGTTAAGTGAGATTTTCGCCTAGAAACCAATTCTAGCAAACTGTGCTTATAGCGATAGTCGCTATGGATGCAATTCGGGAAATATCGTAATTTCAATTTTTAAAGTGATTTCTTTTAAATTGTTTTCAAAACTTATTTAAAAACTAAATTAAGCAAGTCAAAAGTTTAAGTTTTTAATTATTAAACAATTTATTTCATTATTTTAATAATTAGCATTATTATTAATTAGCGTAATTATTATTTAATTAATTAAGTAATTAGGTTAAGTAATTAGTGATTAAGAGATATCAAACTAAGTTAATTATTTTTAATTAAGTAAGTTTTAAATAATGTTTAATTAAGATAAAATAAAATTAATTTTTATTTAATCAAGTTTATTTTAATTAATTATTTAATAAGAGTTAATTATTTAATTGATTATTAATCGATTAAAGGTTAGTTATTCACTTTATTTGGATTTAATCCTAAAATGAATGTTATTTAATTAAAGTTGAACTAAAGTTTAATAATAGATAAAAATTGGATTATTAGTGATTAAATTTTGATTTAGTTTAGGTTTAGTCCAGTGTTAAACTTATGATTCAATTAAAGTTTATTTATTTTAAACTCTCTTTTAAAACCCTATCGGTTATTTATCTTAAACCAATTTTCTTGTTTAAGTAAGCTGTTTTCAAACCGAAAATCTTCTGTCCATGCTATTAAGTACCTAAATGAGTTAAAGTAATTATAATAAAATGGTGACACGTTTTATTGAAAGTAAGTCGGCTTGTACTTATCACAAATGCCGCACTTCGGAAACGTGATGAATACAAGGGAGTTAGTTTCGATAAGCGGGTCATGATAATCTAAGCACATGGAACTTATGTTCATATGGAAATCTTTACACCCCAATATTGGAATAGTCCACCATAAACAATTTGACCTTTTAAATTATCGAACGTTGGTTTGGAGAGATTGGGATTGGATATTAGTTGTCATCCGAAAACCACTTAGAACCAATGTAAACGTTCGAATTGAAGATAGTAAAGGCAAGGTCCAAGATGAAGACTTTGAAGTGCAAGGGTTATTCCAAAATAGGTGCAGTGGAGATAGTGCCTTCGGTATGTTCATCTCCTGAATGACTTGTATGGATGAATGCTGACATTAAGTCAATATCTGGAAGGCCTACTGAGCGAACAACGTATTGCCTTATCTCACGCCGAGTATACTACCTCGATAATTTATGGCCTACTAAAGCATTCATGTCACCTTCTTAATGGTAACATGTCTTATGCTCTTTATCATTCAACCTAAAGCTAAAGAAATCAATATAGGGATTCCCCTATAGGTTCAGCCACCTCCCGGCCGTATAGCCCTACTATTGCGGATGTCTCCATCTCCCATCCCTGATTCTAATATGTTTAACATATGATCAGGTGTGCCCCAGTAACAATAGGAGCTTCTAGTTGCATTATCGTCGCATGCTTTGTGGAGCTCCACTTTACTCCCTCTATGAACTGTGAACCAACTTATGTCATTCGGTGTAAAACTGATTCTTCTAGTTGCACCCACTTCATGAAGCTATGTGAACTCCTAAAAGTCGAGAAAGTGGGAACAAGTCTACCTATTCGCCCTACTTGGCTTGCACCAGGCCCAGGTTCAGCCTGGATTCGCTGGAACGATTCAGACATCCGAAAATTTATTTCAAACATCTGACCCTTTATTTTTTTTAAATATATTTTTCAAGGCCTTTAGATGTCTGACTTCCTTTCTTAGACGTATGACTTTGACTCTAGATGTCTGAAAAGGATTCAAATGTTTCAATCGAGTTAAATTTGAACTAATTTTTTTGGGTAACCATTGTCTAAAATCGAGACATCTGAACCTTAATTCAAACATCTAGTTAATTGTTCAGACATCTGGTTCATCTAGTTGGGGTTTTTCTAGACTTTCATAATTTTATTTATCTCATTTATTTTTGTTCATCTTCTTTGTGGTTTTGACTGTAGACTTAAGGACTTATCTTAACATTGTTCTTGTGATGATTTCTACTTTTTTTAATGCAAATTCAACAAGTTAATTCCGATTATTAAATATAAAGTCTATGTATATTTCAAGTTATGTAATCAATTCAAGGTGAAATAAATGGGTATTCATTTCTTTCATTTATCCAAATCAAACTAAACTTTATTAAATAAAGGTTTATTTATATAGAATTTTTATCCTATTAACAATAAAGGTTTATGTGTATAGAATCCTTATCATATTAACACTTATGGTTTGATACCATTACTATTCTTTTAGATTTATAGATGAAATTGTGATTCAAATAATATTTAGTTTGAAACTACTATTCCAAATGCAACAATTATATTTTTAAACCACGTAGAATTATAAAGGAATTTATTTACTTATTACTAAACGTAACGTCATAATAAATTCACCCTCCTTTACAAAGCTTTCGTTCTTCTAACTTGATTTGAATCTCCTTTTATAGGTCTCCAAGCTTGATTGAATTTGCCTTTCCTTTTCTCTTTATCTTTTAATTTTGATTATCCCTCTCTCTCTCTTTCTTGAGTTAGATATGTTTTGTTCTGTTTTTGATGTAGAAATTTTTGAGGAGAATAGAAGTATTGTTTATATTTGAGAAGTTTCCAAGGAGGAAAAGGAAGAATTGTACGTATAGAATATGGATATGGTAGCTAGGATTTAGAGTGAAACGGAGTAAGCATTAGGGTCTTACTTATAGGTGAAAACTAGATTTATCTGGTCTAAACTTGAAAATAATAATTATGGAAATTCCAGTGATTATATTTTTGTTGGTTTTGACCTATTTTATTAAATTTATCAAGTTATATATGTTTTCTAACTGTAAACGATATTTCTGATGCAATGGAATAGGTCCCAAGGCCTAATTCCAATGTTTATGAAAAATTACTGCTTCGTTCTTTTATGCAAAATTACAACTTTACCATTATTAATTTTATAAGTTATTATCAAAAATTTTGTGGTGTTACATTCTGCCTTCCTTAAAAGGATTTTGTCCCTTGATTCTCTAAGGAAGGAAAGATGTAGTTTTCTCATACAATCAATATTACAATTATCTATTCAGCCATCTACTATTTGCAAAAATTGTCCTTAAATTCAAATTTCTAATGTAGTACATATATAGGTAAGTTAGAATTAGACAGTCTCATGAACTAATCAACCTCCTGAAATGCTAGTGCTTATGTCATTTATCCAAAATGTATGCAATATCCTACACTTGCAATTCTATATGGATGAGAAACCATTCAATATATATGAAAGAATGCGACAACCATTATGCATATACCTGATACAACAAAATGGATAATGTGATGTGTGTCCTACGCCAACATGAACATATCAGCACATATGTGCAATACTAACTAATAAAATTCATCCATTAGCAACCATCATCCAAAACCTGTCCTAGCAACATGTTCACAACCATGCCTACCATCCAAACATTCCTACCTATGGAATATACTATGCTATATACTATGCACACTAGCAATTATACTAACTTAAATGGAAACCTAACAGAAAAGAGCTTTGGATGGGTAGCTCGGATTTTCTCCTCTAGATCCCCTGTAATAGGTTTAATTATTCATTGTGGAGTCATCATGTCTCATGCTCAACAATGCGAGTGGGTGTGCAGCAAACAAGTTACTCTCTCCACTTCAATTTCTTCCCATCGACCAGGCTTGACCACAGTAGTTGAATCATGTAGACACTTCCAAAAGTGTGACACATGAAAGACATTATGAACTTCAACCAACTTTTTCAGGAAGCTCCACTCTATAAGCTAATTTCCTTACTCTCTCCATGATCGCAAAAGGCCCTGTAAACATCGGTGCTAACTTTCTTAAATTACCAAACCTTATAACGTGTCTAAGTGGCGAGACCTGCACAAATACCACCCACCACGAACTCCATGCGTCTCCTATCAGCATATGATTTCTGCCTATTCTGTGGAGTCTTCAACCTTCTATGGATAACCCTCTTTCTCCAAAATGTCCATTATCAAATCTGGTCCAAGAATGATTCTATTTGTAGTGTCCCACCAATAATATGGTGATCTTCAAGGCCTCCCATACAATGTCTCAAATAATGCCATCCCAATGCTTACCTGACAGCTATTATATACAAACTCAACTAATGGAAAGTGATCCTCCAAAGGACCTCCAAATTTCAAAATACGCATCCGTAGCAAATTATCCATTATCTAATTCACCCTCTTAGTCTGTGGGTGATAAGTAGTACTCAAATTTAGTTCAGTGCCTAAGCTTCCTAAATACTCCTCTAAAACTCACTAGTAAAAAGCATATCTCAATCACTGGCAATGCTAGAAGAAACTCCATCCAACTGAACTATCTCTCTTAATATAAGGTCGCCAAAGTTGCAACTATCCTTGTACTCACGACTAGAATAAAATAAGCACATTTGGTTAGTCGATCGACAAGGATCCAAATATTCACATTCCCCTTTCTACTCTTAGGTAATCCATCAACAAAGTCTATAAAGATGCTCTCTCATTTCCACTGCAGAATATCCAGTGGTTGTAATAATCCATCAGGCTACTTCTACTTCTCCTTTATCCTTTGAAAAGTCACACACTTGGAAATAAACTCCGCTACATGTCTTTTTATACTAAGATGGTAAAATACTCTCTTCATGTCATGATACATTTTGTCACCGTCGGGATGAATAGTCATCCTAGAACGATGGGACTCAGCTAGTACCATGTCTACCAACTCCTTAATAAGAGGGACACGCAACCTACCATTTCTTTGCAACCATCCTTTCAAATCACTAAAATAGTGATCCAAATGACTCGAATGCTCTCACTTGATTAGCTTCTCAAAAATGTTAAAAAACTTCTTGTCTTCCCTCTAGTTCGAACCAATATGGTCCATAAGTGAAGGCTGAACATTTAAAGCTGCCAACTGTCCTGGTGTAATATCTGATAAAGGCCGAAAATCATATGTAGAAATGAATACCAAGTGCTTCCATTCCAAGAATATAGGGCTTAACATCGCATGCTTCCTACTCAAGGCATCAACTACAAAATTACCCTTGCCTGGATTTTATGATATACTGAAGTCATACAATGCTAAGAACTCAATCTATCAATGCTGACTTAAATTCAAATCCTTTTAGGAGAATAAATACATGAGAGACTTATGATCCATGAATAGCTCAAATCCTCTCGTAAAAGATAATGCCTCCATGATTTGATGGTGAAGACAATGGTTGCCAACTCAAGATCATGGGTTGAGTAGTTTCTTTTGTGTACCTTCAATTGTTGACTAGCATAACAGAAAACTCTACCCCTCATGCGTTAAAACTACACCTAATCCTATACCACAAGCATCGGTATACACTACGAATGCCTTTGTACCATCAAAAAGAACTAAAATAGGTGCACTAGTCAACAACCCTTCAGCTTAACAAAATCATCTTCGCATTTCGAGTTCCATGAGAAAACTAAATTCTTCTTGGTATAGCGTGTCAATGGTGCATAAATTTTAGTGAATTCCTTAATGAACCTCCTATAATAGCCATCCAAAATAAGAAAACTTCTCACCTCTGTAGCATTCTTTGGTATGTTCCAATCCTATACTGGAGCAACTTTACTAGGATCGATTGCTTGTCCATGCTCGAAGACAATATGTCATAGAAAGTGAACTTCCCTGCAACAAAAGTGACATCTAAAATTTTTTGCCTTTAGCTTATGCCTACGAGGAGTATTGAGCACGTCTTCCAAATGCAGCATATGCTCTTAATCACTTTTCGAATAGACAATTATGTCACCAACGAATACCAATGCAAACTTATTTAGAAACCCTCTAACATTCGACTCATGAGGTCAATGAGATATGATAGTTCATTTGTTAGTCCAAATGGCATGAGCAACCACTCGTAAAGTCCATCGGATGTGCAAAAAGTGGTTTTTTGAATACTATCCTTAGCTATATATAATTGATGGAACCCAGTAACCAAATCAAGCTGAGAATACCTTTGCTCAAACCAACTAATCAAAGAGATTGTCTATACTTGGCTGTGGATAACGATATATCTTTGTCGGCTCATCCAATTTACGATAATTGACATATAGCCTTAAAGAGCCATCTACTTTAGTAGTAAAGAGACCGATACTCCTTGCTTCAAAATACTTCTTCGAATAAAGCTATTCTCCAATAATTCATTTACTTTCTTATTTAGCTCACATCTTTATCTAGGAGCCCTATACCTAAGGGTTAAGGCAACAAGTCAAGCATTCTCTTCAAGATAAATTCGAACTTCGATCTTCCTCTAGAGAGGAAGACCAGAAACTTTGAAAAAACATCTAGTTAGTTATAAACCATTGGTATTAAAGCTAACTCATCATGTGACAGATCTAAAGAATATAGGTACCTCAACATAACTAAACTCTTAAGATCCCAGTAAACCTCAAGGCCACCCACATAATAAGTACCCAGTTGAACTACCTTCCTGTCATAATCTAGCACTGCTCCATACATAGTTGTCTAGTCCATTCCAAAAATTAAACCAAACCCAGAGAATCCTAAAGCAAAAGCATCACAATCGAACTTAACACCAAAAATATAAGACTTAAAACCCTTACAAATCATGGATAAATGAATTGATACTCTAATAGGGTTTGATACTACTACATGGTCTGTAACTATACTAGTTTTTATATGCGATTCATCTATTAGTTTACTCAAAATAAATGAGTTTGAAACTCTAGTATTAAATAAAGTACGAATAGATAAATAAAAATAGTTAGCACATCTTCTATGACGACCTTCTTTCCTTATCCATAGGTGGAGCTGCGCTCAAGCTAGGAATAACATCAAGTGCATATGCTGGAATTACCTAGGTAGAAGTCGTAGGTGCATTCAGACACTCTCTCTTCATATGCCTAAATTGGTTGCAGTTGTAGCATTTGATCTTCGCAATACTATCCTACAATCCCTTTCCAAATTCCCCTTTCCTTGGTACTTCTTACAATTAAACTTTGGTTTCTTCATCTTTCCTTGAGCTCCCCCTCCACTTCCGCGATGGTCTTGCTGAACTAGCTTCACCTTTGCCTTCTTAGGTTCCTCCTTGCCAATTGAATTTACGACGCCATCTTAACCAATCTCTCAAAAGTAGCTCCAATAGGTACATGGCTTAAAGTAATATCTCTTAAAGATAGATTCAAGCACTTAGCAAACTTTATTGTCTTTTTCATTGGTGTATTAATAAGATCCAGGTCATACTTTGCCAGTTAATTAAACTCATTCACATACTCCTTGATACTACGGTCACCTTACTCCAAATGAATGAACCTTTCAAACCTCTCCCCCTCTGACTTAAAAATGAACTTAGTCTCAAAGCACCTTATAAAATCGGTCCAAGCAATCCTAGTCTCATCCATCTCGGTAATAAAATTCTTCCACAGTTTAAGGCTTCTCCTTGCAAGTGCACGAAGCTAACTATCTTTTCTTTGCGTCCTCCACACCCACTATAGAAAAAATCCTAACATAATTCCTCATCCATACCCATATCTCCACAAATGATCCAGTCCCAGAATAATTCTTTCTACATAGACTCTAGAAATCCAAACACAACTAGGGGAAGTCCAAAGTAAGCGGAGGAGCCGGGACTGAAATTTGTGCTTGCACTGTAGGTCCTCCATTGGGGTTGAATTCAGTCTGGCCTCATGCTTGAAGGTACCCATGGAACCATATAAGAACGCTCACGCTTGGATCCTCAGTAGGCTGACCAGAACATTTTTAGTTTGATTGCTCATTCTCACTTATTTGTAAATTTATTAGCAACTTTCCTTATATAGTGTTAAGCATTACTAGAATGTGAAGGTGTCTTTTCATTATACTTATATATACATATATAATAACTTTGAAATTGTACAAGTATGCTCTTTTGATATACGCCTAATTCCTAGATATTTCTGAACCAAAGCTCTAATACCAATCGTGATAACCCACACCTTCGAACACACTGATTCAAAGCCTAAAATCGATTTCGAACTCACGTCATGCTGAAAAGTACGGGTCATTAGGTTTTTTGGATATTTCATGACACAAAGACTTATATAAATTTTGAAGTATTATACAGTTTCAAATATGGTAGAAAAAGGAAATATAATATAAATACTGAAAATAAGAAAATTAGATACTAGTCTCAACATAACATATTCCATATAATGATATCTCCAAATAACAACATAAAGTTTGACTGGTAGAATAATATAATATAAAATACATGAGGAGTAACTATAAAAAATGTAAATCTGGGTGCATATTCTCCACCTCTATGTACTATATCCTAAACCTATCCTCCTGTAATGGGTATGAATGGGGAAGAAAAGCAGTGGATAGGACAACGTCTAGTGAATGAATTGTATCACTAGTGTATAGTGTTCTCAACCGATTAACTTAATCTATAACCTACAAAACCTAGGGTATCTACATGCGTTCATGTTCATCTTATAAAGGATTGGTTAATTTATAAATCATGGGGTATAATTTTTATCACACCTACATAAATAAACAACTAACGAAGCTTTCCAACCGAGGGATAAATAACTAACAACTAATAACTCTAGGTTAGTTCCGAGTGTATAGTCCCAATAAATAACCTCCTAACAAACATTGATTTAACATTCTTAATGATGAATCATTTATATTGCACTTACATACTGAGAAAACATCGCAATGCCTTGGCTCATGCCAAGTATACTACATGGACGATTTATAACCTATCGAAGCATTTGTGCTACGTTCTCAATGGCAAAGTTTCTTATGCTCTTTATTATTCATTTTGAAGCTAAAGAAATCATTATAGCGATTCCCCCATATATTTAACCACCTCCCGACCTTATAGCCCTACTATTGTGAACGCATCCATCTCCCTTTCCTGATTTCAACATGTATAACATATGATCAAGCATGCCCCAGTAATAGTAAGAGCTTCCAGTTGCGCTGCCATTGCATACTTTGTCAGATTCCACGTTACGCGCCCCATGAAGTGTGAACCTAGGTACGTCATGCCATGTAAATCGATTCTTTTTCTTATACATGCTTCATGAAGCTACCTAATCTATTAAAAGTCAAGAAAGTGGGAACTAATCCCTCTATTCGCTCTACTTGGCCTGCACCAAATCCAGGTTCAACCTAGGCTTGCTGAAACTATTCAAACATTTAATAATTTACTTCAAATGTCCGACTCTCTTTTTTAAAAATATTTTTTAGGCATTTAGACATTTGACTTCCTTTGTCAGATGTCCGACTTTGATTCCAGACGTTTGAAAAAGAATTCAAACGTCTGTATTGAGTCAATTTTGAACTAATTTCTTTTGGTTTACCGCTGTTTGAAATCCAAATGTCTGAACCTTAATTTAGACGTTTGATTAATGTTTTAGATGTATGATTAGGGTTTATCGGTTTTTATAATTTTATAATTTCATTTATTTCTACTTTTTTTATGCGCAACTTCAACTAGTTAATTCCAATGATTATAATATGTATGTATGTATATAATTTTTAAACTACCCACGTGCTTTCAAATGAAATGTCTACGTATGTTTCAAGTTATATAATGAATTCAAGATGAAATAAAGGGGTATCTGATTTATTTCATTTATTTAGATCCGACCAACCTTTATCACATAGAGGCTTATCTCTATAGAATTCTAAGTTGAATTTCATCAAACTACGTTTTTCCCTTTTTAATAACTATTCTTTTTAAATGAACACCTAGGGGTTTCCACCATTACCATTCTTTTTTATTTATAGCTAAACTATGATTCAAATAAAATCTAGGTTGAAATAATTATTCCAAGTTCAACAATTATATATTTAAATCAGGTAGAATTATAAAGGAATTCAATTACTTATGAAGCAGCACAACAACGTAATTAAGTAACTCACCTTTACAGAGCTTTCCTTCTTCTAACTTGATTTAAATCTCCTTTCCTAAGCCTCCAAGCTTGATTGATTCACCCTTGCTTCTGTCTTTCTCTTTTTACTTTGATTCTCTCTCTCTCTCTCTTCTTTAAATTAGATATGTTTTATTTTATTTTTTGATGTATGAACTTTTGAAGAGAATAAAAGTATTTTTAGATTTGAGAAGTTTCGAAGAAGGAAGAAGTAGAATTATACGTATAGAATAGAGAGGTGTTGGCTAGGATTTAGAGTGAAAATGAGTGAGGGTTAGGGTCTTATTTATAGTTGAAAATTAGGGTTATCCGGTCTAAACTCAAAATTAATAATTGCGAAAATGCCATTGGTTATAGTTTTCGCTATTTTTGACCTATTTTAACAAATTTAACAAGTTATATATGTTTTCCAACTGTAAATGACATTTCGAATGTAATGGAATTTGACCCAAAGCCTAATTCCAACATTTTTGAAAATTTACTATTTTATTCTTTTATGTAAAATTACTTTTTTACCCTTATTAATATTTTAATTTTATAAAATTTTCCAGGGTGTTATAGTCGTAAGTATGTTCTTCTACGAACTTGTTATTTTATAATTAAATGGTATTGACAAGATAAAATTTAATCTACAACAAAATTAACATGAGTAAAATAAAAGAATAATTAACTATTTGTAGTACCTGATAATATTAATTAATTCATCTTAATTTAGAAGCATGATTGACCAAGCTAGATTAAAATCATTCATTAAAGTGAAACCTTTAACATCCTTCCATTGAGCAGTTGGACATCCTTATTTCTTGAATATTGATAAAATGTTGTTATTTTAATCCTCGACAATGTCATTGTCATTGTCATTACGATGACTACTATTAAAAGTTAAATTAACATGGTCATTGAAATATTTGTTGAGAATTGTTGCCTCTTTTATAATGTATGCTTAACAAATAGACTCCTTCAACACAAGCTTTCTGTTTCACTTTTTCCTTTAAGTGCCTTAGATACCATAATATGCAATTGTGTGGTATTAAATATAATAAGTTAGATATTTAAAAATTTCATAAATGAGTATAACCTGTAAGATCCTCATGAGGAAACACTCATCCCAACTAAATAGGTCCTTGCTATAATGCTTAAGTTGGTGGAGATACCGGTAGATGTTTCATGCAACTAAGAATCCCAGTAGGAAATATTTTTTCTAGTTTAGATCACTATTGTAAAATCTTTTAAGGCTTCCGCCAAGTCCTCGTGTAGGCACTAGGTGATGCTTACTGCCTACATATTTTCCTAGGCTCATCTAGACAAGATTTACCACCTCATGTAGGAATCTAAACATGTGTTTAGGTACTGATTAGATATTATTTATGGCTCAATGCCACATATAAACTACAATGAGCTAGTTTTAGGAGATTTTGCCTCGTTGACTAGTCCTAAGCATATATGAATACCAAATTTCAAATTTTTATCAATTGATACTAAAGAAAACACTAAAAATTTATTCAAAATACATGAGTTATCAAAATTGCCTAACTTCGATCAATCCTCGATTTATCACTGGTCAAACGATTAATCCCTAGTCCATACTTACCATGTAGTATCCGGCTAATGATTTTTTTACAACCTTGGTTTAGATAGTAGGCTTGTATGCCATTTTCAAGATTTTGTAAATGGTTTTTATGAAGGGTGGTCGAGTATATATCTTTGGGGAATAAAATCTCTGCTATACACTTCCAAACAATTTGTAATAGAAGCTCCTTAAACACTATTGGGAAAAAGAGTTCAATAAATACGTGTCAATCATGATTCTTCATACTTGACAATGTAAGCTATTTCATATCAATAATTCACATTGAAAGCAATTCCATATTTAAACCTCAAAGTATTAACCCAATCCAATAGTTTCAAAGAATAAGTATTACCCAACTCATAACAAGAGAGAAGTTTGAAGTTTGGACTTGCGGGTCTAAGTTTAGGATGATTGCAGTAGTATTTGATAGCATGTTTGAATTTCAAACTATCTTTGGTTTTTCCTTTAACATTCATTATAATGTGAAAAAAATTAAAACATGCTTTTTTATTGTGTGTCACGCGAAAATTATGCCAAGGTTTTAAATCCTTCGAATAAGTGATCCCTCGAATATACTATACTTGCACCATTTTGATAATTCCCTTTACTAGGAATTTTTGAATTTTTAATTCTTGTTTCGTGTATTTTGGTAATAGCTTACGATGTCAGAAAAATCTTCGGTACTAAAAATCGTTGGTGGTTGTAAATTTTAAACTTTATTTTTTTTTCAAAATTCTTCTTATCGCATATGAAAGGGACATTTATATGCAAAAAATGACGATGATGATACCACCAACATTATTTAGCATCGTATTTCGATCGAAATGCCTTCATCAAATCCATGCATATGCAGCAAGATAAATTACTGCCAGTGCTCCATCACAAAAGCATGATGTATGCAAGGAAATAGTTTCAAATTTTTCTTCTTCGGCACATTCTAAGTGTCAATGCCATCTATCCACAACTTCGTTAGCTCCGCAATTAAAGGTTATAAATAAATGTATATTCCATTTTTTTCAATTTTATGGTCTTGGAACAATGAGAATTAAGAACATGTAAAATATTTGCATACACATACATGTAGGCAAATTATATGTCGTCGGAATAAACTGGCTAAGTCAAATATTTTTAACCGTACCTAGTACAAGATTGGAAACCATCTATGCACAAACCAAGTTTAGTCTTTCGGGATTCATTAAATAAACTAGCATATTTATCATCAAATTATTTTCATGCTCCTCCATCAGAAGGATGACGTAAAAGCTCCTTCTGTCGAACTCATTCACTATGCTATCTCACCATAGTTGCAAAAGACGCATATAGTCTTTATAGTTTACGAATAAGCAGAAGATAATGCAAAATAGAGAACTGTAAGCCTGCACCTTTGCCTTTTATTTTTTTACTTTTCGTATCTTCTTACACTATAGAATTTATATTATGGAAGATTTATATCTTCCTTCTAGTAAAGCATGCTTCAATGTCGACATGTACAAATTTTTTCATATGACAATCTGAATGTAGATAGTTGGTTTTTTTAAATGAATGCTAATTCTACGCCAACATAGTCTACAAACCAGTTGGGATCAGATCTCGAACCAAAAAATAACATCATTCACTAATTTTTCCATACCTTTTTCATGGATTTTATAGTTACTAACCTAAATGTCACTAACAACTTCATTATTGGGCATCCATCAAAATGCAGTTGTATTAACACTTTAAAAAATAAAAATAAAAACTGGCTTCTAAATTGCATTCATCCTATACATGTGAATCATCAACACACTCAGGCCAAGGACATTAAGAACCACTTCAATCATTCTATTCTCCAGACTAGGTTCATCAAAATTATATCAATGTTTTTGTTCTCATCTTCAACAACAACTAGTGTATTGACCATATTCATATCTTCACCATTGAATTTTAATAGATGATAATTGTCCATATAACCATTTTCATCATCTCTATAACTTGATAATCATGATGTTTTTAGCTCTACACTTCTTGCAGGGTATTGAACATCTGTCACTTTTGTTCTACTACAAGATGTCACGTGCTTAAATTCCGCTAAACCTATAACATGTACAATCGAATCAATCCTTTGTGCCCTATGATATTATACATCCAATCTCGTCGAACTTTCGAATGTTCCATGTTTTGCCACATAATTAACATAAGTTTTATTACATATGATCGTAAATTATTAAAAATATTGACAAATTTTCTTTAAGTATATTAATTACTTATCTAAATATATAACATTCATTTGATATAAATTCCCAAAGGATCAATAGAACTTCAAAATGTTTTGTAACTGGAATTTAAAGTTATCATATGAATTTATTTAATTGAAATCGGAAATGTACAATTTGTTAATTTTTTATTTAAAATTGTACCATCATTAATTGTAATTTATAGTTAAATATTAATTTAGATGAATTATAGTTAATTGGAGTTGTAGCATTCTTTAACCTTTTAATTGATAAGTTATAAATATGAATATGTAATATTTAGTTAATTGATATTTTATTACTTATCTAAATATATTCTCTACTATTTTAATTATTTTTTTAAAATTGGCATCCCTTTTTTGGTGAGTCATCCTATTTCCCATTACAAACAAAATGATACTATTGCATGTCATAATAATTTCATAGCAAATGATTCGACGAAGTTTCATCCACATTTCCACTTATTCCTTGTATTTTACACAATATGTGTACATGGGTAACAATGAAGTACAGTTGAAATTTTGTGAATCGTTTGATATGAAACGATTTATGAAATGTACAAATATCGGTGTGTTCATAGTATGTCCAAACTGAGACAACTCAACAAATACCATGTCAGATGAATACTGATGTGCATTGCACTATAAAAATGAGCATCCACATTATGATCATATATAATACCTGTTATAGAGCGCTAAACTATGGTATTTAATAAGTAATTATTTTCGATTATATTATTATTTTCTTTTGCAAAAAACTTTCAGTGATAAGGGATTTTACAAATAATCTAATTTCACTAATATTGTTATAATTAATACTTTCAAAATGATTCAGCAATACGTAAATTAGCACAATGACATGAGTAATTTATTGACACAATAAATTTACAATGCCAAGAGATTTTAATAATAATCAGAAGACACAACTTGATAACACATGATCTAATTTAACATTTATAAACAACCAATAATCGAATTTAAATACAAGTTTTGGTGTTTACTAATCAAGAGATTTCACAAATAAAGGTTTTTCAAAAGTCTTCATAATTTATACATTTGTAGAAGTAAGATATATATAAAAAAATCGATAGGAATGGAAAATGCCTAGAAAGAGGGGTTCTACTATTTGAATTCACATAAATGGTCGATTCAAATTAGGGACGTGAATTTAAGCTATGATACAAGAAAAGACACGTCAGTTTCATTTAAGTTAAATTACATGCCACATATAAGGTGAAAAACCTATATAAATAGGTCAAATTATATCAAATGAAACAAACAAAGCACACTATCAAAGACAACTTACTTATAAAGTATGAAAATTTGATTATACCAACAAGTTGAAGCATAAGATTAGTTTCGACAACATTTCTAAGAAAGTATGGTTTTCCACTACATAATATTTGATCGGTCTCAACTTTAAACATTTAGCTCTGAAATTGAAATAAAGGAGTTATCAACCAAACTAAAAAAATTACTTCTAATCAATAAAAAATACAAGTTGCCGAGAGGAGGAATTTATACCAAATCAATCAAGTACAATGGAGCACGATGGAACATGAAAATATAAAGGTGGAGCATGGTGTCATGGTCGACAATGTAGTAGTGGAGCATAATGCAGTGATTAAGATTCACATTTGACGATGCAAGAATTTAGGGAGTTATGTTTGCGGAGGAGCTAATGATGGTGCGATAGTGGTGATGGAAAGGGGGAACTGGATCGAATAATTTCATGGTTGTTGAAATGAATACTGATTTGGAAAAATAATTTGTATTGATTTTACATTGGGGGAAAATATTAAGGGCAACATTGTTAATACATCACTAAAGGTAGATGATTCTCTATGCATTAGACATACCGTCCAATTTTTTATAAAAAAATATACAGACGTCGCTAAGAAGTAGAGGATACATAGGACGTCGCTAAGATGTAGGGGATTTCCTATGCCTTAGCAAAGCAATGTTGATTTTATTTTCTAAAAATAGTAACAGGTAAATATAACATGGTGTCTCTAAGGCATAGGGAATTGCCTATGTTTTTGTTATGCCAAACATATTTCGAACATTGCGCCAATGCAAGGTTTATGTAGTGTTACTAGTTGACGTTGGAAATACATATTTTTCTCTAGCAGTATATAATTGATATCTCATTAACCATAACTCCAAGTTCAGAAAAAATTCATAATTTAAATGGACCATTTTCAAAAAGATTTATCCAATGGCTATAAATACAATATTTAACTCATAATTCTACTATAAATCTACTTTTAACTTATTACTTAATTATTTACATTGTTAAATCCACTTTTAATTCATTACTTAATTATTAATGTTAATTTACAGTTTATTATTTCAAATAAATACATGTAAATGTATGGATTGTGTCGTCACTTGAAGTGAGCATCTATATTTGCACTTACATAGGACGTATTTTCCAATCATTATTTGTATACTATGATATGTGTAACGACCCGTATTTTACGTGTCGATAGATCGTAGAATTTGCAGGTCGTTAGTGTTGTTTGTGTTGTCTCTAGCTTGAGTCGTTTAGAAGTTAACCCGGGTGCAAGTGATGAGTCGTGACCGACTCATAGAGGACCGACCTATAGGTGTTGCCGAGTTAGTAGGCTTAGCCGGGTTAAGAAATTCAACGACCTAAAAGTTAGGCGACTTAGTGATGGTGACCGACCTATAGTAAGTCGTAGACGACCTTAGGGACTGGCCGAGTTTAGTGTGGAGCGACCTAAGGTAGATAGGTCGGGAGAGCGACCTAAGGTAGATAGGTCGGTAGAGCGACCTATAGGAATGACCGACTTAAGGAGTGAACGGGTCATAGGAGTGTTTGATTTAGGAGCTAACGACCTAAAAGGTTGCCGAGTTAAGGTTTGGGCCGACTCAGTGGTGAACGACTCATAGGATGGTGGTTTAGGCCTGTGGAACGACCTAAGGGGTTAGGTCGTATGGGAGATAAGTCGTGAACGACTTATGGTTTTGTTAGGTCGCTAGGCCGTAGCATAGTTAGGTCGTTTGGCATTGTTGAGTCGGCTAGGACTTAGGTCGGCACTAGGTATGCCGTGTTCTTGTTAGGTCGGCAGCTAGTTAGATCGTATGGCCCGTGTTGTTGTTATGTCGCTTGAGTTTTAAGTCGGCAGTGTGTTAGGTCGTTGGATGAGATGAGTCGTAGGTCGCGTGGTTGGTTGAGTCGACTTATAGTTAAGTCGGCAGGGTCTTAGGTCGTAGGTCGGCATGCTAGTTAAGTCGTCAGGCGACCTAGGACTTAGGAAATGCGGCAGTGCGTTGAGTCGTTAGGTCGGCCTGTGTTTTAGGTCGCGTCTGGGTTAAGTCGTAAGTCGGCCTTGGTTGTATGTTGTGTTGGTTAGGTCGTAGGTCGTAGGGGCTGATGAGTCGGCAACGACTCATAGTTAGGTCGGGGACGACCTAAGGGGCGACGACCTAAGGAGTTTCCAGCCTATAAATAGAGGGGTTTGGCTCACTTTTTGGCACCGGTTTTTGAAGCGACGAAGTGCTGCCATTTTGAAGACTCGACTACAGTATTTTCTTCACTTCTTTCTCTATTTCTATCAAGTGCTAACATCCATTGAAGATTGAAGATCAAGATCAAAGATCAAGAGCCAAAGTTGAAGATTTTCATCCGAAGAGGCTAGATTTCACCGTTTCAAGTGAAATTTCTCCGGATCAAGCCCAAGTCCTTGCTGTCCAGATCTGAAGTGTGTAGTTTTTGTAGTGTTTGGGTGATTTGGTGAGTGGTAGTTATCTCTCACGCGGATCCAAAGGAGTATACGGGATTGGTGACATGTTTATGTGTTAAAGTTAGCGTTTTCTCGCATTTTCCTTAAGTCTGCATGTAGATCCATCATGTTTGAAGATGTTTATCTATAGAAGTTATTTAACAAGTATTAGAGACAAAACCCATGTTTTAGATTTGATAGATCTATGCTAAAAACCATGATTTCACATATGTTGGACTTTTGCTCATTTAATTACGAAATTGCCATTATAGTTGATATTGCTTAATAGATCTTGTTTGAATGCTTGAATGTTTGAATGTATGATAGATTTGATTGCTCCAAGTTAGCTTGTAGTTGATTTGGAACAAGATGGTTGAAGGTGATTCAAAAGCTAAGTGGAAAGGCTCTTGAATGATGAAAGCTGCCGATGGCATATGAAGCGGATGTGGAAGCTCATATGGACGGATTCGATGATGATGGACTTTGCCATGATACGAAGAGGCGAAGTACGAGATCAAGGAAGATGACAAGGATGTTTGGATCTCATCGTTATTGAAGGTTCTAGCAAACCTAAAGCAAGAGTACATAGGGACGCCTAAAAGACTACAGGCAGGTAGTCGAGTACTCTGGGCCAAGAAGATAAGTCCTAGGCACAAGGCAGTGTGCGAAGTTTTGTCTAGAACCAGGGTTGCCATTAGCCCTTGACAGATGGCTCAGGAAGGAGTCGGTCGTTCAATTAACGGTGATTTCGAAACAAAGTGTGATGTTGAGATGGGACGGGTCATGATGACGTTCCAAGCACGGGCTGCGACGACGTGCAAAGTTATGTTGATACTCGGTGATGCGATCCGGGTTGGTGATAATGGTTAGCTTGAGAGGCGCTTGAGCTAGTATGAATGGTCGTCAAGGAGGATGACTTGGAGGCTTAGATCTCATCGTTGTTGAAGGTTCTAGCATACTCAAAGCAAGGGTACGTTGGAACGGGCTGCGACGGCGTTCCAGGCACGGGCTACGACGGCGTGCTAGTACTCTGGGTAGTTGCGAAAATTCCTAGGCACGGGCTACGACGGCGTGCGGAGTTATGGCTAGAACCGGGGTTACCATTAGCCCTTGACAGATGGTCATTCAACTAACGGTGAAATCAAGGCAATGATAACAGTGATAGCCAGAGTCATGGATGTTTGGATGTTTGGTTGTACCATCATTCGGCTTCAAGAGCGGTGTTTTCTGGGTGCTTATCTGATCTTGGTTTAGGCCTTGGGGGTTTGTATTTGGAAAACATCGTCCTTGACTCGAGTGATTATTGCTTTACCTTACTTATCTGCTATGTTATGCTTGTTTCTCCTTAGTGTGTGTCTGGGGGCTATCACTGTAGAAAGAGGTGGAGTGGGATGGTTTGGTTCCTATTCCTTTATTTCCTTATGCTCTTTTGGTATGCTTGATTGTTAATTTACTGCTCACTAAGACTTTGTCTGACTCAAGGTTTTATGTCTCCTCTTATTACCTTGGGCTGTTCATCCATGTTTGGGATGGGCAGACTAGGTAGCAGGTGGCAGGTGCTGTGCTTAGAGTTTTCCGCTGATGATGACGAAGACGAGCAGGGGGCTATGCATATTATTTTCTTATATGTACTGGGTATCCGCTGCTGTATTTGGTTGAGTAATTTGTAGTGAGGCTTTCATGTATGGATTTGTGTGAATGATTGTATAAAATTGCTATGTTGCTTATATGATGATGTTATGTTCTATGGAGCTTCACTATATTATATTTCTCTATTGTATTTTATCCATGCGCTGTGAGTTATACGATAGATTCTGCGATTTTATTTTACCCTGACTATCGTCCATGGCTGCCTTGCACACCTTTCAGCGCATTATTCCCTTGTTTTGGTGCGGGAGTCATGGGCGGTCGTCACATTTGGTATCAGAGCATTGGTTAATCGATTTCAGCCAACGCTCGCTGACGTAATTACGTAAGAGAGACGTAATTGTATTTTGATGGATGATTACTATATATAATATAGTAGCTTAGAAGGATTTGAACTCCTTATGCAGTTGTTTCTTAAGGTGTTCTAATCATTCTTTTTACAGATATTAAGAATGAGTCGTAGAGGAAGACCAGCTGCTAGGGAAGGCCATGCTACAGAAGGAGCTGCAGATTATGGGGCTATGTTCGAAGCGATGATGACTTCGATTATGAGGAGGATGCCCGTTCCAGGGCCTACTGTTGATGTTGGAGTTCAAGTCCAAACTCCGAGACCGGTGGATTTTGCCAAGCTTTGTAAGGATTATACTTCTCTTGGAGGAAAAGCTTTCTTAGGGACGGAGTCTACTATTGAAGTGCAGAGATGGATGGATGCTTGCCAAAGGATTTTTGGTGATCTAGGGATTGAGGATGCAACCAAGAGAAAGCTTGCATCGAGGCAGCTTCAAGGGAGAGCTGCGGATTGGTGGAATTCTATCACTATAGATACACCAGAGGAGGAGATTACTTGGGAGCAGTTCCAAGTTAGATTTGAAGCCAAGTTCATCTCTACTGCTCAGAAGTCTGTTTTGTTCAAGAGGTTTGTAGAGCTCAAGCAAGGTGGGAGACCAGTTATTGAGTATATTTCCGAGTTCGAAGCTTTGTCTAAGTATGCCAGATCGTATATTGATTCTCCCTACCAGAAGAACGAGAAGTTTGTGACTGGTCTGGATGCTTATCTTGGGAGGCAGTTAGTGGATCACTTGGACGATCCATTTGAGAAGCTGGTGGAGAAAGCCCTTAGGCATGAGAGTTTGTTCCCTAAGGAAAATTCTGTTGTTGCTGTAACCAGGGAAGGATCTAAACCACAGCAGAGTGGGAATAGGAAGAGGAAGCAGCAGCAGCAGAAGAGTAAGGATGGCCAGAAGAAGCCAAAGGGCGAAGTGACCTGCTATAATTGTCAGAAGAAGGGCCATCTCTCCAAGGATTGTAGGAATCCAAAGGCGCCGGCGAAGTGCCATAACTGTGATAAGCCAGGGCATTTCAGGAAGGATTGTCCAGAACCGAGGAAGGACAGGCAAGTTGTGCAAGCTTATGCTTTGGGAGCTGTGCCGTCGTCTTCGAAAGCTCCTACTGCTGAAGAGAAGGGGAAGAGTGTGGTTGTTCAAGGTACTCTTTCTATTTGTGGTGTTCCAGTTAGAGTGTTGTTTGATACTGGAGCGTCGCATTCTTTTGTTTGTGATGATTTGGTAGGCCGGTTAGGTTTGAAACCGGATATTGTTGATAGGCCATTGGTTGTGACTAATCCGGTAGGGGGTTCGTCATGTTTGTGTATGTTATGCCGTGGTCTAGTTGTGTCGAGTCATGATTGCTCGTTTGTTTGTGATTGCTTTGTTCTGAACTTTGCGGGGTTCGGAATTATTTTGGGTATGGACTGGCTTAGGAAGTATGCGGCTAGGATTGATTGTGAGAGGCTTGAGGTGACAGTCGGGAATGTGGAAGGGCGAAAGGTTGTGATACGATGTAAGCATGAAGAAGGCGTCTTCATGAGCTTCATGTATTCGCTAGTTGTTCCACGGGAAGGACTGTCATCGGTGCCTATTGTGAATGAGTTTGAGAATGTCTTTGAGGAAGTCAAAGGGTTGCCGCCGCATAGGGAGATCGAGTTTCGTATCGATCTAGTTGAGGGAGCCAGACCTGTTGTGATGCCTCTTAGGCGGATGGCACCGAGGGAGCAGCAAGAGCTGAAGGTGCAAGTTGATGACCTTTTACGGAAAGGATTCATTCGGAGAAGTGTGTCCGAATGGGGTGCGCCCGTTGTGTTCGCAACCAAAGCGGATGGATCGTTGAGGTTGTGTGTTGATTATCGTGAGCTGAATAAGGTGACTAAGAAGAACAAGTATCCATTGCCGAGAATAGATGACTTGTTTGATCAGCTTCACGAGGCTAAGGTGTTTTCTCAGATGGATTTGGCAACGGGATTTCACCAGTTGAGAGTGGCGAAGGATAGTGTGCCGAAGACTGCTTTCAGAACACCATCCGGATTTTATGAGTGGCTGGTGATGCCGTTTGGGTTGACTAACGCGCCAGCATATTTTGTGGATCTTATGAATAGAGTATTCAGAGATCAGTTGAATAAGTTCGTGCTTGTGTTCGTGGATGATATTTTGGTTTATTCCAGAACTGAGGAAGAGCACAAGACGCACTTGAGAATTGTTTTGGAAATCTTGCGGAAACATCAGCTGAAGGCTAAGTTTTCGAAGTGTCACTTCTGGAAGAATGAAGTGAGGTTCTTAGGTCATGTTATTTCTGGAAATGGAATAGCGGTTGATCCCGCTAAGGTGGCAGCGATCCAGGATTGGGTTAGGCCTAAGAATGCATCTGATGTGAGAAGTTTTCTTGGATTAGCAGGATATTATCGTCGGTTTATCAAAGACTTTTCCAAGATAGCTGCACCGTTAACAGGATTGACGAAAAAGAACCAAGTGTTCAGATGGGATGCTAAGTGTGAGCAAGCTTTTGAAATCCTAAAAGAGCGACTGACGAGTGCTCCTGTTTTGACTATTCCAAGTGGGAATGATGAGATGGTGGTTTACACCGATGCATGTGGTACTGGACTTGGAGCAGTGCTAATGCAGAAGGATAAAGTTGTTGCGTATGCTAGTCGACAACTGAAGCCGCATGAAAGGAACTATCCAACTCATGATTTGGAGTTAGCGGCGATTGTGTTTGCTTTGAAGATGTGGAGACACTACCTATTGGGGGTTAGATTTGAGTTGTTTACAGATCATAAGTCGTTGAAGTATCTGTTCTCCCAAAAGGATTTGAATCTTCGACAGCAAAGGTGGTTAGAGTTTCTAGCATCTTATGATTGTGGTATAGCCTATACTCCAGGGAAAGGTAACGCAGTGGCTGATGCGTTAAGTCGAAGACATGCAGGATTGGGAGCCATGTTTTCGGAATGGAGGAGTCTCGAGTATTTGGCTGAGTTTGATTTCAGGCCTAGATGCGAGTTGGAACCTGAGATGTTGGCAAACTTATCGATAAGGCCTACTCTGGTGGAAAGGATTGGTGAGAGCCAAAAGAGAGATGATAAGCTTGTCAGGATTATCCGAGATTTGGAAGCTGGATTAACTCCAGAGAAGGATAAGGGATTCGAGGTCGATCGAGAGGGTTGGCTTCGAAAGCAAGGAAGATTGGTTGTTCCCGATGTGGATGGATTGAGAGATGAAGTTCTAAGGGAAAGTCATCACTCGAAGTTGACAATTCATCCAGGTGGTAATAAGATGTATCGGGATATGAAGAGAGCTTACTACTGGGAAGGTATGAAGAAGGATGTTGGAGATTTTATTTCCAAGTGTATGAACTGCCAGTTGGTGAAAGCTGAGCAGAAGAAGCCCAGTGGATTACTTCAGCCATTAGAAGTTCCTACATGGAAGTGGGAGCAAGTGTCGATGGATTTTATTGATGGTCTACCTAGAACCAGGACAGGGAATGAAGGGATTTGGGTCATCGTAGATCGTTTGACTAAAAGTGCAAGGTTCATTCCTGTTCGATCGACTAGGACTGCATCGAAGTTGGCTGAGTTGTATGTGAAGTGGATTGTTCGATTCCATGGTGTTCCGAAGAGTATAGTGAGCGATCGAGATCCGTTGTTCACTAGTGGATTTTGGAAGAGCTTCCAGGAAGTTTTGGGAACTGAGTTGTGTTTGAGTACAGCTTATCACCCTCAAACAGATGGTCAGACTGAGAGAGTCAACCGAGTTTTGGAAGATCTCCTTAGAGCTTGTGTTTTGGACTTCGGAGGATCATGGGAGGATCACCTTCATTTGGTGGAGTTTGCTTATAATAACAGTTATCAGTCGAGCATTGGTATGGCACCATATGAGGCATTATATGGAAGACCGTGTAACTCTCCGACATGTTGGTTGGAAGCTGGAGAAAAGCTGATACTTGGGCCAGAGATGATTCGACAGACTTCAGATTGTATAGAGATCATTCGGCAACGAATGAAGGCAGCCCAAGATCGTCAGAAAAGTTATGCAGATAATCGTCGTAAGGATTTGGAATTCGACGTAGGTGATATGGTTTTTGTGAAGATTTCTCCTCTGAAGAGTGTCATTAGATTCGGAAAGAAAGGAAAGTTAACTCCGAGATTTGTTGGACCATTCCCGATTATCGAGCGAATTGGAAAGCTCGCTTATAGATTGGAGTTACCGGAAAGGATGGCGGGTGTGCACAATGTTTTTCATGTATCTTATCTACGGAAGTATGTGCACGACCCAACTACTGTGGTTTCTGCTGATAGCTGTGAAGACTTGGAGGTTTATCCAGTTGTTTCGAGACCTCGTAAGCCGCTTCGTATTGTTGAAACCGATACGAAACAGCTTAGGAGGAAGACGATTACGTTGCTCAAGGTACAATGGAGTGACGATGTTAACGACTGTACATGGGAGGAGGAAGAGAGGATGAAGGCAGCTCATCCCGGACTCTTCGAGGTATGGCCCTAAAGTGTCGTGACATCTCATGAATTTGTAGCTTGTTCTGAGTCTTAGAATTCTGCATGCTAGGCTAGAATTGGTTGCATGGTTTGTTGATTGCTTTGGATGGTAGGCATGCGGAATATCTTTGATTTCTGATTGTTTGCTTGGAATTTCGGGGGCGAAATTCCTAAGGGGGAGAGAATGTAACGACCCGTATTTTACGTGTCGATAGATCGTAGAATTTGCAGGTCGTTAGTGTTGTTTGTGTTGTCTCTAGCTTGAGTCGTTTAGAAGTTAACCCGGGTGCAAGTGATGAGTCGTGACCGACTCATAGAGGACCGACCTATAGGTGTTGCCGAGTTAGTAGGCTTAGCCGGGTTAAGAAATTCAACGACCTAAAAGTTAGGCGACTTAGTGATGGTGACCGACCTATAGTAAGTCGTAGACGACCTTAGGGACTGGCCGAGTTTAGTGTGGAGCGACCTAAGGTAGATAGGTCGGGAGAGCGACCTAAGGTAGATAGGTCGGTAGAGCGACCTATAGGAATGACCGACTTAAGGAGTGAACGGGTCATAGGAGTGTTTGATTTAGGAGCTAACGACCTAAAAGGTTGCCGAGTTAAGGTTTGGGCCGACTCAGTGGTGAACGACTCATAGGATGGTGGTTTAGGCCTGTGGAACGACCTAAGGGGTTAGGTCGTATGGGAGATAAGTCGTGAACGACTTATGGTTTTGTTAGGTCGCTAGGCCGTAGCATAGTTAGGTCGTTTGGCATTGTTGAGTCGGCTAGGACTTAGGTCGGCACTAGGTATGCCGTGTTCTTGTTAGGTCGGCAGCTAGTTAGATCGTATGGCCCGTGTTGTTGTTATGTCGCTTGAGTTTTAAGTCGGCAGTGTGTTAGGTCGTTGGATGAGATGAGTCGTAGGTCGCGTGGTTGGTTGAGTCGACTTATAGTTAAGTCGGCAGGGTCTTAGGTCGTAGGTCGGCATGCTAGTTAAGTCGTCAGGCGACCTAGGACTTAGGAAATGCGGCAGTGCGTTGAGTCGTTAGGTCGGCCTGTGTTTTAGGTCGCGTCTGGGTTAAGTCGTAAGTCGGCCTTGGTTGTATGTTGTGTTGGTTAGGTCGTAGGTCGTAGGGGCTGATGAGTCGGCAACGACTCATAGTTAGGTCGGGGACGACCTAAGGGGCGACGACCTAAGGAGTTTCCAGCCTATAAATAGAGGGGTTTGGCTCACTTTTTGGCACCGGTTTTTGAAGCGACGAAGTGCTGCCATTTTGAAGACTCGACTACAGTATTTTCTTCACTTCTTTCTCTATTTCTATCAAGTGCTAACATCCATTGAAGATTGAAGATCAAGATCAAAGATCAAGAGCCAAAGTTGAAGATTTTCATCCGAAGAGGCTAGATTTCACCGTTTCAAGTGAAATTTCTCCGGATCAAGCCCAAGTCCTTGCTGTCCAGATCTGAAGTGTGTAGTTTTTGTAGTGTTTGGGTGATTTGGTGAGTGGTAGTTATCTCTCACGCGGATCCAAAGGAGTATACGGGATTGGTGACATGTTTATGTGTTAAAGTTAGCGTTTTCTCGCATTTTCCTTAAGTCTGCATGTAGATCCATCATGTTTGAAGATGTTTATCTATAGAAGTTATTTAACAAGTATTAGAGACAAAACCCATGTTTTAGATTTGATAGATCTATGCTAAAAACCATGATTTCACATATGTTGGACTTTTGCTCATTTAATTACGAAATTGCCATTATAGTTGATATTGCTTAATAGATCTTGTTTGAATGCTTGAATGTTTGAATGTATGATAGATTTGATTGCTCCAAGTTAGCTTGTAGTTGATTTGGAACAAGATGGTTGAAGGTGATTCAAAAGCTAAGTGGAAAGGCTCTTGAATGATGAAAGCTGCCGATGGCATATGAAGCGGATGTGGAAGCTCATATGGACGGATTCGATGATGATGGACTTTGCCATGATACGAAGAGGCGAAGTACGAGATCAAGGAAGATGACAAGGATGTTTGGATCTCATCGTTATTGAAGGTTCTAGCAAACCTAAAGCAAGAGTACATAGGGACGCCTAAAAGACTACAGGCAGGTAGTCGAGTACTCTGGGCCAAGAAGATAAGTCCTAGGCACAAGGCAGTGTGCGAAGTTTTGTCTAGAACCAGGGTTGCCATTAGCCCTTGACAGATGGCTCAGGAAGGAGTCGGTCGTTCAATTAACGGTGATTTCGAAACAAAGTGTGATGTTGAGATGGGACGGGTCATGATGACGTTCCAAGCACGGGCTGCGACGACGTGCAAAGTTATGTTGATACTCGGTGATGCGATCCGGGTTGGTGATAATGGTTAGCTTGAGAGGCGCTTGAGCTAGTATGAATGGTCGTCAAGGAGGATGACTTGGAGGCTTAGATCTCATCGTTGTTGAAGGTTCTAGCATACTCAAAGCAAGGGTACGTTGGAACGGGCTGCGACGGCGTTCCAGGCACGGGCTACGACGGCGTGCTAGTACTCTGGGTAGTTGCGAAAATTCCTAGGCACGGGCTACGACGGCGTGCGGAGTTATGGCTAGAACCGGGGTTACCATTAGCCCTTGACAGATGGTCATTCAACTAACGGTGAAATCAAGGCAATGATAACAGTGATAGCCAGAGTCATGGATGTTTGGATGTTTGGTTGTACCATCATTCGGCTTCAAGAGCGGTGTTTTCTGGGTGCTTATCTGATCTTGGTTTAGGCCTTGGGGGTTTGTATTTGGAAAACATCGTCCTTGACTCGAGTGATTATTGCTTTACCTTACTTATCTGCTATGTTATGCTTGTTTCTCCTTAGTGTGTGTCTGGGGGCTATCACTGTAGAAAGAGGTGGAGTGGGATGGTTTGGTTCCTATTCCTTTATTTCCTTATGCTCTTTTGGTATGCTTGATTGTTAATTTACTGCTCACTAAGACTTTGTCTGACTCAAGGTTTTATGTCTCCTCTTATTACCTTGGGCTGTTCATCCATGTTTGGGATGGGCAGACTAGGTAGCAGGTGGCAGGTGCTGTGCTTAGAGTTTTCCGCTGATGATGACGAAGACGAGCAGGGGGCTATGCATATTATTTTCTTATATGTACTGGGTATCCGCTGCTGTATTTGGTTGAGTAATTTGTAGTGAGGCTTTCATGTATGGATTTGTGTGAATGATTGTATAAAATTGCTATGTTGCTTATATGATGATGTTATGTTCTATGGAGCTTCACTATATTATATTTCTCTATTGTATTTTATCCATGCGCTGTGAGTTATACGATAGATTCTGCGATTTTATTTTACCCTGACTATCGTCCATGGCTGCCTTGCACACCTTTCAGCGCATTATTCCCTTGTTTTGGTGCGGGAGTCATGGGCGGTCGTCACAATATGTATGTGTAAGGGGAAGATCACCTAGTCCCAGTGTTTACTGTCCCGTCGTACCTCATAAATTGGGAATTGACATATAATTGGTCCTTTTGCAAAATACCACATTATATCGAGTTAAATGGACTTTTATACAAAAAATTCTAATTGGTAATTGGTTTGGTACCGAGGGACATTGAAGTATGGGACGTACCGAGAGAAAAAACTTTGTTTATGAACTCTAGCATAGTATGTGCCTGCTAAACACATACTTCTAGTACTTGTTACAAGGTTGTCGGTTTTGAGGTTCGAACTCATGACATTTGGTCTCATAATCTAGACCATCAACCAACTATGCCAACTCTACTAGCTTGTTTATTTATATGTACACCTCAGTGAAACATTTACCGCTAGTAATTATTAGTAAAGCATAGTGTTACTCGGTTTTTTCGTAAGTAAGTATGTAGTGATTAAGGCCCTTAAGCTCGACCCAGCCTGACCCCGATCGGCTCAGGTCCAAGCAAGTCTCACTTAAGCTAGCCAAAGATTAGGAGCAGGCTGGCAAGGTTCCCTTGGCCCATCTCTGTTCTAGGCTAGGCCCGTAGCAGCCTGCCTATTTATGACCATCCTGCAAGGCACGAGGACCAGTGCATCTAAGCAAAGCATAAGATTGACTCTTGGTCTCGCTTAGAATAGGTCCGCTCATGCCGGCTTGCTTTCAACATGACATCAAGTCTACCTTCCCGCTTAAGCACCTCCCCTAGCTCATTGTCGATCGATTTAGCTAAAATTCATATTCAGTATGGTCCATCATTTGATCAAGTTTCAATGTAGCCACCTGTGGATTGATGGACGTCTCATCATACCTCGCTCAGCTCAGCATGCTCTTAGTTCTTAGAAGTTCCCTATCATCTTCATGGTCTCAATATCTAGCAAACTAACTCGGTCCATCTTGCCACCTTGGCATACATGAGTCAGGTGACGAAGGGTACAGCCAGGTGTACCTACTCTTAACAAGAGCATGTTTCATTTCTCTACCACAAAGCCACATTACAAATGCATTAAATGCGAAGTATGGTAGGGCAGACCTCTACTAAAATTCTTATATTGACCTTCTTCTTGGCCACATTTTCCTTTTATTTAACCAGTTATCTCCCATAAGTCCATTCAACTAGATCAATGGACAAACGAGCTTCCTGCATGTTTTACTACATGATCTCAGCCATCCAAGCATCATTTTTAGATACTATAAGAACCCTATGTATTGCAACACCAAAGGGGTTGGTTAGTCAGAGAGTGCATAGCTACGCCAAGACTAAATGGAATGCACATAAATTTCAGTCACGACACTCGTCCCATAGCTCTTCACTCAACAAACCCTTAAGATTAGCTACTTCATTAGTTTTAGGTGTCACATTTCTCCATTCTTTTCTTATCGTTCTCTTCTAAGTCCTTATAATTTTAAAAGATTCATATAGCAAGAAAGCTTTATAATAAACATAGGCAGCTCTACCGAACCACTTAATATCTAATGTCATTTACGTTTAAATGATCGCTTCCCCATAGTTTTCACTCTTAAGCCTAGTGATTAGCAAGTGACCTTTGCTATTCATGATGCATCATCATAATTCCGAGATTGATGAAAAATATAGTCAATATTTTGGTGCTAGAAGGAAGGCACGAACCTCCAACCTTATGGTTAATAGCCACAGGCTCTAACCTACGATGGGCACTAACATCTAGGCATTATAACCATTAACTAAGCCAAATCCTCTATAGAAGTTAATGGCCATGATCTCAGCTTGGTGTCATGTCCGGTGCCGCCACAGCACATGCTTACTCCCTCACATTATTACTCCTATCGACCAAGTTGTAGACGTTGCATGTGTGTTCCGCATAAGGATCGGTCAACCATTAAAAGCAGAGTTCCTTTGCTCCTGTCACTCTCCAAGAATGCTCTCTCCCACAGGAATGCTCAGAATGGTCTACGTTCGCGGTTAAACCTAAAAGCAAGAATGGCAGGACAACAAGCCTGGCAATATTGGCCACCTGCCATGCGTCCCTCCTTTCTAAAGGATCCATGAGCCGCTCAGCACTCTGGATTGTGTCTAGATTAGCCCCCCTTCCATAAGTCATCAAGAAACACCCTCATCTACTATCACCCTCAGCCATGTATGGATGTGGTTGGGCGCCTGTCGATGTATCTGAAGATGTTTGAATGTAATGGCCTGTATCCCTAAACACACTTGCAAGCTTAGACCAATGTCATAGATAACTTCTTGCCTATAACAAAATGTTCAACTATTAGATAAGTTATTGTGAACGGTGGCACTAACTATCTATCTCATCACTTAAATGACACTTACACCAAATGCTCGAGCCAGTCGTGTGCTCTGGTTCAAGCTAGGACCGACACTCATTCTACAATTGGCGACATGTCTCCTAGGAGAACCCTCAAGCCCCAATGCTCTCCGATTAGAGCAGGGCTCGTTCATCACTCTACACATGATCACTTATCACCCAAGAGAACATAAAGAAAAACATGCGCTTTAACTTAACACCAGTGCCATCCGCCTCTCAACACTTGGCCGATATTTGGTTCATATGTGTGTCTGGGCTCAACCCATCACATAACCACATTACCTTTTAACATATTCTAAATAAACAGAACCGTTTTTGCAAATAATGCAGGAACTCCTCCTTACAACGTGCCACCCAAGACAACCTTCAAGCCACTCAATACTTAGGTTTGAGCTAAGACCACATACCACTCCTCCTTATAATGTGTCACCCATGAGAATCTTCAAGCCACTCATTGCTTAGGTCGACCCGAGACTGCCTACCACTCCTTCTTACAGCGTGGCACCCAGGAGAAACTTCAACCCACTCGGTGCTTTGGTTTGAGCCAGGATCGCCTACCGCTTCTCCTTGCAGTGTGCCACTTAGGAGAAAATCGAGACACTCATCGCTTAAGTTCATGCCGAGACCGCCCAATAGCAATGCAACACAGTTAGGCACAACTATCATATGCCAACCATGACGCTTGACAAGAAATTGGGTTGCTCGGTCAACGCTTATTTTTGTGCCCATGACCTTTTGTAAAGAATGCATCGAAGACTTCAGGGCCTACATCATTCAACACCTTCACCAAATCTATCCAATGAGAAAGGGTTATCATATGCTCACTACCTTGTTTGAGGACTATCGACCTTTATCGCCAAGGACTGCGTGAACCCTTGCTCTCTTCCTTAGCAGCCAACTATCCACAAGGATGAATCATCGTGCATTCACTTCCTTCTCAGGGACTGACAGGCTATCCAGTAAGATTGAATCATCACGCGTTTAATTCTTTGCTCGAGGACCGCCAATTTACCTATGAGTTTGAGTGAGACTTCTCTTCCCTTCACACCGGGGTGCATTGATGATTGGATACACGATGCAATGGTTAGTGTCCCTCACCTATGATGTCGCCCATCCTTCTTATAGGATGGAACACTGTTGTCGAGACCGACGCTGTTACCCCAAGTGATATCGAAGTCCGACATCCGTAGTGCACCAGTAAAGAAATAAGCTGGGCTTAATATCAACTGGCTGCGTGTCACCTAGGAGAACATTCAAGCCACTCAATGTTTAGGTTCGAGCCAGGACCGCCTACCACTTCTCTTTATAGCACCCATGAGAACCTTTAAGCCACTTAGCGCTTAGGTTTGAGCCAAGACCACCTACCACTCCCCCTTGTAGGGTGTCACCCAAGAGAACCTCGAGCCACTTAGCACTCTTTTTCATGTCTGGACCACCCAACAATAAAGCAACACAGTGAGGCACATATGTTATATGCGAGCTTCGACACCCAACATGCAACTGGGTTGCTCGGTCAACGCTAGCTTCTAAGTCCATTGATCTACCCAACCTATAACTAAAATATATAGGTCAATCTAGTGCAAGGACTATGTTATCAGTATGTGATACGCCACTCTATAAGCTAAAATAACAAGTTCAAACTACAATTTGCAACAAAGGATCTGTTTTATTTAGTTCAAAAGAGTGTGGGGGCACAATCCCCATCCCACTATGTTTACAATGATATTATTATCACTAACTAGTTAAAAGAACAAAAGAAAAAAAAGAGAAGGAGAAGCACGCCAGTGAAACACTTTAGAAGATTCAACTTCAAATGTGGAGATGAACTCCTCCGGTACTTCAATCGATCAAGAACTTATTGAAGAAAAGGGAGTGTGCTATCATCTTCGAAGCCTTCCATGTTGAATCTCACAAGAGTCTCTAAATGCTTCTAATAAACGCCAACAAGGAGCAGACTAAGACTTCAGTCATGACATCGATGGCAAAAGAGATAACACTACTCCTTCCAACAAAGCAGTTAAGCCCCCAAGCCACCCTGCTTCGAGAGTGACGTAACAAGATGACGAGGAGGCACAACATTAACTAGATCATTGGTTCAAGAGCAATGAGCAATCACCATCAAAAAGATGGCTAGAAAGCGCAAGCCCAGGCCCAACAGCGAAGCAAGATCCATCTGGAGAAGCCGAAATCCAAAACAACAGTCTGAACTGCAATCAAGCTTCACAGTTCGACACCTAAGGAAGTTTCCTCATTTCTGTTAACTCCAAACAAGTTTGACAAAATCAAAGGTATTCGAGAGTGTTTGGAGAGGAAGATGAGGTTAGCTATTTTTATCAGTGGAAAACCATGCAAGATTCGAGTTATCTAAAGAAATTACATGGAAAAAACTCCACGAGTTCAAAGGTGGATGAAAAGGGGGTATTTATATACCTCCCCTTTCAATCGCAGTTGTTATGCTCAAATGGGAAAAAAAGATCACAACCATTAAAGAATACTCAAGTGCTATATGTCACACCACACACGTGGGGAAAATGACACCTTTCTGCCACGTCTCAAGAAGCGTAATCATTGTCCCCAATGGCACAACGCCACATGGAAAGTGCATTAAACACATACAGAGTTGCCAATCAATTGAATCTTCGTGATTTAATAATCCCGCGCACGCATGCTGGCACGGACTTGGAGGGCAAAATGTTACTCAATTTTTTCATAAGGATATAATGATTAAGGCTCCTGAGCCCGAACCCCGTCAACTCGGGTCTAGGCCAGTCTCCCGCAAGCCAGCCAAAGGTTGGGGGTAGGCCGCCAAGGTTCGCTTGGTCATCATCTCAAGTCCAGGCCAGGTCCGTAGGAGCCCGTCTACTCATACCGATCCAGCAAGGCACGAGGACCATTGTAGTTTAACCAAGCATAAAAATGACCTTAGATCTTGCTAACGATCGGTCCTCTCATGCCGATCCACTTTCAGCGAGGCACCAAGTTTGCATGCCCACTAAAGAATCTCTCCCAGCTCCTTGCCAATCGAATTAGCTCAAAGTCGTCTTCAACATGGTCTTTCATTTGATCTAGTTTCAATGTAGCCACCTGCAGATTGAGGTTATCTCTTTATACCTCGCTCGGCTCGGTATGCCCTCAGTTCTCAACAATCACAATCCTCTTCATGGTCCCAATGGCTAACGAACTAACTTGGCCCATCTTGACATCTAGACATATGGGAGCAAGACGATAAGAAGTACAACTAGCTGTACGTACTCCTAAAAGAAGCATGTTCCATTTCTCTAGCATGCCGCCGTGGTACAGATGCATTAAATGCGAAGTAAGGCATAACAAACATATGGTACAATTCTCCTATTGGCCTTCATCTCGGCCACACTTTCCTTTCATTTAGCCAGCTGCCTCCCATCAAGTTCGTTCAGCCATATAAATGGCTAGTGCGCTTCCTGCCTGTTTTACGCATGATCTCAACCGTCCAATCATCAGTTTTAGCTACTATAAGAATCCCATACATAACAATGTCAAAGGGGTTGGTTGGTTAGTCAAAGAACACCTACCCATGTCAAGATTGATTGGAATGCGCAGAAATTTCAGTCATGGCACTCAATCAAGATCTCTTCACTCAACAAACCTTTAAGATTAGCTGCTTCATTAGTCTTAAGTGTCTCATTTCTCTTGTTCTTTCTTATTATAATCTTGTAATTACTTTTAATTGTAAGAGAGGCATATAGTAAGAAAGCTTTACCATGGATGTAGACATCTCTACCGAACCATCTTATATATAGTGTCTTTTATTTTTAAATGCTCACTTTTCTATAGTTTTTCTCTCTTAAGCCTACCGATTAGTAAGTGACATTTGTTTTTCATGACGCATAATCATAATTCGGAGGTCGATGAAAAATATAATCAGCATACGATATTCTTTTTCCGATTATATCAACATATTGGTACATGGTTACGATTTAAAAGAGACAGTTTTACCTCCCTTTTATAAACGAAACATTAATAAAATATAATACATTGATAATGCATCATAAACTGTAAAGTTAGAGCAATCGATTTTTGAAAAGCTATTGTCAAATAATTTATACGAAATCGGTAACAAATGTTAAATTTTCATACATTGCCGTGAATTTTCACATCCTTCAAATTGTTGTCGTTTATTAAAAAAATTATTTATGTCCCATTGATAATTTTTAAATATTGAAATTTGTGGTTCTAGCTCTTGAGGTGATTGAACACCAAATTTTAGCCGAGAAGGGTGTAGAGTTTGAGCCGCAATGGTGGCATGGGTGGACTGTTTCCACTGGTGCGTAGTTGCAACTGACTTTTTAAACGGGTAGGACCGTTCATAAAAACTGTACTTTGAAAAGTTTCTGATCTTGTATTAAACATAGAGTAGTGCTTGGTTTAACATTAAAGTCCTATTAATATTTTATTCTATGATTCATGCGTGCCCATATTGAAGCACTGTTACCTTTTACCCCGTGAATAAAAATGCTTATGAATCTGAATTTTAGTCACGGTATGAAGAAAGCACTGTTAAGTTTTGGTACTCTCTGAATTTTAAAAGGGCTAAAGATGCATCTTAAAGCAACTTACATAGCTCAAGGCCAAGCCTAGAACAATCAAAACAGCCCAAACTCAAATTTAATTTTCAGCAAAATAACCCTAAAGATCTACGTTAGTACAATTTTATTGGCACAGTGTTTCAACATTGGCTTTAGCGTTTATATATGCATTTGCACAAAAACCATTTCGTCGTCAGTGGGGACTATAAACAGATTCTAGAAACAAAGATTTAACGTCGAAATATTAAAAAAAAAAACTGAAACTTAAATGCTTAAAATTTAAAATCTAATAGAAACCTGAAGTCAAACTTTTAATTCAAACGCCATGCAGCGATTTATTTGGATCTTTATAATCTCTGCCTCACTTTGAACAATTTCGTTGTCGTACAGTTTTAGATCATACAGTTTTGGTATTTAACTCATGTAGAGATTATCCAATAAGATATAGACACATAGTAAACTCATTTGGAGTTCAGCAGACTTGAATAGTACATATATCATATCATCGTCATATTTATAGAAACGATTCAATGTAAATGACGTAATAACGCTATATTTAGATGCTGTAGACTCGTACTGAAATTTGTCTTTGTGTTTGGGCAGCTTGCAATCCGTTTCCTTGTTCATATGATTGGATTATAGAAGTTTCGGAACGTCAGACAAGAATGGCCAGACGCTTTTAGTTTAGCCAATGCTTTATAAAGAGATCAAAATAAAAACATGGGTCTAATTCAATTATCAATATTTGAAAAGGGAGAAGGGGAACGAAGGTAGGGACTGAAATATGGACAACCATGTATATATTATATTGAAAGAAGGTCGGTAGTTGCAATGAAATAGGCACTAAAAGCGTGTGTTTTAAGAGAGATGGTTCTGCTAACCCTAGCTATTTCCAATTACAGCCCGGTTGTAGAACTTGGGTTTCACCAGAAATGAAAATTGAAGTAGCTCCTACATAAACTTTATTTTAAGGACGCTTATTCCTCAGTTTCCTTGTAATATAATAAACAGCCCGATCCATTAGTTCTTCAGTGCTCTCCTCAGGTAGGTATGGCCTCCATCCTACCACATCCAGCTCGTTATCTTTAAAAATGTCTGTGCAATCCACAAAAAAGAGCACAACGTCAAGCGTTTTGATTGTCACTCTCCCGCTCTCCTCTCTGGACCCCTAAGTACTCATCGTCACGCAACCTACCTGAGGATCTGCCGCCTCATATCCCTTGTTTTGCCTAGCCTCGACAAGCCTTTACCAAAACCATCTAAGGGCCTCTACCAAATGAAGAAACAACTCAGCAACGTTCCACTGAAAAGATCAACATATATGATATTGTTCATCTAACATAAGCAACACTACACATCAACCATTACATGTCCTTTGCTTCACTGTCCACATGACAACGCCATTATTGTTCAACAACTTCTTGTCCCCGTAGCACTCTATTCGACAACAACATGCTTTGGTACGGCCCGCAAAGTGGCCATCATCTGGACTATTTAGACCAATTGACCTCGCATCTAGTAGGCATATGAATCGTTCAACATCATCAACGGCTGAGATGAAACAAAGTGACACTACTAGAATCGGCTTATTTAGTGTACAGGCATTGCGTCGGCGAGAATCGGCAAAAAAAACACAGCTGATTCTAGCCGACGCAATATCGCATTACAGAAGCAAAACCCGCGAGCAGTTTTCATTATTCTTCCCTTCAAATTTTCGCGTCAAAACCCTCGTCCTCGTCACCCGCCGCAGCCGCCTGCCATCATCGCCGTCTCAAGTCAACATCTAGCCCCCGACGCTCTACAAAGCTCTCCGGTATCTCCTTTCTTGCCGATTTCAGTTTATTTGAGATATGATTTAAACCCAAAATTTTAAAATTAGTTGATGGTAGATTATAAATTAATGATTGGTTGGTATTATTCGATGATATTACTGTTTTAGATTGGTTTGGAAATATAATTTTGACATTGTCGGCTTGAAATTGGGGAAATTAGGGAAAAGAGTTGATTATCAATTTATAACTGTTGATTATTGCATATGGGTTGATGTTAATGGTGTACATTAGTTGATGATAAAAGGTATTAGTTGATTTACTATAAAAAAAATCTATTTTTAATATAATTTATATGTGTGAACAACTTATTTTAGTTTACATAATCGGCAAACTAAAAATTAAAATAGTTAAACGAAAGCTAAATTACGTTGTAAAATTTCAAATTTAGTTAATAAATATTTAAATAGTTGAATGGATATTGTTAATTATAAAAGTTTTATTTTTTAAACCCCTTAGAGAATTTTTGACCCCGTCTGACAAGTGTTGTATATGATCGTTATATAGCTGTTCGGTTTTTCACAGAACGGACATCTATATTCATTTGATATAATATTTATCGGATTTGTCCCTGTATTAGATAAGTTATGAATACAATAAAGTATAATTACATTTTGTAAATCATATCATTTTAAACGGTTCACAAAATTTCGATAGCACTTCCGTTTTGTTCTCCATGTACACGTATTTGTGTACGATATAGGGAACAAAGGGGAAGTGCTGCAGAAATTTTGTGAACCGTTTAAAATGATATGATTTACGAAATGTAATTACTTTATTGTATTTGTAATGTGAAGTAGGATGGTCGACCATCGAAGTTAAAACAATAAAGCAAAAAGCAAAAAATAAATTGAATTGAATATTTGGATTAATAAACGATAAACTTTATTGTGTTTCTAACATATATTTTCAAATCAGAAAAAATATTCGATTATTTTCTCGACCGTAGTTGGATGTATGAAGTCAGAACTGGTATGAAAGGTTCAATAAAGAAACATTTCTGTAACGGCGTACACAAATTTATTAGATTCGCTATATCTAATAATCATAATAACGAAGAACTTCGTTGCCCGTATAGTAAGTGCATACATTTGAAGCATTGGAAAACAGATATAGTTGAAGTACATTTGTATAAAAATGGTTTTGTGCCGAATTATTACTTGTGGGATCGTCATGGAGAACTTCTTGCACCCACACCTAATCCTGTAGCGTTAGATGACAATAATGTTATGACGAATCCAATAGAAAATATGGTGGAAAATGCAGCACGATCAATGTTTCCATTGTTTGATCAAGATGACGGTGAAGATGTAAATGTCGAAGAAGAACCGACTGTGGGAGCTAAAAAAATATATGATTTATTGGACTCTTCTAAAAGGCCGTTGTGAGATGGTTGTAAAAGTGGAACCGAATTATCAGTAACTGCCGAATACATTACTATGAAATCAAAATTCAACCTTACAGAAGCTAGATTTACAGCTGTTGTATAAGCAGCAAAACGACACATGTCACCCAATAATCTGATGTGCGATAGTTATTATAAAGTGAAAAAACTTATGTCCGCTTTCGGTCCGCCGTACCAAAAGATAGATAAATGTGTAAAAGGTTGCATGTTGTATTGGAAAGATGACGTTGAGCTTAGAAAATGCAAAATGTGTAACGACGAAAAATACAAACCTAGAAAAAAAAGAAAAATAATTTCCATACAAGAGAATGCATTATTTACCCATCACTCACAGACTTCAAAGGTTATATGCATCTTCTGCTACGGCGTGTCATATGCGATGACACAGTGTGAGAACACCGGAAGAAGGAATTTTGATACATCCATCTGATGGAGAAGCATGAAAACATTTTGATAGGACTTATCCCGCATTTGCTGCCGAAAGCCGTAATGTCAGACTCGGTTTATGTACGGATGGATTTGCACCATTCTCTCAGTTTGGTAGTAAATATTCATCATGGCCTATTCCCGTAACTCCTTATAATTTACCTCCATGGATGTGTATGAAAACTCCATATATGTTTCTCACTACTGTCGTCCCTGGGCCTGATGATCCAACTCAAGAAATCGATGTTTATTTACAACCATTGATCGAAGAGTTGAAAACGCTATGGAATGAAGGAGTTGAAACATACGACATTTCGAGAAAAAAGAATTTTCGTATGTTCGCTTGTTTGTTGTGGACTATTAGTTATTTTTTTGCATATGGGATGCTTTCAGGTTGGAGTACGGCTGGTCGTCTAGCTTGTCTTTATTGCATGGAAGAAATACAGGCGTTTTTTCGCTACGGTATGGAAAGAAAATTTCTTAGTTTGATTATCATCAGTGTTTTCTCCATCTCAATCATACTTTTAGAAGAGATAGAAAAAGCTTTATAGCTAACGGAGAAGAGAGTATGCAACCATCGAAGATTTGGTCAAGCGAAGAAATATATGAAATTGTAAAGGAGTACCCGAATATACATGAAACTGGAGTGCAGACTGAAATCCCAAGTAAATCAGACATTCATAATTGGTGCAAACAAAGTATATTTTGGGAGTTACCCTAATGGAAAGATCTCCTACTCCGACATAATATTGACGTGATGCACAACGGAAAAAAGTGTGTGATAATGTGTTTAATACAATTATGAATGTAAAGGGAAAATAAAGGACGATTTGAATTCAAGACTTAATATAGCAAACTTTTGTAAACATCTCGAACTTCATATGAAACCTAATGACTATAAAAAACCCAAAGCATGCTATGAGCTAGACAGTAAGCAAGTAAAACTCATGCTAAAGTGGGTGGAAGCACTAACATGTCCTGATGGGATTTCTTCTAATCTTCGTAGATGTGTTGACTTTAAAAACAATAAATTGAGTGGGATGAAAAGTCACGATTGCCATATCACGATGGAATATCTATTACCCTGATTCTCAAAGAACTGTTGCCCATAAAAGTGTGGAGCGTTATAACATAATTAAGTTTGTTTTATAAACAACTTTGTTCGACGACGTTAAAAGTCGACCGTATACCTAGACTTGAAGTAGAAATTCCTATACTGCTCTGCAAGCTGGAAAAAATATTACCGCCAGGTTTCTTTAATGTAATGGAGCATTTACCTATTCATCTTCCATCCGAAGCACTTCTTAGAGGTCCTATTCAATATAGTTGGATGTATCCATTTGAGAGGTAATATTGAATATCGACAATATTTATGTTAGTTTAAAATTCAGTTTTATATACCTAAATTTAAAATAAATTTGTAATAGGTACTTGAATCATTTGAAAAAAAATTAGGCAAAAATCACGAGTTGAAGGTTCGATTTGCAAATCATATCTTGAAGAAGAAGCTTCATTCTTTTTCTCTCATTATTTTAGTGATCATGCAAACTTATCGTTTGTAAGTGTTCCTCGTAATGAAGAATTCGTTGAACATGATTCTTCTCAAGCAATGTTATCTATTTTTAGACAACATGACCGACATGCTGGAAAATGTGTGAAAATATGGTTAGACGATAGAGATCACCATGTAGCACACACATATGTTCTTCTAAATTGTTCAGAAATTGCACCATTTGTCAGGTAATAATAAATTCATATATAATTCAATTATACTTACATATTAATTATATTAAAACATATTACATATTTGCAGTATATACGAATCACTGCATCCATCTGGTGATCTCAGTAAAGAATTTGCTAAATGGTTTTCAAATTACGTTTATGATCCAATAAACTGTGTCGTTGACGAAAGATTACGACATCTTGCGATCGGACCAAAAAGAAATGTCAAGACGTATCCAATATTCTTCGTTAATGGATTTAAATTCAACACCAAAGATTACGGTGCCGAAAAATTGACATACAGCAGCGATGTATTTGTCAAAGGTAGTGACGATCTAGATGAGCATATAAAAGATTTTTACGGTGTCTTAACACAAGTTTTAGAGTTGACATATTACATACAACCTATAGAAAAAGTTTTTTTTATTCAAATGCAACTGGTTTAGCAATGTTCCTGGTACTGGAATCAACGTGCACAAAGATTATAAACTTATTGAAATAAAACATACCTCACATTACTATAAGTATGATCCTTTCGTATTGGCCAAGCAAGCGTTACAGGTTTATTTTTCTCCGTATCCATCCTTGAAAAGAGATAAAGCGGATTGGTCGGCTATTTTTAAAACAAAGGCAAAATTTTCATTTGACGGAAATAATATTCCAGACGAAACAGCGTATCAAGCGGATCTTGAGCTAAATACTGAAGTAATAATAACTGATGATATTGATTAGGGTTGTTAAATGATGAATCAAATGTTTTGGTAGATGCATTTGAAAGTGTTGAAGAAAACGATATAGAGTACGAGACCGAGTCTGAATCAGAGAACGACGAAGACTGATAATTTTAAATATTTGAATTGCATGTTGTATGATGTATTTTTATGACATATGTAATATTTAGAGTCTGAATATGACATATGTAAATATTTGAATTGCATGTTGTATAATGTATTTTTATGACATATTTAATATTTAAAGTCTGAATCAAGTGGAATGCTTTATGCGATGATATGATATGTTCTGATATGATATACGATATATGATATGATATGTTTGTGGCAGATATGTCTTATAGGAGACACGACAGTAGGTCTGAGCCTTCTCCTTATTCCGACGCAGGTGCCAGTGGCAGTGCATCGGATTTACGCCTCGTTGCTGAGTTAGTTTCGAAGATGGCAGGGTAAGTATCAAATATATTTCAAGTATGTTATTTAAAATATATTAAATATGTACATCAAAATTTATACAGGGGCTTTGAGGTGGAGCCTTCAGATTTCATTTTACAAACGTCGAGACAGGCGTTTATGAGTAGGATGTCCGGCTATTGGCCACGGTGGGACGACATCTCAACGCCTATAAAGAACGCAATATGGGCAGATTTGATGGTAATTAAGTATAAATTTTTATTTGATTTGAATGTCAATAGAATGTTTATAATTCAAGTTAATTTCAATATGCAGGATGCGTACGTGTTGAGCCCTAGGATCTGGATGTGTTTAGAAATCATTGGAATCAAAGAATGAGAAAAAATTATAGAAACACGATAACTAAAGCAAGAGTCCCAGTTGGATGAACGCTTAAGTATATAGTGAGTTTCTTCGGCTCTGGGATACTCCTGAGTTCAAAGTAAATTACCCATTTTCGAATTGTAATTTAAATTTTTTAAGATTTCGTATATTAGTTGCATTAATATAGTTAACCTTGTGTTTAAATGTATAGGAAATATCAGCGCGGAATCACGAAAACAGGAATAAGAATCCTGCTGTACATCGTGGTGGCTCAAAATCTTTTCAGCAACATAAAAACGAATTGTTAAATTTATAAATTGTGTTTATAAATATCTGTAACATTATTTAATCATATTGGTAACATTGTTTATTCATATGTATATTTTTAGTCTAAGAAGTACAATCGCGAGCCTACGATGGCTGAGTTGTTTACTGCCACACATGCTGTGGAGGAGACAGACCAGGAAGGCAATGTTTATAAATGGACGGACGCCAAATCTCAATCTGTAATGGTAAACATGCTTATCCATAATGATAGTGTTTGATAATACTTTATTTCACAGCTAAAAAATCGTAAATTAAATTTTTTCGTGTCAAACTTTTATTTATAATCGCAGGAGTCATATGAGGCGAAGCAGACACGTGTGGCGCAGACCACCGGATGTGAAGAGTTTACCGTTGATGAGTCAAATCATATTTGCGATGCCATTATAGATCCGCCTGCGTGAAATAGGCGATATAGTTATGGAAATATGGAGGTAAACTGCTTTATTAACTAATATATACATTTATTATTATATGAATTATAAATTATAACTAGCTAAACTATTTCACTGGCAATATCGTCCCAGAGGGATTACAAGAGATCCCAGGTAGAGGAGGAGATAGCTTTGTTGCGTCAACAGGTTGCGGAGATTAATGACTGGCAGAACAACAATGCTTTTGCACAGTAGCTCGATGCGCATCTCACGGCATACCTGGCAGAGCATGGAGGAATGCCTGGAGAGGATGTGCTGGAGATGATGAGTAGGTAAGGTTGTGCTTGTCACATTTCTGGCATCGTTTTGTGTTGAACTTATTGTTGTTTGATGTATGATGATGAGTAGGACAATGATATATGATTTGTTTGATGGTACTTATATGTATTATTGAGTATGATGTATATTAGTGAATGTTGTGTTTGATCGATGAGTTTTTGGATGTATAGTTGCTGTTTGATGGAAAATTTTGAATGTTATGTTTGATTGATGAGAGGTTGGTGTTATACTTGTGTTGGAAGATTGAATGCTATTATAGTTCGACGGAAATTGTTTATATTGTGGTTTGAGGGCGCAAACGGCAGCTGTTTACAAACAACAGAACACAGGCTTGCGTCGGTTGGAATCGGCTTACGTCGGTCGTTTGGTTACAGGCTTGCGTCGGCTAGAATCGGTTGTTTGGTTACAGGTTTGCGTCGGCAAGTTACGCCCAACAGAATTTTGAAAAAAATGGCCACGTGGATATAGTCATCACTTCCCGACACTAAAGTGGTGACGAAACCGACGCAGAACCCGACTCGAATACTTGGTGGTGATGTCTTTTTTTGCGTCGGTTTTTAGAATCTGCTTGCATCGGCTAGAATCGGCTGGCGTCGGTTTTCTGCCGACGCAATTGCCGATTTTCCTTGTAGTGTGATTGACATACCAATATGAGTCGTCCAAACCAGATTTCAGCTGCTATAAATACAATATTGAATGCCTTGTACAAAGATTAAATTTTCATTTATTGCACTCATTATTTTCTCTTGTAAACAAGCACTTGTAACAAAAAATAGAAGAAATATAGATACAACCATGGTGCACTTAGATCATTCTTTATCGAACTACTCTAAACCGTGTGCCTCTTTGCTGGATTTGCATGAAAACGATTGTGAGTAACAAATTGTAACATCTCTAATTTTGATTAAACATTATTCAGTAGATTTAATTAAATAAATTAAATAAAATAATTAGTTCTGTAATGTGATAAAGGGGTTGAGATTTGTCAATCAACATGGTCGGGCTATAATTAATTAACTGATAATAATGTTTATAACTTAAGTCAGAAAAAGGAAATCATATGAAAGGTAAAATAGTAATGGTTATCATTTCCTAAACACAAGCCCTTCTATCCTTATTTTCTTATGCACATTCATTCAAAACAATCAAAGAGAAAGGAGGAATTAAGGCCAACCATTAAATAACAGAAAAGAGGAAGAAAAGCTCAGGGATTCAAGAGCAGAAACTAAGGAAACCAAATCAATCTTCAAATCTCAAGTTTTTTTACCAAATCAAGATGAATAATAATAATACCATCTCATCTTTATGCATGTTTGATTCGAATCCTAATTGGGCTGATTCGTTTGTGATGATATGATATGTCATGTTTGATTTTACCATTATCTAGATAAAATGATGACTGTGGCTGAGATTTTACTCTCTAAATGACTTGATTTTTGGATATGTTGTGTAAAGCAAAATTATGGCGATGGATTTTAGATTTCATAATTTTCCCAATTATTAGGAATATTTTTCCAAATTATTAGGAATATTTTATGACTGTCCTAGGGAAGAAAGGACATTTATTTTGGGTTTAATTATTAAAAATAATTAAATAATGATTTTGACTTCGAAATTTTTATACATTAGAGAATATGTTAATTTGAATTTTTGGTGAATTTTGTGGATTTTTTTCCATGTATATATGATTTATTACGAATTTAATAAGCTAGAAAAGCTTATGATTATATTAAATAATAAATGATTCTTTAATGGGAGAAAAAATTATTTTGGGAAAAGAAGTTGGATAGCAACAATTTTCTCTTAAAAGAAATGGATAAAGATGTTTTCGTCTAATGGGAAATTGACAAAGATTAAGTGTTGGTGAAAAGTAATAACTTTTAATAGAAATAAAACAGTTTTAATGATTGGTTTTAAGAAACCAATTGGAGAAATTGGAACAAGATTCCATAATTGACTACAAGTGCAAGTGGGAGATTGATAGAGTTAGGGGTATAGGGCAATTATGTAATTTGTTACATATATCTAACTCGATAACAAATCTTGTTAGAAATAAAAGGTGTTTTCTTCCTTTTATATACATGATATAATGTGTTATATTAATTAATTATTTTAACTAAAAGTATATCTAATAGAAAATCCATAAATGATATGTTTTGTGATAGTAGTTAAAAGTGCTGTAACCGTGAGTAATTTATCACAATGAAAATAAATGTACCATTTTAAATATTCCTAGTCAAGAAGTATTAAGACTAGATATCGATAAATCTGTTAAGACTAGAGTATGTATCGCTCTTCAAATGTTAGGCAGTGTATTACTCATAGCTATTGGGGGCATCAAGGGGTTACGTACTAATAGTTATTAGTTAACTATAGAATGACTCACTCGATAGTTTTCTCTTAGTTAATATAACTAAGGTCAAACAAAAAATATCAATGCGACTAATTTACACAGTTCTCTCGACTTAAAAATACTTTCATCTTTAATATGAAAGCTTCGCTTTGTTTATAGAAAAATTATGGCACGACGTCCATCGAGTGACTATAGTTGGGTCGAGTGGAAGTATTGGATGTGAAGCACTATTCAAGAGAGGATTCATCTCCTCGGCAACATGGGGTTAGTATCCCGATCAAGTCAATCCAAAGTCAAAGTCTCGGTCAGAGAATTACAATTAACAATAATTGTTACTATTAGACTAGGACTTTATTTGAACTATAAATTTGAATACGGATAATATTGGATTCTTGACATTACCAAATTCCATAAGTCCAAAGTGATATAGTTTTGATGAAGAGAATTGGTGGAAATAAAAGTCACAACTGGGCAATGCTTAACAAAGTAAAACTAGATTTTGCTAAAACCAATTAAGCGATAAATTTAGCCAAAATTTCACACCACGTGCTAAGTGAATGGGAACGTTAATATTCGAATAGTTCGACATTAATAGCTAACCAAATTTACACCTGACATGTTACACAACCAAAATGATGAATTCTCTTTTAACCAAACGCATTAATTAGTTTATAATTATCGTAAATTAATTATATTTATTAATATTAATGAAATATTAATAATAAAGTTTCGATTATGATTTGAAGAATAAATATTTTTAAATATATGTATAATAGTTATAAATATATCAATCGATATATTATATCGATAAGCGATTAAATTGGATTTAATTATATAATATTTTCCTTAGGCTTAGAAAGGTTTTAGGGCCATCATGGTGGGTGAAATTTGGGCAACGACATTTATATAGGGCGGCTCAGATAGGGGTTGGAAATGCTTGATTTTGGATGGCTCAGATTGAGGGAGAAATTGCATGAGATGAGATTCACTATTTTCTCCCTTCTATCTAGTATTAAGCATTCCTAACCTTAATTGCAAATGAATTTTTGTTGCCACTTCTTCCATCCTTTACTAGCCGAAATTATACCATAGCATCTCTATTACTCAAATCAAGTCAGATTTGATCGCTATTTGATAAATGATGGTCAACGGTTCAAGGACTAGCAGTTTGCTACATCAGAAAAGGTTTCAAAGAGGAGATTTCATCTTTTCAAGGTGTACTTCAAGGCTTTGGTACATAGATATGATTTTTATCAAATTATAGTTTATAATTTTTAGATAATACTTTATTGTATGTAAGTATTATTGTTATATTGTTTGTTAGATGACGTTCTGATATGTAACCATGTTGTCACAAATAAGTTTAGTTATCTGCATGTATATACTTATGTTAAAAAAAAGTTAATTTTTTTGTACACATCAATCAGTATAGCCACATAATATATATTATAAGTAATTTTTACTAAATTATATACATACATACATACATATATATATGTTATTTAAGTACATACATATGGTTTATCTTTAATTACATCATTATACTATAGTTGAAATTGATCAAAGTTTTATAACAACAGTAATTTTCGACAGCAAGGAAATAATTCTATTAATTTTTTATCATCATTTAATATTTTTAAATAAATATACTACATAAGTAAATCATACAAACTCGAATATATGATTTGAAAAATTATTTTTATATTTTATAAAATTATTTTAACATCGGATAAGTTTTCGGTGAGAACATTAAAATTAAAAACATTTTCTGTTATTTTAAAAATTATTATTTAATTCGGCTAAAATCTAATAAGTTATTTAGATAAATTCAAATAAAAAAAATATAAATTTTTTCGAACTTCAAAATATCAATTATGATTTACTTGAAATTTAAAATTTGAAAAAAAAGTTTAGAAAATAATGTGTATTAACATATTATATAATTTCGAATGTATATTTAATTTAAAATATATTTTAAATTAATAAAAAAATAATAAATTTTTTCCTATGTTACACATATTATCTTGAATTTTATAGATAGTTTCTAATAATTTTATTGATTAATATATGTATATGTTTATATATTACAAAAATATATTTATGCATATACATATGTATGATAAAATAAAATAAAATAAAATTTTATTATTATATTATATCAGTATATACATTTTTCATGATTTAAAAATTTTCATTTATTTTAATATTTAAATAACTTATTTATAATAAATAGATATATTATATTAATATGCATATATATATTAACATTTTATTTATAGGATTTATATATACATATACATACATACATATATACATATTTAAATATATTATACATTTACATAAATTATTTTAATAAAATTAACATGCATATACATAAGTGATAGTTTATATACATGAATTTTTTTTGATAATATATAATTACATATCAAATGAGCTAACGTGTACGTTTCAATGTAAATCCCAACATCTATACACGAGCATGTATACCTTGCACGGGTTGACATGTTACACATGTACACACATACATATGTATGTATGATAAACGTGTGTGTGTGTGTATATATATATATATATTAAATATATATTAAATAAAACTATATAATTTAGAAATTTAAATAAAATAAGTGATTTTATCCAAATAATATTTAGAAATATTCTAAATGAATCAGACTTCATAGGTCCAATACAGATCTAGTAAGGGATTTTCTTTTAAATTCACCCATAACTTCCATTGTGGGCTGGCCCAGTACCAATAGTTCAGCTTCAAATCAATTATCTACGTCCACTTTAATTTTATTTTAGAAGATTTTGCATAAGTTCAATCAGATTACAATGCTTCAGATCTAGAAAATTATGTAAACTTGATTTCAACATCACTTCGTGGATAAAATGAGTTACATGAGAGAAAAAGATCCTTCTTTCAATTCTTTGGAATGGGTTTTCATAGGCAAATTCACCCGTTAAAGTTGCTAGCTCATGGAAGATCAGGTAAGCTGTTAGATCCACACTTTCAGGCGCGAAGAACAAGTAAAACTCGTAACTCGTATAATGTCGGTACAGATATAATTATGTCGGCCGCGACATGATCATGTCATTGCCGACATGATTATTGAACTTGTATCTTCAAGTTTTCTTATATTTTTCTTCAAATTTCCAAGCTTAATTATAAAAATTGCTCCTATAAATCATGCATGTACTAATATAATTTGTCCCATGTGAATCTTGTCTTCTTATGCCTAATACACTACATCTTTACTTGCTTGTCAGAGGTGGACCCACATCAAAAATTAAATCGATACTAATACAGTTGATCATGCTGGTACTGACATGATTTGACATATCCAAATTATCATTAAACTTCTTGTACTTCTTTATTTCATCATTTATATCATCTCTTGAATTTCTTGATCCATTCCTGCATCATCTTGAAGTCCCGATTCATCAAGAAGTCGCTTAATTCAAATTCTAGATAAAACTTGCCCCCAAAGCATGCTTTCATTTAAACAAAGCATGCTATGGATCGAGACAGGCAATTAGATGCTACTTGAAAAAGAGTCATCAATCGATTAGCTATCATCTTGAAGTATCACGTTTATTCCAAAAGCGTCCATTCATCACTTCAAATAGTCGCTGAATCATCTATTTTCTACAATAAGGTTGGAGACTTCGATTCTCTGAAAGCTACATGTTATCTCAATAGGTAGACTTCCTTTTCTTCTCTTTTCTCTGTTTTAAGCAGAGGGAGAAAAACAAGTTGGTGATGGTACGATTATCTTTTTAAGTATAAAAAAATATATCTAGGGATTTTTCACATTCACTTCACTTTCCAGCATAACCATTCCTTGTTAATTGTGAATTAAAACCTTCAGTCACCACCAGACTTTGACACTGATGCTTCTCCTACAACTCCGCTATTGAGCCAATCATTGACCTTCACATTGGTTGCCATGTAGGCTACCATGAATCAAGTCGACATCGATCTTTTCTAGTTGAATCCATTAGATCCCCCTCCAATTCAGGGTAGGTTTTAGCGTCATTCTTGAAGTTGTCGCCGTTGTTCATACATCATTGTTGTAACAACCTTATTAATATCTAACTAATAATTATTAATAAATATCAATCATGAATTTAAAGATTTAACTGAGAAGTAAAATTTAATTGGAACAATTTGTTTGAATTTATTAATTTTAAAAAAGGAAAATTTATTCAAAATTTAGATATTATTATGATATCAATAAAAGTTGAATTCTAAAATATGAAATATTGTATTCTTTGGCAATTTAAATAAATAAATTTTAATTCTTGCTTAAAATTTGAATTGGCTTAGTCCTTAGGCGAAGTGAAATAAAGGAATGATTATTAATTTTTTGGGAGAGTTTAAATAGAATAGAAAATTTCTAATTTTGTTAAACAAATTGATTTTCAAATTTATGAAATAAATTAAATAATGAAGATGTGATTTTTATTTAAATTTGTCTAGAATTTTAAAAGCTTTTCAAAAATATTAATTAGGCCAAAAGGAAATAATTTAATTTAATCTTTAGTAAATTAGGCCTTAACCTTTTCTCAAACCCAATAGCCTAAAAAGGAAGCAGTACATTACCTAAGTAATATATTTTCCTTCGCGTAATCCTAAATCCAACTTCAAAATATCATTTTACATCGTTCTTTCTTAGAAGCCTAAGCAAAAAAGATAAAGGGGAAGATCAAATTCAACCCTTGTTTTATATATAGAAATTCAAAGAAAATATTGCAAATTATAAGGAGATAAGGTGTAGAATCCTCATCCTCCATTTTGTATTCTTATTTGATCAATTTAATTTTTTGAGTAGTATTTAAATTTATGAATTTTGATCTAAAAAAGGCTGTTTAGAGTTTTTAGATAATCAAAGAAGAGGTTTTGAAGTAGGAGTAGAAGAAGATTAGTAGGTTGTTTCAGCTTAATCTATTCAGTAGGTGAGATAATAACCTCACACACTTATATCTATAATCTCTAATATCTCTAAAATTATTTTTTATTTAGAATAATGGCTGAATGAATGAATTGCTTAGTTAACAATGAATTGGTATAATCTTAATTTAGAAAATGGACACTGTTGATTCCTGTTTGAGCAAAAACACACACTGTATGCACACAGATGGATATTAGTTGTATTTGAATGGTTGGCCAGGCCTAAAATAGTATCTATTACATGTTGTAAATCGCCAAAATCGACGAAAGTCGATCATCTGGGTAGAATCGACAATGAGTTGGGCAAACAATTGCCCTGGAATTGCATCGATCGGTCGACCGATCAATCCCCATCGATCGACTAGTGAAACTAAAAAAACTAGGCATTTAGCCCAGTTTCTAACGTTGTTTTTTTTTTTGCTTTGCTATGGAAATCTTTAAACTCAATGTTGATTATATCATCTTTCGCTTATGAGTGGCATTTGATATATAAAACTTGTGATTTCTTTTGATATCTATTTTAAAGAAAATATCTATTTCGTTTACAAAAAGCTTTACCTTAAGATTTATTTTATTTTGGTTTTTTTTCCTTTCATAGCGCCTCTTCCTTGTCCTATCCCTCCTTTCCCGTTACCTGACACAAGTACCAATCCTTCCTCATCCTCTCCTCCATCAGTCACAACCATCCCTTTGTTCATATCGTCCTCTCTAGCAACACTCTCTGCCATCCCTCCTCTACCTGACCCGCCGCCTATTCCCACTGCTGTCCCACCCTCACTCCTCGGCCCCCGTCCATTTCCACGTTCATCTTTTCTTCCTCCTCCTCCTTCTCAGCCTCTTTGGAATTCTTTATTTAAAGCCAAACTGCACAATGCTGGTCGCTTCGAACCTGTCTCTTTCCCTTTAGTTTATGATGATGGTGCTCTTGTTCCTCCTATTGAAGTCATTAATGCCGGAAATGCTGTTTGGGGTCATTGTCTTATTGGATTCTTTCTCGACAACCCACTCCCGTACATGGTCATTTTGCGCCACCTTAAGCGAGTTTGGTGATTTAAAGGTTCGATTGAAGTCAAGTTAGATGGTTGCTTGTTCCTCTTTAATCTGTCTTCTGATGAAGATAGAAGGAAGATAATCCAGTCTGACCCAATTGTGATGAGGAACAAGTTGTTCATTATTAAGGAATGGGATCCAACAATTGGAAATAGTGTTAGCACCATCAAGTTTGTTCCTGTTTGGTTGAAGCTTTCTAACATTCCCCTGTACTGCTGGTCACATATAGGAATAAATTGGTTAGCTTCTCGACTGGGTAAATTCCTTTGTATGGATGATAATACAGAAAAGTTGGAAAGGATTGGCTTTACTAAATGCTTGGTTGAAGTTGCTGCGTGCTTTGAGTTGCCTGATTCGTTCATGGTTAAACTGCTGGATGGCTCTGAGCAGCTGGTCAGAGTTGAATATTTGTGGAAGCCGCTCATTTGTGGTGAATGAAAAGGTTTTGGGCATCGGTCTTCTTGTTGCCATGTGCTGAAGAGCACTAATGGCTGTTCTGACGTGGACATTCCTGCTGCTAACGGTGAAATGAACTTTTCACAAGAGGGTAAAAAGAAAATAATTCCAATGGTAATGGTGATCTCAGAAATGTTGGTACAAAAGGAGGGTGGAAGAAAGTTCCAGTAAGGAAAGTCAAAGATCACAAGTATAAGAAAATGAATAGCAACACTGTAACAAAACAATCTGATAATGAAATAGAACATTTCAAAGTTAAGTCTTTGGAAATGCTTCTGATCCCTAAAGCAATTTTTGAAGGAAGGACAGTTGTGCATGTTCCTGTGCATATCAATACTGATGATGGGTTAAATGCTGTAGGAGGTAAACCCGAAGTGCACATGCAAGAAGAACCTCCTTTTCTCGAAGTAAACATGTAAGAAGTTGAATTGTTTCCCGAAGCAGAGTTGAATGCTAACCCATTTTCTGTTCTTATGCAAGATACATCTGAGCTTACTAATAATGCTCTAATCACAAACACTATTATGGATGATGAGGTTTGTTTTTTAGCAGCCAAGAAGCATGTTCATGCTGCTGCTTCTATCACAGTACTAACTATTTCATTGCAATTAGTGGAATCACTGACTACTTTTGTAACAGCATTGGATATTCAGAAAACAAGGTTTGTCCACTGTTGCAAAAAATTCAAGCACAACTTCCTCTGGCCAATCAAATCCAAGAACTATCAATTCCCATGCAAAGGTGGTATCTACCAATCTGGATTCATCAACACTTGAACAAGCTTTCATAAATCAAATTGAGAACTTCATTTTTGATTTATTCAAACCATCACCTCTTTCTAATATTCCCTCTACCTCCTCTCCTCAGACTAATCCTCCCATACATATTCCCTCTCCTTATACATTTCATGGTTATATTCCTGGGTGGGTCTCTCCACCTACTCATATGAATAAGCAAAGTCCCAGTTTAACGAGGTCTTCCTCATTAGCAGCTAAACTTAAGACTGTAAGAACTGACCCTCCTACAACTAGGAGTAAGGCAAGTGTGCAACATCTTTCGACATAGTTTTTAATGAATAATATTGCATCATGGAATACCAGAGGAGCAAATAATCCAATAAAACTTGATCAAGTCTCTAATCAATGTCCACAAAATTAAGATTTTCGCAATCCTTGAAACCAAATTATCTCTTCCTTTGTCTCTAAAAGCAGCTAACTATATCAACCCTACTTGGCATGTCCATCATAATCTAGATAATGCTGCATACGGAAGGATCCTTACTGTCCATGATCCCCACTTCTATACTCTCACCCCCATTCTATCTACTTCCCAGCTTATCCACTTTCAAGTCTTATTCCTTCCTCTCAAAATTTCTTTCTACTTGACTTTTGTATATGCTCATAATGCTAAAACCTCTAGGCAATCACTTCTAAATCTTCTGCCATCATTAAGGCAGAACTCTCATCCTTGGCTTGTCCTAGGTGATTTCAACTGTTGTTACAACCTACATGATAAAGTTGGTGGGTAACCATTAATGCCAAGGGATATTTCCCCGCTAAATAACTCCATTCCAAACTTGGACCTTATTCCCATTTTTCAAACTGGTGTGCCTTTCTCATGGAACAACAGAAGTCAGTCTGGTCATCGAACTTATACCAACATTGATTTGTCTTTTTGTAATGATACAGCCTTATCCATGTGGCCAGCCATCGCAGCTCATCTGCCTCATCCTATCTTATATGACCACTCTTCGATAATCCTCTCTCCGTCCCTAATGCCATGCAGAGGAAAAAAGGCTTTTAAATTCTTCAATGCGTGGGTCAAAGACACCAAATACTTATCAATTATAAATACAGCTTGGTCTAACTCTTATCATGGCAATCCTATGTTTATCTTGTGTAGGAAATTGAAGGCAACTAAGAATGCATTACGTCATTAGGCATCCCACAAATTTGGAAATGGCTCCCTTGCATCCATCTCTCTTAAGGAATTGCTTAAGAAGGCTCAAACTATCCTTGACAGGGATCTAACCAATCCTATCCTTGCCTAGAATGAGTCCAACCTCTTTCATCAGCTTAATGAAGCCTTAAAAGCTGAAGCCAGCATGATGAAGCAAAAGGTGCAAAAAAAAGTGGGTTGGAGACGGAGATAGAAATACAGCATTCTTCCATGCTTCTATAAAGAACAAACAATCTAGAGACCACATCCATTCTCTGTGGGATGATGAGGGAATACATCTTACATCTGATGAAGAGATTGATCAACATTTGGTTCAACATTACTCCAAGCTGTTAGGTAACTATGATAATTTTGTTCCCAATCTCGATATTCTTAACAACCTTCCACTTCCCATGATAAGCCCAACTATGAATAATATGCTTGTGACTGTGGTTACTGACCAGGAAATAAAAGAATATCTTTTTGCTATGAATGCCACATCGTGTGGTGGGTTTGATGGATTTAATGTTGTCTTCTTCAAAGCTAGTTGGGATATTATAAGTGCTGACTTTATAGCTGAAATTCATAATTTTGTTAATAACTTTAAACTGCTTGGTGAGATTAATGCTACCAATCTTGTCCTAATTCCAAAAGTCAGGCCCATTGCAAATGCTACCTCGTTTCGACCAATATCATGTTGTAATGTAGTTTATAAATGCATATCCAAGATTTTAGCCACTAGGCTTGTTTCAGTGCTCCCAGCTATTATCTCGCACAATCAGTCTGCCTTTCTTCCTAAAAGGAACATACTTGACAACATTATGATGGCCTATGAACTAATTAATGGTTATGGTAGAAGCCAGACCTCACCAAGAACCACGCTTAAGCTTGACATTTCTAGAGCTTATGATTATCTGCAATGGTCCTCTATTGTTCGAGTTATGTCTCTAATGGGATTTCCTAAAGTCTTTGTTGCGTGGCTTTATGTCTGTATATCAAAACCTTCCTTCTCATTTTGCTACAATGGGAAAACGTCAGGATATTTCAAAGGGAAGCAAGGTGTATGCCAAGGGGATCCGATCTCCTCATACATTTTTATAATTGTTATGGAAGCACTGAACCGTATGCTAGCAATGAAAATTGAAGACAAGACTATCTCTTACCATCCAAAGTGTAATCATCTTCAAATCTCCTCCCTACTTTTTGCGGATGACATTGTGATATTTACTAAGCCTAATGAACATTCCATAGCTGGCATCTTTCAGTATCTTCAATCCTTTTATCTTGCTACCGGGCTTAAGATCAATCATTCTAAATCCCAAATTCTTATCTCTGGCATTAACATGAATGAAAAAGCTAGGCTCATGACACAATCTGGTCTTCAGCCTATGGAAAATATGATGACATATCTAGGCCTTCCCCTTTGTACTTCTAGAGTAACCAACGCTGATTGCATTTCTCTTTACAATAAAATCACTTCCAAGCTTAACTCATGGACTACCAGGTTGCTATCTATGGCTGGTAGATTAGTGCTTGTCAAGTCTGTTTATTTTTCAATGACTGTGTATTGGGCAAGAACTTTCATTCTGCCCACCCAATTGCTCTCTATGATTAGAGCTGCCATGTTAAGATTCCTTTGGACTGGATCAATTCATAATAGGAAGTTTATACCTCTGTCTTATAGTAGTTTAGAAAAGCCTCTTAGTAATGGTGGCCTTGGTATCATCAATATCTCCATATGGAATATAGCTGCGGTCAGTTCCCATATGGATGCTTTGTTGAATAAGAAGAAAAGTCTTTGGGTGCAATGGGTATGGAACTATCGTATTAAGAATGGGGACTTCTGGTATATGAAGGTATCTCAATCAACGAGTTGGATATGGCGAAAAAATTTGAGCATCAGAAGAAATTTTCTTCCTTATGCCAAGTACACTATTTCCCCTGGTTGCTCTGTTAAATTTTGGAAGAATCCTTGGATGCATGATGGCTTGTTGTTAGAAACTAGACTAAATGTTCAAGAACAATTGCAATCACTTATAGGAAATAATGCTCATGCTGTTGGATACATTGTTAATGGGAAGTTGTGCACGCCTTCAACCAGTAATCAGGTTCTCAGTGCGTTATGGTGGAGTTTGCATGAGCATGTGGTCCCTATCAATCATGAATCAACTTTATTATGGAGGGGAATACCACATAGCATTGGTTGGGTTTATGATCTTCTCCTTTAAACTGAAGCTTTACTTATCTCCCATTAGGCTAAGGTGTGTTGGACTACTTTTTCTATGGCTAATGACAATTTGATGTTTTGACGTATCATAAACAAAGCTGTTCAATCAAGAGATAAACTTCGTCTGCTGGTATGGTTATTGACCAACTATGCCTCTTCTGTAATTCATTTCCTGAATCTGTTGATCACCTCTATTTTGAGTGTGGCTACTTATCCAATATGACAAGCACTCTGTTTAACAAAATTGGTATTGCGAGATATGATGGCAATTCTACGACTAAATGGAATGAACTGAAGATAGCAGCGACGAATAGGCATGGCAATAGGGATATTATATTCTTTGTTCTTAAAATCTACATCAAAACTGTTTGGATTGAAAGAAATTCTCGGTGCTTTAAACTTGTAGCTGCTGCTGCTCCTCATCTCTAGGACACAATAATGTCAAAAATTGAAACTGGGATTAGATTCTCATGCCATGGTTTCTCACCACACAGTCGTGGTTTCTGGAAATGACATGCCATTGCTTCTGGATTATCTTGGGTTATGATTCTGCATGTACATTTTTTTGTGCATGTTGTTGTTTCATGTCTCGCTTGTTTGTTGCTGCATTGGTAGCTTATGATCTCTTCTATTTGGTTCACTTAGGTTATTTTATCTTGCTTGTTATTTACCATCTTGCCGTTTATTTTGTGATAAAAGCTTGTTTTTGTCACGATTTTCTTTTTTCATTTTTCAATAAACACTGGTAGGGGCCCAGTCAACCCCGCTTGCCTTTCAAAAAAAAAGTTTTACTTTAAAAGAATTGACAAATAAGGTTTTAATGTTAACAATATTTTATGTAAAGTGAATAAATATATCTATATTGATTTTAAAATAAAGTAGGTTATTATTTGTGAAAAACATTGTTTGATTCCTAAATTTAGTAAAAAAATTCTATTTTTAAAACATTTTTTTAACTCTTTTCTTTTAAAGTACAAGTGAATAAGCTTGATTTTATTTCTATTATATTTCATATTTTTCTATGAAACAATTTTTTTATTAAACGATCGAGTTATCGGATTGGTATGGAATATTTCGTATAATTCTTTCGCTTATCATTAAAATTTGATAAATAGAGTTTGAGTGGAATTTTCCAACATTTAATAAATACTAGAATTTCACTATTTGGTATGGAACAGTGGTTAAATTTTAGTAGTCACTATAGCAAAATTAGCTTACACTTTAGAGTTGTATTATCTTAGGGTGTTCGGATCTCAAGCCAAAAGATCCTCAAGAGAAAATGATTCGTTTTTCGTCGACTGAGAGTCGATCCCATCCTTAGATTTGGGTAGGCAAACCTATTTTGTTAGAGTTAGGTTTGTTATGGTGTAACACGGCTGCCCTTTCATTTCTTAGACATGTGTTTACATGCATGATTAGTCTATAGACTGAATAATTAATACCAATCAGTTTATTCATGGTATACGGCTGAACGATGTTTATCTCTTTCATTGGGTAAATTTGCATAGGAAAAATTAAGAACGTAACTGCCTTTTTCTTTGGGCAGGTGCTTCTAATTTGCAGTCCCTTTCAGTAGGCTTTCTTTCTATGTAGTTGGTCTCTTTCGCCAGATTGCGCGTCGCTGTATTAAATTGATAGTTTACTATCATTATTATTTTATTAGTGATGATTGTTTCCTTAGAGATTTTGGGATGGATATTTAGTATCTTTTGGCTTTGGAGAATTTTGAATGTTGTCACCATATTTTTTTGTGTTAGTCCATTTAAGACTTGACATGAATTTATGAAATGGTGATTTTGACTGATATGTCTTATTATTATGATTTTTGTCTTGGACATATTTTAGTTATGGCTTATTTTATTTTTAGGTCATATATTTTGGATATAAGTATCTTACCTTTTTATTAGATATAGTTTGACCCGTTTATTTTTAAAATAATCAAATCAGGCCGAGACTCTACATCTACAAGGACTCGCTGACTTTTGGATTTTGGGCTAGCACTCAAGTAAACTATTTTGATCTTTTAAGTTTGCTTCATGATTGTATATATAGATACTTGAGTCGAAATCTTATGTATATTATTTAGTAGTTATTCTGTACCTAATACGATATCATATACGTCATGTAGATGTTTATGTGGGTTTAGTATTGATATTTTATAGACCTTATTTTGTTATGTATATGATGTATATTATTACGCTATGATCTATGGCTTTGATTCTGATTTATTTATATTATACATTGTTCTGAATAATTTAAATCTATGTGTCTATTACTTTGTATTGATACTATACATGTCAAAAAAATTTAGTTTAGATCCTTAGAAATGTTATAATGACTTATCAGTTTGTTAGTCCAAAGATGTATTCATATTAGGTCTCCCTTAATCAGCCGTATCATCTACTTATTAGACGACATTACTTGTAACATTCTTTAATGATATGGGTATAGCGGTGGGGTTATTACAACTTGGTATTAAAGAGAGGTTTAAAACATTATAGAATATAAATTACACAGAGTTGAGATTGAACCTAGATGACCTAGAGTCTTGTCCCTTTAGTATGTGATAGTTAGTAATTTAATTAACTACTAAGGATAGGAAAATAAAATGATTATTAAGATAATCATTGGGTCATATTTTAAAACAAAAATTCTTTAAGAATAAATGTATTATAGGAATAAATCTCTAATCTAGAAACTAAATGCATAGTGTTTAGTCATGGCTGGAGGTAGGTCTTCTAGAGCTACTATAGGATCGACTAGTAGTCCTGAAACTTGTTTCGACTCCTGAACAGATTGTTGAGATGGTCCAAACTGCTCGGACTCAGGCGCTTAATGCCTATCCAGTTCATTTCAATTTTTCTTATCTCTGTAATGATTTCGGACGGTAGGGGGTAAACCATTTAAGGGGGTCGATTCTTTTGGAGAAATTCAGGCATGACTGAAGACGAGTGAGCACATTTTTACTCGCATCGATTTTGCAGATGCTTAGAGAGTTGGAGTTGTACCAGTAAGTTGCCGGGGAGGGCCTTAGATTGGTATGATCTATTAAAATCAAATGTTGCCGAGGAATAGCTTACATGGGCTCTGTTCAGATAGCGATTTGAATTGAAGTTTCTTCCAGAGTTGAGCGAGAGGCCTTGGCTAGGAGATTCATCGATCTTAGGCAAGATAGATGTCAGTCACGAAGTACGTAGCAATGTTTGAGGCGTTGTCCAAGTATGGATAAGATTTTATCAATACTCTGAGAAAGAAGAATCAGAAGTTTACATATGAAACTGAGTGAGCCATTGAGGAAGGCTCTGTTGCTTCAGTTAGATGTATCCTTCGAGTCTTTAGTTGATTCAACACTTCGCTTTGAGGAGGCAGAAAAGGATAGTGATGGAAGTAAAATGCTCGGACTTAATCAAGTTCTTCTCATAAAAGAAAGTTGCCTTGTAATAAGAGCAAGAAGGGGTTTTAAGGCAAGAAGAAAGGTATTGGTAGTGTTTCTGGTTCTTGGTTTCCTCTAGATGCATGTTATAACCGTGGAGAGTAGGATCATTTGGTTAAAGATTGCACTAGACCTTGCCAGACACCTCCTGCACCTCTACACCTTCTGGTATAGTCTGTCTTTATTGTAAGAAGTCAGGGCACACTATTTCATCCTATCTAATATTACAATAGAAGGGAAAAGGTCAGATGAATGCAGTTAGTTCAGAAAATGGCATCACTCAGTAGCAAAAGCAACGAGATATATCTCCTTCTATTTTAGATGGCATGATTTTATATAGAGGTTTTCAAATACAGGTTTTCTTCAATACGTGTGCCTCATGTTCATTTGTATCGAAAGATTTCGTAGATATTACTTCATTGAATTTTTTTTGCCTTGTCACTTTTCTGAGGATTGTAAATCATATTGGGGGATCTACAATTCTCAATTTGCTTTGTTAGCACATGGGAATTTTCTTAAATGGTGCATCTTTCTTTACTGATCTTCACGTTATTCAATTTTTGGGCTTTGGTATGATATTAGGTATGGATTGGTTATCTTTATATGAGGCTCGTGTTTTATGTCCAGAGAGAACCATGCTTTTTTGACATCCTCGGTCTGGAGAATGAATCACTGTAGATCCTGACGAAGCAATTCAGAATCCATCTATTTCTTTTAGGGGTGGGCGCGGTCGATTAACCGCACAAATCGGTTAATTTTTGCGGTTAACCTAAAATAATATGCGGTTCGGTTAACCAATATTCGGTTAATCGATGTTGGTAGTATCGACCGAACCGCAAAATTTAAACCGCGGTTAACCGGTCACATAGAACGGTTAACCGACTATTATTCGCGGTTAAATGGTTAATCGATTAATCGGTAAAGTTAGAACGGTTAACCGATTGATTGTTTGCAATTTTGAAATGTTTGCATAGCTCAGCCATCATACATTATTATGTATAATCACTTAGCTTGGCAATCATACAGTATTATGACATACACTTAGCTCGGCAATAAATAATGATCTAGAAAATTTACAATATTATGTATAATCAATTCCCAAACTTGAACGTTATAATATACATTATACATTATAATCAAGACCCGCCATCAGCCATCATACACTTAGCTCAGCATACAAATACAAATACAAATTAAGACTCCTCAGCATACAAATACAAATACAAATACAAGATCAGCCATCGGCCATCAAGACTCCTCAGTTCATTACAAATTAAGACTCCTCAGCATACAAATACAAATACAAATAATGCAACAATGCTGCATGCAGCTAAAATTTAATAAATCATCATACACTTAAACCTCAGTTCATCACAAGAACTTTCTTCTCCATCCTCGTATTCTTTGATATTTTCTGAAAATTAAATAATAAGAACTTATCAGTTTGTAGATAACACTGAAGAGTATGAACAAATTAATAAGCGATACATTTATCAGTCTTTATTAATACAAGTAAACTTCCAGATGCAGTTTTGGGGCACTGTTTGTCTTTGATGACACAGTTATTTTTATACTAAGCAGGTGATCAGGTTTACTTCTAAAATTCATATGCATCTAACAGATGCATATGCATCAAACATTTTATCCATATGCATATGCATCAGGTTTGATCAGGTGATCAGGTTTGATCACCTGCATATGAATCAAACCTGATCAAACAGATGTTAGTCACTGTTTGATGCATATGCAGGTTGATGCATATGCATATACAATACATCTTATTATACAATACTTATATATGTTGTATGCAGGATGATGCATATGCATATCCAGAAACCTACTTATCTCCGAGAAAATGTATAAAAATGATAAGAAAATTAAACAATCTAATAGGCATATGCAGGTTTTCAATACAATTCAGCGTTTAAGAACTTTCAAGCACCAACTCAAACTAGAAGTAGAAGATGCATGCAATTGAAGTACATTATATTATAAGATAATTTAAGTAAACTAAGTAACTTCCAATACTGCTAATATTTGACTAGTGTTTAATAATACTGCTAATATTCCAATACTGCTAATGTTCCAAAAATGATCTGGGAATTATTATTGTGTACCAACTGAGCTTCACTTAATTACACTACATACATTTACACTGAGACTGAAATAAGGAAAACTGCATATATTTGACTAGTGTTTAAGGAAAACATGAATGTGAGTTTATTGACTGTTAGAAACAAAAGGTGTATGTGACATCAAACAACAACGATTACTAACCAATAATCAAAATAATTTCTGAAATCATATCTATATTACAGTAGCCAAGCATGTAAAAAGAATACCTAAATTAACTTCATGCAGGACTCCCTTCAATAGTCTAGTGTTACAAATAATTTAGATCGATTCTATTTGGTTCAGATCCAATAAAACACTATTTCCACTTCAGGCTGATTCAGTGGTCTAAAGAAGCAACCAAATCACGAATGGAAGTGTAAATATATGTAAAAGAAGCAACCAAATCACGATTGGAAGTGGAACGATGCAAAATAAAAATCGAACTCACATTTTTTCTCTTTCTGCTAGTATTAACCATTGCTATCGCTGAAATGGGCGATCTACGGATCTACTATCTGGTGAGCAAAGTTTCGTGAGTGAATTGTTTGAATTTGGGGCGAATCGACGGGATCGTTGTGAGTGAATAAAATTGGATACGGAGTAGTGAGTCGTGAGTCTCGTGACTACTGAATAAAATAGCGGGAGAGGAAACTAGGGTTACGCAGTCGCACGAAAGCAATGGGCCGGGTAGCAATTGTTGGGTAAGCTCGATAATTTAAAATATATATTCGATTAACGGTTAACCGATAAATAACCGCGGTTAACCTTTAACCGAACCGATTTTGGTCGGTTAACATCGGTCGGTTAACCTAAAGTTCAGTTAACCAATTTTTTCGGTTAAAGCGGTTCGATTAAGATCGGTTCGATCGGTTAAGTCGGTTCGGTCAGTTAAATTCCCACCCCTAGTTTCTTTGTATGCTTTAGAATCTTTGATTGACGAGATCTCTCGAATTCCACTTGTTTTCGCTTTTCCTAATATCTTTGAGCCTATCTCAGGATTGCTACCAAAAAGGGTTATCGAGTTTAGGATCGATCTTGTTCCTAGAGCTCGACCTTTTAGTCATGCTCCTACTAGATTGTCAGCTTAGGAACAAAGAGTCGATCAAAGAGTTGAGAGAACTAGAGTCCAAGAAATTAATTCAGTCTAGCAGTTCTCCATGGGGTACCGCCATAGTATTTGTAAAGAAGAGGGATGGTACTCTTCAGCTTTGTATAGATTATCAAAAAATTGAACGAGCTTACTATTAAATATCGTTATCCCTTGTCCATGATCGACGATATGTTCGATAAGTTATGCGGTGCTAGGGTCTTTTCTCAGCTTGACCTAGCTACCAGTTTCCATCAACTCAGGATAGCAAAGGATAGAATTTCTCTTACAACTTTCCAAACTAGATATGGGTATTACAAATGGCTAATGATGCCTTTCGTGTTGATGAATGCACTTGCGTATTTCATTGACCTAATGAATCGAGTCTTTCAAGAGTATCTCGATAGGTTTGTGCTAGTATTTACTGATGATATTTTAGTATATTCCAAATTTGAGGAGGAGCATGTTAAATACATCAGAATTCTTTAGAGACATTGCAAAAGAATGAGTTGAAGGCAAAATTCTCGAAATTTCATTTTTGGCAGTAGCTAGTGAAGCTTTTAGGGCACATAGTTACTAGTGAAGGTATCTCAATCGATCCCTCTAAGAGTAAAGCACTCCAGGACTAGAAGAGAACGAAAAGCATTACTGAGATAGGAAGTTTTCTCGTATTGGTGATTACTACGATCGATTTATTATAGATTTTTTGAAAGTGGTTCTTCATCTCACTACCTTGACTAGGAAGAACATGAAATACCAGTGGATAGATAAGTATGGATTAGCTTTTCAGAAGCTGAAGGATCTTCTCACTCACGCACCTATCCTTATACTAGCCGATGAGAATCAGGATTTGGTAGTTTATACTGAAGCTTGTGGATTGGGAGTGGGAGTAGTTCTTATGCTGAGAGATAGAATGGTTGCCTATGCTTCTAGACAGCTTAGACTGAGTGAAATTCGGTATGCTACTTACAATTTGGGGCTGGTAGATATGCACTTAAGATCCGATGTTAATACCTTCCGGGAGAGAAATTCATTTTATATACATATCAAAGGTCATTAAAATATTTGTTTCCTCAGAAGGATCTAAATATGAGACAGTAGAGGTGGCTGTAGTTTTTAGCTACATATGATGTGGAGATTCAGTATACTCTCGAGAAGGGGAATCGGGTAACGGATGCTCTTAACTGCAAGCATCTAACAGCTATTTCTATGATGATGGTAGAGAAGAAGGATCTAGAGAGTTTATCTGTTTGTGATATCTGAGATAGAGGTCAAAATTTGAGATCAGATTTGGTACTCACTAGTTTAGAAGCGCGTCCATCTATATTAGACCACATAGCAGATGTTCAGAAGCAAGATTCTTCTCTAACTGATATTTTCCAAAATGTGTTATAGTGGCACTCAGGAAGTGATTGAGTATGCAGTTGATAGTAAATGATGTACTCGAAGGTGTGGTAGATTAGTTATGATGGATTCTGATACATTTCGAAAGGATATCATGGATAACAAGCATCGACCTAAATATACCATCCACCCAGGAAGCATCAAGATGTATGCTGATATGAAAGGGCTGGATTTCGGGGAAGGGATGAAGTGTGATGTGGGAAATTTTTTGAAGCATTGCATGACATGTCAGCTTTTTAAAGTTGAACATCAAAGGCCTAGTAGACTTCTACAGCATTTTGAGGTTCCATTATGAAAGTGGGATTAGGTAAAAGTGAACTTGGAATTTAATTGAGTCCATATTTTTCCAATATAAATTGATCTAGTAATGATCTAGTAAATTTCAATTGCTAGTATCCATGGATTTTATGGATGGATTACCTCGTTTGAGGAGTAGGCATGATAGTCTATGTGTTATTGTTGATAGGTTACTAAACCGACCCATTTCATTCTGGTAAAGTCAACTAGAACGACTTCTTATCTAGCGAAGCTGCATATTAAGGAAGTGGTCGGGCTACATGACATTCCCAATGTCATTGTGAGTGACCAGGATCCGTTATTAACTAGCAGATTATTTTAGGAGTTTTCAGGCTGCATTGGGTACAAAGTTGAATCTTATTACTGCTTACCATCCTCAAACAAATGGTCAGGAGGAGCGAGTTAATAAAGCTGTTGAGGGTTTGCTCCGTGTTTGCATACTGGATTTTGAAGGTAGTTGGTTTGATCATATTTATTTAGTAAAGTTTGCCTACAACAATAACTTTCAGTCTAGTATTAGTATGTCTCATTTTGAGGCATTATATAGAATGTCGGGTCATTCTCCATCTTGTTGGTTAAAGGCAGAAGATAGATACGTACTTGGGCCAATTCTATTAGGGAAGCTTCAGAGAAGATAGAATTTATCACACAAAGGATAATGAAGCCCAAAGCAAGTAGAAGTCCTATGTTAAAAAGAGGGGAAAATACTTGGAATTTTCTATGGAAGATCCTGTTTTTGTACGAGTATCTCCATTGAAGGGAGTGACGTGATTCATTAGTTCAGGGAAGCTAGCTCCATAACTCATTGGATCATATCATATTACTGAGCACATTGGTTCTATGGCATATCGTGTTATTCTACCTGATCATTTATCCAGAATACACGATGGGTTCTATGTATCCCAACTCCGCAAATGTCTTAGAGATCCCGAGTCAGCTTTAGAACCTTGGCAAATAGAGAAACTCGATATTTCACTTGACCAGACTTATGCTCAAATACTAGTATGGATAGTTGTAACAGAGGTTAGATGGCTTAGAAACAAGGAAGTTCCAACGGTAAAGGTGCAGTGGTCTAAGAATCCCATGGATTGTACTTGGAAGACTCACGAGTGTATGCAGCGGATCCATCTAAAATTGTTTTCAGAGGCAAGAGTCTGGTAAATTATTTTTTGTATTTAATAATTGGTTAAATTTTTAATTAGATTTTTTATTACTATTATGGCTCGGTAGTGATTACTTCTAAATAGCAATTGCGAGAACGCAATTTTCTTAAGAAGGAAGTCTATAACAACCTTGTTAATAATTATCTATTTAAAAATTGATTAATAAATTTTAATTGTTAATTTAAAGATTTAATTGAGAAGTAAAATTTAAACAAGAATAATTAATTTGAATTATTTTAATTTTAAAAAAGGAATATTTATTCAAAATTTAGATATTATTATGATATCAATAAAAGTCAAATCCAAAAATATGAAATAAAGTATTCTTCGAAAATTTGAGTAAACTAAATTTAAATTTGCTAAATTTTAGGCAAAGTGAAATAAAGAAATGATGTTTATTTTTAGGAAGAGTTTACATAATATAGAATTTTTTATATTTTCTAAAAAATTAACTTTTAAATTTGTGAAATAAATTAATGAATGAAGATGTGATTTTTATTCAAATTTATTTACCTTAAAAATTCACTTAGGAATAAAGGTATAAAAGAAGGCTCATAAAAAGTGCTGGGCTCCACAAGAGTTGAAGGCATGGGTTTCGCCAAAGTTCAAAAACAGTGTTTCGAAGGTATTAAGATGGTTGTCGAAGGAGTTAGGATGGAGTCACAAGTGCCGGCTGCTCTTACGAATGTCAAGCAAAACAGGAGGTTTCGAAAGGGTAGAAAAGAAAGCAAAGTTATTCCGCCTCATCTAGGCCTTTTGACGCATTCGAATACACATATATTAGAAAGGCTAGTATGTGTTCGAAACACCTTTCAAAGGTGTTGGACAACAGACTCATACACAAGAACCTATTCCTTCAAGATAGTGGGTTTTACTATTGTCAAACTACTGTCTGAAGACATATTTCCAGTGCGTGCCTTTCGAAAGCCAGAACAAGCCTTTCGGAGTAGTTGGAACCTTTTAAAAGCATAATGGAGACTCCACAAGAAAGCTAAGTGACCTTCCATCCTTTCGAAACTACGCGAAAGCTCACCTCTTCTCTTGCTTGCAATAACAAAGCAACACAAAGTGGAGAGCACATCTACAACCTTCGATGAAGTCGAAAGCAGTCAAGTAAAAAGAAAAGTAAACGGGCCGCTCAAACTTTAACAACAGTGAAAGGTTTTTGGGGCAATCTTTTTGACCTGGTCGAAAGTTTTGATATGAAAGGATGATGGTGTAAGAATAAATAAGGAAGGTTAAAAGAAAAGTCTTTCGACCGCATCAAAAGGATGCACGTAGAAGGTTGAAGGAAGGCCTTTCGACCTAGTTGAATGGATGGATGTGGAAGGTGGCCGACTTGCACCTATAAATATGACCCTAGGGATTCGAGTTAGGGGACTAAATTTGGGAATTTTGAATTATCATTCTCTCATTTCATAGAAAATTCAACTTTTGTAAACCTAAATCAATTTGGTAAAAAAAATCTTTTACTTGTAACTCAATTTGGGTTAATGCAAAAGGAGGAAATGCATGATTTCAATATAGATTTTGAATATGAGAAAGATCATTCCCGCCATTAGCTTGACTAATGACCAATTGCACATGATGTTTACTTATTTTCTTAACTCCTATTTGACTTATGCGATACAATGGGATAAACTTAGGCAATGTGTATTTTGAATCATATATCATCATATTTTATGAAACAAATGTTAAACTAAGATAATGATAATGTTTTGATGTTAATAAGTTCACGAAACTTATATTGTCCAAGATTTTATCCCATTGCATATTGAATATATGACTTGCATATTGTACATCAAATCCACTTTGAAAGAGTAAACACCCTTTCGACCTGATTGAAAGGGATGCCTCAAAAGGGACTTGATGCATGAATACTAAGTAATGTAGCTGGTTGGATATCTTCGAAAGGAGTACTTATGTTACAAAACATATAACCCTTTCGAAGGAGTCTTTTTAATACAGTCGAAAGGGATAAATGACCAATGTCTTTCTTCCCACTTAAAAGGAGATGCAAACGACCCTTTCGACTCACTCGAAAGGGATCAATAAGGAGATGTTCTCTCCTTAAATTTAATTTCAAAGGGTTGATTGGGTTTTTAACTACATTTAACATTTTCATAAAGTCACCCTCCGAATAAAACCATCCTAATCAACTCATTCGGAAGGGGTTTTGAAGAGATTGGTCACGTTTAACAACATTTCTTGTTAACAACTTATCTTTAAGATGTTGACAAGTTTTCTTGTTAACAATTTTGGCGCTGGAAGAAGGGCTCGAAACAATTTTGGCGCTGGAAGAAGGGCTCGAACCTTTGACCATGTGGTTACCTTATAGAATAATTATGGATTGTTTAACTTGGTATATGAAAACGAAATCTAAAAGGCTATGTCAAATGGACGAAGATGCCATATACACCACAACTTTAGAAGAAAACATAACACCAACTTTCAACCTGGAGGGAGTTGTGCAAGGGCAACCATCAACCCCAGCTCAACAAGACAACAATGCAATAAAAATAAAGCATTTGGAGCAACAACTGCTAGAATGCAAGAGCTTCTAAAAGCAGCACTATCTCAAGAGTCTTCCAAAACTGCAAAACCAACAACTGTAGATGAGGTTGCCTCCCCAAGATGAAATATAAAAGCTTATACTAATAAGGGCAAGAGCAAAATAGATCTGACATCATCAAAGAAAAAGGAGCGTCATCCGATTAAAGTTGATCATCAAGGAAGAATACTAGATAAATCTCTTGAGCAACCTGGAAGCTTGACCTTAAAAGAATACAGCCCGAACCAAAAAACCTATCACAACACCAAAGCTTATTTGAAAAATGTAGCACAAAAAGTAGTCAAAGTTATGTTGAATGCAAAAGGGAAGAGAACACTGGCTGAACGAGTAACTCCGTTCACAGATGAGATTATGTCAGCAGTTATCCCATCTTGTTTCAAGATCCTAGCCATGAAATATCATGGTACCACTGATCCTGATAATCACTTGATGGCATTTGATAGCCAAATGGATTTTTATAATGCATCTGTGACAGTTCACTATAGATTATTCCGGGTAACACTTCAAGGAGCAGCTGCAAAGTGACACCGTCAATGTCACGAGAAGACTATCTATTCATGGAAACAATTTTCTCAGGAATTCTCTGCCAAATTCTATATATGCAAGTATCCGACCATTGATTACACTATTCTAGCAAACATTAAGCAGAGACAGGGGAGTCACCTGTTGATTACCTTAGGAGATTCAATACATAAGCATTAAAAGCTAAAGATATGAATGACAGGGATAAGCTTATAGCAGTGCATTCTGGGCTGATAGATAATACATCATTTTGGAAGGAACTCTTCGTGCATGGATGTAAGGATTTGCAGCACTTCCATTTCCAAGCCGATAAATTCATTCGAATGAATGAATTATATTACGCTAAAAAGAAAGCTAATCCTGTGAAGGAAGGTTGAAGATTTGGTTCGGATTGGGAACACGAAAGAACAAGGTGGGAGGAGCCCGATACTAATTTGATTGCTTTAAACAAGCAATTGTCTTATATATGCAACAATCAAGGAGAAGGTGTTGGTTGAAGGTTAACTTCCTGACTTCATTTAAGGATAAAAATTATCCTAAACAGAGAAAAGGTGATGACTATTGCACTTTTCATAAAGCAAATGGTCATAAAACTGATGAATGTTGGGTGTTGGTTGGAATCATTCAGAAACTAATCCGTGAAGGGCATTTGAAGGAATTTACGCAAGACAAGCAAAGGCACCACGGACTGGTGATGGTCTATAAAAATTTCCTAGCAACACCGTCAATGTTGTAGAAGAAGAAGATCCGTTAAGCTTGAGTCTCCACTGAATAGGATTGATGTAATCAGTGGGGGCCATACCCAGCAGGGACTAGCAAGGGGACCAGAAACAGATACATTAAAGAAGCTAGAGTGGTAGTGTTCTTCACTCAAGAATAACCCCGGCTTAGAAGTCCACAGCTCAATGTACCATTGCCAAATCTTATTGCTACCCACCTAGAGCTAAAGAAAGGGATCCATTACCCTCATAACGACCCCTTCATGATCACGGCTCAAATTGGACTGTCTATAGTGTCCAAGATTCTTGTAGACACTGGTAGTGCAGTCAATGTTATTTTCAAACATGCCTTTGATCAAGTGGGCATCCCAGATTACAAGCTAGAACCCAGCCTTGAACCTATCTTTGGGCTCAACAATAAGGATAGGACAAGTGAAGTTGCTAGTTCAGATGGGAGTACCGCCACGCTACTGGACTTTTGAAATTCTCTTCATAATCATCAACTAACCATCATATTTCAATGCTTTCTTTGGCCGACCCGCACTCGATGAGGTGGACGCTTCTGTTTCACCAAAATATCTAATAGTAAAATTCAAAACCAAGAGGGGTTGGGGCACTGTCCATGGAGAACCATTCAGCTCCCACGAGATGTACTTTCCAACGCTTGATCAATATAAGAGGGAGTATTCTACTTACTTTGATTCTTCTACTGTTTTTCAGCCTCTGGATGATGAATTTTTACTTCCAACATTCGAAGCAAAAGTAAGATCTAATCAAACTAATAAACATATGTTTGAAAGGTACATTTCCACTGAAAGCAAGAGAAAGAAGACCGATGCTGACTCCATAGAAGAAGGAGAAATCATCATAGAATTTGATTGTCGTGGGGAAGTAGAAAGGATGTATCTATAGAAGACCTTGGGAGACATGTATAGACCCAAATGATTCAACCAAAATAGTCAAAGTGGGAAAGGGGTAGTAAATTAGCTTGGAGAAAGACTTGATTCAGTTTCTTAAATCCAATAGAGACGTGTTTGCATTGTCTCATTCAAATATGGTTAGGGTTGATCCATCGGTTATGTGCCACGCACTAAACATTAATCCTGAAATGAACCCCATTAGACAGAAGAAGAGATAGCTGGATAAAGTGCGGTCCAACACCCTAAAAGAGGAAATTAAAGGCTCGTCGAAAATGGATTCATTCAGGAAGTCTTCTACCCAAAGTGGCTAGCGAACCCAGTATTGGTAAAGAAATCGAATGGCAAGTGGAGGACTTGCGTCGATTATACTCTCTTGAACAAAGCCCGTCCAAAAGATTATTACCCGTTACTTCGGATAGATCAATTGGTTGATGCAACTAGTGGACATAGATTGTTATCCCTCATGGATGATTATTCGAGATATAATCAGATACCCATGTTTAAACCAGATGAAGAACATACAAGTTTCATTACTGATTGGGGTATTTTTTGTTACAAAGCAACGTCTTTTAGGTTAAAGAATGCAAGAGCTACCTATCAAAGATTAGTCAACAGAATGTTCAAAGAACATATCGGTCGAAACATGAAAGTTTATGTTGACTATATGCTAGTAAAATCTTACAAAGCTAAGAGTTACCTTGAAGACCTAAAAGAGCTGTTTGATGTATTACGGAAATACCAAATGAAACCGAATCCTCAAAAATGCTCTTTTGGGGTTCATTATGGAAGTTTCTAGGCTATATTATGAGAGCTAAAGGAACTAAGGCCAGTCCAGACCAGATTCAAGCTATCAAGGATATGGTTGAGCCCAAAACTAGCAAAGATGTAATGAGTTTAAATAGTAGGGTAGCCACCCTGAGCAGGTTCATCACCAAAGCATCTGATAAGTGCATTCCCTTTTTCAATATGATCAAGAAGAAGAAAAACTTTGAATATGGAGAGGACTGTAAGAAAGCCTTTCAAGAGTTGAAAGATCATTTGATAAGGCGACCAATACTATCCGGCCTAAAGAACGGGGAAGTCTTATACTAATACATGGTAGTTTCGGAACATGCGGTTGGTTCAGTTTTGATCAGAGGAGAAAATGGGACTCATTTCCTATTTATTATGCGAGCAAGCGGTTAAAAGATGTGGAGGTTCGATATTCGCTAATAGAAAAATTAGCTTACTGCTTGATACTTACAGCATAAAAACTTAGAGCATACTTTCAAGCGCATCCAATCTGAGGGTTGACCAACTTTCCACTTAAAAAAGTCTTCAGCAAGCCTGAAACTTCGAGTAGGCTAGTAAAGTGGGGAATTGAGCTTAGCCAGTATTACATCGAGTTTCAACCAAGGGCAGCTATCAAAGGGCAAGCATTAGCAAACTTTATTAATGAGTGTACAAACTTCATTAAAGAACAATCAGGGAAAGAAAAGGATCAAAAACCCATATGGTAGTTATTTGTAGATGACACATCAAATGAGCAAGGAGCAGGAGTAGGATATGTCATAATAACACCAAACGGGCATTGCCTACACTATGCAATGAAGTTAGGGTTCCCGCAACAAATAATGTAGCCGAATATGAATCAATGGTGCAGGATTGACTCTATCCTTAGAGCTCAAAATCCCACGAATTCAAGTGTTTAGTGATTCTCAACTAATGGTAAACCTGATAAAGGAAGTATATCAGACTAAGGATTCAAAACTATCTTTATACGTAAAGAAAGTATTGAAAATTCTCGCCTTATTTGAAGATTTTTCTATACATCAATTTCCAAGGGAGAAAACTCTCAGGTAGATTCGTTAGCAAAGTTGGCTAGTTCAAGAGGAGCCCTGGAAACTGGAATCGTGCTAGTATGGTACCAAGAAAATCCAAATATTGAAGAGGGAACACCCGAACAAGGGATGGAATTATTAGTCCTAACTAGATCCTAAGCTATGGCACTGGAGAGAGAATAAAGGGAAATTAATGAAGAAATCCCAAATGAGAGGATTAATAATCCAAGGACAAATGTCTAATATAGTGACACTTGAATGTCGCTTATTGTTGAATACCTTTCCAAAGGGATATTGCCATCTCACAAAGTGAAAGCTAGAAGAATCAGGCGACAGGCTCCGACTTTCACAATGATGGATGGAGTTCTTTACAAGAAAGGATATGTCTTACCTTACTTAAGACGTGTGAGTCAAGAAGATGGATGAAATTGTTGGTGGAAGCACATGAAGGATTTTGCGGAGACCACTCCAATGGGGCAAAGTTGGCAAAGAAAATAATAAGACATGGTTTTTATTGACCTCGAATGGTAAGCCAAGCTAATGAATATGTAAAGAGATGTGAAAGATGCCATAAATACTCAAAGAGCCCTTGATTGCCACCAAGTCAATTAACTCTCATTTCAAGCTCATGGCCCTTCGATATATGGGGAATAGACTTAATCAGGATATTGCCAATTTCTAAAGGAGGACCAAGATATGTTGTAGTCGCCATAGACTACTTTACTAAGTAGGTAGAAGCAGAACCACTCCCCAAAATCACTTCTGGGAAAGTGCTTATATTTTTCGTTAAAAACATTATTACTAGATTTAGGATCCCTTATAAGATTATATCTGACAACGGAACACAATTTGAAAGTGAAGAGTTTTCTCAGTTTTGCCATAAGAATGAGATTATTAAAAAAAATTCTTCCATGGCACATCCAAAGGCTAATGGAGCCATTGAAGCCGTAAATAAGACTATTAAGACTATCTTGAAAAAGCGATTGAATAAATCCAAAGGGAGTTGGGTAGTAAAATTGCCATTTTTACTCTAGGCCTATCAAACATCCACTCAAAGTTCAACGAAACATACCCCTTATTCTCTAACATATGAGTGTGAAATGATGTTGCCAATTGAAATTGAGATACCCTCACATCGAAGAATTGCATATGCATTTGATCCAAACTAGGAATTGAAAAACAATCGTTAGATTTAATACATGAATTAAGATATGAAGTAGCTATCCAAACTGTAGAATATCGGAGAAGAATCTAAAAATACTACAACTCAAAAGTGAAGACAAGATCGTTTCAAGAGGGAGACTTAGTACTCCAAAGGGTGTGGAAAACACAAGAAATCCTGCGGAAGGATCGATGGGACCAAATTGGGAAGGTCCCCTAATTATATGCAAACTAATGCCCCTTGGAGCTTACAGGTTATGTCGACCAGACGGCAATATGGTTCCTAGAACGTGGAATGCGAAACAATTGTGACCATATTTTCTTATAATGAATGAATAAAGCACCCCTTCCTTAAAGAAAAGTCTACATGGTTGAGAGTAGAATTCTCCGTACACTTGGACATTACCTTAAACAGTCAAAGCCTTTTTCCATGCTGAGTTGGCTAGGTCAAAGCGCCTTCTGGAGGAAGGTTAGAGTAAGCTTTTACCTACCCCATGCCATGGCCATGTTAAAGCATTGACAAGCCCTTAGCCGCGCCACGCTATGGCCAGGTCAAGGTACCTCTAAGAGGGAGGATGAAGTAAGTCATTGTCCCGCCACACTATGGCCTGGCCAAGGCACTAAACAAGCCATTGATCACCCCCACGCTATAGCTAGGTCAAGGCACCTCCTGATGGGAGGACAGAGTTAGCCCTTTGGTCCCACCACGCTATGGTCTGGTCAAGGCACCGAACAAGCCTTCAGTCCCGCCTATAAAGCCTGGCTGGAGCGCCTTCTGGAGGGAGGCTCGGTAAGTCCTTTGGGTCCTGCTTGCGGATAAACTAACCAAGTGTACTAGAAAACAACAAAGTAAGATATCCGAGCCCGAGAAGCAACATATCAAACAATGGACTAAGATGTCCGAGCCTGATAAGTAGCATATCAAACAATGGACTAAGACATCTGAGCCCAAGACGTAGCATGTAAAACAACGACAACATACAAGGTCAAAAGGGTGGCACATGCCAAAGGAATAAAAACCCAAAGAGCGGTGCATAATCTTTGGTTTTCATTATACCTGAATCTGGGTTTCGAGCTATTCCTATTAATTTGTGGACTTCACTCATTAATGCTCGAATCTGGCCACTAGACTTTTAATATAGAAGCTATTACTATAGATTTATGGTTATCGTCTACTAAAACTTGAATTTGGGTCCCCCTTCTCTTATTATTGACTTCTGAACTTCACTTATTAATATCTAAATCTAGGTTTCAGATCTTTGGACTTCCTAATACCTAAATTTGGGTTTCAGGTCTTTTACCATCAATTTTTGGATTTCACTTGTTAATGCCCGAATCTGGATTCCAGGGCAGTTGGTATTGAGATCTCAATAGACTTCTAGCCTTCAATTAAAACTTTGAACTTGTCTTATTAATACCCGAATCAGGATCACTACTTTACTACTGCTAACTTTCGAACAACATTTATCAACATCTAAATCTTAGTCCCTGGATCATTATTATTTCCAATAGGGGTTTCTAAATACCTATTACTTATCCTAAAATAAGGATTCATGGTTCTCAATGACTTACTCCTTGATGATAGCTTATGGCCTTTATTACCAAACATTTGTTGTCACCAGCGGAAAACTCCTGGATTTCAATTATTATATGCCTGGTTTTCTATTAATATAACGAGAGTTCAATTTATGAACTTCTTTTATAACTACAAAAGTTGGATGGAGGGACTTCTATTATTGCCAAAAAGGAATTTTTAGTTCCCAATCATTTACAACTGCAGATTTCTTATCACTTATTAACTCCAAATGATGGTCAACTAATTTTTATTATTGCCGGATTTAGAGTTCAGGAGCTCTACTATACTATCATTTTGAAATCATCGAGCATATTTTTATACAAGTATTGATTTAACAATAGAGAATGTTATTTACTTTGAACTTTGTAAGGAAAATGAGGTTATTAAGAATGGAATAGTTGTTAAATTTTTGTCCTAAATAACAAAAGCTTCTTTCATACAGGGGGGATGTTTACAATAAAAATTCACTTAAGAATAAAGGTATAAAAGAAGGCTCATAAAAAGTGATAGGCTCCACAAGAGTTGAAGACATAGGTTTCACTATAGTTCAAAAGAAGCATTTTGAAGGTATTAAGATGGCTTTCGAAGGAGTTAGGATGGAGTCGCAAGTGCTAGATGCCCTTACAAATGTCAAGCAAAACATGAGCTTTCAAAAGGGTAGAAAAAGAAAGCAAAGTTACTTTTCCGCCTCATATAGGTCTTTCGACATAGTCGAATCCACATACATGAGAAAGGCTAGTATGGTTTCGAAATGCCTTTCAAAGGTGATGGACAGCAGAATCATACAAAAGAAACAATTCCTTCAAGATAATAGGTTCCGCTATTGTCAAACTACTATTTGAAGACATATTTCCATTGTACGCCTTTTGAAAGCAAGAACAAGACTTTTGGAACAGTTGGAATCTTTTGAAAGCATAATGGAAACTCCACAAGAAAGCCAAGTGACTTTCATCCTTTTGAAACTATGTGGAAGCTCATCTCTTCTCTTACTTGCAACAGCAAAGCAACATAAAGCGGAGAGCGCATCAACTCCCTTTCGATGAAGTCGTAAGCAGTCATGTTGAAAGGTCTGATATGAAAGGATGAAGGCGGAAGAATGAAGGAGGATAAAAGAAAAGCCTTTCGACAGCATCAAAAGGATGTGCGCAGAATGTTGAAGGTAGGCCTTTCGACCCCGTCGAAAGGATGGAGGTGGAAGGTGGTCGATCTACATCTATAAATATGACCCTAGGGGTCCAAGTTAGGGGACCGAATTTAGGAATTATGAATTCTCTTTTTCTCATTTCATAGCAAATTCAACTTTTGTAACCCTAAATCAATTTGAGGAAATAATCTTTTACTTGTAACTCAATTTGGATAAATACAAAAGAGGAAGTGCATGGATTCAATATAGATTTTGAATATGGGAAAGGTCATTCCGGCCATTAGCTTCACTAATTACCAATTGCACATGATGCTTACATATTTTCTAAACTCATGTTTGACTTATGCAATACAATGGGATAAACTTAGACAATGTGTATTTGAATCATATATCATCATGTTTCATGAAATCAAATGTTAAACTAAGATGAAGATAATATTTCGATGTTAATGTTCACGTAAATTATATTATCCAAGATGTTATCCCATTGCATATTAAATATACGACTTGTATATTGTATATCTAGTCCACTTTGAATGAGTAAACACCCTTTCGACCTGATCGAAAGGGACATTTCGAAGGGGACTTGATGCATGAATACTAAGTAATGCTAGCTGGTTGGATTTGTTGGAATTAAGTACTTATATTACAAAACATATAACCCTTTCGAAGGAGTCCTTTTCCAAATAGCATAAACAATATTTTCGAAAGTGAATGTTCCTTTCGACACAATCGAAAGGGATAAATGATCGATATCTTTCTTCCCACTTAAAAGGAGATGCAAATGACCCTTTCGACTCACTTGAAAGGGATTAATAAGGATATGTTATCTCCCTAACCTTCATTTCAAAAGGTTTATTGGGCTTTTTAACTACATTTAACATTTTCATAAGGTCACCCCCCCGAATGCAAATTGTCCTAATCAACTCATTCGAAAGGAGTTTCGAAGAGATTGGTCACCTCTAGCAACATTTCTTGTTAACAACTTATCTTTGAGATATTGACAAGTATTTTTGTTAAAAAAATTGGTTTAGAATTTTAAAATATTTTCAGAAGTATTAATTAGGCTAAAGGGAAATAATTCAATTTAATCTTTAGTGAATTGGGTCGTAAACTTTTCCCAAGCCCAATAGCCTAAAATGAAAGCAGTGCATTACCTAAGTAATTTCTTTTCCTTAGCCTAATCCTAAATCCAACTTCTGAATATTATTTAACATGTTCTTTCTTAAGAGACTAAGCAAAAAGAGAAAGGGGAAGATCAAATTTGGCCCTAATTTTATTCATAGAAATTCAAAAAAAATTGCAAATCATAAGGAGATAAGGTATAGAATCCTCGTCCTCTATTTTATATTCTTATAGAATCAATTTAAGGTTCTGAGTAGTATATAAATTTCTAATTTTCTAATTTGAAAAAGGGCAATTTGGAGTTTTGGATAATTGAAGAAGAGGTTTTCAAGTATGAGTAGAGGAAGATCAGTAGGTTGTTTTTGCTTAATCAATTCAGCCTTCTCCTTCATTTTTTGTCTAAGGTGGGATAATAATCTCACACACCTAATATCTATAATCTCTAATATATCTAAAATGATCTGTTGTTTAGATTAATGGCTGAATGAATGAATTTCTTAGTTAATAATGAATCAATATAATCTTAATTTTAGAAAATGGATACTATTGATTGCCTTTTAAGCAAAAACATACATTATATGCACATAGATGGATATTAGTTGTATTTGAATGGTTAGCCAGGCCTGATATAGTTTATATTACATTCTGAAATTCGCTAGAATCGACAAAAGTCGATCATCTAAGCAGAACTAATGGTCGCCTAGGTAAAACAATTGCCCAGTAATTCAGTCGACTAGTCAATCACCACCGGTGAAACTAAATTTTTTTGGCAATTAGCGCAGTTTGTAATGTTGTTTGTTTTTTTAATTTTATTTGCTTTTCCTTTGGGAATCTTTGAGCTTATAGTTGATTATATTATCTTATGATTATGAGCAGCAATTGATAGTTAAAACTTGTAATTTCTTTTGGTATCTATTTTTAAGGAAAATATATTTAATTTATGTATAAAAAGTTTTATCTTAAAAGAATTGACAAATAAGGTTTTAAAGTTGATAATATATTGTGAAAAGTCAATAAATATATCTATACGGATTTTAAAATAAAATAAGTTATTATTTATGAAAAACATTTGTTTGATTCCTAATTTTAGTAAAGAAATTCTATTTTTAAAATAATTCTTTTTAATTCTTTTGTTTTAAATTACAAGTAAATAAGCTTGATTTTATTTATTTTGGATTTCATTCTTTTCTATGAAACAAAGAATTTTAATAAACAATTAAATTGTAGGATTGGTATGGGACAATTCATACAATTCTTTCGCTTATCATTATAATTTGTTAATTAGAGTTTGAGTGGAATTTACTAGCTTTTAGTAAATACTAGAATTTCTCTATTTGGTATAGGATGGTAGATAAGTTTTAGTGGTTACTATAGCTAAAGTGATTTACAGTTTAGAGCTGTATTACCTTAGGTTGTTCGGACTTCAAGCCACAAGATCCCCGAGAGAAAATGACTCATTTTTTATCAACTTAAGAATCTGTACCATTCTTAGATTTGGGTAAGCGGATATATTTTGTTGGAGTTAGATTTGTTATGGTATAACTAGGCCGCCCTTTTGTTTCTTGGATGGGTGTTTACATGCATGATTAGTCTATAGACCGGATGACTAGTACCCATCAGTTTATTTTTTGGTATAAAGAAAGATGATGTTCACCTCTTTCAGTGGGTAAATTTTTATAGGACAAATTATGAACACAACTGCCTTTTCTTTGGGCAGGTGTTCCTAATTTGTAGTCTCTTTTGCTTGGGTTCTTTCTTTCGGCATACTTACCTTTATTATTTTATTAGTGATGATTGTTTCTTCTAAGATATTGGGATGGATATTTCGTATCTTTTGGCTCTAGAGAATTTTAAATTGTTATCATCATATTTTTGATGATAGTCCATTTGAGACTTGATTTGGATCTATAAAATGGTAATTTTAACCGATATGTCTTATTATTATGATTTTTGTCTCGGACGTATTTTTATTATGGATCATTTTATTATTAAGTCATATATTTAGGATATCGGTATCTTACCTTTTCATTAGATATAATCTGACCTGTTTATTTTTAAAATCTTCGGGTTAGGCCGAGACTCTACAGGTATAGGACTCACTGACTTTTGCATTTTAGGCTAGCACTGAAGTAGACTATTTTGACCTTTTGATTTTACTTCTTGAGCTTACTTCATGATTGTATATATAGATACTTGAGTCGACCTGTTACGTATATTATGTAGTAGTTATCATGTACTTGATACGGTATCATGTATGTGATATACATGTTTATATGGATCTAGTACTGATGTTTTGTAGACTATCATTTTATTATGTATATGATGTATATTATTCCATTATGATCCTTAGCTTTGATTCTCATTTATTTATATTATATTAGAATAAATTAAACCTATATGTCTATTACTTTATGTGAATACTGTACATTTCAAAACATTCAGTTCAGATCCTCGGAAAGGTAAGAAAGATGTGTCAATGTTAGTCCAAAGATATAGTCACATTAGGTTGCCCTTAATTAGCTGTATTCTCCATGTGATTAGACGACGTTACTTGCAATGTTCTTTAATGTTACAGCCATCGTCATTGCTATCGACACCAAGGCATGGTCGGCGATCCATATTTGTTCCGGAACATGTGCCTCCCCCTTCTCATTATTGTCAGCTTGAATTGATGAACTTAAGGTTTTCTTTATATTCGAAGTTGGCTCTAAGTTTCTTTGGGGTTTTCCCTAAGTTTTCCCTCTCTCGTAATCACTTGAAGTCCACTTTGGATTTTAAGACCTTTGGATCGAGTCTTTTCAAAGTCACTTGGAATTCTTGAGACATAAAGACCCTTGTCATTTTTGACAAGTTTCTTACATTTTGAAAGGGATATTCGGTGCTTATCGAACTTCTATTGAATATAGATTGGCAACTCGGTATCGATGAGATGGTTTCAAGAGATGGTCACAACAAGTGCACTTTGGTGTTTCATATAATCTATAACGACCTGTATTTTACATATCGAAGGATCGTAAATATTTTTAATTTATTTGTATAAGGTTGTATGATTCTATAACCTTGGGATATGAAATTAAGGGACATTTTACATACCTATTAAAAAATTTCGAATATCTATGTGACCATTTTGACCTCGGAAATCTTATTTGGGCTATAATTTTTGATAGGGTGGAATTAGGGTCTCAAACCTGTCCCTTTTCTTAAGGATGATGGTTTCTCATTTCGTAAGGTGTTCATATTAGAAAAACAGACTTATGGTTAGAAAGTTATGCATGTTTAAAGTTTTTTTAGCTACTGGCTGAAGAATCAAGTTAAAACTTTTCCCTCTCATTCTAAATCAAGTCTATACCTTAATTAGTCCTAAATCCATCTTAATTTCATCCAAACTCACTGAAATTGATCTCTAAATCAAACTAGATTATGGATTAGGAATTTAATCACCCACTAGAAGCTAGAGATCATTTGTTGCTTGATCTGAAGTACATTCCATTGCTGTCCGGATTAGATAACATTCATATTGGTTGAATTTAATAATCGATGAGTGGTTTATGCGTTCTTAGTATAGTATGCATGTTTATATGGTAGAATCATAGGATTTAACATGTTTTAAATCGATTTTTGGCTACAAAACCTTTTCTAACTTTAATTACATGTTAAACTAAGTATGAAGTCTAGATTAATTAGAAATCACTCTTGCTTATGCTCATATATTCACACTATATGTAGATCTATGTTAGAAATGGACTTGTTTGTCTTATTTTGATGGCCTACGTGTTTGATTGGATGATATTACCTATTATTCAATGTTGGATGATGTGATTTGATGCTGCTTGTTAGTGTTGTGATTGCATAGAAAGTTAGGTTGGAGAATTGAGCAAATTGAAGGCAAAGTTGGCTAGAATTGGTTGAAACTTGGAAGAGAGGCTCTGGAATATTGGAAGAGCTCGTGGTTCAAGGCATAAGTTCCAATTCACTAACTTAAAAAGTTGGTAGTGAGTTGAGAGTTCTACACCGAAATCTGTAGTTTGGTCCATGGTGATGGTGATTTTGTGTAGAATAAGGATGTTGCTAGTAGAGGTCGCCTGAAGTGATAGATAGGCGATTAGCTTAGTGCGGAGGCTATAACGACTTATTTCTAGGATATGAAGTAGGGTGCTTTGAAGGGTGAACTTTTTCTATGACGAATTTGAATTTTTTTGAGAAGTCGGGGTCAAATCATCTGGGCATGGATTGGCTAAGTATAAAGCTTGATGCAGACATAAGATGTCGATACTGACTTCTATTGTTAGGTCCAATTGGGATGAAACTTCTAAGAGGTGCAGTAATGGTCATATAGATCGTGCTGGAGGTGTTGCCTCATTTGTATTAGGTTGGATAACGATATAACAACATCATAAAAATCTACGATCTTTGGATGTTGGCTCATGTTGGAAGTAGGTTTCAAAGATGGTGGCTCGCAAAGGGGGAGTCGTAGGATCGAGGAACGTAGAAGGGTTCCTTATGAATAATGGAAACGGGATTGAGCAAGAAAGGCTTGATATCTAAATAGAGAAAAGAAGGGTTTGGGTGTATGTGCTAAGGAATCATTGATGGTTGGATTGTTTTCAATTGTACTCGAAGCAGTGTTATTGTAAGTAGGGACGCTTATGGGTCAATAAAGGGACCTCTATACCCTGGATTTGTAGCTTTGGGTCTAGGTCCAACTCTGGGCTACGAGACATGTATCTAGCTTTGGGCTGCGAGATACAAAAATACAACAGAGAATTGGGATTTCCATTAGTCCTTGGTAGAAAGGAGGCCATATGAGCTATTATATATTCAGAGCACATGAAGTGATAGTTAGGATTGTTTGATAGACTACGGATGCGATGGTTGTTTTGGTTACTCTTTTTAGTAGGCTATCACTCATATGTTCCATAGGAAGTAAGTATTGGAGAAAGGAATACCAGGAAGACTGGTATCCTTTATCTGGTTTATGGTATATCTTCATGATATTGTAGAGTAGCATATTATAGTGGTGTATGCTAACTCTTCGGTTATAGGGACAGGTCAGATATGGTTTGTGTACTCTTGTTTCTTACCGTATTTACCTATTTAGTATTCTGAGATTCATTTACTTCTCACACCATACCATTGTTTGTCCCAAGGTTTTATGCTTTGCCTCTTATTATCATGGGTACTAAAAAATGAGTAGACTAGATAACAAGTCATGGTGACACGGTAGCGGTTTGGAGGATGAGCTAGATGGAGCTATCTCGTATTATTTACATGAGTAAATATGCATGGCCAGGTTAACCTGCATTTAATTACAATGAGCAATCATTTATATTTGTACCTATGGAAGTAGATTTGGTAGTACTATTACAAGCATAAACTAAACCTAAAGCATTGCCAAAGAAGACCGACACAGCTGAAGAACATTCATGGAACCCAAATATATAAAAAAGTGATTTTGTAGCTACAATAAAGTTTAATAATAGTATCATGTGGAGTGCATGGTTCTTCATTACCAAGTATATATTAATATATCGCTTAGAGGATTTGATGAATTTACCGGTCTATAAAATGTTACATTTGATTTTGAAAAGGAGAACGTTTATTTGACAACAGATCGAAACATTTGATGATGATACATGTATTACATGCTGAAGCTTTTATAATGTACAAATAATATGTATATGGGCCGAATTGATCCCAACATTCCAAAAGACCACTTGTAATCTTTGAACCTACTTTGCTTATGTTGTTGTTCCATATTTATCTCTATTTCTAACTTTGCTACTCACATACACATTCAACATAGCCTTATACATTCACCCCCTAGCCACCACAACAAACACTTACACAAATAAACATTCACCTAGTTCAGCACCTCCAGCATTCTCACATATATAAACATACATGCATGCATATTAAACTCACACAAACATATGGACACATACTCACACATACTCACAAACACTCTGCTGCCATGTAAATCGACAACCATGCACATAGACACGGCACATATTTACACGCCTTAACCTACAAAAGCAGTCATCTCACATATGGTTGTTAGTGGCCTAAGCGATGGAGTTGTCCTGTGATGAAACAGAACTTGGTAGGTGTTGCATAAGAAGCCAAAGAAGCAAAGAGCATTTTGGGTAGTTCAGAAAGACACCGTTGAATCATATTCAATGAAAACTCTTTATTAATAATAAAGATATATATGGAGTCTACACTTATTTCGCTAAGCAATGCTGTGCAGCCCGTGACAGTGCTTTGTATTACTTTTTATTGAGATGGTTTAATTAAGTTCGTTTCAATTATATAAACTCTACTATTGATGTATAACTCTATGGATATTATACTCTGATGATGATGGTCTGTTCATATTGTTATTACTGTCTCTTATGTTATATCTATGATATTATATTTTATCCATGCATTGTGAGATACAACAAGTTATATTGGTTTCTTTCAACTTTGATGATCATTTTATATCAGTCAGGCATGGACAATGCACTATTTATATTCTGATAGTGTCGGATACAGGACGGTCGTCACATTTGGTATTAGAGCTTTGGTTACACGATTAATTAGAGTTGATAAAATGATCCAGTAGAGATAGGGAAGGTGTTATTGCCTTAGATTGGATTGAGAGAGAGAGAGAGAGAGTATGTATGTGTGTGTAAGAGAGTGCGTACTTGTTATAAGTTTTGTTTTAAGAACGATATAGTAAGCTATTACATAGTATAAGTCACATGCATATGAGCACTATAAATATATTATTCTTTTTGAGAGACTGATTATTCTTATTACAGATAAAAATGAGCCGGCATACAAGGAATGCTATGAGGAATTTTGCTTCAAGAGTAACGGAAGGAGCGGGATCAGGAGTTGCTATGCTTGATGTTCAAGCCATGTTCAATATTATGATGGTTAATATGATGAGAAATGCTCCTGGAGTGGTGATAGGTGGAGGTTCCCAGTGCAATCGCCTAGGGCTGATTGCACCAAGCTGAGCAAAAATAACTCTACCTATGGAGGAAAGTCGTTCCATGGGATGGAGTCAGCCATAGAAGTGCAAGATTGGTTGGATATCTGTAAGCGCATCTATAGTGATGTGGAGATGGAAGATGCTGTGAAAAGAAAGTTGGCTTCGAGACAGCTTCAAGGCCGAGCCATGAATTGCTGGAGTGCTATTACTATTGCTATTCCAGAGGATCGGTTCAGCTGGGATCGGTTCAAGACTAGGTTCAAGGAGATCCTGGTTGCTCAAAAGTCAGTTATACTCATAAAATTTGCCAATCTTAAGCAGGGAGAGATGACGATTTCTGAATATGTGGCAGAATTTGATGTTTTATCTAAGTATATGATGTCATTCATTGACACTCCATTGAGAAAGAATGAGAAGTTCATCATTGGTTTTGATGACAACTTAGGGAAAAAGCTAGTGAACCATATAGATGGTCCATTTGAGAAGCTTGTAGAGAAGGTGCTTCGGCATGAAAGCTTGTACACTAAGGCTAAGACTGCTATTGTTGTTTCTGCTGAGAAAGAAGAGCTAAATCCATAGTAAGGCGGTGAAGGAAAGAAGAAGTGGAATGGAAAGAGAAAGCAACCCTAAGGTAAGGGTGGCAATAAGAAGGATAAATGGGAACATGTTTTCTTCGTATGCAACGAGAATGGTCATCTAATTAAAGACTGCAAGATGGGTGAGAATAAGAAATGTTACAATTGCAACAAGCCTAGGTATTTGAAAAGGAATTGTCCAGAAACGATAAAGAATAAGCAAGTAGTGAAGGCATATGCTTTAGACGCAGTCTCGACTTTGTCGAGTGCTCCCTCGGCGAAGGATAAGGGAAAGAGAGCCGTCATTCAAGGTATGCTTTTTATTAGTGATGTTCCTATTCAAGTTTTGTTTGATACTAGTGGTTATCGCTTATTCAACTACAATGACTTAGCATATATTTTGGGATTTGAACCTGAGATAGTAGACCGACCCTTAATTGTAACGATCCCTATTAGAGGCTCTACTAGTCTTTGCACGGTTTTTCGTGGCCTCGTACTATCGACTTATGGATGTTCTTTGCTTTGTGATTGCTTTGTTGGGCTTGGGGTTATCTTGGGTATAGACTGTACTAGGAAGTATGTGGCCATAGTGGATTGGGAGAAGCTGTTGGTGGCAGTCAGAGATATGGATGAGCAAACGATAATGATTAGCTACCTACCAGAGGATAGGTTTATGGTTATCTTTCTATCGCTTGAGGTTCCACAGGAGGGAATATTATTTGGGTAAAATAACCCAGATTGATAGTTGTGCCTTTGAGGCATATGGCACCCAAAGAGCAGAAGGAATTGGAGGTGCAAGTGAATGACCAATTGAGGAAAATGTTCATTTAGAGAAGCATATCTGAATGGGGCACACCTGTAGTATTCGTAAAGAAGGCGAATGGCTATTTGAGGTTGTGGGTGGATTATCGTAAGCTAAATAAAGTGATAAGGAAGAACAAGTATCCAATCCTACGCATTGACGACTTGTTCGATTAGTTACACGGTATGAAGATGTTCTCCGGAATGGATTTAGCAATGGGATTTCACAAGTTGAGAGTAGCGAAGGAGATTGTGCCTATTACTTCATTTAGTATGTCGTCGGGTTTCTATGAGTGATTGGTGATGCCATTTGGATTGACCAACACTCCAACATACTTATTAGATCTCATTAATCGGGTTTTTAGAGACCGGCTGAATAAGTTCGTGCTTGTATTGTAAATGATATTCTGATCTACTCTACGACTGAAGATGAGAACAAGATGCACTTGAGGATTATGCAAGAGATATTAGAGAGAAAAAGTTGAGAGCGAAGTTTTCTAAGTGTCCCTTTGAGAGAGAGAGAGAGAGAGAGAGAAAGTGTGATTCTTAGGTAGGGCTATTAATGGACACCTGAAAAATTCGAAATCCGTCCGCATCCGCATCCAAAAAGTGGATAAATATCAAATATCTAGAAAAACAGATGAGGATACAAAGACATCCGCATCCGAAAATTATCTATTCGTTTTCGTCGATATTATAGTTAAAATTATGTGTATTTTAGCGGGGTGAAAGATTTTTTTATTATTTTATTAGGTTTATACTTGATGTTATATGCACTTAATGCTTTTTAACTGCTTAGAATTATTTGTTATCATCATATTTGTTAATTTTTAACACTTTTATAATCGATGGGATTGAAAAATATTTATGTTAAACTAAATTTTCTTTTTATAAATCTTGATTTATCAGTCGTTAGCGGATAGGGTAATTATCCGATTTTCGTCCGTATCCGCGAATGTGGATATTCGATATCCATAAATAATTCCGGATGCGGATATGGCACTATCCGCATCCAAAGCATCCATTACAGGCCTATTCTTGGGTTATGTCGCTTCGGGGCAGGGTATAGCAGTGGATTCTGTGAACGTGGCAGGGGTCCAAGGTTGGAATCAACTCAAGAATGCTACAGATGTGAGAAGTTTCCTAGGATTGACGAGATACTATAGACGCTTCATAAAGGACTTCCCGAAGGTAGCGGCACCGTTGATTAATGTGGAACCAAAAAATCAGACATTTGTATGGGATTTGAAGTGTGAGCATGCATTTATAAGTCAGGAAGAGAGGTTGACGAGTGTACCTGTGTTGACCATTCCAAGTAGAAATGAAGAGTTGATAGTATACACCGATGCTTATGGCACTGGATTGGGAGCGGTGTTAATGTAGAAGGGAAGGGTTGTCGCTTATGCGAGTCGACAACTAAAGTTGCAAGAAAGGAATAATCCCTCATGATTTGCAATTGATGGCAATTCTTTTGGCTTTGAAGATGTGGAGGCACTATTTGTTAGGAGAACGATATGAGCTGTTTACGGACTATAAATTCTTGAAGTATATTTTTTCTCTGAAGGATCTCAACCTTAGACAACAATGATGGTTGGAGATCTTGGCCTCTTATGATTTCAGTATTTCCTACATTCCCAGAAAAAGGAATGCAGTCATTGATGCATTGAGTAGAAGACATGTGAGGTAGGAAGCAATGTTCTTAGAATGAAAGCATATAGAATATATTGCTGGATTTGATTTCAGTCCTCACTGCGAGCTAGAACCTGAAATGTTAGCAAGTTTGTTGATTAGACCTACTCTAATTAAAGAATCAGTACTAGCCATAACCATGATGATAGGCTAGTAGAGATCATAGCAGGAAGTAGTAGAGTCTAAAGACATGAAGTAATATGAACTTGAGCAAGAAGGTTGGCTTCATAAGGATGAAGATTATTTATTTCCAATATTGATGGATTGAGAGATGAAATGCTAAGAGAGTGTCATCATTCTAGATTGACCATTCATCCGGGTGGTAACATAATGTACCGTGATATGAAGCGAATTTAAACTGGGAAGGTATGAAGAAGGATGTTGGAGCATTTATCTCAAAGGGTATAAACTGCTAGTTAGTGAAGGCGGAGTAGAAGAAACCTAGGGAATGTTGCAACTATTAAGATTCCTGAATTGAAATGGGAGCAAGTATCGATGGATTTCATAGATGGACTACCAAGGACTCAAGCAGGGTACGATGGCATTTGGATCATAGTAGATCGATTGACCAAGAGCGCAAGGTTTATACTCGTCAAGTCAAGTAGAATGGCATCCAAGTTGATAGAGTTTTATGTAAGTGAATAGTACAAATTCATGGTGTGCCGAAGAGCACTGTGTGTGACCGAGACCAGTTGTTCACTAGTGGGTTTTGGAAGAGCTTACAAGAGGCGTTAGAGACAGAGCTGCATCTTGGTACACCTTATTACCAACAAACGGATGGGAAGACCAAAAGAGTAAATCGTATATTAGAGGATCTCTTGCGAGCATGCATTATAGACTTTGGTGGATTATGGGATGATCATTTACATTTGGTGGAGTTCGCACACAACGATAGTTATAAGTCGAGTATTGGTATGGCTCCTTTGAAGCATTGTATGTTCGGCCATGTAATGCTCCTTCATGTTGGTGGAAAGCGAGCGAGAAATGATACTTGGGCCAGGTATGATTAGAGAGACTTTGGGCAAGATTAAGGTCATTCGACGAAGAATGAAAGCTGCTCAAGATTGGCTGAAAAGCTACGTGAACAAGAGACGAAGGGAATTAGATTTTTCCGTCGAAGATATGTAGTTTGTAAAGGTTTTTCCACTAAAGAATGTAGTTCGGTTCAGTAGAAAGGAGAAGTTGGCACCAAGATTCGTAGGACCTTTTTTGATAGTTGAGGGAATCTGGAAGATAGCATATATGGTCGACTTATCTTATAAGATAGCAGGCGTGTACAACGTTTTTCATATCTCTTATCTAAGAAATTTTGTGCATGACTCAAACGTAAAGATCACACCGGACTAGTTAGAAGATGTTGCGGTAGAACCTAAAGTTTCTATACCTCGTAGGCCACTTCATGTTGTCGGGAACAACACGAAATAGCTTAGGAGAAAAATGGTGAAGCTAGTTATGGTACAATGGAGCAAAAGTGAGGGCGATTGTACATAGAAGATGGAAGAAAGCATGATGACTTCTTATCCGGAGCTCTTTGAATGGTAAGATCCACTGTTTATCATATCTATTTTCACCATTGTATACTATATTTGATAGGTTAAAATTCCACATGCTAGGATAGGCTACCTATACTGTTTATTGTAATGATGCTTGTGTGAGATGTTTAATGGTTGCTTATGATTGATAGGCATGCGGGATGACCATGGTTGCTTATAATTTGGCTTCTTTAGGGATTTCAATGGCGAAATTCCTAAAGGGGGGACGGATAATGTAACGACCCGTATTTTACATATCAAAGGATTGTAAAGTGTTTTTATTTTATTTGCATGAAATCGTATGATTATAATTTTGGGATATGACTCTTACGAAAATTTTACCCACCTATGATTTTTTATGAATTTCTATATGACCGTTTTGAACCTAAAAATCTTGTTTGGGCTATAATTTTTGATAGGAGTCGAATTAGGGTATCAAACCAATTTCATTGCTTAAGAACGATGGTTTCTAATTCCGTTGAGTGGTCATGACAGAAAAACAGACTTACGACTAGAAATTATGCTTGTTTTAAGTTTTTAAAGCCACCGACTAAGATTGGTGTGTAATTCATTAAGCCTATTAGTTAGCTCATTACTCTAAATAGAGGATACTAAAAACAAAGGGCTAAAGGGTCAAGTTAAAACTTATCCCTCTCATTCTAAATCAGGTCTACACCCTAATTAGCCCTAAATCGATCCTACCTTCATCGAAAATCATCGAAATTGATCTCTATATCAAACTAGATTGAGGATTAGAGATTAGGTCATCCACTAGAAGATCGAGATCCTCATTTTCTTGATTTGAAGTGCTTTCCATTACTTTTCGGATTGGATATACATTCATACTGGTTGAATTAGGTAATTGGTGAGTGGTTTATGTCCTTTCACTATACTATACATGTTTATTTGGTAGAATCATAAGATTTAACATGTTTTAAATCTATTTTTGTCCATAAAACCTTTTGTAACTTTAATTACATGTTCAACTATGTATATGGTCTAGATTGTTAGAAATCACTCTTGCTTATATTCATATATTCATGTTATATGTAGATCTATTTTAAGAATTGAATTATTTGCCTTGTTTTGATAGATTGCATGTTTGATTGGATGATATTGCTTGTTATTCTATGTTGGATGATGTGATTTGATGTTGTTTTTAAGCGTTGTAATTGCGTAGAAAGTTAGGTTGGAGAGTTGAGAAAATTGGAGGCAAAGTTGGTCGAAATTGGATGAAACTTAGAAGGGAGGTTCTGGAGTATTGGAAGAGCTCATGGTTGAAGGCACAAGTTCCAATTCACTAACTACATAAGTCAGCATCGAGTAGAGAGGTCGACATCCACTTTTATAGTTTGGTCCACGATAATGGAGATTTTAGGGAAGAGCAAGGATGTTGCTAGTACAAGTTGCCTGAAGTAATAGATAGGTGACTGGCTAAGTGTTGAGAAGTCGGGGTCAAAGTATCTGAGCATGGAGTACTAGAAGCAAGGAAGGAGTGGAAGAAACTTTAGCCATGGATTGGATAAGTACAAAGCTTAGGGCCGACATGAGAGGTTAGTACCGACTTTTATAATTAGATCCAAATGGGATGGAACTTCTAGGAAGTGAAGTAGAGGTTTTGTAGACCGTGCTGGAGATGTTGGCTCGTTCGTATCTGGTTGGATGACGATATAACAACATGATGAAAAGCTACGGTCTATGGATGTTAGCTCGCCTTAGGGGTAGGTTCTGATGATGGTGGCTTGTAAAGGGGGTGGGTCGTAGGATTGCGGAATATGAAGGGTTCCTTGTGAATAATGGAAACTTAATTAAGCAATAAAGGCTTGGTATCCAAACAGAGAAAAGAAGGGCTCAATGGTATATGCTAAGGAATCATTTGTGCTCAGAGTGTTTTCAGTTGTATTCGAAGTAGGGGTATTGTAAGTAGGGACCCCCATAGGTCAATGAAGGGACCTGTATACCCTGGACCTATAGCTTTGGGTCTAGTGTCTAGCTTTGGGTTGCGAGACACCTATCTAGCTCAGGGCTGTGAGATATGAGAGTACAACAGAGAATCAGGAATTTCATTTGTCCCTGATAGAAAGGAGTCCATACGAGCTAACATATATTCAGAGCATATGGAGTGATAGTTAGGATTTTTTGATGGATGCTACGGATGCTATGGTTGTTTTGGTTGCTTTTTTTTAGTAGGCTATCACTCATAGGTATCATGGGAAGTAGGTATTGGAGAAATGAATACCTAGAAGACTGGTGTCCCTTATCTGGTTTGTGGTATATCTTTATGATATTGTAGAGTAGCATATTATTGTGTTGTAGGCTTACTCTTTAGTTGTAGGAACATGTCAGGTATGGTCATGTACTCTTGTTCCTTACCCTATTTACCTGTTTAGTATTTTGAGATTCATTTACTGCTCACACTAGACTGTTGTCTGTCCCAAGGTTTTATGCTTTGCCTCTAATTATCTTGGGTAATCTTAAATGTGTAGGCTAGATAAGATGTTTAGGTGACGCTGTAGCTATTCGAAGGATGAGCTGATGGAGCAATCTCGTATTATATATGTATATGGAGTCTATGCTTAATCCATTAAGAAACGATGTGAAGCCTGTGACAGTGCTTGCTGATTACTATTTGTTGAGATATTTTATTTGAGTATGTTTGCATTGTATAAACACTACTATTGATGTATAACTCTGTGGATATTATACTCTGGTGATGATGGTCTATTCACATTGTTATTGTTGTTTCTTATGTTATATCTATGATATTATATTTTGTCCATACGTTGTGAGATATTACAGGTTATATTGGTTTATTTCAACTTTGATGATCGTCATATATCTATAATATCCCACCATTTTGGGCCATTCAAATCGACAATAAAAGCACACGTGTCAGACTTGAATAATTCAAAACAACAGATTGTTAATAAAATTTGGGGCAAATAAAATCAATCACAGAATCAGAGACACTGTATATCAGAATAACTCGTAGCGGAATAAAATAACTATAGTATTTCAAGAAGCTACTAGATACAGAGTCTCAAAACTAATGCATAATACCAAAGTCTGGAAATAAATACACTTGGAAAGTCTAGATACATAGGTTCTCTACTACAAAAGTAAAAGCTGAGTGGAAATAACTGGAATGAAAATATCAAGTAGACAGCTAAATCTCCGGCGGATCTCTAGCTTCAAAAAGAGGATGAATCCAAAGCTGTAAAACTCAAGCTGACCCGAGCATAAAGTAAAACACAAAACACTCGAGTCAGGATATACATACTTATAAAATGTGAATCAACTCAAGTGAACTGCAAAAGAAATGCATCAGTAACTTAAAGAATGCTTGGGATCGCCCATCCTTTAAGGATCCATTAAACTATCTACTATGTAGCAATATACACTGTTATAATAATGTCAAAAGTAAAGTAAACTATTAAAATAGCATTATGGCGTTACATTTCCCCCCTTAACACATTTTGTAATGTCAATAGTCTATACAGTATCGTAACTCCCCGTAAAATGGGGCCACCAGAGGATACCCTATAGGTACGACATAAAATAAACTCGTAAAAGATGCGCTAGGGTAGATGACACGGCATAACTAGGCAATGCTAGGGTAGATATACCAATTACACTTTCGGACTGTTGGTAACGCATAGCCGTAACTACCGCCCAACTCGATCCACACTCTAGAATCAAAGGTGCACACCAAATTAATCATAATGTAATAGAATGGCTAACGATGAAGTGTGTCCGATCGAAGGAGCCACCTCACTTGGCCCGTCGATTGCTCCTGTTTTAGGCACCTTATGCTAACTCAGGGGAGTTGGGTCCAAGTAAATATACCTTTAGGATCTCCGCCACCATCCAACTTCATTCTGGAATCTTCACCACGTACACGGTTGTTAAAGTTGTTTTCGATATCGACAGAGTGTATTCCTATTTCCGGTCCCGGTCTCTTTAACAACCAATCGTTATTATAACCCATGTTTATATAAATTTCAAATGGTTTATGTTACATATCAAACATTTTCCCTTCAAACCACGTAAATTCCATTTCATTATTCTTTTTAAAATAATATTCATTTTTCCAAAGTCATAGCACTTCCAAATTCATTTAATTATAACCCCTTGAAACGTAATAATTTAGAGATCATAGCACTCTAAAAATGTAACCTTTAAACCATAACATTTGGAACTAAAACCTTCTAGAAAATTTTTGTAGCATTCTGGAAATGTCACTTTTAAGAAAACGCAGCAGTGAGAAATTCTACTGTAGAATTTCGCAGCAGTGCAGAACTGTTACTGTAAGAATTCACAACGGTGTAGAATTGTTACTGTAAGAATTCGCAGCAGTGTAGAACTGTTACTGTAAGAATCCGTATCAGTGCGGAAGTACTACTATAAGAATCCATAGCAGTGCAGAATTGTTACAGTAAGAATCCACAGCAATGCAGAATTGGTACAGTAAGAAATTGCAGCAGTTTTGAATCGTTACTGTAAAAAATCGCAGCGGTTTTGAATTTTTACTGTAATACTTCCTACCACAATAGTTTATGTAATCAAATAGTGCATATATTTGCAGTTTTTATCATAGTCATTATATCATTCCAATCATATTAATTTAGCTCATTAAAAAAACCGCACCTTTAGTTAAATAGCTTTGTTGCTATAATGTCAAATTTTAAAGCTGAAATCCTTATGCTAATTTAAAAGTAATTTAACTTACATTTTATCATTACAGTAACTAAAATTTATTATTTTAATCATTATTACATGAATTAAAACTCATAATTTATAGGTTAGAATAAAATAACATTATTAAGTCAATCGGATTATTAAATTTCAATTAACCTTCATATTGTAAATTAAATTCCAAAATTTACATTTAAAACTATTTATTTCTTATAATTTTTTTTAATACATATATTTTTTTTTACAGAAATCATTACATTAAATTTTAGTTAAGATTCAAATATAAAAATCCAAAATACTTAATAATTTTTAGAATAATCATTTTAAATCAACCAGGGAGTCTGTATAAAATTCTCTACCCTAGAGTGAAGTAAATACGGACATATATCATTTCAATCCATAATTTATTAATTTTTCGAATTTTTTATCATTTCAAACCCGCAATCCCAAGTCAAATAAAATTGCTCAGGCCTATCATTTCATCCCATAACAATTTTCCTTAATCTAAAGATCGTTCGGGTATGTATCATTTCAACCCATAGTGAAGGAACTTGTAGTGTGAGAACAAAATATGAAATAAACAGAACAATAAATAACATATCATAACATATGATCACAACAGGTTTAATATCATATGAAATAACATAATAAAATCATATGAATAGCATAATATAAACATAGGTGAAATTCTCAACTTGCATATACAAATCCATACAATTCAACTGTCGTCAATTCACCAAAATATAAGTATGTTGTCAAGAGTGATTACTCACCTTTCTTTGGTTAGAGAAGTGATTCAAAATGCTACACAACAACTACGACAAGCACAACAAATTGTAGACAAGCTTGAGTGAGAGGAGAATCGAAATCCAACGCTTTAAAAAATAAAATAAATTCCATACGTAAACAAATAATTCAAATAGAAAATTAAAAGTATAAAAATTTATATATTTGTAAACATGTGAAAAGGGCTTGTCTAAGGGACACATAGGCTCGGTCTAGGGTTGTTTGGGTTCAGCTATAAGCTAGGGTTAGAGTTTGGACTATGCTATGCTCGGCCATGGCTAGGTTTTGAGTTAGGTGGGTTCGACCGTAGGGGTTTTGACTAGGTTAGGCTAGGGTTTTGGTGGAGAAGGCTCGGTCTAGGTTTAGGTTATTGGTAGTGGAGGCTCGGCTTAGGGTTTTTGGTGGTGGAGGAGATGGTCACGGCTAAGGCAAAGCAAGGGGAACGAGTGAGATGGTTTAGCTATAGGTTTTGGTTGGAGGAAGAGAAGGTGGTGGCCGAAATGTATGAATAGGAAGAGGGGAAAAGGAAGGGGGAGAAGTGGGTATGGCAAGCATGGCCAAAATTTGTTGAGTAGAGGAGGAAGAAAATTGTAGAGGAAAAGAGGAAGAAAGTCTAGGGTTTTAAGGAGGAAGATGAAGAAGAAAACTTTTTTGTAAATGGGTTAAGATTTTATTAAGGCATTTCAGCCTAAAATGTTAGCCCAATTTGGACCAGTACAAAGAACAGACAAAATAATACATCTGAACCCTTTCCATAATAAGACAGCTAATTTTTCGACCTCAATCAAGCGGCTCGAAGTCATGGCAGCCGAGTCTAATAACTCCTACCTGGGATTCCTGCCAATGGAGAGTTCTGATATGCTTCTACAGTACGAGTTGCATCTTGTACCAGCCTGGTAAGAGGATTATTCTTAATTCTTTTTAGAGTTAACTGATTGTCTCGAATCGCTAGCTTACTAACTTCAGAGTGGTTTCTTTGTTTGCTTTGAAAAATTCTGCGGTTCCTCTCCTTCCAAATATTCCATACAGCTACAGTGATGGCGATTTTGTGCAATTTGGGTTCAATGTCTTTGCCGTGACCTCTCTGAGTCAGGAAACTGATTTGTTCTTCGAGATTATTTGAGTGAGGTGTTAAGTTTAAAAAGTTATTGCACGAATTCCACACCAGATTTGAGTAAAAGCATTCAAAAAATAGGTGTTCATGAGATTCTATGTTCTGATTGCATAAGATGCAAACGGTATCATTTATCATAGGTAATCTTTGCAGTATTGCTTTATAAGCAGTGAATGCTATTTTCGGGTTATTAACATAGTCCCATATGATTTTACTACTTGCAGCTTTACTATTTTTTAGTCTGATTTCGTTCCAAGTAGCCTAAGTGGTGAAGTCATTTCCAGTAGGCTTACAAACCCATATATCTGTCTCTCTACCATTATAAATAAGCATATATTGGAATGCTTCTTTTTTGTCTTGATTTATTGGCAAGGAGGAACAATTCCACCTATTATTACTGATCGCATCTTGAACTCTATTATTCGGGCATCCAAAATCAGAAAAAAGTGTGAAGTCCCAAAATGTCAATCGATGATTCTCCTTTAATCCAAGGGTCTCTCCATAGGTCTGTTTCCTTTCCAGTTGCTATTTCACGAGTACAAAGAGAAGCTAAGATGTTTCTGACCTTCATAATTGCTTTCCAATTTGCTGAAGCATTGTTGTCAATGGGCATTTGCCAAAAATTGCCTTTGATGTATCTTTTCCTCATCCATTTGCCCCTTAATCCTTTACCATTAATAATTCTCCAAGCTTGTTTGAGAGTGTGCACTGTTCTCATATCTTTGAGTCTTCTAAGTACCACACCTCCTTCATCTTTGGGCCTGCATAATTTGTCATATTTGATCTAATGTAGACCTCCCTTCCAAATGAAGTCCGCACAAACCTTTTCAATTTTTTGGATAGAAGCATCAGGAAGTTGAAATGTTTGCAACCAGAAGTTAACATTAGAATGTACAACAATGTGCATCAGTTCGATACGACCTGCAAGAGACAACAATTTGGAGCTCCAACCTTGCAATCTATCCCTGATGGAAGATATGAGGACTGCAAATTCTCTGTCTGTGATTTTATTTGAAGATAATGGAATCCCTAAATATTTGACTGGCAGATTACCTTCCTTCACACTTAAGAGATCCAGCATCGCTGCTCTCCTGCTGCATGTTTTTTAAAATAGCATTTGGTTTTCTGTTCATTCGGTTTTAGACCAGTATATTTTTCTAAGTTAATGAAAATGTCTTTAATTGCTGATGTTGATTCATTGTTGGATTTTATACAGATGAGCAAGTCATCTGCATAAAGTAAATGACTCACAGTAGGCTGAAAGTTAAAAATAGTCTAGCTTGTCATGAGTAGCCAGCTCCATTTGTAGCGAAAAGTATTCCATGGTAATTGCGATCAAATAAGGGGATAGAGGGTCACCCTGCCGAATGCCTCTGTTAGACCCTATGAAACCTTTTGGTATGCCATTGATCAGGATAGAGAAGGCAAGTGTATCTATACATTCTTTTATTAGATTCACAAATTTTGAAGGAAATCCTATAGCAGTGAGCATATGGATAATAAAGTGTCGATTGATTTTTTTCATATGCTTTGTGGAGGTCAACCTTTAGAATTTATCCGTACCTGGTTTGTTAAAATTCCTCACCAACTCATGTGCCATAAGCAAATTTTCAGAAATGCTTCTACCTTTAATGAAAGTGCTTTGACATTCGGAGATGAGATCAGGTAAGATCATCTTCATTCTGTTGCGTAGAATCTTGCTTATAATTTTGTATATCACATTGCAACAAGCAATGGCAATAGTCCTCAATTTTTGATGGATTATCTTTTTTAGGGATTAGACGATTAAGGTATGATTGATTTCTTTAACAAACTTTCCAGTTTGTAAAATTTCTTACATGGTTGATATGATATGGTCTTTCAGGTCACTCCAGTAGAGAATGTAGAACTTGGAGCCGAGTCCGTCGGGTCCTGGACTGGAATCGATATGGATGGAGTTCAGAGCACTCAGGAATGAAGAAGAAAAACATACATTGATTTCTTCCTGTGGAGGCACAAATGACAATGAGAAGTCTAACCAAAACCCTAGGATATTATATAGGCTACTCAATCATGTGGCTTCTCAGCTACTAAATGAATTCCTAGCCCATTAGTATAATCCCAAAGTCACAATGTAAATAAGATGAATGTTAAGGGAAAATAACTATGCGTAATACGCTAAAAGTTATAAATTTTGAGAAGTAGGAATCAAAATTTAACAAAACGAAAAATGAAGAAAATGTTAGAATTAAATTCATCTTCATAAAAAAAATGTAAAAGTTAAAAATTCAAATTTTAAAATTTTCATAGAAAGTCAAACTTTGACCAAAGTTGACCAAAATTTAAAATTTTAGAAAAGTCTTTATTGTAAATTTGGAAGAACATTTCACATCAAAACCCAAAATTATACATTGAAATTTCCAAATTTATCAAATTTAAAATAATAAGATTCAAAGTTTCAAATGAATTTTCGTTTAAAATATTTCAGAAATATTGCGGGTTGTTATACTTTCCTCCACTCAAAACTTTTCATCCTAAAAAAGGAACAAGACCAAGAAAACAAAGAACGATAAGGTAGGATAACGAATAGTACCTGGAAAAAACAATTCCGGATTCGAAGCATGAATGCTCTCTTCCGTTTTTCAAGTACAATCCCATCCATCAGTGCTCGATTGCACTTTGACTAGGTTGATAGATTTTCTTCGCAGTTACTTCGTACCTCTATCAATGATACGAAGTGGCTTCCTTTCTACAGTGAAGTTTGGCTCAACATCCAAACTCTCGAGCGCAGAAGGCTAGATAATCGAAGATGGATCATGAAGATACTGACGAAGATGCCAAACATGGAACACAATAGTCACTCCATAAAGTTTCTCAGGCAAATCCAAGCGATAAGCTAAGGAACCGACTCTCTTTAAGATGCGAAAAGACCAATAAACCTAGGAGCGAGCTTCCCTCTCCGACCAAAACGAATCACATTTCTAAATGGAGAGGCCTTAAGGAAAACCTAATCACCAATAGAAAACTCCAGACTCCTCCTACGTCTATCAGCGTACTTATTTTGTTATCCTAAGCAATCCTTATCTTTCTCCTAATCTCCTCAACCTTCTCAAATGCTTCTAGAATCATATCCGGACCAAGAAACAAACGATTACCGGATTCAACCCAGTAAGATGGTGATTTTCAAGGGCGTCCATAAAGAGCAGCAAATGGAGCCAATTCGATACTAACGTGAAATTTGAAAATGGAATGAGATAGATAAATGTTTAGGACAACCTTAAATAGATATTTGAGTTTATACCTAATAACTATTGTTAGAGGTGAATTCAACGAGATGGAGATGATTTTCCCAAGATCCTCCATAATCAAGGACATAGGCATGAAGAAGATCTTCCAGAATCTGATTCACTCTTACTGTTTGACCGTCGGTCTTTGTATGGTAAGTCGTGCTTAGATTCAGACAAGTACCTAAAGATTCCCAAAAAGCTTTCCAAAACTGACTGGTAAAGATGGGGTCTCTATCACAAACAATACTAACCGGAATACCATGAAGACGAACAATCTCCCTTATATAAATCTCAGCTAAACTCAGAGCAGAACGATTAGATCTAACTGGAATGAAATGAGATGATTTGGTTAATCGATCCATAATAACCCAAATACTCTCATTACCTCTCCTAGTCCTTGGTAATCCATCAATAAAATCCATATAAACTTGTTCCCATTTCCAATTGGGAATCTCAAAGGGTTCCAGTAATCCTGCAACCTTCTGATGATCAACCTTAACCTGCTGACAAATCATACATGTACTAACAAAAAGGGAAATATCACGCTTCACAGCCCTCCACCAATACATCTTCTTCATATCATGGTACATCTTCATCACACCTGGATGAATAGGAAGTCTAGACCGATGATTTTCCCAAAGTAACTCTTACCATCAATCCATTGACATTCAGGACGCAAATCCGATTATTAATCCTTAGAATACCTCTATCATCGATATGAGCTCCACTTCCATGTTGGCTACTACCACAAATTCTATTATGAACATTCTCTTTAATAATCCTAATTATCCTATCCTCATCTTTCTTGGAAACAATACGATCCATAAGAGGAGAAGAAACAACAAGCTGACACAACATCGCCTTCTTTCGACTCAAAACATCGGCTACAACATTAGCTTTCCTGGGGGTATAGTTGATGTCGAGGCCATAAGAAGCTAGAAACTCAAGCCACCTAACTTGCCTCGGATTCAAGTCTTTCTGGGTGAAAATATATTTCAAAGACATGATCCATAAAGTGATCAAACTTAGTTCCCAATATATGATGTCTCCAAAGCTTCAAAGCAAAAACTACGGTAAGCAATTCCAAATCATGGGCTACATAATTGGCTTTATGAGTCTTCAACTGACGACTGGCATACGCGATAACCTTCCCATCCTGCATCAGAACGGCTCCTAAACCTTCACGACTAGCATTAGTGTATACCGTTTTTTCCTCATTTCCATTTGGAATGGTAAGTACTAGTGCGGAAGTAAGCTTGCGCTTCAATTCATTGAATGCATCTTCACACTTATCATTCGATCTAAACTTAGCATTCTTACGAGTTAAAGCAGTCAGACGTGCAGCAATCCGAGCAAAATTCTTACTGAATCTTCGATAATAATCAACAAGGCTCATAAAACTATGGATATCGGATGTAATCCTAGGAGTTTCCCAATTCTAAAATAGAATAGGGAGAATTGAATAGAGAAAGAGATAGAATAATTAATGTACAAAGGAAAGAAAGGGAAGATAGACTTACACTAATTGCTGCGATTTTAACTGGATCAACAGAAACTCTTTTACCAGAAATAATATGTCCAAGAAATCGAACTTCATCTTTCCAGAAATAGCATTTTAAGAATTTGGCTTTCAACTGATGACTCCTAAGGGTCTTCAGAACAAAATTCAAATAGATTTCATGTTCCTCCTTAGACTTAGAGTAAACAAGAATATCATCGACGAAGATTAGAACAAACTTATTAAGAACATCACGTTCATAAGGTCGACAAAGAAAGCTGAGGCATTAGTCAAACCAAAAGGCATAACTAACCATTCAAAAAAACCGTTTCCTCATAATGGAAAGTTATTTTGGGAATACTTTCCTCGGCAATTCTAAGCTGGTGGAAACCGGTGGCAAGATCAAGCTAAGAGAATGTAGTTGCTCTATAAAGCTCGAACATATCATTAGTGTGAGGCATTGGATATAAGTTTTTTATAGTGAGCTTGTTCATCTCCCTATAATCAACACACATCCTCGAAGAACCATCAGACTTAGTGACAAAAACCAATGTTGCTCCCCATTCGGAATGACTGGGTCTGATCAAACCTTTGGAGAACAAGTCTTCGATTTGCTTCCTCAACTCAACCTTCACACGGAGTGTCGTCCTTCTGGGAGGAAGAATTACTGGTCGAGCTCCAGGAATGAGATCAATACAGAATTCAATTTCCTATTTAGGAGGTAAAGAAGTGACATCACCAAATACATCGGAATAGAGTTTGACTACAGGAGTAGAATCAAGATCACTAGGGAAGAATCAAGAAAATAGATAAAACTGCCCTCATACTCCTGAGGCACATAGCACTGAATCACCAAAGGACCACCCTTATCACCAATAAGAGAAATAGTTTGGGCTTTACAAGAAATAACAGCTTCATGATTCTTCAGCCAATCTCTTCCAAGCAATAGATCAAAAGCATCGAAACCAATAACATAGAAATCTCCAGAAAAACGATAGCCAAAATGGAAGAGTTTCACATTGTTACAAATCCTACTAAGGTTCACGAAACCACCAATAGCATTAGTAACACACAAAGGTACAGTTGGATAATCAAGTGAAAGGATATGCTCAAAATTATCATAAAGATTCACAGAAATGAAACTATGCAAAGCTCCAGTTTCAAATAAAACACGAACAGGAAGATTAAACAAGGTAAAGGTGCTCTGGAGAGTACCATGGGTATCACAAGGAGCAGGTGCCTTGGATGAAGTAACTACAAAGATACCAGTTGGCTTGCCCTTCTTTTGAGTAGGACAATTCTACTTGAAGTAGCCAGGCTGCAAGTAAATATGGCAAAGATCACGCCTAGTCATCTGAGTTGGTGGAATAGCAGCTGCGGCTAAAGTAGGACAACTATTGGCATAGTGCCCCTTCTGGTCACACTTGAAGCAAGTGAAGGAAGAAAGATCAATAGGCTGCCTCCGAGGAGAAGAAGATCCTAAACCTGTATTCTTAAGCTAATTCTACTTCTGACGATGGAAATTAGACTTCCTCTTCTTAGAGTTGCCAGAAGAAGGTTGAGATGAAGGTGCACGAGCAACAGAGGATTCCTTAGAATTGGGGTTCTCATATCTAATGGCCATATCCATCAATCCAGTAAAATGGCTATGCACATGAGAAATCAGACGATCATAAAACTCTGGGCGAGCTCCAGCATAAGCTTCTCATTTTTCTTAAGAGGGGTAGCAATCAAGCTAGGACCAAATTTTGAATGTTCGTCAAACTTCATCTCGTACTCAGAAAATGACATATTTCCTTGCTTAAGATGCATGAACTCCATGTATAACCGAGACTTTCCAGCTTCTAGCATCCACTTTGTCACAAAGCCTCCCTGAACAAGATATCCAAACTTAAGAAAGATTACAAAGGGATAACCTAAACCAAATTTAAAGCACTAACTCAAGACAATACCTAAGCTGTTCCCAAGAAATATCTACCTCAATAGTGTTTGCTGTAACAGACTCCCACCAATCCAAGGCTGCCTCCTTCAACTGCCAAGCTGCTAACTGGCACTTCTGAGAATTGGTGATCTCCAAACCAGTTAAAATCCTTTCCAAACCCCTCATCCACTGCCGAGCCTCAATGATGATCTCTGATCCCGTAAACTTAATACCACCTAGCTGAGTGAACTCCTTATAGAGAGCGGTAAACCTAATGGGTGCAACTGGTGCTGGAACTGGGGCAACACCATGACCCTAACCTCTAGCATTCCTATGATTTATCCTAGAATTTCAAGAATGAACTTTAGGACATAAGATAAAGGAGAAAGACAAAAGACAAGATTCAACTAGAGTTGGAACTCCTAATCAAAGAATTCTATTAAACAAGTGAATTCGAAAAGAAGGAAATTCTAAGAAAAGGAATTTTAAAACAAGAAAAAGTTTATATCTAAAATGATCCCTTAAAAATCATTTGAAAAACCATTTTATACTTGAAAATACGTTCTCTCGCAAAGAATGATTCTAAGATTGATTTTACTCATTCTAGGGTATTTCCACCTTATCTCTAATGAGTTTTTGCCCCGTAGGCTAAGGTTTGTCTAAAACCTGGCTTTGATACCAACTGTAACATCCCGTAATTTTGGACCATTCAAATCGACAACAAAACTGCACATGTCAAACTTGAATAGTTCAAAATAACAAATTGTTAATAAAATTTGGGACAAATAAAATCAATCGAAAAATCACTGACATGGAATATCAGAATAACTCGTAGCAGAATAAATTAACTATAGTAGTTCATGAAGCTACTAGATACAGAGTCTCAAAAATAACACATAATGCCAAAGTATGGAAACAAATACACTTGGAAAGTCTAGATACATAAGTTCTCTACTACAAATGAAAAAACTGAGTTGAAATAAATGGAATGAAAATATCAAGTATACAGCTAAATCTCCAATGGATCTCTAGCTCCAAAAAGTGGTTGAATCCAAAGCTGTGAAACTCAAGCTGACCCGAGCATAAAGCAAAACACAAAACGCTCGAGTCAGGACATACATACTTATAAAATGTAAATCAACTCAAGTGAACTGCAAAAGAAATGCATCAGTAACTTAAAGAATGCTTGGGATCTCCCATCCTTTAAGAATCTGTTAAACTATCCACTATGTAGTAATATACGCTATTATAATAATGTCTAAAGTAAAGTAAACTGTTAAAATAGCGTTAAGGCTTTACATTTTTCCCCTTAACACATTTTATAATGTCAATAGTATATACAGTACCGTAACTCCCCGTAAACTGTGGCCACCAGAGGATACCCTATAGGTACGACATAAAATAAACTCTTAGAAGGCGTGCTAGGGTAGGTGACACGGCACAACTAGGCAATGCCAGGACCGATATACCAATTACACTTTCGGACTTTTGATAATGCATAACCGCAAATATTGTCCAACTCGATCCACACTCTCGAATCAAAGGTGCACACCAAATTAATTATAATGTAATAGAATGGCTAACGATGAAGTGTTTCCGATCGGAGGAGATACCTCACTTGGCCCGTCGATTGCTTCTGTTTTAGCCACCTTATGCTAACTCATGGTAGTTAGGTCCACGTAATTATACCTTTAGGATCATCGCCACCATCCTACTTCATTCTGGAATCTCCACCGCGTACATAGTTGTTAAAGTGGTTATCGGTATCGACAGAGACTTTGCCCATATCCGATCCCGGTCTCTTTAACAACCAATCGTTATTATAACCCGTGATTATATAAATTTCAAATTGTTTATATTTCATATCAAACATTTTCCTTTCAAACCATATAAATTCCATATCATTATTCTTTTTAAAATAATATTCATTTTTACAAAGTCATAACACTTTCAAATTAATTTAATTATAACCCCTTGAAACGTAATAATTTAGAGATCATAGCACTTTAAAAATATAACCTTTAAAACCATAACATTTGGAACTAAAACCTTTTAGAATTTTTTTGTAGCATTCTGGAAATGTCATTTTTAAGAAAACACAGCAGTACACAAATGCTACCGTAAAAATTCGCAGCAGTGCAGATCTGATACTGTAAGAATTCGCAACAGTGCAGAATTATTACTATAAGAATTTGCAGAAGTGCAGAACTGTTACTGTAAGAATCCACAGCAGTGCAGAACTGTTACAGTAAGAATCCGTAGCAATGCAGAATTGTTATAGTAAGAATCGCAGCAGTTTTGAATTGTTACTGTAAAAAATCGCAGCGGTTTTGAATTTTTACTATAATACTTCCTACCGCAATAGTTTATGTAATCAAATAGTGCATATATTTGCAGTTTTTATCATAGTCATTATATCATTCCAATCATATTAATTTAGCTATTTGGTCATTAAAAAAACCGCACCTTTAGTTAAATAGCTTTGTTGCTATAATGTCAAATTTTAACGCTAAAATCCTTATGCTAATTTAAAAGTAATTTAACTTACATTTTATCATTACGGTAACTAACATTTATTATTTTATTCATTATTACATGAATTAAAACTAACAATTTATAGGTTAGAATAAAATACCATTATTAAGTCAAATCGGATTAATAAATTTCAATTAACCTTCATATTGTAAATTAAATTCCAAAATTTACATTTCCAACTATTTATTTCTTATAAATTTTTTTTAACACATATAAACAAATTTATAGAAATCATTACATTAAATTTTAGTTGAGATTCATATATAAAATCCAAAATACTTTATAATTTAAGAAAAATCATTTTAAATCAACCACAGAGTCTGTATAAAATTCTCTGCCCTAGGGTCAAGTAAATACGGCCATATATCATTTCAATCTGCAATTTATTAATTTTTCGGGCTTTTTTATCATTTCAAACCTGCAATCCCAAGTCAAATAAAATTGCTCAGGCCTACCATTTCAGCCTATAACAATTTTCCTTAATCTAAAGATCGTTCGGGTATGTATCATTTCAACTCATAGTGAAGGAACTTGTAGTGTGTGAACAGAATATAAAATAAACAGTGCAATAAATAACATGTCATGGCATATGATCACAACATGTTTAATATCACATGAAATAACATAATAAAATCATATGAAATAACATAATATAAACATAGGTGAAATTCTCAACTTGCATTAACAAATCCATACAATTCGATTGTCGTTAATTCACCAAAATATAAGTATGTTGTCAAGAGTGATTACTCACCTTTCTTTGGTAAGAGAAGTGATCCAAAACGCAACACAACGACTACAACAAATTGCGGACAAGCTTGAATGAGAGGAGAATCGAAATCCGACGCTTTGAAAAATAAAATAAATTCCATACGTAAACAAATAATTCACATAGAAAAATAAAAGTAGAAAAATTTATATATTTGTAAACGTGTGAAAAGGGTTTGTCTAGGGGACACATAGGCTCGGTCTAGGGTTGTTTTGGTTCGGCTATAAGCTGGGGTTAGGGTTTGAACTATGCTATGCTCAACCATGGCTAGGTTTTGAGTTAGGTATGTTCGTCCATAATGGTTTTGACTAGGTAAGGTTAGGGTTTTGGTGGAGAAGGCTCGTCCTAGGGTTACGGTATTGGTAGTGGAGGCTCGGTCTAGGGTTTTTGGTGGTGGAGGAGATGGCCACGACCAAGACAAAATAAGGGGAAGAGGGGAGATGGTTCGGCTATAGGTTTTGGTTGGAGGAAGAAAAGGTGGAGGCCGAAATTTATGAAGAGGAAGAGGGGAAAAGGAAGGAGGAGAAGCTGGTTTTGGCTAGGGTTTTTGGTTAAAGGAAGAGGAGATGGAGGTAATGGAAAGCATGGTCGAAATTTGTTGAGAAGAGGAGGAAGAAAATTATAGTGGAAAAGAGGATGAAAGTCTTGGATTTTGATGAGGAAGATGAAGAAGAAAACATACATTGGTTTCTTTCTGTGGAGGCACAAATGACAATGAGGAGTCTAACCAAAACCCTAGGATATTATATAGGCTACTCAATCATGTGGCTTCTCATCTACTAAAGGAATTCCTAGCCCATTAGTACAAGCCCAAAGTCACAATGTAAATAAGATGAATGTTAAGGGAAAATAATTGCGCATAATACGCTAAAGTTATGAATTTTGAGAAGTAGGAATCAAAATTTAAAAAACGAAAAACAAAGAAAATGTTTGAGTTAAATTCATCCTCATAAGAAAAAGTAAAAGTTAAAAATTCATAATTTAAATTTTTCACAGAAAGTCAAACTTTGACTAACTTGACCAAAATTTGAAATTTTTAAAAAGTCTTTATTTTATTAAATTTGGAAGAACATTTCGCATCAAAACACAAAATTATATATTAAAATTTCCAAATTTATCAAATTTTTAAATAATTTTATTCAAAGTTTCAAATGAATTTTCATTTAAAATATTTTAGAAATTTTGCGGGTTGTTACAATATCTGTCGGACATGGACACTACACTATTTATATTATATTAGTGTCAGTGGTGTAGTGCGGTCGACACATAATCAGTAATCAGCACTTTGAGTCAAGCTTAACATTCCTGTGATCTTTCAAAGAAAATTTATCATTGCTCCAAACAATGGTTTCGCGATTGTACATTCCACGATAAATGGTGAAACATGACACATGGTTCCATAGTGTGAAGGAGCTCATTTTCTAGCACAACCAGGTTATCTTCACAGAGTGTTTGCATAAACCATGTAATTGAAACGTGTTTCACATTGCATAGGTTGCCTATTTGTACAGTCCCAGTCAATGTGCAGAATCTAATTGATCAACACACACTAACTTCCGTCGGATTCTATACATTGGCTATACGGTTTTAATTATCAAAATAAAACATATCTAACCATGTTTATCATCAAGTTTGACAATTTAAAATAACCCACCCCAAATGGTCTTCTCATCTTTAGACTAGTGCTCGCCCTTCTACACCTTCATAGACAGGTTCATCCACTTCTTAGGCTTCAACATCTACTCCTTCAGGAGTAAGACATTCAATTACGCAAGAGCTTCAATTTTAAGTTATTCCACTTGTTCAGCCTTGTGGTTCTGCCCCTTCAAGGGGAGATCAACCTATTCTCATGGTTTTGGATAATCCTCTAGAACAAACACCTTCCAAGCTGTCCATTAAGGAACTCAGGACAATCTGCATCGAGCAAGGGATCCCTAAAAATGAGGTCTTCGTTTTGAACCCACCAAAGGGTATGGGATACACCTCGAAATCCAAAAATTCAACTCCTTCTAGGGTTTACACGATCGTCTTTTTGAGGTAACAAATTTCATAATCGTAATTTTCATGTTTCTATCTACAATCTTTATTTTTTCCCAAATGTCTACCATAGAATTGTTCGGCTCTTCTACCATAAGCATTATGGACTATACCTCTGAATAGACATTAATGTTCATAGATATATGCTACTCGTTTTAGGGTATATGGTATTGGTATAGAGAGATTTCTACCGAGTTCAACATATAGATGAACGTGAAATATACGACTAACTAGATGAAAAAAGGGGACAACATGAAATTCTCTTAAAACCTTTTGAACCCTTTGTTATAGATTAATGAAGGGTACTGGAATGTGGATAAAGACACAGTTGGCAGAAACAATGACTAGTGGAATACGATGACTAAGGGATATAAAAATTTAAATTTTCCTTGCCTCCAAACTTTAGGGAGTTGAATACACTTTGATGGCTATATTGAAACTCTGTTGCAAGATGTACAGCTGTGTAGTAGAACAATGATGCATTTTCAAATTGGATGTCACTTACATTGCCTAGGTATAGATAAGATATAATTTTTATAGATAATGCCAAGAGCGGCATATGAAGACACACATTGGATGATCAGAGTTACTAAAACGATAGATACATCTACTGTCAATACATTTTATGTAATAATTGACATAATACAACGAATAATAAATATAGATAGACTCCTAAATAGATAACTTCTGCCTTCTATATGTCGTCGGAAGCTTTATTCGCCAAACGTGCTAAACCTTAACTCTCAATCTACTCATATTTCATTTTGAGCACCCGAAAGTTTCAAGGGAAAACATAAACTTTGAGTCAGACAAAAATCCTCGTGTGAATAGTAATATGTTAGCTCGGTTAATTAATATCTAGTGAGAATGCATGCCGTTGAGAGGAACGAGTTTGCCCCTTACTAATATCCTTTAAAATATACCTTTTGCAAATCATAGTCCTGCAACCAAACTAGTTAAAATAATAATATAACCACAATAGGTGTGTATGCACTTAGGTAATCTTGATTATCCATCAAATCAGTGGGCTACATATCCCAATGTTTAGTTTTCATAAGGTAACTAAAAATTCTGGGTTAACAACCCTATCCATATTTCGTCGCAAAAAATCTTTATAATTGATTTAACCATTGAAATCGTACATAAAATAAGGAAATTGTAAGCTTTTACTCTATCAAAATATTTACGCCATGATATATGCTTTTATGTAACTACATTGATGAAGCTTGAAGTCATTAGAGGTCATCGCCTCTATAACATACACCTTAGAGCCAAAACAGTATAAGTCTTTGTTTTGATAAATGCGATGAGGTCATTGTCGATGAGGGTCTTTATCCCTCTAAAATATATTAGTCTTTTAATTTATAAACATATAGGGATATTTTTGAAGTCATCACTTCGTAAAACACGATATAAAAGTATTAAAGAGTTTCGAAGACATTGATGAGTGTTGGCATCAATGCCTTAAATAATATAACGGCCTCATTAGGCTCGACAATATAATAGGAGGCAGCATAGCCTCTCCAAAAACATTGGTTAATGTTTAAAGAATAAAAATGATGGCCATCAAGGTCAAGTGATAAAAATGCAACGTCCTAGTTTTCTTTAAAACATAATCTCTTCAAAAACATTGTCTCTTCAAAAGTACTGGGATCGGCAATTCTACTCAAAATAAGTGGTAACATGGCTCTTTGATATAAAACGCGTCATTTAGACTATGCCGGCAAGGTTATCATGGATGACCATCTCTTCGTCTATAATGCTTCGTCTTGAACTTTGACCAAAATCAATCCTTTCAATGTCGGTTCGCATTGATATCCTAAGAATTGTCATGGTTAATGTCTAAGGCATTGGAAGGCGAAGAGATAGAAGGGAGACGTCATCATTGTCGGCATGGCAAAATAGTAATTAACAAAAAAACTGCAAATTTGCTTATAAAAGCAATTTCCTTTCTACCAACCCCTATTATTTATCAATTTTCTATTGGTTAACAAAAATTTATCAATCCTCTTTACCAAAAAAATTCCGCATATAATTATTTTCATTCACTAAACCATTTTGCAAAGAGGCCCTTTCTTTTAACATCACAATAAAATGTTTAAGCCCTTCAAACTTAATAATTTTTTTAAGCATCCCTAAATACTTTGAAAGATGTCACAAAATCATAATAAATCAAAATTTATTATTTTCTTTCACATATAAAAACTTTAGGGTAAAAATCATAATATAATTATTTTAAACAACTAAACCTAAATTAAACCATTTTTGACCTAGAAAATTCACAATAAAATAATACTTGTTGGGAAAATCATTAAATTTGAAACCCACTTCTAAAACAATATTTCAAACTTCATATCAAAATTTTAGATCAGTTGGGTCATAGAAATTAAGTTTTCACTCTTAAAACCACTTAAATATTTCTATAGCAAATCTCATTATTCATCATTCAAGCACATAATCATTCAATAATCAAAAAATGGTACACTGAAATATAGGTTTGAATTTTCCCTTAAAACTGAAAGCATTAATCAAACCTGAGATGTACATATTTTATTCACCTTGAATGGATTAAGAAGGTTGAGATTTGTGTTGTTGATATGAATCACCTAAGCTTTTACTTGAGTTCTAGCTTTATCTTCTTCCTAAATCTCTTGTTAATGGCCGATCTTACTTCACTCTTTTAATTTGAGAAAGTGTAAATGAAATGAAGGAAAAGAAATGTAAGGGTATATGTTTAGAAAATGCAACCTTTTCCTGTTTTGCCCTTCGCCCATTTTCTTTTTCTTATTTAAAGCTTAATCTTTCTTACCGATTCATTCATTATGCACGACCACTTATTATAATCAAATCTAAAATTCCTTAACCTTTTACATTATTTTAATTAATTTACCCAATTAAATGTAAAAAATTATGCTAGTCAAAATTAAGGTCATTACAGACTCGTCACATAGCTGTGTCGATCACCAACTTATGTAGAATTAAGTCAATCTGTGTAGGTAGTATATTTGTTCAAAAGGGAGGATAGTTGTGTTGTAACGACCCACCTTTTTGGACAATTTAAAGCGACAATAAACCACACATGTCAAACTTAAACCTTTCAAAAGGGAGGATTGTCAATAGGGTAAATAAGAAAATGAGAGAAAGGAAAAAATTCAAAACACAGAATCTCATAGTGGAATGGCAAAATATAATAACTGAATAAATAATTTCATGAAGTTGTTTTATAAATACATTTGATTACACTTTTACAATACAACCAGAGTTATACATACAACAGGAATAAATGTATAACGCAGCGGAACAACATTATATAGTGGAATAATAATAATAGTATATTACTAAACTCCGTTTTCATCCTCCAGAAATAATGTCTTCAACACTGAAAAGCTCAGGCAGACCCGAGCGTAATGAAAAGACAAAACACTCGAGTCAAATCTAAAAGATCTTATGTAAGTTAAACAAAAAGTGAATAAATATGAGTGTAACGGCTTTAGAGATGTTTACGGGACTTACATCTCTTATCCAGTGTATAACATGTGTGCAATAACTTAAGAGATGTTTGAGATTTCCATCCCCTAAGAATCCGTAAAACTATTTATATGTAGTAATATACACTATATAATGTCTATCAATAAAGTAAAATATTAAAATAGCGTTAAGGCGTTACCCATATCCCCCTTAGCATATTTTATAAATGTCGCAGTCTATACAGTACTGTAAACTTCACCAAACCGGTGGGCTATCAGGGAGCACTTCATAGGTACGACACAAGCCAAAATTGTAGTGGGCTCTATAAGAAATATGAAAAGGCACGCAAGGCAATGCCCAAGGTAGGATTCTACAGTTTTGCACTCCCGGACTAGTGGTAACGGATAGCAGCTACTACCGCTCACCTCGAAACATACTCCCATAATTAAATCAAGAGGTGGCCACCAAATCAATCATAATGTAACAGATATGGTATCAAAGAAATGTGCCCGGTCGGAGGAGCGACCTCACTTGGCCCGGTAAAGCTCATGTTTTAGTCATATCAAGCTGACCAAGGGGGTCAGGGCTACTTTCATACCTCATACAGTAGCGTTCGCTAAACCATCCTACTTCGTTCTGGATTCTCCACCACATGCACAGTTGTTAAAGTGTTTTGGAATTGGTAGAGAGTATAACAATAGCCGACCCCAGTCTCTTTAACAACCGAACGCTTGTATTTTTCATACCGTGGTCATTTTATAAAACATTTTTAACAATAATCCAGAAAAACAGTTTATACCTTCATATCAAAATATCCATATACTTATTCCAAAAGTATAAATATATTCATAAATACCGAGGAAGATTTCTTTCAATCAATTTCGAAAATAATTTATAAATCTTTCTTAAACTATTTACATACTATTTATATGCCTTAAAACCATTTATAAAGCTATTTATAAATTCCAAAACAGTTTACAATCTTCCCTTCTAAACAAGTTCTTTTTATAAAACCCTTTATAAAGTTCTATATAAAAATCTTTATAACTCCTTCATAAACCACTATAAAATCCTTTATAAAAAAATTTACAAAATAACTTAAATTTTTTTATACATCCCTTACAAAACCTTTTACAATAATCTTTTATCTATTAAAGCGATTATAGAAGTCTATTTTTATTATCTTAAATCAAAACTATATTTTTTATATTAAATTAAAACTATAATTATTATATTAAATTAAATTTAAAGTAAATCTTTTAAAAATATATTAAATATTTTATTAAATTAAAATTTTAAACTAATTAAATTATACATTTAAACTAAATAACATTGCAAGTTAAACTTAAATTTACATTAAAAACCATATATTAACTTATAATTTGAAGCTTTAAAACATATAAAATAAATTATTTTCCAAATATAAAATTTCAAATAATAAGCATTAGATTAAATTTAAAAATCAAATTTGAAAATCAAACATACTTTACTGTTTAGAAAATTTTAAAAACCGACCAACGGTGTCCGTATATAGTTTTCTACCCTATGGTTAAGTGATAGAGTATGTATCATTTCAACCCCAATTAGTTAATTTTCTCGGGTATATATCATTTCAACCCGTATCCCGAATCAACAACTTTCAAATCAATAAAATCACTTGAGTTTATCATTTCAACCCCTAACGATTTTCCCTAATCTATAAAATCATTCGGGTATGTATCATTTTACACCTATAGTGATAACAGGGATATAAATATCCAATCATCCAGAACGTCAACAAACAAACATCCATCATAATCATCATCCAAATCAGCCAATAAATCACGACAATTAACTGATTACAAATATTAGATATTTAACTATAAATTTAATTTCAATATTAACTTAAATGGCAATTAAATTTGATATAAATTCAAATTAAATTTAAATGACAAATTAAATATACCAAACAACAATCAATAAATTTCAAATCACATCATAAATTTAATTAACTAACGTAAGATGGTCTAGTATTTGTGAGTGGGTTAAAACACTCATCTTTGATTTACAGTCGATTTAAAATCCAAATAAACCCCAAAAATCCAACAGTCTTAGAATGCAGCCAAACTAGTTTTAGATCGTTCCGAATTTTGATACGATCGCAATGGAAGAAAACACTTCCAAATCCGAGCTCGTATGGAAAAGTTATAGATGTTAGAACATTCAAAATTCAAAATTAAATTAATTAAAATGGAAGGGCAGTTACGTAAATAATTCACCTCTGAAACCCTATCCCATTCAACAATTCACGCGCAATCGCCCCGCCAACACTGAAATGTCGTTGACCATCCAAACGCCGCCAATACTCTCACTTCCTCCCAGATCCGAGGCCAACGCCTCGTTCCTCTCCTAGAGCCGCCCTTCCCACGACCGCCATGACCAACCACGATGCCTCCGTTAGCTCCGCACCGCCGCCGATAGGAGATCGATTTATGGCGATTTCGTTGATCAATTCGACAAAATAACTGCATGGATGCACTCGTCTCAACTCCCTCTACCAGCTGCAATTTTCCGATCGTCAATCGGTCGACGATCCACCGTTGGATCGACAACCCTAGAACAAACAGACGAGGATAAATCGATGATTTTAGCCAAACCGTGACTCGAATTGAAAAATGAATTACAGCAGTAGATTGCGCTCATTGAGAGATTTCGAATGATATATAATTTTCCATGGTTTGAAGAGTTTGAATTTTGAAGATTGATTTGAAAACTGAAATTTGGGTTTTGATGTTGTCTGACATTGAGAAGGATTGTGTACAGATAGATTGAAGATGACAGTATGTACAAAAATAAAATGATTAACTGCAAGGGTTTACAACAGCCTATATATTGGCAAAGATAGATAAGAACGAATAGACAGATCGAATTGGGTCCAAACGATAACAATGACCTGAAAAGCCCGTTACGTTCCCGAAATGAAAATAGGTCATCCCATGTATTGAAATAGATGTTTTTGATATTTTTAAACTCAATGGAACTAGTTTCAAACACTACAACAAAACAGTCTTTTTACAACGGGCAATGCTCGTTGTAATATGGTTTTCGCAGCGGGCATGTGTCTGTTGTAATAGACCTCGTTATAATAGATCCACCATATTTTACAACGGAAAAAGCATGTTGTAAAAACCGTTGCAGTATACGTTTTCACAACGGCCATAACCCATTGCAATAGACTAACTATACTAATTGCATAGCCTATTTCACAACATGTATTGACCATTGTAAATACATATTTAACAACGTGTGTTGTAAAATACATATTTAACAACGTGTGTTGACCATTGTAAAAATCTTATACAACAACGTGCAGTGACCGTTGTAAGAAGCTCATATAACAACCACATTGCCCGTTGCAAAATAGATGCAAATTTTAAAAAAAAATTACAGTAGCATCCATGCAATACATCCGTACTAATACTAAATATTGTCGTAAAATAATTAAAATCACATACGAAAAGACTAAAAGCTAGAGTCATAGAATTCTAACACTCCAAATAGTTAGGTAAGTTTACATGTCAAATACATAAAGTATTAACACATAATAGTCCGCTACAAATATCATGTTCTAAGTACAATCATACTATACCACAGAGATGAAGTCTTTATGCCACGCGACGGTTGATCCAATGGCCTCTTTGATAGCCTGCATCTCTGAATTTGGCCTAAATAAAAAGGCTTCTGGTTCCACCGCTACAATAACCCATACTTTCCAAGCATTTGCTCCAAGCTTTACAAAATGTACTTCTAGACGAGCCTGCAAATTGTTGATGGAATTTCAAAGATTATCAATATCGTCTTGTAGAGACATATATTGTTATCTAACCTGCAAAGTGTTGACGGAATTTCGAAGATTATCAATATCGTCTTGTAGAGACATATTGTTATCAAACCTGCAAAACATTGATGGACCTTAACATATACTGATATATAAAACCATACCAAATATACAATCAACTAATAATGCACCACAATCTCCTAATCTATTTGTTAGGAAGTGTGAAAGTGGCAAGGCAAAGACCAATAAAATCAGAGATCATGCAACATTTCAGGGCATTGGCAGGCAAGACAGCTCAAGTGTTCAGGTTACGATCAATGACAGCACAGAAGTGCAACAAATGTCCAGACAAGTATAAGTCCGGCAATTATACTCAGTCAATGCAAAAATCAAGGCCAGATTACAAACACATATATAAGGTCAGCAAAGTAAGCTACGAAATTTGAATATATAACATCAAATACTGAGGCGGATTTTGTACACAATCAAAGGCAACAGGTAGTTTCATGTTTACAGAACGAGGCAAGGGTGTGAACCAAAATGTGTTTTCTTGTTTTACAAATTCAAGGCAAGCAAGGTGTTTTAACACATGCAGATTTATTACAGACATGAAGCAAAATACATGTATACACATACTCACATATGTGTATACACATACTTACATAAATTTAAATTGTGGCAGACACATGAACTGTCTACTGATGGTTTGAGGCCAAGCTTTTATATAATTAATGGTATGGTATACACGAAATAGGTAATAATATGACCATAACTATGAAAGTGGTTATCAGTGCTTGTTATTTACATACACAAACTAATAGAATATGAACAGGACATTATATTGCAGGCGAATAGTCAAAAATACAAAGATAATTATTCTCACCCTTTGGGATTGAATTTATGCGCATGTAAGTGACCAGTGAGTACCTATAAGTAAAATCTACAAGTAACTGTAAGAACACAAGGATAATAATGCAAATATTGAAGTAAAATTTGAACTTTTTACATGGTAGAAATCAAGTAGCTGTAAGCGACTCTTGACATGGTATATAGGTAAGTTGTACACCCATGACTCTCAGAACACCCTCTGGTATTAGCACCTATCTCAAAATTTGAGTATAAACGAACAAGCATATTTAAGTAATATATATTATTTGGCACTTTGTTTGGACCGTTTATGTTCAACAACTAAGCTGCAAACAAGAAGCAGAGACAACTAAATATATGGTACATAATGGGCAACAGTAACAAATCTACTTTTGGACTGAACTAATTTGTTAAGAAAACAACTACTTAAAATTAATATAACTGAATAACATAATTAAAACATGGAATAGGCAGCAAATTACTCATTTTCAATGCAACTAAATAAGTATGCTATCTTCCCGTAAAGTAGTCCACTATTTTCAAAGGCTTTCTGTTAACAAACAATTAACATCACACAATTGAAGCATAGCTATGTATCCCAGTTTTATATAACATATCTCTATGTTTGAGAAATTTCAATTGATTTCACTAAACTTGTCCATGTTATCCCACTATGACAATTAAAGTAATGCATTTAGCATTAAAATATTCTATGATACACTAATTTAAATTTTACAAAGCTGGTATCATCAATATACCTTAAGCAACTCAGCCTGGCCATCAGAACGAGCTTGCTTCACATGCTTGCACTGATTTGTAACACTTCTCTTTTTTACTTATGTACTATTTATAGGCTCGATTTATCATTCCTTACAATTGCTTATCGTATCTGTCAATATGTAGTTTCATACGAATAAAAAACCACCAGAAAATCAAATAAAATATAATGAAATTTCTTATGACAAATAACTGTACTCACCATCTTTGTTCTTCATCCGAATCTGTATGGCTAGGGATATCATTATGAGGTTCTATAGCATAAGCTTCCTCTTCACTATCACTAACTTTTATGTTGTCCTTTTCCACATCAGTCTCCGTAGAATCAATGACATATAGGTCTTTTTTCCCTACAATGCAGTATAATATTCTCAGAATAAAATTCATTCAAAAGTGGTGAAATAATTAGTGATGAATTATAGTACAATCTAAAAAGCAGTTCACAGTTACATCTAATGAGCACGGATGAACCAAACTAGACAGGTGCAATCTAAGAAAAGCACAAGAAAGTTGGCATCAGATCATGCATAGTGACCAAGCATGTATTTATTTTTTTTATTTTCATTTTTTATTTTTGTTGCAAATTTCGTATTATTAATGTATAAATGTATACAAGGTACAAGTTGTCTAATTGATTGCTTCATATAGCTAATTCCATATAAGACTCTGTCTCAAGCACATTTCTCAAATGCAGAAATGTGAATATTCTAACATGCTGATATTGCAATAACCTCACACAAACAAAATTTACCAACTTAAAAGAGCTTGCCTGTAGCGTATTGCATAAGCCCTTTACATTAAAATATTTGATTGCACTTTCTTAATACCATTCAAGATGTTACAGAAAGACTGGTGACGCAGATTTCAGCTCCAAGAATCCTCATCTGATCCTATCATGTCATTGAAGAAATTAATCCCCGTATTCATCAAAAACCCCATTATCTTCAAAGGCATAATTAGCATCATGGGAAACTTCATTCCCACAATCTAAATTAGAAGTACAAGTAGTATCAGATGAGCTTATATAGCTTGGACTGAATACAACATCTCCCATCTGTATGCTGCTGCTTGCGTCACTATCATTCACTTGGTCAACATCCATTAAATTGTGTGCTAGTTTGTCTGTAAGTGTGTAGGGAGTAGACCTTTCATCATCTGGAAAGTTAGCAAGTACACGTAAATCCGGCCTTGCTTCTGCAACTCGAGAGATTGGTGTACTTGTATAGTAGCATCTATAATTCCAATCCCCCTCAGCAGAGAGGCCATCCTTATTAGATATATCCAGAAACCCAAGTTGTTTGCAGTCTCCGCTTATCACTGCTGACAAAAAATTAGAAACTTCCACTTCTTTGAGATGCAAACAGTCGCGTAGTATCAGAATCTCCAAATTCTGACCATATGTGCCACTACCAAGGGTTCTTAGAAAGAATCCAGTAACTGAAAACGATGATGAAAAATCAGCAACTTTAAGGCCAGAAAAACCCTTTATAAGTGTACGCAATAGATGATCATTGAGTTTGAATCCCCTAACCGCTAGGGATCTAATACGGGGACAGCCATTTACCAGCTCCATACAAGTAGAAGAAACCAAACTATTATCTCTTCCTGCTTCAGAACACTCAATTATTAAGCGCTCGATTGAGTGACAATTTTTGCTGACTGACTCCAATGTTTTCTTTAGTTCCACGTGGAGGCCAATAACTTCAAGATCAAGCAGAGATTTACAAGCTGTTAATGCAGTGCATAAAGAGCTGCTGTCCATTCTATCAATATTATAAAGATGCAATTTCCTCAAGAGAGACCCAGCAGCACCATTGTCTAAACTTAAAGCCAAAAGACAAGATCGGGTAAGAACTGAAGATTCTTTGTGACTTGGTCTTTTAATTTTCCACGAAGATCCAGCAGAAACATTTGAAGATGATGGTATGGATCTAGAAGAATCACACGACATATGCATAACTGGTAGTATGCCAAGCTTCAGTGACTGAAGATTTTTCCCTGCTCTCTGTATTGTTGTAGAGACAACTGTATTGTTGACTTTTGGCATGACAGATGTTAAGTCGACATCAGCATAGCACAAAGAATCTGATGCGCACTTGTTAAACAGCGAGCAGGTAGCTGCAGCATTGCAGAGACTTCGTGTATCTAGCATGGCAAATACCTTAATGGTTAGATCAGAAGGCAAAGGCCAGGAGTTGGAATTGTGTTTGGAAGAGCGTTTCCTAGCAGATCTCATAGCAGATTCGAGGATGACTGACCCAATCCGCATGGCGGAGTTGATAGCAGAATCCTTTTCGGAATTGGAAGGCATCGAATCTATGACCCTCTCGAGAGAAAGGTCGATGGATTCGCTTGGATCCGATAGGGAGAGAAGCACCTCCATCACTCTGTCCATTGATATCGGTTCCATTTGGATGAGTGACCAAGCATGTATATTCCTCACAACATCTTTATAGTCTTCTTTACAAATAAGCTTACTTTTTGGGATGGTTTTGCATACATCTTCTTTTTGGGAGTAAAGTGGAACAAGCATGTATAAGTTGGCACTAGATCATGCATAAAAACCAAGCATGTAGTGAACTTAAAAAAATTAACTTAAATATCTTAAACACTGAAAATGACAAATATCAAGTGAATATTTTGAAGTATATAAGCATGCCACTTTGAAATAAACACGAGGTCAACTGGTACAAACTCACAGATTATATGGGATGCAAGAGGAGATAAATAAAGTGGTGAGTATAAAACTCACCGATTCTAAGAATTGAAGAACATGAACTTAGCTCTAATTTGATGTTATCGACAGCCACTGCTCTCTAGTCGTTCTACATGCAAGGTCGCTGCCCTGCGTCAGCAGCTCGACCACAAAACTATCGCTTTCGAGCTTCAGCCATTGCTACAGCTACCACCTTCGTGCCTACATCGCTCGCCAACTCCCATGCTATAGTAATGACCAATGACGCTGGTGCTATCACGTTGATGCTAATTCCGACACCATCATCTCCAACACGTCACGGTCTCATCTTCCAATTGTACACATCCCTGGTTGGCCTCACCACTACCAGAACTTATCGCGAGTACTCCTCATGCGTAGCAGCCATCCGTTACCAATCACCACATTGGGATCCTTATGCCACTGTACGTTGTGCCTCCCTCTTCTGGACATTGACGATTATGGATGCGCTTTTAGATCGTGATGTTTTTTTAATAATTCGGTCGTCATTTTTGAATTGGGAAAATTAAGGCTTAAAGGAGTAATTTTGAAGATGGATACTGTTTTTTGTTCCTATTGTAGTTTCTATAGGAGAAAAAACTGTGAAGGTTAAAGGAAATCTGAGCGGCGGCTGAAAATTTTAGCAAAATTTTCAAAAATTACTAACGATCGATCAGTGAATTTTTAGGAGCATTACAGCCAGCGCTGTGCAGCCAGCCCTGTGCAGTCAGGGTGAATTGTTTTTCTACAAATTTAATTTATTTAATATGTTCAAAAGAAAATGGTTTTACATATATTTAATCATATTTTTGCGTTGAATAATACGTAACTTAAAATTTTATTTCTAAATTGCAATATCTAATTTCTTATGAGTATAAATTTTTATTTACATTATTAATTAATTAAATACAAATATGTAAAGTAGTTTATTTGCTAGATCATATATATATATAAGTGATAGTAAGACTTGGGAAACATTTGTAGATGAAATTTTGAATTTGTAAAAGACGCTTAATATCAAAAAAGTGTGATAGCAAAAATATCACAACTGTTAATAAAGACTTACATATAAAGGGTAATTGTGGTAGTTCGCGGTCGGACCAAATGTTTGTGCTTGCAAACCAACTATTAATAAAGATATTTTAAAATTACCAACAATTGCATATATCTTGAAACATCGCCAATTAATGTCACTAAAAGCAAGTTTTATTGCAGTGTATAAAGATAACATTCCTTTAATTTATTACTTTAATTTTTGTAAGAAAAACTTATGTAATGCATAATATATAGTGTTAGTGATTTTAGTATGAATATTCAATTTAAAATGGATATGTGAAGGTTCTTCATTATTCAACTTAGACACATTGACAAAAATTTTACTGATAGTTATCATTTTTCATAACCAATTTGGTAACAGAAAAACATAAGACCACTTGATTGCATGTGCATGTGAAATATATTAGATAGTAATCAAGTGTTGCATGCACTTGACAAAAAGGAACAAGTTTTCAATATTTTTCAAAACTGAAAACTGATAATAATTTGAAAATGGCAAACCAATAGTGGCATAAGTTTTTAGGTGTCAAATGTATATATACTAATAAATAAAAAATAAGAAATTAATAAAATATAAACTTGATCCTGGTACTGCATCTACATTTACATATCCATAACTTAAGAAATCTCACGAATATCTTGCTCCTACAAACATTGTATCAACAAACAATAGAGGACATAGATAAACATAATTCAACTACATTATAATCAAGCTTAACAAAATACAAGTTCGCTTATGATACACAATTCAATTACACTACAATCAAAGACTAAGATGATTTAAGACAACTTATTTCAATTTTCAACCTCCGAATTATAGCCTCAAGTCTGCATTTTTCAATTTGCATCTCCAACGCATACTCGCTTCCTCTTTAGCAAAGTGGTGGATCTATCCATTCCAAAAACCAACAACAATTTGATATATTTGCACAAGCAAAAAATCGACGTCCGACAAAACATATATTCTCAGCGACTTTGGTCACTGCATTGATTCCACAAAAACACACCACTTGTTCGCATGCTTGGGGTTGTGGCAGTTCGAAAATCGACAAGGTATCCAAGGATAGGATTTCATGATGTTGTGGTGGTTCTAAGTTTGGTAAGGGATCAGGTTCAAAATCCTCCCACCACGGATCAAGTTCTTCAGAACTCGAACTAGCTGTATCTGGCCATTCAATTTCGTACCCACCATCTTTTAGTTAATACTAAAAAAAGAATGAGGTTAAAATTGTATATAATATAATCAGGGCCGGTTCTAGCCTATGGGTTGCCCTTGGCAAGCACAAATTTGGTCGCCATTTACATAAGAATGTAAAATAAAAAAATGATATACTATTGAATATTTTTCATTAACTTCACATAATAACAAAGTTCATCCAAAATACATATTTCAACAAATCTTCCAATTAGATGAAATAAGTGAAGCTTTAGCACCATATATAAATTATAAGAACATACTTCATTTTGATGCTCTAATGCTCATAATAAAAATATGAACCATTGAATTTAACAAAAATAAATTCAAAAATCTTTTTTTTTATCTCCAAAAAACATTGAAGTTAAGCAATGCATTAATTTAGAAATATAAATCGCATCAATCTAAAAACCTAGTAAGTCTTTGTCTGTATTTGTTTTGGGCTTTAAGGAATTGTTTATTTTAAGTATGGTAGACATTATAATTTCAAGTATGTTTATTTTTCACAAACTTACAAGTGTGTAGAAAACTTCAAAATTTCACAAAACATTTCAAATATACAACAAGAAACACCCCCACAGCCCCCCCCACACACACACACAACAAGAAACACCCTCACAGCCCACACACACAGCAATATACAACAGCACTCATTCACTCTGAATTAAGGCACTAGTTCCATCTATTGTAGATTCAAGAAATATGGATAAGGACCTATTTCAGATTACATGCAATGCAACTGTAGTTCAAATGCAAGTCAAAAATGAATATGCAGTTTAACAGAGAGTGCAATGCTGTACTAGACTAAAATGGCACCAAGACAACAGCTCGACTGACTTAATGATGCTCCACATACAACCATACATATATACAGAGAAGTACATGTACTCGAGACAGCATGGAAGCAGTGCACACTGCAGTTAACAGTTACACAGTGCGTAGCATCACCAATGCAAACCAGTGAAAATGCAGCAGTGTGAAAATGAAGACCACAAGACATCAAGCCAGAGAAGAAAGCATAGACTCATATAAAACAGTGTCACCAGTGAAAAAAATGAAGGAACCAGACTTCGAGTCGAGACAGACCAACAGTGAAACAAATGAAGTTTAGAAGTGAAGACTACATAATGTAACACGAAGACAAAGCAATGCAAAACAACCACCAATAACCAGAGGCAGTTTTACTGAAGTGCAGACCTAAGCCGTGCACATAACCAAGTACAAATCCAAGTGGTAATTTATCAAAGCAGCTGTTCATCATAAACAACGTCCAGAAATCAAAATATTTTCACATGGCCGAAGTCAACCACAAAAACAATCAAAATCAAATTCTCACAAAATTAAATAATATGATGACGGACAACAATGAGTAGCCATGAGAAAATGACCGAAGTTAGGCAATGTCAACAACCACGTCAAGCTAAGTGCCGAAGTCAACATAAATTTAAATGCTAGAAAATCAGAAACCGTGATGACCAAGGAAATCAACCAAGTCAAAAATCGAAGCCGTGTTAACCAAGCAAAATACATATGAAATTGAAGAAGTCGAAAGAATCACCATCATTCAATATTAATCAAGTGGCCGAGACGTATTCAAAGCTAAATTATTTGACGAATTCGTATAAAATATACGAACGAAAATATAGGGGTTCGAACCCTATATAAACGAACATCATTGGCAAAATTATGCATTCAAGTTCAAGCGAAAAAGGAATAATCATTTGACTTGAATCAGGATCGAGTTCAACATATCAACCAGTAAAGCAAAAAGAATAATTCACATACCACTGTAGACGAACTCTATCCAAATTGGAGAAGTCGTGTGCTAAAAGAAGAGAGCATCGATCGACAAAAGAAGCACGTAAATCATCATTCGATCGAGCAATTGAAGACGGCAGCTTCAATTTTTCCCAAATCCCTAATTTCGAGCAAAGAGAAACGAGCAAAAGAACAAGGCCAACATTTTTACAGAGCAAAGTAGAGGAATGAAATAAAAGAAATAAAAGGGCCGGCCTTGTTTCTTTAATAAAGGCTTTAGTATAATTGAAAATTAGGGTAATTTGTGACTGTTATAATTTGGCACCTCTTACAATAGGCATTTTGTGATCGTTGTTAAGTTGGCATCTATTACAATGGGCCTGAATGGACCGTTGTAATAGCTTTCTATTACAACGGACAACCGATGTCCGTTGTAAAAAGGGCGTTGTATATGACATCTTTTACAACGGGCCTGAATGGACCGTTGTAATAGCCTTCTATTACAATGGGCAATCAATGCCTGCTGTAAAAAGGGCGTTGTAATAGGGTATTTTTGTTGTAGTGAAATCCTAATCCATTGTATATTTGTATATAGAAGTTAGGTTTAAAATCAAATTATTTTCTTGAAAATTCTATTCATCGATTTCTACGTGTTTCGAGCTCGCACGATTAAACAGTAAGTCTGATTGCTACGAAGCTTGAAATCCTACAATAATTCACTATTATGGATCCGACGAAACTGGTTCTATCAAAGTCTGAGATAATGGCCAAAATGGCTATTTTTACACGTTAATTAAATAAATTATTATTAAATTAATTTAATCGCTTTTAAATTCTAAATTATAAGTTAACAATTTTATGGTTCTTAATTACATAGAAATTAATAATCTATCAAAATAATTTTCCATGTTAAATTCACTATTTAAATATTGCACTAATTATCAACTTTCAATTACAATTGTAATAAAATCCCAGTTGTTATATTTTAATTTCAATTAATTCTTTTATTTTTATTTACATTCTTATTATTGAATTAACTATTACTTTACGAATATAATTATCATTAGTTTACATTCATATTCTACAGTCATCATTTTAACTCATATTAACTATAATATTTTAATTTCATTAATTCCAATAATTTCCAGTTCAATTCCTTATTTACAATTATAACCAAATTAACTTTACAGTAATTTCAATTCATTGAAATTACATTAAAATAGTTGTCGTTAACATTCAAACAACATTATTAAATCATATTCTAATTATTATTCTCATTAATAAATCATAAATTTTAATTTCTAACAATATTAAATTTAAAATCTTATTAAATTTAATAGTTTTAATCATTAAAAATACAGGCCATTACACATATACTTGCTATATGTATCATCAACCATAGTTGTTGCATGCGAGTAGATTATTATTGGCCAAACGGTGAAGTAGCGGCAAGTTAGGTATAAACGACCGGTTTTTGTTATCATGTCAGAAGATTTATTGTTGGTTAATCGATGTTGGTATTCACTACTGATTTTTTAATACTCAATTCGATCTAAATTACATGTCGGTAATTAAGATATTATACCGTGACAACTTATTAAGCCCAATTTAAACATGTGAAGGTATGAGTTTACTTTCATAATGCAAGTTATTTGTTATACTTTTGGTGATGTTTGAGAGCTCCTCATACCACACTTATATCTGATCTTGGTTTTTGTCTATGTAACTTTTCAAGGTACTCTTGTGTGAGAGTGGATTGTGGATATCATGTTTAGATGGATGCATGTTATGTTTGGATGCGAGCAGATGGAGCCTTACGAGGAAATTATGTACTTAGTTTGTATGTTTAGCCTTTGTATGTCATATTGTAATAATGTGATGGTAAACAATTATATGCTACTAGGCGCTTGTTATTTAAGCTTATAACATTGATATTCACTTGAAGTTTCTTTACTTGGTAATATTTTGTGGTCTTATAGGTTTTACTTAGCGTTGAGTTGCATTTGTATGAGTAAACGCAACCACAAAAATTTACGATGTGGTGAGTGTTATAGAGACATGTTCGATTATTCTTGCAAGCTTTTGACCAACCATAATCAATCTATCACATCCTGGCTCTAGTAACCAAACTATCAAAGGGAGTTTACCATCCGATAGCCTAGACCAAAGGGCTCGGAAGGATCAATCTCCCGTACACGCTACTTGGGGTTAATACAAATACGTTGCAATACCTGAATTTTTTTGAACAATACATATCACGTATCTACACAAAGCAACATATACGAGTTACCTAGAAAAAATAATATAGTATTAGACACATAAATGAGAATAAACCCAACTAATAGGATTCAAAGTGAATAAAAATAATGAATATTATATCATATCTCAAATCTGATACATTATCTCATATGTACAACTTATAACATAAGTACATCATATAAACTAATCCAGTAACATTTCAGTTTTAGTACAAGAAAAGTAAATATCTGCTAAAGTCATTTATCCCATCTCCAAAACATAGCCCCCAAAGCATATACAATCTTAATATCAACTTGTAAAACAACCTTAGTCGGACTGAGGTTGTTGAATACATAACAAACCTCAATTCAAGCTAGAAATCTAGTTATGAGTATAAAGATATTCTAAATAGTAAACGTGTAGCGTTGGGTTTAAAGGTGACATTTCCAAATGCACATATGTCACCCATGCCATACCATATTTCATCCATATTTCATTTTCACAAAACAGTGATAACACACGTAGCACAGCTCTATTCATCCTGACTCATAGCTACAACTCTAATATATAGGTGTTGGGTCAAAAATGACACAACACCCTAGATTAGAAAAACGAGAATAACTTGTCTAAGAAAGAAAATTAAAGCTTGAACACACAAGATTTTATAGTGGTTCAGTCTCAAATCAATTACCTACGTCCACTTTAATTTTACTTTAGAAAATTTTGCATAAGTACAATAAGATTACAATGTTTCAGAATAAGAAAATTGTTAGACCATAATTTCTACAAAGTATAAATCATAAATAATTGAATGGAACAAATCTTTGGGTTATAATTCCAAGACCCATCATTTGGTTTCCATTGACAACTTAAGTAGTGGACTTAGTATCTGGAAGCAGGTAGTAGACAAACATGAACTAAAGTATTAACTGAGACTAAGGTCAGTATCCAGCCAAGACAAGAAGCTTCGTCGAGTGCAGCACCTGCCTGAACCAAAGACATTTCAACAAGTGTTAAAAATTAATGGCTTAGGTAGCCCAGACCAAGACCAACGGTCAGGATAAATGAAAGATGTCCAAGAAGCTATATATAAGAGCATCACGTTGCAATCTGCCTCAAAATATATTCAACTAGATGATGATAAGTGTTTGAATCAAAGCCGCTTATAATTAGCCAGGTCAATAATTCAAGTAAAATCCCCTGTACCAATGGAAGAATCTTAATTTTGCTTTAAATAGAGGACCATGGGCTATGGAAAAGAGGCCGGTTGAAGATTTTCTTACATTCTACAATCGTTCGATATTCCTTATTCCTTTTAGAATGCTTTAGTCAAAAGATCATTAACAGAAATTTAGTTATAAATGTATTTGTACACCAAATTGAGGAATAAAGCTAGAAGTAGAATCTTCAAAGTGGACGTAGGGATCTTGGTTCTGAACTACTATAATCTTGTGTCCCTTTTTACCTTTCGGCACTTATTTTTTACATAATTTTGGTACTCATTTAATTTTCCTACATTCTTTCATAACCAACTTTTGAAACTTTGGGGGTGTTAGTTAGACGAAAAATCTACCTAACATTTTTTAACTTTAGAAAGAGGGTCCACTCAAACCTCTATTTTCTTCTAATCTAGTAAACTCAAACCTTTCAATCAAGCATGAAGTCAAATTCATCCTCTAGAAATATACCTTGCTTCCCTGCCCAGGATGAAGGAATCAAAGAACTATATATGAATGAAGGGAATCGAGTGGACCAAATAAATCAAATTGTTAAGGAGGAAGCTACTACTTCAGCCCTTACTGAAAGCGAGTTTTAAAAAACGATGCTGAAATTCATTTCTAACATAGCATAATTCTTTAATAACTATCAGAATGAAGTTATGAACACCTTTTTCGAATCGGAGAAAAACGTTTAGGCTTTGCTTGAGGAAGATGAGAACCCTCTGACTTTCATTAGAAACCTTGAAAATTTACTAATGACTCATGAGGCCTTAGAAGCGGCTAGTAGGACCTTTCGAGAGGCCATTTACTCTAAATTCTGAAAGGGTAAACTTTGAAGAAAGGTGAAAAAATTGACCATAAACTCAAGATGATGAAGCTAAAACTCTAAGACTTGGTGGGGATCGTGCAATGGAAGCCTTGTTAACAAATTTATCATAACAAGTACGAAAGTTGCACGATGAAATGAAGCTCCAAAAGGTTCAACCTTTTTCGCCTAGAAATCATGAAAGCTCCTATGCCTCCGGGGTTCAAGATCCCAAAATTTCTTATAATGGAACATCTAATCCTGAAGATGATGTCACGTTATATGAAATCCAGATGCAAGAAAACCGGGATTTAGACGAGATCAATTATAGATTCTTACCTGCAACCTTTAGCAGACCCGCCTTGAAATGGTTCCAAAGCTATGCACCAAATTCTATTAGCTCTTAGGAACAACTAACTATAGAACTCTTGACACGGTTCTTTGCTTCAAAAGACACTAGAATAGGGCTAAGTTTTCTTGTCTACTTTAGGCAAGAGAGAGGAGAATCTCTGAAGGGTTATTGCAAAAGATTTAATGATATAGTGGCTTGATGCAAGGGCTTGATAGATGAAACAAGTTAATTGCTATCACTTCAAGATTGTGCAAGAATCACCATTCCGGGACGATCTAATGAGGCTGGAGTGCAAATCTTTGAATAAGTTCTTTTTCGGAGCTCAAGGAGAATTTGAATTAAGGAATCAAAGGGAACTATCGAAAAGAACCCCGAATAGAGTGGTGAGAACAAGAAATTCACTTCGGCCAAAAGACTTAAGAAGGAATTTCAAGTGATGGGAGCATATCCCCTAACTCATTCATGTGCTAAAATCTATGCCATGACTCTGGACCGAACCTCACACCCTTCGAGAAGAGGGAAGGAGCCATAAAGTAACCGAGGAGGAAAATAATATAGCTACCATCAGCGAAATGGACATAGTACTAAAGAGTATCGATTTTTAAGTCCTTCGTCAATTGGCTTACCAAAGAAGGACAATTAAATGTGTTTCTAAAGAATGATAACTTTTAGGTAGCCACCACTCTAATAGGAAATAAAAGAGCACAACCTCAGGCACATTCTCCAGGTCTTTACCACCCCCTCGGAATTTTATTAGCATCATTTTGGGAGGTCCTCACATTGATTGGGAAAATAATGGTAGTTGGAATAGGTACATTAGTGAAGCCAAAAGTGGAGACTCCTCGGTGTATGAGATGAAGAGAGTTGAGAAAAGCAGAATATTGGGTTAGAAATTACGTTTGATCACTCTTATATGCGAGGTATTTGCCACCCCCACAATGACCCACTCGAAGTTACGGTTCAAATTGGACTAAAGGAAGTTACAAAGACGATAGTTGACACCGGAGTTATCGTTAACATAATCTTTAAGCATGCTTTCAATAAGATGGGACTACCCGAGAATATACTCAAATCGATCCGAGCTCCCATATGTTGATTCAATGATAAAGGAACCATGACTTTCGAAGAGTGTAATCTGATAGTCAAAATTGGAAGAGACCCTCACTGTAAAATCTTCAAAACTGCATTTTTATCATATACATCCCCTCGGTGTATAATATTTTCTTTGGAAGAACAGCTCTTAACGCTATGGATGGATATGTGTCCACTAAGCATTTACTTTTAAAGCTTCCCATTGAGATATGAGAATGGCTTGTAAGGGGAGATCAGTGGATCTTAAGGCAACTGTATTATGCATGCATGAACATGATCGATAAAGGAAAAACTTCATCTTATGAGAACAGTGTCAAAATTAACTAGCCAATTCCCCTTGAAGTTAAGGAAATAATTAATGCCATGAATTCTAAATTCATGGAAAATCATAGGAAACCCTTAAGAATTTTCTCATGGCAAGAAGATTTCGTGGTGGGGGAATTAATCTACATATCAAGCTATCTAAGAAAATACAATGAGATAGAGTGGGGCAGAGTAGTAAGTCTTCTGGGAAAAAGAGAAAGATTGCTCATGTTGTACATGAAATTCCGAAAGAAGAAGAAGCTAAGCTTGACGTTGACCCAAGATAAGAAATCGAGACAACATCAGCAGCCGAAACTCTAAAAGAATCGTGCCTCGATGAAAATGATAAGTCTAAAATAGTTAAGATGGGAAATTATTTTCATTCATCTGTTTGAGAAGAGCTAATTTCCTTTCTCAAGCATAACCAAGATGTATTCGCCTGGACTCATGATGGTATGGTAGGAATCCACCCCCCCCACCCCCCCTCCCCCCCCCGTCATCTACCATTGCTTGAATATAGATCCGAATTTTACTCCCGTAAGGGAAAAAAAGAGACCTTAAGACCCGACCCAATATATGGCCCTACAATAAGAAATCAAAAGGTTGCTAAAGAATAACTTCATCCGAGATGTTTACTATCCAAAGTAGATCTCTAATCCGATGTTAGTAAAGAAACAAATTTAGAAGTGAACGACTTGTTTTAACTTAACTTATTTAAACAAAGCGTGCCCAAAGGATTGCTTTCCTCTATCGAGAATCGATCAGTTAGTAGATGCTACTATAGGCACTGATTGCTTCCGTTTATGGATGCTTATTCCGAGTATAATCAAATTCCAATGTTCAAGCCTAATGAGGAACATACGAGCTTTGTCACCAACATGAGTTTGTTTTGTTACAAAGTAATGTCCTTCAGTCTTAAGAATGCAGGGGAAACATATGAAAGGTTAGTCCATTGAATGTTTGACAATCAAAAAGGTCAGAACATGGAAGTATATGTTAATGACATATTGGTTAAAACTAAGTAGTCAGAGAGTCATGTTTCGAATCTTGTAGAGATATTCGAGGCTCTAAGAAAATATCATATGAAGTTAAACCATTAGAAGTATACCTTTAGGACACAATTTGGGAAGTTCCTGGATTTTATAGTAAGTGCTAGAGGGATAGAGATAAATCTAAATTAGATAAAAGCTATAATCAACATGAAGCTCCAACTAATGGAAAAGAATTAATGAGCATGAATGGGAAGATTGTTGCTTTGAACAGGTTCATAAGCTAACCAATCAACAAGTGTGTTTCCTTCTTAAACCTCTTAAAGAAGCATGTTACTTTCAGATAGAACGATGAATGCCAAAAGGCATTTGAAGATCTGCAAATGCACCTAGGTTATCCCTCAATGTTTTCTAAATCAATAGAAAGAGAAACTTTGTTCCTCTATTTGGCTGCCCCGTATCAGGCCATATGTTCATCCTTAGTAAGAGATGATAATGGAATCCAGAGACCTGTATATTATGAAAGTAAAAGGCTAGATCCAGTTGAGAAGCACGGCCCAGTAATTGAAAAGCTCTCCTACAGCTTGGTGTTTATGGTAAGAAAGCTTTGGCCATATTTCTAGGCCTATCCTAATAAAGTCCTTACAGATCAACCGCTTTGACAAGTTTTTTGCAAACCTGAAACTGGAGGGAGGTTAACTAAGTGGGCTACAAGATATCATATGAACCTAGGACGACAATCAAGGGTCAAGCACTAGTTGACTTTGTTACTTAATGCACCGATTCCATAGCCGAAGTCGAAAAAGAACAGAACCAGAATAAACAACACTCTTGGCAACTCTATGTTGGTGGAGCCTTAGATGAACAGGGGGCAGGTGCCGGCTATATCTTGGTGACCTCGGACAACCACTAAATTTATTGCGCAATCAAGCTCACTTTCTCAGCAAACAATAATGCCACAGAGAATGAATACTTGATCGCTGGATTAAGGATGGCTACTTCTATCAAGATTTCAAAGATTCGAATCTATGGTGATTCCCAAATAATAGTCTGAGAAATTCTTGGTCACTATTAGGCCTGTAACGTTCCGCTTTTCCGCACACTTTAAATCGACACACGTGCCAATTCAAACCATACGGAAGGGCGGATTGTTATGGGGTAAATAAGAAAAACAGAGAAGAAAAAAAACTAACAGAATCTCACAGCGGAAGGATAAAATATAATAACCAAATATGCAGTTTATAAATCTGTTTACAAAACCATTTATATAATACATATCAGAGTTACACATACCAATAACAATGCAGTGGAACAGTGTGTAGTGCACTAGTATAAATAATAATAATATAAATCTTCGCCTTCGTCCTCTAGAGCTAAATCTTCCAATCCTGAAACGCTCGGACTGACCCGAGCGAATTTGAAAAGATAAAAACACTCGAGTCAGAACTAAAAGATCTTATGCGGGTTAAATTAACAGAAATAAATATGAGTGCAGTAACTCAAGAGATGCTCGGGATTTACATCTCCTAAGGATCCGTTAAACTATTTACTATGTAGTATATTGCGCTATTATAATAGTGTCTAATTGTAAAATAAACTTACTTTTAAATAGCGTTAAGGCTTTACATTTTCCACCTTAACACATTTATATATTCCCATAGTCTATACAGTACCGTAATCTCCCCCGTACTGGGCATCGTCAGAGGGCACTCCATAGGTATGGTACAAAACCAAAATCGTATAAGGTGCGCTAGGGTAGGTGACACGGCACAACTAGGCAATGCCAGGGTAGATATACCAATTGTCATCCGGGCTGATGGAAACGCATAGCCGCAGCTACCGCCCACCTCGAACAAACTCCCCCAAAAATCAAAGTAAAAGTGGCCACTGAAACAATCCAAAGTCAAAGTATAATATCGAAGAGGAGTGTCCGATCAGAGGAATGACCTCATTGGCCCGAGAATCGCTCCTGTTTTAGCCACCTTATGCCAACTCACGGGAGTCGGGTCCACGTATTTACCTTGCAGGAAACGCCTCCACCAACCTACTTCATTCTGGAATCTCCACCGCGTACACGGTTGTTAAAGTGGTTTTCGGAGTTGGCAGAGAGTATGACAACTTCCGATTCCGGTCTCTTCAACAACCAAACGTTATTATAACACCGCGGTCATTTAAAATAATTATACTTTAAAACCAGAAAAAAAATCCATTTTAAACCCATATAAATACGATATCGTTTATATTTTTAAAACCCCAAATCAATACGATATCATTTAGACCCAAAATCATATAATGTCATTTTATTTTCCAATATATATTCTTTTCCAAAATCATAGGGTTTCCAAATTGAAATATTTAGAAATCACAACTCTTGTATATAATAATTCCAAATCATACTACCTTGAAAATCATAACTTCGAAACAAATTTCCATCTCTTAAATGGTTAAATATTAAATTACTTTATAAAACACAATAGCTTCTTTAGATTTCACAAATCAATTTCAAATATCAATTTAAACTTCCAAATACCATTTCAATTCTTATGTTTCAAAGCTTTAAATATTTCACCATTTCAAAACAAACTCATTTGACAATCCCATATATATTAAATTCAATTACTACTTATTTAGACTTGAAATGTTTACTTAATGAATTCAATATAATTTAAGTAAAACCTTTAACTTCACATAACTGGATAATCTTTCAATTTATTAAACTTGATATATTCATTTAAATCACTCTACACAAAAAATTAAGTTATAAAAATCATACCCTTTAAAAATTAATAACCTTTTCATTTAATTCCAAATTTTACTCAATATTCATCTTCCGACCTTATTCTCATTTAAGTCAATAAAACTCCAGAACTTAAATTTTAAATAAATGCTTAATTGTATTTGATATTAAAAATCAAACTTTATTTTATACTTCAAAACAATTTATACAAAGCTTAAAACCGAAAATTACTATATATAAAAACCTTTATTAATAACCAAATCAAAAACCCATAAACCATATATATATAGCTTTGCAAAAACCATAGAAAAACATTTCAAAAATAATTTTATATATTTACCGCGGTGCCTGTATATAATTTTCTATCCTATGGTCAAGTGATACAGATGTTTATCATTTCAATCCGCAATTTAAAATAAAAAAAATGCGGTTATATATCATTTCAAACCGCAATCCCGAATGAATGAAATGCATAGCAACTTGCAATTAATAAAATTAATCATCCATTCATCCATCAAATCATACATCCATTTGTCACAGTCATCATCCAATTTCAAACAATCATCAATACATAACAAGTGATAAACAATGGTATCAATTATCAGTTTATACTCAAAATAAATTTAATAACTGTTAATTGGCAGTTTATATGCAAAAATAAACGTAAATTTAACTGGCAGTTAATATGAAATAAAAATTTAACATAACTATGACTGGCAGTTAATATGCAATTAAATAAATTCTAACTGTCAAATTTATATGCAATAAAAGAAATTAACAGTTATATTAAATGAATGCGATTTATCAGAGATAATGAATAAAACATGCCAAACAGTCATAAATAAATTTCTACTCATATCTAAAATTAATTTAACAAACATAAGAAATTTTAGAAATTGTGAGTGGGTTAAAACACTCACCTTTTGAATTTAAATCGAATTTAAATTCGATTTAAACCCAAAAATTTCACAGTCTCCAAATCTGTCCAAACCAACGCCAACAGATCCAGAATTTAATTTCGATCCTAATTAAAGCTTGCCACGTCATAAAGCTTCTTCTCAACTCACGTATGCTCGTCCAGAGAATGAACCCATTTCAACGTACGCCCTACCCATCTTTGACCGTGCCTTTAGACCGCCCCAGGCCACCAGATGGTGACGTGCCTCCACCATTACGACTTCCCTAGCCGAGCTCTCCAATACCCAGAAACCAATTTGCAAATAGCCGCTCCAAATCAAAACGCCCAAATTGACTTAGGTTTCGAATTTCCTGATTTTGACCGCGATTTGCCGCTGACTCGAGTATCGATTTCGAAAACAGAGACTGCGTGTAGATTCGTATGGATGAAATCTACAACATATATTTTTTTTTGGAATTTTTATGAGATGTTTGAATTTTCATTTGAAATTTGAATAGAAATAGATCTAGGTTTGCATCCATTTGAGGAGGAGAAGGAGTTGAAGAAAAGAACGTACAGACAAATGATAGAAGATGGAGGCTAGGGTTTTTGATCGTCTATTTATAGATAGATCGCAAAAGAATAGGTGTGCACGATTTTAACGTGCAAACGGAAGTGGTCCCAAAAGATAAATAATATTAATTACACACGTTACGGATTTAGGAAATAAATAAATTCCTTATCATTTACATTTTATTTTAAACATATTTACAAATGTAAATCTAGACGTTTCGTTTACGTTTCAAAATATATCCAAAATTTTATTAATTTCCAAATTGATCTAAACAAATTTAGATGTAAATTAAAAGCTGATAAGTCTATCCATTGCAGTGTTAATTTCTCCACTTCCTTATATTTAGAAATTATAAATTAAGTTTTCAAAAACCTATTTTTGATTTTCAAACTTTTATATACTCTTCTTTTACCAGTAATAAGGATGCATTAACATTTGTTCATGGTTTCCCCTTATTATCCTCAAATTCCATTTTAATTTTCAATAATTACAATTGTTGAATGTTGATACTTTAATTAAATTTATACATCTTGCTTTCTATAGTCTATATCAACAAATGGTCCAATTATAAATAGAATTAGCATTAACATCATCATATAGGATTAACTACTCCAATTACAAAACAAATCTACGCTAACTGCACGATTTAAGTCAATTAATTGTAATTGAGTCTACATTAAATGTTATAAATTATAAATTGGAACCTCAATAAATTCGCTTATTGATTTAAAATCTTTCTATTCAGTAAATAGACATTTTATGGGTATAAATAACATTTGAATTATAATACATGTCATTAGTGCATGCTTCATTTCTTATAAACTCCCCTTTATTAACTAGAACACATTAACCAAAACAAAATAATTAATTTAGATTTATTTCAATCGATTGCCATTCTTAACTTAACATACTCAAAATGGTTAACCTAAATAATTGTTACCCCTTTTACATTCAAATTCACTTACAACTATCATTACAACAATGTTGCCATAGATTTAGATTTAATTAAATAAATTAGATAAATGGGTAAAGTTTTGTAATTATCACTAATGCCAAATATATATGCATTAATTACTACTTATTATTATGAATTCATTTATAAATTTACTAGTTGCCTTTGTCTTCTTATATCCTATTTACTACCAAACTTTCTATTTAGTTATAGTTTATAAATATATAAATGCCTAGGCAAATCAAGTTCTTGTCCTTTCTGTTATTCCAATTTAAATCGGGTATGTGCAAATAAATTGTTTATTAACTTATTCTTACAAAATTATTTGCATACATTCAGTTACACCTAATTTAATGCATTGATTTTCATTTATAAATTAAAGGTTTTCCTTTAAAAGCTTTCTTTACTAAACCATACAGGACATTGATCTAATTCAATTTACTATCTAATAATATTAATTCATTTAAATAAATTCACAACTTACCCTTGTTTCCCTATATTCTCTTCTTATCCTAGTATAACCATTTACATTACTTCAAATTTATTCGTCATTTTATATCAACCGATAATACTTCGATTTAATTAATAAATACTGCTCCTATACTTAAATCTATATTAACAAATTGTTAGATCTGGATCGATAGAAATTGGTTTACCAAAGCTTACGTACACATTACGTAAATAAACAACTATATAAATTTGCCACCTATTAGCTCTAAATTTTATTCTTAAGTTTGTTACCTATCAATTTAGATTATACTTCCATCTATAATGCAAATCCAAATCTCCTCTAACTGCATAAATTAGGGCAATTTATTGCAATTGATTTCCCATTAGACTTCATAAATTAACAAATTGAAACCTAACTAAAAACGTTTATTTATTTAAAAATCTTGTTGTTTAATTGAATTGACCATTCACGGATATAATTTACATTGTTCTCCAATTATTACCTAAATACATCACCCAACGTTAAATCTATATTCAATACAATTTGTTATCAAAATTAATTTAACGAAAACAATTACTCCCTTAAAATTTCTCTTCATTCATTAATTGCTAATTGTTATTCAATTAAACCAATTCATTTGATTTCCCTATTATGCATCAATTATAAACTCATCATCTTAAAGGTGATGTCTACATTTTATACTATAAATTTACCCTTTTATATTCCAATATCAATGAATGCTCACATACAAATTTAGATCTTAACTCCAATTAATTATTCCATTTAATCCATTGATTTACTAACTTTAATTATTGAAATTTGATTGTCTAACATACAATTTGAACTATTTCCAATTTTTCATAATTAATTAGCCCTTACAATAGTTTACAAATAAAAGGGATTGTATTAAATAAATTATTTATTGTCCTGCATTTCTTTATTTCACCCATCTACATTCAATACCCATAATCAATATTTTATTTCATTGTTAAATCCAATACTTGCATTACTCTACTTATTCTAACTTATATCCAATGCAACAATTTCCACTATTTCTATTAATTACAATATATAGTTAAATTTGTAAATTCTAATTTCCCTTGGTACATCAAATTTCACATACTCTTTCATATAAATAACTAAGATTTTTATTCCTTTCTAAATTTAAATTAAAAATCCTATTAATTATATTCATTTTAAACATCGAATTTACACGGGTCGTTACAAGGCCCAAGACCTAAGGTTAGCTCTCTATGTTAAACATGTGAAGTAGCTACTTGAAGCTTTCAGGAGTTATCATATAGAAACATTCCCAAGGACCGAAATAGCAGGGCCGATGCCTTAGTAAAATATGCAAGCTCAAAGGAAGTAAGAGAGTTCAATTTCACCTCAGTTGAGATTATAGAGAAATCTATCATATAGGTACCAAAAGAAGTGTTAGTTATAACACGAGCTCAGGCTGCTCGAAGTAAATCTGCAACACTAGTAATAATTAAAGAAAACTTGAAGTTGTTGTATATCTGATATTTAACTGAGGATATTATACCTTTGGATGCTGCCGAAGCAAGATGGATTAAACATAATGCTCCAAAGTTCAAGATTACATATGGAGTACTCTATAGGATGAGATTCTCAACTCCATACCCTCGATGTGTAAGGTCAACGATTATTGAGTAAAGCCCACAATGTAATTTGTGGAGACAAATATGAAGTCTAGAAGCTAGCAAAGAAAATACTCAGCCAAGGCTTTTACTGGATGACACTAAACCAAGTTGTATTAGACTAGGCAAGAAAATATGATAAGTGCCAAGTTTACACAAGTGTATCGAGAGCTCCTCCTAGCGAGCTCACCCTAATGACGAGTCTATAGCCCTTTGATATCTGGGGCATTTATTTTATTGGTCCCCTTCCGAATGCTAAAGGAGAAGCAAGGTATGTTATAGTGGCAATTAATTACTTTACAAAATGGGTTGAAGCCGAACACTTGGCTACCATAACTCCCATCAAGCGACAAAGTTTGTGATGAAAAATACAGTATCCAGATTTGGTCTTCTGCATAAGATTATCACGAATAATGGCACTCAATTTGAAAGCCGAGAGTTTTCATAATATTGCGGAGATCATGGTATTATCAAGAGTTTTTCTTAGGTGGCATGTCCATAAGCAAATGGGGCTATAGGGGCAGCCAACAAAACTATCAAAGCATGTTTCAAGAAAAGATTAAACAAGGCCAAAGGCAACGAGGTAGATGAATTGCCTTTCATTTTTATGGGGTTGTATGACAAGCTCCAAGACCACGATAGGACATACTCCCTTCTCTCTAATTTACGATTCTGAAGCCATGCTCCCAGTTGAGTTAGATATTTCCTCTCACCAAAGGTATGATTGTAACACGTAATAGAATGTAAAGCTCCGAGAGGAGTCACTAGATTTGTTACCCAAGCACAGGGACCAAGCCGCTTTGAGAACAACAAAGTATATTCAAAAGATGACCTGATACTACAACTAATGTGTTCGGACTAGAAAAATTGGAAAATGAGAGCTCATCTTTTGAAAGATAATGCCAAACACCAAGGATCCGATAGATGGACCTCTCGGCCCAAATTGGGTTGGACCTTAATAATTTATGATGGCATCCCTTTGGGAACATATAGATTAAAAAGGCCAGATAGTAATATAATACCTCTGACTTGGAATGCCGAGCATCTGAAACATTATCATTACATAAGGTTACTATCTGAATAAAGCTTTATCAGAAGTCTGGAACAATAATTAATATTTAAGCGATAAATCAGGTTTGCCGGGCAAAACTATAGTCTTTCAAAAGTTTAAGAATTTCAAACATTTTAGTCATAATTATTTTCATGATCAAGTAATATATCACGACTTTCAAAAGGTGCATCAAAATGTATTAGTAATGATACTACTCTGATCAAATAGCATCATGCAAGTTTCAATACCATGCTTTTTCCCTCAGGTAAATAAATGATTTTGCCTCATGGCACGATTTCGCCCCATGATAGTTGCTTAGTTTCACCAAGCAAACAATTTTGCCTCAGGGCAATCGCTTAGTTTCATAAAGTAAATGATTTTGCCTCATGGAGATTGCTAATTTGTTTCACTAAGTAAATGATTTCTCCTTACGAAAATGGCTTAGCTATGCTAATTAAATAATTTCGCCTTACAGAAATTAGTTTCACCAAGTAAATGATTTCGCTCTCACGGCAATTGCTTAGTTTTACCAAGTAAATGATTTTACCTCATGGCAATTACTTAGCTTCGCCAAGTAAATGATTTCACCTCACGACAATTACTTAGCTTTGCCAAATAAATGATTTCGCCTCACAATAATTAATTCATTTCATGATTAGGTAAAGTATTAAAGATTAAGAAGTTGGGTATATTTCCAAGAAGATTAATAAATTGGGTATTTTGCCTCACAGTAATTAATTCATTTCGTGATTAGGTAAAGTATTAAAGATTAAGAAGTTGGGTATATTTCCAAGAAGATTAATAAATTGGGTAGATTCCTAATGTAGTGAGCCATTGTTAATTAGTACCATGCATTGGGTAGATTCCAAGAAGATTAGATGCTTAGGTAGATTCCCAATGTAGTGAGCTATGGTCAAATATTACCATGCATTGGGTAGATTACCAAGAAGATTAAGAAATTGGGTAGATTCCCAAGAAGATTAGAAAATTAGGTAGATCCCCAATGAAGTGAGCCGTGGCCAAATAGTACCATGCATTGGATAGATTCCTAAGAAGATTAAGAAGTTGGGTAGATTCTAAAGAAGATTAGAAAATTGGGTAGATTCTAAATATAGTGAGCCATGGTCAAGAAAAACCATGCATTAAGTAGAACCCCAATAAAGTGGGCCACGGTCGATAGTATTATGCAAAGAGTGAGTCATGCGAAGTCAACCATGTTGAATGCACCTTCTAAGCCACAACCAAAGTGCTGTACAGAAAATTGAGTCATGGCAAAATCGTGTCATGCAAAGAGTAAGCCATGGTCAAAAGTACTATGCATGGTGCTGTATAGTGAGCCACATTCTTATAATAACATGAAAAGTATAGGCATTATACCTCTACTAGTAGGTTTCAAAACTAATGCCAATAAAAGACCAAGTCTAGATGACTGGGGCATAGTACCGGAGTATTTTTGCCTCTAGGAAATAATTCCAAATTATTCTCAAAATCCTCTATATGAGATTAGATTTCAAGTAATTTTCAAATCCTCTAAAACGAAGTTAGATTTTGAATTGTTCCCAAAATCCTCTAGACAACTTGTCTTGGTAAAGCAATGCTTCTAAAAGTTTTTGAAATACTACTTTGCTCGAAAGCTCAAGATCAACTTCATGATGGAAACGGAACAAATAAGCGAAGTATTAAACACAATATGACGCTATTCTTTCCAAAGTCCACCTCATATTAATCATATGAGGCAAACTTTAAAGGCATGTGTTACACCATAATTTATACAAAGCATAAACAAAAAATGCTCGAAACGAAAAAATTGTTGGCTTATAATTTCAAGACCCATTATAACAAGAACTTAAGTATCAAACTCGGTATCTGAGAGAAGTTGATACCAGAGAATGAATCAATGCATCGACCGATACTAAGATCATTATCCAGCCAAGATAAGAAGCTTCATTGAGAACAGCAGCTGCTTGAACTAAAGGCTTTTCAACAAATGTCAAAAGTTAATAGCTTAGGTAGCCTAGACCAAGACCAACGATTAGGATAAATGAAAGATGCCCAAGAACCTTTATAAAAGAGCACTATATCAGTAGTCTACATCAAAATATATTCAATCGGATAATGAAAAATGTTTGAATCAAAGCTACTTATAAAAGCCAGGGCATCAATCCAAGTAAATGCCCACGCACCAATGGAAGAATCTTAATTTTGATATAAATAAAGGAGCGAGTGCTACCAAAAAGGGGCTAGTTTAAGATTTTATTACATTCAACAAATATTCGATATTCCTTAAACCTTTTAGAAAGTTTTAATTAAAAGATCATTAATGGTGGATTTCGTCACTGATGTATTTGTACACCAAATTGAGGAATAAAGCCAGAAGCAGAATCTTCAAAGTGGACGTAGGGATCTTGGTCCCAAACCACTATAAATCTTGTGACTCTTTTACATTTTGGCACTTATTTTCTGCATAGTTTTGGTATTCATTTAATTTACCTACATCCTTTCAGAACTAGCTTTCAAAAACTATAGGGGTGTTAGTCAGACAAAAAAAATCTACCTAACAAAAACTATGTAAACTCAATTTCAATAGCACTTCGTGGAAAAAATGAGTTAGATGAGCGAAAAAAAATCCTTCTTTTATTACTCTAGGATGAGTTTTTATAGGCAAATTTACCCATTAATGTTGCTAGCTCGCAAAAGATCGAGTAGGAGATCAGATCCACACTTTTAGGCGCGAATAACAGGTAAAACTCGTAATTCAAACGATGTTGGGACCGACATGATCATGTCGGTGCCGACATAATTTTGCAACATGCATATTCAAGTTTCCTTATAGTTTCTAAGTCTTTAAGTTTCAAAGCTTCATTGTAAAAATTGCTCCTATAAATCATGCCGATACTGACATTATTTGTTCTATGCCAATCTTATCTTTTTCTGCCCAGTACACTGTATCTTCACTTACTTCTCTGAGGTGGACCCATATCAAAAGTTAGCTCGGTACTAATATGGTTGATCACGCCAGCACCAACATGATTTGAAATATCCAAATCCTCATCAAACTTCTTTTACTTCTTCTTTTCATCATTTCTATCGTCTCTTGAGTTCCTTGATCCATTCCTACCTCATCTTTATAGAGTTAGGGGTATGCCTTGGGATAATTATATATTCGTTATATATATCTAACTTGATAGCTAATCTTATTTGAAAAAAGTGTTTTCTTTCTATTGTATACTTTATATAATGTATTATATTAATTAATTAATTTAATTGAAAATATATTTAATTGAAAATCCATAAATGGTATGTTTTGTGATAGTAGCTACAAAGTGTTGTAGCTGTGAATAATTTATCACAATGAAAATAAATATACCATTTTAAATATTCCTAGTGAAGATGTATTGAGACTGGATATCGATACATCTGTTGAGACTGGAGTATGTAACCCTCTCCAAATGTTGGGCAATGTATTACAAATAGCTACCAAAGGAAACAAGAGATTACATACTGATAGATTATTGGATAACTATGGAATGACTCACTCGATAGTTTTCTGTCAGTTGACATAACTAAGATCAAATAGAAAATATCGATGCTACTAATTTACACAGTTCTCTCAACTTGAGAATACTATTGATCTTCAATATGAAAGCTCTACATTGTTATAATCAAATCATGGCAAGGCATCCATTGAGTGACTATAGTTGGGTCGAATGGAAGTATCGGAAGTGAAGCGCTATTCAAGAGGGGATTCATCTTCTCAGTAACATGGGGTCAATATCATGGTTAACTCAAAATCAAAGTCTCCAGCCGAAGCATTTTCGTTAATAATAATTGTTATTGTTGAACCAAGGACATTATGATTGGATTTAGTTGTGAATATGGATGATATTTAAAATTTGACCATTATTGAATTCCGTAAGTCCAAAGTGATATAGTTCTAACCAAGAGAATTGGTGGAAATAAAAATCTCAACCGGGTAACGTTTAAAAAAGTAAACCTAGATTTTACCAAAACCAAGTAAGCGATAAATTTAGTCAAAATTTCACACCACTTATGAAGTGATGTGTGATCATTAATATTCGAATACTTCGATATTAATCGTTGACCATATTCACACCTAACGAGTTACGCAACCGAAATAATAAATTATCTTTTAACTAAATGATTTAGCTAGTTTATAATTGTTATAAATTAACTAAAGTAATTAATATTTATGACATATTGATTATAAAATTTCGAATATTACTGTAACGACATGGTATTTTCAACCATTCGCATCCGCACATGTTGGACTTGAATTGTTCAAATGTCAGATTATTAATTTATATTTGGCAGAACTCAGCATATACGGTAAATAAAATAATCACAGAATCACAAACATAGAGTGTTATAAAAATAAGCAGCGGAAACAAAAGAATAGTAGTTCATAAAGCTACTATATATAACAGAATTAATCAAGATATAATAGAAGTCTTGAACACATAGAATTCTCAATACAATAGTCAAATAACAAAATCTAAATACATCACTGGATCAACTAAATGACTGAAAGCTGACTCGATAGTTGGATCTCCAAGCGAAGCTCCAAACTCCAAAGGTGAGTCTCAAATGTTGTATCACTCAGTCTGACCCGAGCGTAAAGCAAAACATAAAATACTCGAATCAGGATTAACATTCTTAAATCATTAAATCCAATTCAAATGAAAAATCAACTGAAATACAAGTAACTTAAAGGATGTTTGGAATATCCATCCTCTAATTATTCGTGGAACTATCTACTATATAATAATACACGCTATTATAATAATGTCTATAGTAAAGTAAAAGTATTAAAATAGCATTAAGGCGTTACACATATCCCCTTTAACATATTTTATATATTCCCGTAGTCTATACAATGTCGTACGCTCCTCCGTAAACTGGAGGTTTACATAGAGGACACCCATAGGTACAGTACAAAACAAACTCGTAGAAGGGGCGCTAGGATATGCGACAAGGCACTCAAGGCAACGCTAGGATAGATATACCATTTGCACCCCCGGACTGGTGGTAATGCATAACAGCTACTATCGCCCATCTCGTGACACACTCCCAAATCAAAGGGTGCACCCAATCACATCACAAAAGCAATAGAATGGTATCAAAGAAATGTGTCCGATAGCGGGAATGACCTCACTTGGCCCAGTATAGCTCTTGTTTTAGCCGCATCAAGCTGACTCACGGGAGTTAGATCCACGTAAATACCATATAGAATCGTCACCAAACCGTCCTACTTCATTCTGGAATCTCCACCATGTACACAGTTGTTAAAGTGGTTTTCGGTATTGGCATAGAGTATGACAATATCTGATCTGGTCTCTTTAATAACCAATATTATTATAACACCATAGTCATTTCAAAACAGTTTATACTTCAAAACCAGAATATCGTATCCATTTCAAAACCATACCAACACGATATAAATTTTCGCTTCAAATATACTCATTTTCAAAATCATAGCCTTTCAAAGTTATAACACTTTAGAAATCATAACTTAGAAATCATAATACTTTGAAAATCATAACACATTGAAAATCCAAATTTAGAAATCATAATACAGTGGAAATCATAATACTTTGGAAAAACCACAACACTTCCCACTTAATCGGTTTAGTTATTAAAATAGTATATATAATAAAATTGTTCATAAAATAAATAATTTATATAAAATAGATATAAGTTAAAATAGATTATATTTAAATTAATTAGTATATTAAATATAGTTCACATTAAAAATAGTTCATATTAAAAATAGTTTATTTTAAAATAGTTTATATAGTAAAGAAAATATAAGTAGTTTTAAATAAAATCTGTAAAATACTTTATACAATAAAATAGCTTCCTCAAATTTCACAATTCGATTCAAATCAATTTGAATTCCAAAAATTCAAATTTTAATTCAATCTCAAATCGTCATTTTCAATTCAATTCAGTCTCTAAATAAAACATTTCAAATTATGTCGATTTCAAATACAGAGTTGAACCACAAAATAAACCATTTCAATTTCAATATATTTCAAAGCTTTAAATATTCAACATTTTAAAACTAAATTTGATAATTTCATTTATATCTCAATTTAAATTCATTAATATTTAGCTTTGAAATATTCACTTAATAAAATCCAGTACCAATTAAATGAGCCTTAAATTACAATTTAAACTAAATATTTTCTTTAATTTATTTAAATTTTGAAATATTCATTTAATTATTTTAAATCAATAATTAAGTTGTGAAACCATGTGTTAAAATCTTAAATTTCAATTGGTTTCAAATTGATTTTATTAAATCATTCTAAATGGATGCTATTTCAAAATAATCTTAAATTTTATAATTTCACACTAACTTATAATTTTGAAATTTTCAAAACATATAATTTAAAAGTCAATAATTTAAACGTATATAAATAACATTTGTATATATAATATTTAAAATCAATATTTATATAAAACCATATATATTGTTTTAAAAACCTTGGAAATCATTTCAAAATACATATATAGACCATTAGTGCCTATATAAAATTTTCTATCCTATGGTCAAGTGATATGGATATTTATCATTTCAATCCGCAATTTAAATATTTACGAGTATATATCATTTTAACTCGCAATCCCAAATTCAGTTCAATGAAAATCTCTTGGGTTTACCATTTCAACCCATAACGATTTTTTCCTATCCTACAAGATCATTCGGGCATGTATCATTTCAACCCATAAGGAATTCTATACTAACAGGAAACTTGCAGAGTGTGAACCGATATGATAATAATTTAATATATCAACAACAGGCATATAATATCAAGAACAATCACATACAATATAAACAACAGGATATGGTATCATATCCCACAGGTGAACAACTACAGATAATATCATATCATATATAACAATTCGATAGTTAACAGGCAATTTAGCAGCATATTTCAATTATCGTTTCAATTGAAATCAAATTCAATAAACATAAGAATGTTAATCGTGAGTGATTGCTTACCTTTCAAGGCTAGATAGATTTGACAATAAAATGAGCTATGCATCCAGGCATGAATTTCAAAGCAAAGCACGATTGAACATAAATTTGATGAGTAAAGCTGCCAGCATGGAATTGATGAAATTGAATCAAACTGGATTGATGAAGATAAATGGTATAAGTGAACTTATATATATATAACTGTATATATACAACTATTTATACGTATATAAAAAAAAATCATATTCTAAATTCTAACAAGCATTAAACTAAATATATATATATATATGCATTGTTCTAAATCATTATTTAATTTAAAACACTTATGTTAAAATCAACATATATACATAATATATTTAAAATCAATGCTTATGTATATACATTGTGTTCATCTCAACTTAACACATCATGTATATATTTTAAAGTACCATATTTTTTTGCAACATTCAAAATTGAAATTCCTTAGTCATAAAAATAAATGTATGGGTACACATATATGTGAAGCCTGCAGCATATATTATAAGTAAACTATTATGAACTTACTTTATCCATATAAACTCATATACACTGTAACTTATGTAGTAGGCTATAATGTATACCTATATATAGATAAACTAAAATATACGTAACAATTTATTATAAATCTAAGCATCAAAACTCAATAGTTTATATCAAAATCAATATAACTTTATATATTTTAAAATATGCAAACTGTAACTTTATAATATGCTACAGCTTGAAACATATAGACCGTATAACTAATATATGTTATAAAATGTATAAACTTTATATAACAGATAAATATACATCTATTTATATATATTCAATATATTATATATAAATTTAAAACCAATCCAAACTTACAAATATAACTCACTTTGTATAATATATATACTAACTAAAGCCAATCTTATAAGAAATAAACTGACACGTATATATACAACAACCTGTATCTTATAAAATATTGTAACCAATATATATAGTACTGTACTATTATAAATTAATATACACACAAACATATTTCTTTTCTTTCTTACAGTAAAAAAGATTTTAATAACAACACATACTTTGAAATAACATTTATTTCCACATATAAAAATATGTACATATTTATTCTGCTAAGTATTTAAAACTGACATATAAACATATATACATACAATCTAATATACTATATAATATATATATATATATATAATACCTTGAATAGGAATTGGGAGGCCAAGCAGCTCGGTTTGATGTGGGTTCGGTAGGGGAGGGCACAGGGTGTTTTGGTGATGGAGAGTTGTGTTTCAGTGTGGTGGCGGTAGCTGTTCGGCTAGGGCGGTCGAGGTTTGGGTGTAAACGCGGCCAGAGGAAGCAAAGGGAAGGAAATCATGGCTTAGGGTCAGGCGAAGAGGGTAGGCCAGTCATAGGGGAGGCGTGGAGAGAGGTTGCGGCTAAGGTGGCTTTTGTGTTTGCGTGGAAGGCGAGGGTGGTGGGCAGTTAGCAGCGGAGCAAGGGGCTGGAAGCGAGGGAGTTCGTGGGTTTTGATCGGAGGAGAGAGGGTCGAGGTTGGTGGTTCACGAATGGGTGGAGGAGGAGAGGCCATGGGTGGATGATGATGGAAAAGGATTGAAGGGGAGGAACAAAAATTAGCTACAGCGAAATAAAATGAAAAGCTGGATTTTAATATGTAGATATTTTACAATTTAACCATTCTGATCATCTCAAATAATGAATAGTTTTCAAACAAAAAAAGCCAAACCAAATAAACGTATACATCCTTCCAAAAGACAGAACAGAAATCAAAAGGGTACCAAATAAATATCAACAATGGGATAGTCAACGGTCAAATTAATAAAGCAATTAATATTTGTTTTGGGCAGCACGCTCCAAATTTCAAAACCGAAGGAAAGCGTAAGTCACAAATGTGGTACCATTACAACGGACTATTGTTATCGTTCTGTCGCGTACCGGATCTTAAAATAAAAAAATAAATATAATACGGAGATCATCACGATGAGACAAACAGAATGGTATATAGATATTGGTGGTACGATCATCCTATCAAAAGTCGATAATCAGTTTCAGAAATGCTGCTAACATGTGTGAAATAAAATAAATGGAGCAATAGCAGTCCAAATTTGAAAAAAACGAAAGATAACGTCTCACTTAGAAGACGACTTACAAATTTATTCTATAAAAATATTCAAGTTTGGAAAATATTTTTTATCATCAATTTTAACTAATTTAAATTGAAACAATATTATATGAGAAAATAGACTTCTATATTATCAGATGAAAATTTACCAGCTGCTATGTTTAATTTGACGTACCCCAAATATTAAATTTTTATTTCAAAATATAATTATTTAAAATTCACCAAAATTCAGTTAATTACATTATTAAAACCATTAAATTTAATGGGTCGTTAGAATTATTTAAGGAATAAATATTATTAAATATATTTATAATAGTTATGAATATACCAATCGATACATGATATCAATATGCGATTAAATTAGATCTAAATAAATAATATTTTCCTTAGGTTTAAAAGGGTTTTAAACCCATCATGTTGGTAAAATTTTAACTGCAATATGGACGTGGGGCGGCTCAAATAGGGGTTTGAAATGCTTGATTTTGAATGGCTTAGATTGAGGAAGAAATAGTATGAGATGAAATCCACTATTTTCTCTCTTCTATCCACTATTTAAGCATTCCCAATCCTAATTGCAAACGAGATTTTGCAGCCTCTTCTTCCATCCTTTGCTGGTCGAAATTATATCTTAGACATAAACTCAAATCAAGTCAAATTCGATCGCTATTTTGATAACTAAAGGTCCATAGTTCAAGTACTAGCAATCTGCAAAATTGGAAAAGGCTTCAAAAGGGAGAGTTCATCTTTTCAAGGTGTACTCAAAGCTTTGGTACTCATGTATGTTTTCATCAAATGATATTTTATAATTTTCCATATAATATTTTATATATATAACCATTGGAACTTCTAGTTTGAGGGACTTCACCGCTAACGAGCATCGATAAGCTATCGCAAGAAATCAATCAAAGCGATTCCCTTCCTTATTATATAGAAGCCATCTCGGGCCCTGCCCTTGTCTATAGCTGTGCTATCTCTATCACTACAGGGTCGACCTGCACCTGGATCAGATATGGAGATTTTCGCTCGCTAGGCGCCTCTACTTTGTTGGGAGGTGACCATAGGGAGTGTCGTAGGAATACTACTCCTTCCCTTTACTGTATCTCTCCGCCCGACAGTATGGAAGAAGAGCGCTTTCAGGATTGGAAGGGCGGGAAAGAATAACTAAAAGCCTACTACTACAGATAAGCCTTATCAGACAGGAAGCGGAGAAAGACTAGGCGAGCGAAATGAGCGGGGACTGATCTAGTATAAAACTCGGGAAGAGAAACAGGAAGTGCGTAGCGTATACTGGGATACCAAGTCCAGTATAAACATTTAAGTAATCATAGAAAGAAAACTGGTAAGCCAGGTACATTAACGAACAACAAACCTCCACCTTAATTAATATATGGGGATAAACTATGGATAGATTGTTGTTCTAATGTTTAGGAATGCAGACTATTGCAATGAGAAGCCAAGGGTATATTATCTTACTCGTCAAGTCATTAGAGGTCGACGTTCGATACGCCATACATATCTGAATTGGTACACACCTCGTTGGCATTCACACTAGTCTAACAAAGCTAGCTTCATAACCCTATGATCGAAAGAAACGACCCGGTGTCTATCCGAAAGGAGATCGAATGCGGCTCAACAAGGATGTTTGGAATTACCCCCAACTCCGTTTAGCCGAAGCAAAGAACCAACATCTCTCCAGGGCTAAGCTCTCTATAGTTCCTCTATGGAGGGGATGGTCTAACAAACTTGGAGTCATCAATTGGGGCTACTGCTACGCACCTTCGGTCCGTAGACCAAAGTAGGCAAGCACCTTAGGTCTTACGACCAGTTCATAGAGGCTTTCTCACTGGTTATTTCACTTTGACCAATATGATACGTGTACCGAGAAGAACTATGATCATTCCTATTCCAGTCCCATAGTATTCAGGGGAGTAATAGCTCAGCTGCTAAGGTACTTGCAAGCTTTGTTTCCTTATGGGTATTCTCATTCTTATTGGGTGTTACACTCCTAAATGACATATATACTTACGCATGCCTTGTTATGATTATTCTCAAGTCAGGATTAGCTATTGTCATAAAGATATTGGGTGGGTGTTAAGTCTACAGGGCCCAATCATACTCCGACATCTGAGTTTGATCCTGGCACAAAAAGAAGGCTAAGGAGGGGACGTACGCTTCTTAGACCGATAGGGAGGTAAATCGTTAAGACAGTCATAGTCTACCTTTCTACTACGCTAACTCTTTCTCGGGATACATACCATCTTCAGAGGATGCCGATGCATCTATGGTTTTAGAGATGTGCGTAGCTGTTCGAACTACGCCTTCTATAACCCCAGTTGTCGGATAAGGAGCACTTATGGATGACCACCCTAGCCTCTTTCGCGTGACGAGTCCATTTCCCTCCAACCTCTATTTGTTCGATCGACCGACCGCAAAAAAATAGAAAGGAAAGAACTAGTCAGCGAATAATCAGTCCAGGTAAGCGGTTATGAATGAAAACAATAGCAACATATGACTCATAAGCCCAAACTAATATACTGGCTCGGCATTCTTTAGTAATAAGAAAGTGTGAATCCAATGAATATCAGTAGATTAGTACAATGTAGTTCGCCAACTCAGTCTGTAGTGAGTCCCAATTAATATACAATAATATAATGGAATTAATATCCTGGCCTATTGCTTCAACTGCGTGTACTAACTCTCTTGATTAACTCTACTAAATGAAACTCAACTAATCTCAGCTAAACTCAACTAATAGTACTAGACCTGAGCTCGGTACTCTACTATTCATACTAGATATTGTTGATTACCATTGACTATTGATAGAAGAGATCGGTCGCTTATTTGCGTGTACTGACTTTCTCTCGATTCACTCTATATTTAACTCAACTCAGTACCTAGACAGAATGACTATTGACTCTATTGTACCATTAATATATGGACTTGGTATACTAGGCACCTAACCTTTAGTCATCGATGAACATCGATACATAAGTCCACGACTCCTACAAGTCCTAAGTTAGGAAGAGGGGAGTTCATCATAAATGAGCAGTTTCTTTGATCATTATAGTCGAACATATACCGCATCACCTATGCAATAGCTATGGTTTTCAATCATACTTATTGAAATTATTCCTATCAGGCCAAATCCATAAGGTCAAAGCCACTCTCGAGTTTGATCGCAGGATTTCCTTTGCCCTACGAGTGCATTCATAGCTTCATTTTCCACATCTGGAAAGAACTTCCTTGTTACTACATCTTGAGATGAAAGACTAGAGATCTAAGAAAAAGCTTTCTCTATGTTCGACTCTCTCTATGTTCTGCGAAAGAGACCAAGAGTCACATACCCCGAACTCACCAGGCTTGGCGAGGCAAACACCTTAGGTCAGAACAGATGCACATCGAAAGAGATCTTTCTATAGATAAAGAGATTTCTAGGAGAGATGCCAGTATAACTTACTCACCCACCTAATCATGACTATGGGTAGCAAAGAAACATAATAGAATAATTTGAATATGCTTTAAAACTACCCCAATCAACTAGGGTGAGAACCCAGCAATCGGCAGGGAGCCAAGTAGTTCCGGGGAACGTAGTGAAATGAGAGGAGAACTTAGTAGCCAAACTAATTCACATTCACAGAAGAAAGCCACTCCGTAATCCAACTCCTTCTTCAGGTCCCAAGCATACTAAAACCAGCTCCAACTAGTTCATTCAACTCCTTTTTCCGAAGTTTCTACTAATTAGCTAGTAAGACTAGTATATTATGGGGATTTATCAATCAATTAAGCAACCATTCTATTCGGCGAAAATCATCTCACGTCTTATTCCGTAGCGCCTTTTGAAGTTTGAGCATGATTTTGAAATGCTAGATTTAGATATAGGGTTCTTCCTATTGCCTTTCTGTCACGACCTGAAATCCATTGTTCAAAAATTGACATCAAATACCTCACTTGTATTCGACTGGTGGAGATTCAAACGTCGAACTCCAGTTCAGATGGAGCTTATAACAACATTAGGTGAATATAAACAACAGAAAATAAAATGAATATCACTGATCATCATGCAGATACAACAACATCATAATATCCATTACAACATTTATCACCAACATCCGAGAATTGTATATGTGCAACACAACTACAAAATGGAACATCACAGCGGAACAACAAAGTTATCACACTTCAAGAAAGTCTTCAAAAGAAAGAGAGTGATAGCGAGCCCCCAAACTAAGAACCTTAGATCCAAAAAGCTTCCAAAAGGTCTCCAAGTCAAAAGTCTTCAAAATTCGATAGCTTCCAACCCAAAAGACTTCAAAAGGTTCCAAGCCAGCTCCAAAACACGGATAACCTGTTTCTAGGCTGCCCGTGTGGAAATTATGGGCACCCAGAGTTTAGGAAGGGAACAATAAACTCCGGGTCAGTCATGGGACTGGTATGAGTAAACAAAAAATAGTTGTTTGTACCAAAATAGTTTATAAAGAAAAAACTGGTATGCTTTTGGAAAATGAAACTACCATAAGGCCTCCCGGCACATACACAATGCAATCGCACACTTTGGGGAGATTTCTCCTTATGATAGCCAAATATTCTTAATACGAGAAAACTCTTTGATATTATTATTAGTGCATAGTGTAGAAAACATTTTCGAAAGTATAATATTAATCTTAGCTGGCATAGGTACCATTATAATATGCCTACTATAGCTACCATTAAGAATGGCAGATTATACAACTAAAACTGTGCTGGGCGTGCATTGGTGATTGGATTTCCAACAAATGGTCAGGCTAAGGAACTACCTATGCCACATGGGTACGCCTCTGGAGGGACGTCCCAAGAACCTACCCGGATCTCTGCCAACACAAGGCCGATTACCTCTGTAACTAGGTAACTACTACTCGAGTATGACATCCCCCGGTCGTTTGCGACCTTTATCCGAGGGCCCTCAACCACAAAGCAACAAATCAGAATTTGCAGCAACCACACAGGTTAAATATCTGGGCTCCATACCATGATACCACCTTCTTCCAGAAGGAAATGACATACCCTAAAGGGCACGACCCTCATAACCTTGCCGCATCTTTCCTGTTTCGACCATTTCCGGGGTGTGAGGTCCGATGAGGTCTCGTCCACAAAGCTACAATTTACACAAAAGCCTTGCTTTGATCAGAAAAAGATCAACAAATGATCAGCAACACACAGCATCACTCAGCATGCCACACTACCAAATTGGGAGTATATCACTGATAACCTTCAATTACATAACCTCTAAGCTCGTACGTCTCAGAGAAGAGTGTTAAGCTAAGAGAATAAATTCTTCACCACCAACAGAAATGTATTTGAAAGAAATCTGCTTTATATCTCAAAGTGTAATGTCGGACATACAACCATACAAGTCTGTACCGGGTTCAAACAAGACCGAAAGCACTTTCGAATAAGCCCTTGCAATCCGGGTATCTACAATCCCGAACGGACTACCCATCACATATGGAGATCTCTATACCGAAGCAACTCAGTGCAGAGTCATTCGATAGGTTATCCTATCGTTCTCGTAAACATCCGGTCTTCACCACCGTCTTCAAATGCCATCCATTTCGTCGTATCACTACTCGAAATGGGTATCTAACACAAAGTCTTCTCCCGTCTAAATCAAATAGTGAGCGCTTAATTTTTAAAACATGTGGATGTATCATTCACAAAGATTCAATATTAAGGTTCGATGTGGGTTTCGGATAAACAACTGGAATCCGACTCCATGTCGCATCGAAATTTAAATGCCGTTTTAAGGCCAATGGGTTTTCAGATTCACAGAAACAAATCACGGATATTACAACTCAGCACAAAATAATTCACATTACATAGCATCACATTCACATATCAGAAATATCAATCCAATACATAGCATTCGACAATAATCAATCATCTTTAATTAAGATGAATTAATTGTGTGATTTAATTAATTAACCACATAATTACTTTCATTAATTATCTTTAATCAATATTTAATTATCCTTAATTATAAATTAATTAAATCTTAATCACCTTCATTAATTAATTATTTCTTGATTAATTAACTTAATTAATTAATCCTTAATTGTTAATTAATTAAATCTTAATTACTTTTATCAATTAATTATTAATTAATTGATTAATTATTAATTAATGAATTATTAATTACAAATAAATTAACCTTAATTACTTAATTAATTAATCTTTAATATTAATTAATTAATTTAATAGTTATTCTTTAAGTAATTATATTAATAAATCATTAATTACTTAATAAATTAAAAGATAAATCCTTTTATCTTTGTTAATCACTTTGATTTTCTTATAAATCTTGATTACTTACTTACTTTAATTAATTAATCTTTAATTATTAATTACCTTAAATTAGTAATAAATTAACCTCAATTATATTTTTAATTTAACCTTTAATTAATCATTCTTTAATGAATTAAGTAATTATATATCATTTTTCTTAACTAATCATTTAATTATTCAAAAATCTTTAATTAATAAACCTTAAAGTTAATCATCATTATCATAAGGAATTAAGGTTAATTAAGAATTTAGAAATCAATATTTCATCTTAATTTTACTCTTGAATACATTATTTATTCAAAATAATTAATTACAAAATTAAATAGATTACTTTAAAAACATCTTACAAAAACCCTTAATTAATTCAAACTTAAAATCAAAACCATTGTTTGAAAGCATGGATAAAATGTTTGAAAGTTCGAATTTAATTTCAAAGTAAAACTGATTTACATTTTCTAACACGAGACGCACTCGAGTATTGCCCGAGTTAAAGAACCATCTGCTTTGAGTTTCCCTAAAACTTAGCTGTGTGAAATTTTTTTTCCAATTTAAATTTGTTTAAGTATTTAACCCCCGGCACATACAAGAATTTACTTCGAGTTCAACATCGAGCTATCACCTAAATTTCCCAAGAGCAGCTTCGTGTCCTAAGGCCTTCTTCCTAAAAACATTTTCACTAATACACTCAAAAGCTCGTGCATGTTGCGCAATGTTTCGATCGCCACTGGTCAACGCTATGACCATCATCCAGTATTACCCCCTTGACCCTACAAACCACCCAAATCCCTCGGTTGATGACGAACACTCGATCGAGCTAACTGGCCACTCCTGGAACATAACCAATCCTCACAAAACCACTCTGTATTTCCACCTTCAACCATCAAAGGTTGTGCGATCATGTTCGAAGCTTCAATAATGACTAATGCTTCGATTGACACACATGCGATCGATTCCAGTTCTCTGATGAACTCGCGGTAATCGAATTTCCAGTTAAGAATAAAACGTGGGCTTAAACCCTAGATCGTCAGAATTGGATAACCACGATGACCTATAAATTCGCCTCGCATTTTTCTCGAGATCAACCATCATCCAGCTATCCCCAGCCACAACCCCGAGGTCTAATCCATCTTCGATTGTCGTGGGTTGCCCCAAGTTCATTTTGCGTTCAACTTGAAATTGCTCGAAATTTCGCAACTTAAAAATCTAAAATCTTGTACTAAAAATCATATTCCTTAAATACGGACAGGATTATGAAATCAAATCCTAAATTTGAATCAATTGAATTTTAACAATTTTTATGTTCTACTGTGTTTTGGTTTTTTTTCAGCAAAATCATTTATTTTTAACATTTAAAAATATATTTAAAATTAAGTTTTGATAAATTGGTACACTTTTTGTTTCAACAGTTCATCCTAACAATAACTAAAACAGTGATTATGGAAATTTTGACAGGTTTTGTAAAAACCTGGAACCAGAAAACAGAGTTAAATATCCCTGTAAATCAACATGCACAAAGGATATGAATATATATATACATACATTTTTAAACATGCAACCAACCTTAACTTCCAGCATGAACTCAAGCACAAATTTATAGTCCAGAATTACAAAGTTTAGTCACGTGTGTTGTTTGAACAGAGAGCTTTCTGTCTGGGTTTTAAAAGTTGAAAGTCTGGAAGCTTTTTTTAAAATTTGACCTTGAACCTTTTTATCTGCAGCTAATTTATATAAACTTTCTTAGTTTCCTGATAGATTTACTTGCTTAATTTTTCAACGACAAATTCTAATTCAATCTCTTGAAAAGATTTACATATAGTTTCTGATTTTTTATGAAAACAGAGAAGAACTCTGGTCTGCAACTTGAAAACTGAGCTTTGAAAGTCTAGAGTTACTCCTAATTCTGTTGTATATGTGGTGATCTTTTGCTCTTATTTAATTGTTGAAGTAGAATCCTTCTTTGTTCTTGATTTGTCTAATTTCTGGTTTGCACTTTGAGAAATTTGTTTCATATTTTATTTTTTGAATTTGGTCTTGGTTTCAATGTTGATGAAGTTAGTTGTTTTGATTACTTGTTGTTGATGATTCTTTCTTTCTGGTTTTAAAGATTTGTATAGGCTTAAGAAATGAATAAAAGAGATAAGAAGAAGAAGAGGTGTGTTTATATAATGTAAATTAAGATTTTATTTAAAATTATGAAAAATATAAACTAACTATGACACTTGTTAAATTTCTATTTTCATGAATTACACTTGTTAAATTGGATATCTTATCACTTAACACTTGTAATTACATAATTATATATTTAACTAAAAATTTGTATTATTTTTCTTCTCTTTATTACGTAATTACATTTCTTTATTATATTTTTATACAACTTTTAAAAGAGAATGTTTTTACTACTAATTTATACATATATAAAATCATATACAAATGTTAATATTTTGAACCCAAATATTTATCTTAAGACATTTATTTAAATTCAAATCCAAATCTACTCATATATGCATATATATATATGTATACATACATACATATATATATTTTAAAAATTTAAATCAAATGATTTAAAAAACATATGTTATTTCAAATTTTAACTCAAATGAAGATTGAAATTTTATTCATACAAATTAACACTTATTTTATTTGGTTTGAAAATTTTCAAATTATTTTCAATTTAGATTTCAAAAATTCAAACAAATTACTAATTTAAACTGATAAAATTTTGGGATGTTACACTTTCTTTGCTAAAAATTCTTATCTACACGTCCTAGATGGGGGACCTTGGGTCATTCAAGGGCACTATCTTAGAGTAAGCAAGTGAAGACCAGGGTTTAGACATCCACGACGTCTATAAATTCAAGCCTGATTAGATTTTCGAGCTTATCCATATTTCAAGGAGCATATCTTACCCGGTATATTAATTGGAAGTAAGAGGGTCGATTGGATAAGCAATCCGCGGAATCCTATAGGGGAAAATAATGAATAGGCCAGGTTCTGTCTTGAACTAGACCTTACAAAGCTGCTTGTTTCACATGTATGTCAATTCTCATTTGCAAATGCTTTCCGTTTGCTTAATTTATGAAATTCGTAGCCATGGGATTGGCTTACTTAACTAAGGATTTTGAGTCTTCTTTCACTGAGAATTTAATATCTCGTACACCAGCACCGGGGATATACTTTGAATCACTAACTTACTGGTTTGCTTAATAGAACCTTCCTAATAGGCTTACTATTATAGCTACAGACCAGTGCACTGAAATTCGATTCAAAGATGAGAATTGAGCAAGAAATACGTCAAGTGGAAAACGAGAAGCTCCAATGGGAGCAACGCTAGGTGCATTCTGGGAGCATATGCCTGCAATCGATCCTATTGTCATACTCGATCATATGCTCTTTCTCCCGAACGAAATTCACACTCTCGAAAACAGGAACGAGGCACTGCACCAAGAATGGAAGGGGCACCATGTGGAGGTTGCCATCCTCCATGACCCACCCACTGGGGATAAGGAGACTGGAAGAAATTAAAGGCCCCTAGAAGGTTCTAGCACTGTTCATTATTACGTTTAATTAAGTTTTATGTCTTTAATGTTGTGTGGTTGAATGTTGTTAGTTAACTTTGTAGTAACGTTGTGTGGTTGAAGGCCCTTTTTATTTTTATTAGTGTGTAAGCTTCCTATTTATTGTACTCCTATGTTATGTATTGTATAAAAACTGTAGTGCTGGAATGAATAAAAATCTGCCCCTAAGTATTAAGCTAATTGGTTAACTCGCTAATCAAATTTAAGATTTGAATTCTTTGTGAAATCCGCTAGCATTATCTTCCACTTATTAGTGTCAGGATTACAAAGTGAGGTGCGTTAGCGTATACTATGATACCAAGTCCGGTATATTGATTAGTACAGGGTAGAGGCTAGGAAGTAACATCGGGTCTCTCTCTACTATGTATTAGTCTCAGGGTCTTATTACTTCCTAAAAAAAATTTCTACATCTATATCTAGACACTGGTTCATCAAGAATACGCAAGAAAAGCACTTCGAATTGTTGATTCACCGCCAGAGATGGCTTAGAGCCAATAGCTCATTATCTAATGGATCTAGTGCATAGTGACTTACATCATAGGTAAGGCAAAGCGCTTTCTTTTAAGAATGTGTATGGTCCATCTTTCTGTCTTTACTTAACCCACCTTTTTCTAAAAGTGCTTGTAGTAATTATGGAGTCTTTATTCAATATTCTATTAGCATAGCATTAAGTAGTAAACACACTAGGGATTTTACCATAACATACTATACATGCAAACATAACAAATAAAACCAAAAAAAGATAGTTTGCAAAGATAGAAGTCAATCTCCAGTAGGCAACGGAGTAGATCTACACTAGAAAAAGACAAAGAACACCACGCATGAAAACAAATGTCTCCAGACACTTATTTAATTTAGACCTTCGAAAGCTAAAAAGAGTCGATATTGTTAGTTAGGTGACGATTCTGATATGTAACAATGTTATCACAAATTAGTTTGGTTATATGCATGTATATACTTATGTTAAAAAAATTAATTGTACACACATCTGATTAGCACAACCGCATAATATATATTATAACTAATTTTATTAACTTACAAGAATATATGTGTGTTTGTGTGTGTGTCTGTTTTTAGAACCCAAGAACCAAATAAGTAAACTTGGGTATGCCTGAACCAATCCTATAGTCAGACACTAATTAAGTCATAGAGTAGCAAGGCCTATTTCTTTGTTTGTAATTTCCAGTATCGAACCCCTGACCTCCAGGTAATTGACTTTGAGTATTACTTATATGTCTCTAACCACCCGACCACTCTATTGGGTGTATATTTAATTATAAATATATGATCTATATTTAATTAGATCGTAATACTATGGTTGAAGTTGGTCATATAATTTTATAACAAAATTTCATATCAATAGTAATTTTTAATAGCAAGGAAATAATTTTTTTTAATTATTTATTATTATTTAATATTATTGAAATCAATATACTGCATAAGTAAATCATATAAAATCAAATATGTTGTAAAATTTATTTTTAAATTTTATAATATTACATTTGTTTCAAATAAACTCTCAACCGTGAAATAAAAATTAAAAATATTTTTTGTTATTTTTAACAATTTTTATTTATTTTCACAAAAAACTAATAAATTATTTAAATAAATTCGAAATGAAGAAAATGTTTGTTTTTTTTCAAACCTCAATATGTCATTTATGAATTGGTTGAAATTCAAAATTTGAAAAAAGGTTTGGAAAATAATTTTTTTAATATTTTATGTAAATTTGAAATAATGTTCAATTAAAAAATATTTTAAAATAATAAAATAATAATAAATTTTTCTTATGCTCTACACATGATTTAGAATTTTATTAAAAATGTATAATTTTATTAATATATATATATATATATATTATAAATATATTATGTGTGTGTGTATTAAAATAAAGTGAAATATTTTATATTATATTTATATTAGTGTATACATTTTTTAGAATTAAAAAATTACTATTTATTTTAATATTTAAATAAAATTTTATATTGATTAGATATATATTATAATAATATGGATATACATATATATTAACATTTTATTTATTAGATTTATATACATACATAAGTACATACATACATACACATATACATACATACATATATATATTATACATTTAAAAAAATTATTTAAATAAACTTAAAATGTATGTAAATGTATATAATATTTTTATATAAGCGATAGTTTATATACATGCATATATTTGGACATCATAAATTTACATATCGGATGAGCAAATGTGTTAGTTGCGATGTCAATCCCAACATCTATGCATGAGGATGTTTTGCACGGTTGACATGTTAACATGCGCACGCACACACACACACACATATATATATGTTTATATGATACACGCGTGTGTGTGCATCTATATATATCTAAATTAAATAAAACTATATAATTTATAATTTGTACATTCAAATAAAATAAAATATTTTATTTAAATAATATTTAGAAATATTCTAAATGAATTAGTTTCATAGTTCCAATATAGATTCAATAGGAGGGTTTCTTTTGAAATTCACTCATAACTTCCGTTGTGGGCTGGCACAGTACCAATAATAGTATCAAAACCTAATGATCTATGTGGTTAAAATTAGTCATGTTAGGCTTAACTATTAAGCTCATAGCCCAGAGATTATCCCTGATAGAAAAGGCCTAAATTTAAATTAGGCCTTTGACAAATTTTAAATATCGTTTGAAAATTAAAATATAAGGTTCCACTACATGGAACAATAGGAATTTCGACAGAAGCTTCCGTTGGTCGTCGACTGCCTCGTCACACAATTTTCGACAGCTTCCGATGGCCGTCTATTTTAATTAATTTAATTTATCTCATTATTTAAAATATTATTTATAGAATTTTGAATTTGTTTTAAAAAACCAATTTATTTCCTAAATATTAAAGAATATATTTTTATTCAATTCTGCAATTTTGTAACGGTTTGTGATTAATTAAATTAGCGTTTTGGTAATCTTTTATTGTGTAATTTAATATTTAACTTTACTAAAAATCAAATTCAAACAATCAATCTATGCAACGTTCATTCCATCTATTATACATGTATCATATGTATTTTGATATATGTTATGATATTTTAAAATGTTTAAAATATCGTAAGTATACATATGTTTAGATTTTAAAGAAACCCTAAATAGACTTAAGGTATGAATAGGTACGCATATACCATGACTTCTGATGTGTTTGATACTTGAATCACGAGGGTATTTCATAAAAAAATGCATTTTCCCATAAATTAATATGGCTCGTTATAATATGTTAAAGATTATGAATCTTTATCATCAAGTTGACCTCTATCATTTGTATATCAATAGATTACTTACATACTCTTTAGTTGTTAAGCTTTGCTCAAGCTAGGGATGCAATATGTAGTACTATTAATATATTGAATAGACGAGGTAAGATAATTGCATGCATTTGTTGAGCATTTCTCAAGGTATGTGCATTATACTTAAGCCGTCGTGAGATGATAACTCCAAGTGAATAGTACCAATTTACATGTTGAGTTTCCTTAAGGTTAAGGCGGGATTTGGATAAGAAACCATGGGTTAGGAGCAATTTGTGATACAATCAATAAGTAGTTATCCATCGTATACGGGCTTATGATTTCTTGAGCTTTTCTTAAGGTCAGAATCCCAAGGAATATGAATCCTAACACCCACTGATGAAGTCGAAAGCCTTCTATGTTTCGCTCAAGGGTTTGATGAAGCATAAAATACTAGTGGGAGCCTCATTAGAAAAATGAAATGATAACATTTAATCTTTCTAATATTACAAGAACATACGCTATATAATGTTATAATAATCTACATTGGTAAATTTGCGCATGTAAATGATTGATAAAATGTTTATCAATTGAAATATACAATTGAACGGAACTGAAGATTGAAAAATAGAAATATAACACATACTTATTAATCAATGTTTATTGCATGTTAATATTTCAACACCATGCAAGCGCCTGATTTTACAACTACTAAATATGCTCGTAATTTGGTTACTTATGTGTTCATTTAGTCGAGATCCTGTGTTGCATTTTACGAGTTCAGAACTCTAAAAGCGATAAAGACCATGGATATTTGATCCATATACTATCGTATATAAGTATTATATGGGGAATGGTTACAGCTAGTAATGTATGATACTTTGATTCAGTTAGTTCATTTGAAATAAGCTAATAAATTGTACTGTAAGATCGAGTATTTTATTTGATTGATTACAAAAGGACCATGTTTTGTTGACTGCAACACAAGACCAAAACTACGATATAAATCTAGGGACTCAATCGCTGATATATAAGTTTGATCCATTTACAAAAAGTACTACGTATGTTGATGTCCTTAAATGTCAAGGATATTCGAGTGCACTTTTATAAAGTGTTCATTATGATGTTGTAGTAAGGGATTTCATTTGAATGACGCGACCATTTAGAAAGAATAATGAATGTACAAGAGTAGATGTGATTTAGTATACAGTTTGAAATAAAGAGAGTGAACAGTCATTTCTTCATAAAGGAACATCGGAAAGAAGAATTGTAATAATAATAATTGATACTTAACAATGGAATGAGAAATATGATTTTTATTCCGAAATGTGTTTTCATATAGAAAATTATCTTCTATGAGATTTAATTCTTTGAGTTCAAGATATTTGATCAAAGAACTCTCCCATGTGAAGTAGTTATAGTACATGAAATAAATAATCTACATTTAATGATAGACCTTCGAATTTAGTATGCTATTGTAATAATAATAGAAAGAGTGGGAGCATGCCATATAACACTTATTGATTGCATCAAGTTATGAAAATTGTTTCATAAAACATACCGAATAGTATTTATGAAATAATGACAATTTTTTGATGTCGACTAAAAATAGACATAGTTATATTTCAATTTGATTATTATAAATTTTCATTTCGAAATAAAACTATAATGTGGTATTTGTTTTCACAACAAAAGTGATGCATTGAAAATTAGAAAATATTGAAATAATGACAATTATTTTTGAATTATAGACTAAGCCATAGTTTTGAGAGATAATTTATTATATGATTGTGAATCATATGATACTGGTTAATTATATCTCAAACAACTAAGTGTTATGCACCCATTTAGTAGGAGCATCATAAGAATTAATGAACTCTTCGAATTGATACGTACTGATGTATTTAATCGCAAGTCTATTAATACCAAATAGGCTCCACATATTTGGTAATGTTCATCAATGATTTATCACCAATATGGACATGTGTATTTGGTACACATGTTGTATGTCTATGATAAGGTCATAGAGTATAAAACGAAATAAAATGAAATATTGCGCAATAAAATAAATTGATTTGATCGAATAAGTGAGTATATTGTAAAGAGTTGCGAACATATCTAAAAATGAATAAAGATTCGATCTCAAAAGTCACGCCACCTTATAATACATAAGGATGTATTGATAAGGAGTAATCTAATTTTATTGGACCATGTACGATTTATTGTGAGTGAAATTGAGTCACTTTCTTTATATAAGGACGTGTTCTCAAGAGTAGTATGTAAGGCTAATGTTATTTCATCTAAATAACAGATTACAAAATCATATAAGATGAGGGTTTATAAGAAACTCCTACGTATCTTAGATCAAGGAGTTGGCAGGTTGTTAAGTCGAAAGACTACATGTGATGATTACACATCAATGATCTTGTATGAATCGCCCAAAAGTAGTTTGGATGAGATAGTCATTGGATGACTAATTCATGTTATGAGCATAAATATACTATGAACTAATGCAAAATAAGTTTTATATAAGGCAGTTCGTAAAATTTTTATGAATGCCTGTTTCATTACACTAAGAAACATATGTTATTCAAAGAAATAAAAACTTCGTGAATTTCTTTAAGAAATTATTAGTATAAAATGAATTTAGGCATGATTCAATAATAAAACTGATTATAAGCGATGAAATGATATTGACCGAATCTAAATGGACACAAATACATTAGAATGCCTAATGAATATTCTTTTTTATTTAAGAGAAATTGTGAATTTCTTGTCAATATCAAGAATAAATAATCCTCGGTTGTTCAATGAAACCACTGAGCATATGGACTTTATGATATGGTACAACATTCTAATCCAAAATAAATTCCAAGTGCATTATGAAAATATGATTTGGATAGTTCTATCCATAGGAATAGGATTCATTGCCCGCAGATGTGTCTTTAAGAGAAAGACAAATGTAGTCGGAATATACTTAGCCAGATTGATAAGAATAATACCATAAAGTTCAATTGTTGAAATTAACGTAATAGATTCACCATTCAATATGCTCAAGTAGGTTCTATTTAGTCACAAAATTAACGCATAGTATGACTTTATATTTTGGTATGTATTTGTTGGAACGGAAAATTCTAAATAACAATTTAGAATAAAATGCTTACACATAATAACCAAAGTGTCTCGAAGTTAGTAGGTGTGGTATTGAGTTTGTGGGTTTTCAGATATGATCCGAGAATGGATATGAAAGTACCACTCCGAAAAGCATCAAAATTGAACAGGTATCTTAATATATATATATATATATATATATATATATCAATTTGTTTGATTATCAATCAAAATGCGCAGGAAGCATATGTTCATAAGAAAGAAAGTTAAAAGGTACATAGATATTTCTCTATCATAAGTAAACAACATAATACTAATTTTAAGGTTTGTTAAGATTAGTTTTAGTTTTTTTTTAGTACTTGACATTGGATTTATACATGGTGTCTTTATAGTAAGTATAAAAGATATTGGGAATGTCCCAAACAATACGCAAGCACACCTTATTAAAATGTACTTGGGTTAAAATCAGTTTCAGTTATTTTAATACTCGATATTAGATTTATAAATGATGTCCTCAATATTAAGTATAAAAGATATTAAGAATGTCCTAAACAATATGCAAGGACATCCTATTAAAATGTTTAATACTGAACATGTATGATGGATTCCTTATGCATTGGCAATAGAAGTTATCATACATGTTATGTTGTCTACGATATCGTTGTTTGTTTATGTATTTGATACATGAAGCAAATAACAAGTCCAAATTGATATCACTTAATGTTGGTTTGGACTGTTCTCGTGTATTTAAGAAATACTAAGGAATTATTTACAGAAACAACAAACTTCTTATGATGAAATGTTCAGACACAAATTTTATAAATGATATTGAGTATAATATGTCAATAATAAAATTCAAGTTAAGAATCATCAACTTGAAAATGTTCCGAATGAAACACTTTGGTTGATTTAATGAAAATGCTAAGAACATCATCTTGAATAGCGCCATAATAAAAGCAATGTATGTAAATATAAATGCACAAATTTTTATAGCTAAGCCGATGGTGATTCCAAATGTTGAGAATCTCATAATATTATTATATGATAACAATGTCGCAATATATCTTATTACAGAACTTAGAGATCACTGGAAGTTGAGAGACATACTCTGAATTGTTTTACATGATAAAGGTACTTTATCGGAGTCAGAGAGAGTTGATTGACAGAACAGATAATTGAAATGTAATAGCATACCCATTCACTGAGGGGCTGACCCAATTGGTTTTGAGAAACCGATTGGAAAGTTGGAATCAGATTCCATAATTGATCCCAAGTGCAAGTGGGGGAATGATAGAGTCAGGGGTATGTCCTTGGGGAAATTATGTAATTTGTTTCATATATCTAACTCAATCGCTAATCTTGTTTGAAATAAAAGGTGTTTTGTTTCTATTATATACTTGATATAATGTTTTATATTAATTAATTATTTTAAATAAAAGTATATTTAATAGAAAAATCCATAAATGATATGTTTTTATAATTTATCACAATGAAAATTAATATACCATTTAAATATTCCTAGTCAAGATGTCTTGAGTCTGAATATCGATACATCTGTTGAAACTAGAATATGTATCACTCTCTAAATGTTGGGTAATGTATACTCATAGCTGTTGGGGGCACCAACGGGTCACATACTGATATTTATTGGATAACTATGGAAAAACTCACTCGATAGTTTCTGTTGGTTAATATAACTAAGGTCAAACAGAATATATCGATGCGACTAATTTGCATAGTTCTCTTGAATTAAAAATACTATCGATCTTCAATATGAAAGCTCCACTTTGATTATAGTCAAATTATGGCATAATGTTCATTGAGTGACTATAGTTGGTTCGAGTGGAACTATCGGAAGTGAAGCACTATTCAAAAGAGGATTCATCTCCTTAGTAACGTAGGGTTATTATCATGGTTAACTCGTGTCAACTCAAAGTCAAAATCTCTGGTTAGAGAATTTTGCTAAATAATAATTGTTATTATTGAACCAAGGACTTTATGTTTGGACTGCAAAGTTGAATACGGATGATATTGGAATTTTGGCCATTGCTAAATTTTAAAGGTCCAAAATGATATAGTTTTGACAAACGGAATTGGTGGAAATAAAATTTACAACCGAGTAATGCTTAATAAAGTAAAATTAGATTTTACTGAAACCATATGAGCGATAAATTTGATCAAAATATCATGACACCTGCTAAGTGACGTGTTAATGTTAATATTTTAATAATTCTATATTAATCGCAAATACCAAATTGACACTTGATGTGTCACACACTCGAAACAATGAATTCTCTATTAACCAAACGATTTAATTAGTTTATAACTGATATAAATGTATTAAATTAATTAATATTTATGAAATATTAATTATAAAATTTCGACTATGATTTGAGGAATAAATATTATTAAATATATATTAATAATGGTTATAAATATGACAATTGATATGCGATATCGATAAGCGATTAAATTGGATTTAATTAAATAATATTTTCCTTAAGCTTAAAAGGGTTTAAGGCCCATATGCTGAGTGAAATTTCGCTAGCAACATGGACATAGGGCGGCTCAAATAAGGGTTGGAAATGCTTGATTTTGGATGGCTTCGACTAAGGGAGAAATAGTGTGCGATAAGATCCACTATTTTCTCTCTTCTATCACTATTTAAGCATTCATATCGAGCTTTTACTACGTCTTTTTCATCCGTTGCTAGCCAAAATTATACCAATGCAATTCCACCAATACGAACTCAAATCAAGTCAGATTCGATCGATATTTGATTGGTTCAAGCACCAGCAATCTGCTGAATAACAAAAGGTTTCAAAGAAGAGAGTTCATTTTTTCAAGATGTAATTCAAGGCTTTGGAACTTTGGAATAGATTTTATCAAATTATAGTTTAAAATTTTCTATATAATATTTTTGTAATGACCCAAAAATTTCGATCCCAAAAATTCCGAATAGTTAGGAAAGAAGAAAAGAGATAGAAGAAGAAGAAACAGAAACACAACACAAATTCTCACATTCGCAGCGGATCAAAATATAATATCAAATAATATCAGTTTACAAAAGAATACTATATCTGTCAATTACATTTTAATACATCAGAGTTACACATATATATAGACACTGGATATACACCACCATCGTGTCTCGGGTAGACAACAATATAATTCAGCGAAAACACTCCATACGTTCTTGCCATCCATCTCGTCTCCTAAGCTGTAGAACGTCCTTACTTGAAAATCTGTAATACTCGTTCTGACCCGAGAATTACATCAAAGTAACACCCGGGTCATGCGAGAAACGAGCAAGCCCATATAATTTGAAATACTAAGTTAAACCATAAAGAAAACCCGGGTAACTCGTACTTCACTACGAGTTCATTACCTGTTATATTCAACACTTATTGCACAAATCAAGTTCTAAGTATTCTTACTTAATCCAAAGGTCCATATTATTCCATTTTAGTCTATTGACTTCACACATCAAATCTATAAAGAATTATTGTAAATTCCAAATCGAAGTGGTTTTGGATATTTACAAATACCCGACCACGGTTTCTTCGAATATGAAATCATCTTAAAACAAAGCTGCTTAAGCTTTAAACAATTCTATTTATACTCATAGTAACATATTCACGAAGTAATTCTATTTCAGATAGATAATACATATCCAACACCAAATCACATATCATCACAACCCCATACCCAAAAATATAATAATCCAAAGCATTCACTAACATTCAGCCATCCATAAGCAAAAAATTAATCACACTATCTCTAATTACTTTAAAATAATTAAATTAATTACCTCCATCACTATAAATTTTGCTTACTTAATCCTTAATTAATTATACATCATTAGTTAATTAATTATCCTCTAATTATCCATCTTAATTAATCACCCCAGATTAATTACTCTTTAATTACATTAAATAACCACCTCTTAATTAATTAAATCAATTAAATATTCCTTAACCACTTACTGTAATTAATCTTTAATTACTCTCATTAGTATCATTAACAAATTAATGATTCTTAATTAATTACTTCCATTAATTAACCTTAATTAATCATAACAGTAATCAACCATTCTATAAGTACTTACCTTAATTAATTATCTTCTAAATTAAATTTATCAATCCTTTAATTAATTACACCAAGTAATTAATTTTTAATTACTTCTACTAAGTAATTATCCTTTAGTTACTTCCCATTAAGTAATTATCTCTTTAATTAATTACATACAGTAATTATCCATTAACTACTTCCACTAAGTAATTACACTTATTTATCTCATTTAGTATGCATACCTAATCCATCATCAAGTGATCCACTTTAATTAATTTACAAATTAATTATCTTAAATTAATCACACTTACTGATAAATCATATTTGTGTAATTATCCTTAAATTAATTAAATAAATTAATTATACTTAAGTTTCTTAATTAACTTAATTAATCTCATATCCTTAAAACCTTAATTAACTTAAGACAAAACATTATTTTATTTATGTCTTGATTATCAATAAGGCAATTTAACATAACAATTAACTTTTCTTAATTCAATCATTGACTAAATTTTAAAATAAAAAGAAATCATTTAACTTGATAATTTATAAAGTTAACGAAACTTAAATTCCTAAAAACATTGTCAAATAGAATTTTTAAAACTATTTTAAATTGGTATATTTAAAACTTGCTTTTATAAAAATCTTAAACTTTCATTTTAAATTAAGTTTTAAATCACTTTTATTTATCATTTAAAATCTTGAAAATAAGTTCATCATCAAATTATCATCTTAAAATCTATATTAAATTAACAATTAAAAATCTTTATTCAATTACCCATTTTAACTAACTCACAACTCGCATAAACATTTACATTTACAAACGAATTGGTTTTAACCAAAATTATTTCAAAATAAACTTGATGGGTTTAAAAGTTGAAAACTGTTTTGTATAATATTTCAGACTCAAGCCGCGATACAAAATTGGAGCCAAACACTCAAATACCCGAGCTCATACTCGAGCAACTCACGGTCTGAACCCCTTCGAGTCACGCACGCAGAAACTGCGCGCCTTACCCGAGACAAGCCATTCTTCCACCACTTCACCAAAACAACACAAATCCAATATGCACGATGCACATGCACATCCCCTCTGGCCAACTCCGGTCATCACCAATGTCATCAGCAAGTCGTCATTGACCTCCACAACCCAATCCATCGCCAAGTATCGACGAATTCACCATAAAATCAAAATGAGCTAATAGATCGACATGGAAACTTAAACTTCGATCAGAAACCACCCTTCACCGTCGATCTCAACTACGAGATCACTCGCTGACATCCCCAAAAACTTCTTCACGACTCCCACAATCCTTTTCCCCCCATCGCGATCGAGCCAGAAGCCTTGACGAGGTCGCAAATGCCCCCGAGAACCAGTTCGACAAAACACAGTTTAAAATCCTAAATTCGAGTCGTACCGCCACCTTGCTGATCAGTAATTCCATCGACCATTTTTCACCGACTCCTTGACTTCCCAGCCACCTTCACCATGATCCCCAACTAATCGTTGATCATCGAATTTTGGCGAGAATGTCCATTCTGTTTCACTCGCGATTCCTCATCCTTTATAAACTTAAAAATCATAATTCCTTCACCTAAAATCATTATTTTGTAATATGAACACAATTATATAATCAGATTGTAAAATGGAAATACTCGAATTTTCTGATTTATGGTGATTTTACTGTAAATAATTATTTTCACAGTATTCACATTTTTATTCTTTTTGAAATTATTTTTAAAGGTGAAGTCGTGATGTTATAAACAATTTCTCTTTAGAAATTGAAACTTAATTTTGTTTAAAGAGAAAGATATGATTTGTTTTCCTCTTCAATATGTGGTTCTTTACTCTGTTGATATAACAGAATTTGTATCTATACAGATACACACTTTCATATATACACACACATATATACATACATACATACATACATCTATTATCAGACATGCAAGCATATTTGGAACATACTTCACATCACAGCTTCAGATATTTACCACACACAATCAAACATAAACAAATTTGAGGAAAGTCTGCTCACCTTATCTTTTGGAATAGAGAACACTGGACAGTGTTTTGAAATCTGGAAAAATGCTTTTGATTTTTGATCTGGATTTTTGAATTGTTGAAGTTAAATTCAATCTGATCTTAAGTCTTGCTTGTATTTTGAGTTCAGCTCTGATTTTCTTGAAAATTTTACCTCAGGTTGAAGATGCTTCAGTTTTTAATTTGTTTGACTTTTGTTCTTATTTTTATTTAGCTGGTTCTCCAGTTCGAATGCAACACAAGGGCAGAGCCCTTTATAAAGAAAGTGGAGGGGTATAGTGTATGATAAGGCTGATTTAACAAAAGGTGATTTACTCTTCGTATGACTTGAATTAGATTTTTTTTCTTTATGCAGACTTGACTTTGTTAATTTATTTTGTGTGCTTAGATTTGATGTTTACTGTGTTTGCATTAAATGCTTGCCTCGCTTTTTGACTACAAATGTTTCATATGAGTTGATATATGTATACTTCTTTGTTTGTATGTATACCTATATATATACATGTATATATTTATGTATATACTATTCTTCTTGAATTGTACCATGCACATCTATATTTACACTTGTATATATTTAATATAGATTCGGGTATTAAATATCATAAAATTTATTTATTTGCTTAATAAAAGTTAATACCCCAATACTTAAATTCATTTAATCGTCCGATTAACACGCATCAAAATCCGGGTCATCACATTCCTCCCCCCTTTAGAACTTTTCGTCCTCGAAAAGAAACGAAACGAGAGTTTTAATTTACTGCGTATTGTAGCCAAATTATTCTTTAAACATTTTTAACTCTTTTTTTTCTTCTACTTTAAAATTTTAAAACGCTTTACAACCAACATGATATTACCAAAATTAGCTTTTATATAAAAATACTTTTTATAACTCGGTGTCTCAACAAGTCCATTCTTGTTCTCACAGAAATTCGGTCATACGTTGATCAGGCGTAGGAACGAAAATCTATAAGTACTTGGTACACCCGTTTTCAACATCCAGTGAAAATACTTGGAAAATAATTTTATTGTAAATATAGAAATCATTTATTTTGAAAATAGAGGAAATATCTTGGTGAGAATGCTCTGGAAATCATCACCCCCATCCATGGTCGCAGTTACATCCTGGGTTACATTGCTATCACAGCTAAAGTCCATGTAACTGTAGGCACTCCGCGCCCCTCGATTAAGCCATGGAACCCACAATAGATCGCAGTTACATTCTAGGTTTACGTTGCCATCGCAGCAAAAGTCCATGTAACTGTAGGCATAAGTGCCCTCGATTTTCGCTGTCAAAAATGAAACTTCTCCATTCCCACATAGGTCGGCAGTCTACCGATGTAAAATCAAAAGCAGACTGTTGGATCTCAGCGGCACACACGACTTTCGCTATGTTACCATAGGTCGCAGTCTACCGATATGAAATCAAACGTAAACTGTTGGCTCTCAGCGGCACATACGACTTTTGCTACGGTCTGCATTAGATCGCAGTGACATCGAGTTACACTGTCTTCACAGCATAACCCAAATGCCTCTATAGGCATCAACGCCCTCAATTTTCACTACACACTACTCATAATCTTTAGAAACTAGTTTTGTCTGGACTCCTCATATGATCAACTTTAGAACCCCCCTAGGGTTCAAGACAGTATCGACCGATGACACTCCTGAGAAGTTCATTTCAAGGGAGCGCCTTTTTCCCCAGAGCTATTTTCAAAACATTTTATACTATACACATATAGTATCTCCCAAATCTTATGCCTAGTATGAATCTCAAATAAATCTCCTTTCTCAAAATCGATTATCCCAAAATCGATAATTCTCAAACTAGGCTTTCCAAATTCCAATATTGATTTTACCCAAAAATCAAAAGCCTTTCCAAATCCAAAGGTTCCCAAAACCTTTTTCCAAAATCCTCGTAAGATCCTTTATATATATATATATATATATATATATATATATATATATATATATATATATAATTTTTAAAAACTTTGGATCATTTCAAACTTGTATAAATCCCCTTTCTATACTTCAAATATTTTCAAAAATCCTTTTCTTCGGGAAATAGGTTCAACAAGGGGAGATTTACCTTATATAACAAAGATATGTAACTTAGTTTATTCTAAATCAAATATTCAAATTTGATTACTCTTTTTTTTATAAAGTTGTTTCCATCTTACTTATCATTATAAAATATCCAACTTTCACTTTTATCTATTGTATATTTCACAAAATATACTTTCATTTCAAAAGAAATCATTTCACATTTCTTATTCACAAATTTTCAATATCAATTTCATTCAAACCCATACGATGTACACATATCATCTGTAACGTACGCGGATTTTCGTTGCCGAAAACCGAATAGTTATGGGTTTTTAAAAAAAAAGAATTTAAGAAAAGAAAAAGTAGAAAAGAAGGTAGAAAGAAGATGGAGGGAAAAGGAAATAGAAAATAGAAAATTTTAAAATAGAAAGAAAAGAGGATAGAACGGAACAGAAAAATAGAAGAAGATAGGACGGAATAGGAAACAACAGAATCACATCAGAATCTCACAATTCGCAGCGGAACAACATATAATAATAAATGAATAATCTTTAAACAAAGAACTATATCAGTTATTACATTACATCACATTACATTACATCATATCATCAGAGTGTACAACAACAATAATTAGTGCGGCGGAAAAAGAAATACTATATAAACTAGTAATATGCCATGCCATCCATCTTGCCTCCAGCAACTCCAGAATATCCAGAATATCCTGATAAACCTAACTCTTAACTGCCCGTGTGGAAATTGGTGGGCACCCAGAGTTTAGGAAGGAAAACAATAAACTCCGAGTCAGTCATGTGACTGGTGTGAGAACTCAAAACAGTTTATTTACTTTAGAAATCAAAATAGAGGAATATTTTTAAACTCAATTCGCAATGCTTTTAAAAATGAGACTACCATAAGGCCTCCCGCACACACACACACAATGCAAACGCAGAATCGGAGGAGATTTCTCCTTATGATAGTCAAAGATGCTTGATACGCATTTAAAAGAACATTTGATATTATTATTAGTGCATAGTGTAGAGAAAAATTCATTTCGAAAGTAGAATATAAATCTTAGCCAACATACGACCATTATCGTATGCCTACTATAGCTAACTATGTTCAATAGCAGGTTACCGCCACATTCCATAGCAGGTTATACAACTAAAACCGTACAAGTCTCGTATTGTTTCTTTGGATTTCCAACGAATGGTCAGGCCAAGGAACTTCCCATTGCCACATGAGAATGCCTCTGGATGGACATCCCCGAGAACCAAACCGGATCTCTACCAACACAAGGCCGGGTTACCCCTAACTGAGTAACAACTGACCGAATATGCCATCCCCCGGTCCTTTGGGACCTTTATCACCGAGCGCTCGTAATCAATTCACACAATCATAACAAAGTGTTTTCAACATGAGTAAGTATCTGGGCTCCATACCATGATACCACCCTTTTCCAGAAGGAAATGGACACATCCTAAAGGGCGCTACCCCTCATAACCTTGCTGCTTCTTTCCTGTTTTGACCATTCACGGGGTGTGAGGCTCGACGAAGTTTCGTCCATAAAAACATACTTTATACAAAAGCCATGCTTTGGGTCAACAAATGATCAACACAATGATCACTAAGATAGACGATCAAATAAACGATCCTATCACAATAATCAACACAATGATCATTTCAGCATCACTCAGCATATCACATTACCAAATTGGGAATATATCGCTGATAACATTCAACTACATAACCTCTGAGCTCGTACGTCTCAGAGAAGGGTGTTAAGCTAAAGAATAAATTCTCCGCCACCAACAGAAATATATTTGAAAGAAATCGGCTTTATATCTCAACTTGTAATGTCAGACATACAATCCATACAAGTCTGTTCCGGGCTCGAACAAAACCGAAGGCAATTCTTACGAAGCCCTTGCAATCCGGGTATTCACAATCCCGATCGAATTTCCCATCACTTAAGGAATCTCTATACCAGGAGCTACCCAGTGCAGAGACAATCGATAGGTCATCCTATCGCTTTCGCAAATACTCGGTCTTCAACACCGATCTTCAAATGCAATTCATAACGACGTATCACATATTCGGAATGGGTTATACGACCCCATGGTCCTTTCCCGGTTAACCCGAATAGTGAGCGCTTATTCAAAAAATAAGTGTAGCATTCACATTCAAACAAATCACATCAAATACCCATTCAAAGGGAAATATTGATAGTCGGTTATTGAACTATCAATGGATATGCACACATCACCAGATTCCAAATAATTTTCCAAATTATTTATCTTCCAAAATATCTTTACAAGATATAAAATTTCAACACTTCAAAAATAAATCAATATTTATTTTTAACAAATTCCACTTTCTTTTATAAATTCCTTAGTGAATTTATATTCCAAAATATTCATGCATATATGATTCCAATTATTCTTTTCAATTTATCTTCAAAAAGATAAATTCTAAATATTCACTTCATATTGGAAAACATTTCCATACTTATTTATTCATAAGTAATTCACAAATTTTATTTATTTTCAACACTTAGAAAATATTCAATATACTTAAATCGAGATTAAGTATATATTTCATTCTTTAAGGAAATCATTCACTTAAACATATTTATTTGGGTCAAAACGAATGTTGCGTAAAACATCGTTACGACAACCCGAAATCACTAGTATAGGGATTCGAAATTAAATAGATATATAAATCCCAATACTATTCAAAACATTTCCTTTCGGAAATTATTTACTATAACAACAGTGTTATAGTCCGTCATTTCCTTTTATTTCTCGAAAACGTCTATTTCAACAATAAATGTTGAAATCTATGGTTTCGAATCTCAACATCTTTTAAAACATCGTTACATCGTTTTAATTCTGTTTAAAAATCCAAATCTAAAACAATTTCTTTAACGTGTTATTCACAATTCAAAAAACGTGAATAAACTTCGTTAACAAATTTCATCCTTTTATTCATTTCAATTCAAAGGATTATTCACTATTCAAAAACGTGAATATAACTCCATTAAATAAGTTATGACAATTAACTTATCAAAATAAGTCGTTTGTGAATTTATAAAACAACGTTTATGAATTCTATTTCTATTTATTTTATAACATCTCCTTTCATAAATTCCTTTATCAACCTATTCACTTTATAACTCAATTATAAACCAAAGATTCATATTATAAGTTAAATGCTTATAATTTATTCGTTCACAAAAATCGTTCCTTTGAACTTCATAATTATAAATCTTATAACTTATAAGATTCAATTATTCATCCAAATATATTCCTTTAATGGCTTTATAAATTTTATAAACCTACTGTTTATAAAATTCCATTTATAATCTCACCGTTTATAATTCTATAAACTTCATTCAATTATGAAATTCATTTTCACTTCATTCAAACACTTATAAAAACTCGTTTTATAATGTCACTATTTCAATTTATAAATATCCACTTATAAATCTCTTAATATAAATCAATTTATATTATTCTTTAAAACGTCTTTAATCTCCTTTATTATTTCACCATTCTCTTGATTTATAAAATAATTAAATTTTATAAATCCTATATTTAAACTTTTAATAATAAATTCAAAAATCCAGTTTAAACTATTTTATAAAGTCATTAATTCATATTTCTCAAAAATCAGCTTTTAACCGTATTTCTCAAAAATTATAATTTTTATAACATTAAAAATTATACGTTTATTTATTTTAAAATGAATCAATTCCAAAAATATTTTATAACGTATACTTTCAAAAATCACTTTGAAATCATTTTAAAATTCCAAATTTGGTCCAATGATGCTACACACCAAATAGTCAATCACGACAACAACGATATCATATATCGATATGATAATCAATCAAATATCAAAATATCTGAAATCAAATAAAAACTGTTGAGGAATCCAGTTGGATCCCTCCAACCTGTTTTCCTGCATCCAAAAACATTAGCACAATACCAATTTCGCTCCAGTACGAAATTATCGCGGTATATGTTCTTATTAAATATTATCCGCTTAATAACGGCGTAATAGGGTCTCATCTGCTAAACAAATAAATGCGGGAAATCAATCAACTCCAATATATACATATGCCAATATATATATATTGCTATTATATATAATACCAATTTCACTGTTTATGAAATATTCGCGGTATATGTTTTTATTAAATAACATCCGCTTACTAACGGCGTATAATGTCTATTTTAACAATCAATAGATATTAATCAACATTCAAACATGCATTCAAATATTTTAAATCTAACTATTTAAAATAAAATCGAAACTGATTCGATTGAGTGAGAAGTTCTCACCTTGGTTTTAAATTCCGTTTTAGCGATTTATTTCGAATAAAATTAAACGGACGTTTAATTTTACCCAAAATTCTCACTAACTCCAAACGACTCCAAACCAACTCCATCGCGTAGTGCTCGTCCATACGATTCCAACGCAACTGAGTTTGCATTTTTTCGACCTCGTATGAAAAAGATATGAATATTTGAAGTTACACGAGTTTTAATATATAAATTACAACTTTTTCTTTATATTTATAACCTACATCAATCTTGGCCTTAGGATCCTTCATCATGCAATCACCACCGCACCCTTCATCTTCCCAAACCCACGCAACATCATCAGGTCGCACACGAACCCATATACAAAATTTAGGGTTTCAATTTGCATCCTCATCTCTCGACTATACTCGATCACGTCACCGCCATCGCGAAGCACAACACCCCCTCTACCCACGCCTGCCTCCCCCTTGAGTTCGGCCTGCTCTACAGCCCATAAAGGCGTGCGTGACCTGAAGAGAACGGCCCCCCTAGCTCCCTCTCCATTGCACCATTTTCGATCATCACCGTATGGAATCGAAGCTCTCGTCGAGCTCTTCGACTTCCGTGTTGAACACTTCGCGTAATTCCTTACGGATTGAGAGAGATTGATGAAGAAGTGAGAGACAATTCTGGCCTTTGGTTGAATAAGTGGCGGCTAGGGTTAAAATTTAGGGTTTTAGTTATTTTTTTTATCAAATTATGAAGAGTGGTGGTGTATTTATAGAGTTTCGTTCGACACTATTCACCCGGAAATTCCGAACTCCGATTTAGGCGCCGAAACTGACGTACCTAGGGTTTATCCCGCGTTCCGGACACAATGGAACAGGTTTCGGAAGCTAATTCGGAAGTATGTGCGAGTTATGGCTGTAAACGCTCAATTTGAATTAAACCGATTTAACTCGATTTCTAGGCGTTTTAATTTGTACAGGACAAACGGTAAATCCAATTGACTTGAAATTTGAAACCTTACAATAATATCACATTACGGATCCGATGAAACTGGTTTCGTCGAAATCCGAGACCTTTTTGAAAAATGGCTATTTTAGCTCGCCAAATTTAAATTAAAAAACGATTCGATGCGTTTCGAGCTGCCACGCTCAAACGATAACTCCGATTGACACGAAATTTGAAATCCGGTAATAACTAACTATTACAGATCCAATGGAACTGGTTTCATTCAATTCTGAGACTGTTCAAAAATTGACTATTTTTACTAGTCGATTTAAATATTAAAATATTCAATTTTCACAAATTAACTTTTAATTCGATTTTAAAAGTTCTAAAATATCGTTCTAACTTCCATATGATAAAATAAAATTTTACAAATCATTTTCAATCATATTTACCACGATTTTCAATTATTTCCATAATTTAACGTATTAAATTATCGATTTAATTATTCAATTAAATCCAAAAATTCAAATAAAAATTTATGTGACTTATAAATTTCACTTATTAATATTTAAAATTAATTAAATATTCATATTTTAATTTCTAAAAATTCTGGGTCGTTACATCATCCGTACGCTATACCAATCTGATCGCTCACTCGATCATACAATTACACTTCCGAACTAGTATCGTCCATCCGATTTCCTAGTGCGGACTCAGATCTGGTTTCTTGATCAAAAACCATCATTCTTCTTGCATAGCCATAACTATGATAGAGAATATCCAGAACCAATCAACAATCCATATCCAGGTTCGCCGTTGAAAATCAAGTGAAAAATCGCAACTCGGATCGATATAACTATCTCGAAATTCTATGCTCGAATCTGGATCAAATCACAATGCGAATAGAATAATATACATACATCCTACGTATCTAACTTCATTGATTATTAGCCAAATCAATTCCCTTTCTATTCATCCTCACTTTGATTTTATTCACTTATTCACATTTGCCTTACTCCCCATTTGGATTATCACATCAATTCTTACCTCAGTTGGGTATTTAATCAATAACAGTTTGAACTCCGACCAGTTTAATTTAAAAAATAGCTTGAAATTTTTTAAAATATATAAGTAGTTGAAAAAATAATTATTATTAGTTTGCAAAATATCTGTAAAATAGTTAAGAAATTGTAAAATAGTTGGAAAATAGTTAAATAGTTATAATAATTGTAAATAATTGCAAAATAGTTGTAAAATAGTAATTGATTTGTAAAATAGTTGAAAAACAGTAATTGGTTTATAAAATAGTTGTAAAATAGTTCCAAAAGTAGTTGCAAAACAAGTATAAGATAGTTTGGGTTTTAAAAAGAAAATTGTACAGTAAATAGATAGGAAAATAGATTTAAAACAGTTTATACTAAAATATTTTATTTAGAAAGAAAAAAAAGTTCAGAGCCAAACTATTCAATTTCCAATCTCCATTTCCAATCAATTAAATTTAAATTTCCACTCCCAATTAAATTGACTCAACTCCAATTTAAATAACTTCAATTTTCATTGAAATTCATTTAACCCTAATTCAAGTTGAATTAACCTCAATTTCTATCCACAATCAAATCAAATTCCATTTGAATTTGAAACTATTCAACTTTAATCACAATTTTAATTAATTCAAGTAAATTTCAAATTGAACCAATTTTAATTAATATCAATTTAAGTTTTGATTAGTCCCAATTCCCATTTGAATTTAAACTAATTCAATTCAAATTTCAACTTTAAACCATTTGAATTATAAATTCGAGTTAAATTTTAAATGTTGATTTAATCCTTTAAACCAAATCAACTTATATTTTTAAACTATTTAGTTCTGAATCCAAATTCCATTTTTAATCTATTTCAAAGTTCAAGTAATAATTCAAATCCTTTTTAAACAACTAAATCTTTGAAATTCAAGTTATCATCAAATTTTTTATTTTGAAACCAAATCTTTGAAGTCTTATTTTAAACATTCAAATCTTAAGTCCAAAATGATTCCATTTTATCTTAATAATGGATATATTACCACACCCAATTTCCAATTCACAATTTAAGGACTATTAATATCAATAGGATGATATCATCTAATTTATCTTAAACAGCCATCAATTTTAAATTTCCAGATCTCAAAGCCATTTGAGATCACACAAACTTCCAATTCAAATTAACCATTCAACTTTCCAAGTTAAATCCCAATTTCATCTTGAAATTTCCAATTCAGGTTGCTTGTTAACTTATTTAACTTTCCCAAAGTCAAATTCCATTTGCTTAATCCAGCCAACTTTACCCAATTTGAATTCCCATTTCAAATTTTAAACTTCACATTAATAATCTTATAAGTTCAAAACTTATCACCTTGGGTATCACATCTCATTCCAAATTTAAAACTCAACATTTAGAGTTTATTTCAAACTATTTTGATATTATGTATATTCCTCATATTTCCTTTACACATTAGGTTATCCTTAAACTTTAAACCACCTTTGGTTTTTAATTCGAAACAAATTTCTTTTAACATTTTGAAATAATCCAAATGTTTCTAGACCTAGGTTTTAAAATTCCACAATTTAAAAACCACTTCTATTTAGGAGTTATACTCATCTTAAAAGTTTTCTTCATTTGGCTTACTTATTAACAAATATATCATTATTAAACACAATAACTATTTATGATGATAACCAAGATTATCATATCTAGACACCAATTCATTTTTATCTTATTCGTACTTCTACAAATTCAGGATTTTAGTCCCAGCTTGGATCTGTTTCAAACTTATCTTCATTTAATTTCAATTTGGTTGTATTGCCATTTACCACTTAATTTAATTCCAATAATTTAACAACCAATTACCTTAATATTTATTAGAAAAATATATTGCTTTATATATCAAAATATATTCTTATATAAAATCATTTAAAATATTTATATAAGAAAATAACAAGTACGTTCTCATATAAGTATATACTCAACTCATTCTAGGGTACTATTGACCCTATCCTTAATGAGTACTTCCACCAGATCCAAGGTTCTCACTTAAGCTTTCAGCTCTGATACCAAATGTAACGGTCCGAAGATTTCTATCCCAAAAATTTCAAATAGTTAGGAAAGAAGAAAAGAGGTAGAAGAAGAAGAAACAGAAACACAACACAAATTCTCACATTCGCAGTGGATCAAAATATAATATCAAATAATATCAGTTTACAAAAGAATACTGTATCTGTCAATTACATTTTAATACATTAGAGTTACACATATATACAGACACTGGATATACACCACCATCGTGTCTCAGGTAGACAATAATATAATTCAACGGAAGCACTCCATACGTTCTTGTCATCCAGCTCGTCTCCTGAGCTCTAAAACGTCCTAATCTGAAAATCTGTAATACTCGGTCTGACCCGAGCATTACATCAAAGTAACACCCGGGTCAGGCTGGAAACCAGCATGAGTAAGCCCATATAATTTGAAATACTAAGTTAAACCATAAAGAAAACCCAGGTAACTCGTACTTCACTACGAGTTCATTACCTGTTATATTCAACACTTATTGCATAAATCAAATTCTAAGTATTCTTACTTAATCCAAAGGTCCATAATATTCCATTTTAGTCTATTGACTTCACACATCAAATCTATAAAGAACTATTGTAAATTCCAAATCGAAGTGGTTTCAGATATTTACAAATACCCGACCCCGGTTTCTTCGAATACGAAATCATCTTAAAACAAAGCTGCTTAAGCTTTAAACAATTCTATTTATACTCATAGTAACAGATTCACAAAGTAATTCTATTTCAGATAGATAATGCACATCCAACACCAAATCACATATCATCACAACCCCATACTCAAAAATATAATAATCCAAAGCATTCATTAATATTCAGCCATCCATAAGCAAAAATTTAATCACACTATCTCTAATTACTTTAAAATAATTAAATTAATTACCTACATCACTATAAATTTTGCTTACTTAATCCTTAATTAATTATACATCAATTAATTAATTAATTATCCTCTAATTATCCATCTTAATTAATCACCCTAGATTAATTACTCTTTAATTACATTAAATAACCATCGCTTAATTAATTACATCAATTAAATATTCCTTAACCACTTACTGTAATTAATCTTTAATTACTCTCATTAGTATCATTAATAAATCAATGATTCTTAATTAATTACTTCCATTAATCAACCTTAATTAATCATAACAGTAATCAACCATTTTGTAAGTACTTACCTTAATTAATTATCTTCTTAATTAAATTTGTCAATCCTTTAATTAATTACACCAAGTAATTAATTCTTAATTACTTCTACTAAGTAATTATCCTTTCGTTACTTCCCATTAAGTAATTATCTCTTTAATTAATTACATACGGTAATTATCCATTAACAACTTCCACTAAGTAATTACACTTATTTATCTCATTTAGTATGCATACCTAATCCACCATCAAGTGATCCACTTTAATTAATTTACAAATTAATTATCCTAAATTAATCACACTGACTGATAAATCACAATTGTGTAATTCATCCTTTAATTAATTAAATAAATAAATTATACTTAAATTTCTTAATTAACTTAATTAATCTCATATCATTAAAACCTTAATTAACTTAAGACAAAACATTATTTTATTTATGTCTTGATTATCACTAAGGCAATTTAACATAACAATTAACTTTTCTTAATTAAATCATTAACTAAGTTTTAAAATAAACAGAAATCATTTAACTTGATAATTTGTAAAGTTAACGAAACATAACTTCCTAAAAACATTATCAAATAGAAGTTTTAAAACTATTTTAAATTGGTAAATTTAAAACTTGCCTTTATAAAAATATTAAACTTTCATTTTAAATTAAGTTTTAGATCACTTTTATTTATCATTTAAAATCTTTATTAATAATCTTGAAAATAAGTTCATCATCAACTTATCGTCTTAAAATCTTTAAGTTAAATTAACAATTAAAAATCTTTATTCAATTACCCTTTTTAACTAACTCACAACTCGGATAAACATTTACACCTACAAACGAATTGGTTCTAAGCAAAATTATTTCAAAATAAACTTGATGGGTTTAAAAGTTGAAAACTGTTTTCTATAAGATTTCAGACTCAAGCCACGATACAGAATTCCCGAGCCAAACACTCAAATACCCGAGCTCATACTCGAGCAACTCATGGTCTAAACCCCTTCAAGTCACGCACGTAGAAACTACGGGCCTAACCCAAGACAAGCCTTTCTTCCACCACTTCGCCAAAACAACACAAATCCAATGTGCACGGTGCACATGCACAACCCCTCTGGCCAACTACGGTCATCACCGATGTCATCAGCAAGTCGTCATTGACCTCCACAACCCAATCCATCGCCTAGTATCGACGAATTCACCATAAAATCAAAATGAGCTATCGGCTCGACATGGAAACCCAAACTTCGATCAAAAACCACCATTCACCGTCGATCTCGACTATGAGATCACTCGCCGACATCCCCAAAACTTCATCACGACTCCCACCATCCTTTCCCTCCATCGCGATCGAGCCAGAAGCCTTGACGAAGTCGCAAATGCCCCCAAACCAGTTCTACAAAACACAGTTTAAAACCATAATTCGAGTCATACCGCCACCCTGCTGATCAGTAATTCCATCGACCATTTTTCATTGACTCCCTGACTTCCCAACTACCTTCACCTTTAACCATGATCCCCAACTCATCGTTGATCATCGAATTTTGGCGAGAGTGTCCATTCTGTTCAACTCGCGATTCCTCATCGTTTATAAACTTAAAAATCATAATTCCTTCACCTAAAATCATTATTTTGTAATACGAACACAATTATATAATCGGATTGTAAAACGGAAATATTCGAATTTTCTAGTTTATGGTGATTTTACTGTAAATAATTATTTTCATAGTATACACATTTTTATTCTTTTTGAAATTATTTTTAAAGGTGAAGTCATGATGTTATAAACAATTTCTCTTTGGAAATTGAAACTTAATTTTGTTTAGAGAGAAAGATATGATTTTTTTCCTCTTCAATATGTGGTTCTTTACTCTGTTGATATAACAGAATTTATATCTATGCAAATACACACCATTATATATATATATATATATACATACATATATCTATTATCAGACATGCAAGCATATTTGAGCATACTTCACATCACAACTTCAGATATTTACCACACACAATCAAACATAAATAAATTTGAGGAAAGTTTGCTCATCTTATCTCCTGGAACAGAGAACACTTGACGATGTTTTGAAATCTGGAAAAATTCTTTTGAATTTTGATCTGGAGTTTTGAATTGTTGAAGTTAAATTTAATCTGATCTTAAGTCTTGCTTGTATTTTGAGTTGAGCTCTGATTTGCTTGAAACTTTTACCTCAGGTTGAAGATGCTTCATTTTTTAATTTGTTTGACTTTTGTTCTTGTTTTTCTTTAACTGATTCTCCAGTTCGAATGCAAGACAAGGGCATAGACTTTTATAAAGAAAGTGGAGGTGTATAGTGTAAGCTAAGGCTGATTTAACAAAAGGTGATTTACTTTTCATATGACTTGAATTAGATTTTTTTCTTTTCTTTATGCAGACTTGACTTTGATAATTTATTTTGTTTGCTTAGATTTGATGTTTAATGTGTTTGCATTAAATGCTTGACTCCTTTTTTGACTATAAATGTTTCATATGAGTTGATATATGTATACATTCTTTGTATGTATGTATACCTATACATATACGTGTATATAGTTTTGTATATTTTTTTTTCTTCTTATCTATTCTACTTGCATTGTACCATGCACATCTATGTTTACACTTATATATATTTAATATAGATTCGGGTATTAAATATCAGAAAATTTATTTATTTGTTTAAAAAAAGTTAATACCCCAATACTTAAATTCATTTAATCGTCCGATTAACACACGTCAAAATCCGGGTCGTCACAATTTTATTGTATATAAGTATTATTCATTAGCACCAAATATTCATGTTGCATAGCCTCATTTGCATCGGGTGTGCTCATAGCCGAAGCGAATAGTGCTATTTGCATCGGTTGTCCTTACAACTATTTGCTTCGATACAAAGAAAATAGTATTATTTGCATCGGCTCCTTAGGAACCGAAGCAAATGCATCAAAACAAATAGTGTTATTTGAATCATTTCCTTAGGAGCCAAAGCAACTGCAAATTATTTCAATCGGAGCAGATGCACATAGCAACCATTATCAACAACAGCTTATATATGTCATTATTTATAATTTATTATAATTAATTTATTAATAAATAATTTATAATTACTAGTTATTTTAAATAATCAATAATTAATTTTGCACGTATAATATTATAGTTAGTTATTAATAATTAGTAAATTATAGTTAATATTTACTAATTACATTTAATAATAAATAAATAAATAAATAATATTAAATAATTGAAAACTGAAAATCAATATTTAACAATTAGTGTTCAATATTTAATATTTAATTAGTAAGTAATATTTAATAATTAAGAAGTAACTTTTAATAATATTATTGATAATTACCATAAAATAATTAATTTTTAATAATTATATAATAATTAAGACTAATATTCAATAATTAATCACTAATAATAAATAACAAATAACTAATATTTATTAATAATTAATAATTAATAACTTGTACAACCGATGCAACAAGTTTAGGCCTATTGCACCGTCTACATTTGCGGCTATTGAACTGATGATACAAGGGGGTAAACAACCGGCAAATGACCTGTTTTGTAGTGATGATTGTTATATTATTAGCTAAGTGACAAATCAGATGTGTAATAATATTGTCACAAATCAGTTTGTTTATATGCATGTATTTACTTATGTTAAAAAAATTACTTTTATTTATACATATTAGATCAATTCAACCTCATAATATATATTATAATCATTTTTTATTAAATTATGTGAATATGGGTGTGTATGTAATTCAATTACATACATATGATTTATATTTAATTACATCATTATACTATGGTTAAAATTGGTCATATAATTTTATGTATAAAGTTTTATAGCAACAGTAATTTTTGACAAAAAGAAAATAATTTTTTAATTTTTTATTATTATTTAATTTTATTCAAACCAATATAATAATAAGTAAATCATATAAAATCAAACTTCTTATGAAAAATTATTTTAACATCAGATAAGCTCTCGGAGTTAAAAGATAAAAACATTTTTTGTTATTTTTAGAAATTGTAATTTAATTCGGCTGAAATAAAATAAATTGTTGAAATAAATTCAAATTAAAAAATATGATTTTTTTCAAACTTCATAATATCAATTGTGATTTTCTTGAAAGTTTAAACTTGAAAAATGGTTTGGAAATAGTTCTTATTAATATTTTATGTAATATTGAATGAATATTCAATTAAAGTATATTTTTAAATGATAAAAAATAATAAATTTTTCCCCATTTCTACAATCGATCTTGAATTTTATGAAAAAATATCTAATAATTTTGTTAAGTAATATATATATATATATATATTTGTTTCTATATTAAAAATATATTATGTGTTTGTCTATATATATATATATATTAATATAAAATAAAAAATTATTTTATTATCATATTTATATTAGTATATGAATTTTTCATAATCTATAAAAAATTGTTATTTATTTTAATATTTAAATAATTTATTTATATTTTTGAGAGAAATGTGTGGTCCTCTATAAATAGAGGAGAGCACACATAAATCTATATATATCACAAAAATGAGGCGCTGCCAGCATGCCTGGCAGGTAGGAAAGAGGTAGATACAAGAAACAAAGATACTCAGGTACCCCTAAGATGAGTTTCGGCAAAGCCACCTCCCATCACACTCTAATATCGAGCTTCGGCATGGCCACCACCGGATATTAAAGTGTTTGAAGTACCTAATAAGCTAAGAAGAAAAATACAAAGCTTCTAGTACAGGAGGACTAGAATAGCGAGTACACTAAAATGAAACTAAAAAAATAATATAGAAAAGTAAGCCACTCTGAAGACTCTAAACCAATGGACTAAGTGCCATGTATATGTAGCAGTCCTGACTCGACCTTCGAAAATCGGCACCGAATACGACACTCATATTCCAATGCCGCAGATCCAAACGTCGAATCTGGTTCGCCGGAGCTTATAACACATCAAATATAATATAGTGGAAGAAAACGAATAATATAATTTGATATACAATATTTGATACAATGATGATACAATAGAATGATACAATGGATATCAATGCTATCATAGATACAAGAAATAGCGACGGAAAAGAATATCTTCAATTGAATACATCTCCAAAATACAACTGCAACACCATCTCCAAACTAACGATAGCTCGAACAACCATCAAGTTTCACAAAGCTAAACAACGTCAGTCGTGAAAACTGAAGTGTAGAAAATACGATACTGGGATCCAAAAGGCTTCGAAGGCTATCGAATCAATTCCTATTATTCGACTATCTGAAAAACCCAAATCTAGACTGCCCGTGTGGGAAATAGTGGGCACCCAGAGTTTAGGAAAGGAACAATAAACTCCAGGTCGGTCATGGGACTGGTGTGAGCAACCAAAACAGTTTATCTTTAAAACAATCAAGAGAATTTAGATTGAAACCCGTAATGCTTTTGGAAAATGAAACTACCATAAGGCCTCCCGCCACACACACCATACAAACGCAAACTTGGAGGAGATTTCCCCTTATGATAGTAAAAAATGCTTGATATGCGAAAACCATTTGATATTATTATTAGTGTATAGCGTAGAAACCTTTCGAAAGTATAATATTAATCTTAGCCAGCATAGGCATTTCGCATTTATGCCTACTATAGCTACCATGTTCAATAGCAAGTTACCGCCACATTCCATGGCAGGTTATATAACTAAAACCGTACAAGGCGCATATTATTTTGTTTGGATTTTCCAACAAATGGTCAGGCAAAGGAACTTCCCACATAAAATGGAACGCCTCTGGAGAGATGCCCCCGAGAACCTAACCGGATCTCTGCTATACAAGGCCGGGTTACCTCTGTAACTAGGTAACAACTAACACGAGTATGCCATCCCCCGGTTGTTACCGACCATTATCCGAGGGCCCTCAATCCAACAACCACACAGTAAAGTATTTTGGCTCCATACTATGATACCACTTTTTATAAAAAATCAACATAAGTAAATATCTGGGCTCCATACCATGATATCACTTTTTATCCAGAAGGAAATGGTTATACCCTTAGGAGGAGCTACCCCCAAATAACCTTGCTGCCACGATTCCTGTTTCGACCATTACCTGGTTGTGAGGCTCGATGAAGTCTCATCCATAAAGCTATGCTTTTTCACAAAGCATGCTTCGATCACGAATGATCAACAAATGATCATCAACACACAGCAGCACTTAGCATGCCACATTACCAAATTGGGAATGTATCACTACTAACCATCAACCACATAGCCTCTGAGCTCGTACGTCTCAGAGAAGGATGTTAAGCTAAGAGAATAAATTCTCCGCCACCAACAGAAATGTATTTGATAGAAACTAGCTTTACATCTCAAAGTGTAATGTCAGGCACACATCCATACAAGTTTGTTCCGGGTTCGAACAGAACCGAAGGCACTTCCAAAGAAGCCCTTGCAATTCCGGGTATTCACAATCTCGATCGGACTTCCCATCACTTAGGAAATCTCTATACCAGTGCGACTCAGTGCAGAGACAATTGACGGGTTATCCTTTCATTTCGAAAATACCCAGTCTTCACCACCGGTCTTCAAATGCTATCCATATCGACGTATCATTATTCGTAATGGGTTATACGACACAAGGTCCTCTCCTGGCTAAACCAAAAAATGAGCATAATATTCAAAAAACATATGGATATGGGATTTCAGTTAAGTCACAACTTAAAATCCAAAACTTTCCTCTCGAATGGTTTAAACAAATTACCATTTTAAATCTTTTAAATAAAAGATTCATTTCACAAAGTTCACCCAATTTTACAAAGATCCGTTCACGGATTTCAAAACAGTTTCCATTTCAAATTGGATTAACTATCCAATCTTTCAATTAAAGATTTAATTCGTAACTTTCAAATTCCAATTCAAATCTTGTATATGGAAGATATACCATTTAAAATCCTCTTTGATTTCAAAACAAGATTTAATCATCTTCACAAAGGTTAATTCATAGTTTTCCAAACTATTTACAATTTCATTTCAAACTTGAAATATTTCGACACAAATTGGAAATCCTTTCTTTTTATGAAAGCTATATTATTTGAAACAAATAGTTCTCGTTTTGGGAAAAACTGATTACACTTTACATAAGTTAAAGCCATTCAGGTATAAAACTTGGATTTAAATTTAAATTAACCGTACTTTTTTAAATGGTTAAAAACCCATATAAACATCTTTATAACTTGTATAATCTTTTTAGACCATAATTTCCAAATCATTGAATTCAATTTCAAATATTGAATTCAAATTTAAATCAAATTATTTAAATTTCAAGTTTTATTAAGTTATTTAAAATAACTTTTTATTTTTGAAAACTCATTTTCAAATGCTTTCAATTCCAATTCCAAAACTATCTTGAATTCAAGAATTCAATTTTTAAAATTGTTAAAAATATGTGACTTAGCCGATTTCCTCGTGCAATCCATATTTGTGTGTATATAGTGTAGTCCAGGGGTTTTACACAAAAGTGCAACATCATAAATCATCACATCACATATTTAAGCACATCGATATTGGTAAGCGGTATACTCTATAACGCTTATCGTTCATTCACAGATTCACAGATGAATAATATAAATTTATGACAGATAAATAAATTAAATTCATCACAGATCACACTGAAACAATTCATAGCACAAAGCACAACATATCAGAAATATCAGATAGTTCGACGATCAATTGAATTCAAACGTCTACAAGTAAACTCAATTAATTATCTGATTAATTTAAATCAGATAAGTCATCAATCATGGTTAATTAACATTAATTTATTCCAAATCATTTGACTAATTATCCTTTAATTATTTATTAAATTAATCAATCTTTAATTATTGAATAATTGACCTTTAATTATTCAATTATCCTTTAATTAATTTCCCTTAATTAAATAAATAAATTACCTTAATTATTTACCATTTAATTAATTATTTTTAGTTAATTACAACAAGTGATTATTCCTAATCACTTAATCAACTTTAAATTAATTAATTACTTAATTAATCTTTAATTTATTTCAAGAGTTATAAAAGTTTTAATTACACTTAAGATAAATATCCTCTTTGTCAAATACTAAATCACATTTCTAAAACCTTTACCTTTAATTACAATTTAACTTTATTTATAAGTTAATTAAATTTAAAATATCTTTAAGTATTTAACATACTTAATTTAACAATCAAACTGTTTCTTAATTAAGGTTTTGAAAGACATTTAATTTTAAGAATTTATAAAGGGTTAAAACAATTTCATTTTTAAATTTCCAAAATAACTTATCAAAACAAGTTTTAAATTTTAGTTGTCCTGACTTCGGGTTAGATCCGATGATAACTCGACCCTGCTTCGAGTTATCTCTCCTTCTTCTCACACGCGAACCCGAGCAAGATTCCAGTTTACTCGAGTAAACCGCGAGTCCTTCTCCTATTTTCCCGAGTAAAATTTAGACTTAAAACTCTGTTTAAATCTTTAATTTTAGAATTTAAAATCGCTTTATAGAATACTTTAACAATTTAAAGTTGTTAAAACATTTCATTTTTATAAAATTTATGTATATAAAAAAACAAAACTGGAATTCAAATTCATTTTAAATACAAATTTTAAACTTGGTTTTCAAACCTTTATTTTAAAACTTGCTTTGCACTTTTAAATTCAGTTTAAGTTTAAAACTCAAACTCTGTCAGGTTTTAAACAAAACCTATAACAAAACAATTCACTCGAGCCCTTATATCAAAACACCGAGCCAAATCACCAATGTGCTTCGAGAAATTCATGAAACAACTAGGGTAAATACTCGAGTACTGCTCAATTCACCTTCACCAGGAAACAAAATTGCACCGTGCACGTGCACGGTGCCGCCAAGCATCTTCGGTCATCATCACATCGTCGAACAAGTCGACGACCAATTCCCTGACCACCAGAACTTCGTCGTCACCTCAAAATCAAAATCGAGTTTGAAGTCGAAACCTAGAAAACATCACTGGACCTCCCATCAAACCTGGAAATGCATCATTCTCACAACCACGACCACTAGAGGACCTCAAAATTTGGCCATCTACTTGTCGTCGCTTCCTCTACCATCACCCCAAACCCCATCGCACTCGATCAATCAAAGAAACCGTGCCGACCAAATCAATTAGCCTAGTTAAAAACTAGGGTTACAGGAAAGAACTTACCACCGCTGTCTCCTCGATGAATTGCATCACAAACAGGCAATTTTCCTAACAACTCCGATCACTCCTCCATCTCCAGGAGGAAAATCAACCCCTCCGATCACTTGTATCAACAGAGATACCCCAAAATATGCAATCTAGAAAACCCAAAACTGCTCTATGATTCAAACGCTAGAAATTGTGATTTTGCTTTTAAAAATCATGATCTTGTATAATGATTCAAATCCTAATCCTGAAATAATAGATTGTGATATTTAAATTTTGACTTATTTTGAACTTGCTCGGTAGATTTGGTTTCCATCGTCAAATAAATATTATTTTGACTTAAGTATAAATTAAAACTAAAGCTTATAGTTAAGCAAACAAGTTTCATTTGAAACTTAAATTTAAACAGAGACAAGATCACAAGATTAAAAAAAAATTAAATCAAAACTTGCATACTGGAAGTTGAAACAGAGAATACTCTGATGAAAGCAACATACATACCATACATGCATATATTCACAGAAGATACCATAAAATACACATTCATTTCAAATTAATTAGCATGTAACCAAAATCACTTACTTAAATTTTTTTCTAAAAGTAAAGTTGCTCGCCTGAAATGTTTGTGAACAGAGAATTGCTTTGTTGTTAAATTGAATGATGAGGCTTTTGTTTTTCTTTTCTTCCTGGCTTTGTTTAATTGTTGAGTGAATTGTTTAAGCTTGTAGATATAGTGATGGTTTATTTCTGGAATGCTAAGTTTTTGATGAGCAAACAAGAATAAAGAGTTGATGTATATATGTACAGAGAAAAATGTTTGCATAAGGGAGGTGTTTACTGGTTTAGCTTGTTTCTCTTTTTTTTTCTTTTGTATTTGATCATATTTTCTTGTTGCCTACATTCTTTGACCAAAGATATTTTCAGTTTGGAGGATGAGATGATGGCTTTTAAGTACATATGTTCCCATCTTAGTCTATATACTCATCTCATTTAGTTGTTCTTAGATTTGTTTGTGTGTAGATTAATGATATTTGTCTTGTTTTATAAGCTTATGCTTATCATTTTCTATTTATTTGTACATAGATATGCATTTAGCCTTGTATAACTAAATTTACAGCAAACATATTTGTCTTGTTTCTTGTTTTCATTTATTATTGTTTTTCTTTTCTCATTCTTGTATGTTCTTAGATTTTTATTTGTTTTGCTATCTTGCCTACTTTTTATTGTATTATATTTGCCTTGCATTATTCATATACATATTATTTAAAAGAAAAATTCTTTTAAAACTAACTACCCATTAATTAATTTACATAAATGACATTCTTAAACCCAAATCATTTTTTCTAAGTCATTTATTTAAATTTTAAATTCAAATAGAAATCCAATATTCAAATTCAAATTCTCAAGTCAAATTCAAATTAATTCCAAAATTCATTCCAAAATTTACATTTTAATTTAAACTTAATTCAAAATTGCGATCGTTACGGATTCCCCCCATAGAAAAATTTCGTCCCCGAAATTTGCAGGAAGAGAAACAAAAAAGATAGATACACAAAGATAGAGAAACAATTTTCCAGGTCAAACTGGATATCAATTCTGTATTTGGCTCACCAAATCAGAATATCACCAATATGAGAACAAACTCATTCACCACTACATAGGATACGCGGGTCATCAAATCTACGAAATATGCAAGGCACTGGTTAGTCTGATGGAAAACTAACCATTCGTAGAACATATCGAGACCCAAACAGAAGAATAGACAAATGGATTTAATTTTCCTCAACTCTCAAATACTAGATATGGTTTCGAAACTCAAGTCGGAATACCTCAAAGTACATATAACTTGTCCCTCTTTGGACTTCGATATTCACAAGAAATTACAATGAAATTTCAAATTTGGGTTTTAATCGAATTTTTTTTATCGATATAATTCTTCATATTCAACTTTATATTTAATTTACCAATTTATTTCAAATAGAATTTCAAATTTATTGAAGTTAAAAACGAAAAGCTGATAGAAATTTAACGAAGAGGATATGAAATAGAAACTTAACTACATGATTCGTAAGGGCCACCATCACATCAAAGCCTCTTCCTCGAGCTTCCACAAAGACAATCAAAGAGTTGAAATCGAATCAAAGGAGATTGATAAGAAAGATTATTTCCTTTGTTGCAAGGTATTGACCATTCGCAGTGGTACTCCCATGTCCCTTATCTCGTTCTCTTCTCGCACTCGTACTTACTATCAATGGATAGTAAGAGAATTTACTGAGGCATTCGAACGGATATCTTAGGAATACTCATTCTAGGCTATACTTCGCCCTATCTCTAATGAGCTACTTAATGTGTTATACTCCTGAGCTAAAGTTTCAACCTTCAGCTCTGATACCAAATGTAGCAGTCCTGACTCGACCTTTGAAAATCGGCACCGAATACAACACTCATATTCCAATGCCACAGATCCAAACGTCGAATCTGGTTCGTCGGAGCTTATAACACATCAAGTACAACACAGCGGAAGAAAATGAATAATATAATTTGATATACAATATTTGATACAATGATGATACAAAAGAATGATATAATGGATATCAATGCTATCAGAGATACAAGAAATAGCAGCAGAAAAGAATATCTTCAATGGCATACATCTCCAAAATACAACTGCAACACCATCTCCAAATTAACGATAGCTCGAACAACCATCAAGTTGCACAAAGCTAAGCAACGTCAGCCGTGAAAACTGAAGGGTAGAAAATACGATCCTGGGATCCAAAAGATTTCGAAGGCTATCGAATCAATTCCTATTATTCGACTATCTGAAAAACCCAACTCTAGACTGCCTGTATGGAAAATAGTGGGCAACCAGAGTTTAGGAAAGAAACAATAAACTCTATGAGCAACCAAAACAGTTTATCTTTAAAACAATCAAGAGAATTTAGATTGAAACCCGTAATGCTTTTGGAAAATGAAACAACCATAAGGCCTCCTGCCACACACACCATGAAAACGCAAACTTGGAGGAGATTTCTCCTTATGACAGTTAAAAATGCTTGATACGCGAAAACCATTTGATATTATTATTAGTGCATAGTGCAGAAACCATTTGAAAGTATAATATTAATCTTAGCCAGCATAGGAATTTCGCACTTATGCCTACTATAGCTACCATGTTCAATAGCAGGTTACCGCCACATTCCATGGCAGGTTATACAACTAAAACCGTACAACGCACGTATTGTTTTATTTGGATTTTCCAACAAATGGTAAGGCAGAGGAACTTCCCACATAAAGTGGAACGCCTTTGGAGGGACGCCCCCGAGAACCTAACCGGATCTCTGCTACACAAGGCCAGGTTACCTCTGTAACTAGGTAACAACTGACACGAGTATGCTACCCCCCAGTCGTTACCGACCTTTATCCGAGGGCCCTCAATCCAACAACCACACAGTAAAGTATCTGGGCTCCACACTATGATACCAATTTTTATAAAAAATCAACATAAGTAAATATATAGGCTCCATACCATGATATCACTTTTTATCTAGAAGGAAATGGTCATACCCTCAAGAGCAGATATCCCCAAATAACCTTGCTGCCACGATTCCTGTTTCGACCATTACCGGGTTGTGAGGCTCGATGAATTCTCGTCCACAAAGCTACGCTTTTTCACAAAGCCATGCTTCGATCATAAATGATCAACAAATGATCATCAACACACAGCAGCACTTAGCATGCCACATTACCAAATTGGAAATGTATCACTAGCAACCATCAACTACATAGCCTCTGAGCTCGTACGTCTCAGAGAAGGGTGTTAAGCTTAGAGAATAAATTCTCCGCCACCAACAGAAATGTATTTGATAGAAATCAGCTCTACATCTCAAAGTGTAATGTCAGACACACATCCATACAAGTCTGTTCTGGGTTCGAACAAAACCGAAGGCACTTCCAAAGAAGCCCTTCCAATTCCGGGTATTCACAATCCCGATCGGACTTCCCATCACTTAGGAAATCTCTATACCGGCGCGACTCAGTGCAGAGACAATCGACGGGTTATCCTTTCGTTTTCGAAAATACCCGGTCTTCACCACCGGTCTTCAAATGCTATCCATATTGATGTATCATATTCAGAATGGGTTACATGACACAAGGTCCTCTCCCTGCTAAACCGAAAAATGAGCGTGATATTCAAAAAAACATATGGATATAGGATTTCAGATAAGTCACAACTTAAAATCCAAAACTTTTCTCTCAAATGGTTTAAACAAATTACCATTTTAAATATTTTAAATAAAAGATTCATTTCACAAAGTTCACCCAGTTTCACAAAGATCCGTTCAGGGATTTCAAAACAGTTTCCATTTCAAATTGGATTAATTATCCAGTCTTTTAATTAAAGATTTAATTCGTAACTTTTAAATTCCGATTCAAATCTTGTATATGGAAGATATACCATTTAAAATCCTCTTTGATTTCAAAACAAGATTTAATCATCTTCATAAAGGTTAATTCATAGTTTTCCAATCTATTTACAATTTCATTTCAAACTTGAAATCTTTCGTCACAAATTGAAAATCCTTTTTTTCATGAAAGCTATATTATTTGAAACAAATAGTTTTCGTTTTGGGAAAAACTATTACACTTTACATAAGTTAAAGCCATTCAAGTATAAAACTTGGATTTAAATTTAAATTTCCAAAACCATACGTTTTTAAATGGTTAAAAACCCATATAAACATCTTTATAACTGGTATAATCTTTTTAGACCATAATTTCCAAATCATTGAATTCAATTTCAAATATTGAATTCATATTTAAATCAAATTATTTAAATTTCAAGTTTTATTGAGTTATTTAAAATAACTTTTTATTTTTGAAAACTCATTCTCAAAAGCTTTCAATTCCAATTCCAAAACTATCTTGGATTAAAGAATTCAATCTTTAAAATTGTTAAAAATATGTGACTTAGCCAATTTCCTCGTGCAATACATATTCGTGTTTGTATAGTGTAGTCCATGGGTTTTACACAAAAGTGCAACATCATAAATCATCACTTCACAAATTTAAGCACATCATATTGATAAGCGATATAATCTATAACACTTATCATTCATTCACAGATTCACAGATGAATAATATAAATTTATCACAGATAAATAAATTACATTCATCACAGATCACACTGAAATAATCCATAGCACAAAGCACAACATATCAGAAATATCAGATAGTTCGACAATCAATAGAATTCAAACATCTATAAGTAAACTCAATTAATTATCTGATTAATTTAAATAAGATAAGTCATCAATCATGGTTAATTAACATTAATTTATTTCTAATCATTTGATTAATTTTCCTTTAATCATTTATTAAATTAATCAATCTTTAATTATTGAATAATTGACCTTTAATTATTCAATTATCCTTTAATTAATTTCCCTTAATTAATTAAATTAATCAACCTTAATTATTTACCATTTAATTAATTATTTTTAATTAATTACAATAAGTGATTATTCCTAATCACTTAATCAACTTTAAATTAATTAATTACTTGATTAATCTTTAGTTTATTTCATGAATTATCAAAGTCTTAATTACACTTAAGATAAACATCCTCTTTGTCAAATACTAAATCACATTTCTAAAACCTTTACCTTTAATTATAATTTAACTTTATTTATAAATTAATTAAATGTAAAATATCTTTAAGTATTTAACATACTTAATTTAACAATCAAACTGTTTTTTAATTAAGGTTTTGAAAGACATTTAATTTAAAGAATTTATAAAGGGTTAAAACAATTTCATTTTTACTTTTCCAAAAGAACTTATTAAAACAAGTTTTGAATTTTAGTTGTCCTGACTTCGGGTTAGACCCGATGATAACTCGACCCTGCTTCGAGTTATCTCTCCTTCTTTTCACACGCGGACCCGAGCAAGATTCCAGTTTACTCGAGTAAATACCCGAGTCCTTCTCCTATTTTCCCGAGTAAAATTTAGACTTAAAACTCTGTTTAAATCTTTAATTTCAGAATTTAAAATCGCTTTATGGAATACTTTAACAATTTAAAGTTGTTAAAACATTTCATTTTTATAAAATTTATGTATATAAAAAAACAGGAATTCAAATTCATTTTAAATACAGATTTAAACTTGTTTTTCAAACCTTTATTTTAAAACTTTCTTTGCACTTTTAAATTCAGTTTAAGTTCAAAACTCAAACTCTATCAGGTTTTAAAAAAAACATGTAACAAAACAATTCACTCGAGCCCTTATATCAAAACCCGAGCCAAATCACCTCTGTGCTTCGAGAAATTCACGAAACAACTCGAGTAAATACTCGAGTACTGCTCAACTCATCTTCACCAGGAAACAAAACTGCACCGTGCACGTGCACGGCGCCGCCGAGCATCTTCGGTCGTCATCAAATCATCGAACAAGTCGACGACCACCTACGCACAATTCCCCGACCACCAGAACTTCGTCGTCACCCCAAAATCAAAATCGAGTTCGAAGTCGAAACCTGGAAACGCATCGTTCTCACAACCGTGACCACTAGAGGACCTCAAACTTTGGCCATCTACTTGTCGTCGCTTCCTCTACCATCACCCAAACCCCATCGCACTCGATCAATCAAAGAAACTGTGCCGACCAAATCAATTAGCCTATTTAAAAACTAGGGTTACAGGAAAGAACTTACCACCACTGTCTCCTTGATGAATTGCATCACAAACAGGCAATTTTTCTAACAATTCCGATCACTCCTCCATCTCCAAGAGGAAAATCAACCCCTCCGATCACTTGTATCGACAGAGATACCCAAAAATATGCAATCCAGAAAACCCAGAACTGCTCTCTGATTCAAACACTAGAAATTGTGATTTTGCTTTTAAAAATCATGATCTTGTATAATGATTCAGATCCTAATCCTGAAACAATAGATTGTGATATTTAAATTTTGACTTATTTTGAACTTGCTCGGTAGATTTGGTTTCCAGCGTCAAATAAATATTATTTTGACTTAAGTATAAATTAAAACTAAAGCTTATAGTTAAGCAAACAAGTTTCATTTGAAACTTAAATTTAAACAGAGACAAGATCACAAGATTAAAAAAAATTAAATCAAAACTTGCATACTGGAAGGTGAAACAGAGAATACTCTGATGAGAGCAACATACATACTATACATGCATATATTCACAGCAGATACCATAAAATACACATTCATTTCAAATTAATTAGCATGTAACCAAAATCACTTACTTAATTTTTTTTTCTAAAAGTAAAGTTACTCACCTGAAGTGTTTGTGAACAGAGAGTTGCTTTGTTGTTAAATTGAATGATGAGGCTTTTGTTTTTCTTTTCTTCCTGGCTTTGTTTAATTGTTGAATGAATTGTTTAAGCTTGTAGATATAGTGATGTTTATTTCTGGAATGCTAATTTTTTGATGAATGAACAAGAATAAAGAGTAGATGTATATGTAGAGAGAAAAGTGTTTGCACAAGGGAGGTGTTTACTGGTTTAGCTTGTTTCTTTTTTTTTTCTTTATATTTGTTTAGATTTTCTTGCTGCCTACATTCTTTGACCAAAGATAATTTTTAGTTTGGAGGCTGAGATGATGGCTTTTAACTACATATGTTCCCGTCTTAGTCTACATACTCATCTCATTAGTTGTTCTTAGATTTGATTGTGTGTAGATTAATGATATTTGTCTTGTTTTATAAGCTTATGCTTATCATTTTCTATTTGTTTGTACATAGATATGTATTTAGCCTTGTATAACTAAATTTACAGCAAACATATTTGTCTTGTTTCATGTTTTCATTTATTATTATTTTTCTTTTCTCATTCTTGTATGTTCTTAGATTTTTATTTGTTTTATTATCTTGCCTACTTTTTATTGTATTGTGTTTGCCTTGCATTATTCATATATATATATATATTATTTAAAAGAAAAATGCTTTTAAAACTAACTACCCATTAATTAATTTACATAAATGACATTCTTAAACCCAAATCATTTTTTCTAAGTCGTTTATTTAAATTTTAAATTCAAATTCAAATTCTCAAGTCAAATTCAAATTAATTCCAAAATTCTTTCCAAAATTTACATTAACTATTAATTTAAACTTAATTCAAAATTGGGATCGTTACAGTATAAGAGTAGATCCTCCTGAAAATAGCACGCCATGATGAAGATGAAGATGTCATGCATCTAAGGTGGATCTGTTAAAGGATCTGAAAGGAAAAAACTCTGCTCTAGTGGTCTCTCTGCAATCCAAAACCCTATAATCCTATAACTGCAGTGAAGTTATCAGTGAATCTGAGAGGAAAACTCTACGCTGATGACCACTCTACAATCCAAAATCCTGCAATCATGAATCTATGTGGGGCTAACAGTGAATCTGATAGGATAACTCTACGCTGATGACCTCTCTTCAATCCAAAATCCTGCAATCTAAATCACGAGTGCCTGTCAAGTGAACCTAACATCCTCTCATCATTACGTGCGTCTAAAAATGACTAAGAAAAAAGTTAGAATGATACATATATATGTATATTTTATAATTAATATACATATATGTATAGGAAAAAGGAAGGAAATAAGTTAACAAGTAAACTAATAGTCTAAACAAAAACAAGTACAATAATTAGTGCACAAACTGATAAAATTCCTGTGAACCTTTTATCCTAAGCTAATTATGGTTAACAGTGAGATCATCATATAAGTTTGAAAAAATATTTATACTACTATTGTTAGTGTTATAAAAATTATTATTGAGTTTAAATGAATTAATATTATAATTAACCTTATTAAGGTACTCTTTAAATAGATTATTTTTAGCTAGTTTACATTTGGGATTGAGATCCAATTAAAACAAAACGAAGAAATTATACAAATTAATTTGTTAAAATGACTATTATTATTGTTAAAAATTCTTTGATTCTTTCAAACAAAATATACAACAAATAATAATGAATAAAGTACCTAGTAAAAATCTAATATTCTTTTTGAACCTAAATCTAAAACTACTCCGGTAGAAATCACAGTCAGAAATTTTAGATATTATATTAAAATTAAAAATTTTAAGGGTGTTTTTTTGGATGTGATAAGAATCCGCGCAACCATAATAAATGTGCTTAATATCTTCAAAATGCATATTACAAAGATAGCATTTGTTGTCATTTTGGATGTTTTTTCTCTTTAAAAATTCTCTAGTGTTAAGTAATTTCCATGTAGTATTAAACATATATGAATTTTAGATTAGGAGGAGCATTATATTTCCAAATAAACTTAAAATAATTGTTTGTTGTACCGAAAAATTAATAAATCTGTAAAAAGAATAAGATGTTTATTTTTTACTCGTATCCCATTCCTAACTAATAATATCATTATCGTTATCAATATTATAAAGATTTAATTTAGCACATTGCAAATAAAGTTGTCTAAGGGATGAACCTAGTAAAATTCTGTTAAAACAAAAATTCCAAGGGCGGTCGATTTCAGTTGAGAAAACTTCACTATTTAAAGAAAACTTAAAATTACAAATATCATAAAGCTCTTTTAATTCGATCTTAAGAGGTAAAGCTGAAATCCATCTGTCATGCCAAAAAGAAGTACAATTGCCAGAATGAACTATCGTATTAATACCTAGTTTATAACTATCTTGACATTTCAAAATGGATTTCAAAAAATTAGACAGATTTCGAGTGGTAGGAGAAGAGATTTGATATAGGTCAATGCAACCACTATAGTAAAATTTTGAAATGATCTCTTTCCAAGTACCATTATCATTAATATTCTTAAACTTCCATAGCCTTTTACCAAGTAGGAACAAATTCATATTACGAAAATTAATTACTCCTAAGCCACCATCCTCTTTAGCTTTACAAACAGTTTCCCAATTAACTAAACATTTAATGCTATTGTTCGTATTTTCCCCACTCCAAAGGAAATCTCTTCTAATTTTGTCTTTTTTATTATTTACCCAATTTAGAAATAGATGCATGGACATCCAATAAATCGGGAGGGCGGATAAAACTGAATTTATTAAAACTAATCTACTTGTTCTAGATAAAAATCTCTCATTCCAATTAGAAATCCTATTTTTGATTTTATCAATGATAATAAGCCAGTCATCATGTTTGAGTTTGTTAGGTCTAATCACAAAACCGGGATAGTCAAAAGGAAAGCTCATGGTTTGCAATTAAGAGTATTTGCGACTAAGTTTCGACTTTTTCAAAATCATTTAAAACTAAGACAGAGATTTTATCAAAATTTATTTTTAAACCTGATAGAATTTCAAAATAATATAAAATAAACTTAAGGGTAATAATGTGCCTAGGTATGTAGGAAGAAAAAAGCAAGGTATCATCGGCAAATTGGAGAACCAATATACCATTACGTGAAATGTCAATGCCTATATCTCCTAGACATCCATTATCAACTACTTTTTTAATAATCTTAGCAAAAACATTCGCGGCTAAGTTAAATAATAAAGGCGATAAAGGATCCCTTTGCCTTAAACCTTGCTTGGATTGAATTTTATTACCTAATATACCGTTAACCATAATACTAGAATTACCAGTTCTAAGCAAATTCATAACCAACTGATCCATCTATGACCAAAACCTCAAGCATGAAACATATCTACGAGAAAATCTCAATCTACCGAATCAAAAGCTTTAGAAAAGTCCAGTTTTAAAATAGCACAAGTTAAACTATTCTTATAGCAGTGGTTAATATATTCTTGAACAACAGTCACTCCATCAGTGATGTTTCTACCTTTAATAGAAGCCGGTTATGAACAATCTATTAAATCATTCATTCTTGTACTAAGTCTGTTAGCTAAAACTTTAGAAATAATTTTAACCGAACAATTAATCAAAGAAATAGGTCTAAAATCTTTTCAGTCTTTAGTTCCAACTTTTTTGTGTAATAAAATAATATTTGCATAAATGAATCTCCCTAATTGCAATTAAAAATCATTAAAAATCCTAATACATCAAATTGTAAGACATCCCAAAAAGTTTTACAAAACAAAATTGGGAAACCATCTGGGCCTAGGGATTTGTCACCTGGCATGTCATTAATAGCTTTTCTAATTTCCTCTTCTGAAAAGGGATAATCTAATTAAGATAAGTCGACTATAAACTCTGTCGGACACAAATTATTCCATCTAACATTTATTCTATATTTTTTTCTTGTACCAAAAATATCCTTATAATAATCTGTAAAATCCTTATTAAGATCTCTTTGATCAACTAACTCAACGTTATTAACAATAATAGAGTTAACTGTATTGCTACACTTTTTACCATTAGCTATGTTATGAAAAAATTTAGTATTATTATCTCCTTCGTTGATCCATTAGATTCTGGATCTTTGTTTCCACATAACCTTCGCCTTTTCTAAAATAGAATTAAGTTCAGTTTTGAGATTAGCAAGGATATTATGTTCACCTATGTTTAGTTGTCTAGATTCTTCTATCTTATTAAGTTTGAGCATCTCATTAAGAATATTATCTTTTTTTATTTCCAAAAACATTTTTGTTCCAACTTTTAAGAAAAATCCTAAGGTCCCTAAGTTTTAAACATTTTATTTATAGGATTTTAGACACACACACAGATATATATATATATATATATATATATATAATACTTTTGCATAAATTATTTTAACAAACTTAAAATGCATATATATAAGTGATAGTTTATAGACATGCATATATTTTGACAATATATATTTAAACATCGGATGAGCGAACGTGTACGTTGTGATATAAATCCCAATATCTATACACGGGCATGTATACCTTGCACGGGTCTACATGTTACACATGCGTGTTCATACAAATATATGTGTATAGGATACATTTATATACATATATTAAAAAATATATATTAAATAAAATGATATAATTTATAAATTTAATAAAACTATATATTAAAACATATACACGTTGCCTGATTTTACTTCTGTTTATACTGTATGAGTTTACTATAGACATGCTACATGTGTATCAAATACACATGTCCATGTCAGTGATAACTCATTGGCGAGTATGACGAAGTACATTGAACCATTTTGTTATTAATAGACTTACGAATGCATACATCTATATGTATGAATCCGAAGGGTTAATCAACTCTTATGATGCTCTCAGTAATTAGGCGCATAACTCTTCAATTGTTTAAGATATAATTAACCTGTGTCATATGATTCATAATCATATAATAAAAGTTATTTCTCAAAACTACAAATTAGTATATAATTCCAAAATAACTATAAATAATTTTAGATACTTTTTTCAATGTAGCACTTTTGTTATGAAAACAAATACCACATTGTATGTTTATTTCATAACGAAATTTCATAATATTCATATTGAGATATAGCTATGTCTATTTCTTAGTGGATATCGAAAAATAGTCAATACTTCATAAATAATGTTTGGTATATTTTTCAAAAATAATTTTTATAATATGATGCAATCAATAAGTGCTATATGGCATGCTCTCACTATTCTTGCCACTACTATAATGGCGTACCAAATTTAGAGGTCCATCATTCACTTAGTATAGTTTATTTATTTCATATATTGTACCTAATTTACAGGTGAAAGTTCTTTAATCAATTATCCTAAACTCAAAGAAATAAATCTCATAGAAAACAATTTTCTATATGAAAATACATTTCGGAATGAAAATCATATTTCTTATTCCAATGTTAAGTATTAATCACTATTATTACAATTCTCATTTCTATTGTTTCTATATGAAGCAAACATGACTATTCACTCTCTTCATCCCAATTTTACCTTAAATCATATCTACTCCTATACGTTCATTATTCTTTCTAAATGTTCAAACCATTCAAAAAAAAACCCTTAATATAATATCATAACAAACTCTTTACAAAAGTACATTCAATTGTCCTTAGCTTTTAGGACATTAGGTATGTTGCGCTTTAGTAAACTGATCAAACTGATATTTCAATAATTGATTTCCTAGAGTTATATTGTATTTTGATCTAGTGTTACATTTAACATGATGTGATCCTTTTGTAATCAATCAGATTGAATACTCGATCTCGCACTAAGGTTTATTTTGTTTTTCGGATGAAAAAATTTCATTGAAATATTTTACACTATAAATTTTGACTGTTCACCATATAACATTTATATAAAATTGTATATGGATCAAATATCTATAGTCTTGTATTGCTTTTAGAGTTTGAAACTCATATAATGAAATATATGGTCTTGACCAAATAAATGCGTAAGTGACCAAACCACGAGTGTATTCGGTAGTTGTAAAATCAGGCACTTGCATGGGTGTTGAAACGTTAACATGTAATAATCTTTTATTGGTAAGTAAATGTTATATTTCTATTTGCCTATCTTCAATTCATTTATATATCCTCATTTGATAAACATTTTACCAATCTTATTAAATGCACAGATTTATCATTGTAGATAATTATAACATTATTTAGCATATGTTATTACAATATTAGAAAGGCTAAATGTTACCATTTTATTTTTCTAATAAGGCTCCATTAGTCTTTTATGTTTCTCTAAACCCTAAGATAAAAAATAGAAGTCTTTCAACTTCACTAGTGGGTGTTAGGACTCGTTTTTCTTGGTATTCTAACCTTGAGTTTTCTGAATAAATCATAGCCCCATAAACGATGGATAACTCCTTATCGGGTTTATTACACACAACTCCTAACTGTGTTTCCTTGTCCTAATCTCATTTCAACCTTGAGTTTGCTCAACAAATCGTAGGGGATTACTCATTCGTACCTACCGTGTTATGACGGTCTAAGTATAGCATATGTACCTTGAGTTTGCTCAATAAATACATATAGTTATCTTACCTCGCCTATTCAACATATTAATAATACTACACATGACATTCCTAGTTTGAGTTTACTCAACAACTAAGGAGCATGCAAGTAATTTGTTAATATATATATATATATATATACACACATATATATGGTAAAGGACAATATTATATTGAAGATTCATAATCTTCAAAATATTATATTGAGTGAAATCGATTTATGGACTAATTTATTTCTTGCCCTTGTGACTCTAGTGTCAAACACATCAGAAATCATGGATACGTACACTTACGTATGTATTTATTCCTTAAGTCTATTTGGGTTTCTTTAATATTCCACCTTTAGTTTATACTGTAACGACCCGCTATTTTGGACCATTCAAATCGACAATAAAACCATACATATCCGACTTGAATAATTCAAAATACCGAATTGTTAATTTAAATTTGGCAAAACTTAAAATATATAATAAATAAATCAATCACAGGTCACAGAGTGATATACTGCAACGGAATAGATAAAGAATAGTAGTTCATGAAGCTACTATATACATCAGAGTTAGAAATAAAATACAACCGAATAGTTCAAATGCAGTGAAGTCTCCAATGCAACAGATGACTTCTCTGAACCAATCAACTGGAAATGCTGGAATCTGAATCGATAGTTGGATCTCCAAATGAAACTCCAAACTCCAAAGGTGAGTCTCTAATGCTGTATCACTCAGTCTGACCCGAGCGTAAAGCAAAACACAAAATACTCGAGTCAAGATTAACATTTTTATATCAATAAATCCAACTCAAGTGAAATATCAACTGAAACACAAATAACTTAAAGGATGTTTAGGATAACCATCCTCTAAGGGTCCATGGAACTATCTACAAGTTAGAAATATACACTATAACACCGTGGTCATTTCAGCTTAATTTATACTTCGAAACCAAATATCATTTTCACTTCAAATATCTCTATATTTCCTAAAATATTATTTATACATATTAAATAATTTATACAATAAAGTATTTTCAATTCCCTCAACTTAACAAATCGTTTCAACATCAACCCGACCTTCCCATTTAAATTAAATTCAATCTCAATTTATCAATTTAAATTCAACTCAATTCCTAAAATAAACACTTCAATTTATCGATCTCAAATTCGGATTTGTAATCACAAAAATACCCCTTTATATTTCAATATATTTCAAAACTTTAAGTATTCAACATTTCAACCAAATTTTTATTCAATTTAGTTTTCTAAATAATAAATTCAAATTTGGTTCAACCTAAATTTCTCTTTAATTCAATTTAGTTGATAAATAACAAATTCAACTACGTTGATTTCAAATATAGATCCGAATCTCAACATAAACCATTTAAATTCCAATATAGTTCAAGGCTTTAATATTTAAATGTTCTATATAACAGTTTCATATAGATCTCGATTTAACCTCACTATTATTTAGTCTTGAAATACTCCCTTATTAGATTCAATATCATTTAAGTAACCTTAAATTACATTTTGCTCAATATTTTCTTTAATTTTATTAAACGTGGAATATTCATTAAATCACTTAAATCAAAAATCCAGTTACGAAATCATACTTTTAAATTTTCCATTCAATAATTTCAAATCGATTTAATCAAATAAATCCTAATTTAAATACCATTTTTAGTAAACCCAAATTTATCTCCCAATCTTAATTATTCAACTTTTTACAACGGTAAATTTTGAAACATAAATCTTAAATAATACTCAAACATATTATATGGATTAAATCAATCTCAATAATATTATTATTAAATATATATATAAAATTTCCATTTATATGTATAATATTTTAAGAACCAATATTTATTAAATCCCATATATTTCTTTTCAACTGTAGAAATTTATTTTCAAAATATTTATATGGACCAACGGTGTCTGTATATATTTCCTATCATATAGTCAAGTGCTACGGATATTTATCATTTCAACCCGTACGCTAAATATATACGGGTGGATATCATTTCAACCCGTAATCCCAAATTCAATTTAATGAAAATCGCTTGGGTTTATCATTTCAACCCATAATGATTTTCTCCTATTCTAAAGTCCGTTCGGGTATGTATCATTTCAACCCATAATGATTTCTATACTAACAGGAAACTTGCAGAGTGATAACAGATATGAAAATAATAATAACAACAGGCATATATCATCAAAATAAATATAAATAGTAGGATATGGTGTCATATCCCATACGTGAATAGTTATAGATAATAGCATATATAACAATTTAAATAACTACAGCCTCATATTTCAATTATCGTTTCAATTGAAATCAAATTTAATAAATAAAAGAACGTTAATCGTGAGTGATTGCTCACCTTTCGAGGCTAGAGATGAACAAAAGTGGAATAAATTATGAATCCAAGCACAAGTTTCAATGCAAAGCAGGATTGGCACGAATTCGATGGATAGAGCTGACAACAGAATTTTACGAGAACAAATCCAAATCAGATTAACATAAATTGAAAATATAACATTATCATTTTCTTATTAAATTAATACTTCTTTTTAAGTCAAATATCAAAACAAAGTACATATGTAAGAAAAATCATTGGTTTGTATTAAACACATGTATTAAAATCAATAATAAAATTTGAAATAAATGCTGTAACTTTTATATAGAAATATACATAAACATATACAAGTTTAAAGAAAAATGATGAGACCACTTTTCAAAATAACTTTATGTATTACTGTAACAAAGAAAGCTACAAACGCTAACACAACAGTTTTATTATTTTATATAAAACAATATAACATATGTAACAGAACTGTTAAATCCCAAGACTTTGTAAACCACGTACGTGTATATTTTATAAGAATCAATACTACAAATCACTACAAACCAATGTATATGTACTTAGAAATTTTATGGCTAATGTATATAATTACACGTATACACAGATGTAAACTTATGCATAAACGAATAATATAAAATCATACGTATACTATTAAAATTTATAAGTAAGTAGGATATAAACAATTGAATCTCAAATAAACAGTACTTTATCCCTATATATATTACTACAAATGAAATACAGTAATCTATATAATAGTTAAAACAATATATAATATCAACTTATATACTATTATAATACAAAACATGTACATATATATTCTCTGTCCCATATGAAATATATATATATATACAAACAAAAATCAGTTTAAAACATACAAAGAAAATATATCTTTGAACATAGAAAATTATATAATACTTTTATATAGATATGCCTTGTATTAATTGTAAACAGTTGAAATATATATATATATAGTTCTAACTTATATATTACTCACCTGCTGCACTAGAAGAAGAGGAGGAGGAACAAAAGGTTGGAGATGGCATCAGGGAAGAAGGATGGTTTGCACGTCCTTCGGGTTGAAACAGGGGAAGAGGATGCAAAAGTTTTCAACAACATGAATTGGATCTGGGAAGATGAAAGCTTGATTATAAATATATACTTTATTTATTTGATAACGTGTAAGTACAGAAAAGGAATAGGTAAATAAATGATTCAAAGTGGAAAATGGAAGTGGCAGACGCTATGATATCTAAAAATTTATTTCAAAGTAACGTACGCCACAGATCAGATCAAAAGAAATTTTTAATAGGAACGGTTCTCCATTGATTCAGCAAAGTGTTTAAAGCAATAAAAAAAGAACCGTTGCCAAATAAAGATAAGAAACGTATACCATAATTATAAAGTGATTTGAATAGTAACGATCCCTCAGATTGAGCTGAATAATTAAAGCAATAAATTTTTGTTTGTTTGGACAGTACGTAATGAGTTTGGAAAGGCAAGGATATTAAAATGGAAAAAGGAATGAACAGAGAAATTTAAGCAAAGATAAAACGTATGCATGTTTTGTACATTCATACTTCCAAAATGGTACGACGTGGCAACGGTCGAATTTCAGTAAAAGATGAAATAAATGTGGGAAATGAAATAAATAGGAATGAACCGTATTTTTCCAAAACGAAACGTATGCAACAAATCAGCAAATAAATAGAAACGTGTAGGGAGATGAGTGGAATAAATAGAAAATGTTAAAATATAAATAAATATAACATACATGAAAAGGACAACAGGACGATTTAGAAATTAATAAATGAGAAATGTATATCCCTATACGTTTTAGTTTCAAAAAGGACAGAAAATTTTATCAAAAGTTATAAAGAGTTAAAAGCATTGAAACGTGGTTTCCGCTGAAATTTATTTTATTCCCAACTGAGATGAGAGAGAAAGGGAAAGATTTCAAACAAATGAATATATTCCCAATGAATGTAATATAAACGGTCATGGTGTGGTTCATCAGAAAATTTAATGCAATTTATAATTGTGTGAGCTGTACGTTGAGTTAAGGAAAAAAATATAAAGGCAATTAATGGCTTGATTTAATAGTACTTTTTAAATTTGGAAAGAAAAGAGAAGTAAAGGTTGAAATTTTGATTTCAATTAAATGATCGCGTGAATGAGTAAATAGCAATTAGCAAATAGCAGAAAGAGATAATGGAATATATGGTAGAAAAGGAATAAATGAAATGTGAACGGATAGAATGCAAATTGAAACGGCAGAGAATTAAATTTAAGGTGGAAAGGTGTGGCAACGCTCACCCATAGATTTAGCTAAAACCTTTAAAAGAAATTTAATATGGCATGAGTTGTACGGTTTCAAATTTGAAAAGTAGATAAATCCAAGTCACAAATTTCAGCACCGATGACGCACGTTTTTATTGTTTCTGTCGCGTATCGGATCTCAAAATACAGAAATAAATATACCGCAGTGATCAGTACAACGAGACGATCAAAATGGTATATAGATATTGGTGGTACGATTGAATTATAAAAATTGGAATTTTCACTAGCAGAAAAAAATGCAGAAAAAGCGCAGAATATAAGATCGACGGAGCTATAGAAGTCCAAATTTGGGGAAACGAAAAATGACGTCTCAGTCAGAAGATGATTTAAAAATTTTCTATGTAAAAATATTCAGGTTTTGAAAATAAATTTATTTTCACCAGTTATTAACTGATTTGAATTTAATAGAATTATATAATAAATAAACCTTCATATAATTAATTGAAAATTTACCATTTGCTATATTTAATTATACGTAAACCAAATATTAAACTTTATTTCAAAATATTATTATTAAAATTTCTCAAAATCCAAATTAAATACGTTATAAAACCAATTAAAAATTAATAAAATTTTAAGGGTCGTTACACTCTTTCCCACTCAAAACTTTTCATCCCGAAAAGGAAGGAGGTTAGAGAATATAACAACCAGAAATAAAGGAAGATTGAAAGTCAAGGGTAAATAATTAATTTAAAATTATATAAATTTTACTTGAAATATTCATTTGAAAACTTCATTTGCGATTCAGTTATCTTTAATACTTTAAAATTTTCAAAACTCATTGGAATATAATATGTTTAACTAACACCTTTATACATATATGAAAGCCATTTGAAAACAATTATCTGCGTCATTAGTTATATTTACAAAGAAGCTATTGAAAACATTAAATCCATAATTCATAAATTTATAAATTTGTCTTTAGATACTTTTCAAACATTATTAATAAATCATTCACTTTAAATATGTTTTATTTAATTAATAACTTCAAAAATATTTATAACACTAAAATTTTCTATTAAACAATGTAGTATACAAATAAGAAATATTTAGAAGATTATATTCAAAAAGGAAAGAAGGTAGATTCGAAAAAACAGAATCAAGGTGAACAACTAAAGCTGAGAAGATAAGATAGATTTAAAGTAAAGAATCAGCCACGAATCGTAAATTTCAAACCATAAGAGTTTCAATTTCAAATATTAACACAAAATTTCTTTGTTGAAAAATACCTTTATATCGAAATAAATCTTTCTTTCAGAAATATTTTTATAACTCGATGTTTCAACAAGTTTATCCTCGTTCTTGCAGTCTCTGGCCATGCGTTGATCAGGCGCAAAGCTAGAATTCTTCAAGTACTTAGTAGACTTGTTTCAACACCCAGTGAAAATACTTGAAAAACCTTAAAAAACGGATATGGAAAGTACAATCCAAACAAGACAATCAAACCAAAACATTTGTCCAACCATGGTTCACAGATACACAATGGTTACGCCTGGATCCCCCAGGAAACAATCCGTATCCGTAAGCTTTGTCAACCCTGCGAGTTACGCCAGGATGACTAGTAGGGTGCAGGATACACAATGGTTACGCCTGGGTCCCCCAGTAAATAATCCGTACCACTAGGCCATCTCAGCCAGGCAGTTTCGCTATTAATGCGACCTACACAGATTGCAGGATACACAATGGTTACGCCTGGATCCCCCAGGAAACAATCTGTACCCCTAAGTCAGACTCAGCCAGGCAGTTGCGCTACGCAGTCACGAGAGAAAAAAAACCATGGGTTACGCCACGGTGGGAACACTCGAGTATCACATCCGAAAATCCAAAAATCAAAGAGAATAATATCGATAGAATGAATCCACAATGTGGCCACAAAGCGGATATCAAGCAGAAGGCACTTTTCATATCTTTACTTCGAAAATATGTATCATATAGTACCTTTTCAAATCACTTTCGAATATATACTTATATAAAGTCCATTATATATAGGATTTCATTCTCAAATCGAATACTTTCCAAATCAATAGTATATCAAATCACACTTATATAGACTTCGATTATATAAAATTCTCTTTCCAAATTGAGTACCATTCAAATCAATAGATTTCAAACCAACTTTATACTTATACAAATCCATTTTATATAAGTTCGACCACTCCCAAATCAAGTACTTAATAATATAAGGTTCTCAATTTAAATTATTTCAATATCAATTCAGTTTCAAAATCATATATGATTTCACCAAATTTTCTTCCAAATTAAATATCTCAATTTCAAATTTCCCAAAATAATAGGTCTAGAAAAATAATTCCAGTTTCCAAATTAACATAATTCAAGTCAATAAATTCATTTCCAAAATCACCATATAAGTACTGGTTTTATTTCCAATCTAATTTCAAAACCAAATATTTTCTCAAAATCAATTATACTCAAAATGGTTTCCAAATTTATAGTTATCCCTTTAAAACTTTTAAACTATCTATTTCTATTTGAAATATCCAATTTACCTTTTTGAAAACCATTATTCAAAATTATTTTTTTATCAAAACATTTCAAAACTAAATTTATATTCTTTATCAAACATTTTATACTCTTCCAAATTTCTTAGCTTTGAAAATTTAATCCCGATTTGGAAGTGTTCGAACATTCAAAATAGTTAGGGAAATCAAATTTCCAATTTCAAGAGTAGAAAATCAACATAAATCAATTAATCAATTTCAATAGATAGGATTATACAAAATCAAATCCGAAACTCGAGGACTGAACACCGGTCTCACTTTAAATTGTTTCAAATATATACATATATCTTTCGAAAATATCAAATTATACTTCGGAATTTGAAATCAAGTTATACTATAACCTTTGTAGCGTATACGATAACCTTTATGATATAACACATATATCTTACATATGTGTTTTTTTATTTAATTAAATAACCTTTAATTAAAAATATTTAATTAAACTGTAATAATTTCTAATTTATCATATATACATACATGTATACTTATGTTATCTTAAACACTTAAAAAACATAACATATATCAACATATATAATACATGCATATAAGTATTAATTTATAAACTTAATTAATTAAATTGTTTAAATAATCTTATTAATGAATTTTAAAATTTTAAACTAACTTTTAAATAATTTCAAACATTGTGAAATTTTCATTACATTTTTAAACATTTTGAAAATCTATGTTATATTATAACCAATTATAATAATTATGTTTTTATTTTAAATTTCTAAATGTAAAATTTAAATTTTTAAATTTAAGTTTCAAATTTACAATCTTGTCTTAGTTTTCAAAACAATTTTGAAAATTAACCCAAGACCCAATTCAAATTGGACATTTCTATCAGGGGCAACCTTTGGGCATACTTCACCTTTCAGGCCAAACGGTAACCAGGTAGGACAGGGCACTTAATTACCCAATTCCAATCCCAGATATCACCTTTCTAGACACCCGCATTAAGTGCACAAGCTTATTTAGTTAGCCTTAACATGACTAATTTAGATTGCATGGCTATTGGGCTCTAATACCATCGTTGGAACCAGGCATCCCGCAGCGGAAAAAATGGGTGAATTTCAAAAGGTTTACCATTTTGGATCTTTAATGGGCTTATGAAGTCTAAATATACATAGAATTTTTCTAAGTTTCTTTTAAATAAAATTAATAATTTATTTTTACTAGGAAAAAATAAATTTTAAATTTAATTTCAACTTATAGGTATTATAAGAATGTATCGAATACATTCATTTGTCCAAAGAGTAAGTGCAGTATACAAGTGGTGTATAAATGAAATAAGTACATATGAATTAAGAGAGGGCCATCTGTTTCTCTATCTCTTACTCTATTCAATTACTAACGATAAGATAGTGACAGAATATAAAAGGAGGGAAACATTTCATTTCTTTCCCTTTCTTATCCTATTAAATTGATAGAGAGAAGATATGGTAAATATAAAAGGAAGGAAACCATTCGTTTCTTATCCTATTTAATTGTAACAATTAATATAGTAAAATGACATTTATTACTTATCAATTTCATTTACAAATGCCTATGTTATCTAAATTGTATTAATGAAATGTATGCATACATTCATAATAATTGTAGATACATACAAACATACATATAAAGTAAAAAATTGTTAGTTGTTTTAAATAATTTAAAGTCCAAAATAAACAATAATAGATATGATTTCAATTAAGAAAGGATCAAAAACAAAAATGTTACATGATTGCTCATAATCTTTGTACAAATTTGAATTAAACTAAACATTTAGATTATATATATACGGTATAATCTAGATCCGAACAACATACATTTGCAACTATTGAAGCATATGATATTTTTTATATATACATTTTATAAAAGTTTTTTGGTTTTAAATTTAACAGTTTTCATTAAACTTTTAATTTAGGAATGAAACAATACTTTAAACTTTAAACTTTACATGGACCCCTGTGTTACTTTAATTCGAAGGGGACAGTCATTGATGGATACGAAGAAAGGCTTGTTCACTGATGGATACGAAATGTATCTTGTTCACTGATGGATACCAAATGAGATCGGGGCAAAGATGGCTAATTGATGGATACGAACAAGTTAACCCTCTTGGCTTGCATCGATCATATCTTGAGCATATGAACTCGGATTGACCCAAAATTTCGAACGTCGGCTTTCATAGCTTTGCTTGTCGTTTAATATTAATTGTAGCCCGATCCGGACTCGGACAAAATTTGTCGATATCCATAGTGAACCTGTGTATAACTGGCAATCAAGGAGGACTGTCTTTGGTTTCCAGTTAATCTTTTGGTATCACAGCCTTGTTAAAAGGCAGGATAACACTTGTCCCCAAAACATGCATTGCGGTAGGAAGGTATGTTTTGTAATAATATGAGCTGGATGTTCATATCCTATTGATGACCTATAAAAGAGATTGATAGTCTTACCTGACTGCGAATAACGATTGTTCAGGATCGTATGCCATTTGAGGTGGTATGTGACTGCTCACGGTCGGATGCGTTCATGGCGAATGGTGACCGTTCGCGGTCGGGGTACCGTTCGAAGCGATTTGTGATCGTTCGCGATCAGGAGCCGTTCGAGGCGAGTTATGACCGTTCAAGGTCGGGTGTCGTTCATGGCGAAGTGTGACCGTTTGAGGCCAGGTGCCGTTCGAGGCGAGTTGTGACCATTCGAGATCGGGTGCCTTTCGAGGCGAATTGTGTGTGTGCCCGCAAGGGACTTAGTATCATTAATGTCAAATTTCACGTTCGGGTGAATTTATGACTTGTTTGTTATGGCGGTTTATCGCTGTCTCGGACATGCCTGAGGAACGTTCGCGATCGTAAGTGGCTTAGCCGTTATGGAATCACAAATAGCAGATTTACATCCAGAATGAGCTTTTCAATAGAAATGTCCAACAAAATCAAGTCCAAACATAAGAAACGGAAAACAAAAGCAATACAGAGACGTCAAAATGCAAACACCTACGCCGATGCGATTAGTAGTCGTATCAGAGCATGCTTGAGGATCGTTCGTGGTCCTGTACATGTGTAAATGACTTAATCGTGTTGGTGTGGAGTTTGCCACTAATTCGTTATTATTTCAATCAATTGATGCCAGCTGACGCCCCGATCTTTAGCCGTTCCCTGTTGATGCAGGTGGTGGCCGCTCTTGTTCCACCGTTATTGTTCCGCTTCTCACATATTGCGATGGCAGACCATTCCGGATATGCCCATCCACCTCATCGTTCAAGTGCCTGCAATCATTTATTCTATGACCATTAGCTCACGGAACAAGCAATACTTGTCGGATCTTTTTTCATTGTTGGTCGGATCCGTTCTTATTGGCTTTCGATAAGTAATCTTCCCCTGGTATCCTGGTAGATCCGGTCCAAAGTCTCATTCAACTGCATATAACAGGTGAATCTTGGTTCCTTTCATGGTTGCTTCGGTCCATCACCATTATCCTTGTCTTTTCTTTTCCCTTTATCAGCAGGAGGATTTTCGCCCTTAATTGCATAATCATCGACTCCTTCTCCTTCCTCTCTTTCAGTATTTGTGTCCTCTAATCGTAAAAATCCTTCATCCCCATGATAAAATTCTTCTAGATCCATAAGGGGATCCCTCGTCAATGAATTCTTGAATTCTATGCCATCGCTATGCTAGATACAGCTGCCATCAAAACCATGGATGAATCTGGACGATCCACTGATGCTGCCACTGCATTGAATCGTGTCAGAATGCTCCTCAATGATTCCCCAGTTCTTCGCTTTAGTGTTGCCAAACTCATCACATTCTCAGGTCTCAAAATGTGAACTCTGAATTACCTCATAAAATTCTCAGTCAAATCGATCCATGTTCCAATGGAGCCGCCCTCCAGTTGTCTGAACCATAGCGCTGCAATGTCCGTGAAATACAATGGGAAGCGCCGGGCCATGACCTCCTCCAATGCTTCCAACACCTCCATATGCCTTATGTATCATGTCAGATGAACTGCAGGATCCGTCCTCCCATCATACATATCCTAGGTTGGTAGCTTGAACTCAGGTGGATTCCTAGCCTGTCTAATTGCGGGAGTGAAGGGACTCTTGTTCACGTCTTCCAGATCTCTATTCACTAGTCCACCTCTCATGGCTCGCCTAACCATCTCCTCGAATCTATCGCTATTTCCAAGCAGCGTTCCTCATTCATTGTCTCTGATCTACCCCGGAGTTCACGAGGGAATCTTGGAATCTGATTTCCTGGACGGACGTCCATCCCCCTATCAATGTCATGTTGAACAGCTCCATTTGGTATCCTACATGGGGTTGGATCAACACACTCCTGATGAATGCCCCTAGCTCTAGGGCCGCTCCTGATGGTCTCGTTCTGTTCTGGGTCCTGCTTGCTCCATGCTCCTGACTCCTATCTCTAGCATCTCCTGTAGCTACGTTAGCTTGATTTTGCACTCCAGTCAGTCCAGCTTGTCGAAGCAGATTCTGCATCGTCTCTTCTTGTCTTTTCAGAAGCTCTTCATGCATGGCTCCCATCATCATCTCCCTCTCGTCCCGAGTGATGAAGACTGAGGTCTGATTCACTCCTGAGGAAGCCTCCTGACTTCCTTCGTGCAGATTCCTTTCGGTCTTTTGTCTTCTGGATGATTGTTTTGCCATAACTTTTCAGATCCGAGCATCTAAGCTTTCAGATTCGAAGTCTAAGTTATAGAATTCCTGAATTCAATTCTCAGTGAAAGCACCAAAATGTTTGCGCCAAAATTGGTCACTAACAGTCAATTACCAATGAAAGCACCAGTTCACAATCACAGATAACAAGTAAATAGAGGATTAAAAATGAAGAACGCTCAGAAAACTTAGATGTAAGCAGTAAAGAACACACAGTTTATAGGGCGATCCGGCCCACGTCCACTTCGAAGTTGATAATTTTATTGAAATTTGTTTGCTGATTACAACGAGTTACAAATGATTACAACAGCAAAATTCAAGTACAATGATGAACCCAGCAGAGTCTGGACGTAGAAGAGCCAAAAGTACCTTTTTCTGTGGGCCATGGGGCTCTATTTATATGCATAGGAGGCAAATATCTCGCTCAGATCTAGGGAGACCTCTTCTGGCATGTGAGTGGGCCCACGCGATCGATCCCAGGCGATTTCGACTTGATCCGTGATCGATACAAACAAATTTTGTATCTATCAAGATTAGATCCAATCGAGTTAAAATTTGGCATGAACATTCCTTAGGTCGTGCGTAGGCTCCTATTAAAATTTCATAGCATTTGGACTTGTAGATTGTGAGATACGATCGATGCAAGCTTGAATCTTTCGACGGCTGTTTGGTTCGCATCGACCATTCTTCGTATCGCTCTCTTCGTATCGATCGAGCACATGCCTGCTAGTTGACGTGGCGCTAACCCCTCGGCTCAATCCATGTTTTATGTCGATACGACCAAGTCTTTTCTTGATTTTGTCGATCGAATTTTGTTGGACATTTCATATCGATCTTGTGTTGTTCTTTGCATTCATATGCTGTAACTTACTTCGAATCGAACCTTGAAGCTATTTCGTATCGATCGCTCAGTGCTCACTTCGTATCGATCGACGGATGGTCTCTTCGTATCGATCATAGTGCAGCCGATTTCACATCGATGGGAGGTTTCTAGATCGGTACGAAATGGACCTCCGTGTTGTTGCAGATGGATTCGAAGGGGATAGTCGTTGATGGATACGAAGAAGGGCTTGTTCACCGATGGATATGAAATGGATCTTGTTCACTGATGGATACGAAATGAGATCGGTCCGAAGATGGCCGACTGATGGATACGAACAAGTTAACCCTCTTGGCTTGCATCGATCATATCTTGAGCATATGAACTCGGATTGACCCGAAATTTGAAATGTCGGCTTTCATGGCTTTGCTTATCGTTTCATATCAGTTGTAACCCAATCCTGACTCGGACAAAATTCGTCGATATCCATAGTGAATCTGTGTATAACTGGCAATCGTGGAGGACTTTTTTTGGTTTTTAGTCAACCTTTTGGTATCACGGCCTTGTTAAAAGGCGGGATAACAATGTGGTTTCTCAAAGAATTCATCATTACGGTTGTGTGACTCATAAGTGTAAATTCAATCAGCGATTAATATCGAACTATTCGAATATTAACTTTCACACGTCACTTAGTAGGTGGGGTGACATTTTGGCCAGACTTATCGCTTACACATCTTTGGGTAAAATCCAATTTTACTTATTATAAGTGGTACCTAGTAGTGACAATTATTTACATCAATTCTCTTCGTCAAAACTATATCACTTTGGATTTATGGAATTTTGTAATGGTCAAAATTTCAATATCATCTACATTCAACTTCATAATCCAAACATAAAGTCTTTGGTCCAATAATAACAATTATTATTATTAAATGAAATGTTCTGGCCAGAGACTTTGACTTTGAGTTGACTTTAGTTGACCGTGATACTAACCTCGTATAATCGAGAAGATGAATCCTCTCTTGAGTAGTGTTTCACTTCCAATGCTTCCACTTGACCCAACTATAGTTGTTCGATGGACGCCGTGCCACGATTTAACTATAATCAAAGCGAAGCTTCCACATTGAAGATCAACGGTATTCTTAAGTTGAGAGAACTGTGTAAATTAGTCACATCGATATTATGTGCTTGACCTTTGTTATATTAACCAACAGAAAACTATCAAGTAAGTCATTGCATATTTATCCAATAACTGTCAATACGTAACCCTTAGGTGCCCCCAGTAGTCATGGGTAATACACTACCCAACATTTGGAGAGCATTACGTACTCTAGTCTGGACGGATACATCTATATCCAATTTCGATGAGTCTTGACTAGGAATATTTAAAATGGTATATTTGTTTCATTGTGATAAACTACTCACGGTTGTAACACTTTGTAACAACTATAACAAAACATACCTTTTATGGATTTTCTATTAAATATACTATTAATTAAATTTATTAATAAATATAACCCCGTTATGTCAAGTATATAATAGAAAAAAATACCTTTATTTCGAACAAGATTGGTCAACGAGTTAGATATATGTAATAAATTATATAAATGCCCCTAGGGCATAACCCTAACTCTATCACGAAGATCAGGTAAGAGGTTAGATCCACACTTTTAGGCATGAAGAACGTGCAAAACTTGTAACTCAAACCCCCCTTGATTTCAACCCAGTGTTCCAAATTAAATAATATACATTCTCTCTCTTATCACTTCAAAATAGAGAATGTATATTATCTAATTCAGAGTATGTGGTTGAAATTAGGAGGATTTGAGGTGTATAAAAAATGAGGTGTAGCCGATCTTAGCCTTATGTGTGTGTGTGTGTGTGTTTGATAGCAATAGTGGTGCTTAATTTAAGCAGAACACTCACTTTAGTATCCGGGAGGATTGAAAACTTTTACACAATCTAAAGATTTCACCACTTGAGCTTATGGTCTTGGACTACACACACACACTAACATTAAAGATGCACATTATATTAATTAATAATTTATATATAACATAATTAAATTAAGATACACCCAGAAATTTTTTTCTTAAATTTAATTCGTCAACATTAATTTTAAAATAATTCAATATATTTATATATATTTTTAAATACGATTTAAATGATGTTCAGGTTTTAAAACTAATAAATGGTAATTAAAAATTATTAAAATTATTTATAGTATCTATAAAGTTATAATATATATATTGGATTATACATATCTGGCCAAATTATAATATACACATGCATATTTATTTTATAACATTGTATTACATAAATTATTTATGTAAGACTGTTGTTTAATGAGATCAAATGCATTTATAATTAAGGGAAGACCATTAACACATATAAAATCGTTAAATATGTATGTAGATAGCATATATTTTGAATATATAATTTGCCTAAAATGACCAATGCCTTAGAGTCACACCTTGAACTATCGATCTCTTAGATCCGCACTATTGTTGCTAGCAATCGATGCATGACAACTGGAAATTGTTGTAGCTCTTTGCTACGAACAAATGGGGTTGAAAATTGACTGGATGGAAGTAAGTGTAGCCAAAACTAATAAGGGAGGAGGGAAAAAGTCAAAACTAAAAGTGGTGGCATGGATTTGTATTTATGGGGAGAACTAGGAGATCAAATATCCACATTTCTCTCCTACTAATTCAAATCCAAATCCGAATCATCTCCTTCTTTTTACCACTTCTTTGGCTAGCCTATATTGGCTCTATAATGGACCAATATGTGCTCAAACTGGTTAATAATTAATTATATTTAAATAAAATTTAAATGTACATCCAATTAAATAAAATTTAAATATACGTCAATTTAAATAAAATTTAAGTGCATATATAACTATTATACACACACCTAATTAATTACTAGTTGCATTTAGAACATTTCTAAAGGCTATCCCATTTACTAAATGCACTCTGAACAGAAATTGCAACAAAAATTAATATTTCATAAATATTAATTAATTTAATTAATTTATAACTAATGTTCACACATTACCATAGCCAGTGGCATGACTGTTTGACATAATTTATTGCTTGCGAATCTCGATGATAAAATCCAATTTTACAATTTTAAGCGATACCTTTTAGTAATGATTATTTGCATTAATTCTCTTTATCAACACTATTTCACTATAGGATTTATCGAATTTGGTTTGGTTGAAAGTCCGGTATCATACATATTCAACCCGGTTAGTCCATAAACAAATTCCTTGGCTCAATAACATTTATTTATTAACCATACTGCTCTGCCTAGAGATTTTGACTTTGATTAACTACAGTTGACCGTGATACAAACATCATACAACTGAGGAGATGAATTCTCTACTGAATAGTGTTTCACTTCTAATGCTTCAACTCAGACCCGACTATAATTACTCAATGGTCATCGAACCATGATTTCACTATAATCAAAGTGGAGAATCCATATTAAAGCTCAATGATAATCTCAAGTCGAGAGAACTGTGTAACCTCCTCACTTTGAGTTTCCTACTTAACCTAGTTGTTATTCACCAATGAAAATTTCTTAGATGAGTCATTCCATACTCATCCAATAAACTTCAGTACCTAGGTCCTTTGTTCTCCCAATAGCCATGAGCAATACGTCGTCAAACACCTTGAGAGCGTTAGGTGCTCCAATCTTAATGGATGAATCGATATCCTTTCTCAACACATCTTGACCAGGAAGACTTAGAATAATATGTTATTTTATTTTTATGATAATTTTCTCATAATTACAACTCATTGTGATTATTATCACATAACATATCTGTTATCCCGCCTTTTGGCAAGGCCGTGATACCAAAAGATTGATCGAAAACCAAAGACAGTTCATCCGAAAGATCGATTATACACTGCTTCGTTACGGATATCGATTAATTTTGTCCGAGTCCGGATTGGGCCACAATTGACCATACATGACAAGAAAGCAATAAAAGCCAGCATTCCAAATTTCAAGTCAATTCGAGTTCATATGCTCAAGTTATGATCGATGCAAGTTGAAGAAAAAATCCACATTTTCGTATCCATCGAGGAACCATGGTTCGAATCCATCCATGTCGCATCCATCGTTTCGCATCGGTCATCTTCGCATCCATCAACAGACGGTACATTTCGTATCAATTAACCCATGCCAGCTTCGTATCCATCAGGGAATATTGGTTCATATCCAACACAGAGGACTAGTTCGTACCCATTCTGGAGGGCTTCCTTAGAACCCTTCAAAGTTCCTGCTTTCGTATCCATCATGCTCCTATTCGAACCCATCGAGACCTCTTTTGTTCGTATTCACCCATCGGTACGAACAAGGGACGATCTAGTGGATGCGAACAGAACTATCGATACGAACTTCACAACTTCAATCGATACGAGCAGTAATCCCTTTAGTGATAGATACGAAATAACACCCCAAACATCGATACGAACAAGCCCACTTCCATCAATATGAATTGGCAACGACTATCGAATTGAACAAGGCAACGGTCATCGATAAAAACGAGGCAAAGTTCATGGATGTGATACGGTCAACTCGGAGCAAAAGGCGGATCGATGTGAGAAGTGCGCGCCACGTCGTTGTGGTTTCACGTGCTCCATCGATTCGAAGAGCATCGATTCGAGACCATGGATTCGAACCGTACAGCATTCCGAAAATCATAATCTTGCGTCGATCATATCTCACAAACCACAGGTCTAAATGCTACAAAAATTTCACATGAGCTTACGTTCAAGCCAAAGAACATTCCTACCAAGTTTCAGCTCAATTGGATCATTTTCTGATCGATATGAAATTGATTTGTTTCGATCACAAATCGAGTCGAAACTTGGTAGGGTCGATCATGTGGGCCCACTCACATGCCAGAAGAAGTTTCCCGAAGTTTGAGCGCGATATCAGCCTCCTACGCCTATAAACAGCCCCCTGGAACCTTCAGAAAAAGGATCTTTCAGCTTTGGAACATCCAGACTCTGCAGGATTCGATTATGTAATTCACTACCATCATTGTATTCGAACATCAGAGCTATTATCAACTGTAACCTGCTGTAATTGATTGAAATCATCAAGTGAATCAATAAAGTTATAAACTTCAAAGTGGACGTAGGCCAGATCGCCGAACCACTATAAATTCTGTGTTGTTTACTGCTTTCTTTTGAATTTTTTGAGTGATCTCCATATTTGTTATTTATCTGAGATCTATGACTGTGAATTATCAACTATTGGGTGTCTATGACCAATTTTGACGCAAACATTTTGGTGCTTTCACTGAGAAGAGGAGTTTTGTCAGTTGAATTTGAAAGCTTAGAGATTCAGATCCGAAGAGACATGACAAGGCAATCTTGCAGAAGGCAGAGACCAGAGAGAAGTCAATACGAAGGGGGTCAAGAGGCTTCCTCAGGAGTGAACCAAGCTTCAGTCTTCATCACCAGGGATGAGATGGAGACAATGATGAGAAGGCAAGAAGAGATGATCCAGAATTTGTTTCAACAGGTTAGGCAACTTAGAGGGCAAAATCGAGGAGCAGACGGAGTTCAGAATAGAGCAGGACCATCCGGCGTAGCACCAGGACAGTATCCGAGCAACCTGGTGGTGGTAGAGGGATGGACGCTCAGCTAGGGGGGCAGATTCCTGAAGGCTCACATGGACTCGGGGGGCAGATCGAAGGCAGTGAACGAGGACTACATCTTGGAGACAACGATAGATTGGCAGAGATAGTCAGACGAACCATGAGGGGCCGATTAGTAAATAGAGATCTTGAAGATGTGAACATGAGTCCCTTTTCTCCTGCGATTAGGATTGCTAGGAACCCACCGGAATTCAAGTTACCAACAGTGGAGATGTACGATGGGAGGACGGACCCCTCGGTCCATCTGACAAAGTATATGAGGCACATGGAAGTGCTGGGGGCATCACAGGAAGTCATGGCCCGGTGCTTTCTATTGTATTTCACAGATATCGCAGCACTGAGGTTTAGGCAGCTGGAGAGCAACTCCACAAGAACGTGGGCTGATTTAGCCGAGAAGTTCATGAGGCAATTTAGGGTTCACGTCGTGAGACTCAAGAATGTGATGAGTTTGGCAACTTTAGAGCAGAAAGCTGGGATTCTTTGAGGAATTTTCTATCGCGATTCAATGCGGCGGTAGCGTCGGTGGACCGACCAGATCCATCCATGGTTATGATGGTGGCTGTATCCGGAATAGTTGATGGCATAGAGTTCAAAAATTCTTTAACTAAAGATCCGCCTATGGACCTAGGAGAATTCTATCATGAGGCGGAAAAGTTTTTACGATTGGAGGATGCTAATGTGGAAAGAGAAGAGGGAATCGATGTTTACGTTGTCAAGGGTGGAAACCCATCTGGAAAAGGTGCAGAGATTGGTAAAGGGAAACAAAAGGCTGAGGATAATGATGACAGGTCGAAGTGGCCGTGGAGGGAGCCGTGATTCACCACTTATTCAGAGTTGAATGAGAGTTTGGAGTGAATCTATCAGGATACCAAAGAGCAAGTTCCCTATCATAGACCAATGCGAAGGGACCCAACTGTTGACGAGAGGAAATCAAATAAATATTGCTTATTCCATGAACTGAACGGTCATAACACAAACGACTGTAGACATTTGAAGGATGAGGTGGAAGGGCATATCAGGAACGGTAGGCTACTTCGGTATGTGAGGAAGCGAGCTCTAGCAGTGGAGCCAGAGCGACCACCGTCTACATCAGCTAGGGGTGACCCTGAATCGGGACACCGGATGGTTATGAATTGATTGAAATAATGATGAACAAGTTGTAAATTTCTCACTAACGCGGTTAAACCATTTACACATGCATGGGATCGCGAACGATCCACATGCATGCTCCGAATGACTATTGACCGCATCGTAGTAGGAATTTGCACTTTGACATCCTTGTCTTGCTTCTGTTTAGTTTTGATTTGAACATTTGGATTTGGTTTGTTTGGACATTTCAGTTAGAGAATTCATGTGAGCTTTAGTTTGATATTTGCAATTCTGTAAAAGAAGTTACTTGTATATCCGTTGGATTGCGAACGGTCCACAAGCACACCTTGTATGGCGATGAATCGCCAAAGTCGCTAATTCAGAAATTCACCCGAACGTGATATATGACTCTAGTAATGCCAAGTCCCCCTCAATATGCAATCGCGAATGATCGCATTCTGCCTCATGCGGCATTCGATCGCGAACGATCACCCTCTGCCTCGTGCGGCACCTGACTGCAAACTGTCACAATTCGTCTAGTATGACATCCGATCGCGAACAATCACACTCTGCCTCATTGGGCATCCGACCGCGAACGGTCACAGTTAACCCAATATGATGTTCGATCGCGAACAATCACATTTTTGCCTCGTGCGACATCCGATTGCGAACGATCACATTTCGTCTCATACGACATCCAACCTCGAACAGCCGGCCTTCATTTGAAGCAGCATCCGACCACGAATGGTCTCGTTCCACCATTTGCCGTGAACGGCATTCGACTGCGAACGGACACGTTTCACCTCAAATGGCATACGATCCCGAACGATCGTCATTCGAGGTCATATGAAACTATTAAGTTCCTTACAGGTCATCGACAGGATTTGAACATCCAGCTTATAGCATTACAAAACACACCTTCCTATTGCAATGCATGTTTTGGAGGGCAAGTGTTATCCCGCCCTTTGGCAAGGCCGTGATACTAAAAGATTGATCGAAAACCAAAGACAGTTCGTCCCGAAGATCGGTTGTACACTGCTTCGCTATGGATATTGATGAATTTTATCCGAGCCCGAATTAGGCCACAATTGACCAGACATGACAAGAAAAGCAATAAAAGCCAACATTCCAAATTTCAAGTCAATTCGAGTTTGTATGCTCAAGTTATGATCGATGCAAGTTGAAGGAAAAATCCACATTTTCGTATCCATCGAGGAACCATGGTTCAAATCCATCCATGTCGCATCCATCGTTTCGCATCGGTCATCTTCGCATCCATCAGTAGGCGGTACATTTCGTATCGATCGACCCATGCCAACTTCGTATCCATCAGGGAATACTGGTTCGTATCCAACTCAGAGGACTAGTTCGTACCCATTCTGGAGGGCTTCCTTCGAACCCTTCAACGTTCCTGCTTTCGTATCCATCATGCTCCTATTCGAATCCATCGAGACCTCTTTTGTTCGTATCCACCCATTTGTACGAACAAGGATCGGTCTAGTGGATGCGAACAGAACTATCGATACGAACTTCACTACTTCAATCGATACGAGCAGTAATCCCTTTAGTGATCGATATGAAATAACACCCAAACATCGATACGAACAAGCCCACTTCCATCAATACGAATTGGCAAAGGCTATCGAATCGAACAAGGCAACGGTCATCGATACAAACGAGGCGATGTTCATGGATGCGACACTGTCAACTCGGAGCAAAAGGCGGATCGATGCGAGAAGTGCACGCCACGTCGCCGCGGTGTCACGTACTCCATCAATTCGAAGAGCATCGATTCGGGACCATGGATTCGAACCGGACATCATTCCAAAAATCATAATCTTGCATTGATCATATTTCACAAACCACAGGTCCAAATGCCATGAAATCTTCACAGGAGCTTACGTACAAGCCAAAGAACATTCCTGCCAAGTTTCAGCTCAATTGGATCATTTTATGATCGATACGAAATTGATTCGTATTGATCACAGATCGAGTCGAAACTTGGTGGGGCCGATCGCGTGGGCCCACTCACATGCAAGAAGTAGTCTCCCGAAGTTTGAGCGCGATATCAGCCTCCTACGCCTATAAATAGCCCCCTGGAACCTTCAGAAAAGGGATCTTTCAGCTTTGGAACGTCCAGAGTCTGCCGGATTCGATTCTGTAATTCACTACCATCATTGTATTCGAACATCAGAGCTATTATCAACTGTAACCTGTTGTGATTGATTGAAATCATCAAGTGAATCAATAAAGTCATTAACTTCAAAGTGGACGTAGGCCAGATCGCCGAACCACTATAAATTCTGTGTTGTTTACTGCTTTCTTTTGAATTTTCTGAGTGATCTCCATATTTGTTATTCACCTGAGATCTGTGATTATGAATTATCAACTATCGGGTGTTTGTGACCAATTTTGACGCAAACAATATCGTTTAAGGATTTTCTATTTAACATGCTTTAAATTAATTATATCACTATATACAAAGTATATAATAGAAAACAAATACCTTTATAACAAACGAGATTGATTATAGAGTTAAATATATGTAACAAACTACATAATTACTCCTAGGGAATACCCCTAATTCTCTTATTTTTCTCTTGTATATTTGCCTAAGATAAAAGGTTGTGTGTTGAATGATGCCCCTAAGAACAGCGCATATCGATTGATGTTGAGAAATCAACGTTGATCGATCGATGTCAAAAAGCAGCCCTCTAATAAACTTAGGCAGATATGTCAAAATTACTGAACTACCACTCAATATGAAGTAGATGCTTTTTAACTGCGGTGTAGGCCTTGACAGCATGCTGTTTTAAGTTTAAATTGTAGGTGAAGAACATAGGACATTGGTCGACTTTTTAATCGTGAGGCACCTCTGTAAAATGCGCTGGATTCTGGGTGGTTCTACCTATATTAGAGGAGGCTTTCCCCATGTTTAGTTCATCCTAATGCCTTAGCCGAAATGATCAAGTGACTAGGCCGTTTGATAATTTATAGATGGTTAAAGGGAAGAAGTTTGCTGATGGTACATTCACTTGCAGGTGAACTTTTGCAGTTCACTCGTCAAAGGTCAGGGAATACATAGTCAACTTTCCTGGCTCACTAGCTCAATACAGAGCGTCAAGGATTGATCCCATATATCCAATTGCTGCGAACAAGCCCAACTTACTCTCTGATGGTTACTTCGCTTGGTTGCTCCCATATATGCGAAGTGCAGTGACACTTCCTCTTCACCCTTAGTTATCTGGTTCTTAAATGGCCACAGAATGATCCTTGCATAGCTTTCCGCTAATAGCTAAAATCTCTTGGCGAGACTATTTATTATATGCTATAACCTTGGTATCCCTGAGCCCAGTCCAATCTTTATCAGGGCGATATTGAAGTTATCGATGCAAGCACTCGCTTTGTATGGATTTTACTACCATCACCAAGCTCGTGACCAATCGATTTTATTCTTTGGCTTGTCAAGCAAGGTTGCAACATACTAGGACCGTCGCTTTTTGGTGCCAATGACCATCTACCTCACCCTTCAAGTGTAGGCATTCTAAGTTCTAGGTATACTACTTAATTTCTTTACCTTTTCAAATCCAAGTTCGTTATTGGTTTACTGACTTGTCTCATTAGTATAGTGAACCCTATATGCATTGGGGAGGGCTCGACCATCTACACCGACTACCACCAACATATATCGAGGATAGACTATATGGCCAGGAACCTGGCCACTATCTTAACAAAAGAAAACCTTCGTCAGGTTGGTTTACTAGTTCCCGACCAATAACTATGAGTGAATGAGAGTGTACTTAGTGTTCTAAGGAGTAGGCCCACAGCATCTGTTGGAGTGGTAATCAGGGAACCTCATCGGGGGGCTATAGTGGACATAGAAGAAGAGGAGACCATGAAGACCGACATAGGGAGGGACATCAGACTGGATTGCCAAGGGAAAGAGGGTGAGTTGGAGATGAATGATCTTTGGCTCTATGAGTACTCGGAGTGAGAGATGTGGGGAATTTCCATTGGCTAGGAGGGCATGTAGTCGGGGGTCATTTTTGCTGAATGTAATGCCTCCTAGCCTTCCAAATACATAAGTACCCTTGAGACACCTGATGTGGAGAGGACAAAGATGTAAGCACTTGCACTAAACACACCATAGTACATGGGCTCTTCCATTGAAGTTCATCATCACCAGTGTCCTCCTATTCAAATGAAACAAATTGTGCCCAATACACAAATTTTCGAATGGGTACAACCTAGAAGTAGTGACACAGAGTACCCTTGCCCGCCTTGATTAAAAGGATGCAGGGGGCCAAACTAAGGGTAGATTCATCTAGTTATCCTTGTAGTCTATCTGTCCTTTTTGTTCTTATCAAAATTGACCAACACCAGCTTCCTTGTTTATCCATGTAGGGGTTCAACTGAATTTTGTCATGCTGATTGATTCTGCCAGTGCTGGAACAATTGTTGTGCAATAGCAATAGCAACAACAAATACCTCTGCCACCCTACAATCTCAACAAGAAGGCTCCGGACCTCATCGTGACATCATCCAACCCCATATGCTTTCACCATAGTACCAACCTAGCACTGGTGACATGTATCCATTTAGGGCCATTGCCAGGTTGGACTCTGTTCACTACAAGAAAAAAGGATCGATAAGATCATAAAAATAGAAAAATTCAAGTGTAACTTCTGTTCAAATTTTATCTTTTTTGATAAAGAAATAAAGGATACTTTTGAATCAGATTGAATTTTATAAAATATCAATTTTGTAGTATACAAATGCCTAGAATTATTACTATTTCAGCCAAAAAGCTCTAAGGGGGCTACTTTTCGTTTTTCTAGGGAGGAGTTGTTGTGAGGCCCACAAGAGGTGGTGGAGGTCACTAGTTTGTCTATGGTTTAGTAGATGGATGAGACAACTTTGCTCAAGTTGCTGCAGAACTTGGTTCTGACAGCTTTTGGAGGTCCTAGCCAAAACTTAGAGATGAAGCCGGAGGTTAACATTTGGGAAGTTTTTGGTATGGTTCTTGCATTTGTGTTTATTTCTCAATGTCCTTTTTATTAACATTGTTTCCTTTTGCAGGTTGAGTCCTACATGTGGGGTTTCGCACACTTCAAATTTGCCAAGAGGCAGTTGTACTAAAAAAGCACACAGTAGAGGAAGCCACTGCACGATGCCTGGACCAAGAGAAGCTATAAAGTTTAGGAGGTAGGCTATAGAGGCGGCAGTGGCGAGAGAAATAGTCGTGAGGGAACACGCTAATGAGGTGACCCATAGAGAAAAAGTTGAGGTGGAGCTAGGTTAGCTAAGGTCCCAAATGAAGGGCAGGAAGAAGGAGGTGGAGGACCTAAAGGGGTTGCTTCACCAAAACCAACGCTGCATAACCTTCGAATGCCATAAGAAGGAGAAAAAAACTAGAAGGGGAGTGGAATGAGCGGATAACCAAGATGCTCAAGAAGATCTTTGATGCCAACTAGTGTTTACCCCATGTTGTTCGCTTCCAAAGTTCTGACTAGTATGCCGAAGTCCGAAGGAAGTGGCAGTAGAAATGGAAGCAGCAAGCCTTTTCCTTTCCCCGATTTTGTCGTAAGAGTGTATTGTCTCCCTTATGAGTTATTCTAGCGACCCACCTTAGCCTCTATTCTCGAGATCAAGAAGCCAATGACCAATGAGGATGATTGTCAAATCAATAAGTGTTTGATGTAGGCTAGTTTTTATATGTTTTTTCATAAGGTGGTTCGTACCTCATTTTTTGGAATGAAGATTCAAATGACTATTTTTGGTGTAATGGCTTGTGTTTATTTTTTAATTTTCTACTAGTGCCTTTCATGCATGTTAGTCGATCATGTTTAACTTTGAGTTACGTTCTTATGATTATGCTCACTTTTATTTTGTGCCAGGCGGCTAAGGCGACCCCTGACTTTATTAAACAAACATGTAGATTTAGGCACAACATAGCAAATAAGTAAAAAAAGAAAACAAAGAATACACTTGTTTTTTGGTTGAGACGATTTGTCCCCAATTTGCATGTGTGCAAGTTATTAAGTTTTTGGTTGGGAGTCCTTTGATGAACGTCGGGCAGTCATGTTGTTGATCAACTTAATGAGAGGATGTTGACGGGCCATTGATACTCAGCTTTCCTATAATGAGGCCGCCTTGACTGTTTGATGTAGATAGCACCACAGATGCCAAAATTAGGACTATCCCATGAGTTATTGCGCCCATCTTGGCACCAATGTCCCGTCTCACTATTGGGGGACAGGAAGCGTCACGAACAAATGAATAGAGAAAATGGCTTGGATGGTCGCCCCATATGTTCATTGATGCCTCCAGCATGGAAGAGAGCATTGTTTAGCTCATGCATCGTCACGTTGTAGTACACCATGGACGCATGAATCGCGACCACTTCATGGATAATCACGCCATCAGTGCGTTTGTGTCCTCGGAATAGAAGGGAGCGTTGTTTGGATCGTGCGTCCTCACGAAGTAGTACACCATGGAGGCATGAATTAGGACCCCTTTATGGGTGGTCATGCTCTAAGTGTGTCAGCATCCCCAACACGAAAGGGGGCGTTGTTTGGTTTATGCATCCTCATAGGGCTAGGTGGTTATTGTAGCTTCCCCTAATACGGACAGAGGCGTTGCACACTTGTACCTACTCGAGACGGCTAATTGAGCTTTGTAGCTTCTCTCCAATGCAGACAAAGGCGATGCACACACGTACCCTCTCAAAATGGCCAGTTGAGTGTTTGCGGCTTGTATTATTTACAAATGGTTTGATGACAAATTACCCTGTTTATATTATACAAAAATAGTGCTTTACGTGAAACTGATTGCCTAACAAGATGGCAAACATATCTGGTCATGCCTTATAATTGCATCTTACAATTTTTCTTTGAATTAAATATAATATTCCGGGAGGTGGTTCGAGTTCTAAGTGCATGATATGTTGGTACCGTCAAGGTGGGTAAGGCGATAAGCCCGCTAGCTACAGTGGTGCCAATAACACTTGGCCCATACCAATTTGGCCCCAATGCCATTTAGACTAAGTTCTTTGTGTTCGCAAAAACCTGACTGAACATTAAATATCCTGAGATGAATTTGCACGGCTTTACCCTGAAGTGGTAATACTTTTCCACTTTCTATTTGTAAGCTTTTTTCCAAAGGTCGGCCATTGCTCTTCTTTCTTCCAAGGTGTCAAGCCCCAATTTGAGGAGTTCTTCATTCTATTTTGGGTCACGGGTGAAGGGCCTTGGAGATTGGACATCCATTTCTACGGGCAACATGACCTTGTACTCATAGACCAATAAGAAGGGAGAGTGCACTATTGACCAAAGAAAAAGTGGTAGGCTGTGCAGTTAAAGCCCCACAAAATCTTCGGCTTCGACACGATTTCAATTTAGCGCTATTAAATAGTTGATCCGATTTAAGCCCTGCTATTGTCCACTACACCTGCTAAATCAAGGCATTTTCGCATCCGCTTTAGCAACATTCATATATAAAAAATAATTTGACTGGTTCTTTTTTGAACCATATCAAACGTTAGGGAAAAGACCTAAGGCATAAGTGTTCAATATAAGTTAAAAAACTATTATAGTCACCAAATTTAGTTTATGTAAGTCACGATATTCTCGGTTTTGTTATATAAGATTAAACAATATTTCTTTTTCCTACAATGAATCATCTGAGAATGAAAATAAATTTGACTTCAAACATGTTTTATATTTAATGAAGCATTTTGTACCTCCTCTATTTTCTACTATATCCCCGCTTTATCCCTACTATAATTTTTTGCACTTCCACCTCTATAGAACTGCTAACCGCTTTAACTGCATAGGTGGTAGGTCTTTCACCCATATTCCCTTAGCCTTAGTAAGGCACTTCTTCGGTGTTGATATAATGGTTTTGTTAACAGTTTCTACCTGTCTGTTTGCTTGAGGATAGCCAATAGATAACAAACACTTTTCAATCCTATATATCCCACAGAAACCAATTAATAATCCACTTGTGAAGAGGGTCCTACTTCTGAAGCTTCTATTAACCAATCCAAAATGACTCTTTCAAAGGACGATCTCAGTCCTGCATTGTTATGTCTGATTCTCCTTGCGTCATCGAACAAATGCAAAACGATTTGGGCACTTCAACTCCCCTCTCAGGAGTTGAATCCCTCTAGACCCTCATTATTGGTTTCTTTGAATGATTTTAAGATGATGGTACAATCAATTTTGAATTCTCCCTCGTTCACTTCCATTCATCCACCTTCCTCTGTTCCCGACTAGACAAAACATTGTCGATCTCTAATTAAGAAACAACTTCTAGTATGTTTCATACTACTTGACCTCCTTATTACTTATTTCTTACTGAATTTTGTTTTAAGGATTTTGTAATTTGAGCACTAACTTTGTTTTTTGTTCATTTAAATAGGAATTACAGTTATCTACTACGCTGCAGTCATTAGATTCATTATCTCGTTTCACCAGCATCAGAGATAGGTTGGTAGCGGATGTTGAAAAGCGAAACCTCCTTAAAGATCCTCTATCTTCTCATCTTCAAAGCAACACTGAAGCGTTGGAATGGCGCAAGAAATTATTGCTTCAAAAGACGATTGTTGGGGACCTTAACGATCAGATCACTAGTCTCGAAGCGGACATTAAGAGTAAAGATGAAATAATTTCTCAACTAAAACATCAAATAAAATCAAACCCTTTGATCGAATTTGATCAAGATATGTCCAAAATTCTCTAAAAGATAAGCGATTTGGAGATAAAATTAAAAGATAGTCAAGCACGGTGCAAATCCCCGGAATTTATCATGGGGGATAACATTCAAAATATCAATTTACCAACTTCTCCAATCGCCTCGTCTATTGTGAAATTAACCAGATCCTCATCTATAGCTATTCAAAAATTTCTAACTACGACAAACCCTCTTCTAGGTTTAGATGGGAAGGCAGTAGGAGAATGGTGCAGGAAGGTTAAATTTGAAATGATGAGATATTTGGAGACCAATAAAAAGTGAGATATTCACAACGCATTAATGAGTATGCAGCTAAAATTCAAAAACTTGAATATGATAAATATCTTCTCCGAAAGCACATTGCTGATTTTGAAAGGCAAAACAAGACCCTTATAGGTGCCAAAAAAGCTTTTAACCATGCTTTGAAGACCCGCGTTGAGTCCATTGATGATGCCGACGAAATTAAGAAAAAGGAAAAGAAGCTTAAAGAAATTCTTTGTATAGAAATTCACCATATCGTCGATCCTTTAATTGCTGAGAGTAGATCCATACATTTGTACTATATATTTGTAAATAATCTTATATAAATTATGTAAATATCACATGGTTTGTAGCCTTTACTTGTTTTTACAATGTCGTTTCTGAATTTTCTTCCGGATAACTTTGACTATGCTTTTTGTAGTTGTTGACTCGTTCAGTCTTCCTTACTGATCATGTTTTCCTAAAATGTACAAAGTAGAAAACATTTCTTATCATTAGTTTGAAATCTATGCTAGAATATAGTAGGTGGTTCTTTATATTATTGGCAATAGTACGAGGAATCCTGCCAATTCCAAAAATCTAAGTAATGGTGGTTAACATATCTTTATGTGAAAATAATAAGTGAAGAGAAATTCCACAGTTAGAAACGAATAAGAGTCTTGAGACTAGAAATCTGACTCTAGTTATATTAATAGAAGACCAAAAATCTGACTATGGAATTTATAATGGAAGGCCAGAAATCCAAATCTAGCATTGGTAATGGAAGTTTAGAAATCCTCTTTTAAAAATAACTAATAGAAGACCAAGAATATCATTCAATAATAAAAGTGTAGAGATCATTATGTAGCAATAAGTCATAGGAGCCTAGGAATCTTCTTTTGGGAACAAATAATTTGAATCCAGAAATCCTTATCTGGAAATAATAGAAGATCCAAAACCCAGATCGGGTATTAATAAGATAGTCCCTAGAATTAATAGAAGACTAGAAGTCCATAATAGAGGTATCAAAGCCCAGATTCAGGCATTAATGAGTGAAGTCCATAAATCAATGGTAAGAGACCCGAAACCCAGATTCAGTTATTAATGAAGTTCGGAATTTCTCTTTCGAAAACCAGTCGAAGGCTGTAGATTCTTATTTTTGCATTGGTTTTGCACCATTCTTCAGGTTTTGATTCCTTTGACATGTGCCATCTTTTAGGCTTTGTATGTTGTCATTATTTGGTGTGCTGCTCTTGGGCTTGGACGTCTTAATCTATTATTGTCTGGTGTGCATGGTTAGCTTATCTACAAGCAGGACCCAAGGATTTACCCAACCTCCCTCCAGGAGGCGCTCCATCTAGGCCTTATAGGCGGGACTGAGGGCTTGTTTGGTGCCTTAGCCAGGCCATGGCATGGCGGGACCAATGGCTTACTCCATCCTCTCTCCAAGAGGTGCTTCAGTCAGGCCATAGCAAGGCAGGACTAAAGGCTTGTTCGATGTCTTGGCTAAGCCATAACATGATAGGACCAAGGGCTTACTCCATCCCCCCTCTAGAGGCGCTTTGATCTTGCCATAGCGTGACGCGATCAAGGGCTTGTTGACACTTTAACTTGGCCATAGCGTGGCATGGATAAAGGTTTACTTTAACCTCCCTCTAGGGATGCTTTGACCTGGCCAACTCAACGTAGACAAAGACTTATAATCGTTTAAGGTATTTTCCATGATTAAAGAGAATTCTACTCCCAACCATGTAGATTTTTCTTAGAAAAGTGGTGCTTTATTGAATTCAATTAGGATCATTTTACAAATCTATTGATTTTGCCTTGTCTGAAAAAGTTGATCACTATTCCTTCAAGTGCTCTACATTGATTTGTTTCATGCCCATTGTAACGACCCGTAAAATTTTGATAATTTTTAATGGTTTTATTTAGCGTATTTAATTTGATTTTTGAGAAATTTTAAATAATAATATTTTGAAATAAAATTTTACATTTGGATTACGTATAGTTAAATGTGGCAAATGATAAATTTTCATCAAAAATTAAGAAAGTATATATTTTAGGGTGTGATTCTGTTCAATTTAAGTCAGTAATAATTGATGTTCATAAAATAAATTTTTTTGGGAAATTCAAGGCGCGGCTGTTTTATTTTCCATCATTTCTTTTATTTATTTTCAAACGGTTTGTTTTGACTTTATAACGTGTCCTTCCATATTTATTCTTGCTGTCCAATCAAGCTATTAATTGCTTTGATTGTTTCTAAAACAGTGTGTTGCCGTTACTTTTTCTACCATTAAAATTTCAATTGCTTAATAATTTTTCCAATTCATAGATAGACTTCCTCGTTCCTAGCCATTAATAAACTTTGAAATCATCGTCGTTGCCTTTCGTTATTCCCCGTTTTATAATAATAATTGAAATTTATAGCCGTTTCAGTATATAACTTTTACACGTTTTATACTCATTTAATTCAGCAGTCCATTGCCTTTAATTTTTAAACTGTTCCATTTTCTTCCCAGGCAACAGCTCACCATTTTGCTTATAAATCAATTTCCACTTTTACTCATCTGCTCACATTTTCTTCCATCTATCCGTTTAATAGTTATATATAAGTTATAATACGTTTCCCTGATTCATCTCCTTTCCTTTTTCATTGACATATTAATTCTGGGAAGTGATTAATTTAAAAACTCATCTTCCCCTCATTTCTTTAAACTTTCAGCTAAATTTTAGCTTGTGACCGTTGCTGTACATTTCATTAAAGAGGTACGTTACCTTATTAATATCCGGAATTTATGGGTGAAAATTTTATTTTTTCTAACCTTTCCTTTCCTACGCTCCCTGTTTCCACTTCTTTCATTATGACCGTTCATCATAAATATGCACTACAGCTGGAAAGTTATAAACGTATAAACTTAGATACGTTTTGTATTTATTAAAAATTTGAAGCTCACCTTAAATTGTGCAAAGCGTTTTTCCTCTGCCTTTATAACTTTGGATTTATACCTACCGTTGCTTCCTCTTCCTCCCTGAAGCCTATTTTCTTTCTTTCCCAAGTTGTTACAGCGCCTCTTCAAGGCTATAACAGCCGATACCCCTATCGCCATCACCCATCAAACACTCGTCACCACTAGCTTGCATACGTTCGCATATATAAGGTATAGTACTTCTGTCTGTTAGCATATATATATCAGTGAATTTGTTACATGGGTTATATTATCTTGGGTTTCCCTGTTTCCAGTTTAATAATATATTATACAAATTTTGCAGCGTCTATTATATGGTTTATATATATATATATATATATATATATCAAAGTTATTCTTTTATATATATAAATGTATTTGTGTATATATGTATATATGCTGTTATATTAGTTTATAAAATAAAATTTTCCTTTTTCGGCTGCTGTATGTAAAGATGCTTTTTGTTCTAATTTGTTTAAGCTTAGTATTTTGTTTTTTTATATAATATTTTTAACGTGAATTTGATTTAAGTGAAGCTTTTCGTATCATGTTATTAAATGAAATAATATAAGGTGATTTAAAAATATATATACCTTTTTTTTTTGAATCTTTTTGGGTTTTGTTGGTTTTGTTATATATTACTCTTTCTTAATGCAATGTACTGGAAACAGCAAAATAGGTGAGTGAGAAAAAGAACGAAAACCATATATATATATCTAAGCATTCGAGTTTATACATTTGGTCGGTAAGTATATGGTATTTATAACGGTTTTGAAAGTAAATTTTAAGCATGTCTAAGCGGTTTATATCGTAATGGTTATATTATTATTTAAATATAAGTATCACATGCGTAGGTTTTAAGTGTATATAGTATATTTATAATATAAAGTTTATTAAGTTATAAAAGTTTATACAGTTTATATTTTATAAGCTAAAGTTTAAAAGTTACATACGCGGCAGTTGATATGTTGCAATGAACATACATTATATATAAGCTTTTATTTTAATAAGAATTATTTCAACATATATATTGCATATATGTTTGATTTTTTTTTGTATATGTGTTTGGCTTAAAAACAATGATTTGAAATGTATGTATAGTAAATTTAGAATATGTTTTATATATGTAAATAGTTGTATATAATTATATATATAATTGTAAGCTCACTTATATCATTCATCTTCATCGATCTAGTTCTAATTTGAATTCGATTTTTTTTCTCTTCCATTTATCAGCTTTGTTCGTCGTGCCTGTTTTCTTCGTCGAATCGTGTCTAGCTAGCGTTGCTTTGGAATTCGTAACTAAACTTCATTGTCTATTCTCTTTAGCCTCGAAAGGTGAGCAATCACTCAAGATTAACGTTCTTATATTTATTAAATTTGATTTCAATTGAAACAACAATTGAAGTATGCTGCTGTAGTTATTTAAATTGTTATATTTATGCTATTATCTATAACTGTTCACTTTTGGGATATGACACCATATCCTATTGTTTATATTATACTGTTATTGATGATATATGCATGTTGTTATATTATTATCATATCTGTTATCACTCTACTAGTGCCCTGTTAGTATAGTATTCATTATGGGTTGAAATGATACATACCCGAACGGACTTTAGGATAGGAGAAAATCGTTATGGGTTGAAATGATAAACCCAAGCGATTTTCATTTAATTGAATATGGGATTACAGGTTGAAATGATATCCACCCGTATATATTAATTGGACGGATTGAAATAATAAATATCTGTAGCACTTGACCATACGATAGAAAATATATACAGACACCGTTGGTCCATATATAAATATTTTGAAATAATTTCTATGATTGTGGAAAGAAATATATGGTTTAATAAATATTGATTCTCAAGATGGAAATTTTATATATTGATTTAGTAGTAATATTTGATTTAAATTAGAATTGCTTTAATACACATAATATGGTTAAGTATTTATGTAAATCTATATTTCAAAAAGATTTTCTTGTAATAAATTGAATAATTAAGATTGGGAGATAAATTTAGATTTATTAAAAATGGTATTTAAATAAGGATTTATTTAATTAAATCGATTTGAAATTACTAAATGGGAAATCTAAAGATATGATTTTTATAATTGCATTTTTGATTTAAGTGATTTAATGAATATTTCACGTTTAAATAAATTAAAATAAAATATTGAGTAAAATGTAATTTAAGATTACTTCAATGATATTGAATCAAATGAGGGAGCATTTCAAGGCTAAATAATAATGAGGTTAATCGAGATCTTTATGAAACTGTTAGATTTAACTTTAAAATATTGAATATTAAAGCTTTGAATATAATGAAAGTTTAAATGGTTATTGGGAGCTGAATTGAATTAATGAATTGAGCTTTGAATAAATGGGAATTTGGAACTTGAGTTGATTAGAATCAATTTGTGTAGTTGAGGAAATTTCAAATACTTTACTTTATAAATTATTTAATATATATACTATCCTGGAAAATAGATATATTTGAATGGGAAATCCAACTGTAACGGCTCGCTATTTTGGACCATTCAAATCGACAATAATACTATACATGTCCGACTTGAATAATTCAAAATACCGAATTGTCAATTTAAATTTGGCAAAAACATATACAGTAAATAAATCAATCATAGAATCACAGATACAAAGTAGTACAATAATATGCAGCGGAATAAATGAATAGTAGTTCATGAAGCTACTATATAACAAAGTTAGAAATAAAATACATCAGAATATCCCAGATACAGTGAAGTCTCCAATGCAACAGATGACTTCTCTTAACGAATCAACTGGAAGTGCTGAAAGCTAAGCGATAGTTGGATCTCCAAGCGAAGCTCCAAACTCCAAAGGTGAGACTCAATGTTGTATTACTCAGTCTGACCCAAGCGTAAAGCAAAACACAAAACACTCGCGTCAGGATTAACATTCTTATATCAATAAATCCAACTCAAGTGAAATATCAACTGAAATAAATTAACTTAGAGGATGTTTGGGATAACCATCCTCTAAGGACCCCAGGAACTATCTATAGGGTAGAAATATACACTATGTCACCGTGGTCATCTCAATTTTATTTATTATTCGAAAACAAAATATCATTTCACTTCAAATATATTTGTTTTCAAATTTGGTCACTTTCACAGTTACGATTCAAATCTACTCCAATCAAAAATTCAAATCTAGTCAAATCTCAATTTATCAATTTAAAATTCAACTCAATTCCTAAACAACCACTTCAATTTTATAGATCTCAAAATTCGGATTTGTAATCACAAAATACCCCTTTATATTTCAATATATTTCAAACTTTAAGTATTCAACGTTTTAAACTAAATTTTCTTCAATTTAGTTTTCTAAATAATAATTTCAAATTTTAGTTCAACCTAAATTTTCATTTTTATTCAATTTAGTTTCTAAATAACAATTCAACTATATTGATTTCAAGTACAGATCTGAATCTCAAAATAACCCATTTAAATTCTAATATAGTTCAAAGCTTTAATATTTAAATGTTAAATTTAACAATTTCATAAAGATCTCGATTAACCTCATTATTATTTAGTCTTGAAATGCTCCCTCATTTGATTCAATATCATTTAAGTAATCTTAAATTACATTTTACTCAATATTTTATTTTAATTTATTTAAACGTGAAATATTCATTAAATCGCTTAAATCAAAAATCCAGTTATAAAAATCATACCTTTAGATTTCCAATTTAGTAATTTCAAATCGATTTAGTTAAATAAATCCATATTTAAATACCATTTTTAGTAAATCCAAATTTATCTTCCAATCTTAAATATTCAATTTATTACAAGAAAATCTTTTTGAAATATAGATTTACATAAATACTTAACCATATTATGTGTATTAAATCAATTCTAATTTAAATCAAATATTACTACTAAATCTATATACAAAATTTCCATCTTAAGAATCAATATTTATTAAACCATATATTTCTTTCCACAATCATAGAAATTATTTCAAAATATTTATATATGGACCAACGGTGTCTGTATATATTTTCTATCATATGGTCAAGTGCTACGGATATTTATCATTTCAATCCATCCACTAAATATATACGGGTGGATATCATTTCAACCCGTAATCCCAAATTCAATTAAATGAAAATCGCTTGGGTTTATCATTTCAACCCATAACGATTTTCTCCTATCCTAAAGTCCGTTCGGGTATGTATCATTTCAACCCATAGTGAATACTATACTACCAGGGCACTTGCAGAGTGATAACAGATATGATAATAATATAACAACATGCATATATCATCAATAAGAGTATAATATAAACAATAGGATATGGTGTCATATCCCACAAGTGAACAGTTATAGATAATAGCAAAAATATAACAATTTAAATAACTACAGCAGCATACTTCAATTGTTGTTTCAATTGAAATCAAATTTAATAAATATAAGAACGTTAACAGTGAGTGATTGCACACCTTTCGAGGCAAAAGAGAATAGACAATGAAGTTTAGTTACGAATTCCAAAGCAACGCTAGATAGATACGATTCGACGAGGAAAACAGGCACGACGAACAAAGCTGATAAATGGAAGAGAAAAAAAATCGAATTCAAATTAGAACTAGATCGATGAAGATGAATGATATAAGTGAACTTACAATTATATATGTAATTATATATAACTATTTACATATATAAAACATATTCTAAATTTAATATACATACATTTCAAATCATTGTTTTTAAACCAAACACATATACAAAAAAAAAATCAAACATATATGCAATATATATGTTGAAATAATACTTATTAAAATAAAAACTTATATATAATGTATGTTCATTGCAACATATCAACTGCCGCGTATATAACTTTTAAACTTTATCTTATAAAATATAAACTGTAACAACCCTAGATTTTTGCCTATATATTTTAAATTTGAATTTATTTTATTTTAATTATTTTAAATTTATTTTTATTTCAAATATTTCATTTCAAATATAAATGCTGATCTATAGTTCAAAATAGCATAAATTGGACATTTTACTAAAAAATGAATTTCCACTCAAACTGTTTGAACTTTGACTTTTAAAATTAAAATTAAAATCGTTCTTAAATCTTAAATTTTATCTTTTATTATGAAAATAGATGTAATAACTTGAACACTGCTTTTCGTTTCGTTGAAAACGGAGTTAAACTGTGAAAGTTATGTAAATTTCAATATTGAGTGCAATTTGTTTATTCTGCACTTTTGTTATTTTTAAATTGTATAAATTATATTTTGTCATATTTCATTTTAATCTGGGTCAATATGTTATTGTATGTATATTTTTGTATTATAATAATTTTAAAATAAAGTAAATAATTTTCCAAAGTCAATGGTGATTTATTTGTAATTTCTGGACACTGTCTTGGATTTTTAAGCAATTTCTTTAAATCTTTTCCTATTTTCTTTAAATTTAATTTTTTTATGTGTTAATATTTTATTTTAATTATATTTTGTCTTTAATATTTTTAAAGTGATGTTTGAATTTTTCCAAAGCTTATTGACTTTAGTTCTAAATTTTAAGCCAAGTTTCCATTTTTCTACTATTTTCTTTATTTAAATTATATTTAAATTTATATTTATATATTCATTTGTGAATGCATCTTTACATTTATGTTTATATCTTTGCTATAAATATTTTTACAAGTCCATATAAATATTCCAAAGTTCATTCTGTTCATTTTTCATTTTTCTAGACTAGTTTGCAATCTTGTGCTATTTTCTTATTTTAACCTTATATCATTAATAAATATTTATATATATCTTATATTTTGTTATATTTTCGAATTTGTGACTGAAATCATTATTATTTTCAGTAATATAAACTTATATGAATAAATAAAGGAAATACCAAAGGTTTTAAAAGCTTTTGAAACGTAAGTCGTTTCTTTTACCGTTTCCTCGTTTACTCTTTGGCAGTTTTTATTTATTTATTAGCCTTTACTTCTTTTGGCTGTATATTACTTTGTTTGGCCGTGTGTTCCAGTCTTCATTCACTAAAAAAAAAAATTCCACTTCTCATTCATTCACGGCTAGGAGAAAAAATTGGGTAATGGCCTCCACTTTTTGCACTTTTTCTTCCATTTTTTCCATACTTTTGTCTTGTTTCTTTCTTCTAATTGCATGGCCTCCTCACTATGCCATGGCCACCACTCTCTACATCTATTCCCCGCCATCATCACCACCTACACTCCAGGTCAAGACCATATCCGAGCCAACCATGGTGACAAAACCCCTCAAAATCCAACCTATGCCTTGAAAACATGCTAGTTTGAGCTTGTTGCTTCACCACTTCATTTTCCACCACCACCACCACCTCTATCCGCCATCACCACCTCTGACCAGACCACCACACACCACTTCAACATCATTCTAGATCTGAACTTGAATGGCCAAGCCAAGCAACTCCAAGGCCGAGCACTTTTGTTGACCGAAAACATGCTATTTTGCCTTAAACCCTTCACCTACCCTAAGTGTAACTTCCTCCACTTGTTTAGCCTTGTAGCCACACCTTTTCCATACCCATACCTGATCCAAACCATGGTCAAACCTGACCTTATTGATCCCCCAGGCCATGCAAACAAGCATAGAGAGCAAGTGCAAAATCTTCAGTTTTGTTTTATACGTCTATTTCTAACATTGTTTAAGTATATCTTGTTTTTGAAACATATGTTTCATATATTTGTTTGTCTCATGTATCCAAGGAGATTTATCTTTGGCTCTCTCAAATTCGAATCATTGTCGTGCCATAGTGATTTTGAAGATCTCATTTTGTGCTTTTGATCGTTGTCTCCAGCTTATACAAGTGAGTAAATCTCACCGGACGTTTATACTTATACAAATGTGAATTGACACCATTTGAATGTGTAGAACTATTATGTGATGTTATAATTGCCTGTGATTAATTACATATGATGTTAAACCTGTTAAATTTCATGTCGTGTCATCTGTTATTATATATATGTTGTTGCTGTTCATTTATATCTGTTTATCACACTGCAAGTTCCCTGTAGATTAGAAATCACTATGGGTTGAAATGATACATACTCGAACGGACTTTAGAATAGGGAAAAATCGTTATGGGCTGAAATGACAGGCCTGAACGGTTTATATTTATTTTATTTAACTTGGGATTGCGGGTTTGAAATGATAGAATCTAGATTTTTCTTTTTAAGCTGCGGATTGAAATGATACATATCTGTATCACTTGACCTAGGTTGGAAAACTGTATATAGACCCGTGGTTATTTTATAAAGTATTTTGGATAATTTTAAGTATTTTAAAATATAAATTTATGAAATTTGATTTAAATAGGTTTTTAAATATTTAAAATAAAGAAATTATGATTTTCTATGAGTTAAAAATGTAATTAATGAATGGTTAAATGGGATTATTAAATATAACTTAAGTTTGAAAATTTGGAATTTTGGTTAAAAACGATATTTAGGTTATATGAATAAAATGGAAATTTAATTTTATTGGAAATTTGTAAATATGATAATTTGATTAAATTTGGAATTTAAGTGATTTATTAAAGTATTATGGATTTTTCTATGAATTTAAGTGGTTAAATAAATGAATGTTTAAAAGTGATCTTTTAAAAGTATAACTTGACTTGGAAATGTAAAATTGGTTTTTAGTTAAAGGTTTAAGTTAACTAAAAAAAATTAGTTTATTTGAGAAATGGAGGAAAGATAAGTGTTAAGTTGCTTATTTAAAAATATGAAGAATTGGAAACTTTTACACTTGAATTTATTTAGTAAATTGTTGAAAATTGGATGTAAGTATAAGAAATTTACTGTATAAAAATAATATGTTAAATGATATGTTAATGAGCATTTTTAAAGGTTATAATATGATTTAAAAAATGTTTATTGGTTTTAAGTTGAAGTTTATTATTGGCTGGAAATACACTAAAACCTGTAATTAACTTTTAATAGCATTCAGAAATGCTGAAGTTTTTTGAATTGAACTAAAATTGTGTAAAAAGAGCTATTGCAGCATTTCTGAAATGCTGTAGTTGCTGTAATTGAACTTATAGGCTAATATTGGACTCAGATCTATTGTAGCCTTCTCTGGAAATGCTATATTGGTCTGTAGTTTTTTGCTGAAATCAAATTTAAACCTTGTTTTGAAATCTGAGCTACCGCAGCATTTCTGGAAATGCTGTCTTTGCTATTTTAAACTAAAATTTAACTAAAACTTAGTTTTAACAGCAGTTTTTAAGAGCTGTCTTTGCTGAATTAAAATGTTTTCAAGTATAACTTATAACAGCTTTTTCTAAATGCTACGAAAGGCTGAAATTTTAATAAATATGATTTTTGACTTAGTAAATGAGCTCAGAATGACTTGAAACTTTGAAATTTGAATACTTGATTTAAAAGTATAATAATTACACTTTTAAAATGATTTTAATTGAATTAAATTGATGGAATATAAATTATTTAAAAGGTGATTTGAGACGATAATAAATGAATGTTATCTTTGAATTTAAAGATGTTTAAGATATGATATATTGAAATGATTTGAAATGAAGTTTTGAGAAGATATGATATTTCGATATATATTAAATGTTTGAAATAAAGTTTTTTGAAAGTTATGATATTTTGAAATTAAAATGATTCAAAAATGAAGTTTGAAAGATATGATATTTATGTATTAAAAATGGTTAGAAATGACTTGATATTTATTTTGATAAATATTTGAATTTGAATGATATGGTATGTCGATATATTGAAATGGTTTTGGAAATGATTAAATCTTTATTTTGATAAAGATTTGGATTGAAAAGGATATTTTATTTTGAAGTATAAAATATTGTTTTAAAAGTTATAACCACGGGTTATAACGACTGGTTGGCAAAGAGACCGGGATCGGATATCTGGCATACTCTCTGTCGATACCGAAAACCACTTTGACAACCGTGTACGCGGTGGAGATTCTAGAATGAAGTAGGATGGTGGTGTCGTTTCCTTTAAGGTAAATGCGTGGACCCGACTCCCGTGAGTTGGCATAAGGTGGCTAAAACAGGAGCGATCGACGGGTTAATAAGGTAGCACCTTTGATCGGACGCATCCCTTCGATATTATACTTTGACTTTTGATTGATTCGGTGGCCACTTTTGATTTTATTTGAGGGTGTGGCTCGAGGTGGGCGGTAGCTGCGCGCTACGCGTTACCACCGACCCGAAAGCGTAATTGGTATATCTACCCTTGCATTGCCTAGTTGTGCCGTGTCACCTACCCTATCGCGCCTTGTACGAGTTTCTATTTGTGTCGTACCTATGGAGTATCCTCTGGTAGCCTCCCGACCAGGAGGTATTACGGTACGGTATAGATTATTGGCATTATTTGTGTTAAGGGCTATATGGGTAACCCCTAAACGCTATTAAAAAGTAAGTTTATTTTACAAATAGACACTATTGTAATAGCGCAATATACTATATAGTAAATAGTTTAATGGATCCTTAGAGGATGGGCGATCCCAAGCATCTTCTAAGTTACATGTACTTTTACTACAGTTCACTTGAGTTGGTTCACATTGTATAAGTATGTATGTCCTGACTCGAGTGTTTGCATTTTTATTTACGCTCAGGTCAGCCTGAGTATTCACTGATTTGGATTTCCACTTTCTGGAGATTGAAATCGCTGGAGATTATCTACTTGCCAAGTTTTATCTTTTGCGGTATGTTGTTCCTTTCAGCTCTTGTATCAGTAGACTTCTATGCAGTGAGACATTATTTGTACTTTATTTCTTCTGTTGTATTTCATGTAACTCTGATATTTTTATATAGTAGCTTCATGAGCTACTATTTCTTTCACTTCAGTTGCATTATTATTTCTCTGTGTCTGTGATCTGTGATTTTTTTTATTTACTGTATATTCTTTGATTTGCCAAATTTTTATTTACAACGCGGTATTTTGAGCAATTCAATTCCGGCATGAGTGTCTACCTATACACTTATAATGGATGCGAAAAGTTGAAAATATCGGGTCGTTACAGTTGGTATGAGAGCTTTGGTAGCTCTAGGCAAAACTCAGCATATGGAGTGAATGTATTTACAGAATCACTTTCATTCGAGTTTGAATCTCTTCCTTTTTGACTCGATTCCTTTGAATTTTGTAACGTTCCCCGCGGTTCCAAAATCCATTCGTGTCCTTCACTATTCATCTTCTTTTGATTCTGGAGTATCCCATAACTCCGCTTTGAATGATCTTTATAATGAGTTGGCAATCCCGCCAATCTCAAAAAAATTGAATTGTAAAAGGGTGAAACTCCTTTACAACTAGCATCGATTCACTAGAGACTTATATCTATCCTTGGTTCAGATGCTAATATTTTTTGTTATCCCAAACTCTAACTCTTAAGATTTAATGTAGATTTACCCCAGAAAATTCCAAATTGATCTTATTCTTTAAGTCACGGTTGACCCGGTCAAGGTTGCCCGCGATTATTTAAGCTTATCCACCCCTTACTCTGTTATTTAATCATCTTGTCTTTTGTTTCCAATCTATTCTTTCAAACATTTTGAATTGTACTTATATATCTATGTTTTGTTTTATATATTGTGTCGTTTGAGTTGTTGATGTTTGATTTGGGTTTCCGATCGATTCGTCTGATCAACGCTATCGATAGGATTTCTAAAACACTTTGACAGAACAAACTGACACAATATTATTTTAAAATTTGGTTAATGAAATAAAGTTTGATATATAAGTAAATTTATGGAACTTAACAAACTGATTTAAATTGATTATTTGAAGTGATAATATTTGATTTATCATTTATTGTTCTATAAATGAATGTATAAATAGTTGTTTTTAAATTGATTTGGGAACTGAAATGAATTTAGAACAAGAAATTTGAGAAGTTAATTTCCAATGGTTTCAAACATTGTTTAAAGTTTTAAAAAGTTATATTATTTAAAGTATTTTTGAATAGAAATTTGTTTTCAAAGAATTTTAAAAGTTTAACAAAATTAGTGCTCTTCTCTTTGTCGCTGGAAAATAACTTTAGTGATGACCGCGGCATCATCGACATTCATTTTCGAGTTTCGAAATGAAGAGACCGCCCGTAATCTTGCTACAGCTTTGTTTTGGGAAATCAAATTGATTTGAATTTCTAAAATATGACTTGATTTATAATATATATAGACATATGATTTAAATTTTGATTTGATAAGTTATGTGCATACATTTATTTATCTCTAAATGGTTTGAAGAAATCGAAAATTTAATTCTTAAATTCAATTATAAAAAGAAAATCAAAAATTTGGATGAATATTCAAGGATGAAATGATTTAATTGGAAAGTTTTATTTGTATAATACAATTGCATTCAACTATAACTTGCCTTAATTTCAGAAGTTAACAATGTAATTGCATAATATACAATATAAAAAGATTTTATAAATAAAATCTGAGTGGTTATAATAAATGTTGTATACTTAAATTTTAATTATAAATGATTAACAAAGGTAAATATAATAAAGGGTAATTGAATAACTTACAATAAAATAATGCTAAAAGAACTAAGAATAAAAGAAAGCAGTTATAATAAGTGTAAGTATATTTAACATAAGTGATAAATATATGGAGAGGAATAATTTTAATTTTAATCGGGAATAGAGAAGAATAAAATTTATTAAGTACATTGTGAGTGTAATAAATGATTATTTTTCAAACCCATGGTTTTAAAAATTGTTAATTTAAGATGATTGGATAAAAATATAATGAAATTTGGGATAGTTAAGATTTATTTAACTTGTGTAAAGATTTATTCTCTATTTAAGTTGAAATTCCCATGCTTTCAAATTTATTTCCTCATTTTGTTTTTCAAACTATCTTTTTGTTGTCCTTATTATCCTTATCTTCCTACAGACTGGTGTAGGCATCTTTCTATAATCTTTCCGTTTAGATATCTTTCTATAATCTTGATAATCTTTGGTAATCATTTTGAGTCCACCTTATTCGTGCTTGTGTTCTTAATTTTGGAGAATCTTGGAAATATCATCTCCACCTTCTTAAACTTACCTATAACAACAGTTATCAGATATAATTTCAATCTTCTTGTCATCTTATCTTAATCCAATTCCACCCTATCATTTTCTGTGCTTTTCCGTACCTCGTTCCTTTTCGAGGACGAAAAGTTTTGAGTGGGGGAGAGTGTAACAACCCTAGACTTTTGTCTATATATTTTAAATTTGAATTTATTTTATTTGAATTATTTTAAATTTATTTTTATTTCATATAAATGCTGATCTATAGTTCAAAATAGTATAAATTTGACATTTTACTAAAAAACTGAATTTCTACTCAAACCGTTTGAACTTTGACTTTTAAAATTAAAATTAAAATAATTTTTAAATATTAAATTTTATCTTTTATTATGAAAATAGATGTAATAACTTGAACAGTGCCTTTCGTTTCGTTGAAAACGGAGTTAAAACTGTGAAAGTTATGTAAATTTCAATATTGAGTGCAATTTGTTTATTCTGCAGTTTTGTTATTTTTAAATTGTATAAATTATATTTTGTCATATTTCATTTTAATCTGGGTCAATATGTTATTGTATGTATATTTTTGTATTATAATAATTTTAAAATAAAGTAAACAATTTTCCAAAGTCAATGGTGATTTATTTGTAATTTCTGGACACCGTTTTGGATTTTTAAGCAATTTCTTTAAATCTCTTCCTATTTTCTTTAAATTTAATTTTTTTTATGTGTTAATATTTTATTTTAAGTATATTTTGTCTTTTAATATTTTTAAAGTGATGTTTGAATTTTTCAAAGCTTTCCAAATCTTAAGCCTAGTTTCCATTTTTCTGCTATTTTCTTTATTTAAATTATATTTAAATTTAAATTTATATATTTATTTGTGAATGCATTTTTACTTTTATGTTTTTATCTTTGTTATAAATATTTTTACAAGTCCATATAAATTTTCCAAAGTTCATTATGTTTATTTTCCATTTTTCTAGACTAGTTTGCAATCTTGTGCTATTTTCTTATTTTAACCTTATATCATTAATAAATATTTATATATATCTTATATTTTGTTATATTTTCGAATTTGTGACTGAAATCATTATTATCCGTAATGTAAACTTATATGAATAAATAAAGGAAATACCAAAGGTTTTAAAAGCTTTTGAAACGTAAGTCGTTTCTTTTACTGTTTCCTCATTTACTCTTTGGCAGTTTTTATTTATTTATTAGCCTGTACTTCTTTTAGCTGTATATTACTTTGTTTGCCCGTGTATTCCAGTCTTCATTCACTAAAAAAAAATTCCACTTCTCATTCATTCACGGCTAGGAGAAAAAATTGGGTAATGGCCTCCTCTTTTTGCACTTTTTCTTCCATTTTTTCCATACTTTTGTCTTGTTTCTTTCTTCTAATTGAATGGCCTCCTCACTATTGTCATGGCCACCACTCTCTACATCTATTCCCTACCATCATCACCACCTACACTCCAGGTCACGACCATATCCAAGCCAACCATGGTGACAAAACCCCCCAAAATCCAACCCATGCCTTGAAGACATGCTAGTTTGAGCTTGTTGCTTCACCACTTCATTTTCCACCACAACCTCTAGCCGCCGCCGCCGCCTCTGACCAGACCACCACACACCACTGCAACATCATTCTAGATCTAAACTTGAATGGCCAAGCTAAACCACTCCAAGGCCGAGCCCTTTTGTTGACCAAAAATATGCTATTTTGCCTTAAACCCTTCACCTACCCTAAGTGTAACTTCCTCCACTTATTTAGCCTTGTAGCCGCACCTTTTCCATACCCATACCTGATCCAAACCACGCTCAAACCTGACCTTATTGATCCCCTAGGCCATGCAAACAAGCATAGAGAGCAAGTGCAAAGTCTTTAGTTTTGTTTTATACATCTATTTCTAACACTGTTTAAGTATATCTTGTTTTTGAAACATATGTTTCATATATTTGTTTGTCTCATGTATCCAAGGAGATTTATCTTTGGCTCTCTCAAACTCGAATCATTGTCGTGCTATATTCCTTTTGAAGATCTCATTTTGTGCTTTTGATTGTTGTCTCCAGCTTATACAAGTGAGTAAATCTCACCAGACGTTTATACTTATACAAATGTGAATTGACACCATTTGAATGTGTAGAACTATTATGTGATGTTATAACTGCCTGTGATTAATTACATATGATGTTAAACCTGTTAAATTTCATGTCGTATCATCTGTTATTATATATATGTTGTTACTATTCATTTATATTTGTTTATCACACTGCAAGTTCCCTGTAGATTAGAAATCACTATGGGTTGAAATGATACATACCCGAACGGACTTTAGAATAGGGAAAAATCGTTATGGGCTGAAATGATAGGCCTGAACGGTTTTTATTTATTTTATTTAACTTGGGATTGCGGGTTTGAAATGATAGAACCCGGATTTTTCTTTTTAAACCGCGGATAGAAATGATACATATCTGTATCACTTGACCTAGGTTAGGAAACTATATATAGACCCGTGGTTATTTTATAAAGTATTTTGGATAATTTTAAGTATTTTAAAATATAAATTTAATTTAAATAGGTTTTTAAATGTTTAAAATAAAGAAATTATGATTTTTCTTTGAGTTAAAAATGTAATTAATGAATGGTTAAATGGGATTATTAAATAAACTTAAGTTTGGAAATTTGGAATTTTGGTTAAAAACGATATTTAGGTTATATGAATAAAATGGACTTTTAATTTTATTGGAAATTGGTAAATATGATAATTTGAAGAAATTTGGAATTTAAGTGATATATTAAAGTATTATTGATTTTTCTATGAATTTAAGTGGTTAAATAAATGAATGTTTAAAAGTGATCTTTTAAAAGTATAACTTGACTTGGATATGTAAAATTGGCTTTTAGTTAAAGGTTTAAGTTAACTAAAAAAAAATAGTTTATTTGAGAAATGGAGGAAAGATAAGTGTTAAGTTGCTTATTTAAAAATATGAAGAATTGGAAATTTTTACACTTGAATTTATTTAGTAAATTGTTGAAAATTGGATGTAAGTTAAAAAAATTATTCTATAAAAATAATATGTTAAACGATATGTTAATGAGCATTTTTAAAGGTTAAAATATGATTTTAAAAATGTTTATTGGTTTTAAATTGAAGTTTATTATTGGCTGGAAATACACTAAAACCTGGAATTAACTTGTAATAGCATTCAGAAATGCTATAATTTTCTGAATTGAACTAAAATTATGTGAAAAGAGTTATTGCAGCATTTCTGAAATGCTGTAGTTGCTGTAATTGAACTAATAGGCTAATATTGGACTCAGATCTATTGTAGCATTCTCTGGAAATGCTACAGTGGTCTGCAGTTTTTTGCTGAAATCAAATTTAAACCTTGTTTTGAAATCTGAGCTACCGCAGCATTTCTGGAAATGCTGTCCTTGCTGTTTTAAACTAAAATTTAACTAAAACTGAGTTTTAACAGCAGTTTTTAAGAGCTGTCTTTGCTGAATTAAAATGTTTTCAAGTATAACTTATAACAGCTTTTTCGAAATGCTACGAAAGGCTGAAATTTTAATAAATATGATTTTTGACTTAGTAAATGAGCTTAGAATGACTTGAAACTTTGAAATTTGAATACTTGATTTGAACGTATAATAATTACACTTTTAAAATGATTTTAATTGAATTAAATTGATGGAATATAAATTATTTAAAAGGTGATTTGAGATGATAATAAATGAATGTTATCTTTGAATTTAAAGATGTTTAAGATATGATATATTGAAATGATTTGAAATGATGTTTTGAGAACATGTGATATTTCGATATATATTAAATGTTTGAAATAAAGTTTTTTGAAAGTTATGATATTTTGAAATTAAAATGATTCAAAAATGAAGTTTGAAAGATATGATATTTATGTATTAAAAATGGTTAGAAATGACTTGATATTTATTTTGATAAATATTTGAATTTGAATGATATGGTATGTTGATATATTAAAATGGTTTTGCAAATGAATAAATCTTTATTTTGATAAAGATGTGGATTGAAAAGGATATTTTATTTTGAAGTATAAAATATTGTTTTAAACGTCATAACCACGGGTTATAATAACGATTGGTTGGCAAAGAGACCGGGATCGGATATCTGGCATACTCTCTATCGATACCGAAAACCAGTTTGACAACCGTGTACGCGGTGGAGATTCCAGAATGAAGTAGGATGGTGGTGGCGTTTCCTTTAAGGTAAATGCATGGACTCGACTCCCGTGAGTTGGCATAAGGTGGCTAAAATAGGAGCGATCGACGGGTTAATAAGGTAGCACCTTTGATCGGACACATCCCTTCGATATTATACTTTGACTTTGGATTGATTTGGTAGCCACTTTTGATTTTATTTGAGGGTGTGGCTCGAGATGGGCGGTAGCTGTGCGCTACGCGTTACCACCGACCCGGAAGCGTAATTGGTATATCTACCCTGGCATTGCCTAGTTGTGCCGTGTCACCTACCCTATCGCGCCTTGTACGAGTTTATATTTGTGTCGTACCTATGGAGTATCCTCTGGTAGCCTTCCGATCAGGAGGTATTACGGTACTGTATAGACTATTGGCATTATTTGTGTTAAGGGCGATATGGGCAACCCCTTAACGCTATTAAAAAGTAAGTTCATTTTACAAATAGACACTATTGTAATAGCGCAATATACTATATAGTAAATAGTTTAACGGATCCTTAGAGGATGGGTGGTCCCAAGCATCTTCTAAGTTACATGTACTTTTACTACAGTTCACTTGAGTTGGTTCACATTGTATAAGTATGTATGTCCCGACTCGAGTGTTTGTATTTTTATTTACGCTCGGGTCAGCCGAGTATTCACATATTTGGATTTCCACTTTCTGGAGATTGAAATCGCTGGAGATTATCTACTTGTCAGGTTTTATCTTTTGCGGTCTGTTGTTCCTTTCAGCTCTTGTATTAGTAGACTTCTATGTAGTGAGACTTCCTTTGTACTTTATTTCTTCTGTTGTATTTTATGTAACTCTGATATTTTTATATAGTAGCTTCATGAGCTACTATTTCTTTTACTTCCGCTGCATTATTATTTCTCTATGTCTGTGATCTGTGATTTTTTTATTTACTGTATATTCTGAGATTTGCCAAATTTTTATTTACAACGCGGTATTTTGAGCAATTCTATTCCGGCATGAGTGTCTACCTATACACTTATAATGGATGCGAAAGGTTGAAAATATCGGGTCGTTACATAAACTGTATAAACTTTTATAACTTAATAAACTTTATATTATAAATATACTACATACACTTAAAACCTGCGCATGTGATACTTATATTTAAATAATAATATAACCATTACGACATAAACCGCTTAGACATGCTTAAAATTTACTTTCAAAACCGTTATAAATACCATATACTTACCGACCAAATGTATAAATTCGAATGCTTAGATATATATGTGGTTTTCGTTCTTTTTCTCACTCACCTGTTTTGTTGTTTCCAGTACATTGCATTAAGAAAGAGTAATATATAACAAAACCAACAAAACCCCCAAAAAGATTCAAAAAAAGTATATATATTTTTAAATCACCTTATATTATTTTATTTAATAACATGATACGAAAAGCTTCACTTAAATCAAATTCACGTTTAAAATATTATATAAAAAAACAAAATACTAAGCTTAAACAAATTAGAACAAAAAGCATCTTTACATACAGCAGCCGAAAAAGGAAAATTTTATTTTATAAACTAATATAACAGCATATATACATATATACGCAAATACATTTATATATAAAAGAATAACTTTGACATATATATATATATATATAAACCATATAATAGACGCTGCAAAATTGGTATAATATATTATTAAACTGGAAACAGGGAAACCCAAGATAATATAACCCTTGTAACAAATTCACTGATATATATATATATATATATATATATATATATATATGCTAACAGACAGAAGTACTATACCCTATATATGCGAACATATGCAAGCTAGTGGTGACGAGTGTCTGATGGGTGATGGCGATAGGGGTATCGGCTGTTATGGCCTTGAAGAGGCGCTGTAACAACTTGGAAAGAAAGAAAATAGGCTTCAGGGAGGAAGTGGAAGCAATAGTAGGTACAAACCCAAAGTTATAAAGGCAGAGGAAAAACGCTTTGCACAATTTAAGGTGAGCTTTAAATTTTTAATGAATACAAAACGTATCTAAGTTTATACGTTTATAACATTCCAGCTGTAGTGTATATTTATAATGAAAGGTCATAATGAAAGAAGTGGAAACAGGGAGCGTAGGAAAGGAAAGGTTAGAAAAAATAAAATTTTCACCCTTAAATTCCAGAGATTAATAAGGTAAAGTACCTCTTTAATGAAATGTACAGCAACGGTCACAAACTAAAATTTAGCTGAAAGTTTAAAGAAATGAGGGGAAGATGAGTTTTTAAATTAATCACTTCCCAGAATTAATATGTCAATGAAAAAGGAAAGGAGATGAATAAGGAAAACGTATTATAACTTATATATAACTATTAAACAGATAGATGGAAGAAAAGGTGAGCAGGTGAGTAAAAGTGGAAACTGATTTATAAGCGAAATGGAATGTGAGCTGTTGCCTGGGAAGAAAATGGAACAGTTTAAAAATTAAAGGCAATGGTCTGCTGAAACTAAATGAGTATAAAACGGTTATATACTGAAACGACTATAAATTTCAATTATTATTATAAAACGGGAAAAACGAAAGGCAAGGATGGTGATTTCAAAGTTTATTAATGGCTAGGAATGGGGAAGTCTATCTGTGAATTAGAAAAATTATTAAGCAATTGAAATTTTAAAGGTGGAAAAAGTAACAGCTACACGCTGTTTTAGAAACAATCAAAGCAATTAATAGCTTGATTGGACAGCAAGAATAAATATGGAAGGACACATTATAAGGGCGAAATGAACCGTTTGAAAATAAATAAAAGAAATGATGGCAAATAGAATAGTTGTGCCATTTCCCAAAATAAATTATTTTATGAACATCAATTATTACTGACTTAAATTGAACAGAATCACGCCCTAAAATATACTTTCTTAATTTTTGATGAAAATTTATCATTTGCCACATTTAACTATACGTAATCCAAATGTAAAATTTTATTTCAAAATATTATTATTTAAAATTTCACAAAAATCAAATTAAATACACTAAATAAAACCATTAAAAATTATCAAAATTTTACGGATCGTTACACTCTCCCTCACTCAAAACTTTTCATCCCCGAAAAGGAAGAAGGTAGGAGAATAGAAACAACCAGAAAGATAAATAGATTGAAAGACAAGGATAAACAATTAATTTGAGACCATATAAATTTTTCTAGAAATATTCATTTGAAAACTTAATTTGCAGTTCAATTATCTTTAATACTTTAAAACTTTTCAAAACCCATTTGTAAAATTTCCTGCTTCCCTTATAAATAACATTTATATATTTAAATAATACCTTTATAAATATATATGAAAACTATTCGGAAACAGTTATTCACATCCTTGGTTATATTTTATATTAAATTAATACTCATTTCAACATTATAGATAAATTAATACTCATTTCTTAAATATGTTATATTAAATTAATAACTTCTGAAATATTAATGACACTAATGATTTAGTATTAAACCATGTAGTATATAAATAAAAAATATTTTAAAGATTATATTCAAAAAGGAAAGGAGGGTAGATTCGGAAAAACGGAATATAGGTGAATAAATAAAGCTGAGCAGATAAGGTAGGTTCAAAGGGATAGTATCGGGCTCGAATAATTAAATCAAACCATAAAACTTTAATCTCAAATATTAATACAAAATTTCTTTGATGGAAATACCTTTATAATAAAATACTTTATATCGAAACGAATTTTTCCTTTCAAAAATACTTTTATAACTCGATGTTTCAACAAGTTTATCCTCGTTCTTGCAGACTCTGGCCATGCGTTGATCAGGCGCAAAGCTAGAATTCTTCAAGTACTTAGTAGACCTGTTTCAACACCTAGTGAAAATACTTGAAAAACCTTTAAAAAAAAGGGATACGGAAAGTACAATCCAAACAAAACAATCAAACCAAAACATTTGTCCAACCATGGTTCGCAGATACACAATTGTTACGCCTGGATCCTCCAGGAAACAATCCGTACCCGTAAGCTTTCTCAGCCCTGCGAGTTACGCTATGATGACTAGTAGGGTGCAGGATACACAATGGTTACGCCTGGGTCCCCCAGGAAACAATCCGTACCCCTAGGCTGTCTCAGCCAGGCAGTTTCGCTACTAATGCGACCTACACAGATTGCAGGATACACAATGGTTATGCCTGAGTCCCTCAGGAAACAATCCGTACCCCTAGGCCAGTCTCAGCCAGGCAGTTGCGCTATGCAGTCGCAAGAAAAAAAAACTATGGGTTATGCCATGGTGGGAACACTCGAGTATCACATCCGGAAAACCAAAAATCAGATAGGATAATAACGATAGAATGAATCCACAATGTGGCCACAAAGAGGATATCAAACAGAAGGCACTTTCCATATCTTTACTTTGAAAATATGTATCTGATGTGCACGTAAATGTGCATATTTTTACCACCATATTTATTCTATTTAAATTAAATAAATGATCATATTGGGTATTTTAACTTGTTTTAACCAAAATTCATATTAATTCCGAATTTTCACATATTCATCTTCATATAGGGGCAAAACGGCCATTTAAGTGCATATATTTCTTTGAGAAAAATTGATTGGAAATTTATATATATATATTTGTAGGAAAACGGTCTCAAATAGGAGTGGTTTCATGAAAGAATATGCATGCACAAAGAATATAAAGGAATGAAGATGGAAATAATTCAAAGTGAAGATCATGGAGGACCCCACCTACCCACCTACCTTAATGTACAAATTAAAGACTAATGCACATGCTTTTGATGTTAATGGTTTCATGTACACTTAATGGGGGATTAAGACATGTTAATGATTACTTGGCCTCCACACTTCCTAAGGGGCATTTTGGGCATTCCCCAAAAATATGAATTAGGGTTTCATACATGTATAAATACCCATATGTTTCATGTAATCCCATCTCTTCTTTAGGCTATCTCTTCTTTAGTCTCTCTTAGGCCTCCTTCTCTTTAGTTTAGTTTATATCAAAAATAAAATGAAAGCTCCTCTTTCTATTTTCATGGCTAATTAGCCACTTTTATTTTATGTAATCTTTTTTATTTTATGCAATTTAATACATGCTCTTTTCTTTTCATGTTCATTTACTTTCATGTTGTAGTGTAGATCTCTTCTCTTTTATGCAAGTAGAATAATTTTTCCTTTCATTTTGCTCTCTTTTTCCTCTTCTTTTTATTCAATGTTGCTTGCTGCATTTGTTCATATAATGACAAACATGAGAGGCTGAACCCCTTCAATTTAGGGGTAATGAAGCTCTCTAATTATGTAGCTCCAACTATTTTTTAATTCATGCTCTCTTTTTGTTCTTAATGATGATCAATGAAGTGTTTTATTTGTTGTTTTTGTGTTGAATTTGATAGCCTATATTGTTGACACCAAATAGGCTATGCTTAAACAATCAATAACACAAAAGCCTCTTCATGAATATATGATTATGGCATAAGAAAGTGATTTGAAATTAAAATTTGATGGTCTATGTTTCTAATCAATAGTTAATAGGCCATACTTAAAATAGATTTCATTTTCATTTTCTTTGTCAAGTTTCATGAAAGTTAGTAAGTGTTTCAAGGGGTGTGTTATAGTTTGATGGCTTATGTTGGCTAATCAATAGCTCAAATATGTCATACTTATGATAAACACATCAATTAAAACACTAATGACCATAAAAGAGAGATCATGATTTCATGTGTTGAACTACATGATCTAGAGAGTGGATTTATTCTCTAAATTGTCATTTAACTCTCATATTTGCATTTCTTTTCTTTTTGTTAGTTAGTTCATTTTCTCATTTTCTAGCTTAAACACACTCTCGACTTTGGTATAATTTGATTGAGTAGGAAATTTAAATCAACAATTCCCTGTGGATCGACCCGTATTCGCCACGTGCTATATTCATACACCGTGCGCTTGCGGTTATTTTTATTTCAAAACTCGTTCGACGGTTTTCTAAACCGATAGAATTTCCGTCGACGAACAAGTTTTTGGCGCCTTTGCCGGGGAATTGTTTGATTTTGATTTTCTATTCTTCGAATTATTATTTTTTTGTGATTTTATTTTGTGTGTGTTTGCAATTTTAAAAAAAATTGCGTGTGTTTATTGTTTTCTTTTTGTTTTCAATTTGTTTTGTGCATATTGATCTAGTTTTCTCTTTGCATTTGCATTTTTACAAAAAAAGAAAAAAGAAAAAAGAAAGCATAAAAAATTCTAAAAAAATTTCTATTTCATTTGCATTTTTCATTTACATTTTACATTTTTATTTACATTGTTTTTTTTTAAAAAAAACATACAAAACTGTGCTTATCTTCATCATGTGCACTGCCCCTTCTGCCTGCTCACTTTTCAAAACCAAACTGCCAAAATTTCTGCCATCATTAACTTCTATATTCACTGCTACTGTTCAGACCATCACTCCCCTTTCACCCCACCTCTAGACTACAAACATTACCATTCCCTATTGACTTCAAAACAACTCACTGCATCATTTCTCCATAACCACATCAACTCAATACTATATAATTGCCATACCAAACTCTGTGCACATAGAACAATAGCAATCCCTGTTGCCTAGCTATCCCTTCACTGCCACAATACAAAATTGACAGCAATTCATCCAACCCCTTGCCTGCATACCTTTCCTTTCCCCTAACTACCACTGTTCAACATCAAACTCCTACCACTTCCACAATCAGACCATATTCCATTACTCTTCCACCGCCTTCACATTGCCTTTGTTCTATCCCATACCCACATCGCTGACCATAGTAACATCCATACATATATCACTGCACCACTTCATATGCAACCACCCCAACATTTCATTCTCCAAACTGCTATCATCCATCTCCTGCACACAAAGTTATCTACTTCCTCCACTCCATTACAGTGCCACTGCCCTGCACATATAAACATCATCACTCAACTTCATTCAATCACAACAATATCTTCCCACTGCATTCTAACTCCATTGCCTTGCTATCAACCAATATCACCTTCACTGCCTTGCCTCTTCATACTTGCTTGATACCATCACTCAGACCACCCTCCTCTCAATCACAAAAACCACATCCACCACTACCATAGTACACTTCACATTGCCACTACCATTGCCTACGAACTGCAACCATCAACTCACCCTCCAATTCGACCAGCACAGTACTGATTCTGACATACCTCATCACAACCTCAACATCAAGCCACCTAAACCACTGACCTTACAACTGAACAATTGTTTATCACTGCAGCATATATTTCATCACAAAATCGAACAGCAAGCAACCAACAATCCATACTTCTTCATCCCATCACCTCTGCCACATCCTGCTACCATACCCCTGCGGCTTTCATACAAAAATCTCCAAGCAACTCCACTTACTGACTCAATCACCACCATCATCCCCATACTGCCCCCACAGTTCATCATCACTGACAATCAACTACAACCTTTCTCCGGCAACCCGTGCCTTCAGCCACTGCCCAGCCATTCTCATCCACCTGACCGCAAATAAGTTTTTGACCAGAACTTCTCCATTACATTAACCGCGATTACAACCAAGTTACGGCCTCAATCCTTGCCACTGCCTCCCCATGTTTCCACTCCACATCATCGCCATACATTCAATTGCTAACACAAATCGAACGAGCCTCACTTCCACCACCAATAGCGAAACCCACAGTCGAATCGCCTCACCATCAATCGCCGATCGATTGCCCCAACGCCGCTCAGTCTCCACCATAATTGCCTTCAACCACTTGCACCAGCAACCAAAATTATTTCCAATACCTTCATCCACGAACTACGAACAAAAAATCCCCAAACGTGAGCAATCGAACTCCGTTCCTCCAATCTCGAGAACACCCCACGCAACCAGAATCGAAGTCCAAATCGCCAATCACTTGACTAGAAAACTCAAACTTCAAAGTCGCATCAGTAAGCAATTTTAGTGCCTGTGGGAAATTCGATTCATTTTCGTTGAGAATTTAGTTTGTCTGGGGACGAATAAGTTTGAGAATTTGAGTTTGGCAGTTGATTTGTTTTGCATGTGTTTTTCTTGGTTTACTGTGTGTATCAAACGATTGGGCCAGGATTTATTTTTTAAGTTATTTTGAATTGTGAGTTTCTTTTTGTGTTATCTTCTTTTAAATCCATTTGAGTTTCATCCTTTAGAGAGAGAAAAAACCATAAAAAATACATAAAAATATTGCTTTAGTTTGATTTGGATAATATTGAGTTGAATCTCATATTATTTTATTATTGTTTAAAGTTCCATCCTTCTCTTTAACTTTGTATTTATTTTCCTTTTGTTTTGTTTAAGTTTCATTTTAAAAAAAAGTGTATATCTTGTTTTCAGGTTGCCAAAGCAGAATTTCAGAAGGAGAAGAACTGCTGCCAAAAATAATTGCTTCGCTTTGCCTGCCAAAATAAAATAAACTGCTTGCTTGCGATATCTATTGTTTTTATTTTGTCCTACATTGTTGATTTCTTGCATTTTGGAAAAAAAATTCAAAAAAAAACCAAAACCAAAAACAAAAATCCATTCGTAGTTGCATTGTTAATACACGTTTAATTTCTGCTTTGCGTTTCATCCTAGATTTTGATTAATAATAACGGTTAGACATCGATAACTCTTAATTGTATATTGACAATTTGTCTTTTTTGAACAATTTAATTTCTTGATGTCTAGGCTACGGCAGAGTAATAACCATTTATAAATATTACGGTGATTCGTAAATATTATGGTGGTTGTTCCTCTGAAGGTACTTAAACCTTCGGCTACATTGCTATGGTGATTCGTGGTGCACCGATAAATCCAGCCCGTTATCTGGCTGAGAACTATCTTGTTCATCTAAAACAAAGTGTGATTATACAATTTTGGGTTAACTTAGGGTAAATCATTTGTAACTGACCACTGCATTCATTTAGTTGCATTAGTTCATGCATATTTAAAAAAAATTCAAAAATCCAAAACTAAAAAAAATTGTAAATAATCCTTTTATTTTTCTTTGAAATCTTTAAATCCTTTTCCTTTGAAATTTCAAAAAATCCAAAAAAAAATATAAAACTTTTTCTTAAAAAAAAGCCAAAAAAAATTTGATAATCCAAAATCAAAACAAAAATCAATTTTCCATTTTGAAAAAAAAAATTCTACTTGTAAATATTTTTCTTTATAGAAAAAAAAATCTTGAAAATGTCCGAGTTTCCTTTCTCTTACTCACTTGAATTTAGTTGTGAAAATCAATATAATCCATATGAGTTCACTCCAAATTCGTATGGATATTTTAACAACAATTATTGTTTAAACGATTCGAATTTTGAACCACAAAATTTTCAAAATGATGACCAACCTTCAAATCTTGAAAATAGCATTTCATCTTTACTTGAAATCGCTACACAACAAAATCAAATGATAAATAAGTTGCGTAATTCATATTTGTGCGATAACTCGAATCAAAGTTTTCAAAATAATCAAAATTTGAATTCACTTCAAAATTCAAACAATTTCGAGTATAACCCATGTCAATACAATTTTGAACTCCAAAATGAATATCAAAATAAAAAAGAAAATGTGATCCACTTTTCAAATAATTTTGGCAAGGGGAATAATCTTGACTACGATACGAGTGAATTTTTTTGTTCTAAACGAATCCAAATCGAAAACTATCAAGTTAATAATTACAAATTGGATTTTGTTGAACAAACGAATGAAATCTACGATGATCACACGGATTTGTTGTTTGAATCTTATATGAAACAACGTGAAAAGAAAAATCAAATTCCAATTTGTGATGAGTCAAGTGAGAATCCATCTTTACCTAAATCGATGATTTTCAAATAACAACTTTTGAAATTGAAAATGAAAATCTTAATGAAGTTGTTGAAAACATGGTAATTAAATTGGATTTCAATTCTTGTAAGGATGCAGAACCAAATTTTGAAATTCGATCTTCCTTTTCTTGATTTCGAAATTTTGAATACAACTACTTTGTATTTTGAACTTGAGACATGTAATAAAGTTGTTGATAATCAAACAAAGGAAGACGAATTTAATGAACATGAATTCTTTGGACTTTTCGAAAATAAGTTGTTAAATTATGAAGGGGAAGATTTACATCACCATTTTGATTTTGAAATCAATAATTTTGAAGAATTTTTCAATGACAAACTTGAATTTCAATTTGGTGAAAATAAACTTGAATTTCAATCGCTTGTTTTATCTGCCCCAAAAATCATCGAAAACAAAACAACTCATTCAATTTTCAATAAAACGACATTCGTTTTTCCAAATCAACATTCAACTTCAAAATCTTTTATGGTTTGGTTTTTCGAGCTTAAGCTGTGTCTCGTATACTCGACGAGACAAATGAATCGGTTTTTGGAAGACCGTTTCATTTACTTTTTGACAATATACTTTCTAATCTCGTGTAAATACCATTCGTTTCCATGTAAATAATAATAAACATCCCTTTCACTTGGGTTGACTGTGGAGACACAGTCAAAATCAAGTGTGGGGGGAGACTCGTCTTCGTTTTTTTTCATGGTTTATTTTTGCTTTAAAATCACAAAAACAAAAAAAAAATTAAAAAAAATCCCAAAAACAAATTTTATTTTGATTTATTTTTAAAAGAAACACAGTAAGATAAATATATGGCTTTGGTTTATTAAATTGAAATTTTTGGAAATTTATTTGTCTAAACAAAAATAAAAATGAAATTTGATTACAAATAATAATGGTTTAACTAGTATATAGGAAGATTCATACGTGTTAATTATGAAGTATATCCTAATTGAAAATCTTTGTTTTAAAAAGTGGTTGATTTAAAGTAAAGGATATAATATTTTTTTGTCTTCGTAGTTAAAAGGTGCTAAGATGATTTTGCAAAACTCTCTCTCTCTTAAAAAAAATAAAATAAAAAATAATAACATCCAAGTATTCACTCTCATTTAAAAGTCCTCACGGTTATGCATGGGTCAATTACTTGGAATCTTTGATTATGTGCTTTCATACTCATTTAAAAGTCCTCACGGTTATGCATGTATGGAACACATGTAAAAAAAAGACTTAATAAAACCACCTACGGTCGATAGTGTATGCATGAAAGTGTGTGCACTCGCCATGCTCTGTACTCCCCTCACATAAGCCCGAAAGGCAGTGCATGGGTGGTATATCTGGCCTCAGTTTATCTGAGCTAGGTGTGTAATTTTTCTTGCAAATAATGAGAGAGCAAGCAATTGAAATCCTAGCACTATTTTCACTTATTTGATTTGATTTGTTATTGAAAAGAAATGAAAAGACCATTTTGATAAACTATGATAATCAACTAAAGGATCCATTTTATAATTACACTTTGTTATCAATCGAAACAACAAGTTAAACTATTGTCTATTTGTTATGATAACTTAATTTTTGTTGGAAATTTGACAAGTAAATGAATTAAATTTTCAAGATAATGACCAAAACCAATATTTAACTTATTTGGGTCAATTTAAAAATAAATCCTTAATTTTGTAAATATTTCAAAAACTTGCATTCATCTCTTTGTAAATAAATCTTGCATTTTATAAATATTTTCATCCTGCATTTGGATTTTGTGGGTAGTATCCGCTGAAAACCCTCACGAGACAACACTCGTCCTACTGGGGACACCCAGAGGTTTAACGGCTTGTTGCATACGCTCAATGCAATCGTGCTCCCTACGAAAACAGATTTATCTTAGTTTTTCTTTATTCGAGGACGAATAAAAAGATAAGTGTGGGGGTATTTGATGTGCACGTAAATGTGCATATTTTTACCACCATATTTATTCTATTTAAATTAAATAAATGATCATATTGGGTATTTTAACTTGTTTTAACCAAAATTCATATTAATTCCGAATTTTCACATATTCATCTTCATATAGGGGCAAAACGGTCATTTAAGTGCATATATTTCTTTGAGAAAAATTGATTGGAAATTTATATATATTTTTTGGAAAATGGTCTCAAATAGGAGTGGTTTCATGAAAGAATATGCATGCACAAAGAATATAAAGGAATGAAGATGGAAATAATTCAAAGTGAAGATCATGGAGGACCCCACCCACCTACCTTAATGTACAAATTAAAGGCTAATGCACATGCTTTTGGAGTTGATGGTTTCATGTACACTTAATAGGGGATTAAGACATGTTAATGATTACTTGGCCTCCACACTTCCTAAGGGGCATTTTGGGCATTCCCCAAAAATATGAATTAGGGTTTCATACATGTATAAATACCCATATGTTTCATGTAATCCCATCTCTTCTTTAGGCTATCTCTTCTTTAGTCTCTCTTAGGCCTCCTTCTCTTTAGTTTAGTTTATATCAAAAATAAAATGAAAGCTTCTCTTTCTCTTTTCATGGCTACTTAGCCACTTTTATTTTATGTAATCTTTTTTATTTTATGCAATTTAATACATGCTCTTTCCTTTTCATGTTCATTTACTTTCATGTTGTAGTGTAGATCTCTTCTCTTTTATGCAAGTAGAATAATTTTTCCTTTCATTTTGCTCTCTTTTTCCTCTTCTTTTTATTCAATGTTGCTTGCTACATTTGTTCATATAATGACAAATATGAGAGGCTAAACCCCTTCAATTTAGGGGTAATGAAGCTCTCTAATTATGTAGCTCCAACTATTTGTTAATTCATGCTCTCTTTTTGTGCTTAATGATGATCAATGAAGTGTTTTATTTGTTGTTTTTGTGTTGAATTTGATAGCCTATATTGTTGACACAAAATAGGCTATGCTTAAACAATCACTAACACAAATGCCTCTTCATGAATATATGATTATGGCGTAAGAAAGTGATTTGAAATTAAAATTTGATGGTCTATGTTTCTAATCAATAGTTAATAGGCCATACTTAAAATAGGTTTCATTTTCGTTTTCTTTGTCAAGTTTCATGAAAGTTAGTAAGTATTTTAAGGGGTGTGTTATAGCTTGATGGCTTATGTTGGCTAATCAATAGCTCAGATATGCCATACTTATGATAAACACATCAATTAAAACACTAATGACCATAAAAGAGAGATCATGATTTCATGTGTTGAACTACATGATCTAGAGAGTGGATTTATTCTCTAAATTGTCATTTAACTCTCATATTTGCATTTCTTTTCTTTTTGTTAGTTTTCTCATTTTCTAGCTTAAACACACTCTCGACTTTGGTATAATTTGATTGAGTAGGAAATTTAAATCAACAATTCCCTGTGGATCGACCCGTATTCGCCACGTGCTACATTCATACACCGTGCGCTTGCGGTTATTTTTATTTCAAAATTCGTTCGACGATTTTCTAAACCGATAGAATTTCCGTCGACGAACAGTATCATATAGTACCTTTTCAAATCACTTTCAAATATCATATTTATATAAAGTCCATTATATATAGGATTCCATTTTCAATTGAATACTTTCCCAATCAATAGTATATCAAATCATACTTATATAGACTTCGATTATATAAAATTTCTCTTTCCAAATTGAGTACCTTTCAAATCAATAGGTTTCAAATCAATTTCGTACTATACAAATCAGTTTTATATAAGTTCGATAACTCCCAAATCAAGTATTTAGTAAATCAAGGTTCTTAAATTTTTTCTCGTTTCAATAACATTACAGTTTCAAGATCATATATGATTTCACCAAATTTTCTTCCAAATGAAATATATTCGGTTTCAAAGTTTCTTAAACAATAGGTTCAGAAAATAATCCAAATTTCCAAATCAACAAAATTTAGGTCAAACAAATTCATTTCCAAAATCACCATATAAGTACTGGTTTTAATTCCAATCAAATTTCAGAACCAAATAATTTTCTCTAAATCAATTATCCTCAAAATGGTTTCCAAATTTATAATTATCCCTTTAAAACTCTTAAACCATTTATTTCTATTTGAAATATTCAATTTACCTCTCTGAAAACCATTATTTAAAACTATTTTTTTTAAACATTTCAAAATTAAATTCCATATTAGTATAATTCAAAGTATTCATATTCATTTACGTAACAAAAGGTTTCAAACTTAAACATATAAAACTAAACTTATATGCTTTATCAAATATTTTATCCTCTTCGAAATTTCTTAGCTTTGAAAATGTAACCTCGATTTGGAAGTGTTCGAACATTCAAAATAGTTAGGAAAATCAAATTTCCAATTTAAGAGTTGAAAATAAAAAATAAATCAATAAATCAATTTCAATAGGTAGGATTATACCAAATTAAATCCGAAACTCGAGGCCTGAACACCGGTCTCACTTTAAATTGTTTCAAATATATCCATATATCTTTCGAAAATATCAAATTATACATCGGAATTTGAAATCAACAATGGTTTTACAAAATCATTCGCATACCGAAGCTATTAAAGTGGCCACTCCCCACTCTGAAACTCGAAAATCAATGTCGATGATGCGTGCACTCATCACCGAAACTATTTTCCAACGACATAAGTGAGTTCTGGACTTCTATTTTCTCGAAAACTTCTTTGTTTTTTTCGAAATCCTTGGAACTCATTTGAAACATTTCTTATTCAGAAAATACTTTCAAATCTTATTATTATATATTTCAAAATCTTAAACTAATTTTCAAAAATACCGGAGTCCAATCTCTCGAATTTCAAATTCAAAACCTTTCAGTTATAAATCATTTTTATATAAATAAATTTTCTTATAATATTTTCAAAATTTCAAATCTTTTCCAAACTTCAAATTCTCGTTTTTTTTAAAGGTATATAATCCTTATCGAAAACATTTTCTCTTTTATATATAGAATAAAATCATAGTTACCCAAATAAAAATTTCGGTATATAAAACAATTTTAAAATACAAACAAAACCCGATTATCAAAAGAATATTCAAGAATGGATTTTTAAACAAAGATAGAGATTTAATTTAGAGGAACTCCAATCAATAGAATCCTGATTCGAAGATAGACTCGATCGAAGATGAGATAATTAAATTACAAAATAGAAGATGGATATACTTCTATAAATCGAGGGCGACCTTTACAGGTCAACCGTGATTCCAAAATTAGATCGGTGCAGAATTCTGAGGCAATTCGACATTCGATCGCCAGAGATATAATTCGGAATAGCAAGAGATAGTAGCATCTAAACCAAGGGATACATAAATCTCTGGTGAATCAATGCCAATTGTAAAGGAGTTTCACCCCTTTTACAAATCATTCAGTGGAGTTATTGGATACTCCAGAATCAAAAGAATATAAATAGAGAGAGACAAGAATGAATTTTTAAACCAAAGGGAACGTTTCAAAGTTCAAAGGAAATTAAGTCAAAAGGAAGAGATTCAACTCAAACGAATACTGTAAATAAATTTACTATATATGCTAAGTTTTTCCTAGAGCCAAAGCTTTGATACCAACTGTAACGACCCGCTATTTTGGACCATTCAAATCGACAATAAAACCATACATGTCCGACTTGAATAATTCAAGATACCGAATTTTTAATTAAAATTTGGCAAAACTCAGCATATACAGTAAATAAATCAACCATAGAATCATAGACACAGTAATATAAAATAATACAGCGGAATAGATAAATAGTAGTTCATGTAGCTACTATATAAATACCAGAGTTAGAAATAAAAATACAACAGAATATCTCAAATACAGTGAAGTCTCCAGTACAAACAGATGGCCTCTCCGAACGAATCAACTGAAAGAGCTGAAAGCTTAATCAATAGTTGGATCCTCAAACGAAGCTCCAGACTCCAAAGGCGAGTCTCAAATGCTGTATCGCTTAGCCTGACTCGAGTGTTTTTTTGTTTTTGCTTTACGCTCGGGTCAGACTAAGCGATACAGCATTTGAGACTCGCCTTAGGAGTTTGGAGCTTCGTTTGAGGAACAAACTATTGATTCAGCTTTCAGCTCTTTCAGTTGATTCGTTCGGAGAGGTCATCTGTTCGTACTCGAGACTCCACCGTATTTGAGATATTCTGTTGTATTTTTATTTCTAACTCTGGTATTTATATAGTAGCTACATGAACTACTATTTATCTATTCCGCTGCATTATTTTATATTACTGTGTCTGTGATTCCGTGGTTGATTTATTTACTGTATATGCTGAGTTTTGCCAAATTTTAATTAACAATTCGGTATTTTGAATTATTCAAGTCGGACATGTATGGTTTTATTGTCGATTTGAATGGTCCAAAATAGCGAGTTTGTAACGACCATAAGGTTTTATTGATTTTTATAACGTATTAAATTGAATATTTGTGGAATTTTATAAAAAATTGAATTTTAAATAAAATGTTTATATATTTAGAATACGTATATTTAAATATAACAGATTGTAAATTTTCAATAAATTTTATGGAAGTTAATTTAATTGAGAAAAACGTATTTTCCAATTCAAGCTATCAATTGCTTTAATTGATTTCTAAATCAGTACGTAGTAGTTACTTTCCTACCGTTAAAATTTCAATTGCCTTAATAGTTTTCATTTGCACAAAATCAAGGGACTCCACTGGGACTATTACTTTATTTTCTTACCGTTCGAAATTTTATCGGTTACAAAACAATCCATTACTTTAAAAATCTTCTAGCTGTTGCCATCCCATTTCCGTTTCAAAGGCTTACACGTATACAAACTTTTACGTTTTTTTGCATTCATTTGTTACTTTCCCCCCGACCATTCAATCCATCAGTTTCGAAATTTGAAAATTTATACGTGCATTTATTAAATTTTGAACGGTTACTCTGGACTTTACAACTTTCCCTTTTATTTCCTGGATTTACGGTGACGTTGCCTTTATATGTAATTGCTTGCCCATCTTCTCTTTATTTAGCTGTTCATACTTCTCTTTATATAAGATATTCTTCTCAACTTATTTTCTTTCGTCTTCTTCCCTGTATAAAAAAAAAACCCAAGGCCGAACTTATATAAAGTCTCAGATCCTTTCACTGACTTCCTCTCTCAAACCCACCTTCCTCCTTCCTTTAGAAACTGATGCCTACACCCTCCCCTCACAGACAGCCTCGTCGCCATCATCACGTTCCAATACTCGCCACTTTCTTCACAAACCATCTCGGCCACACAGGAACCGCAGCCAACACCTCCGCTTCCAGCACCACCGCCTCCAACACCAAAATTCACCCCCGTTGCCACGTGCGAGCCCGAGCCCACCAACGCCGGTCCTTTGGGCGCCTACCTGAGCACCACCACGTGGGCGCAACTGCCGTGTGCAGCACCTCACTGCTCACGCAACCCAATGGCCAAAGCTCTTCACTTTGCGTCCTCCTCCCTCCGCCCACCTTCCTGCCGCAAGCCCAGGCATCTCACGCCACCTCCACCCTCTTGTAGTCGAGCGCACGTCTCCAGCCACCTCTCCGCCTCTCAATCCAAACCGCACCGACCACCACTCAACTCACATCTCAACCTTCCCGCTGCGGCAAGCACCTAGGCGACAACGTTTCCTTCTCTCCTTTACCATTTTGCCTTGCCTAGGCACAGCCGACCAACCTATCACCAAAACCCGTGAACCGCCACCCTTCAAAGTATGGTATATGTACATAGTTTCATATTATATAAATTTATTTGTTTATTAAATGCTTTGCTATGAAATTTATATATTATGTTAATTAAAAACATTATGGGTTGTGTACGTCTGCATAAGTTGTTTGCATTGAGGTAGTGGGATACTAGGCATTCTATAGTATTGTGTTTATGTTAGTATATTTATTCATAGGATAGGCAGTTTTATAGTTGAGTATATATCGGTCTTGTCTTTGTTAGTAGAAGTTTTGCAAAGTACGTTTTAAGTATAAAATTTATATAAGTATATAATATATGCATTTGTTTTAAGAGATGTTGTACAGGTTGATATGGTAAGTTATATAAGATACGGTTATATAAATAAGCTATGAACATATACAAGAGTCTGGTTTCTTATAATAAAATATATTAGTTTATATAAATAATGGCAGGTCTAAGTACGAGTGCGTATGGTTTATATATATGTTTATTTTATTTTTATATAAGTTGTTTATAGTTTAGCATACTTGCTAAGTAATAATGTATAATATTTTATATATGGGTGAACATGGTTTTCAATTTTAGATAGATATATAACGTTTTGGGCTTTATCTTTTAATTTGATATATAAATACATATATAATATTTTTAACAAAATGTATATACGTATATTTAGCTCAACCCATATCAAAACTGATTCAAAAATTTTCAATCGATATATTGTGTTAATATTTTAATAATGATCAATCTATATATTTCTATACGTTAATATATGTATGTACTATTTTAAATATAATAAACATATGAGTATTATATAGTATATATGTTTTAAGTAATGATTTAAAGGCTGCATTAAAATTGTGTCTACATAGTTATTGATATATCTATGATAAACAAAGTATAATATGATATAATATATTTATTTCTATCTCTATCAAGCTGATTCTAATTACTCCGTCAATTCCTTATTTATCAGCTTTGTCAGTCAAATTCGTGCCCATCTCACCTTGCTTTGGATCCGTAACTTATCCCATTTTCGTTCATCTCTAGCCTCGAAAGGTGAGCAATCACTCACGATTAACATTCTTTTATTTATTAAATTTGATTTCAATTGAAACGACAATTGAAATACGCTACTGTAGTTATTTAAATTTGTTATATATGCTATTATCTGTAATTGTTCACCTACGGGATATGACACCATATCCTGTTGTTTATATTATATTGTTATTGATGATATATGCCTGTTATTTATTGTATTTTCTGTTATCACTCTGCAAGTTCCCTGTAGTTTAGAAATCACTATGGGTTGAAATGATACACACCCGAACGGACTTTAGAATAGGAGAAAATCGTTATGGGTTGAAATGATAAACCCAAGCGATTTTCATTTAATTGAATTTGGGATTACGGGTTGAAAATGATCCACCCGTATATATTTAGTGTGCGAATTGAAATGATAAATATCCGTAGCACTTGACTATATGATAGAAATTATATACAGACGCCGTTGGTCTATATAAATATTTTGAAAAGCAATATATGGGTTTTGATGGAAATTTTATATATAGATTTAATAATAATATCTAATTAAATTAAGATTGATTTAATATATATAATATGGTTAAGTATTTACGTAGATCTATATTTCAAATAACTTTCTGGTGACAAACTGAATAATTAAGATTGGGAGGTGAATTTGGGCTTAATTAGAATGGTATTTAAGAAAAATTTATTTAATTAAATCAATTTGAAATTTATTGAATAGGAAAATTTGAAGGTATGATTTTGTAACTGGATTTTTGATTTAAGTGATTCAATGAATATTTCACGTTTACATAAAATAAAGAAAATTTTGAGTAGAATGAAATTTCAGGGTACTTAAATAATATTGAATCTAAGGAGGAAATAGTTTAAGGCTAAATAATTTGGTTAAATCAAGATTTTATGAAACTGTAAAATTGAACTTTGATATGTTTAATATTTAAAGTTTGAAATATTGAAATATTTGAGATCAATAAAATTGAAGTGGGTATTTTAGAAATTGAGTTGAATTTAAATTGATAAATTGAGATTTAATTTAATTTAAATGGGAAGGTCGGGTTGATGTTGGAACGATTTGTTAAGTTGAGGGAACTGAAATACTTTATTATATAAATTATTTAATATATAAAAAATACTATTTGGGAAGTATAGAGATATTTGAAATGAAAATGATATTTGGTTTTGAAGTATAAATTAAGTTGAAAAGACTACGGTGTTATAGTGTATATTTCTATCTTTTAGATAGTTCCATGGACCCTTAGAGGATGGTTATCCCAAACATCCTCTAAGTTAATTATATTTCAGTTGATATTTCACTTGAGTTAGATTTATAGATATAAGAATGTTAATCCTGACTCGAGTGTTTTGTGTTTTGCTTTACGCTCGGGTCAGACTGAGAGATACAGCATTTGAGACTCACCTTTGGAGCTTTGCTTGAAGATCCAGCTATCTATCCCTTCAGTCATCCAGTTGATTGGTTCAGAGAAGCCATCTGTTTCATTGGAGACTTCATGGCATTTGAACAATTCGGTTGTATTTTATTTCTAACTCTGAGGTATATAGTAGCTTCATGAACTACTATTCTTTATCTATTCCGCTGCATTGTATTACTCTGTGTAAGTGATCTATGATTGATTTATTTACTGTATATTTTAATTTTTGCCAAATTTTATTAACAATTCGGTATTTTGAATTATTCAAGTCGGACATGTACGGTTTTATTGTCGATTTGAATGGTCCAAAATAGCGGGTCGTTACAGTTGGTATCAGAGCTTTGGCTCTAGGTAGAACTTAGCATATATGGTAAATTTATTTACAGAATCACTTTCGTTCGAGTTGAATCTCTTCCTTTTTGACTCGATTTCCTTTAAATTTTGGAATGTCCATCGGTTCCAAAATTCATTCTTGTCTCACCCTATTTATATTCGTTCGATTCTGGAGTATCCCATGACTCCACTGAATGATTTGTAAAGGGGATAAAACTCCTTTACAATTGGCATTGATTCACCGGAGATTTATGTATCCCTCGGTTTAGATGCTACTATCCCCTGTTATTCCGAATTCTATCTATTGAGATCGAATGTCGATTTGCCTTAGAATTCTACATCCATTATATTGCTAAATTCACGGTTGATCCGGTTAAGGTCGCCCGCGATTTATAGAAGTATATCCATCTTCTATTTTGTAATTTAATTATCTCATCTTCGATCGTGTTTATCTTCGAATCAGGATTCTATTGATTGGAGTTCCTCTAAATTAAATCTCTATCTTTGTTTTGATATCCATTCTTAAATTATCCTTGAAAATTGGGTATGTTTGCATTTTTGAAATTGTTTTATATATCGAAATTATTATTTTGATAACTATGATTTTTTTTCTATATATAAAAGTGAAAATGTTTTGATAAGGATTATATACCTATATATAAAACAAATAAGAAATGTTATTCTATATAAAAGGGGTTTGAAAGGATTTGAAATTTTGAAAAATTATAAGAAATTGATTTATATAAAAATGATTTATAACTTAAGTGTTAAATTTGAAATTCGAGAATTGAATTTCAGTGTTTTGAAACTGGTTTTAAGATTTTTGAAATTATATAATAATATGATTTGAAAGTATTTTCTAAATAAGAAGTGTTTCAAATGACTCAAACGAGTTCCAATGATTTCAATGAAATTTCAAGGAAGTTTTAAGAAAATAAAAGTCCAAAACTCACTTTGTCGCTGGAAAATAATTTCGGTGATGAGTGCACGCATCATCGACATTGATTTTCGAGTTTCAGAGTGGGGGAGAGGCCACTTTAATAGCTTCGCTATGCAAGTGATTTTGGAAAACCATTTTTGATTTCAATTTCCGAAATATAATTTGATTATTTTCGAAAGATATATGTATATATTTGAAACAGTTTAAAGTGAGACCGATATTCAGTCCTCGAGTTTCGGATTTGATTTGGTATAATCCTACCTATTGAAATTGATTTATTGATTTATTGTTGATCTTCAACTCTTGAATTGGAAAGTTGATTTCCCTAACTATTTTGAATGTTCGAACACTTCCAAATCGAGATTAAATTTTCAACGCTAAGAAATTTCGAAGAGTATAAAATGTTTGATAAAGAATATAAATTTAGTTTTGAAATGTTTTGAAAAAACAATAGTTTTGAATAATGGTTTTCAGAAAGGTAAATTGGATATTTCAAATATAAATAGATAGTTTAAAAGTTTAAAGGGATAATTATAAATTTGGAAACCATTTTAAGTATAATTGATTTTGAGAAAATATTTGGTTTTGAAAATTAAATTGAAATTAAAAACCAATACTTATATGGTGATTTTGGAAATGAATTTGTTTGACTTGAATTATTTTAATTTGGAAACTGGGATAATTTTCTAAACCTATTATTTTGGGAACTTTGAAATATAGATATTTAATTTGAAAGAAAATTTGGTGAAATCATATATGATTTTGAAACTTAATTGATATTGAAATGATTTGAAATTGAGAACCATAGATTACTAAGCACTTGATTTGGGAGTGGTTGAACTTATATAAAATGGATTTGTCTAAGTATGAAGTTGATTTGAAATCTATTGATTTAAAAGGTACTCAATTGGATTAAGAATTGTTTTATAATCGAGGTCTATATAAGTATGATTTGATATACCATTGATTTGGAAAGTATTCGATTTGAAAAAGGAATCCTATATATATGGACTTTATATAAGTATGATATTTGAAAGTGATTTGAAAAGGTACTATATGATATATATTTTCGAAGTAAAGATATGGAAAGTGCTTTCTGCTTGATATCCGCTTTGTGGCCACATCGTGTATTCATTCTATCGATATTATTCTCTCTGATTTTTGGTTTTCCGGATGTAATACTCGAGTGTTCCCACCATGGCGTAACCCATGGTTCCTTTTTTTTTCTCTCGCGAATGCATGGCGCAATTGCCTGGCTGAGTCTTGCCTAGGGGTACGGATTGTTTCCTGGGGGATCCAGGCGTAACCATTGTGTATCATGCAATCTGTGTAGGTCGCGAATAGTAGCGCAAGTACCTGGCTGAGTCTTGCCTAGGGGTACGGATTATTTCCTGCGGGACCCAGGCGTAACCATTGTGTATCCTGCACTCTACTAGTCATCATGGCATAACTCGCAGGGCTGAGAAAGCTTACGGATATGGATTGTTTCCTGGGGGACCCAGGCGTAACCATTGTGTATCTGCGAACCATGATCGGAGAAAGGTTTTGGTTTGGTTGTTTTGTTTGGATTGTACTTTCCATATCTGTTTTTAAAAAAAAATAAAAAAGGTTTTTCAAGTATTTTCACTGGGTGTTGAAACAGGTCTACTAAGTACTTGAAGAATTCTAGCTTTGCGCCTGATCAACGCATGGCCAGAGTCTGCAAGAACGAGGATAAACTTGTTAAAACATTGAGTTATAAAAGTATTTTCGAAAGAAAAATTGGTTTCGATATAAAAGTATTTTATTTATAAAGGTATTTTATAATAAAAGTATTTCCAACAAAGAAATTTTGTATTAATATTTGAAATTTAAACTCTTATGGTTTGAAATAAATTATTCGTGCCCGATTCTATTCTTTTGAATCTACCTCATCTGCTCAGCTTTATTTTTCACCTATATTCCGTTTTCGGAATCTACCTTCCTTTCCTTTTTGAATAAATCTTTTAAATATTGCTTATTTGTATACTACATTGTTTTATATAAAATTTTAGTGTTATAAATATTTTTGAAGTTATAAATTAAATAACACATCTTTAAAGAAAATGATTATTAATTTATTGATAATATTTGAAAGGTATCTTGAGAAAAATTAAAAATTTCATAAATTTTGGATTTAATATTTTCAATAGTCTTTGTAAATAGAAGTAATAATGTAAATAATTGTTTGCAAAGGAGTTTGAGAAGTATTAAATATTAAAGAAAATTTAATTTCAAATGAAATTTTCAAATAAATATTATAAATAAAATTTATATAGTTTTAAATTTTATTGTTTATCTTGGCTTTCAATCTATTTTTTCTGGTTGTTTTATTCTCTTACCTCCTTCCTTTTCGGGGACGAAAAGTTTTGAGTAGGGGAGAGTGTAACGACCATAAGATTTTATTGATTTTTATAACGTATTAAATCGAATATTTGTGGAATTTTATAAAAAAAATTGAATTTTAAATAAAATGTTTATATATTTAGAATACGTATATTTAAATATAACAGATTGTAAATTTTCAATAAATTTTATGGAAGTTAATTTAATTGAGAAAAACGTATTTTCCAGTTCAAGCTATCAATTGCTTTAATTGATTTCTAAATCAGTACGTAGCGGTTACTTTCCTACCGTTAAAATTTCAATTGCCTTAATAGTTTTCATTTGCACAAAATCAAGGGACTCCACTGGGACTATTACTTTATTTTCTTACCGTTCGAAATTTTATCGGTTACAAAACAATCCATTGCTTTAAAAATCTTCTAGCTGTTGCCATCCCATTTCCGTTTCAAAGGCTTACACGTATACAAACTTTTAAGTTATTTTTGCATTCATTTGTTACTTTACCCCCCGACCATTCAATCCATCAGTTTCGAAATTTGAAAATTTATACGTGCATTTATTAAATTTTGAACGGTTACTCTGGACTTTACAACTTTCCCTTTTATTTCCTGGATTTACGGTGACGTTGCCTTTATATGTAATTGCTTGCCCATCTTCTCTTTATTTAGCTGTTCATACTTCTCTTTATATAAGATATTCTTCTCAACTTCTTTTCTTTCGTCTTCTTCCCTGTATAAAAAAAAAAAAAAAAAACCAAGGCCGAACTAAAGTCTCGGATCCTTTCACTGACTTCCTCTCTCAAACCCACCTTCCTCCTTCCTTTAGAAACTGATGCCTACACCCTACCCACACAGACAGCCTCGTCGCCATCATCACGTTCCAATACTCGCCACTTTCTTCACAAACCATCTCGGCCACACAGGAACCGAAGCCAACACCTCCGCTTCCAGCACCACCGCCTCCAACACCAAAATTCACCCCCGTTGCCACGTGCGAGCCCGAGCCTACCAACGCCGGTCCTTTGGGCGCCTATCTGAGCACCACCACGTGGGCGCAACTGCCCTATGCAGCAGCTCACTGCTCACGCAACCCAATGGCCAAAGCTCTTCACTTTGCGTCCTCCTCCCTCCGCCTACCTTCCTGCCGCAAGCCCAGGCATCTCACGCCACCTCCACCCTCTTGTAGTCGAGCGCACGTCTCCAGCCACCTCTCCGCCTCTCAATCCAAACCGCACCGACCACCACTCAACTCACATCTCAACCTTCCCGCTGCGGCAAGCACCTAGGCGACAACGTTTCCTTCTCTCCTTTACCATTTTGCCTTGCCTAGGCACAGCCGACCAACCTATCACCAATACCCGTGAACCGCCACCCTTCCTTCTTCGGCCATCATCACCTCCACATGCTCGGCCAAGACCCTGATACAACCCGAAACCCAAGCTTTCAAGCGAACCTCTACAGTCTTGTTTTATTATACATGTAAGTAATACATATTATATTCATATAAACTGCATATGATTGCGTCATTTACAAAAAGATCTTATATATACAGTATTTGCCTATGTTCAAAGTATGGTATATGTACATAGTTTCATATTATATAAATTTATCTGTTTATTAAATGCTTTGCTATGAAATTTATATATTATGTTAATTAAAAACATTATGGGTTGTGTACGTCTGCATAAGTTGTTTGCATTGAGGTAGTGGGATACTAGGCATTCTATAGTATTGTGTTTATGTTAGTATATTTATTCATAGGATAGGCAGTTTTATAGTTGAGTATATATCGGTCTTGTCTTTGTTAGTAGAAGTTTTGCAAAGTACGTTTTAAGTATAAAATTTATATAAGTATATAATATATGCATTTGTTTTAAGAGATGTTGTACAGGTTGATATGGTAAGTTATATAAGATACGGTTATATAAATAAGCTATGAACATATACAAGAGTCTGGTTTCTTATAATAAAATATATTAGTTTATATAAATAATGGCAGGTCTAAGTACGAGTGCGTATGGTTTATATATATGTTTATTTTATTTTTATATAAGTTGTTTATAGTTTAGCATACTTGCTAAGTAATAATGTATAATATTTTATATATGGGTGAACATGGTTTTCAATTTTAGATAGATATATAGCGTTTTGGGCTTTAACTTTTAATTTGATATATAAATACATATATAATATTTTTAACAAAATGTATATACGTATATTTAGCTCAACCCATATCAAAACTGATTCAAAAATTTTCAATCGATATATTGTGTTAATATTTTAATAATGATCAATCTATATATTTCTATACGTTAATATATGTATGTACTATTTTAAATATAATAAACATATGAGTATTATATAGTATATATGTTTTAAGTAATGATTTAAAGGCTGCATTAAAATTGTGTCTGCATAGTTATTGATATATCTATGATAAACTAAGTATAATATGATATATTATATTTATTTCTATCTCTATCAAGCTGATTCTAATTACTCCGTCAATTCCTTATTTATCAGCTTTGTCAGTCAAATTCGTGCCCATCTCACCTTGCTTTGGATTCGTAACTTATCCCATTTTCGTTCATCTATAGCCTCGAAAGGTGAGCAATCACTCACGATTAACATTCTTTTATTTATTAAATTTGATTTCAATTGAAACGACAATTGAAATATGCTACTGTAGTTATTTAAATTTGTTATATATGTTATTATCTGTAATTGTTCACCTACGGGATATGACACCATATCCTGTTGTTTATATTATATTGTTATTGATGATATATGCCTGTTATTTATTGTATTTTCTGTTATCACTCTGCAAGTTCCCTGTAGTTTAGAAATCACTATGGGTTGAAATGATACACACCCGAACGGACTTTAGAATAGGAGAAAATCGTTATGGGTTGAAATGATAAACCCAAGCGATTTTCATTTAATTGAATTTGGGATTACGGGTTGAAAATGATCCACCCGTATATATTTAGTGTGCGAATTGAAATGATAAATATCCGTAGCACTTGACTATATGATAGAAATTATATACAGACGCCGTTGGTCTATATAAATATTTTGAAAAGCAATATATGGGTTTTGATGGAAATTTTATATATAGATTTAATAATAATATCTAATTAAATTAAGATTGATTTAATATATATAATATGGTTAAGTATTTACGTAGATCTATATTTCAAATAACTTTCTGGTGACAAACTGAATAATTAAGATTGGGAGGTGAATTTGGGCTTAATTAGAATGGTATTTAAGAAAAATTTATTTAATTAAATCAATTTGAAATTTATTGAATAGGAAAATTTGAAGGTATGATTTTGTAACTGGATTTTTGATTTAAGTGATTCAATGAATATTTCACGTTTACATAAAATAAAGAAAATTTTGAGTAGAATGAAATTTCAGGGTACTTAAATAATATTGAATCTAAGGAGGAAATAGTTTAAGGCTAAATAATTTGGTTAAATCAAGATTTTATGAAACTGTAAAATTGAACTTTGATATGTTTAATATTTAAAGTTTGAAATATTGAAATATTTGAGATCAATAAAATTGAAGTGGGTATTTTAGAAATTGAGTTGAATTTAAATTGATAAATTGAGATTTAATTTAATTTAAATGGGAAGGTCGGGTTGATGTTGGAACGATTTGTTAAGTTGAGGGAACTGAAATACTTTATTATATAAATTATTTAATATATAAAAAATACTATTTGGGAAGTATAGAGATATTTGAAATGAAAATGATATTTGGTTTTGAAGTATAAATTAAGTTGAAAAGACTACGGTGTTATAGTGTATATTTCTATCTTTTAGATAGTTCCATGGACCCTTAGAGGATGGTTATCCCAAACATCCTCTAAGTTAATTATATTTCAATTGATATTTCACTTGAGTTAGATTTATAGATATAAGAATGTTAATCCTGACTCGAGTGTTTTGTGTTTTGCTTTACGCTCGGGTCAGACTGAGAGATACAGCATTTGAGACTCACCTTTGGAGCTTTGCTTGAAGATCCAGCTATCTATCCCTTCAGTCATCCAGTTGATTGGTTCAGAGAAGCCATCTGTTGCATTGGAGACTTCATGGCATTTGAACAATTCGGTTGTATTTTATTTCTAACTCTGAGGTATATAGTAGCTTCATGAACTACTATTCTTTATCTATTCCGCTGCATTGTATTACTCTGTGTAAGTGATCTATGATTGATTTATTTACTGTATATTTTAAGTTTTGCCAAATTTTATTAACAATTCGGTATTTTGAATTATTCAAGTCGGACATGTACGGTTTTATTGTCGATTTGAATGGTCCAAAATAGCGGGTCGTTACAGAGTCGTTACATCCATTCATCATGTGATAATGATAATAGAATCCTCCCCAATTCCTTTCGTATTTGGGCTTTTTCTTTTTGGATGGCCAATAGTCAAGTTCCTCCCTGGTTAGTAGACAAACGTTCTCAATCGATGTCGTCATATTGCGTTCCTTAGGGAGTCTCGATTTGAGGATGATTTCTAGATTTCTTATTGCTTGATTCAGAAGATTCATCCTCAATGACCAATTTTCTTTTAAAAACCTTTTGAAGCTCATATGTAGGTAATGTTCCACCTGTAGCTTGATGCCATTTTTTTGAAAATGTATAGTAATCAGTCATTATCCCTTCTTTAAAGATAGTGCCACTGGTATAGAATTGAATTGTCTTCTTAATCTGATCAAATAAGTTATCACTCTTATCTTTTTTCCCCCTAAAACAAATATGGGTGTAGAGCCAAGCTCCATTTATCTGGATCATAAGATTCAGCCTTCTTTTTCTTGATGATTCTCAAAGCCTCTAATCTTAGAATTTGCTCTTCATATAGTTTAGAATCTTCTATAGTTCCGTGGGAGAATCCAATTAAGTATGGCTCTAAGGATCCTAATTTGGACTTTTAATTTTGCTAAGCATGGTGGTATAAGGTCTAAGGTAAGCTTGGAATGAATAGGTTAGAGGAAAATAAAGTCTGGAATTCAATAAGGTCGGAGGTTCAAACCCTTCTTCTATCACCAAAGATGTTAACAAGAAAACTTGTCAACATTCCAAAGCAAAGTTCTAAGTGTAACTGTTCCTTTCAAAACTGCTTTTCAAACAGATTAAGATAGTTTGAACTTTTGAATCCCTTTTCCCAAACAATCTAGGTGATTTAAATCTGCTTTGAGATCACTTTCCAAACAGATTAGGATAGCTAGAACCTTTCGAATTCCTTCTTCCAAAAAATCTAGGTGATTTAGATCTCCTTTAAGTCCACCTTTCTAAAGGTTGAGGCAATTGTAACGCCCTCTAAATAACCTTTTGAAATGGTCAAGACACTTGGATCTCCTTTGAAACTACCTTTCGAACTAGTTGAATTAGTTTAGGATCCTTTCAAAACCTCCTTTCAAAGTGGTTGAGGAGACTAAATTTTAGGACCAAATGGACCTAAGGCTTTAACTAATTCAATAGGTTCCTACTCCTTCGAAATGTAACCTTTCGATTGACATTGATGCAAGTAATTCATAACCAGAACAATATAGAAGCAACAGATTAATCAATACATTCGGAAATGCCATATACTTGCTTTAATAATAATTTTCTTGGATACGAGAAGCCTAAGTATTACAAAGAAGTAAAATCCCCAACTTGATTTAAAGATTTTGGTTTACAAATTTAAGAAATAACAAGCATTAAGTGAATGAAATCAGATCTCTCGCTTTTGAATGGAACTGAGTACTTTCGACTTCGCCGAAATGTATAGATGCGCCCTCCACTTTGTTGTTGATGTGTTGTTGCAAGCAGGAAAGGATGCAGGCTTTCGATTCTATTGAAAGGAGTATCTTTGGATCTTCAAATGAGTTGGAGCATAGTAGAAGGCTCAAATGCGGAAGGTTGCTTTCGAATGTATTCTTGTTGATTGATGCGGAACCCCTATCCTATGGTATTTGAGGAGGCCATGTTGCACTTATGTAAACTTTCCTTTATAATTGTGCATGGTTTCAACCAATTTGAAAGGCTTATCTATGCTTTCGAAAGGGTATCTTTGGACAGATGTTCTCCTGCAGAAGGTAAATGATGTTGAAACCCACTCTTTCGAAAGGTTTGGTGCAGATGCGGAAGCTTGTAATCTATTGCCTTCGAAAGGTGCCTTTTAACACATTCGAAACATCTTTATACATGCGGAAGCAACCATTTCGAAAGGTAATTAATTGACGCGAACCGGTGTCCCTGTCCCATGTTGACCTTTTCGAAAGTGCATTACTCGTCCAATTTTTGCAGAAGCATCCCTTCAATTCTTTTGAAAAGTCTTGCTATTACTACCATTCTTTATGGATCCTCCTCCTGTATTCTTCAAGGTCTCGATCAAGTTGGAGTGGTTTTTGATGATAACATCATGTATCCAATATACACAATTCAATCAACAGACTTGTATAAAATAGAATCTATACTAAACTTATTATATACTAAAATAGTGGAATCAACATTAATAGAAACTTACAATTCAAATACTTTTACGCTCTATTTAACTTCTTTGTATACAATTGAAATAGGAAATTTCTATTTAAATTGTAGAAATAAACAGTGCAAACTACGAAAAAAAGAATCCGTACCTTACACAGCATTTCCTAGTTTGTTCTTTTCAAAATCCTTAATTAGATCCATAGAAAAAGATAAGAAGTGGGATAGAATGCAAAACATTAAAATTGCAATATCTACACAATTCGGTTATCTTAACATAGAATAATTGAGCTTTTAACTTAAAAATCGACATTGCGCTTTATACGAATTTTGGGGCATTAATGTGATGTTTTTGTAAACAAAATTCCCTATAGGCATATATCAAATCCAAGTTATACTATACAACTACCAAAACAAGAAAGACTAAGATTTCTACTCACAAAATATCCTTAGCTCTTCCTTTTTGGATTCTTTTATGCCTGCTTTAATCGGTAATCGGTTACATATCTCTCCTTTTAGAAATATACAAGTGCATTGTATATGGATTAGATTCGAAAATTTAGGAATTGGAGGAGAGTAGAATAAGAAATTCAATAATAAACACCTAAAATGTCTTGCTTGAAACCCTAGAGAATTTTCTAAATCTTTGAAGAGAGAGACTGATGGAGCTTCGCTTGGTCCCTAAAATAATGTATGAATAAAAGAAAGGGGACTAGACTCTTATTTGTGGTGGTTAGAAAGCATAAAAACCATCTGATTTAAGTTGGTTAAAAATAATAAAATCAAAATTATGCAAATGCACAAAACCTTAGCCGCCACCAACATATATCGATCGACCAGTCCATCCTAAGTGATCGATTGCAATTGGTAAGCCGGCCCCTTTGGGGTGGTCGACCGGTTGATCTATTTTGGGAACGTTATATTCGTGCCATTGACTTATTTTTTTTAATACCATGATTAATTTTTAATGTTAACGTTTATTTTAGTGTTTACTTGACCCTCAAGTGTAATTACTGTTACTTTTGAAAATTCAAATTTAAGAATTAATTATTTATTTGAATTTTTTTCTAGTTAAATTATTTTAAATCCAAAAAATTCAAACTTCCATAACTTTTTCGTTTAAGCTCCGTTTCAAAATATTATATATGAAAATCGATCAGAAAATTACCACGAATGCAACGACATAACCTCCTTTCTCAAATTCTAACTTCTACAAAATTTATTTTTTAGCCTTATTTTATTTAATTAATTCATTATTTCTTATTAATTTTTACGTGCTGTAACACATTCCTTTGTTTGACATGCTGCTACATATACTGAACTAATACACCATGGAAGATCAACCACTCTATCTTGTCTTTGAGGTGGCGGAAGTCATTTGTGCAGTAACCATTATATTGATGGAAATCGCAAATTTTCCACTATCGTGAGACTCTGTTTTTTTCCCAGATTGGGTGAGGAGAGGCCTTTGGTAGGGTGCATGATCTAGAGTGACGAGATATATGGTTTTCATATCAAGGGTTAATGAGGCATAATTTGTGTACTAGAATCGAGAACCATCCTCGATGCGCTTCTTACTACTTCCATGTCGGTCACTCTTTCTATGTAAGCTTTCTTCTCATGAGTTCGTTTTGTTACCTCCCATGCCTTCCTCATCACTATCGGATAAGTCTGCCTCTTCCACTCACATAATTTCGTTTTATCTCTAGAAGAAACGGTTAGAGATGAAGCGCACTACCTTTGTAGTTCCTTCCACTCTTTGATTGGTGCTTCACCCTAGAGCATAGGGTGACCAGCCAACCATTCTTATATGCTTTCCTTGCATAAGGAGATTCTTTGTTGAAGCGGTTGACACAGTAGCAAAGTGTATCATTTGATTCTGTCTAATGTTGCACAACTCATTTTCCATCATAATCTTAGTTCATGATGCGAAAAAGAAAATCTTGAAATCTATACATAGTTGGGCCCATGAGTAAATATATTTCACATAAATATGAAAAAATCAGTGTGACGTTGATTTAGTAAAGGTGGATAGAAACAGAAGGCAATTTGCATTGCCTGACTACCGACCGGCTCGAGTTATGGAGTTGAAGGCCGTGATATGGTTGGATGAATTTGCACTTCCATCGTATTCATCGATGGGTGGCAAAGGCGCATAGCACACCATTGGTGAATATATGTGCCCAAAAACTCTTTGGATAAGGGTTCCCTAATCTCATCATTAGACAAACCCTCATTGTCATTATTCCTAGTTTGAATCCTTAACATCTATTATTTTAGAGATGCCATTTCTTCTCGGAACCCCCATTCGCATGATGTAGACGTCGCTAACCTATTACTGGAAAAAGACCCCCTGGTGTCTCATGGGTGAAGGAGATCGACATCGCTCATACGTCAACGGAAGATGGTAACGACGAACATGGGTAGATGACTCATGTTCCTATTGTCAAAAGGCAACCCAGAATGTTGGGCCCACCTTTAATGGCATCTGGGTCAATGGACCTCCCTGTAGGTATGGGAATGGAATGAGAACTCTCATTACTCGTGGTTCCTAACCCATACATCACCACTCAAAGGATCGAAGCACAAATATTGCCCTCCATCCGTTGCCCGAAGGTGATCGAATGTAGTATTTCTTTTTGCAGAGGGGAGTGATGGGCTGCCTGAGCTCCTTGGTGTAATGCTAGTTTGGATGGTAGAACATTGTGAACAAAGTATTGTTCATGCATGTCATGTAAATCTCTATTACGGATGGAAGCGGCCTCAACAGGCATCTCTAGCATGACCCTTTTATGCGCATCATGCATTACATTAGATGTGCTTGGGATAGTGGGCCAGACGAAGGTCCGGTCTATCACTGTTGGGAGAGTCAGGCCATAGCTGAAAATGGCTTGAGAATGCACCCTACCCACATGGTAGGCCATTGACCATGCTAAGCCATATGTCATTGCTTAAGGCAAAAATAAGGCAAATAGCACTTACTCTAGTGGTGTCGTTGGTGTTGTGGCTATTTGAGTTAACGGGCTAGTTTTAACCATCTGTCTACATGTGTGATTTTTTGAGTAGAAAATTGTTTGTAGAGAAGAAAAGTGGTAAAAGGTAAGAGATTTTAGGGGAGATTCTCCTTCTGACGTCAAAATATTGACTAAAAATTTAGTCAACTCGAATTTGTGATTATGAGTTGATTTAACGAATGTTACTTGCTAATACTGTGGTTAAGAAGTTGAAAATGAGGAGAAAACAAGATAATAAATGTTGAAACAAGTAAAGAAATAGAAGCTTTATAATGGTTCGATTAAGAATGATTTAAATCTACTATTGTAGTAATTTAGATTACTTAGTTTTTTATTACAATTATTGGTTTACAAGAGACAATAATAAGAGCAATAAATGAGGGTTCAATCCAAGTACAAATGCATGCAATGTTATATTCATAGCAACTGTAATTTGGTTTGGATGGCTCAAAATGAGATGCCAACTCCTAAGTTTCCTCTCAATCATTGATGACGTTGAAGCATTCATATGCGAGCCAGCTAGGATGGTAGTTGAGCTGAATGATTCAGATTATGGCTACCCAGTAGACCATACCAAAACATGTTGTTGTCAAATAGCACGGGGACAATAAGTTATTGAGCAGTAATGATGTTGTCATCTGGACACTTAAGGATGTGGATTGGTTGTTGTACACTACCGCTTTAGTCAAATTCACAGAGTTGCATATGCCAATCATTTCGGTAGAATAGTGCAGATTCGTTGCTTCTTTTTGTAGTGGCAGCCAAACACTTTTGGCAAAGGCCTATGAAATTGGGACAAAAAAAGGGATAAGAAGCAGGCTGGTCCCTGGAAAGTTTGCAGGGTGGCGAGTTCTTAGGGTCCTAAAGACGAGAACTAGAGTGGGAAGGTGGCTTTCGTTGCATGGGCAAGTACTCCTGGATGAGCAACTCTCCTACCAAGAGCAATGTTTGGAGGGCCGCTATCCGCTAGGAATTTAACAAGTCGGGCAACAATCTAGAGCTTTTTTTGTCATGAGGGCAGCGTTACCTTTTACAGTTCACACATGCATTTATGAAGAATAATGGGTTGGGGTAGTGAGGCCGAGATTGTACGAGGGAGATGAAATCACTAGGAAACTAGCGAATTGGTATGTTTATTATTCTATGAGAAAAACAAGTAATAATTAGCCAAAGTATTTTTGATCGATGAGCATGTTTGGCTTCAATCGAAAGTCTAAGTTCCAACTAATGATAAGCTTAAGAAAGAGATCATAAATAAGTGCACATAAGTCTTTTTGCTACTCATCTTGGTGGAACGAAGATGTATCACGATATGAAGTGTGTGTTGATGCTAAGTATGAGGAAACATGTCAATTAATAGTATAATCGATTTATAAGTTACGAATAGATTAAGCAAAATATCTCTAAGCATCGGATCTTCCTCAACCATTAAGAATTGTATATGGAAGTAGAAATTTACATTGATAAATTTTATTGACGGTTTACCTCATTCTAGGAGTAGAAACGAGAGTGTTTGGTCATTACAAATAAGCTAATTAAGATGCATATTTTATACCTATCTATCAACTACGAACAACGACGATCATGGCTCGACTATATGTTAGAAGTGGTTTGATTGCATACGACACACTAGTTAATCATCTCGGGTGCGATCCTTTATTCACCAATTAATCATCTAAGAGACTGCATGAAGTCTAAGGGACAAAGCTAAATTCGAGTACGATATATCATCTGTATATCGATGAAAGGACAAAGAGAGCAAACCAAATTATTAAAGATATTTTGAGAGAATGTTATTGATTTAAATCTTCTTGGGAAGATCATAACCCTCTATTTTAGTATACTACAACACTGGTTATTTGATATTTTGACACGCATGGTTATAGCTCCAATCAATATAACAAGGACAATAAAGAGCATCAAGTTGAGGGATGGAAACTGAAGAGAGTAGTGTGTTTGGTCTTGATGTTAGAGAAGACTAAGATTGTGCGAGTTCAAATGAAAGATGCAAAAGATAAAGACATTGCTTTCTTGAACATTTCGCCAACGAGATTGGGACGATCAAGAAAATTGATGGCAAGATATGTTAGTCTTTTTCTATTTTAAAGCGAATCAGTTGATAGACATAAAGTCGAATTACTAACAACTAATGATGATGCATATAATGATTATAGTTGATTAAAACATAAAGAAAAATACATGCAGGACAAAATCAGTTAAAATAAATTGATGAATGAACCCAAATTTAATGGTGCATTATCGAACACAAGATTAATAAATGGCAATTCAATAAATGATGATCCAATAAACTTAATAACAAATAAAGACAAAATAGAAATATAATGGCAGAAATGAATTGTATTTGTACACATTCAAGCATATGAAAATAACCTGCAAGAAGTTATTATTTTAATGTAAATTTTAGTTAAATGCCACTAGAAATTAGTTCGATGTTGTAACACCTTGAAAACGACAAATATTATAATTAAATAATAATATTATTATAATATAAAAATAATAGAATTTAATGGGTTAATTAGATAAATATTAAATGAGGGGTAAAATGGTCATTTCTCAATTTTGGAATTTAATGATGAAACCAGCGTCATGCGACTATCTTGTTTTATTAATTCGCATAGTATTTTGGTTTGATTCTTGTTTTACTAATTCACACAGTATTTTGGTTTGATTCATTTGAAGTTCATATGAAGGAGTTATGATCGACACTATATCAAGAAAATTAAGCGCTAAAGTTTAAATTTTGAAATTTGAAATGATAGTTATTTCTCTCCTATTTGTGCAGAAATCACATACACTTCTTTTCGTTTTCTTGAAACCGACAAATCTTCATCTTCCTATTTTTCTCTTTACATACAAAGAATCAAACCACCATATCTCCTTTAAATTCGATGAAGTTTCACGAAATCAACGACATTTCGAAGCTATTGGAGAGGGTTGCGTATCTGTAATGATTTGGAGACTAAATTCTGAAGCAAGGAGATGCAACAGGCCGGACAGCAGAGATCTAGGCAGTATGGCGCAATTCTGATGAGTGATTCATAGTTTCCTCTTTATAAGATGCAATTTTGATCCCATAAATGTGATAAGTATGCTATATTGGTGTAGGTAAACATTTATAAATATTTAAGTTCAAAATAAACAGAGATTTATGAGTGAATTTATTCCAAGCTGTAAATTAGAAACTAGGTTTCACTCTTTTCTTATAATTTAATGCATAAATAACAAAAATGATGAAATAAAGTGTAAAGTCGGAATAGAAACATAGGGTTAGGGTTAGGGACATTCTCAAGCGATCAGAGGCAAAATGAAGGTTTAACGTCCCGCCTTTACGTACGATTCCAATCGACACACGCACCAATTAAAACCATACGTAAGGGCGGATTGCTGTGGGGTAAATAAGAAAAACAGAGAAGAAAAAAAACTAAACAGAATCTCACAGCGGAAGGGTAAAATATAATAATCAAAGTATACAGTTCATGAAGCTGTTTTACAAAACCTTTGATTTTATTTATACAATACATATCAGAGTACACATACCATATGACAATGCAGCGGAAAAATATGAGTGTAGTGGAATATAATTAATGATAATAATAGAAATCTCCGTCTTCGTCCTCCAGAGCTAAAGTCTTGAATCTTGAAACGCTCGGACTGACCCGAGCGAATTTGAAAAGACAAAAACACTCGAGTCGGAACTAAAAGATCTTATGTAAGTTAAATTAACAGAAATGAATATGAGTACAGTAACTTAAGAGATGCTCGGGATTTACATCTCCTAAAGGTCCGTTAAACTATTTACTATGTAGTATATTGCGCTATTATAATAGTGTCTAATTGTAAAATAAACTTACTTTTTAATAGCGTTAAGGGGTTACCCATATAGCTCTTAACACAAATAATGCCAATAGTCTATACAGTACCGTAATACCTCCTGATCGAGAAGCTACCAGAGGATACTCCATAGGTACGACACAAATAGAAACTCGTAGAAGGCGCGCTAGGGTAGGTGACACGGCACAACTAGGCAATGCCAGGGTAGATATACCAATTGCTATCCGGGCTGATGGAAACGCGTAGCCGCAGCTACCGCCTACCTCGAAACAAAACTCCCCCAAAAATCAAAGTAAAAGTGGCCACTGAATCAATCCAAAGTCAAAGTATAATATCGAAGAGGAATGTCCGATCAGAGGAATGACCTCATTGGCCCGAGAATCGCTCCTGTTTTAGCCACCTTATGCCAACTCACGGGAGTCGGGTCCACGTATTTACCTTGCAGGAAACGCTTCCACCAACCTACTTCACTCTGGAATCTCCACAGCGTACACGGTTGTTAAAGTGGTTTTCGGAGTTGGCAGAGAGTACGACAACTTCCGATCCCGGTCTCTTCAACAACCAAACGTTAATATAACACCGCGGTCCTTTAAAATAATTTATACTTTTGAAACCAGAATATAATATCCATTTCAAAACCATATAAATATGATATCATTTCCTTTTAAAACCCAAAAAATATGATATCATCTTTATTTTCCAATATATTCTTTCCAAAAATCATAGTGGTTTCAAAGTAAAATATTTAGAAATCAAAACTCTTGAATATAATATTTTCAAATCATACTACCTTGAAAATCATAACTTCGAAACAAATTTCCATCTCTTAAATGGTTAAATATTAAATTACTTTATAAAACACAATAGCTTCTTTAGATTTCACAAATCAATTTTTAAATATCGATTTAAACCTCCAAATACCATTTCAATTCTTATGTTTCAAGCTTTAAATATTTCACCATTTCAAAACAAACTCATTTGACAATCCCATGTATATTAAATTCAATTACTTATTATTTAGACTTGAAATATTTACTTAATGAATTCAATATAATTTAAGAAAAACCTTTAACTTCACATAACTGGAAAATCTTTCAATTTATTTTATATTCATTTAAACCAACCCGGTATTCATTTAGATCACTCTACACAAACATCAACTTATAAAATCATATCCTTTAAAAATTCTAACTTTTTATTTAATTCCAATTTAACTTAAATTCATCTTCCAACCTTATTCTCATTTAAGTCAATGAAACTCCAGAAATTAAATTTTAAATAAATGCTTAATCTTATTTGATCTCAAAATCAAACTTTATTTTAAACTTCAAATCAAATTTATACAAAGCTTAAAAACCGGAAATTACTATATATATAATAACCTTTATCAATAACCAAATCGATATCCCACAAACCATATATATATAACTTTACAAAACCATAGAAAATCATTTCAAAATATTAATATATATATATATATATATATATATATATATACCGCGGTGCCTGTATAAAATTTTCTACCCTATGGTCAAGTGATACGGATGTTTATCATTTCAATCCGCAATTTAAAATAAAAATGCGGTTGTATATCATTTCAAACCGCAATCCCGAATGAATGAAATGCACGAAAACTTGCAGTTTATACAATATAAAATACAGCATCCATTCATCCAAATATTAATCATCAACCATTATTTGCAATCATCATCCAGTTTAAACAATCATCGATATAGAGTATATAAATCATACTGGTAATAAATAACATGTATTTACTAACAGTTTATATTCAATAATAAATTTAACAACTGTTAAACTAACAGTTTATATGCAAAAATAAATGTAAATTTAACTGGCAGTTAATATGAAACAAAAATTTAACATAACTATGACTGGCAGTCAATATGCAAATAAATAAATTCTAACTGTCCAATTTATATGCAATAAATAAAATAAATTAACAGTTAAATTAAATAAATGCGATTTAACTAAGAAAATGAATAAAACATGCCATACAGTCATAAATAAATTTCTACTCATATCTAAAATCAATTTAACAGACATAAGAAGTTTAGAAGTTGTGAGTGGGTTAAAAACACTCACCTTTTTGAATTTAAATTGAATTCAAATCCAATTTAAACCCAAAAATTGGACAGTCTCCAAATTCATTCAAACCAGTTCCAAAACGTCAGAAATCTGCGCGTGAATCCGAGCTCGGTTGCAAAAGGTAGGAAAATTTGAAAAATGGAAAATTGTGGTCCTGGGTCGACTTCGGGTTCGACTTTGGTGTGCCGCCTCAATTCCCCGGTGCTTGCTTGGAGTTTTCGCCAAAACGACCCGGAGCGACCCGAGTCATTTTCTTCCTGACCCGAAGTTGCTCTAGGGTTTTCTCCTCTGAAACCCGAAGCGCGACCAGAAGCTACTGCAGATCCGCAATTTATTTATTTTTGAATTTGGGAATTAGGTTTTGTCTGCCATTGAGATGAGGAGCTAAGAAAGAAGGTACGTACAGACAAATGATAATGAGGAGAAATTAGGGTTTATAACAGGGTATTTATAGGTAGGGTTGAAATAGAGTAGATGGACCAGATAAATAAACGTGCTGAACAATCTATGGCCCGAAAAGCCCGTTCTGACCTCGAAACAAAATTGGGTAAACCCATATATCAAAATAGGTATTTTAAAATATTCTGAACGCGATGGAAAAAATTTCACCTCCAAATTCCATCGTATGAAGAAGTTACGCTGAAAACAATATTTTCAAATTGATTTCAAATTGATTTCAATTAAATCGATTTCAAGGCGTTTCGCGTTCGTACGATCAAACGACAAGTCCGATCGCTACGAAACTTGAAACCCTACAATAATTCACTCTTATGGATCCGACGAAACTGGTTTCGTCGAAATCCGAATCCGTGACCAAAATTGCTATATTTATATTAGATAAATAAATTTAAAATAAATTAATTAAATCGAATTTTATATTTCAATTATAGAATTGACAATTTATCCCCTTTATACTTCTCAATCATTTGCAATTATTTAAACAAAATTTAAATGTCAATTTTAGAAGATAAATTTATCAATTGAAAAGCCCTATCTTAAATTTCATTATTTTCAAAACTACAAATTAAGTTCCCAAGATTTCTATTAAATTAAATAATCAATTTTTATTCCATCTATAAATTTTAAGTAGATGGATTCCATGTTGGGTTCAAAATCTATTATTTTAATATCCTTGAATTTTTAGTTAAATCTCTGTTATCGTAATATTTAACGTTAATTTCACTTATTTTGCAATACTTTAATTAAACTAAAACATCGCTTTCTATACTTAAATCTATACTTCCATTGATTCATTCAAATTTGTACTTACTATGTAGTATTTTAACAACTCATTTATACTTTGAATCTATTCCCCAATTTCACATTTCCATTGTAGTATAAATTTGAATTCCATCCTATTTAATGTTTTATTAATATTTCACAATCACTTCCCATCCATTAATTGGTATCGCACTGTCATTTAAAATTAATAGCTTATACCAACACTATTATCATTAATTTGAAAAATGGGTTACCAAATTTTGAATTGATTACTATTTATTGTTATTGCTTCACTGATTAATTCAATATTTGCATCGGTTTTGCTTATATTAAATTAATTTCCCATATTAATTAAGGTTTCAAACCAATCAATAACATTTCCTTAGTCCAAACCCCTTTTACTTATTAATTTCCTTCAAATAGTTCATGTCCCTATAAATACTTACATTTACACTTTATAATTATTTTAATATACCCATTCCAACAACTCTTAACCCTTATCTTTACGTTTCACACACACTTGTAATATTTAATTGCATTTATAACAATTCAATGTTGGTATTTGTTCATATTAATTTATTCAATGTTTACTGCCCCTTATTTCAATTTCTTTCATTTACAGTTACTTTTGTATACTCCTTTCCTATTTAAACCAAATATAACAAATTCCAATTAAATCCAATTTTTACCTTTAAAATAAGTCATAACATTCGAATAACTCTATTAAATTGGAATGTTTCATTTAAGTTTATAAATGATCCACTTGTATTAACATAATTCTTTAAATTTATTCCTATTTACGGTTAAACAATGTTATATTACATTAATACATTTAATATCTTCCTTTATTTGATAAATAACCTAGAATGCATTTACATTCATTCATTTCATTCCATTCATTTATGGGTATTGCATTAAAATTTAATTTATTAGCTAATACCAACATTATTACCATTCATTACAATTAGATTCCAATTTTTTTTTATTCAATACCGTGAATGAATAACATATATATTAACCAAATCCTTACATTTGTTTTTCTTCATATTTAAAATCAAATCATAATATCTAAATGATTAAATTGAATTGGAATTTCATCCAAGTCATAAATTATTAACTTGCATTAACATGATTGCTTAATTTATTCCAATTACCTTTACACTCTTTTATTGCATTAAATCAATTTAATATTTTCATTAATTTCTCATATTAAATTTTATATCCAGGTAAGAATCCTTTTTCTACTTAATTCATTTGGATTTTATTCCAATTTCTATAAATAGGTCTTAAGTCACCATTTACATAATTTAATTTAGCATTTATTCAATATTTGTTTATAATTTAAAGTTTCTACTAAATTAAATTACAAAAACTTATAAATTTTAACCAATTTTAATCCACTAAATTTACGGGTCATTACAGACGGCGACTAGAGATGAAACGACGAAGTCAAACAACCAAAATCACGACTTGGAAATTCTAGATTTTTCATGTGTATTGGTCCACCGGTGGCCTATTTTAGACTCAGATTGAACCTGGATTCTTATGGGCCTGTATTAAATAATATCAATTAATTCTAGTCTTGTTCCTCTTGTTTTCTAAAGGCGTTGGAGGCTATTGACGAGGCAAGTCATGATGTTACGAATTCAAGTAAATGTATATGATGATTGATCGTTGTTTGAGGTGAATTTATGTGATGTTAGTGATATAGATGATGGTGACTTGAACGAGCCCGTGGCACAAGTAGGTTGGCCAAAATACAGATATGGACATGTGATACAAGTAAATGTTCTACGTATTGCATTGCTCCTCTATAGTGCTTTGACAGAATAGTGTAGAGCATAGATAGTAAGCGAACCTACAGTGCAAGATGTAAGTCCAAGGCATGAGTCTCATTTATGTACAAGAATAACAGGCAACCCTGTACGGCATAGGGCTAGTTTAAGGAACTGAGAATATATAGGATTGATGTGATGGTGGACAACAGGTTAACCGTAGCACACGAGGCAAGTCTAGGGAAGTGAGTTCACATAGATGTGATGCAATACGACTAGATGTATATGATAGTTAGGTACGACGTGACCAGCAGGATATGAGGTGACCAAGCTAGACTCATGTCATGTTATCGTATTATTTATAGTATATATATAGAGTAAATTATGGTTCATCCACCGGACTTATGTCTAATATACTCCTATATTTCCCCTTTATTTATATATCTAGGTTGATGGAGTTTGGAGATGAGATGGTATTGAAGACAAGAATTTATTTGTATGTAGTGTATATTATGTAAATATGTTTTATAGCCTGGATTTGATCATGTATATGGTTTGGGTTTGACTTGTATTGTACAAACATATATATCTGACAGTTAGACATGTTATGGTGATGTGATATTATTATGATTATTATTGTATTACAATTTTTTCCTTCCGTTGTGAGACAATGAAATTTATTAGGTAGAACTATATCCATTTATTTTATCTCATCCACAAGCATCGTCCTTTTCGGTTCTCGATGTGTTGATGCTGGTTCCGGCATTGAACTCGAGGGTCAAAAAGGCGGGTTGATACATTTGGAATCAGTGCAATGCATACCTTTAGGATAGGAACTAGGATCAAACTGAGAAAGCATATTTGTATTTTCTATTAGATATATATATATAGAGAGGAATCAATTACATATGCATACACCATCTATTATTCCATTTTTTTACATCTATTAGGGAATTACTAATGAAATTCATTTTTACAGATAGCTGAAAATGAGTAATTCAGTCTAAACTACAATAGAGACCAAAGCAGCCAATGCTGGTGGGACAGAGACCAAGGCAGGGACTAGCACCCGAGTAAATGTACCGGACATCCTTGGAGCTCATGTTCTAGTATTGTTCAGACGTTTTATTCGAGCAACGAGCCAAGCTAGTGCCAACCCACCGAACCCGTAGAAACTGCTACCAATACTAATCAAGATTTGATCCAGTCCCAATACCACCAACTTCGATAGTTATGTAGGGATTTTTCCAGCTTTGGTGGGAAGCCTTTTGTTAGGATGGAACCATACTAAATGACTCGAGCATGACTTAAAAATTGTGAGAATATTTTCAACCAGTTAGGACACATAGATGTCACTAGGAGACAGTAAGCCTCTTAGTATTTACAAGGTGAGGTGGCATGTTAATGGGATGTTGTAAAAATAGAAGTAGATGAGAATACCTTTACGTAGGGAATGTTTAAGACGATGTTTGAAGTGGAATTCTTTTCTGGAGCTGAAAGGAATTTGTTTCTTGAGGAGTTTATTCATATTAAGTAGGAAGATATGACAGTTGGAGAGTATGTGAGTTAGTTCAATGAGTTGGCCAGATTCGGTTCAGAGTTAGTAAACATCCAGGAGAAGAAGGCTTTGAAGTTTTCAAAGAATTTGAATTCACCTCTGAGAGAGCTTGCGTTGAATCAGATTCCATATGGAGCTATATTTTAAGGACTGGTGGAGGCATCATTATTGAATTCTCTAAATGGAACTTTGGTTAAGGATTAGGCTCAAGAAGGAGAGGGTCAGCAACATGGTAAGCGTAGAGGATATAGATCACAAGGAAAGCAAGGCAAAAAGTAGGCGATTACTTGTAATAGATGTCAGAAGATGGGACACGTTGCAATGAACTATAGGATGAACCTTTTGAAGGTTAAGGGTTATAACTTTAACCAAGTGGGACATTTATCAGAGGATTGTGAGGTAGCTCCAGCTTGGTAGAAAATATAGTGCTATAATTGTGATCAGTTTAGACATGAAGAAAGATCACCAACTTTAAAGAGTGAAGGTCGAATAGTTAAGGCATATGCTTTAGATATCGCCCCAACCTCTAGTATTACACCACCACTAGCTTAGGAGAAGGGGAAATAGATTTTGATAGAAGGTATGTTGATTTTATCCAACTCTTATGTTCGTACTTTATTTTACACTGGAGCATCTCATTCATTCATAACAAGTGAATTAGTTGATAGTATTCCTTAAACCTGACGTTGTGAACGAATCCATTTTGGTGTCAAATCCTATTGGAGGATCGACCCATTTATTGATGCTATGTTAAAGCTTAAATTTGATCATCCGTGTTATGGAGCTCACTTGTGAAGCATATGTACTAGACTTTTCGGGATACAAGTTGATTTTAGGAATAGATTAGATGTCCCACTATGTGGTAGTTTTGAATTGTGACGAGAGGATGGATCAATTGAGGAAAGATGAATGACTTGATTTGTTTTTATGTTGTACGTTCATATTTTTGTTATAGAGATAATTTGTATTCACTCAGCCTATCACAAGAAGAGCTATCATTTATACCCACATTATTATCTAGATGTATTTGAAAAGAATTTCAGTTTCCCCCCCCCCCCCCCCCCCGAAGAGAAATCAAATTTTGTATTAATCTCAAGAAAAATGCAAAACCAATGGTGATGTGGTATATGGCTCCGAATGAAAGAGAGAGTTGGATAAGCAGGTTTCGAAATTGTTGCAAAAAGGAATTATTTGGAAGAGTATTTCAAAATGGGAAGCGCCTATCATTTTGGCTACTCAGGCCGACGGTTCCCCAAAGTTACGTGTCGACTATCAAGAATTGAACAAGCTGACGAAGAAAAACCGCTATCAATTATCTCTCATTAATGACCTCTATGATCAGTTAGTTAAGAAAGGTTTTCTCTTAGCTTGATTTGGCAATCCAGTTTCATTGGTTGAGAGTGGCTGAAAATGGTACCTCAAAGACAGCTTTCACATGTCCAATGGATTGTTTGAGTTATTTTTCATGCCGGTTGGTTTGACTAATGCTCCACCTTAATTTGTGGATTTAACAAGCAGCGTATTCCGAGAGGAATTGTATAGGTTTGTTGTAGTCTTCGTGAATGATATTCTTATTTAATCCAGAACTGAGGAGGAGCATGAAAGTCATTTACAAGAAGTGATGAATGTCTTGAGAATAAACTGATTGAAGGTTAAGTTTTCTAAATATCACTTCTGAAGGAAAGAAGTTCATTTTCTTGGGCATGCGGTATCAATAGATGGCTGGCAGTAGATCTAGGGAAGGTAACTGCAGTTAGACATAAGAAGACATCAAAGAAAGCTTTAGAGGTTCGCAGCTTTCATAGTTTAGCTCGATTTTACTAGAAATTTATTAAGGATTTTGCAAAGATATCGGCATCTCCAACACATTTCACAAAGAAGAACCTAATTTAAACTTGGAGTTCAGAGTGTAAAGCGGCGTTTGTTCGATTGAAGGAGATGTTGATGAATGCTTTGGTTTTTGTTATTGTTGATGGTACCAAACCTTTTACCGTGTACACTGATGCATGCAGTAATGGTCTCGGTGTTGTCCTTATGCAAAAAGGGAAGGTGGTGGCGTATGCGAGTCAACAGTTGAAGAATCAAGAAAGGAATTACCTGACACATGACTTGGAGTTAGTTGCCATTGTATTTGCACTAAAGTCGTGGAGGCATTATATGTTGGGCGAAAGTTTTAAGTTATTTATGGATCATAAATCTCTCAAGTATCTATTTTCGTAAAAGGATTTGAATTTAAGACATCAGCGGTGGATGGAGTTCTTATCATCATATGATTTTGGGATTTCGTATGCTCTAGGATATGGAAACGTAGTCACCGGTGCTTTGAGTTAGGGGCATGCTAAGGTAACTATTATGTTGCTAGAATGGAGGAATCTAGAGTTTATATCGAAGTTTGATTCTGACCAGATTGGAGTATGCACCTGGGTCGTCGGTAGTGATGGAGGTTAGACCTGCGTTGATGGATCGTGTTGGGTTGAGTCAAGTGCAAGATGCGTCCTTAGTTGGCATTATGGAGTAATTAGGACAGGGTGAACGATGAAGCCATTTGGATCGTTACCCCAAAAACCAGAAGAGTTACTTGAGGATAAACATGAGGCTATGTGTACCTAGGTTAAGGAGTTAATGGAGAAAGTCTAGGGAGAGTGTCACTATTCTTGGATGACTATTCATCTAGGAGGAGATAAGATGTATTGGGTTGTAAAGAGGAAATCTTACTGGCCAGGGATGAAGAGAAAGGTGATGGAATATGTGGCAAAGTTTATGACCTGCTAAAGGATGAAGGCGGAATAGAAGAAGCCAGGTGGACTACTACTTCCGTTAGATGTGCTGCAGTGGGAGTGAGAGTGAGTATCTATGGATCTTGTGGATGGATTACCTCCGAGTAAAAGATAAAATGAGAGTATATAGGCTACAATAGACCGTGTCATGAAAAGCATGCACTTTATTTCAGTGAAGAGTACAAGACGGCGACGATATTAGCGACATAGTATATTAACGAAGTAGTCTAACTACATGGAGTTCCATATAGTATAGTGAGTAACTGAGATCTATTTTTCATGAGTGAATTCTAGATTAGTCTACAAGAGGTGTTGGAGACTGAATTGAATTTGAGAATATCATATCACTTGCAAACCGATGGACGGACTGAGAGAGTATACACGGTGTTGGAGGACTTGTTAAGTGTTTGCATATTGAATTTTGGGGGATCATGGGAGGATCATCTACCTCTTATGGAGTTTGCATACAAGAATAATAACTACCATGCTAGTATAGGCATGGCCATGTTCGAAGCATTATATGTAAGGTTGTGTAAATCACCTTCTTGCCGGTTGGAGTCTACAGATAAAATTATTGTAGGTCTCGAAATGGTTAAAGATATCATGGAGAACGTAGAGCTTATAAGGAAGAGGATGAAAGCTGCACAAGATCGATAAAATTCATATGTTGATAGGAGGAGGGAAGTTTTGGAATTCGAGGTAGGAGATTTGGTCTTTGTGAAAGTTTCTCCATTGAAAAGGATTGTAAAGTTCGAAAAAATTAGCACCTACATTTGTAGGCTCATTTCCAGTGCTGGAGAGGATATAGAGTTTGGTATATAGAGTGAAGCTTCTAAAGAAGATGGATCCATAATGTATTCCACATGCCACATTTGTAAAAATGTGTACATGATCAAACGATTGTCTTAGCAGCTAGTCAATTGAAGGAAGTAGAGCAAGAACCTTGGCCAAGTTCATCCAATGGCCCAACCGGTATTATGGAGCATGGAGTGAAACGACTTAGGAACAAAGTGGTGAAGTTGGTTAGAGCGCATTAGGGGAGTGACCCAGTGGACAGTACATCAAAATCTAAAAAGACGATGAAAGCTACTCATCTTAACTCCTTTCTGGTACATTCGTTATTTTAGTCTGATTTCCTCATATAAAATTATTCTAAAACTAAGATCATATGTTTTGGTTGTTAAATTGTGTATCATTGAGTTTGCATTCATATATATCCATATATGCTTATATTATGGTGTTATGCAACCATCATTGATATGTCATCTTACTGCATTCATATAGAATGCATTAGCTGCGTTTATGCATCGTAGGCATAGACATAGCAAGTTCATGACATCATTCATATCCATATGTTGTTTGTATCATTTATGTCTATGTGTTTACATAAATTGGATGCTACTATTGTTTTAACTGATTGATATATTCTTGGCAATGAGTAAGCGTTCTACAACATTTTTCATTCCTTAGGAATTTCGAGGACAAAAATTCTTTTATGGCGGGAGAATGTACTACCCGAAAATTCAGTAAATATTATAATCATACATTAATAATATAATAATTGAATTTAATGATTAACTAAATAAATATTAAATAAGAAAGGGTAAAACACCCATTTTTTATAAATTTGAAATTTGATGACGAAACCAATGCCATTGCAACAATTTCATTTTTTTTATTCACGCGATATATTTATTTGCCTCATTTGGAGTCGGTGTGAAGGATTTATGGTCGAAACTGTGCCAAGATGATTGAATGCCATAGTTTAAATTTGGAAATTTGAAATGATGGTTATTTCCCTCCTCTTATTTAAACAGAAATCATGCACACTTCTTTCACTTTTCTAGAAACCGACATATCTTCATCTTCCTTTTTTCCTCTTTACATACAAAGAATTATACCACCTTGTATCCCTCAAATCTTAATGAAATTTGAGCAATGCAAAGTTATTGGAGAGGACCATGTATCTGTAATGATTTGGAAATGAAATTTCGAAGCAAGGAGGCGCAGCAGATCAGATAGTGGAGATTTAGGCAGTGAGGGGCAATTTCGATGAGTGATTCATAGTTTCCTCTTCATATAATGCAAATTTGATTCATATAAATGTGATATGTAGGCTATATTAATGTGGATAAACAATTAGATTTGGATTAAATAGGGATTTTGGAGGGAGTTTGTTATAAAGTAAATTAGAAACTAGGTTTCACTCTTTTCTTATGATTTAATGGGTATACAAGTAAAATGATGAAATAAAATGTAAAACCGGACTTAGAAACTTAGGGTTAGGTGCTAGGGACGTTCTCGGGTGACTGGAGGTAGAAAGAGGTGATTGGAGGCGAAACGACGTTGTGGGACAACTAAAATCACAACCCGGAAATTCCAGATTTATCGTGTATACCCATCCACCGATCATGCCAATCGGTACACCGATAGCTTATTTCAGACTCAAATTGAACCTGGACTAATATGAGCCTATATAAAATAATATCTATCGATTCAAGTCTTGTTCCTCTTGTTTCCTTAAGGCATTTGGAGGTTATTGACAAGGCAAGTGATGACATTACGAATTCAAGTGAAGGTATGTGATGATTGATCGTTGTTTGAGATGGATTCGTGTGTTGTTATACGAAAACGTGATATGATGGTGACGTGAATGTGAACAAGCATGTGGCACAAGTAGGCGGCCAGGATACAGATACAAATCTGTGACACAAGTAGAAGGTCCAGGTATTACGTTTCTCTCTTGTAGGGCTTCGGTAAATCGGTGTGGAGGATGGATCATAAGCGACAATGTAATGCAAGGGGCAAGTCCATGGCATGAGTCTAGTTTGTGCACGAGGACAATAGGCGGCCCTATAGGGTCTAGGGCTTGTCGAAGGAAGTGATTCTTATATGGAATTGACGTAATGGTGGACAACAGGTGACCCTATAACGCACGAGGCGAGTATAGGGAAGTGAGTGCATGTAGATGTGACATGATACGACTAGATGTATATGATATTTAGGTACAACACAACTAGCAGGACGCAAGATAACCGGGTGTTAAGACCCATATCATGTTATAGTATTAATTTTTATAGTATATGTAAAGTATGGCTCACTTACGTGACTCATGCCTAACCCACTCCTATTTTTCCCCTTTATTTATATATCCAAGTTGATGGAGTTTGGATACGAGATGGTATTGAGATAGTGATTTATTTGTACATAGTGTGGTGTTATCCTGCTTTTGAACTAAGTCATATCTAGAGGAGTCGGAACCATTGAATGGTCGAGAAGTGAGTAAGAAATCCTAAATCCTAACTTTGGAGACCGAAATCCAATCAAAGGCTAAAGAGTTAATGCAGAACTTTGCTTAACACTTGAAGATAGCTAATCATTTCCCCGATACACCAAGGTTGGCAAAGGGAAAATTCATAAAATGCTAGTCCAAGTGCCAACTCGATATTATTTCATAAAAGCCAACCCAGGCAATTTACTTCGAGGACTTGGATAACAGAGACAAAGTGAAGGCAAACAACCAAATACAATAAGTCCACGATCAAGTTGTATAATAGGAGACGATGAGCATAAAAACAAGATTTTTCTTGAGTTTCTGAATTTATTGGTTTAACCTCGAGACTGCTGAATTCTTACAGACTTACGAGCAACTAAGTTGTAAAATCACAACTGTAAAGAACATCATAAATCATTAACAAAGTTTAAGCAGACATAAGCCAGAGTATTTGTCAAACCACTATAAATTCTTGTATGTTATTTACTTCTTTATTCATTTATTTCTTCACTAACCTTGCTTATAATCTGATTGGATGTTTGTCCAACTTTTAGCGTAAACATTTTGACGCTTTCACTGAGAAATCTCTAAGTTCTCACCAAGGTTTTAATCTCGGATATCGATCACGTTTCATCTCGGAGATTTTAGTGAATTGATCTCATATCGAGGGAGATCTCGGATGAGACGAGTGTATCTCGGACGTTAATATCGGATTTACATCTTGGAGCTTTAGGTTCATCTCGAAACTATCTCGAGTGTATGTTATGTTAAAATTAATTTGATTACACAAAATTATTTATATATACTGAAATAAATAAAAATTAAGCATACTGAATATTACTGAATATTTATCATTTGTTTCATCCCAACGCTTATTAACTAGTAAAACCATTTATGAAAATGTTCTATAGTCTATTGAATATTTGCAGCAAATAAAATATGGTAATCATTTTTTACATGATCTTAGCAAACTAATAACCATTTCATAACCCATTATAATCAAGTCCACCTGCAGATTGAATTCAACTCAACTTCATTAAAAAATTCTGAACATTTACTGTAATAACTTCATGAAAAATGATAGCAAACTAAACTTCTTATGCAAACTATTACTATAAGAAAGAACAACACTTCAATTTCATAAAAAATCAAATTCCACTAAAATAAAATAAAAACCCCTAATTTACATACCTGTAGAGAAAATGGTCGACGGCAAAGCTGCAGATTGCCAAAAGCGAACGACCGCGAGCTATTGGAAGTTAGCACATAGTCGTTGGAAGCGAGTGCGAGCTGTCAAGTTTAGTTTCTATTTTAAAGGAGGTGGTCCAATTTGAAATGTGACTTGTTGAAGGAACGATGGAGAAAGGGGTTTAGAAGTACTACTAGAAATGGAAAACAAAGAAAAGGGCCGAGCTCAAGTTTTCTATGATGGGTAGAGATGGTCCAACTTAAAAAAAATCATTAAATCAGCCAATATCTCGGAATCAAAATATCATTTCGACCTAAATGTCGACTGATATATATAAATTTTGGTCAATATATTTAAAAAGAGATAGCAACTGATATTTTTTGTTTCTTTTTGGGGGAGTCTTCGATCCAGATCTCGATCGAGATATCGACCGAGATCTCCGAGATTTGAAACACTGGTCTCACTACCTAGATCTATCTTGAACCTTTGGATTGTTATAATCCATGAGTTAGATCTTAAAGTTGTGATTGGACGATCCTTGATTACTTAGACTTTCACAAAATCTATCATTAGAAATTAAAACGCTACGACACCCAAAAATCCTAAAGAGAAATCAACTGGTTCTATACCCTCTAACGATGCTAAAAATGAAGGCTCTCAACACAAAGAGGAGACAAATCAGCCTATCGCTGTAGAAATTCAAAGTGCATTAGAAATGGTAATTATGGTTGATTTGCACAGGATGATGATGGAAATGAACAGAAAGTTGATGGAGAGCCAAGATGTTATGTTGAAGCAGGTGAAGGAAAGCATGGATTTAGCAACTCAATTGTCCCAAATTTGTAGGAAAAGTCATCAAGAGTAAACATCTTCTAATTCGGAAGAAGAGAGTTCTTCTTCATCAGGTAGAAACCCCGTAGATGGAAAATAAAAGATGAAAAGCAGGGAAGCCGAGACTTTGAAAACTGGAATTGGAAAAGTTCAGATAAACAACTTAGAACTCGACATCGAGTTGGCTCCACAACTCGGTATCCAGTAGAGACCTCGAGTGATGATTGGTGGTCAGGATGATGAATTACAAGATGTAGTTAATGTTGACACTAAGCTAATAGCTAATGGTCGGAGTGGTGGTGCTCAGATAGATGCTACTGATCCATTACAAAGAGATCGTAGATAAAGAATGACCAAATGAATGGTTCTCCTAGAGACGGGGGAACCTAGACATTAATAAACTAACAGAGAGCGTTTGCTGAGCCATAAATTTGGGTCAGGCCTTAATGATCGCCATTCGGTCGATACGATTGATCTGGAGTATATTACTGGTATGGTGAGGAGGCGGGTGAATGAGAACCGGCATAGGAGGAATGATGTTTAGGGTACTTTGCCGAGTAGAAACCTATTAACTGTAAACATTCTATGGGAGGAGTACCCTAGGAGATTTGCGATGTCTATGATGCCCTCATACAAGGAAATGACTGATCCAAGATAGCATCTTCTAAAGTACGAGTGGTACGTGGATGGTGCCAAGGCAACTAACGTTGTTAGGCGTAGGTGTGTCCTTATCTCTCTTGAAGGAGTGATAACAATGTGGTTCACTTGACTTGCATCGAGGTCCATATCTTTGTTTGATCAACTGGCTAGGAAGTTTGTAGAGCAGTTCCAACTTCACGCTACTTTCCCAAAAATGTGATGTCTCTATCATATATATTTTAGAGCCCGAAGAGTCCTTGAAGAACTTTCTGAGTAGATTTAATACCACAGTGGCTAAAATAAGCAATGGTAAAGAGGACATTTTGTCGATGGCATTAATTAGAGGAATTCATCCAAATACTGACTTTGGTAAGAGGCAAAGGATGAAACCACCGCCAACTATGGCGGTATTTTATCGAAAAGTGACCCAACAACTGCGCTTGGAAGAGGCAAATATGGCCAGTTGAAAGGCTAGTGGAAGGCCATTAACTGAAGCAGTACAGAGTAATGTTGTTGTGAAACAAACCGGCGATAGCACGGGAATGTTGTAATTAATGTGGGAAATAAAAAGAATAACCATAAGAAAGTGAATCGGCGCATTAAAGGTAGGAAACCTGATTTCAAGAAGCATTCGAGGTACCCGGAACATGAAGATTATACCCCTTTAATGACATCATGGAGAATATTTACCTTACCATGCAAGGTACTGAAAATTACAATAAACCGGCTTGGAGGAAGTCGACGGACTAAGAGAATATGTCTGGGAAGTACTATCTTTACACGGGCATAACACAAATGAGTGTTGAAATTTGTGGGATATAATCAAATATATAAACAGAAAGAAGAAACTTCAACAATCCGTAAATGAGCAACAGACCCAAGGACAGGTGGCTCAACATGGGCAAGTTGGACCTAGCGAGGATAGGCCTAGGCAGTCGAATGAAGACTTATGATTAACACCATAACTAGAGGACATCATACAGAAGAGAAAAGCTGGAAGGAGAAGGAATGATATGGGAATTCACTTAAACATTTTTTGCAAGAACAACATTTCTTTAGAAGACGGAGCTCCAGCAAAGCAGCCAAGGTTGACGACTGATGATATAGTATTTAAAAATCATGATGCATATGCGGTAGAAGCACTGACCCTTGACCCTTTGACCCCTTGTTGATTACAACCATGATTGGTCGGCTATTGTGAAATGGGTTCTTATTGATTGTGGGAGTTCAGCATATATTTTGTTTAAGAAGACTTACAACCATATGAGGATGGATGGGCAAGATCCAAAGCCAGGTAAATCCCACATTTAGGGATTTACCGGTAAGGCTATAGAGCTTGTTGGATGTGTTCACCTACTGGTGGAGCTTGGTGAAGGTGACCATAAGAAAGTGCGGGTTCAGGCCTTCATTATGATAGATACGTACTCAGCCTATAACGCTTACTTGGCTGACTGGCCCTTGCCAATTTCAGAGTGGCCCTAGCCCCGTAGTGCTCGATGATGAAGTTCCAAACTGAGAATGGGGTAGAAGCCATTCAAGGAGATCAGAGTACAGTACATGAACGCTACATCATAAAGCTGAGAGAGGCGAAATGACATGAAAAAGGAAAGGGTGCAAAGAAGACTCTCAGCATCAAGTCGTTGATGCATAGCAACCACCGTCTAAGCCCTAACTCAGAAGGCATAGTAAATTTTACAAATCAATGGATCTGAAGGAAGAGAGAGTATGTGAGGGTGGCCCCAACTGCCGCCAATGGAGCTGACGATTAACATCCCGATTAATTAGGATGAACCCATTGAGTCCTAAAGATCACATCTCATCTTAACGTGAAGATGGAGTTAGCAGGGTTTCTCCAGGAAAACCTGGATGTGTTTGCTAGGACGCATTCCTATATGTGTGGATGATCGCAGGAGATAGCGTGCCATAAAGGTGAACCCACGATGCCCACCTATGAAGTATAAAAGTCGCAGCCTGGATCCAGAAAAATCCGCCGCGTTGAAAGAGGAAATGTATAAGCTAAAGGCTAACGGCTTCATCCGAGATGTTATAAACCCCGAATAGGTATCGAATCCAGTATTGGTCAAGAAGCCTAACGAAAAATAGCGAAAGTTCATTGACTATTTAGACTTAAATAAAGCGTGTCCAAAAGACAACTTCCCGTTGCCAAAGAATGACCAGCTAGTGGACTCAATTGCCGGACATGAGTTGTTATCCTTCATGGATTCTTATTCTGGTTACATTCAGATACCAATGCACGTTCCAAATCAAGAGTACACTAGCTTCATTACTAATCTAGGATTTTATTGCTACTGTGTCATGTCATTCGAACTGAAGAATGAAGGAGCTACCTGTTAGAAATCGGTAAATTCAATGTTCAAAGATCAGATCGAACGAACAATAAAGATCTATTTGGACGATATGTTGGTGAAGTCACTGCAACCCGAGACTTTAAGGAGGTTATTAAAGTGAAACATCGAGCTAAGCTAGTATAATATCATATACAATCAAAGGAGGGAAATACAAGGACATGAATCGCTTGATTTCATTGTCGAGTTTACCACTAGGGATAGAAAAGCAAAGGAAGATGTGGAACAACTTGCACGATGGAAATTGTACATGAACGGAGTGTCCAGTGAATTCAACTTTGAAGCAGGGGAGATCTTAATAACCACAGAGGAACAAACAATTTGTTAGGCCTTGAAGCTTGAGTTTTCCATAACGAACAATGAAGCTGAGTATGAAGCACTCATCGTGGGGCTCAATATAGCGAAAGAATTGGATGTCAAAACATTACATATATACAGCAATTCTCAATTGGTGATCTGTCAGGTTAAGGAATTTCAAGCTAAGGGAACGAGACTTGCCCTTTACTTAATTAAGGTTTTGGAGCTGCTGTATGACATCAAATATTATACGATAAAGCACATCCTCAAAGAGGAGAACATGAAGACTTATTAGTTAGCCAAGTTGGCCAACTATAGGGATGTGTAGCTTGGGGGATTGGTTACAGTGGAGGTTTCGTCGGCTTCAAGCATTGACCAGATGGATACCGATTGGACCTTGGAGGCTGAAGCGGAAAAAGAGTCATGGATGACCCCGATCAAGAAACATTTGTTGAAAGGAACTCTCTCAAACAGAAGAAATGAATGAAGGAAACTCCTACACAAAGCACCGCGATTCATTATTCAATAAGTAGTGTTGTACAAGAGAGGATTCTCTTCTCCCCTACTAAAATGTGTTTCCAATAAGGAAGCTAAAATGATCCTTGCAGATGTATACGAAGAAGCTTGCGATGATCACACAAGGGACGGACTTTAGCAAGGAAGATTCTTCGCCATGGATAATTTTGACAAACAGTCAATCAGGATGCAGCTGATTACACCAGAATGCGATAGGTGCCAAGATTTTCGAAGATTCTTAGAGCCACATCTATATAAATTACATAAATGGTCAGCTCATGGTCATTTGCAATTTGAGGAATTGATATCATCGATATGATACCGATGTTGGAGGATGGAGCGAAGTATGTCATTGTTTTAGTTGACTATTTCACAAAGTAGGTTGAAGCAAAATCGATAGCCATGATCACTATAAAGAAGGTAACAACTTTATAGTGAAAAATAATATCTTTCTATTTGGAGTTCCTCGGAAAATCATCACCGACAATGGGACCTAATTAAATAACACTGAATTTAAGGATTTCTACAACAACTATCGAGTTAAAAAGAGATTTGCGGTTGTAGCACACTCGTAAACGGATAGACGATTAGAGGTAATAAATAAGATCATCAAAGCCATCCTAAAGAAATGACTTACGAAAGCGTAGGGCCAGTGGGTCAATGAATTATGTAACAGCCCACCCTTTCGACCCTGGATCCGACTCTCGAACTGACGTCGACAACCCAAAAACCGAAAAGACGAATCGTTGAGGTTTGAGGTAAAATAAATTTATACAGATACGGATAGATATCAGATATTAAATGGAGATTTAACTAATATTATCAAAAAACTACTTTCAGAGCCTCACATCGGAAGGAGATAAAGTATAATACATAAACGGATGCTATAGTCACATCACCACGATGTCTGTAATGACATATACAGATGTCTAAATAAACATAGATACGACCCAAACCACATACATAGTCAAAAATAGATACAACACTTATTTACACCATAGATATAATACATAAATGAATCCCTATCTCTAATACCATCTCATCTTCAAAGTCCATCAACCTGGATATATGTATATTAAAAAAATAGAAGTGGGTTGGACACAAGTCTAACAAGTGAGCGATACTCCACAAAAATAATACTATAACATGATATGAGTCTATCGCTTGTCCACCACACGTTCCGTCGCCAAGTCATACCTAATTGTCATGTACATCCAACCATATCGCACCATGTCTAAGAGGACACACTTCCTTGGTCCGGCCTCATGCCAAGGTCGTCTATTGTCTGTCATCACATAAATCGCGTACAAGACTCACTTCCTTGGACTGCTCGTAGCCTATAAGAAAGTATGTTGTTCTCGTGCTACCTAATTGGACTCATGATCTAGACCGTTCATAACCTATATGGTTGCTTAGAATCCACATACTCCACCTTGCTTGTCGAAGCACTACAAGAAAGAAACGTCACATACATGTGCCAAAGGACCGCATTCTAATTCACGCACACACTCTGGACCATCTACCCATGCCCCAGACTTGTTCATGTCCATGTCCATCGTCGTGTCACATTCTTATATCACAACTACATACAAGCTTCAAATAAAACCAATCATCACACACATTCGTAGCACTATCATTTCTCTCGTCACTAGCCGCATATCACCTTCCAGAACAAGGATCGAATCGTTTGTTATTTATATATATAAGCCATTTTGGTCCAGATTCAACCTGTGCCCAGACTCGACCACTGGTGCCTCGGTCCGGTCTATCATGACGATTTGCTCTAAACCACTAACTTTATACCGTAGCCCGAAGATAGGCAATGACTAATGGCAATGCTCGGAGACAAGCATCTTAAACGTTAGATCCTGGAGATAAGGCCCAACAGGAGATCAAATCTACTTTTTCGAATACGATCGATGCCCAGAGATAGGCTTATCGAGAATGGATGTCTAAAGATCGATGTCTAAAATAGCACTTCCTGGAGATAGGAAGCGATGTGGAAGATCCAACCTTGTCTTTGGTCAAATGGAATCTAACTAAAGATAAGCCAAATAGGCTACAGAATTAGCCAAGTGATCGTGATTTTGTTCGCTAATGGGGAAATGTTTTGGCAGCGACGAACAGAATGAAATAATGGACTACACTAGCAATAACGAGAAGTTATACATACATACATACAGATTTACGATGAATAATAAAATTGCACTGATTCAGAATCACGGTAGACATAATACAACTAAGTATATGGGCAAAGAAAGATGAAAGTTCGAAAGAAAAGACTATTTTATTCACAACTGGAAGTTTATAAGGAAAGTGGGAGTCATACATGCACAAACAACGACCTAAACCTAAAATAAAACTAAACAAATAAGCAACATAAGAAAAATGAAGCTTAAATGTTTTTCTTCTCCTTCTTTTTCTTTCCTTCAAAAGAAACTATAACATGACTTTACTGGATCAACCTTTTCTTCCCCCAGACAGGTAGCCGTTAGGATCTTTATCCCAGTCGTAATCGTCACCCGTGGACTCGGGAGCCTAAACTTGAACACACTTTATTGCCGAAGCGGAATTTGGAATAGCAAGTGGCAGTATAGACAAAGAAACCGAAAGAGGAGGAATATCATCAATCCTTTTCTTCTTAATTTCTTTGATCTTCTTAACTTGTAAGGTCTTCTCCTCCTGCATCGATGGCCCAAGCTTATGCTCAGTGGCCCCGGTGATGACTATGTTCTTGTCCCCCTACGTTACGTTAGGATCATCCATAGCCTCTTCATCTATCATTTCGGCATCGGGACACGGAGCGGATCCAACTAAAGGAGTTAGGATTTGAGTTGGGGCGGACATCATAAGTCATTGTAGCATGAGTGTCCAAAGACAGGTTCCCTTTTGGTAAAGAGGCAAGAGCGGGTGGACTTGAAACTTGGGAAAGTGAAAATTAGGGATTAGAGACACCGACGTGTGTCATCTAAGCCTTCTCGAACATATGAGAAGTTAATGATATACCATCAGAAGCAGAAGTCACTTACGAAGGAGTACCCATAAAACTCCCTCCATGATGAGAACTCGCACTGACAAAAATCACCGCGTGGACATAAGGTAGACAATTTCAGAATGGATTATGGTCGTGTATAGTCAGATTCCTTGGGATATTGTACGTCGATGGAAGATGTCAAAGCGGTTAATGTTCCCAAAGTCACCACGGTAGTTGGAGTTGTAGTAATGCCAGAGGAAGGAATAACAAACTCAGAATAGGAGGCCCTGATGTGGAAGGAGTAACGACAATGGAAGTAGCCACTATAAAAATGGGATTTTCTACTGGGAATCTTCGAGATAGGGTAGTTGAACTTTGACCCAAATCTTTAGAGCCAGATTCAAGAAGGACCCCGGCATGCACATTAGTAGAAACGGTGACCTCGGTCTCTAATTTAACTTTACCTGTGGCAAGTGCATCCAAATCTTCATAGACTAAGAGGTCATATTTCAACTTGTCTTCATCGACCTCAATGACATCTGAGTGTTCTCTTTCTTGCTTCATAATTTCCATCCAGACTATGGCTAAGGACCTGGGGTATCCCTTACCAACCCACCTCAAATTCCTAGACTTGACGACGTTCGCATACAAACGAACTACGGTAGGCTCTATCTGGGACATGATTCTATCCTCCACGGTTTCTGCATGAAGCTCTATGCCCTTTTGTGCTTGCTAAACGTCAATCGGTTGCTCTACATACTCCTGAGCTTGACTAAGATAACTATATTTTTCTTTCTTTTTGCCTACAATTCGACTTTTAGTCTTTAAATCGTCAAAGCTTGCTCATCGATGGTTTTCTGGAAAGTTTCGCTTTCCAAAGAAAGGCGATGACTCCTATGATGTGCAACTTCGATCTGATCCGGTTACATCTGAGACTTCTCTTCAAAGGATTTTCTCTCTTCCTCTAACTTTTTCTCCATAGCCGTCTGAGATTTCCTAAGCTCCTCGACTTCCTTATCTAGATTTGCAATAATGCGCTTGTTATCTTGCTCCACCAACTCCTTCCCTTAAAGAGCCACCTTTTTTCCCTATTAACTTCGAAAAGAGCTTCCGCAAGCCTCCATCATGTGTAGTATTAATCATAAACATCGCATACATAAGCAGTGACTTATAGGCCTACGTTATGAGGAATATCCTTCAGATTATAAACGACACTAATTCCATCAAAGCATATATTCGGGAAGGCCCTTTGCATCACAACAAGCTATGGATTGAAAGCGGATTAGTTCGCTTAAATAGAAGCGAGAATGAGAATTTGATTTTTGTCATGCCTTCATCTAAATGGATCAGAAGTTGCAAACCCAAACAGTTGTGCAGACTTCTTAAATTTGTGGGCATGGTTGCACCTCTAGATGAAGGAACATGATTAGGTTTGGTCGAGCATTAATCCAGACTAGGGGCAAAGGAGAGCGAGATCTATGTTGTGGGAGATGTCATGCTCGTCCCTCTCTCGCAATCATCGTGGCTTTTGTAATCTCTTTCTCGCCTTTCCCGCCCTATTCTATAGAGCCTTGTTGTGTTTGATTCGTGTGACGACTCATGCTGTCGGCACGAGGAATCGGACCTAAGATAATCAGTAGAGTAATCTTGGAGTTCATCAAAAAGATGTTGACGTTCCATTGAACCTAAAAAGAAAACATAACCAGGTTAACACTTGGAAATCCATAAGAAACATGTGTAATGTAAATGTATGATGATTTCAAGTGTCATGAAGTGTTAATGTGTCCTAGACCCTCTACGGACCATGCTCATGAAATTTACTAATATGGATTATTTCCCTAGCGACAGTTGAAGGCACATCAGTAGATAGACAGATGGGAGAACCTATATCACCAAGACTGATATTGTCTAGGCCGTATGACCGGATTTTACCTGGTATACTCTCGATTGAATCATATATGTCGCCAGCCAGAGGAGTCGATGTTTCTTCATCGACCGAAGCCTGATGTGGCTGTGGAATCGGACGGGGTGAAATAATCTTCAATTTTGAACTATGGGGAATGACTGTTATTTGATTGTCACCACCCATCTCTTTAGCGGACTCATCAGCGAGGTTCACACCCTTATCATCAACCTGTCCTCATCACTATCGTCGTCGTCGTCGTCGTCGTCGCCGTCATCATCTCCTCCTTCCACGATGTTGTCATCAACATCACCCTCGACATTCTCTTCTTGGTTAATCGAAGGATCTTGAACATAAAGGATCTCAAGGTTCTCTTTAGCTTGAAGTTCAACCTCGGCCTCGTAAGCGGGTCGAGCACCTCTACGAACATTTGATACGAGGCCTAAACTACAATCATTGTCCAAAAGATTAAAGTGCCTCATCCTTTTGTCCAGTAGAAGAAATCTCCTTTCTCGCTCTTCGACGAGAATAGCTTGCAAATCTTGGAGAGTACATGCCAAATTTGCATGCCGCTTTGGAACATCTGAAAAACTGCGAAATTGAATGATTAATGACTTGGATAGATTAGCTCCATCAAAATGAAGTGTAGTGCTAGAACTTACATTCGAACAAACCATTTCTAGACAAAGCCAGATGAGCAGCGTACAAGGAAGTACTCGTCCTTGAAATAACTGAATTTATTTCAAAGACCAATGATGATAGGACAGCCCTTAGATGGTTCTAAGTAAGTGAGAGAAAGACTTTTTTCTTTTAAAATGCATATAAACAATGAATCTCCTCTAATATGGGCTCCAGCCCAAATGATGAAGACAGAACATATACATGTGTTAAACAAGGCGTACCTATTTAGATGAAACTGGGAATAGGAAAGCTTCATAAACTAGAGCACAAGTCAGATAAAGTGGTTGAAAGAAGGGATGCACCCGGATAGGCACATAAATCGATTGCACGCAGTTCGCCCTCGAGCAGATTGTAGGCCCGGTGAAAAATTTTGCACCCAAAACGCCTTCGAAATGGATGTCGTGCCTCTCACAAATTCTTCTGACCCCCACTTCATCTAACTTGGACGCTGGAGAGTTCGAAGGATTATCTAGAATTATAGCATCTCCAATATCGATATTGGGGGCAACATTACGAATGCTTCATCCATCGTCTCAAAAGGAACTACTCATAGAGACTGCCTTGTCGAATGATGAGGCTATTGAGGCCGTAAAGATGATGAAGTAGACGACATTGAAGATGTTAAAGTAGAATTTGACTCTAAATAGATGAATCTAACTTTGATGATGATGGACTTGTGCCCATCACAGAGATACGCAAGGAGCGTCTACGATCAATAACTCTTCAAAACTTCATAAATGAAAAAGGTCGGGTAGCACATAGCTTTGATCTTCATATCGAAATAAAATCCTGTGCGACCGATATATAAGACCCAATGGATGTCGGCGTGTCCCGACCGATTGGGTCTTATACATTGACTGAGAAAATGCTATACAATTAAATTTATGTAGTGTGTGTCCTGTGTCCAGAGCACCGTGAATGCGAACACACTGTAGATGGCTCGCCCACGCTAGCAAACTAACACCATTGCACAACGAAACTTGTGTCAGATTTACCCATTATCGCACGATCTGCTTTAATAGAACCGTTGTCTGAGGCGATGCACAACTCTTCTTTGCAGGGATGCTGAAGTGAAGTATCAAATTTAATAGAACGATGAAAAAGTCCATTTGAATGTCGTAGTGCGTTCAATGCAACCGTCATCTAAAACTGTCCCATTGAGGCTCATTCATCGACCAACCGTCATCCATGAACCATAAAAATTAGTCAAATCCTCCTTAGACTTGAAATGTTTGTTCAAATTCCAAGAAACTACATAAACATGAAGCGACTCGGGTTCAGGCCTAGGCCAACACAAAGTAAACCTTGAAGCAACTATAAGTACATTGAAACTTGGATCAAACCTGTGTCTACTTTGAGATCACTTCAAGTCAGCCTCCAAACCGCTTATAAGCAAAATTTTCATGGCTATGAATAAAAGCAAGGAGAATATGAAGCCATAGTAGTCGAGTGCCCATCAATGACCTTAAACAAGCCCGCACCACCTAAGATCATCCACCGACTACCCTAGGCATGAAAACGATGGAGATGGTTACCTACAACAACGGTTCGGGTCGAAACCCAAATTAATTCGAAAGACAAATAGAATGATTTTAGGGTCGACTAGTTCAAATGATCAATGGCGGTTGTGTTGGTGATGGCTTAGACTTGAATTGAAGAATCGATAATGACTAGAAGCTTGGAGTCAAGCTTGGAAATAAAAAGTCAAAGGAAAAAGTGAAAAGCGGAAGAAGGAAAATTTCTTAAGTACCAAATCGCCCCTATTATTCGCAGTGAAAATAGGTCCTAAGTCAAGAGCCTTAATTCAGTACTGACTTGTAAAAAAAAGAATGGAATTGATGGCTATTAATAATGAATATGAATGCAATCAAAGTGAAGTCATCCTTCCTGAACGACTACAAGAGAGAACTTCCAAAATATCCAAAATCCGAATGAAAAATTCGAAACAACACACTTCAACTTTTATATCATCCGAATGACATAGATCTGGACTTGTAACCGTTTAAAGTGATGTGAGGATCCGGAGAAGACACGCTACTTTGTAAAAACGAATCACAGAGCCGAAATATCTATTCGAATCAAAGTTGGCTTGTCTCGATCCAAAGCATACCTAGTTGACATAGGATATGCTTTGGGGGCAAGTGTTATTCTGCTTTTGAATCAAGTCATTTCTAGTCGAGTCAGAACTATTGAATGGTTGAGAAGCAAATCAGAAATCCTGAATCCTAACTTTGGGCACCAAAATTCAATCAAAGTCCAAAGAGTTGAAGCAGAACTTTGCTTGCCACTAGAAGATGGTTAGACATTTCCCAAATAAACCAAGTGGTGATGGGAAAATTCACAAAATGCAAGTCAAAGTGTCAACTCGGTACTGAGTTATAGCCCTCAACTCAAAATCAAGTCATAAAGGTCAACCCAGCCAATTTACTTCAAGGACTTGGAAAACAAAAGAAGATGAAGGAAAACAACCAAAAGACCACAAGTCGGTGACGACTTGTGTAACACCCATAATTTTATGAATAGATTCTTAACTTCATTCTTTTGGCTGGAAAAATCCTACCTTTACTTCTAAAATTCTAGTCTCCAAATTAATTACAGATTCACCAACGCAATCCCGAACCGGCCAAATCAAATCCAGTTTAAACCTATTAACATATGAAAGCAAACTCTACAAAGAGAGCTACGCAAATAAATGTACGCTATCAAGGAATTTGGCATTTTTAAGGCAAGTAATTTCTGGACAGTGAAGGACAAGAGGAATTCATTTCAAATCAGGGAAGATGCATGGCCGATCGGTGAGTGGGATTTATCATATTTGTGTATATATCGGTAGGACTTAGTAATCCACCTCTTATGATTTAAAACAAAATTTATAGATAATGTAATTAATAATTAAAAACCGATTTTTTTTAAATACACCTGATTGGAATATAGTAAGTAATGGCTAGACAATTAAAAAAAGTTGGTTTTTATTGATTGTAATCAGCGAAGTTAATTTTCTTCCAACTTAAAAAATGTGAAATATACAAGTATTCCAAACCAAACATATTATATATCAAAATTATAGTGCTTGACGACATGAATTAACTGGTGATGCCCGTTCGTCGATTGGATGTGCGGATTGACCAGAAAACTCATCAGAGGTTCAACATACATGGACCGTTCGTTTTAATCCGACGGTGAAACGACAACGATACAACGATCGGGAAACAAAATCATAAAGAGGCGACCAAACAAGGCTAGAGATCACCGAAATCGGCTAGAAACAACGGTGGAGGAGATTTCGTTAGAGGGGACCTACAAAGGCGGCGTTGGCAGTGACAAGCGTAGCTTGGCCACAAGGGTTTCAACGGTAGGCTCCGATAAGGCTATCTCTGCCTAAGGTGGCTCTGGCGACAGTGAGAAGGGCGATGACGAAAAAATGAGATCGAGTTTTCTCGTTCCTTGTAGCAGAACGCGGAAGTATGTTAAAAATCAAAATATATTATTTAATAATTATTTAATTAAATGTATAAGTCATGTACAAAATACTTAAATAATGCCACAATTTAAAAAGCCTATAACGGCCGCATACGAACTCCATTTCACGTGCAGTTCGTTTTGTGGCGAGATGAAAAATGATTCAGTATGTTGTTGACCGTGTTTTAAACTACTTTAGAAATGTGTCTTATTTTAACAGATTCGTTATATAGTTCTACTAGAACGTTTGGGTACACTTATGGAGAAAGTAATTCTCGATTGTACTAGTGATGTTTGACAATGACGTATTGGGGTTTGATCCAGTAGCTTCGTAAACGGTGGGACAACGATGAGTTTTGGGCTTAATTCCAATAGTGTCGCTGACTGTTAAACGAATGTCTAACATGGACTTGTTCTTAATAGTTAGTACGTTTCTGACATATAAGCTAGGACTTTGGGCTCGGTCTTGTGCATAAGTTTTTCGGCATTCGAGCTAAGACTTTGGGCTTAGACATTTGCATACGTTTTTCGACATTTGAGATAGGGCTTTGGGCTCGGTCATTTGCATGCATTTACGGCATACAAGCTGGGACTTGGTCGTGTGCACACGTATGTGGTAACTGTGAGTTGGGGCTTTGGACTCAATCGTGACATCATGCTTCGGTATATAAGTAGAACCAGTAGAGATTTTAGCGAGACCTTATCATATGTTGCAATTATTATATTTTGTTTAGCTGACTTGTTGGGTGCAGATGACACGGGTTAAGGTATGGTTTTCGAACATAAGTGTTGTTTTACTAGCTTATTAGTATTATACTCTGATAGGTCGACAGAGAGGACTGGTGGTGATTGGACGGCACTATGGTGTGATGGAGACATGCATTTATTTTTCTATTAGCTATCTACTATTTTTTATTCCCAGGCAATACATTATAAGAGAAGGTGTAGTTGTAACTTAATTGGCTCTATAATAATATATTTGTCTGTGATTGTAATACTGACTACTATTGTATTTTATTCCGTCGCTGTGAGTTTCAAAAAGTGTAGAATATTGTAGATGGCTCTATAATCTGCCCTTTATTGTGTAATTTATTTTAAAATGATCCGCTATCTGCGAGGTCCGCGATGCCAGTTACATTTTTTAGATGTGGTTCGGGACATCGTAGATAGCTAGTTGTTGCATTTGGTGTCAAAGTCAGGTTAGGCGATTCCTACTTAATTAGGGGGTATGAGAGAGCATATTCGTAATTATTATTATTATTATTATTATTATTATTATTATTATTATTACGCTACACCCCATATATTTTGACTTGTAGAGTTAGTTATTGTTGGCTCATTCTTTATGGAAGTAAATAACTACGAATTAAGTAAATGTTGATATTTATATAGTTTGGGATGGTTGATAAATCCATCACATTTGTTTACTCCATAGGATATTGCTAAAAGATGTTTACAGGCCAAGTAGCAATGAAGTAAATTGTGGGACAATGGATGAATAAGAGGGGGAGTAGTATCATTAAGTTCATGGGAGATAATGTGATGTTTATATGGTGTAATTAGGTTACTTAACTACTTTCTTTGATTATTGGGCTTATGTAAGTTATGAACTACTACAATTAAAGTAGTTAAATTAATTGAAACTAATTTAAATGGTTTCCCAAAAAAGGGGGGGGGAGACATTTGGAAAAATTATTAAAGTTGAAGTTTGTTCAATACATTGAAATAATAACCAATATTTAAACTTCGAATATGAAATTTTTTCGTAAAAGCTACTTTTTCATAAATATTTAAGGGTTTTATTTTTGTAAAGTGTTTAATGTGACGCACATTGTTTTTCTTTTTTTCTTGCGCTTATATTTTGATGTATATATGGTTTCTAACAAAGGAACTTTTGGAACAAAAATAGTAAACAATGTTTTTGGAATATTTTTTAATTTACGATTATTTGTATCACATTTTGGAAGAATATTAAAATTTTGCACTTCCTTTGCACTTTTGTAAAGTTTCTAGTTTAAAAAGGTAAAATTTAAAATGGTAAGTTGTATGTGTTCATTTTCTTAAGTTAAATTTGAACCATTTTGTATAGGATTTGAATTGAAAATAAAAGGATTTAAGATAAATATTTTAGACTAGTAGAATATTTCAAATGCATTTTTAAATGGAAACTGAAAAACTTGTGACGTAAACTCATGAGAATATGAATTGACAAATGATTCAAGGGACGTTGGGAAATTATTTTTGAATTCGGTATGAATATAGTTAGCAGCTAAAACTGGAGAAATTATTTTGAATTTCAACAATATATTTTATGTATATATACGATGTGTTAGGTAATAGGTGTGGGAATTTGACTAATTACAAAAAAAAAAAAGGAATTTAAAATATAATTTTTGTATAAACATTAATTTTTGTTTAACGATGATTGAAATTGACAAGTTACTAAACAAAATTATTTATACTTACATGTATATGATAAAATGGTTTTAAATTATGTGAAATGAAGTTGTAGAAAAAAATGAAACGAACTAATGTTTTAAAAATGAAGTATGAGCATAATAGAAAATAACCGAAGTTATTTTAAATGAAAAAATATTTTGAGTAATTAATGTTAAATTGTTAAAAGCTATAAAGGATTGAACTTTGGAGGTCAAATTATTTTAGGAATGGATGTTTTTTAAGAATTATTGGAAATAAACAAATTTTGGCAATTAAAAGTATGATAATTTTTTGTTCGAGGACATATGAATGGACATGAACTAAGTAAACTGAAATAAATATAAATGAAAAGAATCACTTGAAATCAATTTAGTGTATGATTTTCCATGCAATGAATAAATTAAAAACGTTCAAGGTAAAACTTTCTGAAAATTTATTTAGGTGGAATTTGAAGGATTTTGTTTAAATAAAAATATGTGTTATGATTTTATTAAAGAATTTATGGTTTTCAAATTCTTACTTGTATTTTGAAGAATAAGACGTGAGATCAAGGATTTTGACTTAAAAATTGAATTGAAAAGTCATTGACGTTTTCAATTGAAATATGATTGGAGCTAGAAAACAATTACCCCACAGAAAGAGTTCGAATCAATTAAGGTGGACTAGATAGGATAGCTGATATGCAAGTATGCTTAAGACTAGCTAGAAATGAACGTAATGGATTTGAGACGTATGTATGAGGATATTATTTATGAAATTTTGGAAAATTTTGAAAAATAATGGAAAAAATATTTTGAATTTGGAATTTACTATTATTTATAAAGTACAGTGGAATGTAATAAATATTAATGAAGATTATCTATATTTGAGAAAACAATCATAACTATTTTGCGGAGTTAATGAAAAATGATTGTTGTTATTTAAATAATAAACTTAATATATGTTTTGAGAGTATAGTAAAGAGATTTATGAATATTTTCGAAATAAATTATTACTATACTTGATGTAAAGAATAGTAAAAAGGATTTTTAGGATTTAATGTAGAATTGAATTATATGATAATAAAATGATTGTGAAAAAAGGGTTTAAATATTATTGTTTGGATGTAAAATGTAATAATAACATTTTTTCAAAAGAAAATTTTATGAAAATTATTATTTTTGAATTAAATAAGAATGTTTAAGATATTTAAAGCAATATGGTGATAACAATGGATTTTTGCAGTATATTATCGATTTGAAAAAAATGAGCATATACTATTTGTCAGATGTGAGTTATTTAATCTAACAAGCGTATTTAAAGTTAACAACTGATATTGATTGAGTTGTTTGCTAATGAAGTTGTATGAATATGTGTTATATCTAATCACTAACTTTATTAGTTGTTGCTTGCAATTGCTTTGAGTATTTAAATATGAAGAGGATAATTCATTAGCTTGTATTAAAATCTATGGGTAGACATTGTAAAATAGTTTGAGAATTTTTAAATGGTATTTCAAAGCATGAAGGTTGAATTTTTTCAAGTTTATTTAGAATTTTTTTTCTTTCAAATTTAAAGAAAAGAAGGAAAATTAACATTAAAATTCTTTGAAAAGGAATTTCATGGATTTTTAACTTAGAATTTTATATGCTTGTTGAAAGAAACATGGTCATAATTTGAATGAGGATTTTAAGTATAAAGAACATTTCAAATATGAAACTTGAATTTTATTCAGGTTATTTGGATTTGAAGAAAGAAGAGGTACTTATACCTAAATTCTATGATAAAGAATTCTATGAAATTTATAATTACATAATAATTTTTGAACTATTTTCTTTTTTAATAGAATTTGAATTTGAGCTTGTAATAATAATATTGTGATCACCGAAAATAAGAAATCATCCATTTGTAACATTTAAAAATTAAACGGTGATGAAAATATGGCAGTGGTGAAATCTATTTAAATATAAGTTACATTTTGATATTAGATGATTAGAGACACCTCGATGATACGCTAAGGGATGGAAACCAGATAGGATAGGCATGCATAGAGAGTTCGCATTGGGCAGCTAGGTAGGTGAATGACTCATAATTAGATATGTTTTGTGGAAAAGCTAGGGACATAAGTTGTTGGACCTTTCACGATTTTATAAAGAGTAGTGAAGCTACTGCATTTGAGTAGACTTCTTGAAAGATTGACCAGTATTCACATACGTTTTTTTGGTTTATCCCATCTACGAACTTACGTTGACAATTTAACGGTTATGGTAGAGACGAGTCAGCTTATGAGGTGATTGTAAAGATGAAGTCTAGAATACTCCGTAGGATTTGATATGATATAGAATAAAATGAAAAAATGAAGTTGGGTCAAGTATGGAGGAAAAAAAAGTTTGGATAAGATTGTGATGCAGCTCAAGGAGATGTCAGAGTTTCCATCACAAGCTCTCTTCTAATAAGTTCTTCTTTTAGTTAGTTCGTAGGTTAGTTTGCTCGTTAGGTCGTTGTCTGTTCGCATTATTACTTTAGTTGGACAGTTGGCATGAGCATGGATGTATGGATGGTAGGATTGGTTGTATATGCATCCTTATGATGAATTTTGGTTGGTATGATTATTTTATTTAGATTATACCAGTTTAGTTTATACCGCGCTGGCGTGTATGTATATACATTCCAACCTAGGATAGATTCTCATAGTAGATGTGCAAAATTTTGTTAGATAATTATATATGTTATTTATTATTCCATTATTTATGTATTTGCTAATTTGTTTTCTAGGACGTGATTGTTTACTTGTACTTTGATATATGGATGTTGCATATGGTTGTACTTATGCATATATAAATACGTACGTACGTACATATTTGCATATAGTAGGATGATTGCATACATATTGGTTGCATTGCATATGCATTCAGATAGGAGGCCGATTTAATTACGTTTTCACTCATCGCATATCATATCATCACATCATATGTATTATATAATCTTCGTTATGTTTCGTTTGTATTGTACGTTGGATGCTAGATGGATGTAATTATATATGTTTTGGATGTTTGTACGATGTAAAGTGAGTTGCATTGTCCATCTCTTGAAATTTCGTAGACAAAAATTATTTTTTAAGGTGGGAGAATGTAACATCCCGTAATTAGAAATTAAACAATTAAATTAAAAGTTTAAAATCGTAATTTTAATCTAAAGGACAAAATAGTAAATTTCTACAAGAGTTGGAATTAGACGTCGAGACCTATTCGATTGTGTGTAGAACGTTGTTTACAGTCAAAAAACATATATAACTTGCTAAATTCAGTTATACAAGCTAGAGATTAAAATAAATGAAATCCGGTGGCATTTTCGTAATATATTGATTTCGAAAATATAACCTAGATATTATTATTTTTAGCATGTAAATAAATTCCTAACTTCATTCTTTTGGCTAGAAAAATCTTGACTGTACTTCTAAAACCTCAATCCCCAAATTAATTACAAATTCTCCAACTCAATCCTGAATCGATCTAATCAAATTTGATTTGAAAGTATTAATATACGAAATCAAACACCACGAAGAAAGCTATGCAAATAAATGTATGCTATCAAGAAATTTGGCATTTTCAAGGTAAGCAATTTCAGGACAGCAAATTTCAGGACAGTGAAAGATAAGAGGGATTCATCTTGATCGAAGAAGATGCACGGCTAACCGGTGAGTGGGATTTATCATATTGTGTATATATTGGTGGGACATAGTAATTCACCTCTTATGATCTTAAACCGAATTTATAAATGATGTAATTAATAACTAAAAACCGGTTTTTTATATACACCTAATTAAAATGTAGTGTGTCATGGCTAAATTAAAAAAACTAGATTTTATCGATTGTAATCAGCAAAGTTAATTTTCTTCCAACCTAAAAAGTGCAAAATATACAAGTATTCCAAATCAGACATACATTATATTTCACAATTTTCGTGTTTGACGACACAAATTCATTGGAGATGTTCGTTTATTGATTGGGTGTACGGATTGACCAGAAAACGCATCGAAAGTTCGGCATACATGGACCATTTGTTTTGGTCCGATGGTGACACCGTAACCATCGAGAAACACAATCATGAAGAGGAAGTAGAGTGGGTCACAACAATGGTACCTGATCAACCAAACAAAGGCAGTGGTCGTCGAAATCAGCTAGAAACGATGGTGGAGGAGATTTCGTTGGGAGGGACCGAAAGTGGCAGCGGAAAGCGTAGCTTGGCATGGGGGTTTCGTTTGTAGGCTTCGATTAGGCTATCTCCGCCTGAGGTGCCGTTACTTTGACAAGGCGGCGGCTGAAAAACGAGATTGATTTTTCTTGTTCCCGGTAGCAAAACGTGGAAGTACTTTAAAAATCAAAATATAATATTTAATAATTATTTAATTAAATGTATAAGTTGTGTACAAAATACTTAAATAATGCCATAATTGCAAAAGACTAAGACTTTCGCATATGGACTTCATTTCAACGCACAGTTCCTTGCATCGGATTGTGATGAGACGAAAAATGATTCGGCATGTTGCTGTTGTATTTTGAACTACTTTAAAAATGTATCTTATTTCAATAGATTCGTTATATAGGAGTTCTACTAGAAAGTTTAGGTACACATATGGGGCAATTAGCCCTCGGTTTGTACTAGTTATGTTTGATGATGATGATGGGTTGGGGCTTGATCCGGTAGCTTCGTAAATGGTGGTACAATGACGAGTTTTGGGCCAATAGTTTCGTTGACCGTTAGGCGAATGTCTAGCATAGACCTTGTTCTCAACAGTCAGTATGTTTCTAGCATACGAGCTCGGACTTTGGACTTGGTCGGGTGCATAAGTTTTTTGACATTTGAGTTGGGACTTTGGACTCAGTCATTTGCATAAGTTTTTCGACATTCAAGGTGGGACTTTGGGCTTGGTCGTTTGCATGCGTTTATGGCATACGAGCTTGGACTTTGAGCTTGGTCAGGTGCACACGTTTGTGGTAATTGTGAATCGGGGCTTTGGACTCAATTGTGACAGTGCTTTGGTATATAAGTGGACCCAATAAAGATTTTAGTGAGACATAATCCTATATTTCCCTTATGGTATTATATTTTGTTTAGCTGACTTGTTGGACGCAGGTGACACAGGTTAAGATATGGTTTTCGAGCATAAGTGTTGTTTACCAGCTTATTAGTATTATACATTTCTATGATGTGTTTCACTCACCAGACGCATGTCTGAACCCTCTATCATTTCGTGTTTCAGTAATACTTTGATAGGTCGATAGAGAAGACTGGTGGTGACTTAAGACGCGATGGTGCGATGAAGACATGCATTTATTTTTCTATTAGCTATCTACTATTTTTTATTTCCACGAAGAGAGAAGTTGTAGTTGTAACTTAATTGGTTCTGTATTATTATTATATTTGTTTGGCGTTGTATTACTGATTATATTATATTTTATTCCTTCCGCTGTGAGTTTTAGAAAGTTTAGAATATTGTAGATAGCTCTGTGATCTGTCTTCGGTTGTGTAATTTAATTAAAAACAATCCGCTGTATGCAAGGTCCGCGATGCTAGTTCCATTTTTTGATGTGGGTTGGAACGTCGTAGATGGCGGGTTGTTACAACTTGTGATGGTCAACTCAGTACCGAGTTGATATTCCAATTGCTGAGTTGACCACGATCTTCCTCCCGAGCCTCCGCCTGAACATGGAGAAAATGGATAGCAAATATCGAAGCTTACTTCGCTGATGTAACGTGGGTAGCAAGTACCGAGTTGTAAAATTATAGTTGTAAAGAACATCAGAAATTACTAATAAAGTTTAAGGGTTCGTTCGCAGATAAGCGACTAGGGAGGGGGAAGCAGTAGTGATTTTTTTTTACATCCGACGTAACAGAGATGCGTCAGATGTACATATTAATTCAATGGTTGGGGAAAAGGCGATTCAACAGTCAAATTCCATAAATTTTCAAGGACTTAGTTTTTAGATACGTCGAACGTAAAAATGTCAGCAATCCGAGACCTTCACCTTCACCATTCTAAATTAAAAATAAAACTTATAATCCATCTCAAAAATTCTAATGGCATCTTTCTCATCCTCCTCTTAATCAATAAAACTGATCCAAGAATGGATGGACGAAGAAACGACTATATTTATTATGCATGTTTCTTGTTGCATCAGATAAAAGAGAAAAATAAAAAAGGTGTTTTCATCGAAGCTGTCTGAATCTACATGGCAGAAATTTATGGATCAAATTATAAACATTCCGTTCTGTTGCAAAAACAGGACAATCATCTCCGTTTGTGCAGAAATTTTCAAAAGTTAATGGTGATGGAGGCGTTGGAATGGGATTCACAAAGACGAATAATCACAAGCGATGCTGATTTCTGGAAAAGAGCCAGAGAACAAGTTGCATTCCTGAATTATTTTATGGAATCATCACCTTACGGTAGGGAGATGAGTTACTTTTTACTTCATGGAAACTCGTCTAAAGGTGTTTGTCCATTTGGCAGTGAAATTGAGTTCTGTAACGACCCAGGATTTTGAACAATTAAAAAAATGAAATATTTAATTAATTTTAAATATTTGAATGATGGTTTGGATTGAATATTCAATATAACTTTGAAAATGGCGATTAAATTATAAAAATTTAATCTATTGAAAGTGAATAAAAATTTGAATCTTCAATTTTAAGCTGATTAAAAATATTTCAAAGGCTTATAAAATTTATATTGATAATACTGAAGATAATAGGAGCTTCAGAATTTAATTTGGAAGTGAATTGTTCAGTTTTAAAATATATCGTTTGAATCGATATTTAAAAATAGCCTTCCGAGGCACAGTCTCGGAATTCAACGAAACCAGTTCCATTGGGTCCGTAATATTGAATTATTTTCGGATTTCAAATTTCGTAGCGTTTGGCGTTGTTATGTGAGCACACGGTAAATAAACGCGTTGAAATTTAGTCAAGTTCAATTTAAATTTAAATTTAAAAGTTTGTCAACTCAAGCCACCCTGGCTTTTGATTTGCGCAGACCTATTCCCTGCAAAGAAAAATATCACGTACTTCTTGTCTCCCCCTTCCTTTACAAATCTCGCGCGACATCCTTTCAAAGCAGAAACAAAAAAAAAACTTTAAATGGCCGAGTACGTTTTTTTTTTCCTCTGTTCGAAATCAAATTGCCAGAGAAGAAATTTATGGCCGCAGCCCTTCTTCATAAAAAAATCTCTCTCCCTCTTGTACAAATTAATGGCCGAAGCCCATCTCGTGCAAAATGAAAAAAAAAAATTAATCGAGCAGTTTCAAATTGAAGTCGCAGTGGCCGAACTAGGGCAGCGTCGATCTAGGGCGTGCGTCTGGAAAGCGTCAGTGGTGGCGCGCACGAAAGATGGTAGCGGCAGAGTTAGGTTCGCGTCGCGATGAATCTCGGCGACCTGGGATCCGCGTCGAAGTCGAGAGTGGGGGAGAGTGTTTCGATAAATGGAAGGTGATGTTTTCGAGCATCTGGAAGCGGCAGCGACGCCTGGGGATGCTCGCGAAGTGGATTCCTCGATGGGCGTGGCGCTAGCAATCTGGAAGGGAGCCTCGACTTTAGCTAATGGTGAGTTTTTGTCATTGATTCATCAGTGTCATCATTCATTCAAAATTCATATGATGTTCTTGTCAACCTAAAACATGAAGAAAAAAAATTATTTTAAACTTACAGTAAGTCTGCAGGGATAGTTATATATATTTACAATTTGCTTCCAAGATTATACTAATATGTGTGGTTATAGAAATCAAAGAAAAAATTTTATTTACAGATAACAGAAGTTATTTAGAAATCTTGAAGTGGTTTGGAAAGTTTAATTTAAAAAATTAAAAATATTAGTTTGAAATAAAATCATTGACTATTACAATGAAATCACCGATGAATCGAAATTATCAAATGAAAATTTATTATTCGATCTGTTCGAATATTAATAAATTTGTATAATATTTATACAAGGTCAAAATTGTGAAGGAAATCAAGTCACAAAGGAAATGGATTGCAAAATAAAAGGCAAAGGTGAGAACTTCTCACTCAAAAGGGTTATTTAAAATTTTAAATAGTTATATTTAAAATTTGTTGATTGATTGATTGTTTGCTTGATTGTGATATTAGATATAGTAGGATATATCTATATATAGCAATATATATATATATATATATAGGCATATGTATATATTGCAGTTGATTGATTTCCCGCATTGTATAGCGGATGAGACCCTATTGCGCCGTTAGTAAGCGGATAATATTTTATAAAATCTCATATACCGCGATATTCCACCTCGAAGTGGAATGGGTATTGTGCTAACATATTTGGATGCAGGGAAACAGGTTGGAGGGATCCAACTGGATTCCTCACAAATATTTATATGATTATAGATATTGTGTGATTATTGATTATCATATCGATATATGATATTTGTGCCGCGATTGACTATTGGATGCTGTGGCATCATCGGATCCATTCTTTTTAAAGTTAAAAATAACGATTTTGAATTGAAAAGGATTTTAAAGTGATTTTTCAAAGTATATGTTTTTATTAAAATTTTGAACGGATTCATTTTAAATAAATTCAAATTTCAAGTTTTAAAGTTATAGAATTCAGGATTTTTGAAAAATATAACCAAAATGTTATTTTTGAGATAAGTAGTTAATAAATTTATGAAATGGTTTTAATTGGAATTTTGAATAATTAATATAAAGGATGTGTATAAAAGATTTTAAAAATTTACATTTATGAATTAAAAATGTTGGAATTTTAAAAAAAAAAGAGTCTATTAAGTGTTAAAATGGAGTATAAAATGGATTTCTTTGAAAATCATAGATTTATAAATTGTGAAGATTATAAAATGAGTAGATTTTATAAAATGAAGAACTTATAAGTAATTATCTTATAAATCGGATCTTGGCAGTTAAATTGAAATTTTTGATAAAGCATGAACAGTTTGTAGATGAGATTTATAAAATATATATTTTATAAATCGAAATAATGGAATTTAAAAAAAGGGGTTTGTTAGTGTTGAAAATAAGGCTGTAGATAAAATCTTATAAGTAATAAGATTTATGATTTGTGAAGTGTTAAGAAAGAACGAATTTGTAAATAAAAGGATTATAAGTAATTAACTTATAATATGAACCTTTGGTACAAAATTGGGTTATGTAAATTAAATTGGATTAATAAAGGAGATTTATAAATCGAAGTTTTATAAATAAGAATAGAATTTATATTCATTGTTTATAAATTCGAAAATCAATTGAATTTGATAAATTTAATATTGAAATTTATTACAGGAAATATATTCACGATTTTGGACAGTAAATATATTATTAAAGAAAATGGATATATTCTAGGAAAGGAATGTTTTAAATAGAATTTAAAATGATTTAAAGATGTTTTAAAATGCATTGAGTATCGAATACATAGATTTCAACATTCATTGTTGAAATAGACGTTTTCGAGAAATAGAAGGAAATGATTACGTAGATTTCAACATTCATTGTTGAAATAGACGTTTTCGAAAAATAGAAGGAAATGGTGGACTATAACACTGTTGTTATAGTAAATGATTTCCGAAAGGAAATGTTTTATATAGTATTGGGATTTATATATCTATTTTAATTTCGAATCCCTATACTAGTGATTTTGGGTTGTCGTAACGATGTTTTACGCAACATTCGTTTTGACCCAAGTAAATGTGAATAAAAGAACGTTTTTCCTTAAGGAATGAAAAATATATTTAACTATGGTTTAAGTATATCGAATATTTTCAAATTGTGAAAATAAATAATATTTGAGAATCACTTATTTTTAAATAAGTATGGAATTGCTTTTCCAATATGAAATGGAATGTTTTTAAGAATTTATCTTTTTGAAGATAAATTGGAATTGAATATTTGAAATCTATTGAAAACTGTAGATCAGTAGATATTTTGAAATATAAATTCACTATGGAAATTATAAATGGAAAGGGAAAATTGGTTTCAAAATAAACGTTGTTTATTTTTGAAGTGTGGAAAATTATATATCTTGTAAAGATATTTTGGGAAATTAAATAATTTGAGAAATTATTTGGAATCTGATGATGTGGCGCATCTTTATTGATAGTTAAATAACCGACTATCAATATTTACCTTTAAATGGGTATTTGTTGTGATTGCTTGAATTGGATGCCACACTTATTTTTAAATAAGCGCTCACTATTCGGGTTAACCGGGAAAGGACCATGGGGTCGTATAACCCACTCCGAATATGTGATACGTCGTTATGAATTACATTTGAAGACCGGTGTTGAAGACCGAATATTTGTGAAAATGAATGGATTACCGTCGAGTTACTCTGCATCGGCTGATCTCCGATATAGAGGTTTTATCACCCTTAGTGACGGGTTGTCCGGACGTGATTAGTGAATATCCGGATTGCAAGGGCTTCTTTGGAAGTGCCTTCGGTTCTGTTCGATCCCGGAACAGACTTGTATGGATTGTATATCTGACATTACAAATTGAGATATAGAGCTGATTTCTTTCAAATATATTTCTGTTGGTGGCGGAGAATTTATTCTCTTAGCTTAACACCCTTCTCTGAGACGTACGAGCTCAGAGGTTATGTAGTTGAAAGTCATTAGTGATATACTCCCAATTTGGTAGTGTGATATGCTAAGTGTTGCTGTGTAATGATCATTGTGTTGATCATTTGTGATAGGATCATTTGTTTGATCGTTTATCTTTATGATCATTGCTTTGATCATTTGTTGACCCAAAGCACTGCTTTTGTAAAGCGTGGCTTTGTGGACGAGACTTCATCGAGCCTCACACCCCGGAAATGGTCAAAACAGGAAAGATGCGGTAAGGTTATTAGGGGGTAGCACCCCTTTAGTGTATGTCATTCCTTCTGGATAGAGGTGGTATCATGGTATGGAGCCCAGATACTTAACCTATGTGGTTACTGCAAATTTATTACTTTGTGGTTGTTGGAAATCGGGGATCCTCGGATATAGATCGGTTACGATCGGGGAATGACATATTCGTGTCAGTTGTTACCCAGTTAGGGGTAACCCGGCCTTGTGTTGGCAGAGATCCGGTTAGGTTCCCGGGACGTCATTCCAGAGGCGTTTTCATGTGGCAATGGGAAGTTCCTTGGCCTGACCATTTGTTGGAAATCCATTCTTCAATACGCGCCTTGTACAGTTTTAGTTGTAGAACCTGCCATCTAATATGGTAGCTATAGTAGGCATAATATAATGGTACCTATGCTGGCTAAGATATATATTCTACTTTCGAAATTGTTTTCTACACTATGCACTAATAATAATATCAAAAATGTTTTGATTTTGCGTAGTAAGCATCTTTGACTATCATAAGGAGAAACATCCTCCAAGTCTGCGTTTGCATTGTGTGTGTGGCGGGAGACCTTATGGTAGTTTCATTTTCAAAAAGCATTGCGAATTTTCTTTTAAAATTTCTCCTATTCTTTGTTTAAAAGATAAATAACTATTTTTAGTTCTCACACCAGTCACATGACTGACCTGTAGTTTATTGTTCTCTTCCTAAACTCTGGGTGCCCACCAATTTCTACACGGGCAGTCTAGAGTTAGGTTATCAGGTCATTCTGGATTCAGGTGTTGCTACAGATATCTGGAGGCGAGCTGGATGGCGTAGTATATTATATTGTATATAGTATTTCTTTTCCGCTGTTTGTTGTTGTTTGTTGTTGTACACTCTGATGATGTAATGTAATATGATGTAATGTAATAATTGATATATTTCTTTGTTTTAAAGATTATTCATTTATCTATTATATATTGTTCCGCTGCGACTGTGAGATTCTGATATTGTGTTGTTACTTCCTGTTCTGTTCTATCTTTTTCTCTCTTCTTCTACCTCTTTCTTCTTCTTCAACCATAACATTTTGGTTTTTCGGCAACGAAAAATCGCAAAAGTTACATTTGGTATTGTGCTAACATATTTGGATGCAGGGAAACAGGTTGGAGGGATCCAACTGGATTCCTCACAAATATTTATATGATTATAGAAATTGTGTGATATTGATTATCATATCGATATATGATATTTGTGCTGTGATTGACTATTGGATGTTGTGGCATCATCGGATCCATTTTTTTTAAAGTTAAAAATAACGATTTTGAATTGAAAAGGATTTTAAAGTGATTTTTCAAAGTATATGTTTTTATTAAAATTTTGAACGGATTCATTTTAAATAAATTCAAATTTCAAGTTTTAAAGTTATAGAATTCAGGATTTTTGAAAAATATAACCAAAATGTTATTTTTGAGATAAGTAGTTAATAAATTTATGAAATGGTTTTAATTGGAATTTTGAATAATTATTATAAAGGATGTGTATAAAATATTTTAAAAATTTACATTTATGAATTAAAAATGTTGGAATTTTAAAAAAAAAAGAGTCTATTAAGTGTTAAAATGGAGTATAAAATGGATTTCTTTGAAAATCATAGATTTATAAATTGTGAAGATTATAAAATGAGTAGATTTTATAAAATGAAGAATTTATAAGTAATTATCTTATAAATCGGATCTTGGCAGTTAAATTGAAATTTTTGATAAAGCATGAACAGTTTGTAGATGAGATTTATAAAATATATATTTTATAAATCGAAATAATGGAATTTAAAAAAAGGGGTTTGTTAATGTTGAAAATAAGGCTGTAGATAAAATCTTATAAGTAATAAGATTTATGATTTGTGAAGTGTTAAGAAAGAACGATTTTGTAAATAAAAGGATTATAAGTAATTAACTTATAATATGAACCTTTGGTACAAAATTGGGTTATGTAAATTAAATTGGATTAATAAAGGAGATTTATAAATCGAAGTTTTATAAATAAGAATAGAATTTATAGTCATTGTTTATAAATTCGAAAATCAATTGAATTTGATAAATTTAATATTGAAATTTATTACAGGAAATATATTCACGATTTTGAACAGTAAATATATTATTAAAGAAAATGGATATATTCTAGGAAAGGAATGTTTTAAATAGAATTTAAAACGATTTAAAGATGTTTTAAAATGCATTGAGTATCGAATACATAGATTTCAACATTCATTGTTGAAATAGATGTTTTCGAGAAATAGAAGGAAATGATTACGTAGATTTCAACATTCATTGTTGAAATAGACGTTTTCGAAAAATAGAAGAAAATGGTGGACTATAACACTGTTGTTATAGTAAATGATTTCCGAAAGGAAATGTTTTATATAGTATTGGGATTTATATATCTATTTTAATTTCGAATCCCTATACTAGTGATTTTGGGTTGTCGTAACGATGTTTTACGCAACATTCGTTTTGACCCAAGTAAATGTGAATAAAAGAACGTTTTTCCTTAAGGAATGAAAAATATACTTAACTATGGTTTAAGTATATCGAATATTTTCAAATTGTGAAAATAAATAATATTTGAGAATCACTTATTTTTAAATAAGTATGGAATTGCTTTTCCAATATGAAATGGAATGTTTTTAAGAATTTATCTTTTTGAAGATAAATTGGAATTGAATATTTGAAATCTATTGAAAACTGTAGATCAGTAGATATTTTGAAATATAAATTCACTATGGAAATTATAAATGGAAAGGGAAAATTGGTTTCAAAATAAACGTTGTTTATTTTTGAAGTGTGGAAAATTATATATCTTGTAAAGATATTTTGGGAAATTAAATAATTTGAGAAATTATTTGGAATCTGATGATGTGGCGCATCTTTATTGATAGTTAAATAACCGACTATCAATATTTACCTTTAAATGGGTATTTGTTGTGATTGCTTGAATTGGATGCCACACTTATTTTTAAATAAGCGCTCACTATTCGGGTTAACCGGGAAAGGACCATGGGGTCGTATAACCCACTCCGAATATGTGATACATCGTTATGAATTGCATTTGAAGACCGGATATTTGTGAAAATGAATGGATTACCGTCGAGTTACTCTGCATCGGCTGATCTCCGATATAGAGGTTTTATCACCCTTAGTGACGGGTTGTCCGGACGTGATTAGTGAATATCCGGATTGCAAGGGCTTCTTTGGAAGTTCCTTCGGTTCTGTTCGATCCCGGAACAGACTTGTATGGATTGTATATCTGACATTACAAATTGAGATATAGAGCTGATTTCTTTCAAATATATTTCTGTTGGTGGCGGAGAATTTATTCTCTTAGCTTAACACCCTTCTCTGAGACGTACGAGCTCAGAGGTTATGTAGTTGAAAGTCATTAGTGATATACTCCCAATTTGGTAGTGTGATATGCTAAGTGTTGCTGTGTAATGATTATTGTGTTGATCATTTGTGATAGGATCATTTGTTTGATCGTTTATCTTGATGATCATTGCTTTGATCATTTGTTGACCCAAAGCACTGCTTTTGCAAAGCGTGGCTTTGTGGACGAGACTTCATCGAGCCTCACACCCCGGAAATGGTCAAAACAGGAAAGATGCGGCAAGGTTATTAGGGGGTAGCGCCCCTTTAGTGTATGTCATTCCTTCTGGATAGAGGTGGTATCATGGTATGGAGCCCAGATACTTAACCTATGTGGTTACTGCAAATTTATTACTTTGTGGTTGTTGTAAATCGGGGATCCTCGGATATAGATCGGTTACGATCGGGGAATGACATATTCGTGTCAGTTGTTACCCAGTTAGGGGTAACCCGGCCTTGTGTTGGCAGAGATCCGGTTAGGTTCTCGGGACGTCATTCCAGAGGCGTTTCCATGTGGTAATGGAAAGTTCCTTGGCCTGACCATTTGTTGGAAATCCATTCTTCAATACGCGCCTTGTACGGTTTTAGTTGTAGAACCTGCCATCTAATATGGTAGCTGTAGTAGGCATAATATAATGGTACCTATGCTGGCTAAGATATATATTCTACTTTCGAAATTGTTTTCTACACTATGCACTAATAATAATATCAAAAATGTTTTGATTTTGCGTAGTAAGCATCTTTGACTATCATAAGGAGAAACATCCTCCAAGTCTGCGTTTGCATTGTGTGTGTGGCGGGAGACCTTATGGTAGTTTCATTTTCAAAAAGCATTGCGAATTTTCTTTTAAAATTTCTCCTATTCTTTGTTTAAAAGATAAATAACTGTTTTTAGTTCTCACACCAGTCACATGACTGACCTGGAGTTTATTGTTCCCTTTCTAAACTCTGGATGCCCACCAATTTCTACACGGGCAGTCTAGAGTTAGGTTATCAGGTCATTCTGGATTCAGGTGTTGCTACAGATATCTGGAGGCGAGCTGGATGGCGTAGTATATTATATTGTATATAGTATTTCTTTTCCGCTGTTTGTTGTTGTTTGTTGTTGTACACTCTGATGATGTAATGTAATATGATGTAATGTAATAATTGATATATTTCTTTGTTTTAAAGATTATTCATTTATCTATTATATGTTGTTCCGCTGCGACTGTGAGATTCTGATATTGTGTTGTTACTTCATGTTCTGTTCTATCGTTTTCTCTCTTCTTCTACCTCTTTCTTCTTCTTCAACCATAACATTTCGGTTTTTCGGCAACGAAAAATCGCAAACGTTACAAGTTCACACTCCGTCCGTATCTCAGTTACGAAGTTAGATCAATCTGATGAACGAAAAGAGTACGAAGGATAGTATGACTGCTCTTGATGGTGCTGATGTATCGGATTTTCACGACGTACCACACACTCTAGATCCAGCATTACACCACAAGCGTCATTGTTCTATTCTCCACCACCGTCCCAACCGAAAATTCAAACGTCCCGTTGACGTTGGACTTTCTGCTCCAGCTCCTACTGCACTTCCTATCGTCACACCACCATAGTGGCAAGAAGAGATAAAAATACTGAACGATTCTCGGCAGTTATTGACAGAAGAACTAGCTTCTACAGCTTACCTTTTAAGCACCTCAAACAAACTGGAGTCGGCCATGTCGATGTTGCGGTTCGAAATTGAGCAGTTTAATGAAACTGTCTGCATCATTATCGCGGAAAACAGGCATGGCTCATCGCTTTTTTAAGTATTAAAAGTTAGTAGATTTCTGAGTTTTTATTTGTATTTGAATTTGATTTTCTAGTGTTATAAATATTAAATATTGATTATTAAACATAACTATTAAAAAAAAGTTTTTGATATCAAGAAATTCTTATTTAGAAAGAATTTTTGGCATTATCAGCCATAAGATGAACAAAATATGCTCCTTTACAGTTTACGATCTACAAAGCTGCTTGCCAAGTACAGTTTTTTTAGGAGGTATAGCATGTTGGAGTATGATTTATGATGTACCTTGATGAATGTGTTAATGTTGTTTCTGTATTAAAGCTTTGCTGAAGCTATGATGCAATTTTTTTACAATTTTTTTACCTGATACCGTCATTACGAATCAACAACTACTATCAAATGAAAAGTAAAGCCGTAGTTTATACAGATAGAGGCTTCTCAAATATAATCAGATCGGGCAGCAGCATAATGGGCCAACCCAAAGCCCAGCAAAGTTTCTTTTATAAATACCAAAATGTACACAGTGTATTACACACTACAAAATATACATTATGTAATCATTTCATTCTCTCTGCTTCTAAAATACAGAAGTTAATAAAATCAAATTTTGTTTCTCTCAATATTCTTTCTTGATATCAGAGCATTCAAATTGCTTAAGAGCAAAAAAGAGGAGATCATCAGAAAATCAACAGAAAGGAAGAAAACAGAAAACGATCATCAGAAAACCGACAGAAAGGAAGAAAACATAAAACTTGTCATGTCATTAATCTCTCAGAGAAGTTCTCATCACAGAGATTAGGTTGCACTTAAAATCATCAGAGAAATAACATTCTCTTCATCTGATTGTGGTTAAATCAGTCTTACACGTTGCTTGTCAAAGTTTCTTCCTCACTGGTCAGTATTTCTTATCACATATTCCAGTGCCTTGCCAAGAAACCAGTTGTCAAAGACAATTTCATCATTCAAATGATCTTTGGCTGCACATTTCATTAAGTGTGTGATTCTTGCAGTTTTTCTGCATAATTTCTTTAATCTCACAAGTTCTTAAATATGGTTGAAGGAAATATTAACAATTCATCCACTTCTGAAGCAAGAACAACCAATTCAGTATCTCAAACTATCAACACCCAAGATCTCATCAAAGCCATTATAAATCCCCAAAGCCAACTAGTCAGTGTTCAACTAGATGAAAGCAATTATCTGCTCTGGAAATTCCAGATAGAGACAGCAGTAAGAGGCTATGGTCTTGAGGATCATGTTCTTGGAACATTAATTACACCATCAAAATAAACTGCAGATTAAGATGGAAAATTAGTGAATAATAAAGATTATGTTACTCATCAAAGGGAAGACAGTCTAATCAGTGCACGGTTACTGTCATCCATAAGTGCAAATATTCTACCACAGCTAATTAGGTGCAGAAGTGCACATGAGATGGTCAACAGTGGAGCAGATCTTTAACACGCAGTCTGCAGCAAAAATCATGTATTACAAAAGACAACTATAAAGATAAGAAAAGAAATGTGCCAATGAGTGAGTATCTGACCAAGATCAAGACACTGTGTGATCAACTTGCATCAGCAGGTCATAAAATTTCCGACACAGAGCATGTTTTATGTATCTTAGGTGGCCTAAATGAAGAATATGAGGCGGTGGTAGCAGTTATATCCTCAAAGGAAACAACACCAAATATACGATATGTTCACTCCACTCTACTTGCCCATGAAGGAAGAATGGAGCAGAGAAGATCAACAGTTTCAAATCTCACTGTAAACTTCACCAGTAACAACAAATTCAAAAATCAAGAAAGAAACAATAACAACATAAATCAGTCTAACTCTCAAAGGGGTGGTCAATCCTCCAGATCCAGAGGAAGAAATGGAAGATATAACAACAATAACAGACTAAGATGTCAAATTTGTGAAAAATTTGATCATGCAGCCAACGAATGCTATTTCAGATTTGATGCCAACTACATACCATCTCAACAAAACAACAACAGTTCAAGAAATCACAATCACAGTGCAAACATAGTAAATACTTATCCAGATTCTAAAGAACAAGCAGATATTGTTAGTGCTAAAAATTGGTCACCAACACCCAAATCCTTATGAAAGCACCAAGCACCAGTCACAGATATCATATAGATTGTATGAAGAGAATATAAATATCAAGAATAATAAAAATTAAAATGAAAGAAGTAAAGACACAGAGTTTATAGTGGTTCGGCTAACTCTGGCCTATGTCCACTCTAGAAATTTCTTTTTTATTGATCAAAGAATCGATTACAGTTATAAAATGGTAGACTAGCCTTAGCCTTAGAAAGTAGAAAGTTAGAGAGCCGAAGAGAAGATTCATTTTTTGAACCCTCACACGTTGTATTTATAGACAAATCCTGAGTTGTTGGGCTTTCTGAATCGTATAGGCCCATCAAGGCCTTCCACCGAGCCATATACCTCTACCATGCTGAGCCACGCCGGTCTTACCGCAATGCCGAGCCACCTACCTCCGCCATGCCGAGCCACACCGGTCTCACCACAATGCCGATCCACATCGGCCTCACCACTATGCCGAGCCATCGCACCAACGCCGGGCGAGGTGCGATGCCAAATAAGGTTCGATGCCGAGCGAGGTGAGATGTGGAACGAGGTGCGATGCTGAACGAGGTGTGATGCCGAGTGAGGTACGATGCCAAGCGAGGTACGATGCCAAGCGACCCATGATGCCGAGCGACCTCTCCAATGCCGAGCACCCTTCCAATGCCGAGCCGCCTCTCCTAATGCCGAACAGCCTCTCCAATGTCGAGCGGCCCTTTCAATGCCGAGCCGCCTCTCCAATGCCGAGTGGTCTCTCCAATGCCGAGTGGCCCTTCCAATGCCGAGTCGCCTCTCCAATGCCAAGTCATGCATATCGAACCATTCCTGACCAACCATCAATCCATCTAGCTGGTTCCAACCAATCGTATTCCAGTTTCGACAAATGAATAGTCGATTTGGTTAAATCCGCATGTCCGTGGCCTTGTAAAAAGACGGGTTAACACTTGCCTCTCAAAACATGTTTGCTATTGGAAGGTGTGTTTTGAATAGCCGCAAGTTCGATATCCGAAGTCCGTGTGTTAACCACATCCATAACTTCCGGTTCATAATCCAACCTTATATTGAGCCATCTTATTCGCCAACCAAGCTTTGATCAATTCCCAAAAGCCAAATCTATAACCTTTTCGAGTCGATATCCAAATTCTAGACCGCTCCGGGCCTTTTTGCCAAATTCAGGACCTCATCGGGTCCATCTACCCTAAGTTGAAATTCGAATCCCTTACCTCTTCGAGTTTAGTCTTTGAATCTATGGACCTCGCCGGGTTGTGTTATCCTGTTCCAGCCTCGACTCTCCTATCAAGGGCTTGTATGTTTTCTGGCCTCGACTCTCCGGTCAAGGACTTAGATATTCACCGACTTCGGCACTTCGACCAAGGACTTTGGTATTCACCGACCTCGGCACTCCGGTCAAGGACTTTGGTATTCACCGGCCTCGGCACTCCGGCCAAGGACTTTGGTATTCAAGGACTTTGGTATTCACCGGCCTCGGCACTCCGACCAAGGACTTTGATATTCTGTTCGAGTCCAATCCACCACTCTTCGGCGAAGGGGCTTGCAATTTGCGATCACTGCTCCGTCCCTTCGATCCGGACAGTAATCGTAGAATTTAAATTGTTTAATACATTGATCCGAATCCGATTAGAAAACAAAAAATCCACACCAAAAATCAAACATCCAAACAAAAATGGCAAACCAAAAAACCAACTTAGCCGGGAGTTCATCCCAAACTTCAAAACCATACCAAATAAAAGTAAATGTCCAAAGTACCAAAGAGAAAACCAAAATCTGTAGAAAAACAGAAAGAAAACAGGATTTCATAGACCCGAGCAGTGCTGTTTTTCGTCATCTCAGAGCACGCCCAAGGAGCGTCCCCGATCCCATACGAGTGCAAGTGACCTAGCCGTATTACTTCAGGTACTATTACTTATTCAGAACCATCAAACCATTCAGTTTATAACGAGCCGGCGTTGACCAGATCCAGTGCCACCATTGCTAGAGGTAGGCGGTGGCCGCTCCTGTCCCACTGCCACAGCTCGATTCCTTACATACTGCTGTAGATGACCATTCCTTACATGCTCCTTAATGATATCTCTCAAATGCCTGCAGTTGTAACAGCCCGTAAATTTTGATAATTAAATTTGTTAACTTAATAGGGTTTTGGTAATTAAATATTGAAAGAAATAGAAATTGAATTGGAATCAATTTCAATAATCTAAATAAAATATTACGTTAATGTTAATTAAGGTAATATTTGTAAATAATGTTAATGTTATTCATAATAGGACAATTTGTTGAATTAAAGGAATGTAAATAAAGATTTATTAATTTAAAACTCAATAAATGGATAAATTGTAATTAAATGGAATTTAATATTTAATTATTACGTTAATAGGAATTTAGATGAAATCTGAGAATATTAATGTAATGGATCATGAACCAGTTGTAAATTTCATCCATTTGATAATAATTTATTGAATACAGAATTTAAAATCAAATAAATGATTTATTGGAATTTCAATTGATAATTAATGAATCTATAAAAAATGAAATTTAATTACGGTAATGGGTAAATCAATTAACTTTGAATTGATGTCTAAGTTTGTTTAAAATTATTGTAATCATTTAAGAAATCAGAAATGATGAAATCTGTGAATTTTTAAATTTGAATTGAAAAAAAAAACGATTTAATTTAATTTAATATTAATTTAATTAATTAACTGAAAATTAGCCATTTTGGCCATTGACTCAGATTTCGACAAAACCAGTTTCATCGGATCCATAACAGTGAATTATTGTAGGATTTCAAGTTTCGTAGCGATTAGACTTGTCGTTTGGTCGTACAGATTCGAAACGCCTAGAAATCAATGAAATTGAAATCAATTTGAAATAACTTGATTATAGCATAACTTCTTCATATGATGGAATTTGGACCTGAAACATATTCCATTGATTTTAAAATACTTTAAAACATCTATTTCGATATATGGATTGACTCATTTTCGTTCTGGAGTCAGAACGGGCTTTTCGGGCATTTATCGTTCAACTTTCAATCCAAATCAATCCGGTCCATTCTAATTTCAGCTTTGCATATATATATACCTCGTTATAAACCCTATCCTTTTATGTTCATTTTTCTATATGCACAATTCTAATTGATCCTCTTTTTCAGTGGTAGACAAACCCTAAAGCCCAAACTGCAAATTCAAATCAAAACTAAATCAAAAATTTCAAACTCCTCAATATGTATCGAATCATATATCTATTTGGAGCTCTCGACGAGAGCATCTCAGATCTATAATTCATTTTCCAATTTGGGTCATCGTTTGGCCGGAAATCGAAGATCAATTCACGGCCGTTCATCGCGTCTTGATCATCTTGCACGGATCGCCAAATTGAACTTACCATCGCATGGAGAGGAACGCGTTGTTCATCGGAGGTGTTCGTTTTGGTTGTTAACGGTCGGATTGGGCAGAAAAATTCGATTAGGGTTATACATATAGGCGGTGGCTGCCCTTGGATTGAGTCGTGATGGCCGGCCGTGATTCGTCGTGGAGGTCTTGGGATAGTGGCACGGCACCTGGGGTGGACCGCGATGGCAAGGCGTTGGACGGCGACGTTCCAGATGCAACGACGGGGTGATTTTGATGCGAGCAAACGATGCCTGGGTGCTGCTAGGGTTTCGTTTGAAGGGGGCCGACGTGTAAGTTTGTGAGTGGTTGTTTTTATTTAATTTATTTGTTTCAATTTTAATTTTTCAAATGTTCTAACACGTAAAACTTTCACATATGAGGTCAAATTCATGAGCGGTTTCTCCGCTAGGATCGTATCAAAATTTCGGAAGTTTTTGCACTGGTTTGGACGAATTCCGAGATTGTTCAAATTTTGGGTTTAAATTCAAAAATGAGTGTTTCAACCCACTCACAATTTCTAAAATTTCTTATGTTTGTTAAATTGATTTATGATGTGATTAAAAATTTATTTATGACTGTTTGACATATTTTTAATCGTCATCTCAGTTAAATTGAATTTATTTGAATTAAATTATTATTTAATTTATTATTGCATATAAAATGCCAGTTAAATAGTTATTTAATTTATTATTGAATATAAACTGCCAATAAATGCCTGTTATTCATTATCTGTTATATATTGATGTTATTTATTGAATTGGATGATGATTTTGATGAATGTTTGATGATTGATATTGGATGAATGGATGTTGTATTTTATATTGTTCTAAACTGCAAGTTGTTATCGATTTTTATTTCATTCGGGATTGCGGTTTGAAATGATATATAGCCGTATTTATATTTTAATTTATGGATTGAAATGATAAATATCTGTATGACTTAACCATAATAGAAAATTTTATACAAACACCATGGTCTATATATAAAAATATTTTGAAATGATTTCTACGGTTTTGTAAAGAAATATATGGTTTTATAAAAATATTGATTTCAGATATTATATACATGTTACTTTATATATATAGTTAAATTCTTGATCTTTAGCTATGTATGAATTTGTTTGGTATAAAACAAGTTTAAAATAAAGATTGATTTTATTAAAATGTAATACGGTTAAGTATTTACATAAATTATATATTTATATAGAGTTTATAATAATTTTAATAAAATTAAGGCCGAGAAGATAGATATCAGATATTAACTGGAGTTTTAACAAATATTATCAAAAAACTACTTTTAGAGCCTCACAGCGGAAGGAGATAAAGTATAATACGTAAACGAATACTATAGTCACATCACCACGATGTCTGTAATGACATATACAGATGTCTAAATAAACATAGATACGACCCGAACCACATACATAGTCAAAAATAGATACAACACTTATTTACACCATAGATATAATACATAAATGAATCCCTATCTCTAATACCATCTCATCTTCAAAGTCCATCAACCTGGATATACGTATATTAAAAAAATAGAATTGGGTTGGACACAAGTCTAACAAGTGAGCTATACTCCACAAAAATAATACTATAACATGATATGAGTCTATCGCTTGTCCACCACACGTTCCGTCGCCAAGTCATACCTAATCGTCATGTACATCCAACCATATCGCACCATGTCTAAGAGGACACACTTCCTTGGTTCGGCCTCATGCCAAGGCCGTCTATTGTCTGTCATCACATAAATCGCGCACAAGACTCACTTCCTTGGACTGCTCGTAGCCTATAAGAAAGTATGTTGTTCTCGTGCTACCTAATTGGACTCATGATCTAGACCGTTCATAGCCTATATGGTTGCTTAGAATCAACATCCTCCACCTGGCTTGTCGAAGCACTACAAGAGAGAAACGTCACATACATGTGCCATAGGACCGCATTCTAATTCGCACACACACTCTGGACCATCTACCCATGCCCCAGACTTGTTCATGTCCATGTCCATCGTCGTGTCACATTCCTATATCACAACTACATACATATTTTCTTCAAATAAAACCAATCATCACACACATTCGTAGCACTATCATTTCTCTCGTCACTAGCCTCATATCACCTTCCAGAACAAGGATCGAATCGTTTGTTATTTATTTATATAAGCCATTTTGGTCCAGATTCAACCTGTGCCCAGACTCGACCACTGGTGCCTCGGTCCGGTCTATCGATAGAATGGTGCACAAAATTCCTAGGCGTTTCAATTGTCGAAAATTTAGCGTTTCCTCCGTTTCCGCCTCTAACCGTCTCTAGCCGCCTGAGAATGTACCTGGAACCTAGCCTTTCATCCTTAAGCCTGATTTGTTCATTTATTTCACTAGTTTTGACGTATAATTATCAAGTTACTATATTTTTATCAAAATTAGTTTCTAGGTATTCATATCACCCAAGTCCCCCTTTAAATACGAATTTAAGTGTTTATTTATGCCATACTACACTAATATAGCTAACATATAATAATTAAAGAATCATGATTGCATTATAAAAAAGAGAGCACGAATCATTTTCTGTCCAAATCCTCACTGTTTGGCCTACTACATCTCCTCACTTTAAATTTCAGCTTCCAAAACGATGCTGGTACGTAACCTTGTCCAATAACTTAGCAATGCTTTTGGTCTCCTTCGATTCGATGGATTTTAAGAGAGATATTTGAATTTTGATCTTAAGTAGTTTGAATGAAAGATGGAAGAAGAAGAAGTGCCGGTTGGTTTTCTAAACTGAATTGTACATGTTAGTTTTTAGTTTCTTAAGTTGCTAAAGGAACATAGTCTGTTCGTTTTCAAATTCAAACGTAAACTCAAACACTAGTTCTTTGGCGCCCGTTCGACTCGATGATGTTTCGTCCATAATTCTTCCACACGGACTCCAAATGAGGAAAACCAAAATGCTACACGAATCAAAAAATAAGACGCTCGCAATAGCATTGGTTTCATCATCAAATTACAAAGTTTGAGAAATGACCATTTTGCTCTCTCGTTATTTTAGATTTATTTATTTAATTCGGTAATTTTAGTTATTTTCACTATATTCTACTATCAATATTTTATTAAAATATTTATCAAATTTTCTAGGATATTACAAATTACCCCAAGCAATATGGGCTTACCGAACACAAGTTCGCAACCGTTCATATTCCATTCACTCTGCCCTACATATCAGATGTCATGGTTCCAATTGAATTAGAAGTACTTTCTCATTGAAAAATTCTCTACGATCTCAAGATGAATGAGGAACTCTTGCTTGAGTGTCTTGACTTAATCAATGAGAAGCACAAAGAAGCTGATTTATGGGTTAATACTCACCAGAAATGAGTAGCACGATGATTCAATGCAAAGGTTAGGATTTAGACCTTCAAGATCAACAATCTCATTCTGAAATGAATCTTCTCTGGTCCAATGGCTTTGGGCCCGAAGTAGGTCCGTACATTGTTGAATATAAGATTGGAGAAGAAACATTCAAACTGCTATTTCGTTTAAATGTATCTTTGTAAATATCTGACTAGGCTCTGCTGTAATAAAGTAGAGTTTATCATTCTTATGTCTATAAAATGAATTAGCTTTGAGGATCGATGGAACTATATTCTCAATAGTCTTATTTTATGCTGTGTGTACAACAACAAAATTGAATATTCTATGTTTTGAAAATGAAAATATCTAGGTGACTGGAGATAGGTACCAACGAACTTCTTTAATCCATGATCGGATCGCTGGAGTATAATCACACTAGGGTCGATCATGACGATTTGCTCTAAACCACTAACTTTATACCGTAGCCCGAAGATAGGCAATGACTAATGGCAATGCTCGGAGACAAGCATCTTAAACGTTAGATCCTGGAGATAAGGCCCAACAGGAGATCAAATCTACTTTTTCGAATACGATCGATGCCCAGAGATAGGCTTATCGAGAATGGATGTCTAAAGATCGATGTCTAAAATAGTACTTCCTGGAGATAGGAAGCGATGTGGAAGATCCAACCTTGTCTTTGGTCAAATGGAATCTAACTAAAGATAAGCCAAATAGGCTACAGAATTAGCCAAGTGATCGTGATTTTGTTCGCTAATGGGGAAATGTTTTGGCAGCGACGAACAGAATGAAATAATGGACTACACTAGCAATAACGAGAAGTTATACATACATACATACAGATTTACGATGAATAATAAAATTGCACTGATTCAGAATCACCGTAGACATAATACAACTAAGTATATGGGCAAAGAAAGATGAAAGTTCGAAAGAAAAGACTATTTTATTCACAACTGGAACTTTATAAGGAAAGCGGGAGTCATACATGCACAAACAACGACCTAAACCTAAAATAAAACTAAACAAATAAGCAACATAAGAAAAATGAAGCTTAAATGTTTTTCTTCTTCTCCTTCTTTTTCTTTCCTTCAAAAGAAACTATAACATGACTTTACTGGATCAACCTTTTCTTCCCCCAGACAGGTAGCCGTTAGGATCTTTATCCCAGTCGTAATCGTCACCCGTGGACTCGGGAGCCTAAACTTGAACACACTTTATTGCCGAAGCGGAATTTGGAATAGCAAGTGGCAGTATAGACAAAGAAACCGAAAGAGGAGGAACATCATCAATCCTTTTCTTCTTAATTTCTTTCATCTTCTTAACTTGTAAGGTCTTCTCCTCCTGCATTGATGGCCCAAGCTTATGCTCAGTGGCCCCGGTGATGACTATGTCCTTGTCCCCCTACGTTACGTTACGATCATCCATAGCCTCTTCATCTATCATTTCGGCATCGGGACACGGAGCGGATCCAACTAAAGGAGTTAGGATTTGAGTTGGGGCGGACATCATAAGTCATTGTAGCATGAGTGTCCAAAGACAGGTTCCCTTTTGGTAAAGGGGCAAGAGCGGGTGGACTTGAAACTTGGGAAAGTGAAAATTAGGGATTAGAGACACCGACGTGTGTCATCTAAGCCTTCTCGAACATATGAGAAGTTAATGATATACCATCAGAAGCAGAAGTCACTTACGAAGGAGTACCCATAAAACTCCCTCCATGATGAGAACTCGCACTGACAAAAATCACCGCGTGGAGATAAGGTAGACAATTTCAGAATGGATTATGGTCGTGTATAGTCAGATTCCTTGGGATATTGTACGTCGATGGAAGATGTCAAAGCGGTTAATGTTCCCAAAGTCACCACGGTAGTTGGAGTTGTAGTGATGCCAGAGGAAGGAATAACAAACTCAGAATAGGAGGCCCTGATGTGGAAGGAGTAACGACAATGGAAGTAGCCACTATAACAATGGGATTTTCTACTGGGAATCTTCGAGATAGGGGAGTTGAACTTTGACCCAAATCTTTAGAGCCAGATTCAAGAAGGACCCCGGCATGCACATTAGTAGAAACGGTGGCCTCGGTCTCTAATTTAACTTTACCTGTGGCAAGTGCATCCAAATCTTCATAGACTAAGCGGTCATATTTCAACTTGTCTTCATCGACCTCAATGACATCTGAGTGTTCTCTTTCTTGCATCATAATTTCCATCCAGACTATGGCTAAGGACCTGGGGTATCCCTTACCAACCCACCTCAAATTCCTAGACTTGACGACGTTCGCATACAAACGAACTACGGTAGGCTCTATCTGGGACATGATTCTATCCTCCACGGTTTCTGCATGAAGCTCTATGCCCTTTTGTGCTTGCTAAACGTCAATCGGTTGCTCTACATACTCCTGAGCTTGACTGAGATAACTATATTTTTCTTTCTTTTTGCCTACAATTCGACTTTTAGTCTTTAAATCGTCAAAGCTTGCTCATCGATGGTTTTCTGGAAAGTTTCGCTTACCAAAGAAAGGCGATGACTCCTATGATGTGCAACTTCGATCTGATCTGGTTACATCTGAGACTTCTCTTCAAAGGATTTTCTCTCTTCCTCTAACTTTTTCTCCATAGCCGTTTGAGATTTCCTAAGCTCTTCGACTTCCTTATCTAGATTTGCAATAATGCGCTTGTTATCTTGCTCCACCAACTCCTTCCCTTAAAGAGCCACCTTTTTTCCCTATTAACTTCGAAAAGAGCTTCCGCAAGCCTCCACCATGTGTAGATTAATCATAAACATCGCATACACAAGCAGTGACTTATAGGCCTACGTTATGAGGAATATCCTTCAGATTATAAACGACATTAATTCCATCAAAGCATATATTTGGGAAGGCCCTTTGCATCACAACAAGCTATGGATTGAAAGCGGATTAGTTCGCTTAAATAGAAGCGAGAATGAGAATTTGATTTTTGTCATGCCTTCGTCTAAATGGATCAGAAGTTGCAAACCCAAACAGTTGTGCAGACTTCTTAAATTTGTGGGCATGGTTGCACCTCTAGATGAAGGAACATGATTAGGTTTGGTCGAGCATTAATCCAGACTAGGGGCAATGGAGAGCGAGATCTATGTTGCGTGGGAGATGTCATGCTCGTCCCTCTCTCGCAATCATCGTGGCGTTTGTAATCTCTTTCTCGCCTTTCCCGCTCTTTTCTATAGCGCCTTGTTGTGTTTGATTCGTGTGACGACTCACGCTGTCGGCACGAGGAATCGGACCTAAGATAATCAGTGGAGTAATCTTGGAGTTCATCAAAAAGATGTTGACGTTCCATTGAACCTAAAAAGAAAACATAACCAGGTTAAGACTTGGAAATCCATAAGAAACATGTGTAATGTAAATGTATGATGATTTCAAGTGTCATGAAGTGTTAATGTGTCCTAGAACCTCTACAGACCATGCTCATGAAATTTACTAATATGGATTATTTCCCTAGCGACAGTTGAAGGCACATCAGTAGATAGACAGATGGGAGAACCTATATCACCAAGACTGATATTGTCTAGGTCGTATGACTGGATTTTACCTGGTATACTCTAGATTGAATCATATATGTCGCCAGCCAGAGGAGTCGATGTTACTTCATCAAAATGAAGTGTAGTGCTAGAACTTACATTCGAACAAACCATTTCTAGACAAAGCCAGATGAGCAGCGTATAAGGAAGTACTCGTCCTTGAAATAACTGAATTTATTTCAAAGACCAATGATGATAGGACAGCCCTTAGATGGTTCTAAATAAGTGAGAGAAAGACTTTTTTCTTTTAAAATGCATATAAACAATGAATCTCCTCTAATATGGGCTCCAGCCCAAATGATGAAGACAGACCATATACATGTGTTAAACGAGGCGTACCTATTTAGATGAAACTGGGAATAGGAAAGCTTCATAAACTAGAGCACAAGTCAGATAAAGTGGTTGAAAGAAGGGATGCACCCGGATAGGAACATAAATCGATTGCATGCAGTTCGCCCTCGAGCGGATTGTAGGCCCGGTGAAAAATTTTGGACCCAAAACGCCTTTGAAATGGATGTCGTGCCTCTCACAAATTCTTCTGACCCCCGCTTCTTCTAACTTGGACGCTGGAGAGTTCGAAGGATTATCTAGAATTATAGCATCTCCAATATCGATATTGGGGGCAACATTACGAATGCTTCATCCATCGTCTCAAAAGGAACTACTCATAAAGACTGCCTTGTCGAATGATGAGGCTATTGAGGCCGTAAAGATGATGAAGTAGACGACACTGAAGATGTTAAAGTAGAATTTGACTCTAAATAGATGAATCTAACTTTGATGATGATGGACTTGTGCCCATCACAGAGATACGCAAGGAGCGTCTACGATCAATAACTCTTCAAAACTTCATAAATGAAAAAGGTCGGGTAGCACATAGCTTTGATCTTCATATCGAAATAAAATCCTGTGCGACCGATATATAAGACCCAATGGATGTCGGCGTGTCCCGACCGATTGGGTCTTATACATTGACTGAGAAAATGCTATACAATTAAATCTATGTAGTGTGTGTCCTGTGTCCAGAGCACCGTGAATGCGAACACACTGTAGATGGCTCGCCCACGCTAGCAAACTAACACCATTGCACAACGAAACTTGTGTCAGATTTACCCATTATCGCACGATCTGCTTTAATAGAACCGTTGTCCGAGGCGATGCACAACTCTTCTTTGCAGGGATGCTGAAGTGAAGTATCAAATTTAATGGAATGATGAAAAAGTCCATTTGAATGTCGAAGTGCGTTCAATGCAACCGTCATCTAAAACTGTCCCATTGAGGCTCATTCATCGACCAACCGTCATCCATGAACCATAAAAATTAGTCAAATCCTCCTTAGACTTGAAATGTTTGTTCAAATTCCAAGAAACTACATAAACATGAAGCGACTCGGGTTCAGGCCTAGGCCAACACAAAGTAAACCCTGAAGCAACTATAAGTACATTGAAACTTGGATCAAACCTGTGTCTACTTTGAGATCACTTCAAGTCAGCCTCCAAACCGCTTATAAGCAAACTTTTCATGGCTATGAATAAAAGCAAGGAGAATATGAAGCCATAGTAGTCGAGTGCCCATCAATGACCTTAAACAAGCCCGCACCACCTAAGATCATCCACCGACTACCCTAGGCATGAAAACGATGGAGATGGTTACCTACAACAACGGTTCGGGTCGAAACCCAAATTAATTCGAAAGACAAATCGAATGATTTTAGGGTCGACTAGTTCAAATGATCAATGGCGGTTGTGTTGGTGATGGCTTAGACTTGAATTGAAGAATCGATAATGACTAGAAGCTTGGAGTCAAGCTTGGAAATAAAAAGTCAAAGGAAAAAGTGAAAAGCGGAAGAAGGAAAATTTCTTAAGTACCAAATCGCCCCTATTATTCGCAGTGAAAATAGGTCTCAAGTCAAGAGCCTTTATTCAGTACTGACTTGTAACAAAAGAATGGAATTGATGGCTATTAATAATGAATATGAATGCAATCAAAGTGAAGCCATCCTACCTGAACGACTACAAGAGAGAACTTCCAAAATATCCAAAATCCGAATGAAAAATTCGAAACAACACACTTTAACTTTTATATCATCCGAATGACATAGATCTGGACCTGTAACAGTTTAAAGTGATGTGAGGATCCGGAGAAGACACGCTACTTTGTAAAAACGAATCACATAGCGGAAATATCCATTCGAATCAAAGTTAGCTTGTCTCGATCCAAAGCATACCTAGTTGACATAGGATATGCTTTGGGGGCAAGTGTTATTCTGCTTTTGAATCAAGTCATTTCTAGTCGAGTCAGAACTATTGAATGGTTGAGAAGCAAATCAGAAATCCTGAATCCTAACTTTGGGCACCAAAATTCAATCAAAGTCCAAAGAGTTGAAGCAGAACTTTGCTTGCCACTTGAAGATGGTTAGACATTTCCCAAATAAACCATGTGGTGATGGGAAAATTCACAAAATGCAAGTCAAAGTGTCAACTCGGTACTGAGTTATAGCCCTCAACTCGAAATCAAGTCATAAAGGTCAACCCAGCCAATTTACTTCAAGGACTTGGAAAACAAAAGCAAAATGAAGGAAAACAACCAAAAGACCACAAGTCGGTGACGACTTGTGTAACACCCCATAATTTTATGAATAGATTCTTAACTTCATTCTTTTGGCTGGAAAAATCCTACCTTTACTTCTAAAATTCTAGTCTCCAAATTAATTACAGATTCACCAACGCAATCCCGAATCGACCAAATCAAATCCAGTTTAAACGTATTAACATATGAAAGCAAACTCTGCAAAGAGAGCTACGCAAATAAATGTACGCTATCAAGGAATTTGGCATTTTTAAGGCAAGTAATTTCTGGACAGTGAAGGACAAGAGGAATTCATTTGAAATCGCGGAAGATGCATGGCCGATCGGTGAGTGGGATTTATCATATTTGTGTATATATTGGTAGGACTTAGTAATCCACCTCTTATGATTTTAAACAAAATTTATAGATAATGTAACTAATAATTAAAAACCGATTTTTTTTCAAATACACCTGATTGGAATATAGTAAGTCATGGCTAGCCAATTAAAAAAAGTTGGTTTTTATCGATTGTAATCAGCGAAGTTAATTTTCTTCCAACTTAAAAAGTGTGAAATATACAAGTATTCCAAACCAAACATATTATATATCAAAATTATAGTGCTTGACGACATGAATTAACTGGTGATGCCCGTTCGTCGATTGGATGTGCGGATTGACCAGAAAACGCATCAGAGGTTCAACATACATGGACCGTTCGTTTTTATCCGACGGTGAAACGACAACGATACAACGATCGGGAAACACAATCATGAAGAGGCGACCAAACAAGGCTAGAGATCACCGAAATCGGCTAGAAACGACGGTGGAGGAGATTTTGTTAGAGGGGACCTGCAAAGGCGGCGTTGGCAGTGACAAGCGTAGCTTGGCCACAGGGGTTTCAACGGTAGGCTCCGATAAGGCTATCTCTGCCTAAGGTGGCTCTGGCGACAGTGAGAAGGGCGATGACGAAAAAATGAGATCGAGTTTTCTCGTTCCTTGTAGCAGAACGCGGAAGTATGTTAAAAATCAAAATATATTATTTAATAATTATTTAATTAAATGTATAAGTCATGTACAAAATACTTAAATAATGCCACAATTTAAAAAGCCTATAACGGCCGCATACGAACTCCATTTCACGTGCAGTTCGTTTTGTGGCGAGATGAAAAATGATTCAGTATGTTGTTGGCCGTGTTTTAAACTACTTTAGAAATGTGTCTTATTTTAACAGATTCGCTATATAGTTCTACTAGAACGTTTGGGTACACTTATGGAGAAAGTAATTCTCGATTGTACTAGTGATGTTTGACGATGACGTATTGGGGTTTGATCCAGTAGTTTCGTAAACGGTGGGACAACGATGAGTTTTGGGCTTAATTCCAATAGTGTCGCTGACTGTTAAACGAATGTCTAACATGGACTTGTTCTTAATAGTTAGTACGTTTCTGACATATAAGCTAGGACTTTGGGCTCGGTCTTGTGCATAAGTTTTTCGACATTCGAGCTAAGACTTTGGGCTTAGACATTTGCATACGTTTTACGACATTTGAGATAGGACTTTGGGCTCGGTCGTTTGCATGCGTTTACGACATACAAGCTGGGACTTGGTCGTGTGCACACGTTTGTGGTAACTGTGAGTTGGGGCTTTGGACTCAATCGTGACATCATGCTTCGGTATATAAGTAGAACCAGTAGAGATTTTAGCGAGACCTTATCATATGTTGCAATTATTATATTTTGTTTAGCTGACTTGTTGGGTGCAGATGACACGGGTTAAGGTATGGTTTTCGAACATAAGTGTTGTTTTACTAGCTTATTAGTATTATACTCTGATAGGTCGACAGAGAGGACTGGTGGTGACTGGACGGCACTATGGTGTGATGGAGACATGCATTTATTTTTCTATTAGCTATCTACTATTTTTTATTCCCAGGCAATAAATTATAAGAGAAGCTGTAGTTGTAACTTAATTGGCTCTATAATAATATATTTGTCTGTGATTGTAATACTGACTACTATTATATTTTATTCCGTCGCTGTGAGTTTCAAAAAGTGTAGAATATTGTAGATAGCTCTATAATCTGCCCTTTATTGTGTAATTTATTTTAAAATGATCTGCTATCTGCGAGGTCCGCGATGCCAGTTACATTTTTTAGATGTGGTTCGGGACATCGTAGATAGCTAGTTGTTGCATTTGGTGTCAAAGTCAGGTTTTGCGATTCCTACTTAATTAGGGGGTATGAGAGAGCATATTTGTAATTATTATTATTATTATTATTATTATTATTATTATTATTATTACGCTACACCCCATATATTTTGACTTGTAGAGTTAGTTATTGTTGGCTCATTCTTTATGGAAGTAAATAACTACGAATTAAGTAAATGTTGATATTTATATAGTTTGGGATGGTTGATAAATCCATCACATTTGTTTACTCCATAGGATATTGCTAAAAGATGTTTACAGGCCAAGTAGCAATGAAGTAAATTGTGGGACAATGGATGAATAAGAGGGGGAGTAGTATCATTAAGTTCATAGGAGATAATGTGATGTTTATATGGTGTAATTAGGTTACTTAACTACTTTCTTTGATTATTGGGCTTATGTAAGTTATGAACTACTACAATTAAAGTAGTTAAATTAATTGAAACTAATTTAAATGGTTTCCCAAAAAAGAGGGGGACATTTGGAATAATTATTAAAGTTGAAGTTTGTTCAATACATTGAAATAATAACCAATATTTAAACTTCGAATATGAAAAAATTTCGTAAAAGCTACTTTTTCATAAATATTTGAAGGTTTTATTTTTGTAAAGTGTTTAATGTGACGCACATTGTTTTTCTTTTTTTCTTGCGCTTATATTTTGATGTATATATGGTTTCTAACAAAGGAACTTTTGGAACAAAAATAGTAAACAATGTTTTTGGAATATTTTTTAATTTACGATTATTTGTATCACATTTTGGAAGAATATTAAAATTTTGCACTTCCTTTGCACTTTTGTAAAGTTTCTAGTTTAAAAAGGTAAAATTTAAAAGGGTAAGTTGTATATGTTCATTTTCTTAAGTTAAATTTGAACCATTTTGTATAGGATTTGAATTGAAAATAAAAGGATTTAAGATTAATATTTTAGACTAGTAGAATATTTCAAATGCATTTTTAAATGGAAACTGAAAAACTTGTGACGTAAACTCATGAGAATATGAATTGACAAATGATTCAAGGGACGTTGGGAAATTATTTTTGAATTCGGTATGAATATAGTTAGCAGCTAAAACTGGAGAAATTATTTTGAATTTCAACAATATATTTTATGTATATATACGATGTGTTAGGTAATAGGTGTGGGAATTTGACTAATTACAAAAAAAAAAAGGAATTTAAAATATAATTTTTGTATAGACATTAATTTTTGTTTAACGATGATTGAAATTGACAAGTTACTAAACAAAATTATTTATGCTTACATGTATATGATAAAATGGTTTTAAATTATGTGAAATGAAGTTGTAGAAAAAAAATGAAACGAACTAATGTTTTAAAAATGAAGTATGAGCATAATAGAAAATAACCGAAGTTATTTTAAATGAAAAAATATTTTGAGTAATTAATGTTAAATTGTTAAAAGCTATAAAGGATTGAACTTTGGAGGTCAAATTATTTTAGGAATGGATGTTTTTTAAGAATTATTGGAAATAAACAAATTTTGGCAATTAAAAGTATGATAATTTTTTGTTCGAGGACATATGAATGGACATGAACTAATTAAATTGAAATAAATATAAATGAAAAGAATCACTTGAAATCAATTTAGTGTATGATTTTCCATGCAATGAATAAATTAAAAACGTTCAAGGTAAAACTTTCTGAAAATTTATTTAGGTGGAATTTGAAGGATTTTGTTTAAATAAAAATATGCGTTATGATTTTATTAAAGAATTTATGGTTTTCAAATTCTTACTTGTATTTTGAAGAATAAGACGTGAGATCAAGGATTTTGACTTAAAAATTGAGTTGAAAAGTCATTGACGTTTTCAATTGAAATATGATTGGAGCTAGAAAACAATTACACCACAGATAGAGTTCGAATCAATTAAGGTGGTCTAGATAGGATAGCTGATATGCAAGTATGCTTAAGACTAGCTAGAAATGAACGTAATGGATTTGAGACGTATGTATGAGGATATTATTTATGAAATTTTGGAAAATTTTGAAAAATAACGGAAAAAATATTTTGAATTTGGAATTTACTATTATTTATAAAGTACAGTGGAATGTAAATAAATATTAATGAAGATTATCTATATTTGAGAAAACAATCATAACTATTTTACGGAGTTAATGAAAAATGATTATTGTTATTTAAATAATAAACTTAATATGTGTTTTGAGAGTATAGTAAAGAGATTTATGAATATTTTTGAAATAAATTATCACTATACTTGATGTAAAGAATAGTAAAAAGGATTTTTAGGATTTAATGTAGAATTGAATTATATGATAATAAAATGATTGTGAAAAAAGGGTTTAAATATTATTGTTTGGATGTAAAATGGTAATAATAACATTTTTTTAAAAGAAAATTTTATGAAAATTATTATTTTTGAATTAAATAAGAATGTTTAAGATATTTAAAGTAATGTGGTGATAACAATGGATTTTTGCAGTATATTATCGATTTGAAAAAAATGAGCATATACTATTTGTCAGATGTGAGTTATTTAATCTAACAAGCGTATTTAAAGTTAACAACTGATATGGATTGAGTTGTTTGCTAATGAAGTTGTATGAATATGTGTTATATCTAATCACTAACTTTATTAGTTGTTGCTTGCAATTGTTTTGAGTATTTAAATATGAAGAGGATAATTCATTAGCTTGTATTAAAATCTATGGGTAGACATTGTAAAATAGTTTGAGAATTTTTAAATGATATTTCAAAGCATGAAGGTTGAAATTTTTTAAAGTTTATTTAGAATTTTTTTTCTTTCAAATTTAAAGAAAAGAAGGAAAATTAACATTAAAATTCTTTGAAAAGGAATTTCATGGATTTTTAACTTAGAATTTTTATATGCTTGTTGAAAGAAACATGGTCATAATTTGAATGAAGATTTTAAGTATAAAGAACATTTCAAATATGAAACTTGAATTTTATTCAGGTTATTTGGATTTGAAGAAAGAAGAGGTACTTATACCTAAATTCTATGATAAAGAATTCTATGAAATTTATAATTACATAATAATTTTTGAACTATTTTCTTTTTTAATAGAATTTGAATTTGAGCTTGTAATAATAATATTGTGATCACCGAAAATAAGAAATCATCCATTTATAACATTTAAAAATTAAACGGTGATGAAAATATGGCAGTGGTGAAATCTATTTAAATATAAGTTACATTTTGATATTAGATGATTAGAGACACCTCGATGATACGCTAAGGGATGGAAACCGGATAGGATAGGCAAGCATAGAGAGTTCGCAGTGGGCAGCTAGGTAGGTGAATGACTCATAATTAGATATGTTTTGTGGAAAAGCTAGGGACATAAGTTGTTGGACGTTTCACGATTTTATAAAGAGTAGTGAAGCTACTGCATTTGAGTAGACTACTTGAAAGATTGACCAGTATTCACATACGTTTTTTTGGTTTATCCCATCTACGAACTTACGCTGACAATTTAACAATTATGGTAGAGACGAGTCAGCTTATGAGGTGATTGTAAAGATGAAGTCTAGAATACTCCGTAGGATTTGATATGATATAGAATAAAATGAAAAAATGAAGTTGGGTCTAGTATGGAGGAAAAAAAAGTTTGGATAAGATTGTGATGCAGCTCAAGGAGATGTCAGAGTTTCCATCACAAGCTCTCTTCTAATAAGTTCTTCTTTTAGTTAGTTCATAGGTTAGTTTGCTCGTTAGGTCGTTGTTTGTTCGCATTATTGCTTTAGTTGGCCAGTTGGCATGAGCATGGATGTATGGATGGTAGGATTGGTTGTATATGCATCCTTATGATGAATTTTGGTTGGTATGATTATTTTATTTAGATTATACCAGTTTAGTTTATACCGCGCTGGCGTATATGTATATACATTCCAACCTAGGATAGATTCTCATAGTAGATGTGCAAATTTTTGTTAGATAATTATATATGTTATTTATTATTCCATTATTTATGTATTTGCTAATTTTGTTTCTAGGACGTGATTGTTTACTTGTACTTTGATATATGGATGTTGCATATGGTTGTACTTATGCATATATAAATACGTACGTACGTACGTACATATTTGCGTATAGTAGGATGATTGCATACATATTGGTTGCATTGCATATGCATTCAGATAGGAGGCCGATTTAATTACGTTTTCACTCATCGCATATCATATCATCACATCATATGTATTGTATAATCTTCGTTATGTTTCGTTTGTATTGTACGTTGGATGCTAGATGGATGTAATTATATATGTTTTGTATGTTTGTACGATGTAAAGTGAGTTGCATTGTCCATCTCTTGAAATTTCGTGGACAAAAATTTTTTTTAAGGGGGAGAATGTAACATCCCGTAATTAGAAATTAAATAATTAAATTAAAAGTTTAAAATCGTAATTTTAATCTAAAGGACAAAATAGTAAATTTCTACAGGAGTTGGAATTAGACGTCGAGACCTATTCGATTGTGTGTAGAACGTTGTTTACAGTCAGAAAACATATATAACTTGCTAAATTCAGTTATACAAGCTAGAGATTAAAATAAATGAAACCCGGTGGCATTTTCGTAATATATTGATTTCAAAAATATAACCTAGATATTATTATTTTTAGCATGTAAATAGATTCCTAACTTCATTCTTTTGGCTAGAAAAATCTTGCCTGTACTTCTAAAACCCCAATCCCCAAATTAATTACAAATTCTCCAACTCAATCCTGAATCGATCTAATCAAATTCGATTTGAAAGTATTAATATACGAAAATCAAACACCACGAAGAAAGCTATGCAAATAAATGTATGCTATCAAGAAATTTGGCATTTTCAAGGTAAGCAATTTCAGGACAGCAAATTTCAGGACAGTGAAAGATAAGAGGGATTCATCTTGATCGAAGAAGATGCATGGCTAACCGGTGAGTGGGATTTATCATATTGTGTATATATTGGTGGAACATAGTAATTCACCTCTTATGATCTTAAACCGAATTTATAAATGATGTAATTAATAACTAAAAACCGGTTTTTTATATACACCTAATTAAAATGTAGTGTGTCATGGCTAAATTAAAAAAACTAGATTTTATCGATTGTAATCAGCAAAGTTAATTTTCTTCCAACCTAAAAAGTGCAAAATATACAAGTATTCCAAACCAGACATACATTATATTTCACAATTGTCGTGTTTGACGACACAAATTCATTGGAGATGTTCGTTTATTGATTGGGTGTACGGATTGACCAGAAAACGTATCGAAAGTTCGGCATACATGGACCATTTGTTTTGGTCCGATGGTGACACCGTAACAATCAAGAAACACAATCATGAAGAGGAAGTAGAGTGGGTCACAACAATGGTACCTGATCGACCAAACAAAGGCAGAGGTCGTCGAAATCAGCTAGAAACGATGGTGGAGGAGATTTCGTTGGGAGGGACCGAAAGTGGCAGCGGAAAGCGTAGCTTGGCATGGGGGTTTCGTTTGTAGGCTTCGATCAGGCTATCTCCGCCTGAGGTGGCGTTACTTTGACAAAGCGGCGGCTGAAAAACGAGATTGATTTTTCTTGTTCCCGGTAGCAAAACGTGGAAGTACTTTAAAAATCAAAATATAATATTTAATAATTATTTAATTAAATGTATAAGTTGTGTACAAAATACTTAAATAATGCCACAATTGCAAAAGACTATGACTTTCGCATATGGCCTTCATTTCAACACACAGTTCCTTGCATCGGATTATGACGATACGAAAAATGATTCGGCATGTTGCTGGTTGTATTTTGAACTACTTTAAAAGTGTATCTTATTTCAATAGATTCGTTATATAGGAGTTCTACTAGAAAGTTTAGGTACACATATGGGGAAATTAGCCCTCGGTTTGTACTAGTTATGTTTGATGATGACGGGTTGGGGCTTGATCCGGTAGCTTCGTAAATGGTGGTACAATGACGAGTTTTGGGCCAATAGTTTCGTTGACCGTTAGGCGAATGTCTAGCATAGACCTTGTTCTCAACAGTCGGTATGTTTCTAGCATACGAGCTCGGACTTTGGACTTGGTCGGGTGCATAAGTTTTTTGACATTCGAGTTGGGACTTTGGACTCAGTCATTTGCATAAGTTTTTCGACATTCAAGATGGGACTTTTGGCTTGGTCGTTTGCATGCGTTTACGGCATACGAGCTGGGACTTTGAGCTTGGTCATGTGCACACGTTTGTGGTAATTGTGAATCGAGGCTTTGGACTCAATTGTGACAGTGCTTTGGTATATAAGTAGACCCAATAAAGATTTTAGTGAGACATAATCCTATATTTCCCTTATGGTATTATATTTTGTTTAGCTGACTTGTTGGACGCAGGTGACACAGGTTAAAATATGGTTTTCGAGCATAAGTGTTGTTTACCAGCTTATTAGTATTATACATTTCAATGATGTGTTTCACTCACCAGACGCATGTCTGAACCCTCTATCATTTCGTGTTTCAGTAATACTTTGATAGGTCGATAGAGAAGACTGGTGGTGACTTAAGACGCGATGGTGCGATGAAGACATGCATTTATTTTTCTATTAGCTATCTACTATTTTTTATTTCCACGAAGAGAGAAGTTGTAGTTGTAACTTAATTGGTTCTGTATTATTATTATATTTGTTTGGCATTGTATTACTGACTATATTATATTTTATTCCTTCCGCTGTGAGTTTTAGAAAGTTTAGAATATTGTAGATAGCTCTTTGATCTGTCTTCGGTTATGTAATTTAATTAAAAACAATCCGTTGTATGCAAGGTCCGCGATGCTAGTTCCATTTTTTGATGTGGGTTGGAACGTCGTAGATGGCGGGTTGTTACAACTTGTGATGGTCAACTCAGTACCGAGTTGATATTCCAATTGCTGAGTTGACCACGATCTTCCTCCCGAGCCTCCGCCTGAACATGGAGAAAATGGATAGCGAATATCGAAGCTTACTTCGCTGATGTGACGTGGGTAGCAAGTACCGATTTGTAAAATTATAGTTGTAAAGAACATCAGAAATTACTAACAAAGTTTAAGGGTTCGTTCGCGGATAAGCGACTAAGGAGGGGGAAGCAGTAGTGATTTTTTTTTACATCCGACGTAACAGAGATGCGTCAGATGTACAAATTAATTCAATGGTTGGGGAAAAGGCGATTCAACAGTCAAATTCCATAAATTTTCAAGGACTTAGTTTTTAGATACGTCGAACGTAAAAATGTCAGCAATCCGAGACCTTCACCTTCACCATTCTAAATTAAAAATAAAACTTATACTCCATCTCAAAAATTCTAATGGCATCTTTCTCATCCTCCTCTTAATCAATAAAACTGATCCAAGAATGGATGGACGAAGAAACGACTATATTTATTATGCATGTTTCTTGTTGCATCAGATAAAAGAGAAAAATAAAAAAGGTGTTTTCATCGAAGCTGTCTGAATCTACATGGCAGAAAATTATGGATCAAATTACAAACATTCCGTTCTGTTGCAAAAACAGCACAATCATCTCCGTTTGTGCAGAAATTTTCAAAAGTTAATGGTGATGGAGGCGTTGGAATGGGATTCACAAAGACGAATAATCACAAGGGATGCTGATTTCTGGAAAAGAGCGAGAGAACAAGTTGTTGCATTCCTGAATTATTTTAAGGAATCATCACCTTACGGTAGGGAGATGATTTACTTTTTACTTCATGGACACTCGTCTAAAGGTGTTTGTCCATTTGGCAGTGAAATTGAGTTCACACTTCGTCCGTATCTCGGTTACGAAGTTAGATCAATCTGATGAACGAAAAGAGTACGAAGGATAGTATGACTGCTCTTGATGGTGCTGATGTATCTGATTTTCACGACGTATCACACACTCTAGATCCAGCATTACACTACAAGCAGCATTGTTCTATTCTCCACCACCGTCCCAACCGAAAATTCAAACGTCCCGTTGACGTTGGACTTTCTGCTCCAGCTCCTACTCCATTTCCTATCGTCACACCACCTTAGTGGCAAGAAGTTATACAAATATTGAACGATTCTCGGCAGTTATTGACAGAAGAACTAGCTTCTGCAGCTTACCTTTTAAGCACCTCAAACAAACTGGAGTCGGCCATGTCGATGTTGCGGTTCGAAATTGAGCAGTTTAATGAAACTGTCTGCATCATTATCGCGGAAAACAGGCATGGCTCATCGCTTTTTTAAGTATTAGAAGTTTGAATTAGTAGTAGATTTCTGAGTTTTTATTTGTATTTGAATTTGATTTCTAGCGTTATAAATATTAAATATTGATTATTAAACATAACTATTAAAAAAAAGTTACGCAATGATTTTTATTCAACAATTTTTACATTATTTTACACAATATTTTTACATCATACACAATTTCTAACCGGTCTCTAATAAAAAATTTGTCCGCGCGAGTGTTGTAATCTCTAATTCAATTTGTCTGCGACCGCATCCTAAGTTGACGTAGGTCATAGTATTTGTCGAACCACTATAAATTATTGTGTGTTATTTACTTTATTTTTCATTTAGTTCTTCATTAATCTTTGCTTATAATCTGATTTGGTGTTTATTCAATTTTTGATGTAAACATATATGATGTAAATAATGTTGTAACCTGTATCTGATCTTGTATATGGTTTGGGTTTGACTTGTATTGTATAAACATGTGTATCTACCAATTAAACATGTTAAGGTGATGTGATATGATTATGATTATTGTTGTATTATATTTTGTTTCCTACCGCTGTGACACTCTGAAAATTGTTAGTTAGAATTGTGTTTGTTTATTTCTATCTCACCCAACGACTCATCCTTCTCAATTCTCAATGTGTTCGACGTCGGTTCGAATGTTGAACACGAGGGTCAAAAATGCAATTTGTTACCGATGTAATTTGCAATATATATGAATTTAAACTTTGCATTTAATGATTAGTTAGTTAACAATATACAAATCCATTTATTAGCTAACACTAGAAGTACGCTAATAATACAATAGGCACAAAAATAAAACAATAAAAATGTAAACGTATCAAAGAATCACAAATACTTTGAAACATTTTTGTACGTAATACCCAGTGTCTAAATATATCTTGCTCCATGCTAAGTCGTCATAAACAATTTGGTATTTTTTAGTGCATATTTCAAGTAATGAGGAAATTTTCAAATAACCGACAATCATGTCCAAAACGTTATTGTAGGTGTATATCAACAATCTCTCTCTTTGTGCCACCTCCCTCCCTCTGTGTCTGGGTATAATACACACACCTCTTTTTTCTTTTTTGCGAGCTGCCGCATACATCCAACTTCATTTGATTGTTGATATATATCATGACAGATATCCTGACATATATCCAAGCCGCCCTCTCCATCAAATCAAGTTGGATGCATGCTGCAACTCGAAATAAAAAAACCGGCAAATGAACATTGAAGATCGAACTTTGTATATACTGTACTCTTACTTCTCCCAGTATAATTTATACTACTCATGAACAGATTTTAAATCTCATCATGAAGAGAATAACAAAATTACTCATTTTGGCATCTTTCGTCCCACTCGTGTACTGATTTTAAATCTTGTTACGGAGAATAAATTAAATAATCACCGGCGTGTCCACAGTAAATGAAAGGTGAAGAAAGTAACCAACCAAATGGGATGAAAAATTAGCATTAATGGTGCACTGAATTTACATTCAAAAAGTTTTTCATGATATACTAGAATTACTTAATTCTAGTAATTTTACTCACCAACTTATGTTAGGAAAACAGCACTCAGCAAATTGGACAAGTTTAGTACCGTTTCCAATCAAAAGTTGGTCAGTCAAAGTTGGCTTGGCATCCGACTTTCACGTTTTTCGTCCGTTTGAGTGGACCATTGCAATTGAACGGCGGTTGACCTCCGACGTGTTGGAAGCCACCGCTGAATTCCAACGGTCGCCAATTCATAATCTCCCTTTCTCCATTTCTCTTCGCACAATCACATTTACTTTATGTGAAAATTCTACCAATTTTATCCACTTCAACATCACTTACTAATTTTATCCACTTCTATAAATGTCGCCGAATTTACTATTATCTATCTTCTATATTTTTCTCGATTTTTTTTCAAAATGTCAACTCATGAATCTTTTGGTTCATGTACCTGCCACATTATGGATTGAACTGAGAAACAGACGTTCGTCTTTATCGACATTTGTTACGCCAACATCGAATTTTACAAATGTTGGGTTGGCTATTGGTATCACGAAATCATCAACGCCACATGAATGGATGTCGATAACAACCCCAGTCAAATAAAAACAAGTTCGACAATCTAAAGAACAATTGAAACCCTTGAAACAGACTGCTGCAGTTGAAGACGGGTTCTGGAACGCGGAGGACACCGTTGGTGGAGATGAGCGATAGGACACGGTTGCTTGAAAGTTCAAAAAATTCAAAGTTTGTTCGTCTGCAAAATTCATGGAGTTAAATGTGATATTTGAATTGTGCATCGGAATTTCCTCCTGCAAGTTTATAGTTCTGAAGGCTCTACCTACCGATATATAGTTTGACATTCAGTTGTATGCCGACTTCTCAGGGGCAATGCTGTCGAAATCACTCATATTATCGAGCTTCTTCACACCTGCATCGCCCTACTATTGCTTTTGCTCCTCGTAACCGTTAGCCTAGTGGAGCTTCTTCGCATACCGTAAAGATGACACAGATTATTAGTAGATACGTAATTGCGTGGCAGGAAGATGGTTCATTTTTTAAATGTAAAATCACATGCATTTTGAATAATATGAAGGCAGACTATAGATCCATTCATTGTTAATGGACGAACCCAAGAAGATTAGCCAGCTTGTGATATATGTATATGTATGTATGTCCGTGCACGCGTGCGCAGATACATACATACATATACATGATACTCATTTCAAATGTTTCTTTCGCTACATAAAAACACAGACTTCTTTCGTTAAACATTCTTTTTTCGGCTCTTCACCCATGTTTGTTCTTGTGCTAAAAGAACGCACCTTGGCATTCAGTATTCTTGTGTTGTTGCGTGCTTTACCGAGTTAGAACCATGTAATTATAAAGTAGAAATAGCAGTGTTTTTAACAGAAAAGATCGTCCAAATCAGTTTTAGACTGAGACACCATTTTACTGTACGTGTTTTATATGATAGGCAAAGACCGCACACTATGGATTTATACCACTCACGTAAAAATGACATAAACGGACAAAAGAGAATAGGAACAAAAGGACAAAGCAAGAGATGGAGCAAAGCAAAAAAAGTTTGCAGAAAAAGATATGACAAGAGAATAGGAACAAAAGGAGGATGCAGACAGACAACTGACTAATTCTTCTGCACTTTCACAACTTTATTTATTTCGTAACACAAAATTATTTTATTTCAGAAAATCATGCATTATGAAATCAATTTGTATTTATGTATATATATTTGTATAATGAAAATCATGCATAGTGAGATTCTTCCTGCACTATAAACATTTGTATTTACCTGAGAGAATCATGCATAGTGAAATCAGTTTCTAAACTTTGACATAACATTTCACGTCTAAAACATTAATCAAAAAACGTACAGATGTATTCGATTAGCGAAAATACAGATTCGAATATCATGAACACAAAATTCTTGTTAAAGCACGGGTGAAGTCAAGTATCAAACTTGCAAGGGATCGCTATTTGAGAGAAGTAAGAAGGCAAGGCAAATCCAGTGTGGATTTGAAGCCAAAGCGAAAATAAAATATCACAAATTCTAAAAGATTTTGACTTCATAACAAAAAATGTTTTATTTGTCGTTATGTTGAAAGAAAAAGAAATGCTGCATCCTAATTTAAGCTAGTAAACTTGGTACATATTTGCAGCACAACTAGTTCAACGAGACTGTATTTACTGATACAGACTTCTTTCTACGGTACACTGCGATTGAGCAACTATTGGCTCAAACCCAATAAACCAACCAGCTAAATAATTCTGGTGTTCTGCATGGTTTTATTACTAAATAGGTTGAATTTGGCTTTTATTTTCATGTTTTGTTTTTTAATCGGTATTAGTTTTCAATGTTTGAAATCCAAACCAATCAACCAAAATGAACATGATACTGAAATCATTTAAAGAACTACTAATATTAATGCCACTTGGTTAAAAGGGAAGAAGTTTGTTTTTAACAATTATAGCATCATATTTTATGGATTCAGACAATTATTTCAATCTTGTATTAGGTTAGCTGCTAGCTCATTTAATGTGGAACCAATTAAACCAAACAAGCAAAATTAATTATTTTAGATTCGATTAGTTTTAATTTTGAAATATATTGATTTACTTCAATGTTTGTTTATTAAATGGTTATGTTAATATATTTTAGCGAATCAACCATCTATTCACAAGGTGCAAACTGAGGAGACTTCGTGTAAGCGTAATTTACAAGCGTGTATTACACGAAGTCTTTTGAGTTTGCACCAATATTACAGAGAAGTGTGCCACTACCATAAACTCATTCTCAAATAAAATAATTTGAACCTTGTGTAGACAAAGGCCACATATGCCCAAAGTCCTGAAAGATGGTCATGTTTATAATAATTGATATGAAATATGTCAGAAGATTAGTATAATGGACGTCACACAAACAAATAGGATTATAAACCGGTCCAGATTTTAATATCTAAGTGAAATAAATATCAGATAAGATACAACCGTGTCAGAGGTAAGTTTCACGGATTTTATTTTTTATGAAGTGGACATTTTTAACAAATTTTGTGTTCTTAGCAAGGCCTACAAAATTATTGATAATTACACTTAAATTTAGAAATACAACCATGTCAGAAAAAAAGTATATATGTTACGCTATTGGTGTAAAATTCAGAATACTCATCAAAATAATTCGAAAATCCAAATGCATAAGAGACCAAAGTGTCCTTGTTCCTATATCATGTCTCTTCCTTTGTTTTTTCCATTTCCCAATGATTTCCCTCTACAAGTATCACTACCTCTTCCAAACTTTCAAATGCACTAAAAACAAAGATAACTCAAAAATGGACTCCATTTCTCTCCCCCACCCTTCATTAAATTTCAACAACAAAGAGAAGAAAAACGATCTCTACATCAACAGTGGAGTAATATTTGATTCATCTACACTCCAAAAACAATCAAAAATACCCAAACAATTCATTTGGCCCCAAGCCCAAAGGCCCGCAAAAACACTACAAGAGCTTAATGCACCCATTATAGATCTTCAAGTATTTGACAATGGACATCAAGAATCAATACAACAATCACTTGACCTTATAAGAAAAGCTTGCTCCACACATGGATTTTTCCAAGTTATCAATCATGGCATAGATGCAACATTCTCTAGCAATGCATTGGATTACCTTGACCATCTCTTTAAGGATTTATCAAGTGATAGAAAGCTACAAGCACACAGAAGGCCAGGAAGCACTTGGGGCTATGCAGGTGCACATAGCGACCGTTTCTCTTCCAAGTTGCCTTGGAAAGAGACATTTTCATTTGGGTGTTCAAGTAGCAAAATGGAAAATGAAAATGGAAAGGCAATTGTGGACTACTTTGTTTCTGTACTAGGCAAGGATTTCGAAGATATTGGGTATATTATCTTATATCTCTGCTAACTATAACTAAAAAGTGTCAATGACCAATAATATTAGTAGTAAGATACTTAGTTTGAGTAGCTAGAGATCTTTTGTTTAACCCACTAGACACACATGGTAGCCAATGTTCAGAAATAAGTGCCACTAAAAAATTAAAGTGATGCAAGTATTACTAAAACTGTGATTTTCTTTTCTTTGAAATCAGAGTTTTGTACCAGAAATACTGTGGAGAAATGTTCAAGCTCTCTCTAAAGCTAATGGAGGTACTAGGATTGAGCTTAGGACTTGAAAAAAATTATTGTAGAGAATTATTTGAAGATGGCAGTGGCATATTGAGATGCAACTATTATCCATCATGCAAAGAGCCAGAACTTGCCCTTGGAACCGGACCACATTGTGATCCAACTGCATTAACCATCTTGCAGCAAGATCAAGTTGGAGGCCTAGAAGTGTGTGCCAATGGCAGTTGGCAAACTGTTAAACCTATAAGAGGTGCTTTAGTAATCAATATTGGTGACACATTAATGGTATGCAAGAACTTAGCTGTTCTTTGTTTTATATTTATTAACCTAGTTCTCAGTTACTTGATATTTAGTATAATTCAGAATCAAATGGTTTATTGTATGGGCATTTCACTTATTATATTAAACATGTAACTTTTAGGTACTAAATAGATAGCAAACAGAATAATATATCACTTCTGAACATGCATCATATAGATAAGTTATAAAATGCAAAGAAGACAAGAGAAAAATATTCCCCCATCTCTAATCAATAATAGGCAGAGCTTCATCAGTTTCGCTTGAAACAAAAGAGATGGATGCTATCTTATTGGGCCATGTGTTTTTTGGTCTTATTTTAGATTCGTTTTGGATTTATGCGCTAATTTTGATAGGCTAGTCTAGTTCACCGTGAATCTTAATCATCATATGTAAATGCTTTTGCAAAATACATACATAATTGAGACGAAGAGAAAAACATAATAATTGGCTGTGCATTATTATTCATAGAAAAATTATAACTGAAATTTTAACATAGGCTGAAATCCAAATTAAATAGACAAAAAACTTCTATTATTATCGGTAGTTATCAGCTAATATATTGCTATTACATAATTTGCTATTTGATTTTATTTTTCCTTTGTTTAGGCGCTAACAAATGGCAACTACAAGAGTTGCCTTCATCGAGCAGTGGTGAATCCTTATAGAGAAAGAAAATCTATTGCCTTCTTTCTAAATCCAAAAGGAGATAAAACAATTAAACCACCAAGCATACTGTGCTCAAACTCAATGGATAGAATGTATGCAGACTTTACATGGTCTGAACTGTTGGAGTTCACCCAACAGTACTATAGAGCAGACACAAGAACACTACAAAATTTCTCAAATTGGATTAAAGGTACTAGAAATATGTGAGATTTACTAGAAGACTTCATTATTGTTGTCATTTTAGGGTTCAAGACCTATTTGGGCCTACATATTTTGTTGTTTTTTTTTTGACTGGTTCCTAAGTTGAATTGAAGTAATGTATATAATTTCGTAATTTGTCATTTTAGTGGGTTTGATTGATAGGACATTTACAACATGTAAGTTCTGCCATGCAATAACTTCTTGTTTTTTGTAAGTGGATTGCATGTAGGCTTGTTTAATTTGGACACTAGTATTTTGTTGCAATGTTGTTTTCAGCGCCATATGCATTCGCTTATTTAATTTTGTGGTAATGAAATTAATAAAATCATACCAAAAAGGCTATTAAAATAATTCATAAACAAAGGAGTTTATTATTAAATACATTAATTGACCCGAAATACTAACTAATAGTTCTGAGACATACAAAAATGATTATGATTCAACCATTTTAAACATTTTCTACAAGAATTCACCCAAACCAAATTAAAACCATAAATCAACATGACACTAACCAAAATCAGTATAAATACTCAAAAAAGAATAGACAAGCATAACAATAATCAACCAAATCAAATGTAAGAACTAAAAATTAAGGTGGATATATAAAGAGCGAAAAACCTGGCAAGTTGTGCAATCAAGCAGACTCCGATGCAACCAGCAAGTTTTGACTGTGAAAGGACTGCAGAGAAAGAAGAAGAAAACCCAACTTATACGCTTATAAGAATACAATGTATTCATATAGCATATTTGATGATTAGTTATCATATTAATATTCTAACGATTTCAGAAGAGAAAAGTAGATGTATACTTGAAGCATTTGGCACTGAGAGACACAATATGTAAGTATTTAAAGGAATGTTTGTGTGACTTTAATAGAAAAAACGTATGAACCAATTATTCAGAAGTTTAATCTAATTCAGATTATCGTATAGGCCATAACAGACATGCAAAATGCTGAAGGAAACAAATACCACAACAACATACGTCTCCACTCGCATGCACTTTTTGAGGTTAAGAATGCAAGGAAACATTTAAGAAGAAGAAAATAAGAACTGCTATATTACTACTTTTGCTGCTTGCGTTTAGTCTTCTGGGTAATCCCAAGTAAAACTCTTTTGCGGTTTATTTTCTTATTTAGATCGTCAACTAAACCTCACCAACATAAGTATTGCACGAACAAATTTCAAGGTTATGACTATAAAGATAATACTCACGTATGTATTCAATTTTCAAACCCCAAGTGCTTAGTGCTTGCTATATCTAGGCTGAAGTTAATGCTTCTAAGACAATTGTTCCACATTTGTCTATGACTCTATGCACACCAAGCACATATCAAACTAATATTGTGCTGGATAACTGGTTCTTATCATTATAGCATATTATAGTCTGTCACTATTTTAAGCTCAAAAGATACACAATCTCCAGATTCTCCATACAATCTAGTATAATTTATTCTCATGCTAGGCTCAAGATACGTCATGCGAGAGGGTTTGTATTAGATAATAGTCTCAAACTGGGAATTATATCGTTGAAATAGCATATATGAATGTATGTGTTTCAAGGTTGTAGAAATCACTAGACGGACGGTGTGCAGTAGGTTTAAACTAGAGATTAATTATTTTGGCCAGGATTGATTGAAGATTAATTGGAGCTACGGATAACTTCATATATGCGTACATAAATTTAGATACTTAAAGCAAAATTATTTACTATTGTCTAAAGATAAAATATACCTATATATAATAGTTGAAATTCAATTTTCAATTCCAAAGCTAGTGGTGAAGGCGGTAATTCTATCTTTAGTTGAGAATTTCATATTATTTAGAATATATCATCCATAACTATAAAGGATAACTATGCAATCATAACTATGAATTCTGAAGATATCCATCTGAACCATTAGCCAATAATGTAAGCCTCGCCTATTGTGTTTATGTGTAATGCGTGTGAAGAAGCTAATTTACATTGTCATCTCCTTTTTTATTTGACATCCGATTCCATGATTGACTACAATAATTTTATTTTATATAGTGTATTTGTTGGTTAAGAAAAATTTAATAACACCATCAGCCCTGCCTCAGGGGACACCTCGATCATGAGTCTTTCAAGTGTGGATACAGGTATGGTCTATGCTGGCAGGGGCACCGTTCAACGTTGATTAGACGCTATTTTGCAATTTTAAAATCCCTATTACGTTTTTTGTCTAAGGCGTCTTTTAAGCGTTGAGCTTTTTTCGGGACGCCTGAAAACAGACGTTTCTAGTTTGTTTGTTTTTTCTTTAGCTAAATTAAATACAATTAGAATAAAATCATTTGGTTACTTTCTTTATTTATTATAAATCTCTGATTTCAAGAATTTCAATGCTTGAATCATTTTTCTTTCTTTTTTAAAATATACAAAAAAGTTAATAAATAATAAAAATTCTTCTATATATTTGAGAATAAATGTTGCTCTTTGATTTCTCACTGCTTTGAAATTTGACTTTACTAAATTCTTAATTTTTTATTTTAATCGTGTTAGAGACTTTTAAAATAATTTCTTAATCAAACACAAAATAACTAACTGCAAGTTAAAATTTATTTTATGCACTAGTATTGTACTTGATTTTTTTAAAGAATATTTGGTATACAAATATTCAGTTACTATCATAACACAAACTTTACCAATATAAGTTTTGTTGCGTATATAAATTATCAAAGTACTTGATTCATTTTTAAAGATATATATGAAACATTTACACGTGTATACACACAGATGCGCACACAGATAGATATATATATACACTCATGTACAAACACACATGTGTGTGTATATGGGGTTTTTAGGCACAGGAAGAAGTTGCAAAAAAAATTAGTCTCGGGGATACCAAGTTTGTTTTTTAATCTGAATGACACTATTGCAAATCACAGAATGATAGTTGCAGCTATCATTTTCTGTTTACACTATAAAGTGTCCTTCAGACTAAAAAACAAATTTGTTGTCCTTGAGACTAAAAATTTTTCTAACCTTTTCTCTATGCCTATTTTCCTGCGTGTGTGTGTATATATATATATCACTTATAAACTAATATGTAGTGGTTATCTAATCAACATCAATGTTGTTTGACCAATAGTTAAATATTTTATATAATAATTAATGTGAATATTATCTACGCAAAATGTATGTGATGAACGATCTTCCAGGCGCCGTCTGAACTCTTTTGAACTCTAAAGCCAATCTTAGCGCCAAGCGCTCCGCACCGCCTGAAATATCATAGGGTATGGTACACTAAGTTCACCGATATGGTTGTGGGGCTATACTTCATAGTTCATAGGTATGTATTTTTAACGTTTTAACGTCATGTATGCTTGGTACACCAACGGCAATTTTCATAAACAGCAAAGGGGGGGGGGGGGGTGGGGACGGTGGTTTGTTGGAGTGGAGGTAGCGAGCTTCCACCATGTCTATTCTACACTACACAAAATAAAGAAATACGAATAATCATTATGTTTCGGTATTTGTTTGCTTTTATTCTAATCTTTAAGATACAGGGTCCTTCAAACAGAGAACAGGTCGCAAGGATCCATACTGGGGGTCGAGATATCAAGTTGTGGGACACGATATCTGCTCTAGCATTATCAGTTTTTTTTCCTTTATTTTGAATGAAAATCAAGTAAAGGAAAATATATATTAAACTAAGGTACATACCACTCAAAGCAGCACAATTTGAAGATAAGACAAATAGATCAACAATGAAAAGAACTGAAGATGGAAATTCCCAAACCTGTCACAAAAACGTTAATGCAATGAAAAGAAATGTCTTAAGAATGTTGGATGGAAGTAATACTATATGATTTAAATAGTAAATATATGTTTTCTGAAGCAGTTGGAAATTACCATAGTTGTCAGCAGAAATAATTTGAAATAGCTTGAAATCAGGACAGCCAATATAAGATCTCTGCACCTAGGATGTGAAATAGCTTGAAATACGGAATGCTAAAAGGGGAGTTAATAGGAGATAAATTAAGAAGATATTGGCAATTGCAAGATAGGATGTGAAATGAGAGATGCATATTGAAGAACAATGTGAATAAGAACAAAACAATGAGACAAATTCATTAAGCAAACTTTTTATTTTTCTTTCTAAGCAGGATTTCTTATTACATGTTCGTGTGTAATATGCTTCTGTTGTTATTATTATTACTACTTATCAAACATTGTTGTGAAAGAGTTAAAACCATATTAACTAACAGTGTCGATTATTTGGATGCTTACTCGCTTTTATTCGCATCTAAATTGTATGATTTTGCTATAAAAGAGATTTGTATTATCTATAATGTAGATTTGGACGTGGTTTCTTGCATTGCACTCATGATGGAAGGCTCTACGACTTGACGTTGGATTAGTCAGCTTTTATTGAGGTGAGTGATATTGTCTCTCGCCATATTATGATTGTTATTATAGTATTAAAACGACGTTTTGAAATGATTTCTAACTTTAAAGCGTAATTTTTGTTATATTTAAACCAACATCTTATTTTATAAAAGAATTTAAAAGTATTTTTAAATGGTTTTAAATTAAATATCACATTTTTCTTATTAATGCACTATTTTAACAAAATTGGTAGACTTAGGCTATCTTTGATATTAATCCTACATTGATCGTTGCAAAAGCGTGTTTTCTGTCTTTTTTTAAGAAAAAACAAAGCAGTTAACTAATTTGAAATAAATGTTTGGTTTAAAAACGAATTTTGTGTTTTCGGTTTTCAATATGTATTTCAAATATGAGAAGAATGGAGGAACGACGGAAGATATGAAAGAAAAACGGATGGAAGGACGAAGAGGGTAGAGGGACGACGGAAGAATGGATTGTTTCATGTGCTTGTGTTATTTCTCAAAATGCGGAAAATTAAAAAAATGTTTTCTATTTTGTATGTTAACATCATTTTCTAAATTGGTCGTTTTCGACAATAATGCGTCATGTGCATTTTTATATGGACGAAAACTCAAAACTAAAAAAACAAACCAAACGCTCGTTAAGCATTTGAAGCTACAACCGCTTTAACAATGATATATACGTAGCAAGGTTCGAGATTTCAGTGTTTAATCTTTTGTAATTTTAGAATTTTAAATTTAAGTAGTAAATTTAAGTTTCGGTTTCGGTTTTCATTATTTACTTTTTATTTTACATAACTGCACATATGTTCGTTTAATTTATTTAAAAAATGTATAATTTACTTTAATTGAATGATAAGATATGGACAAACAATACTGATTAATTATAAATATTTGTAACATTAAAAAAAAAATTGTTCATTACATCGTTCAATTTTTTATAATTACATCATTCATATATCATGTGATTTTGTACGTTTGTTTCCTAAGTTAGCTTTAAATTTTAAATATCATATATTTAAAATTCAAATTAATTCTTTTATTGAATTTTTTTATAGAATTTGAACTTCAGTGGTTCTTTTAATTGAAAGGGGCTTTGACTTGGTTTCATTTCGATCCTGAAAACAAAATGAAACGATCAGAATCTGGGTATTTCTATTGAAACCTCAAACCTAGATACATAATATCATCAATTCGTGTATTAGCAAGTCTAGCATAAACTTCTCAAGTACATCGTCAATTATGTAGAAATCAAAGTTTTAAAATGCAAAAGCGTACAAGAGACGTTTTGTGATCATGAGGCAAGGCATAAGCCTGGAGGCGCTAAGATGCAAGTTTTTAGGTAAATATTAAACCCGTGATATATCAAGAAAATAGATATGCCAAAAAATCAATTAGCTAGAAATTCTTTAGTTAAACAACATGCATTATTTACAATTTTTATTAAACAAAACATGTAGTCTTAACTAAACATAAACATGCATTCTTCATTAACACAACGTAGCAAGTTAGCAACATTATAGTTAGCATATAACTTAGCAAGTTGGCAACATATAACTTGACAACAACATGTTAAACAATAAACCGCAACATCAATTTATGCAAGTTATTCTTTTATTTATTTTCTTCTTTCTCTTTTTATTTAAGAATTCGTCTAAATCAAAAACCAAATTAGACTTAGAAATCAATTTTGAAAGCAATTACTTCCTACCGTTTTTAATATTAAATTTTCATATCAAGAAAAATGCATGCTTCTGTTTCAATTAATCTTGTTATTTTTTCTTTGCTATGAAATGAAGATTCTGTAATTATATTCGTTAAGTTTCTGTTAAAATTGAAGGTATATTTTTTAAGAAGTATGCATCAACAACTTGAGCCGTGCGAGCCACGCATTCTTATTTAGAAAGTTTGTAATATTTTAAGGTCATGGATTTAATTGCAATGAAGATAATTTTTCACATATTTTTTCTTTCTATTTTCGTTTGTGTGATGCTTTTCCTATTTTTAAGTATCAATAAATTTCTATTCTTTCTCCATTTATTTGAAAATTATTTCAAATGCACTTTTCATTTTGATATTTGTATCCTTTCAAATTCATTTAAAAAAAATGAAAATAAAATGCAATTCCATCCAATCGTAAATAATGTCATTTTTAAACATTTTGTATGACTTTAATTCTTTTTTCTATACTTAAAAGCTTCTTGAGAAATAATTATAATAACTGAAAATTAAGATTATATCACTAGCATAAATATAAATCACACGTATGTACATCTAATAGCTAAATATATTACTTTTTATTTAATAAAATTTAATGGGGGATGTATGCTATAAGTGCAAAAGCTTTAGTGATCACACCAAAATTTTCAAGCGGTCTTGTTGGTGGTGTCTCCGGAAACAGTCTCCTCGCAATGCGAGGGAAATGCTGCATACAATATCGACCTCCGCAGAGCCCGCTATCGTGCGGGAGCCTCATGCACTGGGTTCCACCTTAAAAAAAGGTCTTGTTGGTGGTGTTGGATACACATCGATAGTGAAATTTCGTTAATGGGTAATCAAGAAGAGAATAATGGTGGAGGCAGCAAATTGATGAGATTTCTATTGATGGACAGCCATGAAGGAATGTCATCTAGAGTATTTTCAAATTTTCAAAAAGACAATGAAAATCCTATTGATTGAATTTTCATTATTAATAGTAGATATTTTTTTCATTTTGAATCCTATATTTCGAAATTGTTTTCAACTGTATATTTTTTACAAAAGGATTATCAATACAAATAACCAATATTATGATATTTCAATCAAGTATGAATTTTTTTTAACATACCCGTACTAAAGTACTTGCAAGTTAATATAAAATATTGGCATGCCCTTCGTTCTCATTCCTGAGCTATTTCTAACCAAACTAGTTTTTCTCTTTTACAATTATAAAAGAACGACAAACTATGAAGCGAGGTCAAATAAGATAAACAATAGACAATGAGTATAATTAGCTCTGTGGGTTACATCAGACTATTCTTTAAAAATGATTTTAATTCAGTCGATAGAAAAGGTATTTTGCTATTGACGTCGGTTCAAGACCGAAAACATAAGATAAAACAACTGCTATAACAATATTTAATATACGTTGAACTACCGTTCTATGCTTGTACTAAACTTCTTTATTGTCAAAATTGCATATTTAGTAGTGGTTTTAGCTGCAGTGTTAATAGCAGGACAGCACGAAAAAAGCGCATCTAAGACGCACAGAAAAGCGCAAAAAAGCGTGAGGCGCAAGCCTTGTGCCTTTGTGTTTTTCGCCTAGACTACACCGAGCACATGATGATTTGACTCGTATCATTGCATGTAGCAGGGAAAAATAGAGTATATATGAGAACACAATTCTGTTACCTGTTACCAAATAGATTTGAATTGAGAAAAATTCTTGTTCCAAGCAGCACAACAGATACAAACACAACGTTCCACAATATAACATCAGCTAACACCTGTCTCAATATTTACAATTAAAAGTTAAGAATGTCATAAAATATTCAAGAAGCTAAAGGATTAAATTCAAAGTTGTTGAAAAAAGAAAGTCTTGATTAGCATGTACTATAATGATCACCTTTGCACATGCCCATATTGGCAACAGAATCCCTCCATAAAAGCCCCAATCAATTTTTTTTCCATTTAAGACCGAAATCCTATCTTTAGAAAAAGCAAGTTCTCTTAACAAAAAATGATCAACAATCAGATATCACTTGGAATATGAATATTGTAATTAGACATTACATGTATCTAATAGAAGATTAATCAAACTTGTCTTCCAAAATACTCCCTGCAAAAATAAAAATAAAACAATGAAGTCAACGATGAAATGGATGGTTTTACAAGAATTATTATATATTAAAAAAAGGTTATTGATTTCTTAAACAGGCTTTGAATCTTATCCATCTGTGGATCTAGAATTATCTGAACGTAATTAACATTCGTCAAGTTAAACTCCTGGAACAAAATTGTGGAAAGTTGCTCAAAAGATGGAACAATGAGTGCAAAAATGGCAGATAATTTGGTACCATTAGGTTTAATCACGGCGTCTAGGATGCTTGCGGTGATTTCCATTATGTTTATGTATGATGCTGATGTCGTCGTGCTTCTTATGGTTCTTTGTAAACCAAGTGGTCATGGCGAATGCCAGGATTTTCAGTGGTGACAAAATAACTGAATAGATTTATTATTTTAGAAAGTGTGCTTGAATTAAAAAAAATAAAAATAATTTTCCAAAATTATATATTAGCTTTTAAAAATTGCATCAAAATAACTTCATTTTGAAAAAAAAAATATCAAATTTAGATAAAGCCAATTTCAGCAAACGAATAAAATGGAAAACTAAGGAAATATAGCTAATGTTTATAATCAATTATATCTTTTTTGTTTAGTTAAAAGAGTCATTAAATATCATCCCCTATAAAATATATTTTTATTAGAGTGAATTAGGAAAAAAACAAACTTTAAAAAAAAATTAGGCTGAAAACATGAAGTTTTATTTTTAGACTGAAAGACAAATGCTAGTTATATTTGGCATTATATTCAACTTTTACACTATACAAAATGCTAGTTGTAGCTAGCATTATATTCAGTTTTACACTATACAAAATGCTAGTTATAACTAGCATCGTCCCTCAATCAAAAAAAATAAACTTGTTGTTCTTCAGTCTAAAAAAGTTCCTTAGTTTGTCCTTATGTCTATTTTCCTCTTTTTATTAAATATTCTATATACAATATATAATATATAATTGAAATTATAGTATAAAGTTTGAAATATCTTAAAATAATTATTTTAAAGAGGTTAGAGTTGGAAGACTTTTTAGAAACAACTAAAAATCGCTGGATTGACCAGTCGACGGATATTGTAAAAATTACACTAAACTGGTTTTGATCATCTTTCAAAACATTCAAAGCTGAAGCTTTAAAAACTCACAAATATTGATTTTCATAGCCTTTCATGGATGGAGGAATATAAAAACGATCAAAACCAGTGTAAAATAAACTCTAAAGTAGAGCCTAGAAGCTATGGGAACAACATAGAGTGCTCTAAGTGTAAAAAGTTTCGAAAATTACCTTATTTTGAAAATTTATCCTATAAAATTTTGAAAGCCAATGATAAGGTTGAACTTCTTTTTTCAAAAGTAGACCCAAAACTGAACTTACTAAAATCGACGACAATAGTTCCAAAACAGAAATTTGCTGATCTGTAATATCATATTTTAATCGACAAATGAATCATTTATTCAAAAAGCTCAAATACAACGGATGAAAAACAATAGTGTTCGAAGTCGTAAACAATTCAACCAATAGCAATTAAAATGAAGATTTCAAGAATAATGGATAAAAGACTTGAAAATAATCTATTAGATCATGTTAAAATAAACTAACAAAACCTTGATAGTCCTAAAAAACAAAATTACTAAATTACACTAAACTAAATACAAAGTTACTCAAATGCAAATGCATTACTTAAAAAAAGCATTTTTTTAAAACACTAAAACATAATTGAGTTCCAATTATTCTTTCAACATTCGCCAACACAAATGCTTTTGCACATATTTCTTCCAGTTCCGCTGCTATTTTGATTTGGATAATTCACTTCTGACCTCTTGAACAAAAATACAAAGAACAGTGATTTTTCAACATTGATTCATAGATGTAAAAAAATTGTCCAATGTAGTCTTACAAATTTCTTTGCTTCTGCTAAAAAAAATTTTGTTAGCAATAGCTCTTTGAATTTTGTTTGCAAATAATAAATATATTTCTTTTTTTCCCAATCAATCCCTTTTATTATCAAATGCACTACAATTAAACAACTAGAACGGCAATTTTGAATATAAAAAGTTGTAATGGAAAAGAAATAACATGTGCTTCAAGTTCAGTTAAATCTTTGACAGGTTAACTCTGACTGTATATTATAGTGCATGCTTGACTTCCTCAAATACGACCGAAACAACGCATCCAATTTCATCCGCAACTCGCATATTCAACTTGCATTTATGAAGTAAAGGTATGATAAATCTAAGGTCAACCTTAGAAAATGAATCCAATCTTAATTTCCATTTATCTTTTCACTCATCTGACGAATAAGTTCAATCATATTAACTATGGATTTCTGATATATTTACTTGAAAACTAAACTTAACTGCGGAAAAAAAAAAATCATTGTATTCATTACGTAATGATTAAATCAGAAATTATGTGTTGTTGCAAAAACCTAAATAAAATCATTTTTTGTTCTCTGTTTTTTCATTTCTAACAATAATTCTCAAATGTTGTTTTCCCCCACAACAATTGTTCGTAATATTTTATTGCTAAACAATTTGTACCATTGATTTGCTCAAAGTGTTCCTTTCTGTACAGTTTTAAAAATGTATCGATAAAAATATGCTCTAAGAATAAATTGTATGAGGCAAGTTTTTTTGAAAATATACCTTCCAACTCGTAGTTTTGTTACTTTTAAATCAATATGAAATTTGATAGCATTTATTTACAGCAAATAGTTTGGCTTTGTTTTATGAAAACTGGTAATGATATTTTAGCAGTTGTATTCAATAATGTCAATTTCCCATTTAACCTTTTAACTGTTCAAACTTAATTATTCAGTTAACGGTCAAAAAATCCTCTTTGAAAAAAAAAGATAGTTGCCACTTTAAAAAATTTTGACTAATTAAGTTGATAAGTAATTAAGTTTGACGAGGCAAAAATATTAAAATGGAAAATTAACATTGTGAATTTATGGTAAAAGTTTTGATTTGTTTGCTTCTTTGACACTAATAAAATATGTATTGACATATAGGCAGATACAACTAAACAATTGAATAAAGCCGTGGAAAAAATTAAAATAAGTAGTTATAATAGTAACCTCTGCAACCATTAGAAGCTATGAAGGTAACAAACATGTTTACTTCATTGTTGATTACAACTGTCATACTATTATTATTTTTCATAAATGTGGGCATATTATTTATAGTCAACAAATGCTATCAAAGCTTATATCATTTAAGAAGTGTCGGAATTTTTTAACATGTTAAATTGTATCTTTCAGCAAAATACTTATACAAATCTGTTCTCGGCTCATGCATTCATTAATACATTTTTGACACCATAAAGAATGGGTTACTTATTGTTAAAAATGGGAAAAAATTAAAGAACAAAGTTTGATTTCTTTTTTTATATTCTTTTTTCAGATTATTGTCACAATACTGTTGTTTTAGTTAGCACTTAATGAGTACAATGACTTATTTATGGTATAGGAATCTAAATTCAATTGTCAACCCAATATATCAAAAATTCACGATCTATATGGTTGGGGTTGTCTATCTTGTCTAAGATGCAGTAAGATGGCTAAAAATATAATTGATTTTTTTTTTTTTTTTGGTTGCAATAAGCGGAATTAAGAATGGAAGTCTAAGTTCATAGTAAACTGCACTGTTTGTTTATTTAAAGGTTGACATCTGATTTATCAATAACATTACTTCTTAAATACAAGTTGAACATGCAAATTGCATATGCAATTGAATTCATTGATTTGGTTGCATTTGGAAAGAAAGCCTGCTGGAACCATTGTTTCCAATTCCAATGGTGCACAGGGAAAAGAGGTATAAAACAATCCTAGAGCCTAACAATGTGTACCTTTTAGATTTACTGCGCATATTTAAAAGATTGTATATTTATTATACGTCATAAGTAATTAAACTAAACTAATACAATTTATATCTTTTTACCTTTAGATGTCTAAAAAAAATTCGTTGTTCTACAAAAATACCATTAAGCATGTCATAAGCATAAAATATCAATTAATTGTATTGCAACGTTAAATGTTTAACCATTCTTAAAAGTTAAATTTTGATTTAAAGCTTATAGCTTTTGTTTAGCAATTAAATTTCAAATACAAGCTTATAGTTGATTTTGTATGTTTAAATGAGCAAAAATGAAGAGATTATTATATTTCATCATATTTGCTTTGTGGGTTTTTTTTTTTTTTTTGTTACTCTGTATATTTTTGATTTTATATGACACTTTTTACCTTATCGTTAATACAAGTATTTGCTATCAACTATATTTTGATCACACCATATGAATAAATACGCATGATATGTTTAAACATCAATATTAGTTTGTGCATACATGATCAATGTTATATTATACATTGCTTTGAGAATATTATTATATAAAAATATTAGTTTTCAATATCAATAATTGCATGTGTTTGTCTTCAAACAAAGAGAAGTTAAAAAAACCATCCTTTAGAATTTAAATAAGACAAACTAATTTATAAATGCAACCATATGATGAATACTCATTTTTATGCAATTATAGATCATGAAAAAGAGATTAAGATAAAAAAATCTTCAAAATAACAACAACAAAAATTTAAAAGGTGCACCATTTTTGCGATGTGCGTTATGGGCGTTTTATGCGCCATTTGGTGTGCTTTTTCATATGCACCGCGTCATAGGGCAAAAGGCACAACCACCACACATCATCGTGCCTTGCATCATAGCATGCCTTTTTTAACTATGGTTGAAATTAAGAAAATATTTTGAATAAAAGCAGCATATGATATAAATAGTTGTGAAAAAAGAAATTGACTGTAAACAATATTTAAAAGGAAAAAAAATTACTTCAAAACCAGAAAGTATTTAACAACCCAAAAGAAAAAAATTGTAAAACTACATTGAACAAATAAATAATATTGTTATGTCAATGTTGAAAGGTTAACATTCTTTTTAAAATTGGTCAAAATATTGAATGTGAATCATCCAAATCAAAAAAAAAAAAAAAAAAAAAAACTTTGAAAGGTTACATAGTCAGAAACAAAAAAAATGTGTCTGTTAACGTGAAAAGAATGATCTTAATTTCTAAGTATGCTTTGTTGCTTTTACAAATAAATGGGAAATTTTATCATTAAAATAATAATCTGCATTGTATCAAGATGTATTGAAACCAAGATTCAAAAACTCGGTTTCGGTCTCGGTTTCGTTCATTTGAAAATTTCTTAGCTTCGGACGATTTCGGAAATTTCGGAGGTTTCGGTTTTGATTTCGGTTTCGGTCCCGATTTCAATTTCAAGAGTTTGTTGATCAAAATGTAATCATGATCGATGTAAATAAAGCATTAAATATAGTCTAGCCCAATATATTTATACTTGATTGAACAAATTTAAATTAGAATTAGAATTACACTAAATTAAATTATTCTAACTAAACTAAATGAAATAAAATAGCCAATACAGCCCTAACTAAATAAAATAAAGTGGTATTAGTTAGTCCATTTAAAAGCCCAAGCCCTACCTCAATTTCAATCGGTCCTATTTTCCAACCTTTATTTCACTTCAGCCCTAACTTACCGTCTCAATTCACGTCTCCACATTCAGCCCTCACACATCTTCCCCTCCCTTCATCGTCGATGTCTTCCCCTTCAGCCCTAAATCGACGTTTCCCCTTCAGCCCTAAATCGACGTCTGTTATGAAATCGATCATGACAACATGCTTTGAAATCGACGACTACAACTGCTGTTATGAAATTGACAACAACGATGCTCGTCCGAATTTGCATCTCAAATCTCGATTGGTAATTTACCGATTTCTTTTTCTTTCTTTTTTCTTTTTTAACTGTAAATTAGCGGGACAAGATTTTAACCTTGTCCCGTACCGTCACAGGCCGGAACCGAACCGAGGTGGCCGAAATCTCGGGATTTCGGCCGAAACCATAAACCATGATTGAAACTAATGCATGTGCAACTTAAGAACTTTAGTACGGTATTTTAGTAATTTTATTTTCATGGGTAACTAATGTTTTGTTAGTTTATTTTAATGTGGGACTATTTTTAGGTCTTTCATCCATTGTATTTGAAACCTTAAAATTGCTATTGTTTGAACTGTATTTGAACGGTTTGAATGATTGCTCTTTTTTAATCTATTGTATTCGAACTCGTTAAATAAATGGCTAATTTAATGAATTAAAATATACAACTACAGATCTGCAATTTTTTATTTCGAAATTTTTACTAATGGTTCTAGTAAATCTAGTTTTTGTATGTATCCTTGAAACGCGGTACCAATATTTCCATTGGTTAAAAAAAAATTGATGAGAAATTTCCACAAATAGGCCAATCTTTTGAAACTACGTACAAAAGAATATATTTAATCCACTATGCACTTTAAAAGTGTAAATGGTACTAAACTACAGGAAAAACAAACACTGATGTATTTTCGGTTGTACATTATAGATGGGGTTTAATGCAAGATAAATTATTGTTGGATAAGTTCTAATTTTTCTTTTTAGCTACTGCATTTAAACTCATAAAAATTACATTTATTATTTTGGATATGGAATATTTTCATTTTGAATTTCGATGCACACCATATAGCAATTACATATATGATAGACAAATACACCATATGTTGAAACATGCACAATAATTGGCAACTTTGTCATTTGGTCTTAACCCTATAAATACTGGCTTTTTTTATGATTAAAAAGAGATGTCTCTCATATAAGAGCTCTCAAAACAGAAATTGAATGATTAGAGTTACATTAACCATTCTAAATATTATTAGTCATGGAAACTTAACGGAACAGTTTCGCATGTTCATACCGACCAGGAGCAAACTGCTCGCCTTCATCCATGCAGTCAAACCATAAGATACCAAGCAAATAATATGCTTTTATGCTGACTTACTTTGACTGCTTACGCTTACTTCTATTTTTTGAATTTTGAATTTTGGTGTGGTATACAACTTTTCAATTTACAATTGTAATTTTAGTATTCTAAGATGTAGTTAATTCGATCGAAATTCAATGATGCTGATTAGTTTTGATTATACAAAGAAGAAATTTCTACTCCACCCTTTTATATTAACCAATTTTTTAATTCTCTGTCATTTTCATATCACTCTAAACTTGACTTTGTGTACGGATACATGTATTTTCTCTAAAGATCAGTTTATTGACAGCGTTATACTGTTATCATATTGATACCCAGTCAAGTCATGCGCTTAAACACAACAAAAAATAATAAGTGCAAGGCATAGTGTGTGCGCCTTTGGAATCATCAGACGAAAAGTGCAGCCTGAGGCGCTTGAAAAGAGCAAAAAAGCGCTACAGCACGAGAGGTCTTCATGTTTCAGTTGAGGGGTATAAAATATATGGGTTTTCATCCTAAAATCAACCCACTGAAGCCCAAATGCAATGCCAATTACTCACCTAATCTCGTTCTAGGGAAGCATTATGTCTAACAAAAAGAAATAATAACCTCAAACTTTTACCAGTTTCAAGTTGTTGTCTGCCTGTCCCAAGCAACCGCCTACCATGTCATAGAAACAATACAGCATTCTTTAACTTTTATTTATAAGAAAACTCAATCAATTATGAGTAAGGCATTTACAATCCAAGCAACATAACTAAATGCTGACTATCCAAAGGAAATGAGAGCAAAAAGCCCACATAAACTGTCTTTACAAATGTTTAACTTTGTCACCAAAGCAAGTTATGGAGCAAAACTATTAAAAATGATCAGAACAAATATGATCTTTTTACCTTGTTGTCAAATTCCTCTAGAGTCAGCTTATTGTAAAGCAAATGACGATAAGCCTTGGTCTTCTGAAGAATCAAATCAATTAGAAGGATCTGTACAATGGAATAGTTTGTATTCTCATTCTTATATACTTTGTGTATTGCTATCAGCAACTTTTATTTTTATCCAGATTTCAAACGGCAACAAGATGCCGATTGCAGAATAGTCGGCATCTTGTTGCCGTTTGAAATTCAAGTAAAAGGTAAGAGGACTTTTCTAACATATAAAAATAGCTATAATTAACACTTTGATTGAATATGTTCATCGATCAAAATAAAATAATAAAAAATTAGAAAAGATTACCATGAATTCACATTCGATGTAGGGGTCAGCTACAGCTTTGCACTTCCCCTGATAAAATCACAGTCGGTCTAATAAATGTAACGAATTCGTACATTATTCGGCATCGAATTTCAATCATGTTCCTGAAAGACTCACGCATTTCATTAAGCGAATGTTTCCAGGCGAGTATTGAACAAACAGTTTATCAATTTCCCATCCGCAGTTTATACATCGCAAATCCGACAATTTGTTTACACTATTTGAGTTCATCATGAATTTAATCTAGACTGATGACTTTATCTTGAAGGTGCTTTGAATAACTAAAAGATATTGGACTTATTTGTGGGCTATGAATGGTTTCTAAGTACTAGGGTGAGGATTTAGGGTTATTGGCGGAGTGCAGCTACGTAATTTTCAAGATATATTTTACATTTACATATTCTTTCTGTTTTATGTTGATCATTCAAAATTAATTATTTCAAAAATTCATTTTTATGTCATTTTGTCGTCTACATTTATGAATCATACAAAAGAACACTAAAATAATTACATAATACATCTATAAGACCATCTTCAGTAGAGTGAGCAAAATGAAAAATATAAAAAAAAAATCGCTTCGAATTCTTTCTTCACGCTGTAGCAGTGGCAGTTCGAGCATGGAGAAGGAAATAAAACTGGGATTCCTCTTTTTTTTAAGTGACAATCTATAAATGGCAATCAGAAAGCCATTTATAGTATAAACGGCAGTCACATTGTCGTTTGTAGCCAAAAGAGGATTTAAAAATCCGTTTAAATTTGTTCACGTTTTCTTTATTTGATTAGTTTAATTTTTTGTTTTTTATATTTATTAGCTTGGTTTTTTAAACTTGTTTATTTATGAATTTATTCGATTGGCTTAGCTTTTTGCTTTTTATATTTATTAGTTTAGTTTTTTGGTTTTTTATTTCTTTTTTTTACTTGTTTGTTTATGAATTTATTTATTTGTTTAGTTTTTTTATTTATTATATGAAATTATGTATATTTTGTGGCTTTTAATTTGATAAGCAAACTCATGAAAATAATATTTATTTGTTTTTTGTTTATTATTTACAAATTACACACACATGTGTTAATCTATAAGGTTAACACTAAGCAAATTCAAAAACATAATAATAAATAAGACACTTAATCATTTAATAAAGCCAGAACAAACCTACAAACTCACAGCCAAGCACAGAACCTGAAATAAGAAAGCAGTAAACTGAAATAAGAAAGCAGTAAATTAGAAATACAAATAATGTCATCGCATTTCTTTTACATCTCAGAACTTCCTTCTTTGGCTTGATCCTTTGTTGTTGTGCTCTCAGAATGCTATGTTTTCTAACCAAAACATGTTAACACCCTAGATATTGATTTTGATGACAATAACCATATAAATATTACTATTAACGTATCTTCGAGTTGTGCAGTTATTTTAGATATATTATGGAGACATTTACAGAGATAAACAATAACTCAGTGGAAGAAAATGGATTATATAAGAAGGCTAATCAGAGGTATGAAAGAACAAAACTGATTGAAGAAGAATGCTGAAAGAATAGAAGTATTTGAGGTGATAAGTATTGGGTCTTAGAATTCCTTGTTAAAGATCACAAGGCAATTATACTTGAACAACGTCAATCAATGACCTCAACCGAATCACAAATATCCACAAAAAAGAGGTGCTTCTGAAATCTGAAATTTGCAACACTTATTGGTGTTGTTGATGTGTTGCTGTTCTCTTTAGAAAATGACTATGTGTCAACATATGAGGGTCGAGTATGTCAATATATTTCCCTTTTTCAGTTTTTCTAATTTTGAATCAAGGGATTTTCCCACCACATCTTCAACCATTATATAAAGGCCCTGAAAAACAAAATTTCCAATCAATTCTCTCTTCATTCTTATACCTTTTCTCTTTTGTGCTTTTGGAAAAGAAATCTATTGCATATTCTTTCATTCTCTTTGCAAATCCATACCATTTCACTCCTATTTTTCAAGGATTTGCAGATCACATTACATCAAAGAGTTTCTACTTGAATTGATACCATTCTCTCTCTGATTTCATCACATTTCTTAAAGAATTCAATGATATAATGTCATTAGAGGTCTATAGTGAAAGAAGGGGCTATGCGGTAGGATCGTGTAATATGGAATAATGAAATAGTCGAGGTATATAAAGTAGGTAAATGCAAGAAGACACCAGGATTTTTTACTGGTTCGGACCTCTCGTCCTACGTCCAGTCCCTAAGCTTCACTTAGCAATGTCACTAACTAACACCCTCACTTCACCCGGAGAAATAGGTTTACAACTTACCCGAACAACCGAACGGGATTTCCTGCCTCAACTACCGAAGAGGACTTCAACTCAATTACTAAAATACAATATTCGACTTGTTGTGTTCTTGTCAACACTAATGTAGTACAATATTCCTATAATCTTATCCTCGAGAATATGCAAAGTGTTTGTGAAGATTTAGGAAATGTGAATTGCTATGAATCAAAAAAATGTTATAAATAAAAATAATGATTCAAGCAATAGATTAGTGAATGCTTTGAGAGTATCTAGAAAATATGAACAAGAGAATAGTTAGATTAAAGCAAGAGAATTCGGTGAATTAAATGATGTTAGAATCATGTATATATACTTGTAGAAGAGATGCATACGTTGTCAAAGGTTGCAAACAAGAGATGCTTCCATTTCCATTGATGAAAGGTTGCAACTCTTGGGAGGAAGAAGGTGTCTTTTCATAGAAAATTCGCAGGTTCAAATTTAGTTGACTGAGCAGGGAATTCAGTCAACTGAAAATATGAAGTAAAATTTTCGGGACCAAATTTAGTCGACTGTGCAGGAAATTCAGTCGACTGAAACTGTGCACAAATATGTTAAACTGCACAGATTCAGTCGACTGACTCAGGTTATTCAGTCGACTGAATTCTGTTGTTAAACAAAAATAGCAGTAGCTCATTTGGTTAGAGTACATGCCTTCCAAACTAGTGACTTGGGTTCGAGCCTCGCTCCATGCATTTTTTGAAAACTTGATGTTGATTAAAATATGCAAGCAAGTTTATTTGAATGTGAATGATGATTCTTGAGGAAAGATTTTAACAAAGCATTAAACTAGACTCTATATACATATTTGATGACTCGTTAAAATATATAACTATACAAACCATATATTGAGCCGATGAGTCTGGATGTTATCGTAATCGTAGATTCGTGAACTGTTGTGTATTGTCAGCAATCAAAACCTATGATCCAACATTCTCCCCCTTTTTGATGATGACAACTTCATTTGCTACGAACGAATTTTTGACAAGCTTTGTTGATCTTATCTTCCTCACTGAATATATTCATGTAATTGTGCTTTAGATTTCTCCCCCTGAATCTATGCTATATATTCCTGTAAATAATTAATCTTTTCTCCCCCTTAATCTGTGCTTGCTTCTCCCCCTGAATCTATGCTATATATTCTTGTAAATAATTAATCTTTTCTCTCCCTTAATCTGTGCTGGCATGGTTTATTCCTGCAAATAGTGTTAGAGCAATATCTTTCTCCCCCTTTGTCATCGACAAAAAGGAGAGTTTATATGATGATATAAAATATATTTTACATAAGTGTTAACATAGAGCAATATAAAACAAAATAACTACTACTTATAATGTAAGGTATTAAAAAAATTAACATTTAAAGCATGCGATATCCAAGTTCTTATAATTTTCTAACTGTTAGGAATCCATACCCATTTGGGTGTGGTTGAACCTTTATAAATATAATTTTCATTATTAACTACCATATCAAAATAATCATCAATGTATTTTTCTCTATTTTTCCAATTAACAGGAACCCAAATACTTAGATAATTTTTATTCATATTTCTCGTTAATGATTTTGTACTTCTAAAGAAATTACCAACATTATAGGTCATAGTAGTATTTGAATTTCTATAAAAATTGGATTTAGGCTTTACTCGAAAGTTAGTACTAGCACTATCATCTATACTATTGTATTATTAGTGAGTTGTATTGCAAGGGCACAGACGCCTCCTTGCTATTTTGTAAGATGAACAGTCGCGTTTTATTTTTCTTTTTTTCCCGACCTTGCTCTCCGCTTCATCATCCTTTTGCGCAAAGGAAAAAAAACTAGCCTCTCCTGTTCCTCCCTTTTTCCAAACCAAAAAAATGACATAGCACCCGATTTCATTCTTCTCTGCTTCACCCACTGTTATCGCCAATTACTTCGCACGTGTTTCCTCAAAACGAACCATCTCAGTTGTGTATTTCTTCACACATTCTCTATGTCTCGAGCTTTTCTTTATCTAACCCTAAATTCAATTGCGTTTGTTCAGTTAGGCACCTCTTGGAGCAGGTCGATTGGAGCTCCGCTAATCGTCAGCAGCCGATTTCTAATGTGGGTCATTCCCGATCATTTTTCTGCATCGTTCTTCATGCCCTTCTCTTGATTTTCGCATCAGCGACTCTGCGCAATCCACTGCTTCCTCCTAGCTATTGGATAAAAAACATAGATTCAAGGTACTGATTTAAGATTTGATATTTTTCACATCCAGTTTGGTATACTTTTTTACTAAATTGATTCTCAACTGTCTGTTTTGTTAACATTCTGCATTTATTGATTGATCGGTTCTGAACTTGGATGTTAACCCCAAAATTTGCATAATCTTGTGCATTTGAAAGGTTGATTTGATGATGTTGCTACGAATCAGGTTTTAAGAATCATATCAACTCTTTTTTCTCCGATTTTTTGTTTAGCTGATACATTAGTTGGCTGATTAGTTCACGGGATGGATATTTTATTGCTTTAATTTTATATTAAATTGGAACGATGATTACTAATTTAGATCATAAGTTTCCTACAAGCTTTAGAATTTTATTGTTTGATTTAATTAACACAAAAATCAAAGTTATGATTACGGGAAATTATTGAGTGTATATTTACAGTTTTTTTTCCCGTACTGATAGTGCGAAACTCCCGTACTTTAAGTGCTGTTTTCAAACATTTAAGTTTATATGATGATTATTATATGCCATAAACATAAGAAACACCTTTATCTTGATACTGGTGGTATTGTTTGTGAAATAAAATTATAATTAAAATTTAATGAATAATTCCATTTGAAATATAAAATGAATTAGACTTTTACAAGTACAGTGCTTGCTTTTCTCGGTCCTAAGCATAGAAAGTCAAAGCGCTGCATCAACGAATGACTTTGTACAACCTCATACTTATGATATCGGTAAAGCCCATGGACTATGGAGTACAGTGCTTTTTTCCACATTATAAAATAAATGCAAGTGAGCTACTTATGCTGCATTATGCAGTAAACACTGAATATAACATTTCTTTGTTGGATTTTGATTTACAAAGTTTGAAGAGTTTTTACCCGGACTCCAGTATGTTTTACAAGTTTGTTCTTTTTATAATGCATTAAAAAAAATACAGGGTTTAGTAAAATACTATAAACTATTCCTGCTCTAATACTTTCAAAACAATATGGTTATGATATCTTTATCTTTTTGTTTGTATTACATAGAACTAATTGTACATGAAAGTTAATTCTCATATTGCTTATACTACTCTATTTCATCCCGTTATCCATAGTAAACAACTTAACGATGTAATCCATAGATTTTTATTTGAACGACCCAATGTTTTTTCCGATTTATTCCGTTCTAAAATGGCACTGAAAGAATAACCAAGTTCAAACACACATGACTTTTTTTGGATTATAATCTAGACAACTAGAATACACATGTTTACTAAACCCTTTCATATCCATATTTGAGTTTAGGATCAAAATATAAATCTCACGTGACAAGGCAAGCACGACTGTTTAACTCATTCTACTGATCAATGTTTAAGCTCTGCAATCAATGCATATACAAGGAAAAAAAATTAGTGCACATCTTATGAATTTGTCTCTTGCTTCCCTTTATAATACTTTGTTTAAAGAAGTTGCAAACTTCTACTACTATATTTTTTGGTGTTTATTTGCTTTGATAATTGCATAATTAAATTTTATAAGAACTTCTAGCAGCCTGTGTTTAAGGTTGGAGTGATTCATTGCATTTTAATCACTAGAGCTAGCATAGTGATTTTTTTGAACATTTGTATCCTATTACAAACTATGATTACATAGTATAAAAAAATTATTAATTAAATGTACTACGACCAGGTATGATATTTTATCACTTAAAGTTATTGATCCTGTGGAAATCGTTTTTTTTTTAAATCTACATCGTCTATTTTTCTATTCAATTCCATTCCGTAGATCTACTCATGCATCTATTTGGTTATATTTTTTTATCTTAACCTATGGACCTTTATTTTAGAATATTTTTGTTAGTTTAATATTAACATTTCACTAAATTTACAGTAACTTAAGATTCATTGCTTTATATTTTATTGTTAAATTTACACTATCGTTTGGGTAGCACGTAATCATAATTTGATGATATTAACCAAAACATCACTAGCTATCTTTATATCTTCACATTAAGCATCAACTTTTTTCCTTATAAAAAACAGCATTCTGAACTAGTGCTCTGTATTGCAGCCTTGCATGCCCAACAAATGAACTCAACTGCAACTCTACTTTTCACTCTTTGTTTGTTGTCCAAATCTGAGGCAACTCCCATCAATGTTGTGTGGCTATGGTTTCTGTAAGTATACTAACATCAAGCATTTTCAATTTGTTTTTCTAAAATATTCATGGTAAACTAACGGGTGACCATAGGTGTACCTGTGACATTGATAGCTTCATCAACTTAATGTGAATTTACAACTTCCACTACTAAGGTAGCACATCATATTTTCCCACATAATAATGTCATTAGCATATATGCTTCTTTTCTATACCCTTTTTTTGCAATACTCATTTACCAACAAAGCTGGATAAACTATGAGGTCCAAAAAAACATTCAATTTATTAAAAATCTCATTTGCACTTTTAACTGAATTTTATGCAACAAATAGTTCATTTTTTAGGCCCTTAGAGCATTCTGGTCTAATTGTAACGTGGTACGTATGTATGAATGAACCTAATTTGTCTAACAATTTGATGGGTCTAATTTTCATACATATACTAATTCACAACCACTCTTATAAGCCATTAGCTCATTTGCAGCATCACATTTGCTTTTTGTTGATACAATCATATGATCAACCTATATAATACCATTCACGAATGGCTTTCGACAATATGCCCATTGTGGTAACAAATGAATACCTTATTTATTTAGTAGTGGCCAAGATTAAGTGGAATAAATGGTAGCATATCAAAAGAAAGATTCAAGTTTTACTACAATAGAATTGATTGATAGGAGTTGTGTATTTGTCAAGCTTAATTTAGCATGTTGTGTATATTCTCAAAATAATAAACATGTTCTTTATTACGAGAATTCATGATTCTTAGCTCTTACATCAATAATTTTTACACAATGAAAACATAGCATGATGGTGGTTCTCTTTAGTTTTTTTAACCTTATAAAAGCAATAGGTTGATTTAATGTTCTTGAATGTTACTATATTTCATACTCCATCAGAATTACAAAGATATTGTGCGTTTGATAAAGATTTATGCACTTTCAAGTGTATACAATATGTGTTATCTTATACATATGGATGTTGACAACATATGTGTAGTTTCTCATTGGTGCATTAATCAAATTTTTGCGTTGCTCTTATTTTTGTTAAAACAACTTCATTTATACTCGACTTTAATAGAATATCAATCGATTATGTGATAATTGATTTTTATTGGTTTCAAGTCTTCGTATTTGTTTTTCCTTTGAGGTTATTAAGCATTCAATGAAATTAAAGCCTTGCCAGAAAAGACCATTCATGACAAGTCTGAAAGCTATATAAGAAGGTCCAAATTCTAGCAAAAGATTATTGTCAGATGGAAAAAGTATTTAGTTTGCCTAAACTAATGAAGGTAACGTTTTTTCTTTCCTCACTTTTGATGCCTTCAATATAATATAGTTCCATTTTTGGTTGGCCCGCAACCTAAATATACCATAAGTTCTAACTTAATATGTAAATTAACATTGATGCGATTTAATTAAGTTTTAAACCATTAAAGCATGATAAATGCTATATGCAAATCTTCTACTTTAGACCAGCATCATGTTTGAAGTTCAAACCCTTAATGCCGCATTAAATTTTTAACCGGTTCTTAAGGGAACTCTATTAAAGAATGAAGTAACGGTACATGCTGTGATGTTTTTTCTACCTCTAATGAATAATCAAATTGTTAGAGTGGATATAATTTTTTCAATGAGAGTGGACTTACTAATTAGATAACATTATTATTTTAAAGGTATATATTGATTTATAAAATTGACACTTCAGTTAAATTTAACCAAACTCCTACTTTTCGATATGGGGATAGTTAGGTAAAATACACGTTGTAATACCAAAATCTCATATGAGAATTTTCTTAGTGGATGAGTGCTTGCCTCCATGGACTACCATTTTCACATATCTAATATTACTTGGGCGCTTAGATAGAATAAATGCACTGACTAATGGTAAAAGGAACATGTCCTCATTTTGCAATCCAATATTTTTTGGACAGCTAACAGTTAGTTTACACAAAGTCAATACAGATATTTAGATACCGAATTACATATTAAATTTTTATTTTACTTTTACTTTCTATTCACCTTTAGTGATATATGATTTTGATATACTAATATATTCATAGCTATAGTTGAACAAAACGGGAAGTTTATAATATCAAAATAGTGCATTTTTCTTTCAGCCTTAATTAACCGTAAAATTAACTGAAAAATATGCATAAGCTACTGCTGGGTATGCTATTACATTTTAAAACTATCTGAACTCAAAAATTACAAAATGTTAGCGTTATATGCTTTGATGTTGCATGTTTTATCCATGAAGTGTTGTTTTTGTGAGCAATTTATGAAAATGGATTTCTTCTCAAATTAATTTAGCATCCTTATGCTTTTACTCTCACTTTTATTACTTTTTTTTTTACTTAGAATTGTATTTACCATTCATTGGTATTTTCCACCAGTATTTGATCCGAGCAGCAGCATAACCATTATTTGATCTAGCCGACGCACTATTTATGTAGCGTGACATTTACCGTAAAGGTATGAACTCTTATTATTCGATTTCGAGCTTGAATTCACACATTGATCACAACAATACCTTAAATCATAGTCTTTGTTTACCATTAGTTCTTGAGGTATTGGAAGACATCTGGGAAAAGACCAACCATTGAAGTGGATTTCATATTCAGATTTAGCATAAATTTTAGAAAACTGCTTAGGTTTTGTATGTTATTTTAAATATTTTAAAATTTATTTTGTGAGACTCGGTACAATACTGTTGTCTGATGGAAAATTGAATAATTTTTAATTCCATTATGTTCATTATCAATCAGTTTATTCTTATGTTATGAAATAATTTTTAATAAATATGTTTTAGGGTGCATGATTATAATAGTTTGAGAAAACATGTTATGCTAATTATGTTTTATATTCTTTCATGTATTTTGAGCCATTTTACAGTTTATTGTCAGGGTGGGATTCATAAGATGTAGACTATTTCAGAAGTATTGGTAAGGAGTTATGTAGACAGTGATCATATGCTACTTATTATCAAGACGTTTACAATATTATTAAATTAGTTTAACCGAAAGGTATTTTGTTATTGAAATTGCACCGTCTCATATTAATTAGATTTTGCTGTTAGCCCATGTGAGAATCAATTGTAAAAGAATGTTGAATCAAAGTTAGAATGCGATACATATAAATTGAAGTCAATTCATGTCATATTAAAAAATGAACAAATTTCAAAACAATTTCTTTATACATAATTTTCTTTCTAAGTTTGGCTCTTCCAAATATTATCAGTGGACGAAAATTATCTCCCTTCATACAAGTTTTCGATAAAATAGGATTTAATAAAGATAGGGTATTAGGATAAATAACTATTAAGTAATACAGAGTTATATTAACTTTTTTCTCTTAATCATGTGCATATAAATATAAAATTATTGAAGTACTCTCTATTTCAAGTCAGGAAAATGATACTTCACATAATTGCATATATATGCTTAGATGGTTCCATATTTATATTTTAAGTTGTACCAATGTTCATTATGTCATTATTGTTTATTAAACATATTTTTTCGTTTATGAATCCAACTTTTTTGTACTGCTGTGCTTTTTGCTAGATTTTGTGGAAATTAAAGATTTTTTTTTGCATGTTCTGTGATAAGTGTTTAAATAATGAATTCATATTAATTGCTTTCCATATAAGGCCATATTAAAGATAATAAAGAGTATGTTACTTTCAATTCATGTTACTTAAATTATGTTATTTGCTAAAGTTTCTGTATATCTACATTATGATACTACCGAGATAATTGATATGACTTTACTGCACTAGGAGAATCTAAATATCTACATTCAGCTGGCTGTAAGAACTTATGCTTAATTTTTACACTTGCTCCAGCAAGAGTCCTGAGAATCTTATTATATTCAAGAAATTTCATATTTTGCTTCTTTTACAAGCTGTTATTTTGTTTCAGGCGCTTGACACATTCATTATTACTTCTGCAAAAAGCATGAATTAGTTTTTGATATGAACATCCAATGTGTTTTCTGTCAACTATTGATTTGAGTTTGCAAAGTTGAATTAAGCTGCATTTATAATGTGATTTGTGCCTGTCTGTCTTTGTAGTATGCATTGCTTGCTGCTTTTGCACCAAGTTGAAATACTTATTCAGAAACGATGGCAACAGATAGTAAAGTCTAATTGTTGTTATTTGTACAATAGGATGGAGTGGGCGAGTCTCAGTTCAATCAAGTGATGGACGTAGAGTTGGATCAAATCACAGGGGTATGATTTCATTAAGCATCTTATTATTACAGGTGCTTTAAAATAGTTTGGATCTGCTCATGGTAATAAGAATCAATCACCCTAATTTTCGTTCTATTAGTAATGCGAACCCATGCTACGCATATGGGTTTCAGCTAACTTTCTGTGGCTTCTCGCATCAATAATATTGCAAAGATAATGAACTTGGGCATTTCATTTAATTCATTTCCTACCAAATGATTCTACAAATTAAAATCAATGTTTTTTTCTTTGTAGCGCCGTCTTTCTAAATTTTGAACTTTGTATTGTTACTTAGACAATAAAACATAAATGTACAAAAGAAAAAAAATACAGTCACAAAAATTTCCCAAAAATACAACCGTGCTATGGAGATATTATATGACAATTCACCATATTTGAGAATGCAACCAACAGTTTTTACATGTGCTTCTTGAATAAAAGATTATCATTATGTTGGTGGTTATATTGAAAGATGTTTTCTAATGAAAATAGCAGTTCTTTTATCATGTCACTCTTCTGTAGTTTATAAGTTGTATTCATGTTTTTATTATATTTTACTAAATTTAAACAAAAAATTCAGATTGGCATTCATGTAATTTGCTTATGTTGAGCGTATTACTCATTGATTCATTTGTTAGCTACATTATCTTTTTATGATAGAAAGATATTAAGTTAATACAAACTTGATAATGACAAGTCGGAATTTATTTCTCTAACCTACGCACACGTACACATATACACACGTACACAGATTCATTCACACGTATCATCTGTAGAAAAGCGAAACTTGATTTTCAGACCAGTATTTTTAGTTTTACATCTCAATTATAAATAGTTTTTTTTATATTTTTGCAAGTTTGATTTAACTTTGTACTGCAAACGATCTCCACCTAAACATTTATTGTAATCGTCGTGTTCTTTGTTAGGTAAATGACTAAAGGTAAATTCTTATCCCTTCCTAATGTTCAGCTTTACAAATTCGTTGTAGTGGATGATTTTGTAAGATCGAAAATATCTTACAAACTATTTTATGGCTTGGATTATGTTAACCTTAAAATTAACATCATTTGGTAGAATAATAGTTTCTCAATAATTTGTATCATTCTTGAAATAAAAAAAGCATGTAATATGAAAATCTGTAAATGTTATTACTAATTAGTTTGTTATTTTTGGTATCTTTTCCTTTCATGGCCTACAACCGAATTCATCATTCTGGAGTTAATTTCAGATGGCAAGTATTATCCTTTTTGTTTACAATGGGCCGCTTATGTCTTTATTTGTTTGGTAATTTTCATTTGAAAGTCTTTTTGTGTGTGAGTTCCTGATTAATGCTTCAAAGACATCATTTAATTACCTATAATTATATATAAATCTGTACATCTTTAAACTAACTTACATAACTGAAAGGTGCAGCCTTCAACAAAGACCTATCAGTCTACAACTTCACATATTACATTGTGCACAAATCTATTTCACAATTTTCAACTGTTACCTCTGTTGATAACATTTAACAGGTTTTAACGTGAATATAGTTATTATCTTCAAAAAAGTACATACATGATTTCTCTAGAAAAAAGAGTACTGCTGCATTGTTTTGTTACTTCTGAGTGGCATGTCCGGTAACTAATAGAAGGATTTGTTGCTATAGGATTGCATTTTCTGTTAATCAGATTTGAATATATTACAGTCATCTTTAGCATGTTCGACTATGTAAATCCACTTTTTTGAATTAATCAAATTTGAATATATTTACGACTTATGATAATCAGCATGGTTCCTACATATCTGGCAAATATTCACTTCCTCCCAGCTTATTTCAAATATGATGTTTGATTTATACCTGCAAAATGGGCAACGGCTGTTACAAAATTCAACAATTGTTGTGAATGTACACATTTGACCTTATTCCCTCAACACATAACTTTATTTAAATGTATACCAAGACATGGCTATTATATTCCACTGTCATCATTTCTACGTAACTATTCATTCAGTTGGAACTTTTATTCTCTTACACATTGTGATATGTAGAGACATAGGTTGCCAACAAAGTATGGATAATAACATACCCTTAATTTAAAACTTTTAGATCGTGAATGCTTACAATGCTATATTCCCACACAGAGTTAATTACTAATAAAAAGAAATCAGTTGCATTGGAACATGCTCTCATTGATTTATTCCAACAGACTTAGCTATATTAATTTTGCAAGAAGCATGAGGCTAAGGCATAATAACCACATGAAACACACCTTGGACCATTAATTTTCTCATACATACTGCCATTGCTTAGAGTTTTCAGAGGGTACAAGTGCACAACATTTGATGCCGAATATTCATTAAATTATATATGTTGCATGAATAAATATTTCATGCCTTTTCCACAATGTTGTTCTATATGCAGGTTACATTGTATATCTTATTTTTTCCAACCTTTTGAGTAGACCAAAAAGTAGTTATGATGCTAAAACTTTATGCTCAAGCTAAATGTATAGATGGATGTTTTAAATGTGTGTTATGTTGTACTTTAGGCATTACTTCTAATGGTTTACTGCGTGAAAGTTTATTTTAATCAAATTTTGCTGCTAATCAAGTATCAACTGTTTTGCTGATATTTTAGCAAAAAATTTGAAATGTGTATTAGTTGGGTAAATAGTGTAATTAGAAGCAAGTTATCTAGCCAATATTGTTGCATTTATTGTTGTGAGAAACTGAGAGTAGAATGCAAATGTGTCATGATGGTTGTTTCCACTTCACTGTTAGTTCTTTCTATGTATATTTTATATCTACTCAATCATTTACTCCATGATAATGTATAGTGTTGGTCCTAGCTGCACGTATAAACCAATCTATTCGTTTTAGCATTTGCCTTTGCTACTATGCCATTCACTAATAACAACTTAAATGAATAGGAACTATATGAAAATATGGAAGAATAGTTTTTTATGGGTTTGATGCTTAGTGCATATGTTTTTTATTTTCCTACCGACAGATACAGTTTACCCTTATAAAATTTTCGCCTACATACATGTTTGACAGCATTTAATCCTATTACTATATTGACTCAATAAGGATTGTGCATGAATTTTAATTACTTATACCTGATATTGTAATAGTACTTCTAATTCCTTCCTATAAACATTATATTTCTTTGATTTTACAAAATAATTTAATTTTCGTACCACAACTAAAATATTTTTGTCATGCCCGTGTGCGAAGCACGGGTTCACACTAGTTTTTACTATACATGAAAGCATATCTAGTGTTATTTCTACGATCAGTTTTATTATATCCTAAACCACTTTTATCATTGTGAGCTTTTGAATTCTTAACATAACCTAATCCCTTCTTATTTGAAGCAGGTTGAGAATTTTCAATAATCCTAGATAAATTTTCTCTCCCTTTATTAAAATTGGAAATATTTTTAGTAATGTCATCAAGCTTAGTTTTGAGACTAGTGTTATCTATCTCAACAATTTTAATTTTTGTTTTTAACTCATGATTCTCAGAAGCTAGAGCATTATTCTTTTCTTTTTGAGCTTCTATTTCTTGACTTAATAGCGCGAGTTGAGAATTGTCAAAGAGTGAATCTTGAATTTTCTCAAGTTCTTCTTCTAATATTTTCTTCTCGTCTTTAAGCATATCTCTTTCGAATTGTGCTTTCTTCTGATTTTCTAGAGCTTTCTTATATTTTCTTTTGAGACTTTTTAAAGTGTCTAGAAGTTCTGAATTTATTTCTATCATATCATCAAAAGTTAGATCACTAACCTCATTATCTTTTGCCATGAAGCATTTGTTTGTTTGCTCCTTTGATTTTTTTTATTGCTCTTCCTCTTCTTATTGCCTTGACTAGACCTCTTTATAGTCATTTATTCTAGGATGTTGTTATGATCTCTAGAATACCAGGCTCTGATACCAATTGAAAGAAGGGGCTATGCGGTAGGATCGTGTAATATGGAATAATGAAATAGTCGAGGTATATAAAGTAGGTAAATGCAAGAAGACACCAGGATTTTATACTGGTTCGGACCTCTCGTCCTACGTCCAGTCCCTAAGCTTCACTTAGGAATGTCACTAACTAACACCCTCACTTCACCCGGAGGATTAGGTTTACAACTTACCCGAACAACCGAACGGTGTTTCTTGCCTCAACTACCGAAGAGGACTTCAACTCAATTACTAAAATACAATATTCGACTTGTTGTGTTCTTGTCAACACTAATGTAGTACAATATTCCTATAATCTTATCCTCGAGAATATGCAAAGTGTTTGTGAAGATTTAGCAAATGTGAATTGCTATGAATCAAAAAAATGTTATAAATAAAAACAATGATTCAAGCAATAGATTAGTGAATGCTTTGAGAGTATCTAGAAAATATGAACAAGAGAATAGTTAGATTAAAGCAAGAGAATTCGGTGAATTAAATGATGTTAGAATCATGTATATATACTTGTAGAAGAGATGCATACGTTGTCAAAGGTTGCAAACAAGATATGCTTCCATTTCCATTGATGAAAGGTTGAAACTCTTGGGAGGAAGAAGGTGTCTTTTCATGGAAAATTCACAGGTTCAAATTCAGTTGACTGAGCAGGGAATTCAGTCAACTGAAAATATGAAGTAAAATTTTCGGGACCAAATTCAGTCGACTGTGCAGGAAATTCAGTCGACTGAAACTGTGCACAAATATGTTAAACTGCACAGATTCAGTCGACTGACTCAGGTTATTCAGTCGACTGAATTCTGTTGTTAAACAAAAATAGCAGTAGCTCATTTGGTTAGAGTACATGTCTTCCAAACTAGTGACCCGGGTTTGAGCCCCGCTCCATGCATTTTTTGAAAACTTGATGTTGATTAAAATATGCAAGCAAGTTTATTTGAATGTGAATGATGATTCTTGAGGAAAGATTTTAACAAAGCACTAAACTATACTCTATATACATATTTGATGACTCTTGTTAAAATATATAACTATACAAACCATATATTGAGCCGATGAGTCTGGATGTTATCGTAGTCGTAGATTCGTGAACTGTTGTGTATTGTCAGCAATCAAAACCTATGATCCAACATATAGGATCATTGTACAGAATCTGCAAGAATCCACATTGAAGATATGACTAATTGCCATACTTTATTGTTGTTTATGAAAAGGAGAATGTGTTCTTATAGCCTGAAATCAAGAGGGTGTATTACGTAGCCCGTGAAATCAAGATTGTGAAGGTGTTCTTAACACCCATGGAAAGCAAGCGATTATAGTGAAATTCTACACGGTGTAATACATGACTGGATATAGGATTGGTTAATCCGAACTAACACAAAAATCCAGGTGTTATTTACTCTACTGCATTTTACTTTACTATTTACTTATTCTGTGATTATTAGTTTTCCATTTGCAATTTGATTAGATATAGTGTTAAAGCCATAGGTTAGTTCTAAATAATTAAAATATGCATTTCACCCCCTCTAGTGTTCAAATAGCCTTAAGATCCATTACGCATTGAGTTATAGACGCCCTATTTTCCAACAAAACGTACTCCATAAATTCTCCAAATAAATGAGAAAAATATTTTGCCAAATACTCTTCCTCTTTTTTTTTCTCATAAACGCCTTTCTCGCACATCTTCAATTCAGTTCTTTCTCGTAGAGCTCTAGTTCTATTTGCATCCTATTGAACTTGCAATTCCAAGATCCTTAACTTCCGCTCTTTCAGCTTCAATCGTTCCTCTTTTTTCGAGGCAGATGAAATTGATACATCACTTAGAAGTGAAGTTGGCTTGTTACTGTCCACTGCTAAATCACTTGCTTCCTTATTTCACACAACGATCTCTTGCTTGATTTTATTCCTTCAGGGCGACCTGCAATTCCACCATACTTCCTAAAGTAGGAGTTAGTAGACTGCTATTGTTCCCCTCTGCGTCCACTGACACGGGAAATTCGTTTGGATTGTAAGAGGATGAATCCATTGAGATTTTTGAAGCTACGATTCTTATATTAAATTCCTCGATCTCTCCCTCACCGGTATTCTCTTCTTCATTGAGAGTTGACCACCGTGGCTTCAATGAAAGAATTTCAAATGCTCCATGAGCCTTGAAATCGTTATTGTAAGTATTACGATATATTTTATCATAACCACTGTTCAAGTCTCTAAATGATTGTCCACCCCTTATTTTATCTCCTCGTTGTACTGTTATACCTTTATATTTGGTACACATATTATTCAAGTTATACCATGTTGTCTTTATACTCTCGAAAGATTGCTGTTTCGGCATTTCAAGTACTGATTGTAGATCTCGTTTACTCTCAAATAGAAGAACCTCCTAGTGGAACGTCTTGAAGGAACTACGGATGCGTTAACCCACTCATTGACCAACACCTTATAGTCATGTGCTCTCCACGTCTTACCACTATCGGTGCTTGTATCTACAAATTCAGTGGATTGAGGATTATGCTTTCTTTTGTTGTAAGCTCCTTTTGTCTTGCATTTCCCTTTATCGTTTGCAGCCGCATCTAGAGAGTTTTCTTGGGTAGTTTCCGTAGGAGGAACTATCGGGTGTGGACCAAACATGTTATGGTTTTTGTGGGATTTGATTAATCAAGTTACCAAACTGTTGCGCTGAGTTAAGTTGACTAAGAAACTGATTTTGTTGTGGAGTGAGGAATTGTGTCGGCATCACTCATGAAGCTTTAGACTATGATAACATACTTGTGAAGTTTGTGAAATTGCCATCATACAAGTTCATTTCATCAACATTGTTGTTATTTGAGTTTGCCATTAATTTTCTTGTTCTTTTTTTTAGTAGAGATGATTTGTTTGAGTATGAAGACTGTATGCAATATGTTATACACCATATATATATATATATATATATATATATATAATATGATGCAAATTGCTTTTTCCATTTTCTTGTCTCATATTTACAATGTCTAGTTTTATCACTGGTTTTTTGCAGTGTCATTTATCAAACCAGAGACTGATAACTTACAAAATCACGTGCCATATCATTTATCCTTCGCAATCCATTTTCGTAATACTTCGATTCTTGAAGAGCTAATTATGGCATGTTCACGTTCATCTCCCATAAACCATCGACTGATTAGTGCGATGGGATCGGATGTAAGTTAGGCAGATAAGGGATAGGTAATGGATATCGTCTTGTCCACTGCATATACCAACCAGGTTTCTCTGTCCAATCTGCTTGATGGGGAGGGGATAAAACCACGATGAATAATTGACTTCCAAAAACATAACGATAGGGGCTTGAATACCCGACTTCAAAGTAGAAGGGGGAAAAAAATTCTATATTCTCAATACGACCACCACATATGTTAATGGACCAACATTTTTAGCAATTAACCTCTGGTATGTGTTATAGTCAATGTCTTGGCCCTGATAGAAGTACCATTGGCAGTCATCTTGGTGTAGTGCTTGTCGCATTTTCGCATAGGTACCGTATGTCATGGTACATGTCATGTGCAGAGGAGGATCTAAAGGGATTATAGTTTGGTCGGTCAACTGCCGAAAACACCGCTCTCCTAAAAAGAACTCATAAAACTCCCTTGGACGAACAAGTAGAAGCAATCGTTTCATCGATAGATTACGAGAAACTCGTTTAAATCAGATGAGATTGAGATTTTCCATAGATTCCAATTTATATGACTTGCGTATTGATGTTCAATATGATGACGGATGTTGGAAAACAAATGGGTTGCAATAAAATGTGTTTTGGCTCTATTTCCTTTCTCCTAAGCTTTCAATCTGGGGTAAATCAACTCCTTCACGCTTTCTTTTATGATACAACCGTAAAAAGTCATGACTCGAAGTACTAGTATTGCAAATCACAATATTTTTACGTTAAACAATTGAATAGTTCGAAAAATACGATAAAAAAAATTAGATTACACGATAAGTAATTATACCTGCAACAACTCAACAAATCTAGTGATATGACCTCCCTTGGTCAAGGCTAAAACAAGGCTTTGATATAGTATCCCAAAAAAGCTGAACCCTAATCATACACCAAGCTAACTCCAAATCCATAACCGAGTCCAAATACCCAAGACTAATTGTATCATTTGTTGTTGTGAAAAAAGAGTCCCCGCCATGTATAACATGAATATTCTAGCAATATGATCAAGATTATTGATCAAATTGGCTGCTATTTAGTCCTCGGCAAAATATTAACCAGAAGGGATGTAACAACATTTTTGATCATGATATCCTTCTCAAAAAGCAGTGGTAAAAATTGACTAGCACTGCCAAAGTGACTCCAATTCTCATCATGCGATATACAGAGTGTATTCAACCCAACTAGTATGGATGTCAACATCATAAAATATAATAGTGTAAAACCAATCTCAGCATTTGAAAATAAAAATGTATGTGTGGTCGGTCACCATCGCTCGACTATAGCATGTACACATCTATTATATGAGTTTTTCAACTTCATATTCATAAATCTACCAAATATTTTACAACCGGATCTCTAATATGTGGATTTACATTTAGCATTTTCCATCGTTTTAAGATTATTGTGAAAGCTCCATGACATCTCATTCCATCGTGATTTTATTCATGATATGGGTTGAATGTAAATTAGTGATATATGAAACAAATTGACACATTAACAACATGGAGCGATGATAAACGATATACTATGAGCTCTTTCCCGTCTATGAAATATGATGAACACCTTCTTTAAGCATTGTGATCGACTAAACGTGAATGTCGGTAAAATCACACTGACTACACGCACTCCAAATCCACCGTCGTCGCCACCAAAAGCCCTTCAGCTTCTTCTCGCCGTTTTTCTTTTACAAATATGGGTTGCAAGTTAGATCCTTTTGCATTTAAGTTTCCATCTTCAAAATCAAGCACAATTTCCATAACCTTAGAATTTGGGGATTTTAATTTCTAGGTTTAAATTAGAAAAATTGAATGAATATTAAAAAAGATTGGATTAAGAAGGAGGCTATATGTTTAGATCTGAATTTAGTGGAATTTTTTAAAGTAGATTTTGAAATCTATGAAGGAGGATTGAGAGCTCGTCATTATCTGACTGATTGAAGCAAACCGAAGAATGACTCGGGTTTCACTACAGGGTAATATAAAAATGAAAAACTGTTTACACGTGTAAACGGTTTTCCGAGAGCCGTTTATAGGTTTTTAATCAACAAAAAAACGTTGTCATACTCGCTTCTAGAGGAGTGGGGCTTTCTCATATTTATTTTTTTCTTTGCTGCTTTTGATTTTCCACTCGCTACCGGAGATGCTTTAAATAATTATGCAAATGCACACATTAAATTTTAGGCTATAAAGCTAAAACATTGATTTAATATATCATTATGAATAACTCGTCTACCATGACTCAACTCAAGAAAGACATAAAAAAGAATCACATCACGCCTATGCTACCATTATACAATAATGAGATAAATTATAAATTAGTCTACATATGATTAGTAGAATAAAAGGAATAATGTCAAACACTTAAAAAATTTGAGCTATAAAACATATTATTCCAAATTAAATATACTAGGAATGACCAATGATAATACATAATTTTATGGTTTACTCTTTCAAACATTCTTCATGTCCCACAATTTTAATTACTAAGAAAACAAATATTGTGAGTCACCAAGATGAAACTGCAGTACCATTGATATATATTCTATTATATATAAAACACAATATGTCAATACATTTTTCCTTTGCTGCCATTCATTCTCAAGTTCAATACTTAGTTCTCAGCAATTTCAAGACTTTTTTAGCTATGTACCCCTCTTAAACAATTATGATTTGCAAAATTCGACCCTCTAATTACTTCCACTTAGGCTTATTGAATGCCGTTTGCGCCTGTACATTTCATCCTCATTTCGTCTTCCTTAAAACCTGATTTTACACTCTACTAGAAAGTCGCACAACTCAAAACCTATAGCTCTCTTTCATATTATGTATGCATCGCCTGCAACTATTTCTTTTTTTTTCAGTATTCCACCGTGCATCGTCCTCCAAAAACAGGTAATTTCTAAACCCTTCCGCATATCATGTTTTAGATTTCTCAATTATCTACATCCCCTAATCTATTTCCTTCAATCATTTGCTACCTGTTATGTCTCAGCCCCAACGATTTTGCTACCTTGCTCCAGGTCCAATTAATTCACTCACTGTCCTTCGTTCTAGGTCATCCCTTTTGCGTTTATTCTTCGACATTTCCTATGTCCTAATTTGTTCACTATTGCTTTCCGATCCATGCTATGTGAGGGATAATTTAATGCAATGAACCACTTTTTTAAACATACTGAACAGAACTTGATTTTGTAGATCTGTTTATTTTGTAGTTTAAAAACATGGTATTTGTTCTCATTCTATTACTTAAGTTGAAAATATTTTGCTGTCTTGCTTCAGATCTGATTAATTTGGAGTCTGCCTTGGTTTATTCGCTATTGCTTTCTGTTTGCTTAACGTATTACGCAGCTTGAAAAGCTTATTAAAGCACTGAAATTTCATTTTAGCATTGTTGAACTTCAAGCTTTTTTTAATTTTTTTTTCCACCCTAATAAAAATACACTTTAAACTGTATAATAATTGCCTTTTAATACTAAACGTTATAAGTTTTGATGTTTGAACTTCTATTACAGCAGCTTTTAATTTGGGGTTCTCATTAATTCAGCACTAAATTCTGAAACTTAGAATGTTATAATCATTGCTCCCAAAATTACTTAATTTAGAAGGCTTTCAAGTGTACAGCATGTAGTTCTATAGTTTATTACTTTAGTACATTGAACTATAGTTGATATTCAAAATTTTGTGTGCTGAAATTTATAATTTAGAATATCTTGCTTTATGGCTGTGAATTCTATGGGTTTCCATTTTAAAACCATTAGTTGTAAGATTTCAATGTTTAATTTTTTATTTTTGAAGTTGAAGCCTCCCACTTTTGCCGCGTGAAATTATTGTACATATATTTATTTTATAGTTTAAAAATATGTACTTGAAAACTTAGAATTAGTGTTCTCAATATACTACTTAGGCTGAAACAATTTTGTTGCTTTTCTTTAGATCTGATTGCTCACTTTCCGCCTTTGTTTATTCTCTACTACTTTCCACAGATCATGTAAATCTGTTTCAGTCTCATTCGTGGACATTTTCTACATGCTGATTTATTCGCCACTGCTTTCCATTTGTTCATGTCATACAAAGAATGATTTAGTGGGATCAACATGATTTTGTAGATCTGTTCATTTTATGGTTTCAAAATATGGTATCTAAAACTGTAAAATCATTGTCTTGAATATATTTCTTATCTTGAAAATCTTTTAGGCAAATGTTGTAATTCTATACTTTATCATTTTGATTGTTTCAAATGTAGTTTATCGATTTTAATAGCATTGAAATTTCATTTAAACGTTGTTGCATTTCGAACCTTTGATTTTTGTTTTTGTTTTAAACACAATGTACTTCAACCTGTGTAATAATTTCCTTTTATTATTGTTAAAATGAAAGGTTTTGACGTTTGAACTTCTTTTAGAGTAGCTTTTAATTTGGGGTTTTCATTCTTCAAAATTCAACATGCTTAGAATTTTAGAATCATTGCTCCCAGCAATACTTAAGTTAAAAGGCTTTTAAGCGTACAACATGTAATTCTGCCGTCTATTAACTAGTACCTTAAACTGTAGTTTATTAGTTTTTGAAAGTGTTAAAATTTGTATTTCTTTCTTAGCGGCTTTGAATTTTGTGATTTTCACTTTGAAATTTTTGGCTCTAAGATTTCAATGTTTAACGTTTAGATTTTTACAGTTGAAGCCTCACAATTTTGACTCTTAAAATTATTATAGAATTTCATTTTAACGGTGTTGAATTTCGAAGCTTTGATTTGTTTTTTGATTTCAACAAAAATGTACGTCAAACCGTATAATAATTGGCTTCTAATATTTTGTTAAAAATTAAAGTTTTATTGTCTGAACATCTGTTAGAGTAGTTTTCAATTTGGGGTTTTAAGCATTATTCCTAATATTGATATCAAAAATTTGGCATTGAAATTAGAAACCTAGAATTTTAGAATCATTCTTCCTAATATTACGTAATTTAAAAGGCTTTCAAGCGTACATATAAGTCTATAGTTTATTAATTTAGTACTTTGAAATGTAATTATCAATTTTTAAAAGTATTGAAATTTACAGTTTTGAATTTTTTTAATGGCTTTAAATTTTGTGTTCTTCATTTTAAAACATTTGGTTGTTAGATTTCATTGTTTAACCTTTGATTTTTACGGTTAATGCCTCATAATTTTGATGCATGACCTTATTGTAAATCCTTTTATTTTACAGTTTAAAAATATGCGATTTGAAAATGTAGAATCATACAGTTACTTAGCTTGGAAAGATTCAGTTGCCTTTCTTCAAATCTGATTAATTTACCTATCGCCTTCATTTATTCGTTGTTGCTAGGCCCGTCAATGGATACTTGAAAAATCCGAAATCCGTCCGGATCCATATCCAAAAAAACGGAGGTTAATCCGGAAAGCGGATGCAAATATCCTATATCCAAAAAGAAAATTAGATGCGGATGAGGATGAGGATATGGGCATATCCGTATCCGAAAACATCCGTCCGACCCGAAATTATTTATAATTTTTTTTTTTTTTACTATTATTGGTTTATTATTTAAAGATGACCCTAAGTTATAGCTAAAATATATTTAAAAATGAATTGTTCCAAGCCCAAATTGCCCAACAAAGAAAGTAAAACCCTAACTAAGCAAGCAACAAACAAGTCCCATAACTACTAACTCACTTTTTTAACCTTTCTATTTCAATTTTCAAACCCTCATTTCTATTTTCTCAGCCGTTTCCAATTTCAAACCCTAAATTGCTCTCGCGCTCCGCCTTTTGTCGCAGCTCTGCCTCGTTTAGCTCACCACGTCGTCGTTGCAGGGTCGTAAAACCTTAAATCAGCTCGAATTCGATCCTCGTTGTCACAGCTCCAATCCAAGTGTCAGAGCTTGATCCTTGTTGTCACAGCCTCGATCCAAGTCGCCTCGATCCGCGTTGTCACAGCTCCTATCCAAGTGTTAGAGCTCCGCCTTGTCCTCGTTGTCACAGCTCCACATCGCATAGCACTGCTAACGCTCACGTTCGGCTTGTTCGATTTGGACACATAGCAGTATAGCACTGCTCACGCTCGGCTCTGGTATTTTTCATCCCTTTTCATTTTTTATATATGTATAAATGTTGACTGTTGTTGCTCTTCACTTTAGTATACAGTTTGAAATTTAATTTTATTTGCTCCTCACTTTGGTATAGCATTTACATAGAAATGTAGTGCATAAAAGTGAGTAAGTTGTGGTAATTACAGACGCATAAAAATGAATACAGTTTGAAATCAGTAAATAAAGAGTAGTGTTGTTATTGCATATAAGTAAATTTAGTGCCGTTATTGCATACAAGTATTTACACAGAAATGTAGTGCTGTTATTGCATATAAGTAAATAAAGGGTCTTTAATTAAGAAGAGTTGTTATATATTTACTATCTTTTGGTGCAAACACTTGTCAATAACATTCATTTAATCAGTTGTTTTTTTGGAAAATAATGCAAAATTGCGAAGATGATTTACAATTGTATTTAAGGAAACTGTATTCAAGAAAATTTTGAGTTCATAGAGTTTTGATGCACACAAAATAAGTTCAATGACATTTGAAATGTTAACACTCATTTCACATTATAATTTACACTACTGCATTTTTTTAATGTGATGTTATGTATGTGTAGCTATTGAAATAATTTAATGAATTGTAATTATTAATGTCACTGATGTGACTCTTAATAATAATTAAAACTAACCATAAAATCAACATTAATGACAATCATGTATATTACATAACAGTTAACTGTACTAAGATGTCAATGATTGAGTTTAATCTTTTATGGACAGTATTAGATTTACAAACGTATAAAAACTCACATGAGTACATAGAAAACAATCCATTTGAATGTTTATGCCACATAATTGTTCATAGCTATTAGATTTATAACCTAATGACTCTAAAGCTAACATAGCATCCATGAATTATATTCTTAATGATGGTAACAAATTATGCTGCATAATCAAAAAAATGAAAGCTTTAAAACTTTTACAACTTCTAAACGTTCTTGGCATCTGTTTGATAAAGGTTTTATGATTATTTTTTTATAAAAGGATTGTACTAAAAATCATTGACTGATAAAGATGTAGCGTGCTATTTGTTTTCAGATGAGAGCAACACTGAAGGAAGCAGCAAATCTTTTTCCTACTGCTATTGTGAGTGGAAGAGGCGCAAACAAGGTTCCACTATACTGTTAAATTGCAATATTACTATTAACTTTCCATAATATACCTTCTACACACTGTAAAATTTTCTTCAGCAATTTCATTTTGCATATATGTAGGTTTATAATTTTGTTAAGTTAAGCGAGTTGTACTATGCGGGAAGCGATGGCATGGACGTTAAAAGACCTAGTAAAGCCAGCAAACACACCCAACCTCACGCGTGTATTTTACATATTACAGTTACATATTACTGTCCTATTTTTCTTTTAATTTGGGGGAACACTTCAAAAGTGGAAAAGAACATCAAAGTACTCAACCTTCGCAGTACTATAGGCTAAATTTTTTCGCTTTCAGCCAGCCAAAGGATCTTTGACTACAACAGACGTGGTCAATAGTAAATTGATAGAGAAAATCAAAATGATCGAGGGTTTGAAAGTGGAGAATAATAAATTTTGCATGTCGGTCCATTTTTGCTGTGTCAATGAAAAGGTAAATATACATACTGTAATAAATTTGCAATGTAATCATTTTCTTAGGACCATTTTCTTATATAATCATTCGAAACAACTAACACTTTACCATGGTTTCAAAGCTCTTTACACACACAATTATACATCATGTCATCGATTTTCTTTCATTTTCAAGTTCGAACCGTGCTTTGGCACAATACTTGAATCTTTTTATAACTTTAACATAAACTGAACTGCAATTGATGGCACGTCTTAATGACATAATAAGAATAGCATGTTGATAATAATCATTTTGTAAAATAAATGTATGATATCATATTTTGATACCTTTTATTGTGTATACAAGAAATGCAGCACATTAGCTTGATCAAGTGGTAGATTTGGCTGCTGGATTAAGTTGACATCTGAGGTCATTTTATTATAATAATCTTCTATAAATAATCATCTCCCACCGATTTTATGATTTTCTCCTATTTTACTATTTGCTTATGCCTTTCCACATTTATCTACAGACTTGTTATTCTCTTCCAGTTTTATCGTATCACTGGATTGTTCGAGTAATTGACACTCATGTTTCTCTATTTCAACATCCTTTTCTGCTACTTCTGTCCACTTTCTTGTTACATTTTTGTACACTCATGTTTTGCATATTCTTTCATTCTCTCTTGAATTGAGCTAAATCTATCAAGATGAATAACTGTTCTGAAAATATGCTTTACTGTAGATCAGATCGCAGCTCATGACGGAGTTAGACAAACCGTGTACTAGTTGACAAATCATGCCATATATTTTAGAAACAAGCTGCAAACAGCAGCTGCTGGCTGCTGGTACCAGCAGCTGCACAGTAGCGAGCAGCTGCTGTTTGCAGCAACGGGCAGCTATACATGTTGCTGCTTCTGCTAATTATTCAAAATTAATCGAAATTATTTGTTTGATCTAATGGTTCAATCATGTTTTTCTTCGTAGGAAATGTTAAAAATCTACGGTGGATGGACGAAAGAACAAATATTATCTGTTGTTTTAGTTTGTTTTTGTTTATTTGAATTGTTATAATATCGTATGAACTTGTTTGACATTATGTATGTTGCTATTTTGTCATTTGAATTATTGTAATATTGTATGAACTTGTTTGACATTATGTGCATTGCTATTTTGTCATTTGAAAAACTGATTAGTATTGTAGTTTGTATGTATTGTCATTTGAGAAAGTGATTATTTAGCTGTGATGTTTTAGTTTAAAAATATTAGTATAATAAAAATCTTATTTAATTTTGGATGCGGATATTTTGGATATTTTCGAACATCATGAAATATTCGTTTTTTATTTTCGGATGCGGATATTTTTGGATATCCAAAAAATATCCGCAGATGCGGATACTGACGTTAATTCTTCGATATCCGCGGATATCGGGTGCAGATTCAGATGTGGATATAAAGTTTCGGATGCGGATGCGAATATAGCCATATCTGCATTCGTTGACAGCCCTAACTATTGCTTTCAAAAAATCATGTAGAGCGAAATTTATATTCTAACTTTATTGTCATTATTATTTTGCATAAAGGATTAATTTGTAATGCATATCTTTTTAGTGTAAGGCATTTTTTTAATCAATTTGATGGTATGATTTTTTTCAAATTACACTTTTAATAAAAACGTGCTCGACTAATTTATGTGAAGTGTTTTTTATTACAGCACCAAAAGACCCATTGAGAATATTGAGATCTATCCGGCTTTGTATATTTTGCTATTATTATTTTTATGTATGTTTCTTTATGTTTGGCTCATAAAAGCTTTCATTCAATGGGTGATTTGTACAGCTTGATAATATTTGATTCACTGTTAATGAGCTTAACAGGCTTTAATATTTTTTTTTTTTTTGCCAGTGTTTTTTCCCCTTCAGCAATATTTGTTTTCCATGGTATAGTGTGATGTGACATATGCATTCTGTACTTTCTAGGGTTAACTTGGGTTGTCAGCATTTCCCGACATGTGCTAACTTTCTTCAAAAAGTTGCAAATTTTATATCCTAATCTGTGCAAATTATATATCAATGTACTTATCGAAATCACCATTCACTAGACCTTGAAGAAACATTGATTTATTAATTAAATCTCACACTATATTTTTCTTTGCTTGGTCAAGCTCATTACCAGTGAATCAGACATTAAACTATTTGGAAGGACAAAGGACACAGTTTTTGAATGTCTACTTTGTATATAGAATCTTTTTTGCACCTCATCTAATCTAATTCGATGCCGCTAAGTAATTTGAAGATCATTGTAAGTAACATTTTCTTTGGACGTAGTTCAGTTTCCTAAAATTTATTTTCTATAGTTAACTTTGGTTGTCAGCATTACCCAACATGTACTAATTTTCCTCAAATAGTTGGAAATTTTATATTCTATCTTTGGTATTATTATTGTTTTTTCTTTAAGGACTTATTTGTAATGCTTGGATTTTTTTAATTAATTTGATGGTATTTAATTTTTTCAAATTAAACTTTTAATAAAAATATGCTCAACTAATTTACATAAACCTTTTTTTTTATTACAACACCGAAAGACCTATTGAGCATATTGAGATCTACCTGGCTTTGTATGTTATCCTATTATTTGATTTTACATGTTTCTTTATGTTGGCTCATAAAAGCTTTCATTCAATGGGTGATTTGTACAGCTTGTAATTTTGATTCACTGTTAATGAGCCTAACCATGCTCTAAATTTATTTCTTTGGTGGTGTTTATTTATTTTTCCTTTGGCAATATTTGTTTTCCTTGGTATGGTATCATGTGACATATGCACTACGTACTTTCCAGAGTTAACATTGGTTGTCAGCATTTCCAACATATACTAATTTTCTTCAAATAGTTGCAAATTTTATATTCCAACTTCATCATCATTATTATAGCTTTAAGGACTGTAAACTTTTGATTAATGATGAAGAAAAATGATTTTATCTTTTATTTCATAAAGCAAATGATACAATACATATTGAACAGAGTTGATTGCTATATATATATATATATATATATATATATATATATATCGTTATTACATAGTGGGCTTTTACTAAACATAGCCCAGATCCGCATAATATAAGCTTCTTTATATCTCTGCTATTGGATTGGTATGGACGGTGATGATTTATCCAGCTATGTATAACTCCGTACAATTGCTTATCTTCATTCATTTCCAATATTCCCCCTCAAACCCTATTGCGGCTAGGGTTTGCTGCGATAAGTATAAAGATCCTCTTCTCCTATAACAACTTGCGAAAATTATTTGTTCTGAGATGAGATTTTGAATTTTATCTCGAAGACGACGATATGGTTGTTCATATTCTGTCAAGTGTGTGAACAGTCATCCAGATTTTCGATTTTGGCTATCTTTGAGACAAGTTATAAGCTTTGATGCAAAGTTGAGACCTTTTTTGAGAAATCGACCATCATGGTTGTTCATATGCTCTCAAGCATGTGAACAGTCATTTAGATTTCTGAATTTGGCTATCTTTGGGACTAAGCTTCAGATTCAAATGCAAAGTTGAGACCTTTTTTGGTTGAGAATCTGGAAGTTGAAGAGATTTCAAGTCTTCTGCTTTCTTATCATACTTGTTGCCAGAATCTTCAACTTTCAGATCTTTCTTTAATCGAAGAAATTTTTTCTTCGACAAGGGCTTTGTCAAAATGTCTGCCCTTTGGTAAGTTGCAGATGCGTGATTAACATTTAATTTGCCTTTGATTACTTGTTCCTTGACGAAATATAAATCTAACTCCATATGCTTTGTTCTGAAATGCAACACTGGATTTGCAGTAAGCGCTATAGTACTCATATTATCACACCAGATCGTAGCTTTATTATGAGTCTTGACCTTTAATTCATGTAGTAGTGATTCTATCCACATGACTTCAGCTGTAACACTTGCCACACTTCTGAATTCAGCTTCGGTACTTGATCTAGAAACTGTTGTTTGCTTCTTTGAACACCATGATACAGGATTGTCATCTAAAAATACACAATAACCCGTTGTGGATTTTCTGTCATCAATATCTGTTGCCCAATCTGCATCTTCATATGCTATAATATTAATTGCATTGCTTGATTGTAATGTTAAACCATGATCCAAAGTACCATTTAGATATCTCAAAATTCTTTTAACAGCTTTCCAATGCTCATCTAAAGGATTTTGCATGTATTGATTGGCTTTGTTAATACTATATGAAATTTCTGGCCTTGTGATTGTGGCATATTGCAAAGCTCCAACTATACTTCTATACTGTTTGACATTTGATATAGGTTCTCCCTTATTCTTAGATAAATGTAAACTGCTCATCATAGGAGTTGGTAGAGCTTTTGCATTTCCATATTTGCTCTCATAAGAATTTCATTAATATATTTCCTTTGACTTAACTGAATTTTTGTAGCAGAAATCTTGTTGACTTGTATTCCCAGGAAATAATTGACATTGCCAAGATCTTTTATAGAAAACTCTTTGTTCAGTTGATTTGTAACATAGTTGATTTCTTGCTCGCTGTTTCCTGTAATTAAAAAATCATCAACATAGATTAGAATATAGGTAACATCATTATTGTAAAATTTAGTAAATACTGAGTTGTCTGATTTTGTGGAATTATATCCCATTCCGACAAGGGTTGATTTTAGCTTATCAAACCAAACCCTTGGGCTTGCTTCAAACCATATATGGCTTTATTAAGTTTGCACACTAGCTTTTCTGTTTCCACCTTTTTGAATCCAATTGGTTGTTCCATGTAAACTTCTTCCTGCAATTCACCATTAAGAAAAGCATTATTTACATCAAGTTGCTTTATGGTCCAGTTTCTATGTAAGGCAATTGTAAATATAATCCTGATTGATGTAGGTTTCACAACAGGTGAAAATGTTTCATTAAAATCAAAACCATTCTGTTGTGAAAACCCTTTGGCCACCAATCTTGCCTTATACTTAGAAATTGAACCATCAGAATTTTTTTTAATCTAAAAATCCATTTGCAACCAATAATATTTTTGTCACATGGTAATGGAACAAGATCTCATGTTATGTTTCTTTGTAATGCTTCAAACTCTTCATTCATGGCACTTTTCCACTTTTCACATTGAATTGCTTAATGATAAGTACATGGTTCCTCATCTTCAATTGTTGAATTGTATATTTTTGGCTTGAATATTTCATTTTTTGCTCTTGTGATCATATGATGACCAGTACTTTCTGGAATTATTTGAGGAATAAAATCTGTAGCACTTTGTTGACTAGTATTTTGACTTGAAGGATCTTGTTGATCAATAGGTAATTCTAAATTGCCTATTGGTTGACATTGATCTGAATATCTGTTAGTATAACTGCTGCTATGATGTAGGTCTTCAGAACTACCTGCTTCATTGCTTATCTGATTATCATCTGCTCTTGAGTTGGATATATAAGAGTTGATGTTGACAAGGCACATTTTGATTGCCTTCTGTTGCAACTTGCTTCATCAAGTCAGGTAATACAGAAACAACATTTTTTGTGTTGTATATTTTATGAGAAGTTTTCATATGTGTTTGACTAAAAGGAAAAATTTGTTCATTAAATACAACATGTCTAGAGACAAACACTTTTCCATTGCTATCTATACATTTGTAACCTTTCATATTAGTAGCATAACCTAAGAAAGTACATGGAGAGGACCTGAAATTCAACTTATGTGAATTATATGGTCTTAAGTAAGGAAAACATAGACATCCAATTTTTTTAAGATTATCATAATTTGGTTTAACACCGGAGAGTACTTCTAAAGGGCTTTTATACTTCAGAGTTTTTGTTGGTAATCTATTTATCACATAAACACTAGTAGCAAAAGCATCAGGCCAAAATTTGTGAGATAAAGAAGTCTGAGTAAGAAGTGTTAAACCAGTTTCTACAGTATGCCTATGTTTTCTTTCTATTAAGCCATTTTATTCTGAAGTATAAGGACAAGTAATTCTATGATTGATTCCTTTTTTCTGAAAATATTGCTTCAAAGGATAAAATTCTGTTCCTCCATCAGTTTAAAAATTCTTAACTTGATAGTTAGTTTGATTTTCAACTAAATTAATAAACTGGATCACAACATTATAAGTCTCAGACATAGATTTTAAGAAGTATATCCATACATGTCTAGAATAGGCATCTATAAAAGAAATGTAATATCTGTAACCATAATCTGTGGTTACAGATGTAGGACCCCATAAGTCTGTTGCAATCAACTCTAATGGTTTAGAATAGACTGTCTCAGAATCAGAAAAAGCAAGTTTGTGACTCTTACCCATTTGACAGTGTGTACATATATAAGGCATAGAAATGTCAGAGAATGAAATATTATTATTCTTCAACACTTTCTTTACAACATTTGCATTTGCATGCCCCAGTCTGCTATGCCACATATCAAAAATCTTACAATTACTTGCTTGAGTTAATTCAGAACTGTTACACCATTTATCTCTATACTCTCGACTTTCAGAATTGTCAACACTAAATTTGTATAGTCCTCTACATTCTTTACCCTGCAAAAGAATTTCAGTCTTAATGTCTTTGACTAGACAGTATGTAGGAAAGAATTCAAAATATACTTGATTATCTTTAGCAAATTGTGACACACTAAGCAAGTTTTTGTAATTAAAGGCACTCTCAATAGATTATTGAGATATAGTTTTCTTGCACCTTTAATACATGCACTGCTTGTGTGAGTAATGCTTATGGGCTTACCATTTCCCATATGAATACATTGTTTACCATTATATTCTTGGTTTCCAAGATTCAGATTTTCAAGATTATTTGTTACATGATTAGTAGCACCAGAATCAGGAAACCAGCTTTGATCTTGAGAATCATCTGAACTGATATTATTCTCTTTCTGACTGGATGAATCATTTTGAATATTGATCATGTTTGCACTTTGATAATTCTTTTGGTTGCTATTTCCTGACTGAGATGGAACATACTGTGCATCAAATCTAAAGTAACATTTGCTAGCACTATGCCCAAACTTTTCACATATTTGACATCTCCGTCTATTGTTATTGTTATTTTGAAATCTGCCACATCTGCCTCTTGATCTGTTTGATGAACCACCTCTATTGGATGACCCACCTCTTTGGCTTTTGTTGTTGTAAGTTTTCTCTTGATTTTTTGACACATAGTTAACAGAAAATTCTTGAACAGATTTCTTTTGTTCTATTCTTCCTTCAAGAGATAAAAGAATAGAACTAAATATTCAATGGATGGTGTTTTTTCTTGAGATGAAATTATTGCTACAACTGCTTCATAGTCATCATCTAAACCACTTAAAATAGAGAGTACCTGTTCAATATCTGACAGTTTATGACCTGCTGCAGCTAATTGATTGCACAAATTCTTGGATTTGGTCAGATACTTTCTCATATTTAATCCATCTTTTCTCAAGTTCTGTTGCTGTCTTTTATAATAAAGAACTCTTGCTGCAGACTGAGTGTTGAGTGTATGTTCTATTGAATGCCATATTTCATGAGATGTTTTGCAACCTATGAGTTGAGGTAGAATGGTAGGACCAATAGAAGATAATAGCCAAGAACTAATAAGGCTATCTTGCTTTTGATAGTTTGAGTAATCTTTATTGATTACAAGTTTTCCCTCACTATCCGTGACATATTTTGCCGGAGTAATAAGGGTTCCAAACACATATTCTTCAACATCATACCCTCTTATAGCTGTTTCAATTTGAAATTTCCACAACATGTAATTTGATTCATCAAGAATAGTCGTTACTAACTGACTCTTTGGTTTGATTAATGCCTTCAACAGATTTTGTGAATCAGACTGATAAGAAGTGGTTGTTCTTGAAGCATTGAGAGATTCTTGAACATCATTGACATTGTCTCCTGCCATATCAAGAATTTGTAGACAACAACAACAACTGATCAGATGAAGAATCTTGAATATTCTGAGATCACAAAAGGTGCAGCCAGAGAATTCTGATGATGAGAAATACTCTGAAGATGACCTCTAGGCGAGGCACTGCTGCAAAACAATCTAGACCAAGGCAGAAAAATGCAGAAATTTACAATTCTTGATCAAGAACTGTAAAACACAGTGGGTAAGGATTTGAAATCAATAGCTTCCTCAATGATGACACTGATCTGAGAGGAGCTAGAGTGCAACCACCATTAAATATTGATAATTTTCTGATAATGGTAAAGCAAGGCACTTCTTCTTTTGATTAATGGAATCTAACAACCGTTAGGTTGATTTTGTAAGCTCTGATACCATGTAAACTTTTGATTAATGATGAAGAAAAATGATTTTATCTTTTATTTCATAAAGCAAATGATACAATACATATTGAACAGAGTTGATTGCTACAAACATACATACATACATACATACATAAAACAATCGTTACTACATAATGGGCTTTTACTAAACATAGCCCAGATCTGCATAATATACAATTGCTTATCTTCGTTCATTTCCAATAAGGACTAATGTGTAGTCTATATAACTTTAATGCAAGGCAATTTTTTAATCAAGTTGATGGTGCTTCAACTTATACTTTTAATATAAACATGCTCAACTAATTTACATAAACTGTTTTTTATTAAAGAACCAAAAGACCTGTTGAGAATATTGAGATCTGCCCGGCTCTGTATGTTATGCTATTTTTTTTTTTTTACATGTTTCTTTATGTCTGGCTCATAAAAGCTTTCATTCTATGGGTGGTTGGTACAACTTGATAATATTTTTGGAGGGTACGAAGAGATCGTTGTAGCAGGAGTTTAGATTTAGGATGGCCGCATTTATTTGTGATTTGAAAAACGATATTTCTAAGAACACTAATTAATGCAATAGCCAAAGCAATCTAGATTGCAGTGATAGCACAAATAAGACAATACAATCCATAAAAGAGAGTATTAAATGTTTCGATTTCTACATGTATGTTTTTGAAGGTTAGAAGTGATCCATTTGGAACATGGTCTCTAATTTAAATTTAATAAAAAACTACATATATGCCTTTTGATTTAAATTTCAACCCAACTTTATAATTTACATTGTGAGTAAATGCGTAAAGCTGAAAATTAGTTTTTAAATTTTATGTTTTTGTATGAAACAGTATACATTTTATTTAGATTATTATATTTCCATACAGCTCATTTAGATTCTACTCTTAACACTCAATTGAAAGACAATGCGATATATTTTGAATTATAGCATGCAATTGGGCTTGCTTTGCTTAATGTACACATTGTCTCTCGAACAATGAAAATTTAAGTTTTCCGCTCCTTTGCGGTATCATTTATTCACAATTCATGTTTTTCTTAGCTTACACTTTTATGTTTATTGGTTGAAGATATGCTCTTCTGATCCAAGTTTAGGTCTCTGAAGTAAATTTCAAACTTACAATTTGAGTAATGTTGCGCTTCAATGAAATTTGGTTTTTAAATTTTTAGTTGTGTTTGCTTTTCTAAATTACAGTTCAAAATTTTTCCAATCATCTATTATCATTTATTCACTGTTCATGTGTTATAGATTTTGCACTTTAGTCGTTTTTGGTTGAAGGCATGCATTGTTTATTACTAATATGCTGAAATAATGTGTTTCAAAGAAACTTGGAAATCTTTTATAAAAATATAAAATTACCTCAGGTATATATGTTTCTATAAGATATACTATATCTTGTTATGAATTTTTTTATTAACTCGTTGACATTGTTTAGTGTTTAATTATTCTACTACTTATCTCTTTCTGTTCCATGTAAACAAAAATTAGCACATAATTATCCCAGATTTACAAGTATGTAGAAGAAAAAAGAGTTCTGTGAATATTTATTCACCTTTTATGTTCACTTCATTTATTCTTTGTTCTCCTAATTCTTGCAACTCTGTATAAGATATATCACAGTATATGATATGTATTGTCCCTCGAGTACAATTTTATGTGGCTATATCATTTTATTATATACTCATTTTGTTGAATTTTGGCATTTAATTAATATACCCTTTACTATAAAATTCAATTTCTTTGTCTAATCTAACAATTATAAAAAGAACTATTTTTTATATTGATAAACTATTAAACTAAGTACTAAATTTCTCAATCAAAGTCTATAAAATATGGACTTAAACTAAGGTCGGTCGTTGGGTTGAAATTAAATGAGAAAAGGGGAGGTAAAAAGGTATTTGTTAAGCATTTTTTATGGTAGAATAAATAGAATAGATTAGGAAAAGAAAAAATAAATAAATGACATTTGTTATTTAATGCATTAATTTATAGAATTTAATACATTATGTGAATAATAAAACAAAGCACCTAAATGAAAATATTAAACAATGATTAATATGAATTAATTATAAGACTTGATGAAATTAATATAAAAGAAACATTAATAGAAAGAGAAATTCTAGAACTTAGCTATTTTGATACGTTAACATAGCTTTCAAAATAATTTGCTATAAAAGACAAATTCTTCGTCTAACAATTGTACAATGAACTATATTCATTACATACTCAGAAATCGTAAAATAAGTAACTATTAAATTTTCCAATCATAAGAATATCAAAGTAAATTAAATGCTTTCCCGGTTCACGAAAAAATGCAAAGTAAATATACTATGTTTGTAGTTAATTTATTGATTAAAGATGTTTAATTTTGCAAAGAAATATAAATAATGAGTACAATATGAAAAATAAGATTTCAAACTACAAAGTACGAAGTATAATTGTTCTATGTGTTTTCAAAGTTATAATTGCCCATCTACTAAGCTATAATGAGTTTATTAGATCTCAACTCTATTCCATTTACACTCATTTTGCAATTCTGTTCATATGGTAAGAAAATTAGAGTTTTAAAATAATCAAAGGTAATTGTACAAAATATGTACAAAAAACCGATGCAATTGGAAAAGGAAAATTTGAATTTGGTTTGATTTACACTTACTGGGTAATGAGCCATGTTTTAAAAGTTGATTTGCCATACTGTCCATCGAGTAGAATACATGAACTTCTGTAAAGTTCGTACAAACAGTTTCAATTTAATCCTTAAATTTACTAACTCATGCATTCTTCATGGACAAAACATTGACTGTACGATTTTAAGACTTACAACACTAACTCCTTAAATTTGTAGATGCAACACCGTCTATTATGTTCTACATAGTTCTCTTATTTTCCCTGCTCGGTACATTTGTTCAATATTTGTTTACTACTTGAGCTTTTACAGTTCAAATGGCTTTCCTATATATTGAACTGATATAAATTTTATAAATTAACGTTACAGGACCAAGTTCACCAGCAATTACAAAATATTTCATACAAGCTAGAAGCAATGGTTATATACTCAAGACAAGCTAGAAGCAATGGTTATATACTCAAGATAACTACAAAAAATACAAGTTATATTCCCCAAAGCTTCTCAATGTCCAAAAACATTTATTGCCGATTCGTCTTTTTAAACATTTTATTGGTTAGGAAATCCATATTAAAAAACACTGTTGTGTTCTGCTGCTATGGTTTTGCTCTATTTTAATGCATCTGCTCCAGATTTTAGTTTTACTATTCTGATGCTCCAACACGTTATGCTTTGTTACAAATATAAAATGATATCATGATTGCTTATATGATTTGTGTTCTGCATTTCATATATGATAAAATTGCCATGATTATGCTCTATTAAAAATACTTGACTACATTTATTTTTAGTACGCTTTTATTTGAATACCATTTCAAACTGAACTTCTACATCTATTACATGAGTTCAAGCTTTTTAAACTTGCAACCAGGATTAAACAATGTACCATTACAATGCTTTGTCCATCACTGTCCCAGTTGACCGTTACAAGACTAAAATTTTAAGTTAGATTTTTTGAACCTGAACGGAAGGTAAGAATTGATTACCGTACGTTTCCATAAAAACTGTAAAACTATTTGTTAATATCCAAGTTATTCAATTAACTTAGGGTTCCTAACCTGATACCTTCACTTTACTCATCATTCTACTTCCTAGATTGTAATCATAATTGTCGGCCATATGTTTTGATGAAGTAAGTTTATACTTCAGAAGTTCATTTCAATCATCGCTAACTGTTGCATACTAATCTTTTAACATTTACCCAATTTCAACATGGTTTGCAAATATGGTTTTGCCCCTAGCATACTATTGTATTTTCAACAATTCATCATATAGTACATCACATAATTTTACTAAGCAATTCCATCATTTTCAGCCATAAGATGAACAAAGTATGCTCCTTTACAGTTTACGACCTACAAAGCTGCTTGCCAATTACAGTTTTTTTTAGGAGGTATAGCATGTTGGAGTATGATTTATATGATTTATGATGTACCTTGATGAATGTGTTAATGTTGTTTCTGTATTAAAGCTTTGCTGAAGCTATTATGCAATTTTTTTTACCTCATATCGTCATTACGAATCAACAACTACTATCAGTAAAGCCGCAGTTTACACAAACAGAGGCATCTCAAATATAATCAAATCGGGCAGCAGCATAATGGGCCAACCCAAAGCCCAACAAAGTTTCTTTTATAAATACCAAAATGTACAGTGTATTACACAATACAAAATATACATTCTGTAATCATTTCGTTCTCTCTGCTTCTAAAATACAGAAGTTAATAAAATCAAATTCTGTTTCTCTCAATATTCTTTCCTGATATCAGAGCATTCAAATTGCTTAACAGCAAAAAGAGGAGATCATCAAAAAATCAACAGAAAGGAAGAAAACAGAAAACGATCATCAGAAAATCGACAGAAAGGAAGAAAACATAAGACGTGTCGTGCCATTAATATCTCAGAGAAGTTCTCATCACAGAGATCAGACTGCACTTAAAATAATCAGAGAATTAACATTCTCTTCATCTAATTGTGGTTAAATCAGTCTTACTTGTTGCTTGTCAAAGTTTCTTCCTCACTGGTCAGTATTTCTGATCACATATTCCAGTGCCTCGCCAAGAAACTAGTTGTCAGAGACAATTTCATCATTCAATTGATCTCTGACTGCACATTTCATCAATTCTTGCAGTTTTTCTGCATAATTTCTTTAATGCCACAAGTTCTTGAATATGGATGAAGGAGATATTAACAACTCATCCACTTCTGAAGCAAGAACAACCAATTCAGTATCTCAAACTGTCAACACCCAAGATCTCATCAAAGCCATTATAAAGCCCCAAAGCCAACTAGTCAGTGTTCAACTAGATGAAAGCAATTATTTGCTCTGGAAATTCCAGATAGAGACAACAGTAAGAGGCTATGGTCTTGAGGATCATGTTCTTGGAACATTAATTACATCATCAATATACACTGCAGATCAAGATGGCAAATTAGTGAATAATCACGATTATGTTACTCATCAAAGGCAAGACAGTCTAATCAGTGCATGATTACTGTCATCCATAAGTGCAAATATTCTACCACAGTTAATTGGATGCAAAAGTGCACATGAGGTATGGTCAACAGTGGAACAGATCTTTAACACACAATATGCAGCAAAAATCATGTATTACAAAATACAACTACAAAGCATAAGAAAAGAAAACATGCCAATGAGAGAGTATCTGACCAAGATCAAGACACTGTGTAATCAACTTGCATCAGTAGGTCATAAAATTTCCGATACAGAGCAAGTTTTATGTATCTTAGGTGGCTTAAATGAAGAATATGAGGCAGTGGTAGCAATTATATCCTCAAAGGAAACAACACCAAATATACAATATGTTCACTCCACTCTACTTGCCCACGAAGGGAGAATAGAGCAAAGAAGATCAACAGTTTCAGATCTCACTGTAAACTTCACCAGCAACAATAAATTCAAGAATCAAGAAAGAAACAGTAACAATAGAAATCAGTCTAACTCTCGAAGGGGTGGTCAATCCTCCAAATCCAGAGGAAGAAATGGAAGATATAACAACAATAACAGACTAAGATGTCAAATTTGTGAAAAATTTGGTCATGCATCCAACAAATGCTATTTCAAATTTGATGCCAACTACATACCATCTCAACAAAACAACAGTTCAAGAAATCACAATCTCAACGCAAACATGGTAAATACTTATCCTGTGACGACCCGCCTTTCTAACCCTAAAAAGACGTATCATCATTAAGAAAGAAAGTGGTAGAAATATAAAAGAATAGAAAGAAAGAATAACAACATCAGAATCTCACAGTGGAATGGAACAAAATATAATACATCACATAACGATTACATAGTTTTTACATATATCAGAGTTATACAATATCATACAATAGGATAGTCATATACATATCTGCCCATACATACATCCAAAATACAACATACATCGACTGCACAATGGAACTAGATAGATATATAGATATGTCTGGCACTCCTGCTCCAAGCTCCTCCAGAATCAAAATCCAAAACCTATCACTTGGGTACTCGTAAAAATTTAGTACCCAAGAGTTTATTAAAAACAAAATTTAAACTCCGGGTCAGACATGATGTGAGTAAATAGTTTAAAGTTGTTTAATTTTGAAAATCATTTGAAACTAAAGGTATCACGTAAGACTCTCCATACATAAACACGGGTAAATTTTTACCTTACGCTAACCAAAATATTTTATAGGAAATTCAGCGATATTATAATAGTGTCTAGAGTTTTCAAGTAAAATACAGAAATAGCTGAAATGCTTACATCTCACATTTCGACATAGTTGGACACAATCAAAACGTACGGCTCTTATTGAAAATTGGATTCCATACAATGGAAGGGCTACTGGGGTACCTCCCGTCACAGTACGGGGCCTAGATCACCGTACCGAGGAGCCACCCTAACTCCGCTGCAACACAAGGCTGGAACCATTTCTTACTGAACAGTCCCGAACAAAATAACCCCGCAGTTGGCTGCAGATCCAACTGCCCACACAGCCGAATAAAAAGGGATATCTAGACAGGGATATATCTCGTCCCGCTTGGGCATGACCCACCTAACCATTCTGCACATCCCCTGTTCTAGCCATTCCCGGTTGATGAGGCTTGAGGCTGCGATTACCTTAACAGAACATATCTCTTAGAATGCTCATCGTCCGCCCGACGATGTGCCGAAAGCATTCAATCCATACAAGTTCGTTCAGGGTTCGAATGAAACCGAAGGCATTATCTCGTTACACTCATTTTGGAATCACCCTCAGAGTTAACGACAATAACCCTTGCATTCTGAAAACACTATCTCGATCTTCACTTGAGATTTCACGACTTAATGTTTAAATTGGATCGATGTGGTTTTCGGATAATCATAAATGACACCCGATCCCGGTCTCATCGAAATCCAAACGCCATTTCAAAGGCCAAGTTGTTTAATTAATTTTAAACAGTTTAATTCAACAATTGAATTTACATAACATTTATCACAAATAAATTATACGCAATCATCAAAGATATATCAGGCATATCACAGAACATCACAGGATATTACCAAATAATTATCACAAATCAGATATTCTACATACAGAACATTCATAACCAATCATCTTTGATTCTTATTGTAATTAATTTAATTTAAATTAATTACTTGAGAATTAATCTCTTAATCCTGTTTAGTTAATGATTAATTAATTAATTTCTTATTCCATTTCAAATCATTTAATTAATCATTTCTTAATCAATTATTAAATTTTAATTACTTAATTATTTTATTTCACACTATTTAATTAATTACTTCCTAATCAATTTATTTAACCTTAATTTACTATTCCTTAATCATTAATTAATAACCTCAATTATTAATTAATAAAACTTATTTACCCATTTATTAACTGCTAATTACTTAATTAATCATTTATTTATTCTTAATTAAATTACTTAATTAATTTACTATTAATCATTCATTAATTAACTTAAGTATTTAATTACAATTTATTTATTACTTAATCATTAGCTTATCAATCTTTAATTACAAATATAAAGTAATTATTCTTAGTTACTTTCTAGAAATAATTAATTAAATTTTAATTATTCAACTTAGTTAACATTTTAAGGTCTTCTTTAAATTTTGAAAATCAATTATGTTACTAACTACAAACTCAATTGTTAATTAACTTTATACTTAACTAAATTAATTACTTAATTAAAATATTAATTAAGAGTTTAAACATTTTAAAGTATTAACTAAATAATTAAAACTTGTATTAAGGACTTAACTCAAATTGTTAATCATTTTACTAAGTTTACAGTGTCTAAGACTTGTTTGAAAAACAAACTGCTTAACTTATTTTATTTATACTGCAGTTTGAAAAAGGAAGCACCCGAGAATCTCATGCCTTAACTCGAGTAACACTTCAAGTTACCCACCCAAATCACCCGAGACGTTCACCTGTACGCTACTCTTTTTTTTGTAGTTTAAGTTTTAACTAAGTTATAAATTCACGCATCAGGCTACTCACTCGAATTCGAATACAACCCGAAGCAATCGACTCGATTTCTTGAGTAACGACTCGAGACCGTTCCCTCATCAACAACGCTGACACAACTCACCGCCATACACATGCACGGCGGCGCCACCCAGCTTCGGCGAACACCAACACCGCAGGCACATCACAAAACACCCACCTACTCGAAATCCAAGCTCCAATCGCCTACAGAAATTTCGAATCGAAAATTAGCCTTCTGCTTGAAAAACTGCAACTCGACCATCAACTAAAACGTATCACGATCGTCACTTCGACCACTAGAGAAGCTCGAATTCCAACCACACCACCATAACACGACAAGCTTCTACCCTCTAGAACCTCGTGACACTCGATCACGTGTAGGCGACGAACTCATCACGTTACTAACATGTTCAAAAACTTAAAATAAAACCCTAAAATGGATTCGACCCAACAATATATGCAATGGAAAAATTATCTGATAATTTTCCCGAGATCAATGATGTTCATACTAGCTTCAATTCAAGTTTCAACATTTTAAATTGAATCGATAACCATAAATTTGCAAAAATGCAATCTTTGTTCAAATACAAACTGCTCTTTAAATACTAATCTAAAAATCTTCATTTTTGTTTTAAAAACCATAAATATCAGTACGTATTCAAGTTATAAACTTGAATTAATATTTTACAACAATCGAATTTTATCAACTATCACTTGATTACCTGCATAGCAATATTACAGTGATATACTTTATAAAGATGGTCTATCAACTTTTAAAAATCTTAATTTAGGTTTAACATCTTGTTTTGTTGAGAAAACAAAGCTTAACAATGATTTAAATAAGAATAATTTGAGTTTTTGCACAAAATATGCAACCTGTATCAATTACAGAGATGCACAGAGCATCACACAATCATATGCAAACTAAAACATACACAAACCAGATTATTAATGAAGTTTAAACTGTTTTTAATTAACTTAAAACTTTAATAATTTATGTTTACTCACTTGCAAATTCTTTTGAACAGAAAGCACTTTGATGTTTGCGAAAACTGCAGTTGAATTTGCCTGAGCTCTTCCCTGTTTTTTTTGGCTTTGAATTGAATGATGCTTTTAAATTTTGGAACGATGAATCTTTTAATTTCTTATTCTCAGGTTAACTAAAATTTTTACTGAACGAACTAAATAAAAGATGAATACACATATATAAGACAACAGGATGTTTAAGGGAGGCTTTATCTGGTTAGATTCTTTGTTAAGATTTTTATTAATATTTTGAATTGACTAAATGTTAGGCTGAGATGATGGCAATTAAATTTCTTGTTTCTTAATTAGTTTACATATTATAATTACGTTTGTTGTAGATAGATATTTGTATAAAGATATATACTTTTCCAGGTAGGCTTGGCTTGTAAATGAAGATATTTGTTTTAGAGATGTTTGTTTTATCTGACTTCTAGTTTGAATAGTTTATACACATATGTTTGTGTTTGGTTTTACATTACATTTGATTTGATTTTATTTTATACCTTGTTCTTACAATTTTCCAGTTTATGTTACAAGCATACACTAATAACTTAATTCTTGTTTTCATTTTAATTTCTATTTTGACTATCAATATTCATATGGTTGACTTACATTTTATATTGATAGAATTTGATTTTTATTTCTATTTTTATTTTTAACTATCAAGTACATCATTCACTTGTTTATTTTATACTTATACTAATATTATAGTTTTCTTATGTTTATATACTTATGTTTATAACCATAAATTTGTTTTATACTTATGTTTAATATTTATAGGATTTATTTTATTTTAATAATATAAGTTGTTGTTAGAATAACTTCTTAATTTTATTTTTATTTAGAGTTTAATCTTCAAATATTTGATTTATATCGTATATTTGCATTTATATAATTTATATTTATATTTAATATGGATAGAATTGTGTTATTTTAAACATTATTATTATAGACTACATATATATATTATATCAAATATTAATAATATGGAACCTCTAATTTAATTGAATAAGATAAATTTTATTATAAATATTTTTGAAAGAATTTATTTTCAATTTTAAATCAAAATTTCCTTCACAAACATATATATAATTGGAAAATGACCAAAAATCTTATTTATTTATAAAAGAAAAACTTGTATAAGTATTCAAATTAGATTAAATACTTATTATAATAATATGATCAAAATCTCGGGTCGTTACATATCCATATTCTATAGAACAAGCAGATACTATTTATGCCAAAATTGGTCACCAACACCCAAATCCTTATGAAAGCACCAAGCACTAGTCACATATAACGTATAGATTGTATGAAGAGAATATAAATATGAAGAATACCAAAAATTAAAATGAAAGCAGTAAAGACACAGAGTTTATAGTGGTTCAGCTAACTCTGGCTTACGTCCACTCTAGAAATTTCCTTTTTATTGATTTAAGAATCGATTACAGTTACAAAATGGTAGACTAGCCTTAGCCCTAGAAAGTAGTCAGAGAGCCGAAGAGAAGATCCATTTTTTGAACACTCACACGCTGTATTTATAGACAAATCCTGAGTTATTGGGCTTTCCGAATGGTATAGGCCAATCAAGGCCTTCCACCGAGCCATATACCTCTACCATGCCGAGCCACATCGGTCTGACCGCAATGCCGAGCCACCTACCTCCACCATGGCGAGCCACACCGGTCTTACCATAGTGCCGAGCCACACCAGCCTCACCACTATGCCGAGCCGTCCCACCAATGCTGATCGAGGTGCGATGCCGAACGAGGTACGATGCCGAGCGAGGTGCGATTCCGAATGAGGTACGATGCCGAGCGTGGTGCAATGCCGAACGAGATACGATGCCGAGCGAGGTGTGATGCCAAGCGAGGTACGATGCTGAGCGGCCTCCCCAATGCCGAGCGACCCATGATGCCGAGCGACCTCTCCAATGCCGAGTGGCCCTTCCAATGCCAAGCCGCCTCTCCTAATGCCGAACGACCTCTCCAATGCCGAGCTACCCTTCCAATGCTGAGCCGCCTCTCCAATGCCGAGCGGCCCTTCCAATGCCGAGCCGCCTCTCCAATGCCAAGTCATGCATATCGAACCATTCCTGACCGACCGTCAATCCATCCAGCTAGTTCCAATCAATCGTATTCCAGTTTCGACAAATGAACAGTCGATTTGGTAAAATCCGCATGTCCGTGAACTTGTAAAAGGCGGGTTAATAGATACCAAAAGCACAGACTGTAAAGATCGATGATATCCATGATGAAAGCTGGTATCCAAACTCTTGAGCTACCTGTCATGTAACAAATAATCTCAGCAATCTAAACTTGGGAAGCAGGGAATGCAGAGGTAAGCAACTAATTCATATGGGTAATGGTGAATCATTTAAAATTACACATACTGGAAATGCAAGTTTTACTGGAAGAAAAGAACTCTTTCTAAAAAATTTGTTAAGAGTTCCATCTATTAGAAAAAACTTATTGAGTATATCACAGTTTGCCCAAGATATTGATGTGTATTTTGAATATCCAAAATACTGCTTAATTAAAGATATTCTAACTAAAGAAATAATTTTGCAGGGTAAGGAATTTAAAGGGTTGTACAAATTCGATGTTGCAAAATCAAGAAATTCTGAATTTCAAGGAAAATGGTGTAATGTTACTAAAATTGAACAAGAAGATAAATGTAAAGACTTTGATATTTGGCATTCCAAGCTTGGCCATCCAAGTGTAAGCATTGTAAAAAAAGTGTTAAGTAACGATAATATATCTGTTAAAGATATTACAATGCCTTATGTATGTACATACTGTCAAATGGGGACTTGCATTTCCATCCTCAAAAACAAGTTATACAAAACCCTTAGAATTAGTTGCTAGTGACCTATGAGGTCCATCTCCTGTTAACACAGATTAGGGTTACAAATATTACATATCATTTTTTGATGCATACTCTAGATATATATGGATTTATTTTCTGAAATCAAAATCTAAAACTTATGATGCAGTCTTACAATTTATAACTCAGGCTGAGAGGCAAACAAATTGCCTATTAAAAGTCTTGCAGAATGATGGTGGAACTGAGTTCCAACCACTTAAAGAATACTTTCAAAAGAAAGGTATAATTCACAGAATAACCTGTCCATATACATCAGAACAAAATGGACGGGTTGAAAGAAAACATAGACATATTGTTGAGACTGGGCTTACTTTGCTACCTTAAGCATCTCTTCCTCTAATGTTTTGGCCTGATGCCTTTGCCACTACCGTGTTTTTAGTAAATAGATTACACACAAAAGTTTTACAGTTTAAACGTCCAGTAGTAATTCTATATAAGTTTAAACCAGAATACCATAATTTAGAAGTATTTGGACGTCTATGCTTTCCTTATTTAGGGCCATACAACACACACAAGTTAAGCTTTAGGTCATCGCCATGTACCTTCTTAGGCTATGCAGCCAACAGGAAGGGATACAAATTCTTGGATAGCAATGGGAAGTTTTTTATTTCTAGACATATGGTGTTTAATGAAAGAATATTTCCTTTTAGTCAATCAAATATAAAAACTTCACAGAAAGTACATAATTCAAAACTTTCTATACCACCAACACGTGAGCAACTTGATGTCATAACTCAAGTTGAAGGTGAAAGAATGTAGGATAATATGAATTTAGAGTCTTCTGCCAGATCTACTTCACAACACACTGTGCTCAGACCTGAGCCAGGTCATGAAGAAGATGAGCAAGCTGGAAGTACAAGTCAGGCATCTCATCTATGCCCCATCAATTTGTCAGACTACAGTCAGTCATTAGGTGATTCACAATCATCTAATGATCAACAGGAAGTCCCAACAGAAGAGCTAAATCTACCACCTGCATAAACTAGACACCACATGATAACAAGAGCCAAGAGTGGTATATTCAAACCAAAAATATACAGTGATGCCATGGACACAAAAGAGCCAAATGCCTATCATCAAGCTGTGCAGAATGAAAATCGAAAGTCTGCTATGGAAGAAGAATACAATGCACTGATAAAATATAAAACCTGGAATCTAACCTCATTGCCAAGCAATAAAAATGTCATAGGCTGCAAATGGACATATAGAATAAAGAGAAATGCTGATGGTTCAGTTTATAAATATAAGGCAAGGCTAGTAGCTAAAGGGTATTCACAGCAAAGTGGCTTTGACTTTACTGAAACTTTCTCACCAGTTGTGAAACCCTCAACTATTAGAATTATTTTTACTATTGCCTTACGTAGAAACTGGAACATCAACCAATTAGATGTAAATAATGCCTTTTTGAATGGTAATTTACAGGAGGAAGTTTACATGGAACAACCTCTAGGTTTTAAGCAAAAAGGGAGTGACAAGCCTGTATGCAAATTGAACAAGCAATCTATGGGCTCAAACAAGCATCAAGGGTCTGGTTTGAAAAGCTGAAGTGAACACTAATCAGGCTTGGCTACAGCTCAACAAAATCAGACAATTCCTTATTCACAAAATTTAATAGCAACGTTACTATATATGTACTAATATATGTTGATGATTTTATTATTACAGGTAGAAGTGACTCAGAGATCAACAAACTCACAGAACTCTTAAATATGGAACTTTCAATCAAAGACTTGGGGAACTTGAATTACTTTCTTGGTATTGAAATTAAAAGGATTTCTCACATAGAAATACATTTAAATCAAAGGAAATACATCTTAGAAATTCTACAGAGAGCAAAAATGGATCGCAAATGCAATACCTACACCTATGGCAAGCAATTTACATCTGTCAAAGTATAAAGGAGAATCCATATCAAATGACAAGCAGTACAGAAGTAATATAGGAGCGTTACAATATGTGACAATCACCAGGCCTGAAATTTCATTCAGTGTTAATAAAGTGAGTCAAGATATGCAAAATCCACTGGATGAACATTGGAAAGCAGTCAAGAGAATTTTAAGATATCTCAAGGGAACTATAAATCATGGACTAAAGCTGCAATCGTGCGAATATATCAATATAAAAGGGTATGCAGATGCAGATTGGGCCACATATATGGATGATAGAAGATCTACCGCTGGCTATTGTATATTTCTAAGCAACAATCCAGTTTCATGGTGCTAAAAAAATAGCCTACAGTATCTAGATCTAGTACTGAAGCCGAGTACAAAAGTGTTGCTAATGCAACTGCTGAAGTAATATGGATAATGTCTTTACTCGGTGAACTTCATGTCAAGGTCACAGAAAAACCAACAATTGGTGCAACAATCTAAGCACCATTCTGCTCTCAGCAAATCTACTTTTACATGCTAGAACCAAGCACATAGAACTGGATCTATACTGTGTTAGAGAATAGGCAACAGAGGGAAAAATCAACATAAATCACTTACCATCATCTTACCAAGTTGCTGATATTATGAAAAAGCCTCTATCAAAGAAGAACTTCGTTCGCTTTAAGCAAGAATTGAAGGTAACTGAGTTTGACAGCAACGAGAAAGGCAAGATCTATAGCAACTTGAACAAAATCGAAGCATAATAGCATCAACTACTTCAATCAAAGAGAAATTCCACTTGGAAATCAAGTGAAATTTCCCCTGATGAAGAAAGAAAGGCAAGATCTACAGCAACTCAAACAAAATCGTAACATGGCAGCTTCAATCTCTCCAACCATAGTAAAAAAAGAGGGCTTCTGCATTACTGCAAGTTTCTGAGTGGTCAAGATCTACACACTCGAGAACTGAAGCCTTCATCTTTTTTTTTACAGTGCGGCTAAAGAAATCGCGAACCCAAACCTTAAGTTAGGTTTGAGGGGAGGTATCAAATGAAGAGTAAAGCCACAGTTTACATAAATAGAGGCTTCTCAAATATAATTAGATCAGGCAGCAGCATAATGGGCCAACCCAAAGCCCAGCAAAGTTTCTTATATAAATACCAAAATGTACATAGTGTATTACACAATACAAAATATACATTCTGTAATCATTTCGTTTTCTCTTCTTCTAAAATACAGAAGTTAATAAAATCAAATTCTGTTTCTCTCAATATTCTTTCTACTATAGTTGCAACTATTCTAAGGATCGTAGTTCACTAAGTTTAAAGGGAATTATTGCATTCCATAACCTTTATCAACAATTCAACATGTCATGCATATGAACTTTTTGTCTAACACTTCACTGTTATGTACAGACATTTTAAAACTTGCCTGATTTGACCATGATTTAGAAACTTACTATAGCTGTCATGTACTGATAACGTACGATTATTTTCATACTTTCTACTAATTTAATATTTATATGATATCCTTACTACCATGCATGCACGGTTGTATTCCAACTACCAATCCCATAAATTTTCTAAACTATTCCTAGTATCAAGCGACAAAAATGATTTTACACCAATGATCATAATTAAAGACTTTTAAACATCCATGTGTGTAGCACACGTTCGAACTCGTTATAGTATAAAGTGTTCAACATTAAAATATGAAAGAACAAATTAAATGAAAAATAACGACACTAGAACTTCCTAAATCATTAAAATAGATCGTTCTCCTATTTCTTCTTTACTACTTCCTTGTCTTTATTTGTATCAAGCAAAAAAAAAAAAAAAATTAGAAAAAACAATTACTGGATCAAGTGAACCTGGTAGAAAGTAATTCAATATTCAGAATTTATAAAATTCATCACAATCTTATAGGAAAGCCTACAACAAAAAGTGCGTTAAGTAATAGATTTGGTGTACATGGGTTTTTTAGAAATGTCCATGTCTAGATAAAGATTAACATGTGGTCAAAACGTAGATTATAATCTGGAATGAATGTATACATTTATAGGTTTAATTTTTGTTAAGCTTGTATACGTGAAATAAATTTCATTAGACAAGTAAAATATTATTTGAATTTGTTATTCTGTTATAAAGCTTTTATTCTTCACGTGAATTTCATCATGTCACCGTTCTATCTGAATCTAAAAAATTATTCATTTTTGCTAAAGTAAATAATTATTCAATAAATTTAAGGTTTCTTAGTTATGCCTAACAAATTTATTTGGATAAATGAACGACGCATTTCTAGTTGAAATGTTACATTATTCAAGTCTTTAATGTTTTAAATTTGAAAACGCTTAAGTAAAAATATCTATAATGATTTCAAAGTGACTGGATAAAAATTTAAAATATGAAGAATTTAAAAAAAGAAGCGAGTGGACGAGAAAACATGCAATTTTTTTAGAACTACGGATGATGTAAATGAAAATATTATGAGAGAATTAGAAGGAGAAAGGCAAGTTATTTTATTTTAAAATTATATAATAGACAGAATTGAGTTTAAAAGTCTCTATAAACACATGTTTACAAGTCCCAAAGTCTAAAAACAAAATCAAATAATATTTTAATCTACACACACAAACCCCATGTCAAAGATAATTTAAGAAGTAGTAAATTAGTATTTTATAGCATTATGAAAATAAAGGTCATTGAACCAACTTGAATATATATATTTTCTCAAGCATTATTCATTTTTTCCACATACATATATGTCTTTTGTTTTATTTATTATGCTTTGTAAAAGATCTGGTTAAATCAAAATAAATTGAGAAGAAACTCATTTTAACATTAATTACCTCCTTAGTTAGCATATTTATTGCATTTATTAATGGATTTGCCAACTGCATTTATGCCCTAAATTTAGTATGATTGAATTTAAATTAATAATAAATCACACTAAATTAATTTTAACTCAAATATTAAAGTTTATGCCTAATTATTTCAAATAATAATTCTATTTTTATTAGATAATTCTTATCTAATTATCTACTGACAAAGTAATATAATCAAACAAGAATAAGAATAAAATATAGATCCTTTCTTTTTTTGTAGAAAAAATAGGTACCAATAATTTTGACTCATCTACTGAGTTTAGCTATTTTACCAAATTAGTTTATTTTACCAAATCATCTTCAAAGCTATGGTTATTCATAGTATAAAGTTATAACCTTTTATACCAATAACATTCCTCTACTTTCAAAATCTCATACCTTAATTCAATATAAAATTGCATAACTTAATTTAGATATTCATTCAAAGCAAATAGTAAAATTCCTCCAAAACCATACTTGAATAGAAGGAAAGAAATTAATACCCATATTATTCCATCTATTGTTTAGTTCTTCTCTCAACGAACCTTTTTTACTTTAAAAATTAACCGTTTCAATTTCTCTTTGTCAAAGTGATTAACCATTTAACAATTCACCATAAATAATTATTTCTCCTTCTACCAACATAAGGAATTATCATTATTATTATTAATCTTAATTAGTAAAATTACAATTCACTCAACTTATAAATAAAAAGTGAGGTTATGAATCCATATTTGCTACTAATAATGTATATAAATTTTGTTAATAAATAATATTTATTAACTGAATAAAAATAGTGGACAAGGCCTCAACTATAGAATCAGTTACAATCGATCCTCGTCCCCTAAAACCACCTGACCAACAATCATCCTTGAATCTAAATAGGCGTTCATGGGTGGATACAGTGTGTGGAACTATTTCGCCTGAACTAGACCCTGACCGCGATTTGAAATTCATTCCTTCATTGAAAAAAGATAATCGCCTCTTCCTCATACCAGAATCGAACAAACAGTTCGCAGAGAAGAAATGGGGCAACTTAATTGTGGCGTACGTCATCGACAATAGACCTCTGTATAACCAATTCTGCACTTATGTCGAGAAGAACTCGCAACCGTATGGTAAGTTTGATATTTACTACAAACAATCTGGTTTCATAATCATCTGGTTTGAAAAGGATGAGGATTGCATTAGGGTCCTTAAGTCTGGTCCATACACATTTAATTCGAGGGTTATTATTTTAAAATCATGGACACCGGGTGTGTAGTTCACTCGAGACTACTTCTCGTCGATTTCGATATGGATTAGATCAAACGATCTGCCTTTAGAACTTTGGAACAAAGATGCAATAAGTTGAATAGTAAGTACTCTTGGTAAACCATTAGGATGGACAGAACTACTGGTAAAGAGATTAGATTAAACTTTTCTCCAGTTGGAAGTGGAATATGATTTCACTTATCCTGATACAATACATGGGAAATATTATGATGCCCCTTATATTGGCATCGCAAGATCAAATGAGTATAAACCCGGGCCTTGTACAAATTTTTGTTAGAGTTTTCAAAATAGTGAATGAGATATATCCCACATCGCCAAAAACAAGTCCAGTTTCTTGTTTATATAGTGTATTCTCAATCCCTATATTGCCCCTTAGGGTGAGGTAATTTTGTGCGAAGGGGAGGATCTATATGGCCATGAACTAAAACACGCGTGCGCTGTCGCTCGTCTGACCGACCGAACCGGGCCGGGTCAGGTGCAGGTCCAATAAGAGTGGACAGTGTTATATTTTTGCTGCATAAAAGTGAATAATTTTCTACTGTTTAAATTCAAATAGATGTGACTGTTGCAAACGGCAATAGCTTTTTGGCCTTGCAAATGAATGGAAGTTCCTGTTGCAAACAATAACACTTTTTGGCGTTGCAAATGAACGGATGCTACTTTTCTCAACAGGTGTTGTGACGACCTGTGTTTTTGGTGTCGGATAATCGGATAATTAACTGATTTAAATTTATCGTAATATTAATTTTAGTGGATCTAACCACTGAATTTTTGTTAATTAAAAATAAAACTCTACCTTTGAACACTAAATATAAGTGTGTGTGTATATATATATCTATATATATATATATATAAATAGTGATGTTACTTAAGCTTAAAATAAAAATAAAAATAAAAATAAATATATGATTATGAAATAGGAGTAAAAGAATATAAGCGGTTATACATTGTTGTATGAAACATAAAGTAAGTATAGGAGGGTTTGTAAAAGTATGAATGTGAATGTATATATAACAAAACAATATATAGATAAGCATGAAAAAAAATATAATAACACATAACTATATACATATACAACTCACATGAAAACGTTTGTAGACAAGAAGGGGGCAAGCATTTAATGAAAGCTCATAAAATATCGAATCTAGGCACACAAAACAACTTATCAAAATCAAGTTAAAAACCTATAGCTTACACTGTACAAAATATCAGCCCCTATAGCTTACACTGTACTCTTTACCATCTCTTATATAGATGGTTCTATGGTTCATATTCACAAAAAAATAGTAAAAGAAAAACCTGTAACCCTTCTCAAATTTCATGTTCAAAACTTATGAATCCTTTTAATCTTCAGCTTGAAAAACACTCCTCAAAACTAATCTGAAGTGATTCTTCAAACCTGTAAACATTTATTCCTCAAGCTTGTAAACATCCATCAAGCTTTGTAAACAATCAAAGCCTGCAACCATCTTTCTATTTTAAAATCAAATCCGTAACCCTTTTGCAAGTACTAGACCAAAAGCCTGTAATCAATTTCAAGAAGGCATGCAAGTAAATCTGAAGTAAGCCAAAGAAAAAGTTTTCAAAGCATCTCAAATTATTCAAAGCTTGTCCATTTTTAGAGGAAATCAAGGTATTCAATTCCAAGGTTTTCAGTTTTTCAAGCTCTGTCAAAAACTGCTTCAGTTCTCTGCATTTCTTTCAAAGGTGAGTAAACATACATTTTTCTTAAAAACAGTTTAAACCTGTGATTTTAATTAAATGCTTGTGATAGAATTGGTTGACAACATTTTTTTTTTGTATATGTATCTGAATGTGAATGCATGTATGAATATATGAAGTGTTTGAGTGTATATAAGGTTTGGCCTCTGTTATTTTACAGGATTAAAATAAGCTTCTATTTTTTTTTATCTTCTCTTGTATTCAATTTTAGACATTGATTTCTAAAAAGAAAATGTGAATAACAATGTGATATTAATTATAAAGATAAGCTTAGGAAGTTATATTATGTTTTTGTCTCAAAAAATTAAAATATACAATGAATATTAAAATATGGTTTAAAATTGATCGAGTTAAATTCAATCTTGATTTTAAAATCTGATTCATTAACAAAATGATGAATAATGATGGGAGTATCTTGATTTTTAGATAGGAATTTGAGGAGTGGATCTGAGATGATTGGTTTTGGGTATTTCTTCGATCACTGACGATCGTGAATGATTGGGGACTCGGGGTTGTGGTCGAGGATGGTTTTAGGGTTGTCGACCATGGGAAAAATGTCGTTGGTTTTTATCATTCGCCGTGGTGGTTGGAATTGGATGAAGTAGGGTTTTATCAAACTAATGTGATGTCATTGTTCTCGAAGGAAGTTCGACGTCAGTGGCTCACCATAGGTGATCGTGAGTTGGGAATGGTGGCGTGGTGATGCGTCGGTGTTCTGGAAGGCGTACTAGAGTCTCCAGTCAGAGGGATCATCGGAGGCGAGCAGTTTTTTCGGCCATGGCGTTTCAGTTTGGTTGAGTCTTTGTCTTGATTTCGTCTCGTTGGGTTTTTGTGCGATCTGGGCTCGCATTTGTGTTCGCGTGGGTTCGTGGAGTTGTTGAGGACTGTCGTGCCGATCGTCGATGGCCGAAGTTGCTGGTGCACGTGCACGTTGTGATCAGACGTAAGAATCTGGTTTGGGAAGAAGAGTTTGGGCTTGGGGATTTCTGGAATTTTTCTCGTGCGCGACTCGAAGTGGAAGCAGGAGAGACTCGTGAGTGTCTCGGGGTTCTGTTTTTTTGGTTTTGAGCGAAGGATGTTTGCAAACGAAATCAAGTACATTGTAAAAGCAAGTTTTTCAAACAAATGAAAATCAAAGATTTTAAGGGTGTCTAGTCTAATATATTTTCAAATTTAAGTGTTAAGATAATTGATTTTAAAGTAACTAACTAAATTGATTTTGAAATTGTAATTCAAAAGAATGTTCAGTGTAAACATTAGATCAAGTTTAAGAAATTTACTAAGTTTAAATAAGCATGTTTTAAGTTGTTAAGTTGTATCCAAAGTAATTATATAAGTAATTTTTAAACTATGTTTCAAATATGTTTTAAATGAATAAGTTTAAAGAATATGAAAATTTAGATTTCCAAAGATAAATATTTGTTTAATTTAACTAAGTATATTTGAAAAGAGTTTTCAAAGATTTTAAGTATATTAAAATTAAATGTTGAATTGCTTTGTTTAAAGTAAAATTATATTTCAAATTGGACTCTAAATTGGTTTTAAAGAAGTAAATGATTGAGTAAGTATTTAATACAAATACAAGTTTATTCTTAATAAGTTAAGATGAAAATAAATAAAGATAATTAATTAATAAATTAAATTAAAGATTAATTACTTAGGAGAAGTAATTAAGGATTAATTACTGGGAGTAATTAATTAAAGGATTAATATTATTAATTAAGGAATTAATTAATTAACATGAGTAATTATAGGATGGTTAATCACTGTTTATGATTGATTAAGACTTATTAGTGGAAGTAATTAATCAAGGATCATTAATTAATGTAATAAATGAGAGTAATTAAAGGTTAATTACTATAAATGGTTAAGGATAGTTAATTTGTGAAATTAATTGAAGGATAATTACTCTATGTAATTGAAGATAATTAATCATGGTGATTAATTAAGTGGATATTTGAAGAATGATTGATTAATTAAAAGGTTGAAATTAATTAATGGTTGATTAAGCAAAGTTAGGTGCTTTATTCTTAAGTAATTGATTTAATTTAAGTAAATTAAATTAATTATAATAGGAATCAACAATGATTGCTTATGAATGATTGTTTGAGTAAAATATCTGAATTGGATGATATTTATTGGGTGATATGTTATGTTATTCTGTGATATGAAGTGTTTTGTGACATGAAATGTTTGGATGGACATTTAAAATGTGGATATTTATGATGATGAATTTCTGTGTAAAAGGGCAACATCTTGCATTTAGAGTTGAATTGTGGTTCACTTAAATAACTCGGGCTAAGATGGTATTAAATTCGAAGAGACCGGAGTCGGGTATTAGTAAATACCCGAAACCACTTCGAATCTTTATAAATTGATGTGTGAAATCAGTAGGCACGTATGGAATGATTTAAGTGAATGAGACTATTTAAACTAGATTTTGGGTACTTAGAAAACTGATGTGTGAAATAAGCGATGTCTATAACAAATGGTGAATTTGTAGATTGATACGAGTTACCTGGGTTTTATATAAGTTGTATGCTTTGTATTCCTTGTTAGATGGGTTTACTCACGCTGGTGTCCAGCCTGACCCGGGTGTTACTTTGATGTAATGCTCGGGTCAGACCGAGTATTACAGATTTTCAGGAAGGGACGTTCTGGAACTCAGGAGGCGAGCTGGATAGCAAGAACGTATGGAGTGTTTCCGCTATAATATATTTCTAATTATCTATGACATATTGATTTGTATATGTCCAGTGTTTGAGTATGTGTGTAACTCTGATGTATTAAATGTAAACGATAGATATACTATTCTTTTGTAAACTGTTATTATTTGTTATTATATTTTATCCGCTGCGAATGTGAGATGTTGGTGTTTCTGATCTTCTTATTCTTCTATCTCTTTCTTCTTTTTCCTAACCATCTGGAATTTTCGGGATCGAAAATTTCGTGTCGTTACAGTTGGTATCAGAGCTGAAGGTTAAGCGAGAACCTTGGCTCTGTTGAGATTACTCATTAAGGATAGGGTCAATGGAACCCTAAAATGAGTTTAGTGTGTGTGTGTGTGTGTGTGTGTGTGTGTGTGTGTGTGTGTGTGTGTGTGTATATGAGCGTGTACTTGTTATTTCCTTATATAAAGGTTTTAAATGATTTTATATAAAAATATATTTTGATATATATAAAGCAATATGTCTTCCTAATAAATATTAAGGTAATTGGTTGTTAAATTATTGGAATTAAATTAAGTGGTAATGGCAATACAACCAAATTGAAATCAAATGAAGATAAGTTTGAAATAAATTCAAACTGAAATTAAAATCTTAAATCTGGAGAAGAGTTTTCAAAATAAGATAATAGTGAATTGGTTTCTAGTTGTAATAACCTTGGTTCTTATCCTAAAATAATGAAGGGTTTTAAGGAAGTAAATTTAGTTGAGTATAACTTATGAATTAAAGCGGGTTTTAAATTGTGAAGTTTAAAAAACCTAAGTCTAGAAACATTTGAATTGTTTCAAAGTGCTAAAAGAAATTTGTTTAGATTTAAAACGAAAGGTGGTTTAAAATTTAAAAGTAACCTGGTATGTAAAGGAAATAAATATGAAATAAACTCTAAGGTTGAGTTTTTACTTTTCCTTGGAATGTGATGTGATACCCAAAATGATAAGTTTTTGAACTTATAAGTGGAAAGATTATTAAAGTGAAGTTTAAAATTTGAAATGGAAATTCAGATTGGGTAAAGTTGGCTGAATTAAGTTTAACTTTGGAAAAGTTAAATAGATTAATAAACAACCTGATTTGAAAATTTCAAGATGAAACTGGGATTTAACTTGAGAAGTTAAATGGTTAATTTAATTGGGAGTTTGTGTGATCTCAAAATGGGTTTGAGATCTGTAAATTTGAAATGCATTGGTGTTTTAAAATAATTTGGATAATAATAATCTTTAAATTGTGAATTGGATTTGAATTATTATTTGAACCTTGAAATAGGTTAAAAACGGAATTTGGATTCAAAATTAAATGGTTTAAAGATATACGTTGATTTGATTTAAAGGATTAAATCAACATTTAAAAATTTAACTCGAATTTATATAATTCGAGATGGTTTAAATTTGGAAATTTGAATTGAATTAGTTCAAATTAAATTTGATTTAAATTAATTAGAATTGTGATTGAAGATGGATAAGTTTAAAAATTTAAATGGAAAATTTGAATTGGATTGAATTGAAATGATTTGAAATTGAAGTGGGTTCAATTGATATTAGTCCAAATTGATAGGAATAATTTGGAATTGTAATTAAAGTTGAATAGATTTTAAATCAAATGGAATTTGATTTGAATTGGGGTTAAGTCAATTTCAGGGGAAATTGAAGTTATTCAAGTTAAGACCGAGTCAATTTAAATGGAAGTGGAAATTTAAATTGAATTGATGGGGAATTGAACAGTTTTGACTCTGGACTATTTTCAACATAATTTGTTTTAATATAAACTTATTTTTCCAAGCTATTTAATAAAGACAACCTTTCTTTTTAAAGCCAAATTATTTTATATTTGTTTTACAATTATTTTTGGAACTATTTAACAATTTTTCAACTGTTTTATAATCTAATTACTATTTTTCAACTATTTTACAAATTAATTACTATTTTACAACTATTTTGAAATTATCTAAAATTTCTGAAACTATTTAACTATTTTCCAACTATTTTACAATTAGTTAACTATTTTACAGCTATTTTGCAAACTAATAATTATTTTTCAACTACTTAGCTATTTTTAAAATTTTCAAGCAATTTTCCAAAGATAAACGGGTTGGAGTTCAAACTGTTATTGATAAAATACCCAACTGAGGTAAGTATTGAAGTGATAATCCAAATGGGGATTAAGGCAATTGTGATTATGTGGATAAAAAATCAAAGGAAATGTGAATAGAAAGAGAAATTGATTTAGTTAATAATCAATGAAAATAAATACATAGGATGTACGTATATTATTCTATTCGCATAGTGATTTGATCCAGATTCGAGCACAGAATTTCGAGTTAGTTATATCAATCTGAGTTGGGATTTTTCGCTCTATTTTTGACGGCGAACCTAGACATGGATTGTTGATTGATTTTGGATATTTATGGATATGCAAGGAGAATGACGGTTTGTGATCAAGAAACCAGATTTGTGTCCGTACTAGGAAGTCAGGTGGACGATACTAGTTTGGAAGTGAAATTGTGTGATCGAGTGAGCGATCAGATTGGTATAGCGTACGGATGATAGATGTACATCGTACGGATTTGAATGACATTGATATTGAAAATTGGTGAATAAGAAATGTGAAATGATTTCTTTTGAAACGAAAGTATATTTTATGAAATATGCAATGGATTAAAGTGAAAGTTGGATATTTTTATGATGATAAGCAGGATGGAAACAACTTTATAAAAAAAGGGAGTAATCAAATATGAATATTTGATTTTGAATAAACTAAGCTATATACCTTTGTTATATAAGATAAATCTCCCCTTGTTGAATCTATTGCCAAAAGAAAAGGATTTTAAAGGTGTTTGAAGTATAAAAGAAGTTTTATGCAAGTTTGAAATGATCCAATTATATATATATATATATATATATATATATATATATAAAGGATCTTATGAGGATGTTGGAAAAAGGTTTTGGGAACCTTTGGATTTGGAAAGGCTTTTGATTTTTGGGTAAAATTAATATTGGAATTTGAAAAGCCTAGTTTGAGAATTATCGATTTTAGGATAATCGATTTTGTGTAAAGGAGATTTGTATGAGATCATACTAGGTGTATGATTTGAAAAATACTATATGTGTATAGTATAAAGTGTTTTGAAAATGGCTATGGAGAAAAAGGCGCTCCTTTGAAATGAACTTCTCAGGAGTACCACCGGGTGGTACTGCCTTGAAACCCTAAGGGGGTTCTAAAGTTGATCCTATGAGGAGTCCGGAAAAAACTAGTTCTTGAGGATTATGTGTAGTGTGTAGCGAAAGTCGAGGGCGCTGATGCCTACAGAGGCATTTGGGTTATGCTGTGACGACAGTGTAACTCGATGTCACTGCGATCTACTGCAGACCATAGCGAAAGTCGTGTGTGCCGCTGAGAGCCAATAGACTACGTTTGATTTTATATCTGTAGACTGCGACCTATGGTAACATAGTGAAAGTCATGTGTGTCGCTGAGAGCCAACAGTCTGTGTTTGATTTTTACATCGGTAGACTGCGACCTATGTGGGAGTGGAGAAGTTTCTTTTGACAGTGAAAATCGAGGGCGTTGATGCCTACAGTTACATGGACTTTTACTGCGATAGCAACGTGACCCTGGAATGTAACTGCAATTTGTTGTGTGTTCCATGGCGTAATCGAGATGCGCAAAGGGCCTACAGTTACATGGACTTTTGCTGCGATGGCAACGTAACCCAGGAAGTAACTGCGACCATGGATTGGGGTGATGATTTCCAGAGCATTCTCACCAAAGAATTTTCCTCGATTTCAAAACTATTTTCAATATTTTCAATAAAATTATTTTTCAAAATATTTTCACTGGATGTTGGAAACAGGCCTGCTAAGCAATTATAGACTTTCATTCGTACGCCTGATCAACGTATGACCGAATTTCTGTAAGAACAAGGATGGACTTGTCGAGACATCGAGTTATAAAAGTATTTGTATAAAAACTATTTTAGTAATATTATATAGATTTTTAAAAGTAGTTTAAAAACGATTAAAGAAAATTTATCTGAATTTAAGCATTTTAATAACTCTGGCCTTGTTCCTTTTCAAGGACGAAAAGATTCAAAGGGGGGGGGAGGGGAGGAATGTGACGACCCGAGTTTTCAGTGTCGGATAATCTGGCGATTAGCTGATTTGAATTTATCGTGATATTAATTTTAATGGATCTAACCACTGAATTTTTGATAATTAAAAATAAAACTCTACCTTTGGACACTAAATATAAGTGTGTGTATAGATATGAATAGTGATGATACTTAAGCTTAAAATAAAAATAAAAATAACAATATGATTATGAAATAGGAGTAAAAGAATATAAGCGGTTATACATTGTTGTATGAAACATGAAGTAAGTATAGGAGGGTTTGTCAAAGTATGAATGTGAATGTATATAAAATAAAGCAATGTATAGATAAGCATGAAAAAAATATATAATAATACATAACTATATACATATATCAACTCACATGAAAACTTTTATAGACAAGAAGAGGGGGCAAGCATTTAATGCAAGCTCATAAAATATCAAATCTAGGCACACAAAACAACTTATCAAAATCAAGTTAAAAACCTATAGCTTACACTATACAAAATATCAGCCCCTATGGCTTACACTGTACTCTTTATCATCTCTTATATAGATGGTTCTATAGTTCATATTCACGAAAATAAAGTAAAAGAAAAACCTGTAACCCTTCCCAAATTTAAAGTTCAAAACTTGTCAATCCTTTTAATCTTCAGCTTGCAAAACACTCCTCAAAACTAATCTGAAATGATTCTTCAAACCTGTAAACATTTATTCCTCAAGCCTGTAAACATTTATCAAGCTTTGTAAACAACCAAAGCCTGCAACCATCTTTCTGTTTCAAAATCAAATCCGTAACCCTTTTGCAAGTACTAGACCAAAGCCTGTAATCAATTTCAAGAAGGCATGCAAGTAAATTTGAAGTAAGCCAAAGCAAAAGTTTTCAAAGCATCTCAAATTATTCAAAGCTTGTCAATTTTTAGAGGAAATCAAGGTATTCAGTTCCAAGGTTTCAAGTTTTTCAAGCTTTGTCAAAAAATGCTTTAGTTTTCTACATTTCTTTCAAGGTGAGTAAACATACATTTTTCTTAAAAACAGTTTAAACCTATGATTTTAATTAAATGCTTGTGATAGAATTGGTGTGACAACATTTTTTTTGTATATGTATCTGAATGTGAATGCATGTATGAATATATCAAGTGTTTGTGTGTATATAAGGTTTGGCCTCTGTTATTTTACAGGATTGAAATAAGCTTCAATTTTTTTTATATTCTTTTGTATTCAATTTAGACATTGACTTCTAAAAATAAAATGTGAATAACAATGTGATATTAATTATAAAGATAAGCTCAGGAAGTAATATTATGTTTTTGTCTCAAAAAATTAAAATATACAGTGGATATTAAAATATGGGTTAAAATTGATCGAGTTAAATTCAATCTTCGATTTTAAAATCTGATTCATTTAACAAATGATGAATTATGATGGGTGCATCTTGATTTTTAGATAGGAATTTGAAGAGTGAATCTGAGATGATTGGTTTTGGGTATTTTTTCGATCGCTGGCGATCATGAATGATTTGGGACTCGGGGTTGTGGTCGAGGATGGTTTAGGGTTGTCGACCATGGGAAAAATGTCGTTGGTTTTTATCTTTCACCGTGGTGGTTGGAATTGGATGAAGTAGGGTTTTATCAACATGATGTGCTGTCATTGTTCTCGAACGAAGTTCGACGTCAGTGGCTCACCGTAGGTGATCGCGAGTGGGAGATGGTGGCGAGGTGATGCGTCGGTGCTCTGGAAGGCGTACTAAAGTCTCCAGTTAGAAGGATCATCGGAGGCGAGCAGTTTTTGTGGCCATGGCATTTCAGTTTTGTCGAGTTTTTATCTTGATTTCGTCTCGTTGGATTTTTGTGCGATCTGGGCTCACATTTGTGTTCGCGTGGGTTCGTGGAGTTGTTGAGGACTGTCGCGCCGATCGTCGATTGCCGGAGTTGTCGGTGCACGTGCACGTGCACGTTGTGATCAGACGTAAGAATCTGGTTTGGGGAAGAAGAGTTTGGCTCAGGCATTTCTGGAATTTTTCTCATATGCGACTCAAAGTGGAAGTAGGAGAGACTCGTGAGTGTCTCGGGGTTCCGTTGTTTTGGTTTTGAGCGAAGGATGTTTGCAAACGAAATTAAGTACATTGTAAAAGCAAGTTTTTCAAACAAATGAAAATCAAAGATTTTAAGGGTGTTTAATCTAATATATTTTCAAATTTAAGTGTTAAGATAATTGATTTTAAAGTAACTAACAAAATTGATTTTGAAATTGTAATTCAAAAGAATGTTCAGTGTAAACATTAGATCAAGTTTAAGAAATTTATTAAGTTTAAATAGCATGTTCTAAGTTGTTAAGTTATATCCAAAGTAATTATATAAGTAATGTTTAAACTATATTTCAAATATGTTTTAAATGAATAAGTTTAAAGAATATGAAAATTTAGATTTCCAAAGATAAATATTTGTTTAATTTAACTAAGTATATTTGAAAAGGGTTTTCAAAGATTTTAAGTATATCAAAATTAAATGTTGAATTGCTTTGTTTAACGTAAAATTGTATTTCAAATTGAATTCTAAATTGGTTTTAAAGAAGTAAATGATTGAGTAAGTATTTAATACAAATACAAGTTTATTCTTAATAAGTTAAAATTAACTGAAGATAATTAATTAATAAATTAAATTAAAGGTTAATTACTTAGGAGAAGTAATTGAGGATTAATTACTGGGAGTAATTAATTAAAGGATTGATATAATTAATTAAGGAATTAATTAGTTAAGATGAGTAATTACAGGATGGTTAATCACTGTTTATGATTGATTAAGACTGACTAGTGGAAGTAATTAATTAAGGATCATTAATTAATTAATGTAATAAATAAGAGTAATTAAAGGTTAATTACTATAAATGGTTAAGGATAGTTAATTTGTGAAATTAATTGAAGGATAATTACTCTATGTAATTGAAGATAATTAATCATGGTGATTAATTAAGATGGATATTTGAAGAATGATTGATTAATTAAAAGGTTGAAATTAATTAATGGTGATTAAGCAAAATTAGATGCTTTATTCTTAAGTAATTGATTTAATTTAAGTAAATTAAATTAATTATAATAGGAATTAACAATGATTGCTTATGAATGATTGTTTGAGTAAAATATCTAAATTGGATGATATCTATTGGATGATATGCTGTGTTATTCTGCGATATGAAGTGTTTTGTGACATGAAATGTTTGGATGGACATTTAAAATGTGGTTATTTATGATGATGAATTTCTGTGTAAAAGGATGACATCTTGCATTTAGAGTTGAATTATGGTTCAGTTAAATAACTCAGGCTAAGATGGTATTAAATTCGAAGAGACTAGAGTCGGGTATTAGTAAATACCCGAAACCACTTCGATTCTTTATAAATTGATGTGTGAAATCAATAGGCACATATGGAATGATTTAAGTGAATGGGACTATTTAAACTAGTTTTTGGGTACTTAGAAAACTGTTGTGTGAAATAGGTGATGTCTATGACAAATGGTGAATTTGTAGATTGATACGAGTTACCCGGGTATTATATAAGTTGTATGCTTTGTATTTCATATTAGATGGGTTTACTCACGCTGGTTTCCAGCCTGACCCGAGTGTTACTTTGATGTAATGCTCGGGTCAGACTGAGTATTACAGACTTTCAGGAAGAGACGTTCTGGAGCTCAGGAGGCGAGCTGGATAGCGAGAACGTATGGAGTGTTTCCGCTGTAATATATTTCTAATTATCTGAGACATGTTGATTTGTATATGTCCAGTGTTTGAGTATGTGTGTAACTCTGATGTCTTAAATGTAATCGATAGATATAGTATTCTTTTGTAAACTGTTATTATTTGTTATTATATTTTATCCGCTGCGAATGTGAGATGTTGGTGTTTCTGATCTTCTTATTCTTCTATCTCTTTCTTCTTTTGCCTAACTATCTATAATTTTCGAGATCGAAAATTTTGGGTCGTTACAGCACCCGTTGGGAATTCGGCTATAAATAAGGAGGAAAGCTAATCGCTTTCCTCACTCAGTTTTAATTCCAATTTTTCTCTTCTTCCTCTTTGTTTCTTAATATCTACAATCCGTGTGCTTTTGCATATCACACAAAAGATCATACACATCACAATCTCGAGCAGATTACGTCTGTTGTATCTTGGAAGAATTTCAAACAAAATTCTTAAGAAATTGTTACGACAAGCCTCAGACAATATCCAAATTCCAAAGTAGTGGAAATCTGATTTATAAACTTGTAAGACGAGTTTATATTTGTTTATTATCTGTTTTGGTATATTAGACATATAACATCTTAAGAATTTTACTATTTTCGCTAAAACAGAGATGACAACAGTTAAACTATTAACAAAGGCTACCACTTACAACAGGCCTGATCCGTTCAAAGGAGATGGTGATGACTTCATAACATGGCAAAATCAAATGCTATTTTATCTCACCACGCTCAGTCTGCAACGGTATCTCGAGGAGGAGGAACCGATGCACCAGGCAAGAAATCAGATGTTGATACGTAGAAGCATTTCGATTTTCTACGTAGAAACTATATTCTGAATTGTCTCGACAAGGTGCTATACAAAGTATATCAGCATCTAAAGACTGCAAAAGCACTCCGGAATGCACTTTCCACGAAGTACAAGATGCAGAATATCAGTCTTAAGAAATTCATTGTAGACAAATTCATGGACTACAAGATGGTTGACTCCAAACTGGTGACTGCTCAACTGCATGAACTGCAAATCATCATTCATGAACTTAAACCGAAAGGTCATAAGGTTGGAGAATCGTTTTTAGTTAAAGCCATCATGGAAAAAATGCCACTGTCATGGAGAGATTACTACAACTATCTAAAGCATAAGAACAAGGAAATCTCTTTACAGGATCTCATAGTCCGACTAAATACGGAGATAAATAACCGTGGAGTTACAAAACCAAGTGAGGAGGCATTCATGGCTGAAGGGTCAAAGACCAAAAACGAAAGGAAGAATTTTCAGAAGAAAAGAAAAGCTTTAGACAGCAAACCAAAAGACAACAAAGAAACCAAAATTTTTAATGACTAGTGTTGGGTTTGTGGAAAGGTTGGACATGCCGCTAGAGATTGCAAACACAAAAAGGAACGCAACAAAGAGGCAAATATTGTAGACACCATGGAAGTAGACGAGTCCAACTTCTCGGCAGTTGTATCTGAATGCAATTTAGTTCAGAATCCTAACCAATAGTGGGTAGACACATGCTCTACTCATCATGTCTACTCTGACAAATCCATGTTTTCTACATACCAGAAATTCGATCACGAAGAAAAACTATATATGGGTAATTATACAGTATCCATGATAGAAGGCAGTCGCACAGTAATCCTCAAGTTTACTTCTGGAAAAACTATCAATTTGAATGACATGCTCCATGTTCCAGACTTATGCAAGATCCTCATCTATGGTGCAGTACTATCGAAGAAAGAATTCAAAATGGTGTTCGAGTCAGACAAGATGGTTCTGTCCAAAGCTGGAATGTATATCGTAAGGGGATATTTATGTGATGTCCTATTTAAGGCAAATGTAGCCGTTATCGGTAATGAAACTATGTATTCTGATTTTGCTTTTAATAAAATTAAAGTTTCTTACTTGCTTGAGCATGAAATTTTACTATGGCATGATAGATTGAGACACATAAATTTTCAAAAAATGAAAACATTATCAAACTTGGGATTAATTCCGAAATTCCAAGTAGATAAGAACTACAAATGTGAGACATGCGTAGAAGCAAAAATGGTTAAAAATCATTTCAATCTGTTGATAGAAGCACCAAAACACTAGGTTTGGTTCATACAGATTTATGTGATTATAAATCATTACCTACAAGAGGTGGGAAAAAGTACTTTATCATGTTTATTGACGATTATACGTGATATTGCTATGTATATCTTTTGAATAGAAAAGCTGAAGCAATTACATCATTTATAAAGTATAAGGCTACGGTAGAAAATTAGTTAAATAAAAAGATCAAGATATTGAGATCTGATCGAGGTGCAGAATATGAATCACCATTTGAACAGTTCGGGGTGAAAATGGTATAATTCATCAAACAACAGCTCCATATTCACCACAACAAAATGATGTAGCCGAGAGGAAGAACAGAACGTTAAAAGACATGATTAATGCCATTCTTTTGATCTCTGGTCTACCGATGAACTTGTGGGGGGAAGCCTTAAATATGTCTAATCACATATTAAACAAAGTCCCTCACAATAAAACAAAAACAATTCCATATGAGATTTGGAAAGGACACATATCAAGCTTTAAATACATCAAAGTGTGGGGGTGCTTGGCAAAAGTTCTAGTTCCGCCTCCCAAGAGAGTCAAATTTGGACCAAAATAGTAGATTGTTACTATCTAGGGCCAGCCCAAAATAGTAGTGCCTACAAATTTTTTATATTCAAGTCTGATATAGCTAATATTCATGTAAATATAATCATGGAATCTAGAGACGCCTCATTCTTTGAAGACATGTTTCCGTACAAAAGGAATGAAGGGAATAATGTCCCTAAAAGGACAAAAGAAGAATCAAGCAATTCACATGAAGATAAAACTCATCATGGGATCGAGGAAGTTGAACCAAGAAAAAGCGTAAGGGCTAGGACTTCCAATACATTTGGTTCGGATCTTTTCACAAATGTGTTAGAATATGACCTAAAACGTACAAGGAAGCAATGTCATCTTTTGAATCTTCATGTTGGAAAGAACCAATCCAAAGTGATATTAATTCAATTCTACGTAATAAAACTTGGGAAATTGTTGATATTCCACCTGAAATAAAACCTATTGGTTGTAAATGGATTTTCAAGAAGAAAATGAAAGGAGATGGTTCTATTGACAAGTATAAAGCCGGGCTAGTAGCCCATGATATGGTCAAAAAGAAGGAGTAGACTTCTTTGATACATTTCGCCGGTAACATGAATAACCTCTATAAGAATGCTAATAGCAATTGCATCGATCGATACTCTAGAAATTCATCAAATGGATGTAAAGACAGCATTCTTAAATGAAGATCTCGATGAGGAGATCTACATGGAGCAACCTGAAGGTTTTGTTTCTAAAGAAAATGAAAACAAAGTCTATAGATTAGTAAAATCATTATACAGACTTAACAAGCTCCAAAACAATGGCACTCAAAATTTGATAGTGTCATGATGAGAAATGGTTTTCGTGTAACTGAATTTGATAATTGTGTTTATCACAAACAAATTGGAAAATCATATGTGATGATTTGTTTATATATAGACGATATGTTAATATTTGGTCCAAATACACAAGTAATAGAGACCATAAAGAAGATGTTAACTAGCAACTTCGATATGAAAGACTTAGGAGTTGCAGACGTTACTTTGGAAATCAAAAAATAAGTACACCTAATGGAATTGAATTATCTCACTCACACTATATAGATAAAGTGATTTAAAATTTTTAAAATTTTGGAATTAAAGGAGCAAGAACACCTTTTAATCCATCAGAAGTACTGCATAAAAACACTAATGAGAGTGTAATGCAAATGGAATACTCTCATGTAATAGGATGTCTCATGTTTCTCATGAATTACACAAAACCAGATATAGCTTATGCAGTAAGTCGACTGAGCATGTACACAAGCAATTCAGGAAAGGAACACTGGAAAGCACTAATGAGAGTGCTTGGATATTTAAAAAATACCACAAATTATTCCTTACATTATGGAAAGTATCCTACCGTCTTAGAAGAATATAGTGATGCAAACTGGATTACTGATTCAGAGGAATCAAAATCAATGATTGGTTATGTATTTACCTTAACAGAGGCAGTAATGTCATGGAAATCTACTAAACAAACATGCATAGCTCGATCCACTATGGAATCGGAGTTCATCGATTTAGATAAAGTAGGCAAAGAAGCAGAATGACTTTGTCACTTTTTAGAAGATATTCCGTTTTGGTCTAAACCTGTACCGGCCATATGCATACACTGTGATAACCAAGCAACATTAAGCAGAGCGCAAAAATTTGTGTATAATGGAAAGTCACGACACATTCGTCGACGCCGTAACACAATTAGGCAGTTACTCTCTAATGGAACTATTTCCATAGATTATGTGCGAACAAATGATAACCTAGCGGATCCATTTACTAAAGGTTTATCAAGAGAGCAAATAACTGCGCATCGAGGGGAATGAGTTTACAAGCCTAAACCAACAAGAGTTATCATATACGGAAACCTATCCTAGCGACTGGAGATCTCACAGATTAGGATCAATAGGCAAACCAGTTCTGAATAACCCAAGACGTAATGCATTTGTTTGGACTTAGTCCTACTCCATTCCTATGGTGCACAATATAAATACATGCCTACAGAAGTATTAAAAGGATAAAACTATGTTTTCTAATGATGACCATATCTTGAAAATAACAAGTGGGGTATATGTAGGATACTCTTAATGTTTGGGATCATCTATTTTAGTGTGAGATGAGTCGGCTCTATGAGAATATTAAAGGCTTTTATTCTCTAGAAACACTCGCAGAACCAAAAATTATTTAGGACCAAAATGAACACAACCAAGAGATTGGACGTGAAGGGAAATAATACTTTGTAAAGCTTATTGTCTGGTTATACAATAACAGCTGACGGTTCAAGATGAAATAATTCACTGATTAGCCAAGTATATTCGATAAGTTTAACTAGGAAATTTCAAAGTGAAATATCTACTTATCCTCGGTGTAGCATTATTTTCATACGAAGTATGTGATATTACACTTTGTGTGGTGGAGACATATATCATCATTCATGTGGAGGAGTGTTAGAGCTCTCAAAGTAGTGAATAAGATATATCCCACATCGTCAAAAATAAGTACGTTTTCGTGTTTATATAGTGTATTCTCCGTCCCTATATTGGCCCTTAGGGTCAGATATTTTTTGCGAGGGGGAAGACCTATATGGCCATGGACTAACACATGCGCGCGCGCCGCCGCCTGTCCGACCGACCGGACCGGGTGCGGGTCCAATAAGAGTGGACAGTGTTATATTTTTACTGCACGAAGAGACGCGACTACTGCAAACCGCAATAGTTTCTGGCTGTTGCAAATGAAGAGACGCGACTGTTGTAAACCGTAATAGTTTTTGGCCGTTGCAAACGAAGAGACGCGAGTGTTGCAAACAACAACAATTTTTTGGCGTTGCAAATGAAAGGAAGTGTCTGTTGCGAACAATAACACTTTTTGGCGTTGCAAATGAAGGGATGCTACTTTTTCAACGGTATACCCATTGGAAATTCGGCTATAAATAAGGAGGAAATCCGATCACTTTCCTCACTAAATTTTTGTCACAACCCATTTTTCCATATCAATTTAAACCGACATCGAACCACTCTTGTCTGTTAAATCATACAGAAAGACGGATAATGAAAGCAAGAAAGAAGATAGAAATAGAAAGAAGATAGAAGAAAAGTGAACGAATCAGAATCTCACAGCGGAACGAATAAATTATAATATAACAAAACTTTACATGAAACCAAAACAGTTACCCTTTATATAACATATACTAGTTTTACATCAGAGTTACAACCATACAACTGGGACAGTTATATCAACCTTGTCCTTACAACAATGATCACTTGACTAAAGGATTACTTATAAACATTTACGAGAATACGTCTCTTGATCCAGCTCCTTCTCCTTAAGCTTCCACCCTTCCAGTTAAACCTGGAAATATGCTCGGTCTTACCCGAGCATATAGGAAAACACCAAAGCCCGGGTCAGTCTGGTATACCAGCGTGAGAAAACACAATCAACTTGATTATTAAATTTTGAAAATTCCTTTTGAAAACAAAAGCATCTCGTAAGACCACGCCACAAATAAACATGTCGGGTTTTTACCTTACGATAGCTAAAACATTTTTATGAAATCCTCTAATATTATAATAGGGTCTATATACAAATACTTATTAAAATAGCCGAAATTGTTACATTTATTAAATTCCAGCTACTAGCCACAAAAGTGGGTAATACAAACAAAACTCGTACAAGGCACGTAGGGAAAATGGATTTCCAACTAATGACTAGGCACTGGGGTACCACCTGTCACAGTACCTGGTCTAGATCAGCGTACCGAGGACCACTCCCGATCCCCTGCAACACAAGGCCGGACCCATCCCTTACTGGACAGTTACGAATAAGATCACCCCACGGTCGGGATTAGCAACCGCACCACTAAGCCGAAAATAAAAAGGGACATCTAGACAGGGATGACCTTACTCTCAAGTGGGAGCTACCCACGAAGCCTTGCTGCATAACCCCTGATTTTCAGTCATTCCCGGTTGATGAGGCTCGAGGCTAAGCGTTACCTTTATAGGACATATCCCTTAGAATGCTCATCGTCCACCTGACGATGTTCTGAAAGCATTCGTCCATACAAGTCCGTTCCGGGTTCGAACGGAACCGAAGGCACTATTCCTACTACATCCAATTTGGAATCACCCTCAGGATTAGTAGCGAGTAGCCCTTGCACTTCACTGCTCCATCTTCGATTCCAAGCTCTTGTCTTCACTCCGAAAACGTATTGTTGGATCGAAGTGGTTTTCGGATTACAAATCCGATCCCGGTCTCTTCGAAACAACATTCGCTATTTTCCAGTAAACTCAACCCCGGTTCTTTAGGAAATACTTCGACGAAATACAAGATCGGAGTTCACCTCCTAACCGTTACTATACGGGTCTCCTTATAATTCATCCTAGAAAACAAACGAGTTTATACATACGGTATGGCACCTCGATCGGTAACCGTACCATATAATTCTCGAGTCTCCTCTAGATATTTCCAAAGTCAGGTTTTGTCCAATTTTTGATAGTCGGTTATTTAACTATCAAAGCAATCAACCAATACACAAAGTTCTTTCCCATTTCAACCGTTAAACCTTGTCCATCTTTAGAAATCTAAGTAATTTATCATTTATTCAGGAAAACTTGTTTCATTCAAAATATATATATAACTATTTTCTTCCAAAACATACTTATAAATTTACAAACATTAATTTAAGTTAAATAGATAAAGTATTCCTTATGAAGATTATTATAATTATTTAAACTACGTTTATTAAAGGAAATTCAATTAAGAAAATAACATAAATATTTATACTAATATAATTTTTTTTTTTAAAGAATCTTTACAAAATGAGTCAATACTTGAAAACAATTTAGAAATTTATAACTAAAAATAAATTTCAAAGGTATAAATAAATATCTACTTTCAATATTCCAAATATTGATCAAATTTGAAAACATTTCTAAAAATATTATTATATTACTTTAAAACGAAACTGATTCCATAAATCAATTTAAATCGAACAAGGCTTATCAGTCCAAACGGTACTTATCAATTCATAATACATAATTAACAATCTCAGATATTCAAATCAATCTATTTCCAAAGATCGATTCACATTACATTCTCAATATAATTAACAGGCACATAACAGATATATGCAAGAACAGCAGATTAGAGATTATCATTACTAGAACAAATATTCAAACACAATCAGGTCAATGGCTTACACTCTACACAGCAATTATATTAATTATACAGCGGAATGGTGTCAGTTTCCGTTGTCCGAATGTCATCCAGTTTTAAAATATAAATAAATGCATCTAATCAATTGGGAACATTTTCAACAGTTTGGCCATAAGATTATTAATTAGCATCCATTCTCGATTGATAATTAGATCCTATCTAAACAAACTTATACAAATTAACATACTAACTTCACAATGGATCATACGACGATATAACATTCGTCGATACAAACCATTCATTCATAAAATTTATTTATGAAATAATCAAATTAAAATATAACTTAAGACTTGAATTCTCTTCAATTTATAAGTAATTATTTCCCTTTATTATTTCAATTATATTCCCTTCTAAATTAATCATCCTTGATTAATTATTTCTAATTACATTAAGCAATTAACTTTTGATTAATTATACAAATTAATTATTTTAACCATTTCAGCAACTAACCTTTAATTGCTAAATTATTTACATAATCCCTTAATTAATTATTATCATTTATATTGATTACTTATTCCTTAACTAAACAACCCTTAATCCCCTCATTAATTATATTAAAATCTTTAAGCACTTGATTAATTCAAAACTTAATTTTAAATGATCTTCCAAATCATTTTTACTTTATTTAATTTATTCTTTAAATTAAATCAAATACTGATATCAATTTTACTTAATAACTATAATTAAGTATTAGTTTAAACAAATTTATTATTATTAAAAACTCATTGTTTTTAATTAAATCCTAAATAATATTCAAGATTAAGAATGTGGTTCAAAAGATTCTTATATCATCATAATTGTTAAATGTGAGAATCAGTATAAATTGAAAACTTTCCATACACAGATTTATTTAAAATATTTTAGTTTAAACAACCAAACCCCTAAACAAATCAGCCCATAACAACCAGGCTCGATCAACACAAGCCCAAATCTAAGACGATAACAAAAACACGGCAGTTGGGCCGAAACCCAATTCAAGACCAACAGCACAAATCCATTCCCATACTCATCTTCCCCAAAATTCTTCTGAACCCACAATCACTTCCAGGAAACGAACCAAATTCGAACGGTGACATCGCCTGAAACACAAAACTTCGAATCAACGTTGATGATCACCGAACCCATCGTCTCTCTCACCCTCCAATAAGTCATCGAACCATCCACACACCACTACAAGCCACCAGGAACAACGCGTGCACAGATACATGTGCACGTGTACGGCCATAACTCCGTCCATCTCACAGTCGCGACGACTCAAACCAACTCCACAACATCGCTCGAATGCAACAAGCAACTCGATGAAGCAAATTTCACTGATGATCAAAATTTCAAGCTTCAGTGCCGAAGTTTCAAGGCACAAACCCACACACCACTACAAATCCATCTACCTCATCAACAACTAACCACCATCTCGAATCTCTTCCACCATTGTCGAATGCTAACACATGCACCCACCCATGAGCCGAAACCCAAAAACTCCGGTCACCCCTTGTTTTCTCAAAACTGCAGCGACATGGTCAAAGCTTCACCTTCTCTTAACCCCTAAAATCCCTATGCGTGCCCAATCAAAGGCGAAATCGCAAATTCCGCCACAGTCATCCCCTTACCCACGCCTTCCAGCACCTTCTTATCCAAACCGCACCACCCCTCGACGCAGAGTTCACCAGAAATTAATTTTTGAACCAAATCAGTTCAATTATACCTAACTCACAATTTGAGTGATTAAAAATCACGATTCAAGCACCAAAAATCCTATTTTCATCAGGTGATCTAACATGCATGTTTGAATCTTTGATTCGAACAACTTTAATTTCCATAAAAATTTGATTTTTACTGAAGAACTCATCGCATGGGAAATACACAACATATAATTTCAAATAATAAATCTTAACTTGAAATAATCTGGTAAATAAACATTTTTGCAGTTCAAAATATTTGCAAATACAAGCTAGATTCGACAAATTTGGGATTTTAGAGGTAAGTTAAACAAAATTTAACTGAACAGAGCATGCATGTAGTTCCAAATTTAAGTTCACTGTGTTCTCACCTTAAACATCTGATTCGAGCTTCCCTGACTTGGAATTTGGTTTTAAAAGAGCTTGAAATTCTTGACTTGCTTCTATAGAAATGGATTCCTTAAAAGCTGCTTCAAGATTCCCTTTGAATATCCAGATTTGCTTTTTACAGAGAAATTTTTAACATGCAGATTCTATTCCAAGTGCAGCCATTTCTTTTCTTGTTATAAGTTTTAGTATTTCCTTTTAAAAATGAATTGTTCTTTTCAAAAGCTACTGGTTGTATGTTTATATAGTTGTAATTTCTAAATATAAATGTTGAACAAAGATATCCTTTAAAGATTTGAAATAGTATTCTTTTAAAACAAAGAAAATGTTTGAAAAGAAACATTCATGATTATGTTGGATTTCAAAATCTTAAATGCCAAGTGTAAATGTGTTGTCACCTTTAAATTTTAAACAAAATAAAAATTTAATTAAATATGACTTAAAGCATGTATTCCTATTTAATTAAAATAAAGATGAGGAATGATTCAATTAAAATAACCCCCTCCTTTTTGATTAATATTTTTTTTTAATAAATATGTTGTTACTTTAAACAAAATGAAATAAAATAACATTTATATTTTCATACCATTTAAACCAATGAAACTTTGATAAAAATAAAATCTGTACCATAGATTAAATTTTAAAATAAATCAAGTCACTCTCCTCTTTATAATATAAAAATATATGACTTCTAGCTACTTAAGTTTTTATTAATATTTATGTATAAATAATTTCTCTTATTTATTTATGTGATTTTTATACATATTATTTATAACATTCTCTCAATTAACTATTATGAATTTTCTTTTTACTTCACTAAGAATTTCACTTAATTTCATTACATAAAAATTTATCATTTTATATATGAAAATAATGAATTCACAAAAATTTTAAATTCTTATTATATTTCTATTTTTATAATAAATATATATCTATTCCTGAAATAATAATATACATTAAATCTAAACAACATATACTTTTTACTTTGAAACAATGTATATATATATTTAAGAAATTTATTTAAATCAACTTCAAAATTTTAATGTAGTCTTGGAAATCCATGTTTTATTGTTTTAGAAAAATAAATTTTACATAATAATAAAGCACTCATTACTACAAATATTGTAAATAATATTCACAACTCGGGATGTCCAAAATCCCGGGTCGTTACAATTTTAATTTCGAGTTTTCTCTTTTTCCTCTTTGTTTCTTAATATCCATAATCCGTGCGCTTCTGCATATCACACAGAAGATCATACACATCACAATCTCGAGTAGATTATATCTGTTGTACCTTGGAAGAATTTTGAAATAAAATTATTAAGGAAATTGTTACGACAAGTCTCAGACGATATCTGAATTCCAGAGTAGTGGAAATCTGATATATAAACTTGTAAGACGAGTTTATAATTGTTTATTGTCTATTTTGGTATACTAGACGTATAACAATTTTAAGGCATTTGGACATTGTAAACAAAATTGTAATAGAGCAGCATAACAGGTTTGAAGAGAAAAAATGAAGTCCACTGCTTCGATACCAGAACAGCCAACATGTAGTGGAGAAGGAACCTCCACCTTTCAAACCGACAAAGGTGGTATACCTCCTGATTTGAAAAGTACTGAACAAACTGAATTAATTGATGCATTCATGTCACCTGCCCACGTTAACAAGAAGTTGCATAGAGGGAAAGAACCAATGAGTGTTCACACGTCTAATATGTTCGCTTGCCTATCCACCAAAGAGGATCTTCTTCCAACTACCGAAACTACAACAATGGGATCTAGCCCATTATTGCATGTAGTCTCAAAACCGATGCACATACCAGAGGTAGTGGTACAAGGAGGTCTCGATCAGGACAAAGTTGTAATAGAAGACGTGGATGATACTTCTAGTTCTGAAGATCTATGTGACTCAAATTTTGGATAGACATCTCAACAGTTCATACAAAAAGTCGCCGCATACGTAGAAGAAGATCCACAACCATCAACCGCAGATTTCTCTTCTATGGTAACCGAAAATCCTAATTATGCACAGAAATATGGGAAATATTCCCCAAAACCAACCATAGCTCTGCCGAAGAGAAGAACTAGGAGAAGAACTAGGAGCTTCGCAAGCATTACTTGTGTTTAGACGGTATGATAGGAGTGCAAATGTAGAGATGCATTCGATCTTCTTTTTTTTCCTCTCAAACTCTCTTTGGTTTAATGGGAATATCCTCGTTACTTATATTAAGGGTGTGTTTTTATTTTATGCTAAAGCATTAACTGGGGGTTGGTTTTCATGGAAAATAAACTGTCTTCAAAAGTTGATGGGAGTAATTGGAGTATTTAGTGACAAGATGACTGGTTGACTTAAATTTATGTAAATGGAACAGTAATTTGGATGAGTTTTGGTGGCTTATGATATATGATATGAACGTGATGAATATGCTGGCCATTAGTGGATAGCTTATGAAACTCGGTGATATATTAGACATGGGCTTAGTTTCTAGGTTCAATTTATATTTCCTCTGTTTATGTTAGCAAGCAGAGGTTAATAGAAGGAAAGATTGCATCAGTGGGTGCTATTAACATGTGGACAGTGCATAGTATCTTTCACAGCTTCTTTTAATGGATTTCATAGTTTATGGGCTGGTTTGGTAGTTTGTAGATGAATATGGATTGTATTAGTGTCTTTGTGCACATTGTGCTCCATGTGTCAGGAGGTTTGGCTTGAGGTCATGACTGTGGACGTGATTAAGTACTTGTGTTAAATGATTATTTGGAAACTTCAGAATCATTGTCTTAAATGATTCTATGCACTGTGCGTATTAGATGCATTGCATATTGTTGGTTGGTGACCTGTTAAAATGGTGGCCTATTCGAAAAGCACTTTGATTTCAAACAGAGGTTCTACTGGCACATCATGGACTTACTATGCGGATTACACATAAATGATGACTTATTGCAACGAGTTTGGTGACCTATAGGGATTGGGTTCTTTTCTTATTTTAGTACTAGACTTTCAATTTTTCCTTTTCATAGTATTATGGGTTGGAAATGGTGGATATGTAAAGGATAATGGGCTGTGATATGAAAGATGAAGTGTATACTTGTATGTATTATATTGCGTGTGTAAGGATATTTATGTACTTAACAAAAGTAACCATTTTCAAAAAAAAAAAAATGCATACAAATTTTTACCTTTGGGGCAACATTCAATCACCATAGATAATTTTGAAATCCAACGCCCTAAAAGATAGGGAGAAAGAATTTTTTTTAAAACAATAATGAAAATACTTCAGTATAATTAGAACAAGTTATATCAATCACTAAACCATGCTCATATGGTTTGTACCTTTTGTGCAACATTAAAATAGTATGGATAATCTTGAGATTAAATACCCTGGATGAAAAAGAAAAAAACATCGAACCACCATGGACAACTAATATATATTATGATAAAAAGTAGAAGGAAATAATATAAGATTCAAACTTATGAAACATAAAATCAAACTTTTATCATAATGTAGAAACATACTCAAAAGTAATAATTGTGCAATATTGGTAGGATTAATAAAGAAAGAAGAGTTTTATATGAATCCACGTTTTTAGTCTCCTAATTCTCCCACAAAAATAGCATCTTTGGCCTTTTACATAATTTTAAAAAATAAATAGTTTATCCACCACGTATACTTCTTTCTCTCACCTTTTATAGCATGTGCCACCCTTTCTTTTCTACTACAATAGTAAAGGTGAATCAAATTTACTATTCAAAATAATTTGATATTTCAACCACTTCATTGAACTATGAGATACTTTTATGCCATCAGGTGTGTCCAATCTTTAATTTAAATTAATAATCAATATTAAAATAGAAAAAAATATTATCCAACTCGTTATACTTTTTATGTGTAAGAAAAAATGTTTAAAGGAAAATTTCAAGTGCTCTCGAGGGAATTATTAATCGTATTATGAATCAAAATGAAGGATGTTTAGGATTTTATTCGAGGGTAATAAATGATGAAGAAGACGATGTGGTTGGTTGAAGCCTTGCAAGAAGAAGAAAAAAACATCAAAGGTGATTTTATGCAAAGTTTGGACAATCCTAAAAGATTGAATTCTAATACGGTAACCATAATAGTTTATGCCGTTATTTTACTTATTTATAGAACTTTATCTCTTCATTGCGATTTTATTTTATCATTCAGATTAGTGATATACATGTTTAAGATCAAATACTAGAATGGGATTACTCATTTGCATTCCAAAATAATAAGGTACAATTTTTTTTCATGTAAGCGATAATGTTACTTTGAGATTAAAGAGCACTCAATTTTTCATACATCATTCAGGTATTCCATTCGCTTGATGAACATATAGAATGGCGCAAAACTGTAAGAAAATCTTGTGGAGTAATTTTTACTGTCAAGCAAAGCGAAAATCCAAAAAATGGTCGTAGGGGTCGAATATCATACTGGTACAAAAGAAGTGGCATATATGTTGAGAAGAAATAAAATCAATCAATAGTCAAATAAAGTATAGAAGGACAAGAACTAAAAATATGGATTCCCTTTCTTACCGAAAGGAGTTAAACTACCAATGTTTGATCAATGGAGAGTGAAGGTTATTTGTGGACCCCATAATCATCAATTGGAGAAAAATATTAAGTGCAAAGAGTATCATATATTGGAATACTTTCAAAAAAAGAAGAAGATGCAATCAAAATGGGTGCATGTAGTGTAAAAGTTAGGCAAGTCTTCGTGTTATCAAAGAAATCAACCCGAACAATGCTTTGACAATCCACACCATTTACAATTTCAAGGATAAATATCGAATTAAAGAGATGGAAGGTAGGACTTATATGCAACAGTTATATCAAAAAAATGAATTTTTTTTCGTCGTAGAGATGAAAATACAAAAGAAGTATTAGATATTTTTCTGGAAATCCTTATTCCATGAAACTTATTAGATGTTTTCCACATGTTTTGATCATGGATTGCACGTACGAAACTAAAAGTCGTAATAAAACTTTGTTAGGGATTGTTGGAGTTAGATTAACATGGAAAACATTTATAGTAGCATGTGCTTTTCTTCATTATAAGACGATATGTAGTTGCATATGGGTTTTACAAATGAAACTTTTGGTCCAACAGCTAGCATTCCTTTGGTCGTTATCACTGATCGAGAATTCTGTGTTATATATCCAAGTGCCTTCCACTGACTATCAAAAGATATTGAAGCAAAAGATAAACTTCGTTATAGTTAAATCGCGGCATAACATCCATTGAACAACTATAGTTGAGTAAAGTGGAAGCATTGTGTAACGATCCAGAATTTCTGTCAATTAAAATTTATATATTTAATTAATTTTAAATATTAATAAGTGAAATTTATAGGTCGAATAATTTATTTTTCGAATATCTGGATTTAATTGGATAATTAAATCGATAATTTAATATTGAAAATACAGAAATAATTGGAAATTGGGTTTAATATGATTAAAATTGATTTGTAAAATTTTATTTAATCATATTGGGTTATAATGATGTTATAGAACTTTTAAAATTGGATTAAAAGTTAATTTGTGAAAATTGAATATTTTAATATTTAATTGACGAGTTAAAATAGTCATTTTTCAAACAGTCTCGGATTTCGACGAAACTAGTTTCAACGGATCCGTAATGTTATATTATTGTAAGATTTCAAATTTCGTGTCAATCGGATTTATGGTTTGTTCGGGGCAAGCCAAAACGCATAGAAACTAGTTTAACCGATTTAATTTAAATTTGATCGTTTATTTCCGTAACTCACACAGATGATCGAATTGGCTCCCGAAACCTATTCCATTGTGTCCGGAACGTGGGTTAAACCCTAGAAACGCTGGTCACCGCACGAGATTTGGAGTTTGTATTTTGGAGTGAATAGTGTTTTTCGTTAAAATTCTATAAAAGGAACCCTTCATCATTCATTTGCTAAAACCCTAACCCTAATCAGTAGCCGCCATTAATAATTTCGAATGGCCAGAAACTCACGAATTTCTTCCCTTATTATCTTCCAATCCGCGCATTGTTTAAAAAAAATTTCAACTAGAAGATTGTAGAGTGTGATGAGATCTCCTCATCCATACAGAGATAATCAATTTCTATCAAGTGGATCGACGGGAAACGTGCTCGAATAGCGCAGGTTGTAGGCCGATTTCATAGCATAGAAGGCGCCGGGCTCTGCCACATTTGCCACGTAGGCATGGGGGAAATGGGAGCACGTGGTGGAGGTTGTTGATCAACTCGAAATCGCTGGTGTTCGTCGCGAAAAATTCAAAGGTTACGGTGGCGAGATGGGTTGATGCAAAGGAGTGAAATCGTGCGGCCTAGGTTTAATTCCAGTAATTATAAAAAGAAATTAGTGGATTTATTTATATTTAAATTGTATAATGTTTAAAACTATGTAACTTGTTCATACGAGATCGGAAAATTACGAAACGAGTTGCGTTGGCTTCGTTTTGTCGAGCACTACGCAATGGAACAGGATTGGAGTCGTTTGGAGCTAGTGAAAATTTTGAGTAAAATTAAACGCGTGTTTAATTTTATTCAAAATAAATGTCGAACCGTTATTGAAAGCAAGGTGAGAACTTCTCACTCAATCGAATAGTTTCGATTTATATTTTAAATTGTTAGATTTAAAATTTCTTGATTTTATGCCTGGATGATAAATTATTATCTATTGATTGTTAAAATAGACAATATACGTCGTATATTAGGCGGATGTTATTTATTAAAAACATATACCGCGATAATTCCATCATGATTGGAATTGGTATTATATATGTACTTGGAGTTGATTTTCCCGCATTATATAGCGGATGAGACCCTATTGCGCCGCATAATAGCGGATAATATTTTATAAATCCCATATACCGCGATATTCCGTATTGGAACGGAATTGGTATTGTGCTAATATCTGCGGATGCAGGGAAACAGGTTGGAGGGATCCAACTGGATTCCTCAACTATATTGATATATTTGCAGATATTGATATATATTCTGTTATCATATTGATATATGATGTTTGGATGTTGTGATTGATATATTGTTGCTGTTGCAGCATTGGCCTATTTTTGAAGTTTTAAAAATATTAAAGTCACGATTTTGAATTTTGAAAGGGTTTTAAAGTGATTTTTGAAAATATATGTTTTATTAAATTTTGGAATTGATTTATTTTAAATAAATAAACGTTATAATTTTTAATGTTATAAAAATTATGATTTTTGTAAAATATAACCAAAATGTGATTTTCGAAATAAATAGTTGATAAAATTTTAAGATGGTTTAAATTGGGATTTTTGAATTTTGATAAACGATTTATATAAAAGATTTATAAAATTGATATTTATAAATTAAAATATTGGAATTATAAAACGAGTTTTTATAAGTGTTAAAATGAAGAATAATTGGATTTCTTAAGTGAATGAAATTTATAGATTTATAAATTGGGAAGTTATAAAATGAATAGATTTTGTAAAATAAAAGATTTATAATTAAAATTACTTATAATATGGTTTGGCGTGTAAACGGGATATGGATAAAATTTGTGAATAAAGTGATTTTTATAACTTTAAGTTTTTATAATATATAAATGTGAATTCATAAACATTGATATATAAATTTAAGATTGATTGAATTTGATAAGTAAATTTTTATAGCTTATTAAGGGAGTATATTCACGATTTTGGGACAGTGGATAATTTTTGAACTGAATATGAAAAAAGTGTTGAATTTGGTTAATGATTTATATTCACGATTTTGGGACAGTGAATAATATATTAAAGTGTTTTGGGGAAGTGATATTTTAAATAGAATTAAAACGATTTGAAGTTGTTTTAAAAATGTGTTAAGTATCGAATACATAGATTTCAACATTCATTGTTGAAACAGACGTTTTCGAGAAACAAGGAAATAGTGGACTATAACACTGTTGTTATAGTAAATGATTTCCGAAAGAAAATGTTTTATATAGTATTGGGATTTATATATCTATTTTTAAGTTCGAATCCCTATACTGGTGATTTGGGTTGTCGTAGCGATGTTTTACGCAACATTCGTTTTGGCCCAAATAAATGTGTTCAAGAGAATGTTTTCCTTAAAGAATAAATTATATACATAATTGTGATTTAAGTATATTGAATATTTTCCAAGTGTTGAAAATAAATGGATTTGTGAATTACTTATTATTAAATAAGTATGGAAATGTTTTCCAATATGAAGTGAATATTTTGATATTTTATCTTTTAAAGATAAATTGATAATGAATATTAGAAATCGATTTTGGAATCGTATATTCATAGATATTTTGGAATTGTAATGTCAGTATGGAATTTATAAAAGAAAAGGGAATTTGTTTAAAAATAAATGTTGATTTATTTTTGAAGTGTGGAAATAAATTTACGAATTTGGAACGTAAATTTAAAGTAAATCGGTAAGGATTTATTTAATTGGTTTAAATGAACCATTTTGAAATGAAAATTAATAAAGATTTGTGAATATGCCCCGTATAGGGAAACGATTTGAAATTTGTTTTCAAATGTTGAAGTGTGGAAAATATATATCTTGTAAAGATATTTTGGAAAGTAAATAATTTGGGAAATTATTTGGAATTTGATGATGTTGTGCATGTCTGTTGATAGTTAAATAACCGACTATCAATATTTACCTTTAAATAGGTATTTGTTGTGATTTGCTTGAATTTGAATGCCACACGTATTTTCAAAAAAAGCGCTCACTATTCGGGTTAGCCGGGAAAGGACCTTGGGGTCGTATAACCCATTCCGAATATGTGATACGTCGTTATGGATTGCATTTGATGACCGGTGTTGAAGACCAGATATTTCTGAAAACGGAAGGATTGCCGTCGAATGACTCTGCATCGGCTGATCTCCGATATAGAGGTTTTATCACCCTTAGTGACGGGAAGTCCGATCGTGAGTAGTGAATATCCGGATTGCAAGGACTTCTTTGGAAGTGCCTTCGGTTCCGTTCGATCCCGGAACGGACTTGTATGGATGTGTGTCTGACATTACATTTTGAGATGTAAAGCTGGTTTCTATCAAATATATTTCTGTTGGTGGCGGAGAATTTATTCTCTTAGCTTAACACCCTTCTCTGAGACGTACGAGCTCAGAGGTTATGTAGTTGATGGTTACTAGTGATACATTTCCAAATTGGTAATGTGGCATACAAAGTGCTGTTGAGCATTTGATGATCGAAGCCCAGCTTTTGTATAAAGCGTGGCTTTGTGGACGAGACTTTGTCGGACCTCACATCCCGAAAATGGTCAAAACAGGAAGGATGCAGCAAGGTTATTAGGGGGTAGCGCCCCTTTAGTGTATGTCATTCCTTCTGGATAGAGGTGGTATCATGGTATGGAGCCTAGATATTTTACCTATGTTGTTGCTGCAAATTTATTAATTTGTGGTTGTTGGAATCGAGGATCCTCGGATATAGATCGGTTACGATCGGGAAATGACATATTCATGTCAGTAGTTACCCAGTTGAAGGGTAACCCAGCCTTGTGTTGGCAGAGATCTAACCGTAACATTAGGTTCTCGGGTCGTCTTTCCAGAGGCGTACCCATGCGACAATGGGAAGTTCCTTGGCCTGACCATTTGTTGAAAATCCAAAGAAACAATATGAACCCTGTACGGTTTTAGTTGTATAACCTGCCATGGAATGTGGCGGTAACCTGCTATTGAACATGGTAGCTATAGTAGGCATACGATAATGGTCGTATGTTGGCTAAGATTTATATTCTACTTTCGAAATGTTTTCTACACTATGCACTAATAATAATATCAAAAATGATTTGATTTTGCGTAGTAAGCATCTTTGACTAGCATAAGAAGAAATCTCCTCCAAGTATGCGTTTGCATTGTGTATGTGGTGGGAGGTCTTATGGTAGTTACATTTTCAAAAAGCATTGCGAATTGACTTCAAAAATTATCTTGTTGTTTGTTTTTAAAGATAAACTTTTTTAAGTTCTCACACCAGTCCCATGACTGACCTGGAGTTTATTGTTTCCTTTCTAACCTCTGGGTGCCCACAAATTTCCACACCGGCAGTCAAGAGTCGGGTTTATCAGGATATTCTGGAATTTAGGAGTTGCTGGAGGCAAGCTGATGGCATGGCGTATTCACTAGTATATAGTATTTCTTTTCCGCTGTTTGTTGTTGTTGTACACTCTGATGATGTAATGTAATAACTGATATAGTTCTTTGTTTAAAGATTATTCATTTATCTATTATATGTTGTTCCGCTGCGATTGTGAGATTCTGATATTGTTTTGTTGTTCCTTTCTGTTTTTTGTTTCTTCTTCTTTTTTTCTCTCTTCTTCTACCTTTCTCTTCTTCTTTAACCATAACGTTATGGTTTTCCGGCATTCGATTGCTCGGCAGTTGATATAGTGGACGTATTGATTTCGGTTTTCGAGCGTCGAAAAATCGCGATCGTTACATTTGGTATCAGAGCTTATGGTTAAGCGACAACCTTAGCTCTGTTGGGTATTACTCATTAGAGACAGAGTCAGTAGTACTCTAGAATGAGTGTGAGTGTAATAATAGCTATGAGCGCGTATTTGTTAGTGAATATAAAAAATGTTTTATATTGTGTTTGCTTATCCGTTGAGCTGTTTGTGAATTCTGGTCGGTAGATGGGACGCTATATTATCGATAGGGGTTTCTAAACTCTTAAACGAGATAAACCGACATAGTATCATTTTAAAATAGGATAAATGAAATAATTTTACCTTGATTATATTTTATTTGTAAAGGAATAATTTTTTAGAATTATTAAAGTGTATATCAATTGATTGTTTGGTTGTTGAAATGTAAGAATATTCATATAAGTTAATTAAAAGTTGTTTAAATAAGTTAAATGAAACATATTATAATAGAATAAATTATATAAGCAAATAAATATAAGTATGAAGTTATAATTTAAATTATTTACAATTGTGAAATAATCTTATATATAAGAAGTGAAATTATATGAGTAAAATATTTACAAATGTGATTTATAATCTAAAAAAACAAAATTCCAAAGAAGTGTTTTGAAAGGATTTGATATTTTGGAAATTTTTTTTGGAGAAATTAAAGCTCTAAACTCTTTTCGGTCGCTGGAAAATAATTCCGATGATGATCGCGACATCATTGGGGTTTATTTTCTGGTTTCCAAAAGAGTAATTGCTGCCAAATTATTTTAAATGAAAGTTGTTTGGAAAATTTGCATTTGGTTTTGGAAATTCAAAAGATAATTTGAATTAATTTCAAAAATGGTTTTGAAAGGTTGAAAAGACTCTGTAATCCTATTTAAAATATTATGGGAATGATAAATGAGTTGATAACTTATACAATTTAAATTTTGATAGAATAAATTTAACTTAAAGGATGGAGTTAAATTAAAAGAAGTATAAGTGAATCAATAAAAATCCAAGTGATAATTGTTGAATATAAGTTGTATAACTTATGAAATGAAAAAATGAAAGTGAAACAAATTGTTAAAAAATGGTTAAACAATTTGGTTAAGCAAAACAAAATCTGAATTTGATAGTGATATGAGATAATAAATTTGACTTGTTAAAGGTTAAATAAATTTATTTCAGAATTGGAATCTGAATTGGATTTATAAGTGGAATTTTAAGTTAAGTTAAACAAATGTAAGTGGAAATTTGAAATGGAATATAACTTGAGTGAAGTTGAATAAAGTTGATTTTGGTATCGAAGTAAACTAATAAGTGAATTAATGAAATGAAGTTATTAAGAATATGAACTTGAGTTATATAAATGAAATTCAACTTGAAATGTTAAATGAATTAGCAATTGAATTAATGAATGGATTGAATGTTAATCAATAGAATGTAAATAATTAATATGGAATAATGAATGTAAGTGTTAATTCATTAAAAACCAATGTTATTGGAAATTGAATAAATTGAATGAAAGTCAATTTAATATGAACCAATTGGAATTAAAAGTGTTGGACCAAATAGAATGTAAATTGAATAATTTGGTTATGTTGAATATACATTGGTCGTTATGTGGTTATTAATTGATTGTGTATAATTCATTAAGTGTTAATGAAATTGAATTAGCGGAATTAAAAGCTATGTAATTGAATTCAGATTGAAAGTGAACTAATGTGAATTTAGTTAGTGAATGTAAACTAATTGGAAACGAATGAATGAATGTTAATTAAATCCAATGTAAATGAATCAAATGTGATTTAAATTGGAAAACCAGTTCATTGAATATTAATGAGAAGTGAATGCATATTGATTTGATATGGATTTGTTGGATGATAGTTGTTTGGTAGTTGTATTTATTGCTTTTGTTGCATTTGCTATGTTGGCACATGTAGTTGTTATGTTGCTATATGTTGTATATTGATATTATTTTCATATATACATGTTCTCATTTGTTTGATTGAGTGTATAGTAGGTGCGAATGGCTTATGCTTCGCATTTGGAGCTCTCTTTCGCGCTATATTAGCCGTATATGCTCGCTAATAATATATAAGGTACATATCTCGGATTAAATATCGTACTTTTACACTTTTTTCACTGCGGGATGCCTCATCATTCGATGATATGTATATTTGTGATATATATACTGTCATTTTTTTTCCGGATCGAGCCGCGCAAAGGAGACTCTGGCAAATTTTCCGAAAATTTAAGGCGTTAGAATATTTTTGAGAAAATTGGGAAATTTTTGAAAACTAAGTTTGGATTTGAAAACTTAGTGAAGATATTGTAAGAAGTTTAACTATGAATTTTGGGAAAGTTAAACACCTAAGAGATTTGAAAAATCCAATTTGAATGGTTTGTTTTGGAAAGTTAATGGATTCTGTAACTTTTTCTTACTTGGTAATTTCGAGGACGAAATTCTTTTAAGGGGGGAAGTTTGTAACGATCAAGAATTTCTATCAATTAAAATTTGTATATTTAATTAATTTTAAATATTAATAAGTGAAATTTATAAGGCGAATAATTTATTTTTCGAATATCTGGATTTAGTTGGATAATTAAATCGATAATTTAATATTGAAAATACAGAAATAATTGGAAATTGGGTTTAATATGATTAAAATTGATTTGCAAAATTTTATTTAATCATATTGGAGTTAGAATGATGTTATAGAACTTTTAAAATTGAATTAAAAGTTAATTTGTGAAAATTGAATATTTTAATATTTAATTGACGAGTTAAAATAGTCATTTTTCAAAAAGTCTCGTATTTCGACGAGACCAGTTTCATCGGATTCATAATGTTATATTATTGTAAGATTTCAAATTTTATGTCAATCGGATTTACGGTTTGTCCGAGGCAAGCCAAAACGCATAGAAATTAGTTTAACCGATTTAATTTAAATTTGATCGTTTATTTTCGTAACTCGCATAGATGATCGAATTGGCTCCCAAAACCTATTCCATTCTGTCCGGAATGCGGGTTAAACCCTAGAAACGCTGGTCACCGCGCGAGATTTGAAGTCTGGATTTTGGAGTGAATAGTGTTTTTCGTTAAAATTCTATAAATGGAACCCTTCATCATTCATTTGCTAAAACCCTAACCCTAATCAGTAGCCGCGATTAATAATTTCGAACGACCAGAAACTCACGAATTTCTTCCCTTATTATCTTCCAATCCGCGCATTGTTTCAAAAAAATTTCAACCAGAAGATTGTAGAGTGTGATGAGATCTCCTCATCCATACGGGGATGATCAATTTCTATCAAGTGGATCGACGGGGAAACGTGCTCGAATGGCGCACGGTTGGAGGCCGATTTCACAACATAGGAGGCGCCGGGCTCTGCCACATTTGGCACGTGGGCATGAGGGAGATGGGCGCACGTGGTGGAGGTTGTTGATCAACTCGAAATCGCTGGTGTTCGTCGCGAAAAATTCAAAGGTTACGGCGGCGAGATGGGTTTTTCGTGCGTGATTTACTACCTGGGATGCGTTGGGGAAGAAACAAAAGGCAATCGCCTGATGCAAAAGAGTGAAATCGTGCGGCCTAGGTTTAATTCCAGTAATTATAAAAAGAAATTAGTGGATTTATTTATATTTAAATTGTATAATGTTTAAAACTATGTAACTTGTTCATACTAGGTCGGAAAATTATGAAACGAGTTGCGTTGGCTTCGTTTTGTCGAGCACTACGCAATGGAACTGGATTGGAGTCGTTTGGAGCTAGTGAAAATTTTGAGTAAAATTAAACGCGCGTTTAATTTTATTCAAAATAAATGTCGAACCGTTATTGAAAGCAAGGTGAGAACTTCTCACTCAATCGAATAGTTACGATTTAAATTTTAAATTGTTAGATTTAAAATTGCTTGATTTTATGCCTGGATGATAAATTATTATCTATTGATTGTTAAAATAGACATTATACGCCGTATATTAGGCGGATGTTATTTATTAAAAACATATACCGCGATAATTCCATCTTGATTGGAATTGGTATTATATATGTACTTGGAGTTGATTTTTCCGCATTATATAGAGGATGAGACCCTATTGCGCCGCATAATAGCGGATAATATTTTATAAATCCCATATACCGCGATGTTCCGTATTGGAACGGAATTGGTATTATGCTAACATCTGTGGATGCAGGGAAACAGGTTGGAGGGATCCAACTGGATTCCTCAACTGTATTGATTTATTTACAGATTTTGATATATATTCTGTTATCATATTGATATATGATGTTTGGATGTCATGATTGATATATTGTTGCTGTTGCAGCATTGGCCTATTTTTGAAGTTTTAAAAATTTTGAAGTAACGATTTTGAATTTTAAAAGGGTTTTAAAGTGATTTTTGAAAATATATGTTTTATTAAATTTTGAAATTGATTTATTTTAAATAATAAACGTTATAATTTTTAATGTTATAAAAATTATGATTTTTGTAAAATATAACCGAAATGTGATTTTCGAAATAAATAGTTGATAAATTTTTAAGATGGTTTAAATTGGGATTTTTGAATTTTTATAAACGATTTATATAAAAGATTTATAAAATTGATATTTATAAATTAAAATATTGGAATTATAAAACGAGTTTTTATAAGTGTTAAAATGAAGAATAATTGGATTTCTTAAGTGAATGAAATTTATAGATTTATAAATTGGGAAGTTATAAAATGAATAGATTTTGTAAAATAAAAGATTTATAGTTAAAATTACTTATAATATGGATTTTGGCGTGTAGATGGGATATGGATAAAATTTGTGAATAAAGTGATTTTTATAGCTTGAAGTTTTTATAATATATAAATTTGAATTCATAAACATTGATTTATAAATTCAAGATTGATTGAATTTGATAAGTAAATTTTTATAGCTTGTTAAGGGAGTATATTCACGATTTTGGGACAGTGGATAATTTTTGAACTGAATATGAAAAAAGTGTTGAATTTGGTTAATGATTTATATTCACGATTTTGGGACAGTGAATAATATATTAAAGTGTTTTGGGGAAGTGATATTTTAAATAGAATTAAAACGATTTGAAGTTGTTTTAAAAATGTGTTAAGTATCGAATACATAGATTTCAACATTCATTGTTGAAATAGACATTTTCGAGAAACAAGGAAATAGTGGACTATAACACTGTTGTTATAGTAAATAATTTCCGAAAGAAAATGTTTTATATAGTATTGGGATTTATATATCTATTTTTAAGTTCGAATCCCTATACGAGTGATTTTGGGTTGTCGTAACGATGTTTTACGCAACATTCGTTTTGGCCAAAATAAAAGTGTTTAAGAGAATGTTTTCCTTAAAGAATAAATTATATACTTAATTGTGATTTATTATATTGAATATTTTTCAAGTGTTGAAAATAAATGGATTTGTGAATTACCTATTATTAAATAAGTGTGGAAATGTTTTCCAATATGAAGTGAATATTTTGATATTTTATCTTTTAAAGATAAATTGAAAATAAATATTAGAAATCGATTTGGAAATCGTATATTCGTAGATATTTTGGAATTGTAAATTCACTGTGGAATTTATAAAAGAAAATGGAATTTGTTTAAAAATAAATGTTGATTTATTTTTGAAGTGTGGAAATAAATTTACGGATTTGGAACGTAAATTTAAAGTAAATCGGTAAGGATTTATTTAATTGGTTTAAATGAACCATTTTGAAATGAAAATGAACAAAGATTTGTGAATGTATCCCGTATAGGGAAACGATTTGAAATTTATTTTCAAATGTTGAAGTGTGGAAAATATATATCTTGTAAAGATATTTTGGAAAGTAAATAATTTAGGAAATTATTTGGAATTTGATGATGTTGTGCATGTGTATTGATAGTTAAATAACCGACTATCAATATTTACCTTTAAATAGGTATTTGTTGTGATTTGCTTGAATTTGAATGCCACACGAATTTTCAAAATAAGCGCTCACTATTCGGGTAGCGGGAAAGGACCTTGGGGTCGTATAACCCATTCTGAATATGTGATACGTCGTTATGGATTGCATTTGATGACCGGTGTTGAAGACCGGATATTTTTAAAAACGGAAGGATTACCGTCGAATGACTCTGCATCGGCTGATCTCCGATATAGTGGTTTTATCACCCTTAGTGACGGGAAGTCCGGTCGTGACTAGTGAATATCCGAATTGCAAGGACTTCTTTGGAAGTGCCTTCGGTTCCGTTCGATCTCGGAACGGACTTGTATGGATGTGTGTCTGACATTACAATTTGAGATGTAAAGCTGGTTTCTATCAAATATATTTCTGTTGGTGGCGGAGAATTTATTCTCTTAGTTTAACACCATTCTCTGAGACGTACGAGCTCAGAGGTTATGTAGTTAATGGTTAATAGTGATACATTCCCAAATTGGTTATGTGGCATACAAAGTGCTGTTGAGCATTTGATGATCAAAGACCAGCTTTTGTATAAAGCATGGCTTTGTGGACGAGACGTCGTCGGACCTCACACCCCGGAAATGGTCAAAACAAGAAGGATGCAGCAAGGTTATTAGGGGGTACCGCCCCTTTAGTGTATGTCATTCCTTCTGGATAGAGGTGGTATCATGGTATGGAGCCCAGATATTTAACCTATGTTGTTGCTGCAAATTTATTACTTTGTGGTTGTTGGAATCGAGGATCCTCGGATATAGATCGGTCACGATCGGGGAATGATATATTCGTGTCAGTAGTTACCCAGTTTGAAGGGTAACCCGGCCTTGTGTTGGCAGAGATCTAACCGTAATGTTAGATTCTCGGGTGGTCTTTCCAGGGGCGTACCCATGTGGCAATGGGAAGTTCCTTGGCCTGACCATTTGTTGGAAATCCAAAGAAACAATACGAACCATGTACGGTTTTAGTTGTATAACCTGCCATGGAATGTGGCGGTAACCTGCTATTAAACATGGTAGCTATAGTAGGCATACGATAATGGTCGTATGTTGGCTAAAATTTATATTCTACTTTCGAAATGTTTTCTACACTATGCACTAATAATAATATCAAAAATGATTTGATTTTGCGTATTAAGCATCTTTGACTAGCATAAGAAGAAATCTCCTCCAAGTATGCGTTTGCATTGTGTATGTTGTGGGGGGTCTTATGGTAGTTACATTTTCAAAAAGCATTGCGAATTGACTTCAAAAATTATCTTGTTGTTTGTTTTTAAAGATAAGCTGTTTTAAGTTCTCACACCAGTCCCATGACTGACCTGGAGTTTATTGTTTCCTTCCTAAACTCTGGGTGCCCACAAATTTCCACAAGGGCAGTCAAGAGTCAGGTTTATCAGGATATTCTGGAATTCAGGAGTTGTTGGAGGCAAGCTGAATGGCATGGCGTATTCACTAGTATATAGTATTTCTTTTCCGCTGTTTGTTGTTGTTGTTGTTGTACACTCTGATGATGTAATGTAATAACTAATATAGTTCTTTGTTTAAAGATTATTCATTTATCTATTATATGTTGTTCCGCTGTGATTTTGAGATTCTGATATTGTTTTGTTGTTCCTTTCTGTTTTCTGTTTCTTCTTCTTTTTTTTCGCTCTTCTTTTACCTTTCTCTTCTTCTTTAACCATAACGGTACGGTTTTCCGGCATTCGATTGCTCGGCAGTTGATACAGTGGACGTATTGATGTCGGTTTTCGAGCGTCGAAAAATCGAGATCATTACACGTTGGAAGTGAAACACTATTCAAGAGAAAATTCATCTCCTCAGTTATATGGGGTTAGTATCACAGGGTCAACTTAACTCAACTTAAAATTAAAATCTCTTACCAAAGCAGTATGGTTGACAATAATCATTATTGTTGAGCCAAGTATTTTGTGTTTGCACTCACAAAGTTGAATATGGACAATATTGGAATTTTTACTAAAACCAAAATTTCGTATGTCCTAATATGATATAGTTTTGATAAAGAGAATTGGTGTAAATAATTGTTACTATCGGATAACGCTTAAATAAGTAAAATAGGATTTTACCGAAAATATGAATAAGCGATAAGTTCAGCCAAAATGTCACTCCATTAGCTAAGCTGACGAGTGAACGTTAATATTGAGATAGTTCGATATCAACCAGTGATTGGATTTACACCTACGAGTCGCATAACCACATTATAGATTCTTTGAAATACCACATGATTTAATTAATTTATAAATTGTTGTAAATTAATAAAATTAATTAATTATTTTTATTCGATGTCTTGGATGCCATTAGCATGTTTTTTTAATGTCAGTAATATTTACTTAGGTGCGTATATAAAAGCTGTATATGCATAAATTGATATAAGATATCGATGTGCATTTAAATTTAATTTAAATGTTACTATTTGCTAAGTGTTATTGAAAAAAGTGAAGCGCCATAAGACCTCGTTCATTATAATCCATATGAAGAAAAGAAGGCTTTAAATCTAATGGTTAGATTTAGAAAATGAAGGGAGGAGGTTAATAAAGGTTACCTTTATAAATATATTGTGTTTCATTCACTTGCCTCTCTTAATTATTCTCTTTCGTAACCCTAGCTAACATCTTTTTTCTTCCACTTTCATGGTTGAAATTTTCAAAGAAATAGAAGAAGAAGAAAAAATATATTTTAATGATATCCAATCAAATCAATCAAAAGGTCTCCAAGCCATTGCAAAGCTTGGAGCTAGAACATAAGATCTAGGATTGAATCTATCAATCAAATTGCATTCAAAAGGACAACACCAAGAAGGTATCCATTTAAATTCATCTATATACATTATCATGTTGTAAATCTAGCAGTTTATTTATTTTGATGAATTTATATACGCATTTCTTGTTGATTTCATTTGTACGTGTAGATATAAATTTTATAATTTATCAACATCAGATTTGGGTTAGAAATTGATAATGATGGTTTCTGCTGATAATTGTATTGTTAATTTCTATTGATGTTGTATTGGTTTAATCAAGATCTGGAAGTTAATTATTATTTTATGTATATTTATTTATTTAAATATCAATGTCAATTTCCATTGGTTCATAATTGGTATTCTATTTCAAAACAAACATATATGAATACTTGTATGTATATATATATATATATATATATATATATATAGGAAATTAGGGAAAAGAATAAACTTTGAAAAAAAATTAGGCTGAAGGATGCCAAGTTTTATTTTTAGGCTGAAGGACAAATGCTAGTTATATCTAGCATTATATTCAACTTTTACACTTTATAAAATGCTAGTTATATCTATCGGTTTTGCACTATACAAAATGCTAGATATAATAGCATTGTCCTTCAGCCCAAAAGCAGACTTGTTGTCCTTCAGCCTAATTTTTTTAAGTTTGTCCTCGTGCATATTTTCCTGTATATGTATGTGTATGCTAAAATTAATTTCGAAATTATTTTACAATAGAAGGTTTTTATTATTAAAAAAAGGATTATACATACATGTGTGTGTGTGTTAAAGGAGATTTATTTTAACGTATAAACATACATGAATTAACACTATCCTTGTTTGATAAAAAATTTCTTCTGGATTAAAAATGAAAGATTATGTTTTAGCAAATGAATATTATATACAAATCCCTTTATTTCCATTTTTATCTTATAAATCATTGATATATATATATAATTTATTTTAAGTTTGTAGATCTAGATCTATTTTCGTGTTGTATTATCAAATTAGACAACATGATATTTTGAAAACAAAATTTTATACTTGGATTTATTGATTTGGTCAAAATCAATTTTGATTTGTTTAGTTATTTAACTAAAATGAAACCTTTTGAAATATTCATATATGTAGGTGTGTGTGTTCGTTTATTTACATATAATGTTTTCGATAGGTAGTGCACATATAAAGGGTTAATGTGTCCGTTGCGATGTAAATCCCAACACTTAAACATATACACATTAACTATGTATACAATTTAAAAATTTGCAATTGAACTATATATAATTGAGTATATTTGAATATGCTTGCAAAATACACCAAGTATAAATAGTACAACTATCATTTAAGTAAATCAATCAAACAGTTTAATTAAGAGAGGGGAGTGAAAAGTTTCTCTCTCTAAATAAAATAAAACATCATAATAATTAATTAGAGAGCTTTAAGAGAGGGTAACAAATTTTTTCTTTCTCTATATGAATAAAACATCCTTTATTCATTTAATTGAATTTGTTTCACATGAAATGCATTTGATTAATGAGAATAAATTAATACGGAAATGATATTTAGAATAAAATTTGATTTTATTAAAATTACTTGATTGGATATAGTGTTAGACATTACTTTATTGGTCTATTGTTATCCAAATAGGGAAGTTTTTTGAAACTCATCCATATAACTCGCTTACGACTAGCCCGATTCCAACATGTTCTTTCTTTTTGCCACTCCATTTTGTTGTGGTGCGTAAGGGCACATGAATTGAAGGCATATATGGTACTGTCAAAGAAAATTATGGAATTTGCTTGAGATAAACTCACCCTCATTGTCGGTGCATGGACAACGAACTATTTTTTGATCTCTGCTTTGCTGCCTTTTTGAGTTTGTTGAATTTCGAGATAACTTTAGATTTTTGTTCATGAAGTAGACCCAAACATAATTTGACAAATCATCAATAAATGTCATCATGTACTTCATTCCACTAAAAAAAGCTTAAGCTTGTTTGATAGGTCCAAACCCATCATAATGTATTAATTCTAAGGGCTCCTTTGCTTTGAATTTGGACTCTTCATATGGCAATTGATGCACTTTTCCATACTGACATCTCGTTTATATAATGATCAGCTTTATCAAGTTGAGGGGGTACTATCAGCATCGTTCTTGTAGTCATCATATTTAACTTAGAATAACTAACATGACTTAACTGCATATGTCATAACTTGGATGTCTCATTCTTCCTTGTCTTGTATACATATGCAATTTCTATTGATATCACATAAACTGACTCCACTATTCGTCCCTTTTCCACCAGTTTATCCATGATCTTCATGTTATGATAAACTTTAACATCATGCAGACCTAATAGAACATAATGACTAGAAGATGTTAATTGTGAAATTAAGAGAAGAATTTTCTTCATATCGGGAACATGATAAACATTTTTGGATTACACCTTGTTAGTACCATACCGAGAAGAAACTTTTATATTGCCAATGTTAGCTATCGGCAGTATTGAATTATTGTCACTATGATTTGGTTTCCCTTTTACTAGGACAAACTTTTCAACTTTTCTCTGTCACCCATTATGTGAGTTGAGCATCCTGAATCATCGATCCTGTGATATCCCGGAATTTCAAAAAATTTAAATTGTCATAATCTTTTAATTAATTATTTCAAATTTGGTAAAAAGTGTTATTTTCAAACAATTTAATAATGTGTTGTTTTTAAATATAGTTATAAATAGATTTTTAAATGGAATAATTATTTACAAATTTAAATTGTGTTATTTTATAAATAGATTTAAATAGACTTACTATTTTCAAATTTAATAAGTGCGTTTAAATATATATATATATCTGTGTGTGTGTGTGTGTGAGTGTGTGTGTATTTAAGTTATTTTTAAATAGAATACTTGTTTACAAAATCAGTCCCGGTTTGGTTGAAATTTACCAACATTCCAATTTTTGCTTGGTCACTGTTGGGCATTAACTGGCTTGCCTCGAGAATTGGCAAGCTCTTATGTATGGATTCGTCAACTGAAAGAATGGAAAGGATTGGGTTTGCTAAATGCTTAGTAGATGTCTCACCAAATGCAGATTTGATAGATGAGTTTCCAGTTCAACTGCTTGATGGTTCAACTCAGATGGTGTGGGTTAGTTATCTATGGAGACTTGAAATTTGCACGGTTTGTAAAGAATTTGGCCATTTCACAAATCACTGCTTGTTGCCTTGTGTGGATAAAGAGGGGTTAAAGGTTAATGTTGAATCTCTTATGAAGGTTCAAAAGGGGAAGGAAATTAACCATGGGATGCCTAAGAAAAGCATGAAAAGTAAACAAGTATGGAAGAAAGTACCTCAAAAGAAAGTTAAATTTGTGGATAGGGATGCCCACTTAAGTCCAGTGCCTGTAGAAAGTGGTATGAGAGTTGAGGGGGATGGGGCAATAACTGATGTGCAGCATATAGTTGAGAATCCAAGTACTGTTGATAAAAGTGGTAATGAAAATAATGATGATATTGGGGCATTAAATGATGAGCAGCACCAACATGAGAATGGAAGTACTTTTGATAAAGGATGCAATATAAATGATAATGATCAGATTGATAATGGACGAGCTGATATCATACAGGAGTGTATTCTGACCCACAATAAATTTGATGTTTTAAATTTTATGACAAATGTAGATGAAGAGGATAATGTTTTTAGCAATAGTGATGATGTTGATGCGGGGGAGGAAGTTGAAGAAGAGGGTAATGCAACAATTATAAGGTCAATGTCTGATCAACAAAATACAATTGTTCAAAATGCTACTGGAAATGGTGTATCAAGGGTGATGCAATGTCAAACATTGGACAAGGCAAATATGCTAATGCTTGATACATATTATCTTCTGAAGCAAGACCGTCGTGCCGAACTGAATAACCAAGCAAATGATCATACGACAGAAACTGCACAAGCCATGCACTGCCATGCACAGATATCCCATGCAACTATCCAATCAATTAGCAACCCCATGCACAGCCATGTACAGTTATCCCATGCATCAAAATCTGATGAGTTTTTCTGTAGTTTGCTTCAACAACAAATTTATGACATATTTTACTCCTCCCATTAATCATCCCTTTCTCCAATCACTTCTGCCCCTTCTCCATCTTCTTCTCAACCTAAAACCACAACAAATCAACCGTATACCTTTTCAGGAATGATTCCAAGCTGGATATCACCGCCTGATCTTTCAACTTCAACACCAGTCAAAAGCGCCTCATCTAAGAATGGTCAGCATAAGAAAAGTAATAAAACCAACAATCACAAATCAGAACAAACCAGATTTCAGTCTCTTGTCACGAGGAGCATGTCAGAAGCTACCCATCTCTCATCTGTTTAATCCATGATACACAGTTTTGGTGCATGGAATATTCGAGGAGCTCATAACTTCCTCAAACTTGACCAAGTTAAACAATTAATATCCACTCATGAACTATCAATCTTTTCCATACTTAAAACTAAACTCAATCTTCCCTTCACTATTTCTACAGCTAAGTACATTAATCCTTCTTAGTCCCTTGCTCATAATCTTTCTGAAGCGAACTATGGTCGAATAATGGTGATTCATAACCCAGCTGATCTTTCTCTTGAACTCATTCATGCTACCCCTCAAATAATTCACTTTTAAGCTAAGTTCTTCGATTCGTCCTCCTCCTTCTACATATCTTTTGTTTATGCTTCCAACTCTATATCCACACGACAACCGCTCTTCAATTTTATACCTGCCCTCCGCCAAGAATCTCATCCATGGGTGATATTGGGAGATTTCAATAGTTGCTATAACTTGACTGACAAACATGGAGGCATTCCACTTATGCCAAGAGATATTCGACCGTTGAATATTGCAATTACTGATTCTTCTTTAATCTCTATCCCCAAATCTGGTGCCATCTACTCTTGGAACAATAGGTCTAGGAGTGGGGTACGAACTTTTTCTTCTATTGATCATTCTTTTGTCAACTTCAAAGCCATTTCTTCTTGGCCCAACATATCCACCTTTCTTCCTACGCCTGTTCTTTCTGACCACTCCGCCCTTATCATTTCCACTGGGAAGCTGCCACAAAGATTCAAAAGAGGCTTTAAAGTTTTTAACTCCTGGGTAAATGAACCAGATTACAAAGCTGTTTTACTGACAGCTTGGATGAATAATAACTATTATGGAAATCCTATGTATATTTTTTGCAGGAAGCTAATGGCAACAAAGGAAGCTTTAAGGACATGGGCTAGGCTTAAGTATGGCAATGGCACTCTCAAATCGATCAACCTCTTAGTTCAGCATAAGGAAGCTCATGATTTGATGATGGCTGAACCTGACAATGTTGTCCTTGTTGAAAAAGAGGCAGCCCTATTTAATGATCTCAACAATGCCCTGGCTACTGAGTGTGATATGAAAAGACAACAACTTCGAAATAAGTGGGCTGTTGAAGGAGATAGGAACACCAAATTATTTCATGCATCCCTGAAGGAAAAGCACTCTAAATATAACATCTCTTCCATCATGGATGAAGCAGGTACCCTCTATACTTCCCCTGATTTGGTTGATAATGCCTTCCTGAAGTATTTCACTCCCCTACTTGGTAATGATATTAATTTCTCTCCTGAGCTTGAACTTCTTTCTACTATTGATCTCCCTCGAGTTAATAATGATGAAGCATTAAAGCTGGTTGATAGGGTCACAAATGAAGAAATTAAGAATACCCTCTTTGTTATGAATAAAAACTCGTGTGGCGGGCCTGATGGCTTCAATGTGGTTTTCTTCACTACTGGATGGGATATTGTTGGTGGGGATTTCCGCAGAGCTGTCAACAATTTCTTTGACAAAGTTAAACTACTAAAATCAGTTAACGCAACGAACTTAGTTTTAATCCCCAGAGCATACCTACTGAATCTGTCTCTTCTTTTCGACCTATCTCCTGCTGCAACGTTGTATACAAATGCATCTCCAAGATAATTTCCACGAGATTGGTTTTTGTTCTCGATCGTGTTATATCTATTAACCAGACCGCCTTCTTGCCGAACAGAAATATTCAAGACAACATTATGCTTGCCCATGAATTATTGAATGGTTATAAACGTGCTAATGCAACCCCTGGTGCTATGATGAAGCTTGACTTAAGGAAGGCATATGATACCGTTCAGTGGAAATCTATTGTGAGAATCATGGCACTTATGGGTTTCCCAAAAGTCTTTGTAGCATGGATATATGAGTGCATATCTACACTATCATACTCCCTCCTCTTGAATGGGTCTAACACTGGGTACTTTCGTTGTGAGCAAGGAATAAGACAGGGGGACCCCCTTTCTTCCTATTTTTTTCTCTTGGTTATGGAAGTTTTAACTTGCTTCTTGAAACCTTTGTTTGATAATAGGCAGATACATTACCACTCCAAGTGCAAAGAACTACAGATCACTACTCTTTTATTTGCAGATGATATCATGATCTTCACAAAGCCGAACCAGCAATCTATTGACACTATTATGGGAGCACTTCAAAATTTCTATCTAATGACAGGGCTTAGATTAAATCATGGTAAATCTAGCATATTGTTTGCGGGGATTAATCCCATGCAGCAGCAAATCCTGGCTTGCAGTCCATGGACCATGATATGGCTTATCTTGGTCTACCACTGTGTAGTTCTAGGGTAACCCATGCTGCCTGTTTGCCCCTGTATCAAAAAATAACTGCTGTCATGGTAAATTGGGCGAATAGATTCTTAAGTCAGGCCGGCAGGCTAGTTCTTGTCAAGTCAGTATGCAATTCTATGATGGTATATTGGGCTAGAACTTTTATTCTTCCAATCAAGCTTATGAGAATGGTGAGATGTGCCATAATGAGATTCTTATGGTTTGGGACCATTCATAGCAGAAGGACCTTTCCCTGTTCATTTTCTACTATAGAGAAACCTAAAGTTAAGGGGGGTTTGGGATTGTGCAATATTGAAGTTTGGAACAAGGCTGCCTTCAGTCGTCACCTTCATGCTCTGATGCAGAGGAAGAATAACTTATGGGTGAGGTGGGTTCTCATGTATAATGTTGGAGCTAACAACTTTTGGCATATGGATCCTCCGCAGTCTTGTAGTTGGATTTGGAGAAACATCTTGAAGCTGAGATCCTCTTTTCTTCCCTTTATTCAGATTGAGCTTTCTGCTAGGAGTTTTTGTAGTTTCTGGAATGAGCCATGGATTAGTAAAGGAATTATACTTAATCAGATATTCACGTCTCAACAAAAATTTCAATCATCTATTAGCCTGAATGCAGTAGCTACTGACCATATTGTCAATGGCCATCTTCTCTTGCCTTTCTCCAGTAATCAGATTGTCAGAGCAATATAGAGACAATATGATGCCATCAATTTTGTCACGCGGGAACATGACACGGTCCTTTGGAATGGTAAAGATCATGCTATCTCTCGAATTTACAATGCTTTGCTTGACATGGATTCTGTGCCTAATTGCAAGTGGAGCAAGCCAATATGGGCTGCTTTCTCCCCAAACAGTGACAATATGATGCTATGGAAGGTGAGGAATAAAGCTCTGTTAACCAGGGATAGGCTAATTGGGTTAGGTATGGATGTTCCTTCCTCGTGTGTATTATGCCACACTCATGATGAAAGTTTGCAGCATTTGTTTTTTGAGTGTGAGTACGTTGTGCATCTTTGGAATAATTTGATGATCAGATTAGATAGGATGGTTGCCTTTTCTTTATTTGCTGATCCATGGGCTTACACTGAACAAGTGATTATGCAAAGCGATGAGGGCAATTTTTCTTTTTTGTTTTCACTGAAGAAGCTGTTGAAGAAAATATGGGAAGAAAGAAATAGGAGAGTTTTCAGTAGGATCAACAGGAGGCATGAGGTTTTATGGATAACATTGAAGAATGAAATACTGTTGGGGATGAGGGGTAGTGTGCATTCCTTCCTCAATCACCATATAGAGCCGTGGATCAGCTAGTCCACCCATGTTTTCCTATGCTTTCTACTATGTTTTCCCTGTATGTTCACTCTGTATTTTTTTTCCTTTCTTTGTATTCACTGTGTTGTGTCTTTTTTTAATAAATCTGGTAGGGGACCAGTTTAACCCCGCTTGCTCTGCAAAAAATAATAATGTGTTTGTTTTAAATTGATATCTATATTTATTGGAATTGACTTTAAATTTGATTTTAAATTAAATTAAATTTGAATTTGGATTTAAAAGATATATATCTCAAAAATATTTTGGATATGAAATATGGATAAAGTTTTTATTTAAAATAAGATTGATTCCTATTATTTTCTTTAAAGGAAATTTATTTATATAATTTGGAAAAATATTTATTTAATACTAGATAAATATGAAAGCTTTTAAATTAGCATTTAAATATGGATTAAGTAATTTTATATGATTTTATTTAGGATCTAATTGGTATTATTTTATTTTCTTTTAAAAAGTTTTATTTATGTAAAATTATAAAAGCATTTATAAAACTAAGAAACATTTGTTAATTAGGAAAAATAATTATAAAAGCTTTTAAATCTTTTTAAGATAATTAACTAGTGCGTAATTACAAATGTAATGAAATTAAGAAGATAAGTAACAAGTGTTAAAGTTATAAACCTCTTAAGTAACATATCTTAGCATTTTAATTAAGGTAGAGACAAGTGCCACACATTTTATTTATATTTTCTTTAATTTTAAATAAACCATATATTAGTTTATATAATTATTCAACTTACTCTTCATTTTCTTTTTCTAATTTCATTTTCAAAAACCTGAATACTCCTTAGATCAAACCTGAAAAACATTTCTCAGTTCAAATATCTTAAAATCTAAAGGAAAAAAAATCTGTGATCTTCTCAAGCCAATGTAAAAACATTCCTCAAACCATTTTTCAAAACTCTGAAATTCATTTCCAAACTGAAATCAAAATCTATATCCATTTTTATATCTAACCCCGTAATCATGTTCTCATGCCCGAACATATCTCCTCAAAAACAATGAAAACCAGAGAAAATATCATCAAAACTTGTTATCATCTCCTTTGAAACATTCTCAAACCTGTAACACTTCTCGAAACTCAAATCAAAAACCTGAATTCATTCCTCAAATCAAAATAAAAACCTGAAATTCATTCCTCAAAATAAATACAACTCAACCTGTAAATTTACTTCAAACCAGAAGTTCAAGAATTATAACCTGTAATCTTTACAAGCCTGCAATATGTTTTCAAAAGTTCAAGAAGCCTGTAATGTTTTATCTTCAAACTGGAATCAAGTCTGGAATCATCATCATCTTAGTCAACTAAGCTTTTTAAGTTTCAAGCATTCAAAGTTTTCTGGAATCAAAACAACAAAGCTATGCAAATTTTCAAATCCAATTTCAGAAAGCTCTCTGCATTTTTAATATGGTGAGTAAACTCTTAATTTAAAAAGTTTAAGTAGATACAAGATTGTTGCTTGTGAAATTCTAGAAATAAGTAATGCTTGCATATGTAGATATAAATATGCAGTATGTTTGTTTATGCTTTGAACTGTGCATGCCTGTTGTTTATTTTAATACCACTGTTCTTAGTTCAGGTTTTAAATTTTTGATCTGAACTCAAAATCTTCTCCTCTGATCTCTATTATGCCGTAGTTTTAAATCAAATTAAGATTGTTTAAAAATGAACTAGGATCTAAAAATACTTTAAACATGTTTATATATATATGTATATAGTGTTTGGAAACCAAGCCTTACAGTAAAATAAGAAATTAAATTACAAACATGTTAAAAACTAAATGTTGACATTCTCTAATTCAAGTATATAACTTGAATTGGTCTGGGAAAATATGATTTTTAAAATTAAAAACACAATTTTAAATGAAGTATGGAATGTGAATTTTGGGATTATCTGAAAGTGGGTTTCTCAGCAATTTCTGATAGCCACGAGGTTTAGGGGGATCGAGATCTTAGGTGGAGGTAGAGCAAGGATCTGGTGGTACAACAAAAATTGATGGTGGGTTGTCTGATGGTCATGGCGATGGTGGCAGGTGGATTTGGATTTTAAACCTAATTTAGTCGATGTGGGAAAAATGGGTTCACTACTCCTCTGTGAATCGAGTTCAATGGGTCTTCGGTGATGGCTTCGTGGATGATCGGTGATGAAGTGGCCAGAGTTTCGCGTCATCTGATGGTCGGAGGCGCGAGATCGAGGTGGATTTGGTCATGGTGTTTGGAGCCAGTTTTCAACTGGGTAGTTCGATTTTGATCTGTAGCCAGGGTAAGTGTTTAGATGGTCGTAGCTTGTTGTAATGGCGATGAATGGCGTGTAGGAAGGTTCGTCAGTGATCGGAGGTGTCTCCGGTGATAGTGCATGTGCACGGCGATGAATACTCGTGTATGTTGTTTTGGGTGATTGGGTGGTGGGTTGAACTCGAAGGAGGTGTCGAGTTTTGGTGTTTGTGACTCGAGTGGGAACTCGAGATAGTTGGTGAAGTTAAAAACCTGTTAACAGTTTATAAATGGTTATAGGTTTTCAAATTTAAAATTTAAACCTAAATTAAAAACTAAACAAAATTTTAAAATGGAAAGGAGACTCGGTTATGACCCGAGTGGTCTTCGGGTTTGACCCAAAGCAAAAAAGATTTAGTAGTTAAAAAAAGATTTTAAACAAGGTTTTTAAAATTTAAAAATGAAATTGGTTTAAAAACTTTCTTATATAAGTTACTTTATATATAGTAAATGTTTTCATTAACATTTTGTTAAGAAGTTATGAAATTTGTTAAATGTAAATTTTATTGAGTAGAGGTTAAAGTTATATTTAAAACTTAAGCTTGAATTGAAATTTAATTTTTTTTATAGAGACAAGTTTTTGGATTTAAATTGAAATAGTTTTAAACCTATTGCTTGTTAATGTTTGAAACATTTAAAAGATGTTATGTTTTGTTAACCTTAATTTACCAAGTTAAATGAGTATTTTAAAACTTAGTTAATAATTTAATTAAGTAAAACTAATTATTAAGTTAAAATGTTTTAATGATAATTAAGTCATTAATTAAGATAATGTTTTATCTTAAGATAATTAATGTTGTAATATCTTGATATTAATTAAATTAATTAAGGAAACTAGATATAAGTAATTAATTTAATTAATAATGCTTAAGAATTAATTTAGGAATTAATTAAGAATAATTAATTGATTTAATTAATTTAATTAATTATTAAGGGTTATAAGTTAATTAATTAGAGGTTAATTAATTTATAATTAAGAATTATTAATTAGATAATAATAGATTATTAATTAATGATTAAAGATTAATTAATCAAGTAATTTAGGTTGATTAATTGGTAATTAAAAATTTATTAACTTGTAATTGATAAGTACTTAATTTGTAATTAAGTATTATTAATTAATATTTAGGCTTTATTAATTAATAATTTATAAATTATTAATTAATAATTAATAAATTATTAATCTATAATTAAAGTTAATTAAGGATTAATTAACTACTATTTAGGGTTAATTAATTATAATTAAGGACTGATTAATTGCTTGATTAATTAAGGATTGATTAACTGATTTATTAAGGATTAATAAATTGGTTATTAAGTTTTATTAATTGATAATTAAGGTTTATTAATTAATAATTAAAGAATAATTAATCTATAATTAAAGGTTAATTAATTTATTTAAATGGGTAATTAAGGGATGAATTACCCAATTGTAATTAATCAAATGAATATGATTAATTAATTAGTTGATTAATTATAAATGATTGATTAAGTATGAATACTTAATAAGATTAAATAGTGTAATTACTTAGGGTAAGTAACTAATGTATAATTACTGGGATGTAATTAATTAAATGGAATTACTTAATAGAAAGTAATTAAAGAATAATTACTTAGTAGAAACAATTAAGGATTAATTACTTGGTGTAATTAATTAAAGGATTTATATAATTAATTAAGGAGTTAATTATAAGTAATTACAGGATGGAAATTACTGTTTACGATTAAATAAAGTTAATTAATGGAAGTAATTAATTAAGGATCATCAATTAATGTAATTATTTAAAGTAATTAAGGATTGATTAATTAAGATTAATTAATCAATAATAAGTGATTATAAGGCAATTAATTAATTATAATTAATTAAGGATTAATGTATTAATGAAATAATTAAGTTTAATTACTTTAATGGTTTGTAGATAATTAATTTGAGTAATTAATTAAGGATTAATTACTTAATGTAATTAAGGGACAATTAATCAAGGGTGATTAATTAAGATGATGATTAATTAATTGGTTTAATTAATGATTAAGTAAGAAAGATTTATTGTAATGAAAGTAAGTAATTTAAAATAATTTATATTAATTAGAGATGAAGTAATTAATTTAATTCGTTTTAAATTAATTATAAATGTATGATTAGTAGATCATTGCTTATGGATGGCTAATTGATATTGAATGCCTTGATTGTTTGATATCTCTGATGAGGTATATGCGATATGTGATATGACATGATTTGGTTATTGTAATGATATGGATTATCTATCTGTGTATGTGTGAATTATCTATCTGTGTGAATATAGATAATGATTGGAATTTAATCGTTTTAACTTTAAAACAACTTGGACCAAAAATATGGCATTTTGGATTTCAATTAGACCGAGACCGGGTTTCCAAATTTGGATATCTGAAAAGCACATCGATCTAAATTAACGATAGGTCGTGAATCTCAAGTGAAGATGAAGATTCAGAGTGCAAGGGTTATTGTCATTAACTCTGAGAGTGATTCCAAAATGAGTGTAACGAGATAATGCCTTCGGTTTCGTTTGAACTCGGAATGAACTTGTATGGATTGAATGCTTTCAGAACATCGTCAGGTGGACGATGAGCATTCTAAGAGATGTGTTCTCTAAAGGTAATCGTAGCCTCAAGCCTCATCAACCGGGAATGGATAAAACATGGGAGGTGCAGCAAGTCTAAATGGATCATGCCCAAGTAGGACGAGATTTACCCCTGTCTAGAGTCCCTTTGTATTCGGCTGTGTGGGTGGTTGCTAGCTACAACCGCTGGGTTGTCTTGTTCGGAACTGTTCAGTAAGGTATGGTTCCGGCTTTGTGTTGCAGGGGATTGGGAGTAATCCTCGGTATGATGATCTAGGCTTCGTACTGTGACGGGTGGTACCCCAGTATCCCTGCCATTGATGGAAACCCATTCTTCCTACGTGCCCTTACAGTTTTTAATTGTATTACCCACTTTGTGGGTAGTAGCTAGAATTTAATGAATGTAACAATTTCGGCTATTTTCTATTCATTTGAAAACCCTATACCCTATTATAATATCACTGGATTTCCTATGATGATGTTTTGGTTAGCGTAATGTAAAAACTTACCCATGTTTATTTGTGGGGAGTCTTACATGATACATTTTGTTTTCAAATGTTTTTTTAAAGTTAAGCAACTTTAACCGTTTACTCACACCAGACCCATGTCTGACCCAGATTTTATTATGTTCTTCTTAAACTCTGGGGTACCCAAATTTTTACGAGTAGCCAAGGGATTCAGGTTAGGTTTGACGAATTCTGGAGGAGCAATGAAGCAGGTGGCTTCAGCATTTGTAGATATATTGGTGGTTCCGCTGTGTCGTTCTCTGAGTCGTTGTTGAGTTGAATATTGAGTTGTATAACTAGACAGGTGTTTATAACTGTCTAGTATGTGTTGTATAAGTTGTGTAGCTCTGATGTATATGATACTATGTAATATATATGCGATTAATATAATTTATTGGTTCCGCTGTAGAGATTCTGATGTTGTTTCTTTCTTCTTCTCTATCTTTTCTTATTTCTATCCCTTCCTTTCTTAAAAATGATGCGTCTTTCCGTGGAAAGAAAGGCGGGTCGTTTCACTTGGTATCAGAGCATAAGTTGAGTGAATACCTAGGCTCTAGAGTGGTGTCTATCTTGAGAGAGCGTACTTGTAATATATATATATATATATATATCTTTTTCTACCTATCTGTTGGGTTACCTGATTGGGTTTTCCAACATAAGTTATAAAGGTAGATAGGGTAGTGGTGTGTGTAACACGACTACCAATGGTTGGAGTTTGAATGTTTGAGGTTGGAAGAGTATTTTTCGAGACTGTAGATCTAATACCGTTTTGAGTGAGCTTTACTATAGAGTAAGAATTTCATTGATCTCTGAAGGAAACCTGTTAACGTTCGGAGTCCACCTTTGAAGATAAGCTTGATCACGCTCGTGCTCTAGAGTTTGGATCTGTCGGTTAGGTAGAAGCAAGTGATGGTATCTTGGCAGCTTCAAGATGGAGTAATTGCATAGTGAGACGCAATGACTATGGATTTCTCCGAAGATATTTTCTTTGGAACAAGATTAAGGAAGTGTGTCTGCATCAGTGATGAGACCGAGTTTGTGTTTGGTTTAGAGCCCGAGTTTCTTGAGGAGATATCTGCCCATCTCAAGGCTCTGTGTGGGATTGGTTGATCTGAGTTTGAGGATCAAGAAGCTTTGGATAAGAAGTCTTTGGCAACTGTGGCAGCGTGCAACTGGGTAGAGTTTTGTGTGCCAGCAGGTAGATCTTTTGGCTTTAAAGTATCCAGAGGTAGATTTCAGAAGCAGAAAAGTAGACCCGTTTCTTCAATGAATTGGTAAAGCACTAAGCTATTCTAATTAATAAGAGAGAATAGTATCTATGGATATTGGATTGGATAGGATCGCAAAAGTGGCTTGGGATAGTTTGAGTGTTCTCTTGAGTTATAGAAGTTGTCAGAGATTTTTCTAGATGTCTTCAGGGAAGTCAGAAGTTGTTTGCATTAGAGATTGAGTTCCGTATCGACTTGGTTCATGGAGCTATCGGTAATTCAGCTAGGTTTAAGGATGTCTCCTAGAGAGAGTTTTTGGTGAAGAAGCTCGGTATTTCTTGGAACTTCTGAGTTTTCTCTTTATGGATCTGTTGAACCATATTTCTGGAATGTGTTGTCTAGTTTGTGCTCGTGTTCATCGACGACATTCTCATCTGCTCCAGATTAGAGTTGTGCAGCTGAAGCAAGTAGCTGCTATTCTAGAATGGAAGCAACCGGAAGTTGTAGTGTTTGGATTAGAGAGATTCTACAGGATTGTGAGTGCTCCTGTTTTATCTTTTCCGGATAAGAGAAGTAAGTTTGAAGTCTACTGATGTTTGTGGAATAGAGTTGTGCTCTTGATTTCGGTAGATCTTGAGAGGATCAGTTTGTTGAGTTGTTTTGATCTAGTTTGTTTCTAGAGGCATCAACGAAGTTGAGCTGATCAGGAAGGATGTAGGCAGTCCACGATCGTCAGAAGATTTTTGAGGTTAAGAGACGGAGGAATTTGGAATTCGAAGTTGGAGACTTCGTTGTTATTTCTCCAGTAAAAAGGGAGCAAATAAGATTGGGTAAGACTGGGAAGTTAGCTCTGTGGTATATTGGATTCTTTTGATTTTTTTTGTAAGAAATAAGTGTTTGGCTTATAAGGGTTGAATTGCCAGTTTGGAAGACTAGGATTCAAGGAATTTCACGTATCTCTAAGGGAGTACGTGTATGATCCATCACCGGTTTTGGAACCAGCAGTTCAGAAGGACTTGGTTGTTGAGTTGATCTTGTCCGTGGTCAGAGATCTTGTGTAGATTGTAGATCTAGATGAGTGGGAGCTCAGTAGCTTAGTAGTATAGCTAGTTTAGATTCAGTAGAGCGAGTATTCCAGTGTGTGTACCTGGGAAGCTCGGGATAATTTTAGGAAGCTTATCCGGATCTGCGTCCGGATAGTTAGTGCTGTTTGTTGGATTGAATTGAATTGATTGTTTGGATGAAATTGTTTGATTGGTTGAAATAAAAAATTTGGATTATCTTTTGTTTGATATTTCTAGGACGAAATTCTTTTAAGGGGGGAGAAATGTGATATCCCGGAATTTGAAGGAATTTAAAATGTGATAGTCTCTTAATTAATTATTTCAAATTTGATAAAAAGTGTTATTTTCAAACAATTTAATAATGTGTTGTTTTTAAATATAGTTATAAATAGATTTTTAAATGGAATAATTATTTACAAATTTAAATTGGGTTATTTTATAAATAGATTTTAAATAGACTTATTATTTTCAAATTTAATAAGCGTGTTTATATATATATATATATGTGTGTGTGTGTGTGTGTGTGTGTGTGCATGAGTGCGCGCGCGCGTGAGTATTTAGGTTATTTTTAAATAGAATACTTATTTACAATTAATAATGTGTTTGTTTTAAATTGATATCTATATTTCTTTGAATTGACTTTAAATTGGATTTTAAATTAAATTAAATTTGAATTTGGATTCAAAATTTGAATTTAAAAGATATATATCTTAAAAAAATTTGGATATGAAATATGGATAAAGTTTTATTTAAAGTAAGATTGTTTCCTATTATTTTCTTTAAAGGAAATTTATTTGTATAATTCGAAAAAATATTTATTTAATAGTAGATAAATACAAAAGCTTTTAAATTAGCATTTAAATATGGATTAAATAATTTTATATGATTTTATTTAGGATCTAATTGGTTTTATTTTATTTTCTTTTAAAAAATTTTATTTATGTAAAATTAGAAAAGCATTTATAAAACTAAGAAACATACTTATTAATTAGGAAAAATAATTATAAAAGCTTTTAAATCTTTTAAAAATAATTAGTCAATGCATAATTACAAGTGTAATGAAATTAAGAAGATAAGTAATAAGTGTCAAAGTTATAAACCTCTTAAGTAACATGTGTTAGCGTATTAATTAAGGTAGAGATAAGTGTCACACATTTTATTTATATTTTCTTTAATTTTAAATAAACCATAAATTAGTTTACATAATCATTCATCTTCCTCTTCATTTTTTTTCTAATTTCATTTTCAAAAACCTGAAAACTCCTTAGATCAAACCTGAAAAACATTTCTCAGTTCAAACATCTTAAAATCCAAAAAAAACCCCTGTGATCTTCTCAAGCCAAAACCCTCTAAAACATTCCTCAAACCATTTTTCAAAACTCTGAAATTCATTTCCAAACTGAACTCAAAACCTGTATCCATTTTTATATCTAACCCTGCAATCATCTTCTCAAGCCTGAACATATCTCCTCAAAAACAATGAAAACCGGAGAAAATATCATCAAAACTTGTTATCATCTCGTTTGAAACATTCTCAAACCTGTAACGCTTCACAAAACTCAAATCAAAAACCTGAATTCATTCCGCAAACCAAAATAAAAACCTGAAATTCATTCCTCAAAATAATTACAACTCAACCTGTAAATTTTCTTCAAACCAGAAGTTCATGAATAATAACCTGTAATCTTTACAAGCGTGCAACATGTTTTCAAAGTTCAAGAAGCCTGTAATGTTTTATCTTCAAACTGGAATCAAGTCTGGAGTCATCATCATCTCAGTCAACTAAGCTTTTCGAGGTTCAAGCATTCAAAATTTTTTGGAATCAAAACAACAAAGCAATGCAAATTTTCAAATCCAGTTTCAAAAAGCACTCTGCATTTTTAATATGGTGAGTAAACTCTTAATTCAAAAAGTTTAAGTAAATACATGATTGTTGCTTGTGAAATTCTGAAATAAGTACTTTCATTTGTAGATATAAATGTGCAGTATGTTTGTTTATGCTTTGAACTGTGCATGGCTGTTGTTTTTTTAATACCTCTGTTCTTAGTTCAGGTTTTAAATTTTCGATCTGAACTCATAATCTTCTCCTCTAATCTCCGTTAGGCCTTAGTTTTAAATCGAATTAAGATTGTTTAAACATGAAGTAGGATCTAAAAATAGTTTAAACATGTTTATTTATATAGTGTCTGGAGACCAAGCCGTACAGTAAAATAAGAAATTAAATTACAAACATGTTAAAAACTAAATGTTGACATTCTCTGATTCAAGTATATAACTTGAATTAGTCCGGGAAAATATGATTTTTAAAATTAAAACCATAATATTAAATGAAGTATGGAATGTGAATTTTGGGATTATCTAAAAGTAGGTTTCTAAGCAATTTCTGATGGCCACGAGGTTTAGGGGGATCGGGATCTTGGGTGGAGGTAGAGGAAGGATCTGGTGGTATGGTAAAAATGGATGGTGGGTTGTCTGATGGTTGTGGCGATGGCGGCAGGTGGATTTGGGTTTTAAACCTAATTTAGTCGATCTGGGAAAAATGGGTTCACTACTCCTTCTCTGTGAATCGAGTTCAATGGGTCTTCGGTGATGGCTTCGTGGATGATCGATGATGATGCGGCCGAAGTTTCGCGTCATCTGATGGTCGGAGGCGCGAGATCGAGGTGGATTTGGTCATGGTGTCTGGAACCAGTTTTCAACTGGGTAGTTCAATTTTGATCTGTAGCCAGGGCAAGTGTTTAGATGGCCATAGCTTGTTGTAATGGCGATGAATGGCGTGCAGGAAGATTCGTCAGTGATCGGAGGTGTCTTTGGTGACAGTGCATATGCACGGCGATGAATACTCGTGTATGTTGTTTTGGGTGATTGGGATGTGGGTTGAACTCGAAGGAGGTATCGAGTTTTTGTGTTTGTGACTCAAGTGGGAACTCGAGATAGTTGGTGATGTTAAAAACTTGTTAACAGTTTATAAATGGTTATAGGTTTTTAAATTTAAAATTTAAACCTAAATGAAAATATAAACAAAATTTTGAAATGGAAAGGAGACTCGGTTATGACCCGAGTGGTCTTCGGGTTTGACCCAAAGCAAAAAGATTTAGTAGTTTTTTTTAAAAAGATTTTAAACAAGGTTTTTAAAATTTAAAAATGAAATTGGTTTAAAAACTTTCTTATATAAATTACTTTATATGTAATAAATGTTTTCATTAACATTTTGTTAAGAAGTTATGATATTTATTAAATGTAAATATTATTGAGTAAAGGTTAAAGTTATAATTAAAACTTAAGCTTGAATTGAAATTTAAAAGGTTTTTATAAAGACAAGTTTTTGGATTTAAATTGAAATAGTTTTAAACCTATTGCTTGTTAATGTTTGAAACATTTAAAAGATGTTATGTTTTGTTAACCTTAATTTACCAAGTTAAATGAGTACTTTAAAATTTAGCTAATAATTTAATTCAGTAAAATTAATTTTTAGGTTAAAATGTTTTAATGACAATTAAGTCATTAATTAAGATAATGTTTTATCTTAAGATAATTAATGTTTTAATATCTTGATATTAATTAAATTAATTAAGGAAATTAGATATAAGTAATTAATTTAATTAATAATGCTTAAGAATTAATTAAGGAATTAATTAATAATAATTAATTAATTTAATTAATTTAATTAATAATTAAGGGTTATAAGTTAATTAATTAGAGGTTAATTAATTTATAATTAATAATTATTAATTAGATAATTAGAGATTATTAATTAAAGATTAATTAATCAAGTAACTAAGGTTGATTAATTAGTAATTAAATTAATATTTTTAAACTTGTAACTAAAAAGTACTTAATTTGTAATTAAGTTTTATTAATTAATGATTAGGATTTATTAATTAATAATTTATAAATTATTAATCTATAATTGAAGTTGATTAAGGATTAATTAACTGCTATTTAGGGTTAATTAATTGTAATTAAGGATTGATTAATTAATTAAGTAAGTATCGATTAACTGATTTATTAAGGATTAATAAATTGGTTATTAAGTTTTATTAATTGATAATTAGGGTTTATTAATTAATAATTAAAGAATAATTAATCTATAATTAAAGGTTAATTAATTTATTTAAATGGGTAATTCAGGGATGAATTATCCATTTGTAATTAATCAAATGAATGTGATTAATTAATTGGTTGATTAATTATAAATGATTGATTAAGTATGAATTCTTAATGAGATTAAATAGTGTAATTACTTAGGGTAAGTAATTAATGTATAATTATTGGGATGTAATTAATTAAAGGGAATTACTTAATGGAAAGTAATTAAAGAATAATTGCTTAGTAGAAGTAATTAAGGATTACTTAATTAGTGTAATTAATTAAAGGATTTATATATAATTAAGGAGTTAATTAATTAAGGTAAATAATTACAGGATGGAAATTACTGTTTATGATTAATTAAAGTTGATTAATGGAAGTAATTAATTAAGGATCGTTAATTAATGTAATTAATGAAAGTAATTAAGTATTGATTAGATAAGATTAATTAATCAATAATAAGTGATTATAAGGTAATTAATTAATTGTAATTAATTAAGGATTAATGTAATTAATTATAGTTAATAAAATAATCAAGTTTAATTACTTTAATGGTCTATAGATAATTAATTTGAGTAATTAATTAAGGATTAATTACTTAATGTAATTAAGGGACAATTAATCAAGGGTGATTAATTAAGATGATGATTAATTAATTGGTTTAATTAATGATTAAGTAAGCAGGATTTATTGTAATGAAAGTAATTAATTTAAGCGGAAATTAGCCACAAGCGCCTCTTTAGCAAATGGTAGTTTCTAGGACATACTACTGAAACAATTATTTTGAAGGACAAAACACAAAATAATTAGTTTTTAGGGCCTAAAACCTATGAATTATGTCCTTAAAAGTAATTGGACTGCTAACTTTGTCCTTGAAAGTAATTATTCTGATGATTTTGGCCTTGAAAGTAATTTCTTTGAATGTGTGTCCTAGAAATTAATTGGACTGCAAAGTTTGTCCTTCTAGTGAAATGCCCCTTAATTTAATTTATTTTAAATTAATTAGAGATGAAGTAATTAATTTAATTCGTCTTAAATTAATTATATATGTGTGATTAATATATCATTGGTTATGGATGGCTAATTGATATTGAATGCCTTGATTGTTTGATATCTCTGATGAGATATGTGCGATATGTGATATGAGATGATTTGGTTGGATTGTAATGACATGGATTATCTATCTGCGTATATGTGAATTATCTATCTGTGTGAATATAGATAATGATTGGAATTTAATCGTTTTAACTTTAAAACAACTTGGACCTTAAAGATGGCGTTTTGGATTTCGATGAGACCGGGATTGGGTTTCCAGATTTGGATATCTGAAAACCACATCGATCCAAATTAACGATAGGTCGTGAATCTCAAGTGAAGATGAAGATTCAGAGTGCAAGGGTTATTGTCGTTAACTCTGAGGGTGGTTCTAAAATGAGTGCAAAGAGATAATGCCTTCGGTTTTGTTCGAACCCGAAATGAACTTGTATGGATTGAATGCTTTCAGAACATCGTCATGTGGACGATGAGCATTCTAAGAGATGTGTTCTCTAAAGGTAATCGTAGCCTCAAGCCTCATCAACCGGGAATGGCTAAAAGAGGGGAGGTGCAGCAAGGCTAAGTGGGTCATGCCCAAGTATGACGAGATTTACCCTGTCTAGAGTCCCTTTATATTCGGCTGCATGGGCGGTTGCTAGCTACAACCGTGGTGTTGTCTTGTTTGAAACTGTGCAGTAAGGAATGGTTTCGGCTTTGTGTTGCAGGGGATTGTGAGTAATCCTCGGTACGGTGATCTAGGCCCCGTACTGTGACGGGCGGTACCCCAATAGTCCTACCATTGATGGAAACCCATTCTTCCTACATACCCTTACAGTTTTGATTGTATTACCCACTTTGTGGCTAGTAGCTGGAATTTAATGAATGTAATAATTTTGGATATTTTCTGTTTATTTGAAAACCCTAGACCATATTATAATATCACTGGATTTCCTATCAAATGTTTTGGTTAGCGTAAGGTAAAAACTTACCCATGTTTATTTGTGGGGAGTCTTACGTGATACCTTCTGTTTTCAAAGGTTTTTTTGAAGTTAAGCAACTTTAACTGTTTACTCACATCAGACCCATGTCTGATCCGGAATTTATTCTGTTTTTTTTAAACTCTTGGGTACTTAAATTTTTACGAGTAGCCAAGGGATTCAGGTTAGGTTTGACGAATTCTGGAGAAGCAATGGAGTAGGAGGCTTCGGCATTTGTAGATATATAGGTGGTTCCGCTATGTTGTTCTCTGACTCGTTGTTGAGTCGAATATTGAGTTGTATAACTAGACAGGTGTTTATAACTGTCTAGTATGTGTTGTATAAGCTGCGTAACTCTGATGTATATGATACTATGTAATATATATGTGATTAATATAATTTATTCGTTCCGCTGTTGAGATTCTGATGCTGTTTCTTTCTTCTTCTCTATCTTTTCTTATTTCTATCCCTTTCTTTCGTAAAAATGACGCGTCTTTCTATGGAGAGAAAGGCGGGTCGTCTCAGATCCAATCTTTCACATGATCGAAGCGTTTAGATGTAGTTGTTGTAGTAGCAAACATTATTGCTCTAGCTGCAAAGCGTGCTTCTAAATCCCATTCTTCCTTTCTTTTCGATGTAATTTTGTTGCTTTCTACTGACTCTTTCTTCGACCAGCAAGTTATTGCCGTGTAGTCCTTCCTCCCACAATTATAGCACTTCCTATCAAACTTCCTACTAATGGCTTGAGTCTTTGAAGCTTCCCCTGCATGACCACTTCCTTCACCTTAATGAGTTATTTCCTTATCTTCATTCTACCTAAACCCACCAATGACATGCTTCTTGGAGTTTCCTATGCTTTTGATGGTGTAAAGTGCTTCCTGCTCACCCTTAAGGGGGACCACTACCATTTGTTTAACTAGAACTTCTTGTCTAACAAGCAAATTCTCAAACTGAACTAGTGATGTTGATTTTTTCATCCCTATACACCAACAATGAAGCCCCTATATTTAGGCCTTAAACCATGAATGACTATTCTTTTCATTCGGTTTCTCCTATCGAAGCCTTCGGGTCCAACTAGGAAATTTTAGAGCAAAGCGACTTCACCTTGTGAAAGTGTGCGATAGACATGTCATGTTGAGTTAATGAAAAAAGTTCACTCTCTAAAAGTTGAAGCCTGGTATTATTCTTTTTTGAGAATAGCATGGCGAACATATCCCAAGCTTCTTTGGGTGTTTTGGCATTCCGGATATGCTCTAGCACATATTCTTCGATTGTAGTCCTTAAAGCGAACATTGCTTTGCCTGCTTTTGTCTTCCACTTTCGTAGAGTAGAATTCGTATCCTATAACTCTAGTTGCATACACCACAACAAGAAATCATTTTTCCGACTTCAAAATTGCATCGAAAATACCAGCGTGGAAAAATTTCCACACCTTTCCGATGCCATCTGTGGGGTGTTTTCCGATACCATTTCATTTTTGACACCTTTTCGATGTTGTTTTGTTTTCGATGCCATCTAGACATTTTTTTCCAACATCATCTTAGCACCTTTGTTTATCGATGTTATTTAGACATCTAATTTTCCAATGAAATACCAGCATTATTTTTTCCAACACCATGCCAAAGCCTCACTGACACCATTTTAAAAATGCATTTTTGGATTTGTCCCACATCTTACCAACCTGAAGCAATTTTGCAACATTTCTAGTGCATTTTTAATCCTTAATCTGAACATCCAATCCAATATAGTCATTCTAAAAATTCCTAACAGGCAATGAAACATATATATCTCAACTAAAAATAATAATATAACAAGCAACATTATGAAACAACAAAAAACAATGATATAATCGATGAAACATTCAACTAATACACAACATTCACAGTATTATATCATGCAACTTAAGATAATGTAACATACATGAAATTTTAAACAAAAATCATGTCTACATAGCAAATAAAAATACGTACATCACAATATCTAGAGTAAAAAAATAAAACCGCATATCAAACAAAAAACTTCACTTGTCACCTATGTGGTCCCGATACTTATACAACCGGTGCATCCACTCTTGATACTTTGTGTTAACTCTCGCATTTCTTGATTTACATGCAAGCTCCTCATATTATTACACATCACGCTATTTCCCTAGTAATATATATTTCTAATATTGAATTTGTTTCCATACCCATAACCAGAAGTGTATATCCAATATAAACACGGCTTCAGTGATGGCTAGATAATGATACATTATCAGATTCAGAACCTGGGTGAAATAACTTGTTATTTTATAGACCGTTTATGTTCGTATATAAAATAAATCATACAAAATAAAAAATAATTCAGGCATTTCCAATAAAAGAGGAAGAATCATCACCACTTGAGCCATTGGTACTACTTGATATATTTGGACTTTTTTTCTTGTTTTCTGTACAACCTTGAATTGAAGGTCTTACTTCTTTCCTTCATACGTCTGCTCATGAATTAATAAAAAAACGCTCTTAATATGACATTTATGGAACCATGAATCCAAATAATATCAAACAATTATTTACGCCTATTGTTACTTAGTCTTTCCTCTTTAGATTCTTTTTCAACAATATGTGAAACCAAAACTTGAAAGATAATTTTTTAAGAATGTGAAGGCATCAAAGAAATAAAAATCAAGCTTCTTAGGGTTTATCAATGGAAAAATATAACATTTCAATTGGACATGCTTTATCACTAAATTGTTGGTATATTCCTATTTACTTCTCCACCTATCCTTTTAGCCTCATTAATACAAAGGAAGGGTTCGTAGATGCCCTCTTTATATACAATCCCCTTCCATCCCAGGAAAAAAGAGGTAAAATTCTATGGCTATGTCAATTCACACCCTAAAAATAACTTTTCTCACCCTTCATTTTATAGAAAACGGTTTCCACCTACTAATTACTTTTCCCACCCCCATCTTATTCCACTTATATCATTTTGATAATTTTACATCTTTCTTTTACTAATTTCTTTTAATCTTCTTCTTTCAATTAACTTTATCCTAAAGTAGAAATATCTAATAGTATTTATTTTAAACCATTCATGTTATGGAAATAAAACTGCTAAAAAAACTAATTTTTACTTAATTTCAATCAAATTTTGATTCGAAAGTAGAGATTTTACCTAAAAAAATATGTGAAGGGAATAGGGACATGTTGAGAATCAATGTTTGTGAAAATAAATTCCAAAAAGTATACATATTTTGCATAAACTTAAACATCAATTATTTTCTAGTACGCACCGCACTAGGTTTCCATCTATTCCAAGTTTGGTTGTAACAACCGCATATTTTACGATTGTGTATTTAAATATTTTATTTAAATATAGCATCGTTTGTTGGATTTAAGTCCAAAATGCTACTTTTTGCAAACAGTCAAATTAGGACTCGAGACCACTTCGATTGAGTTTAAAATGCATTTGCGACCTTTTTGAATATAAACATCGATATGTTTGGAGTTGATTAAAATTTTGATATTTTCATTTAGGGCTTTGGGTTTGGATTTCAGCCCATTAACCAAACATATTAACCCAACTGCACTCCACTCCTCTTCATTCCTTCTTAATATTTCCTAACACTTAAGCTTTAGTAAAAATAGGAGAAGAGAAAAGAAATTAGGAATTCCTAAGCCCTTAGGAATTATCAGCTTCAAGCTAGAAATCAAGGAGAAGCTTAGGTAAGCATTCTCTTCATCTTCTCCATCTCAATTCCTCTTCAATTTCAGAAATTTCCTAAACCTTAACTTAGGAAATGTCTTTCTTATGAGCTTAGATTGAAGCTTCTTGGGTTAAAATTGAAGAGTGGTTGTTCTTGCCTTGCCTTATAGCTTCTCACTTGTGTTTTTGAGAAAAAGGTGAGTTTTTGAACTCACATCTATGTTTATATCTTTGATATTATTTGGTAGTAATTCCTAACATCTATTCCTTGTCCATTTTCTTTGGCTTGAATTGGTTTTATGAATATTCCAAGGGCGAATAAGAGATTATGTTGTATCTACTTGTGATGTGCATGACCCGAACAAGGAGATGTCTAGCCAATCAGAGGAGTTGTTGCACAGCGGTGCTAGCCAGGAATTCAGCGTTATCACCTAATATACTTAGATAATCAAGATAATTTGTTGGTGGTGTTTTGAATTCAATTCTTTAAAAATCCTAGCTTTAATGTTTGAACATGTTTTTAGGAGTGTATCAAAGAGCCTATAAGGCTGGGTTGTCACTTGGCATAAATCCCTAGTCTCCGTTGCTCGATCGATCCCGTCCGGGATTAGAAATTGTTTTGCACTTCTTAGGGCATAGGCTGAGAATACTGAAAATGCCAGTTCGACCGACTGAACTGTAGGGTCAGTCGACTAAACCTGGGGGACCGAAACTTTCTGTCCCTATATCAGTCGACTGACCCCTGCAGTCAGTCGAATGAGCCTGGAACCTGAGAGTTTCCAGGCATGTATCAATCTACTGAGCACTTTAGTCAGTCGACTGAACCTGCTTGTCTCAGCTATATTTCCGTTTTGTGTGGATTTTCGGTTTTCAATCGATTCGTGATGACCCGATTTGTTGTTATCGTTTATTGACTTTGATGACGTCCTTTATTTGGGGATTTTTAGGAATATCCATTTTGATGGATCCAGTATCGATTTCTATAGATTTGATTCACATCTTCATATGTGAATTTTTGTTGATTGATCGCAATCATTTGTGTGATTTTTCACTTAGAAACACAAAAGTTTCTATACTATTAGTAAATATTCAAACTCTTTCTCAAAGATGATTTCAACTCTAATTTAATACAAAGCTCGTTTATAAAATTGTTTTCTAATCTATCAGTATATACAAACCTTTTCCTCATTCGTTCGAGAAATCCAATTAAACGACTTTGCAAAACAAGTGGTATGAAATGCTTGTGTTTACTTTATCGGTTAATTCTTAGACTTGTTCGATTGAAACCTTGTGATAATTTTCGAGTGGAAATCTACAATTTGTTCGTAAATATTTAAGTTAAGCAAGTGATTATGGGACATGAAGCTAAACTCATTTATTTACTAGCTTAGTGTAATCAACACTTCTTGTCGATGATGATCATTTTGTGATTTAGACTACTGATATGCGATGTCTCTTTGTCCACGTGAGGGACAATACCCCGTTATGTTGAGCTTTTTTCTCTCTTCGCCCAGGTGGAGGGACTATACCTCGATATTATGGAGCTTCGGCTCATTTGGAGGAGCTTCAGCTCATTTGGAGGAGCTTCAGCTCATTTGGAGGAGCTTCGGCTTATAGTCCGTAACGGGGGACTATACCCTGTTTGGTGGAGCTTTGGCTCATAGTCCGTAATGGGGGACTATACCTTATTTAGAGGCGCTTCAGCTCGTTTGGAGAAGCTTCGGCTCATTTTTGTTTTCTGGATTTCTAATTGATGATTTCTAGAATTTGTGTTCACTGATTTTTGAAATTTATATTGATAATCTTTATCAATATTTGTGTTTTGGAGAATAATTTAAAGAATATGAAATTCTTTTTGGTTTTTGAGATTCTTGAGATATTGTATGATTTTTGTTGTTGTTAAATGTATACTTGTCACAGTATAGCATTATTGTTATCATATATTTTGTCATATCTCTTATCCCATCTCATTTTATATGATATTTATAACTAGACCAATCCGTTTATTATTTTTTTTCTTAAAAATACTCGGGTCAGACCGAAATGTTACAGGTGCTTCTGCTAGACTCCTTATCTGGGACCATCATCTGATTTTTGGCTAACTACTTTAGATTATTAGTTTTTGCTTTTGTACATTCGAGATAGAGACTCCTTGATGTATACTTATTCTTTTGTGATGTAGTGGTTCTTGTATGACCACTACTTTGACGTACACTTTTATGTGATATATTCATATCTGTTTCTCCCTTTGTGATATGGGTATCTGTGACTGATTTGTGTTATGCTTATTTCTATATTTTTTTCAAAGATCACATAGCCACAGTGTAGTAGCTTTGAGTTTGTATTTAATATGTCGGATTTTCTCTTGAAATGAAATGCATGTTATACTATTTGACATATGGGTACTCGCACAAAGCAATTACATGGATGGTCGCTCCTACACAGCCTTATTCTTCGTGCTAGTTGACGACATTACCTCGTCGTGTCCTTGGCTAGTGTGAGTATAGAGGTGGGGCGTCACGGCTTGGTATTAGAGCCAAACTTCGAAACAATGTAGAATAATCTAGCAAAGATCATTGTCCTAAGTCCTTCTTAGGAGTCGTGCCTTAGGATTTATCCAAGTCTTAGGACTCGTTCTATCCTATTTTCTTTTATGATGCCTTGTTTTATCAATCATGATTGTTTGATATTCATTCTGAGATTAACTTTTTCTTCTTCTTTCTTTCTTTCTTAAAGAATAGAAATGGTTAGACCAGGCTGTCCCAGCGCCGGTCAATTTAGTGCTACTCCTCATGATGGAGTATTCATGTCTGCCCAACAGCTTTTAGATGTTGTAAAGAATGCTCAAGCTGTCGGACCTATTCCAGAGCCTACTCATCCTAGATCTGGGTTTGCACGCTTGTGCAGAGACTATACTGATTTGGGTGGAAGGCCATTCAGGGGATCCGAAAGTGTTACAGAAATCCAAGCTTGGCTTAGATCAAGCGACCGCATATTTTCTCGCATGAATCTCGTTGATCTACATCGAGTCCAAGTGGCTTCTAGCATGCTCCAAGAAAGAGCATTAGATTAGTATGAGCTTTTGGTTTTTGAAAATTTTGAAGTGGATCTTACTGGGGAGCAATTTCGGGAAAGATTCGAATTGAAATTTGTGCCGGAGGCTGAAAAGGTAACTTTGGCCCGGTGCTTTATTGACCTTGTTCAAGATAAATCTTCTATGACGGATTACGTCGCATCTTTCGAATCTCTCTTTAAATATGGGGTCGAGTATATTAGTACACCATTGAAGAAAAATCAAAGGTTTGTCTATGGGTTGAATAAGAACCTAAAAAAGCCTTTGCTTCTGAAGCTAGAAGTTTCTTTCGACCAGCTTGTAGATATCGCTCTTCGACTTGAACAGGCCGATAAAGAAAGCAATGTTGAGATTGTGGGAGTCAATAAGAAGAGGCTTCCCTTTATTAAGTTTGAAAGTCCTAATCCTAACAAGAGAGTGAAGCAAGTGACTTCGGTAGCAAAGACTCCATTCCCTAATCGTGGAGAATGCTACAATTGTGACTCTAAGGACCACTATATAAATAGGTATCCAAGGCCTATTTCTTGCCGCTATTCCAAAGGGTCAGATCATTATATATCTTCATGCCCAAAACTTCAAATAAAGAGAGAGGGAGAGATGAATGTTGTGCATGCTCCTAGTAACACTTCTCTTGGTCAAGGTATTTCTCATTCAGTCCTTGATGACATTTGCTTTTTGATTATCCTATTCAAATTCTTGTTGGTATGGGTTCATGTCATTATTTTTAAATCAAAAGAACATGTTGATTCTTTTTTCTTTAAAAATTTTGGGCTTGATGACTTCGCTGACAATTGCTAATCCGGTTTGTGGATCCGCAACTGTGACGACCCAACATTCTCTCCACAGAAAGTCGCATCATCTTTAAGAAAGAAAGGGATAGAAAAGAGAAAAAAGAAGAGAAAGAAGAAACAACACCAGAATCTCAATAGCGGAACGAATAAATTATATTAATCACATAAGTATTTACATAATATACAACATCAATCAGAGTTACACAGATTATGCATCACATAGTAGACAGTTATAAACACATGTCTAGTTATTACAACTCAATACATCACAAACATTTGACTCAGATATCACACAGCAGAATACTATATATATCTACAACGTTGAACCCTCCTGCTCCATTGCTCCTCCAGAGTTCGTCAAAGCTAACCTGAATCCCTTGGCTACTCGTAAAAATTTGAGTATCCAAGAGTTTAAGGAAACAAAAGATAAACTCCAGGTTAGACATGGGTCTGGTGTGAGTAACAGGTTATGGTTGCTTAACTTTGAAAATCCTTTGAAAATAAAGGGTATCACGTAAGACTTCCCACACATAAACATGGAAAAAAATTTACCTTACGCTAACCAAAACATTTGATAGGAAATCCGATGATATTATAATAGTGTCTAGGGTTTTCATATAAATAGAAAATAGCCGAAATGGTTACATTCATTAAATTTCAGCTGCTAGCCACAAAAGTGGGTAATACAATCTAAACCGTAGGACCTCGTAGGGAAAATGGGTTTCCAACAATGGCAGGGCTACTGGGGTACCGTCCGTCACAGTACGTGGCCTAGATGACCGTACCGAGGATCCACCCTAAATCCCCTGCAACACAAGGCCGAAACCATTCCTTACTGAACAGTTCCGAACAAGACAATCCCGACAGTTGTTGCAATCAACTGCCCCACACAGCCGAATATAAAGGGACTTCTAGACAGGGGTTCATCTCATCCTACTTGGGCATGACCCATTTAACCTTGCTGCACCTCCCATGTTTTAGCCATTCCCGGTTGATGAGGCTTGAGGCTACGATTACCTTTATAGAAACACGTCTATCTTAGAATTCTCATCGTCCACCTGACGATTTTCTGAAAGCATTCAATTCATACATGTTCATTCCGGGTTCGAACGAAACTGAAGGCATTATCTCGTTACACACATTTAGGAATCACCCTCAGAGTTAACGATGATAACCCTTGCACTCTGAATCTTCACCTTCACTTGAGATTCACGACCTATCATTAATTTGGATCGATGTGGTTTTTGGATATCCAAATCTGGAAACCCGATCCTGGTCTCATCAAAATCCAAAATGCCATCTTTTAGGTCCAAGTTGTTTTAAAGTCAAAACAATTCAATTTATTATCTATATTCACACAGATAGATAATTAACAATATCGCAATAGATAATCAACATTATCATCATAAACAGATAAATCATATTATCATCACAAATAGATAATTCATATTATCAACTCAATGCAACCCAAGCATCCATGTCACACAGCATCACCTATCTCATATCTGAGATCTCAAACCTTTCAAGGAAATCAATATCAATCAGCATTCATAAGCAATGATTTATTAATCACCATTCTATAATTAATTTAAAATGAATTAAATTAATTACTTCATCTCTAATTAGTTTAAAGTAAATTAAATTAGTCACTTCATTAATATAAATCTTGCTTACATAACCGTTAATTAGTTACAAATCAATTAATTAATTACCCTTTAATAAATCACCTTAATTAATCACCCTTGATTAATTATCCTTTAATTAAATTCAAGTAATTAGCCATTAATTAATATCACAAATTAATTATTCTAAACCAAATTCAGTAATTAACCTTTAATTTCTTCATTAATTAATTAACTATAATTAATTTCATTAATCCTTAATTAATTACATTAATTAATTTCTTCATTGATTAATTGTTCTTAATTAATAAATCCTTAATTACATCATTATATTAATTAATGATCCCCAATTATTTTTATTTATAATTACCCTATTTAAATTAATTACATTAAGTAATTAATCATCAATTAAACCATATGGATTAATTACTCTTGATTAATCACATTCAGTAATTAACTACCTTTAATTACTTTATTAGATAAATTAATTACTCCTTAATTAATTATCTCTAATAATTAATCCTTAATTGATTATATTTATTAATCACCCTAGATTAATCCCATTAAGTAATTTATTACCCTTAATTAATTACATCTTTAATTATCTTCAAATAACTTTATTAATCAATTCTTAATTAATTACACTAAGTAATTAATTATTAATTACTTCCACTAAGTAATTATTCTTCATATTAATTACACAAAGTAATTAATTTCCAAAAATCTTCCATTACCTGTTCAATTTAATTACATCCAGTAATTATCTTCTTAATTACTTCACTAAGTAATCATTCTTTATTAATTACATTGAGTAATTACTTCTTAAATTATCCAGTGATTATCTTAAATTAATTAAACTAAATTAATTAACTTAAACTAATCAAATTACACTCAACTAATTACAATTAGTAATTAATTCTTTAATTACTTCCATTAAGTAATTACACTTAAAAAATTCACAAATGATTATCTTAAATTAATTAATCTAATTAATTATTAAACTTAATCACATTAATTATTAAATAATCTTAAGTTAATGACCTTCATTAACTATTAACAAATCTTTAATTACTTCTCTAAAGTAATTAACTGAGATTAATCATTATTAATTACAAAATAATTTATCTATAATAACCCATTAATTAATCTCTAATTATTTAATTAATTAAGTGTTAATCTATAACTTACTTAATTTTTAATTGCTTGATTAATAAATATCAAATCATTAATCTAAAATCAAATCTTATCTAATTAATGATTTCTTAATTACAAATTAATTAATCTTAATTAATCTACTTAATCCTTTAATTAATTGAATAAAATCCTTAATTACTTAACCCAAATCATTAATTAATTAAAGTAATTAATTATTCATCTTAATTTCCTTAATAATTTAATGAATTACGTATCATTAACTCCTAATTAACTTTAATATAAACCTTAATCTTATTAATGATTAAATTATCATTAACAAAGTATTTTAAAAACAATTTGTTTTTAAATTTACTTTTAAATTCCATTTTAAATTTAAGATTTAAAATGAATACAATTTTAACTTTAACAAAGTTTAACAATTCAAAAACCTTTTTAATTACATGTTAAATAAATACTTATCTTCTAAAGGGAATATAAAATAGTTTTAAAACCATATTCAATTTAAATCAATTTAAAATGCACTTTAAATATTCAAAGTTGTTTTTAAAACATTTTAGATTCAAAAACTTTATTTTATTTCAAACTAGGATTCAAATTCATTTTTGAATCCATATTTTAAACTTAGAATTGAAACTTTGTTTAAATCTTATATTTGAGATTTTAAAAACATTTTATAAAATACTTTAACATTTTTAAGTTGTTAAAAACATTCCATTTTTTATAAAACTTATTTATTTTAAAAACTAGAATTCAACTCATTTTGAATTCAGATTTTAAACTTGTTTTCAAAGCCTTTGTTTTAAATCTTGCTTTACTTTTATTTTTAGTTTAAATTTTAAAAACTGTAACACTGATAGGTTTCTAAATCCTGTAACAAAATTTACCCGAGCCTATTCTATTTTTCTTCGAGTCTAACCTCACTTGACTTCGGGCATAACATCAAATGACTCGAGTATTTACTCGAGTACAATACCCCCACCTACTACGCCCAGATCATCAGAAAACAAAGAGCACCATGCACATGCACGATGGCTCTGACCATCACCGGTCAACTACTATAGCATTATCACATCAGATAACAACCCCACACATCATCACGAACATCAGAACATCGATAACAAACTCGAAATCGAATTCGAGTGTTCAACCCAAAATCTGTAACACGAACCAAAACCTGGAACATCTTCGATTCCCAATCTCCAATCACCAGAAAGTTTACCCCTTCCGGCTATGCCATCGCCTACCTCCATGTTTTCATTGCCCAGAGTCCGGTGGAACTCGATCTACCAGAGGGGTCATGCTAATCCAAAAAATCGACCATGCCTAAACTAGGGTTCAAAACAATTTCCGATCACCGCCGCCTCCACTGTGACTTGCACACCCATCCGCCATTTTTCCCACACTCTCTGATCACTCCTCTACCACCAGAGAAGACCCTGACCTTCCCTATCAACTAGATCACCATAGAGTATCCAAAACCCCCAAACTGATCAAACAAGAATTGCTCATTCGATTCACTTCTAAAAACTGTGATTTCACTTCCAAAAATCAGCATTTAGTTCATGGATTCATATCGTACACCTGAATCATTGAATTAGGATGCCTGAATTTTTAGCATAACTTATATTTTCACTGTTCTTTTGTTTCCAGAGGCATTTCCAATTTATTTTAACCTAAATAAAATTTTAAATCCCACTCTATGATCAACAAACAAGTTTTGTTTGTAACTTAAATCATAATAATGACTAGATCAAGAGATAGAGGATTTAAATAAAATAAAAACTGAACTTGAACAGAGACATTATAGACATTAGCAAACATGCACACATCATACGTTCATACACACACACACACACAAATACACTTATAAATATACACACAAGCAATCTTATTTCCAGAGACAATCAGGCAACCAGAATCATATTTAATTTATTTTTAAACAAAATGTTACTCACCAGAAACAAAAGCACATAGCATATTTTCCAAATCTTGAAACTGGAATGGCCAAGCTTCTTTGATTGAAACTTAAATGCTTTTGCTCCCTATTTAAAACTACATGCATGCTTCCAGATTTGAAAAGAAATGCAGGCTTTGATTTTTTTGGTTTTTTGAAAAATGCAGACATTTGATTACTTGCTTCAGAGTTAGTTTTGATCTTTACAAACCGAACTACAGGCTGTTGTTTGAACTTGAAAATGATTACAGGGTTGATTTTGTTTCAGATTTGAGGAATGATATAGTTTACAGTGTTTTGATTTTTGGCTTGAGGGGTTTTCAGATTTGCTTGAAACAGAATTTGATTAGAAATAAGATTACAGATCTTATTTGAATATGTTCTTGGTTTAGAGATGATTTCAGATTTGCTTAAGTTTTTCTTAGCTTTTGAATAAAAGATAGAAAAAAAAGTGAAGGGGAAAAAGGCTAAATTTCATTTTAAAAATAAAATAAAATTCAAACATGACACTTGTCATATTTTTTAATTCATAAATTAACACATGTTATAAGTGTACTTAATATATTAACACATGTCTCATAATTTAATTAGTTATATTTTAAATGTTAATGAAAGATTAATACAAAATCAAGCTTAATGAATTAGTTAATTAGTATTTATTATGTATAAATAATTTTAAAAGAAATAAAAATCAATTATATTTATAAATAAAAGTTTATACAAATATTTTAAAATCCAAACAAATATAAAACCTATTGAATTTCAAAACTTTAAATTCAAATTCAAGGTAGGTTATAAAAATAAAATTTAAGAATCAAGTTATATCTATACATATATAACTACTTATTAAATTTAAAAATAACAATCCTATTTCTATAAAATCTATTTATGTTTATAAAAGCTAAGTATTATAATTATCATTTGAAAATAACAAATTTAACAAATTTAAATGATTTATAAAAGAGATTATAAATCACTTCTATTTTTAAATGAATTAAGACCATATGCTATATTGTATTTTAAACTTCTATTTCAAATCATATATATATCAAGTAATATTTAAAAGAAATTAAACAAACTTTTTATTTAAATTTAAAAATTAAGCTAAGATATAATCTTAAGCAATTAACATTTATCTTAAGTATTTACAAGCCATATAGTTATTAATTAAATAACTTTGAAAATCTTAATATTAATTTAAATCATAATTTCCAAATTATTAAATATATTATTAGAATTTGAAAACAAGACTTTATTTATTTATTAAATTCCAAATCAAAGATTATCTTTAATATAGATACAAATATATATATATATATACACACACATTATAAATAGAAACATTTATTTAGCTTTTAAAAGATAAAATTACAAATTAATTATTTATTTAATTAAATTATTAAATCAATTCTAATTTTTTTATCAAAGATTATTAAATCAATTTAAATTTTAACACAGATTATTAAATTGAAATTGCCCAAATTTTCGGGTCATCACAGCAACTCTCAGTTTATTTTGTAAAGATGTCGAGATTATTTTATGTGATTATTCTTTCCGAGCCGGTTTGCATGTTATGCATTACTTAGGCTTCGAAATTGACTTTTGAGAAAGGATTGGCTTAATCATTATGAAGCCCATATCCTATGTCGCGAGGGGACTATCCATCTTCGACATTCTCAATCTGTTAAGTAGACTTCTATTGTTTTTAATGATTCCAATTTCCAATTCGGCGGCATAATTTTATTCTTTGAACCCACATGATGAGGAAAATGTTATTTCCCTCAGTCATGTAGTTTGTGAATTTTCCGGTATTTTTGAGCTTGTCTTAGGATATTACCTAAGCGATCTAATGAGTAGTGCTAAGGTCTGTTGCTCGACCTTGCCACCAGTTTTCGTCAGTTACGAGTTGCGGATGGTAGCGTTTCACTTACCGCATTCGGCACTCGTTATGATTCTTATGAATGACTCATAATGTCATTTGAGTTGTCCAGTTTATTTCATACATCTTATGAATCGAGTATTCTGCGAATATTTCGATGAGACTATCCTTGTATTCACTGATTTTGGATGAAAACAACAATTTAAAAAAAATTCCGATCTTTTTCATAAGATATTTTGAAGTACAATTGGATTTTGTTCTTAAAATGAGTAGAGAATGTTCGTAAAGTTTTTAAGACATATTTTTATCATATAAAACATGATTTTGTGTTGTATTGCCCATTAAGTGCTTTAAGAATTCTAGTCGATGCGTTTGACCAACATTATCGATAAGAATATTCTAAATACTATGATGAGACAATCTGACACAGTAAATTGACTTCGAATAAGTAATGTTTCCTTGAAAGATCATCACATAAAGTTAATAGTAATCAAGAAAGTCTTAGCTTTTTGGGAAAGAGGATCATTTAAAAGAACCCTTTCGGATGCTTCTATTCTTGTGATTTCTGAAGGGAACCAAGACTTCACTATTTGTACCGATGCTAGTCGTATTGGTTTGGGTGTCATTTTCTTGCAAAAGGGAACGTTTTATCGCTTATGCATCTATGAAAATAAAGCCTATCAAGACTAGGTACACCTCTCATGATCTAGTGGTCGCGACTATTGTTTTGGTTATAGAATTAGTACCATTATTTTTGGCGAAATTTATTCTCCACACCAATCATAAATCTTTGGAGTATTTATTTTCTCAAAACGAACTTAATTTGCGTCAGCAACGTTCGCTCAAGTTCCTTGCTTCTTTTGATCTTGATATTCCTTAAACTTTGGAAAGGGAAATCGTGCTGCCAATGCCCTTAGTTGTAAACAACAAATGGTTATTTCTTTGATGATGTCCGAATGGAGTGATATTTTTGACAGGTTCATTGACGTACCATTATTGTACTACGTCGTTGTTCCAAATTATTCGAGTTTCGGGTTCCTCGGGCGTACCGTTATTGAACTACGTCGTTGCACCGGCTCAATTTTCTGCTATTCATGACGTTTTCCACGTCTCTCAACTACAAAAATTCCTTAGGGATTTCGGTTCTGTTCTTGAGCCTGGTGCTATTGAGGAAATTGAAGTTCCACCTAATTTGACTTATGAGCGAATACATCCGTTCTTACTTTTCGTGCTTTTTAGGGTGAACTTGTTGTTTCGAATTTTCTTTGTGTTGATATGCTTTTATGGTTGTTACTCTTTATTTTCTTTTTAAGAGTTGTGAGGACGCAATTTCTTTAAGGAAGAAAGTTTGTAACAACCCGCATATTTTACGATTGTGTATTTAAATATTTTATTTAAATATAGCATTGTTAGTCGGATTTAAGTCCGAAATGCTACCTTTTGCAAACAATCGAATTAGGACTTGAGACCACTTCCATTGAGTTCAATATGGAATTTTCGACCTTTTTCATTATGAATATCATATGTTTGGAGGTGATTAAAATTTTGATGTTTTCATTTAGGGCTTTGGGTTTGGGTTTCAGCCCATTAACCAAACATATTAACCCAACTCCACTCCACTCCTCTTCATTCCTTCATAATATTTCCTAACACTCAAGCTTTAGTAAAAACGAAGGAAGAGAAAAGAAATTAGGAATTCCTAAGCCCTAATTCTCTTAGGAATTATCAACTTCAAGCTAGAAATCAAGGAGAAGCTTAGGTAAGCATTCTCTTCATCTTCTCCATCTCAATTCCTCTTCAATTTCAGAAATTTCCTAAACCCTAGCTTAGGAAATGTCTTTCTTATGAGCTTAGATTGAAGCTTCTTAGGTTAAAATTGAAGAGTGGTTATTCTTGCCTTGCCTTATAGCTTCTCAGTTTTGTTTTTGAGAAAAAAGCGAGTTTTTGAACTCACATCTATGTCTATATTTTTGATAGTTGTTTGGTAGTAATTCCTTATATCTATTCCTTGTCAATTTGCTTTAGATTGAATTGGTTTTATGAATATTCTAAATTTTGGTGTTTTGTAGTCAAATCTTTAAAAATCCTAGCTTTAATGTTTGAACATGTTTTTGGGAGTGTATCGAAGAGCTTATAAGGCTGGGTTGCCGCTTGGCATAAATCCCTAGTCTCCATTGCTCGATCGATCGTGTCTTGGATTAGAATTTGTTTTGCACGCCTTAGGGCATAGGCTGAGAATAATGGAAATGGCAGTTCAGTCGACCGAACTGTAGGGTTTTGTCGACTGAACCTGGGAGACAAAAACTTTCTGTCCCTGTATCAGTCGACTGACCCCTGCAGCCGGTCGACTGAGCCCAAAACCCGAGAGTTTCCAGGCATGTATCAGTCGACTGAGCACCACAGTCAGTCGACTGAACCTGCTTGTCTTAGACATATTGCCGTTTTGTGTGGATTTTAGGTTTTTAATCGATTCGCGATGACCCGATTTGTTATTATCATCTATTGACTTTGATGATGTCCTTTTTTTGGTATTTTCGAGAATATCCATTTTGATGGATCTGGTATCGATTTCTATGGATTTGATTCACGTCTTCGTATGTGAGTTTTTGATGATTGATCGTTTTTACAATCATTTGTGTGATTTGTCATTTTGAAATACAAAGGTTTCTATAATAGCAGTAAATATTCAAATTCTTTCTCGAAGTTGATTTCAACTCTAATTTAATACAAAGCTCATTTATAAAATCGTTTTCTAATCTATTAGTATATACAAACCTTTTCCTCATTCGTCCGAGAAATCCAATTAAACGAATTTGCAAAACAAGTGGTATGAAACACTTGCGTTTACTTTTTCGGTTAATACTTAGACTTGTTCGATTGAAACCCTTGTGACAATTTTCGAGTGGAAATTTACAATTTGTTCGTAAATATTTAAGTTGAGCAAGTGATTATGGGACATGAAGCTAAACTCATTTATTTACTAGCTTAGTGTAATCGACACTTCTTGTTTATCGATGATGATCATTTTGTGATTTAGACTAGCGATGTGCGATGTCGCTTTGTCCTCGTAGGGGACAATACCCTGTTATGTTGAGCTTTGTCTCTCTCCGTCCACGTGGGGGGGCTATACCTCGATATGGAGCTTTCGCTCATTTGGATGAGCTACAGCTCATTTGGAGGAGCTTCTGATCATTTGGAGGAGCTTCGGCTCATAGGCCGCAATGTGGGACTATACCCTGTTTGGAGGAGCTTCGGCTCATAGTCCGTAATGGGGGACTATACCCTGTTTAGAGGAGCTTTAGTTCGTTTAGAGGAGCTTTGGCTTATTTGTGTTTTCTGGATTTCTAATTGATTATTTCTAGAATTTGTGTTTTGCTAATTTTTGATATTTATATTGATAAGCTTTATCAATATTTGTGTTTTGGTGAATAATTTAAAGAATATGATATTCTTTTTTGTTTTTGAGATTCTTGAGATATTGTATGATTTTTGTTGTTGTTAAATGTATACTTATCATAGTATGGCATTATTGTTATCATACGTTTTTGTCACATCTCTTATCCTATCTCATTTTATATGATATTTATAGCAAGACTGATCCGTTTATTATTTTCTTCTTATATAATACTCGGATCAGACCGAGATGTTACACGTGCTTCTGCTTGACTCCTTATCCGGGACCATCATCTGATTTTTGGCTAACTACTTTAGATTAGTAGCTTTTGCCTTCATACATCGAGATAGGGACTCCTAGATGTATACTTATTTTTTTGTGATGTAGTGGTTCTTGTATGACCACTATTTTGACGTACACTTTTCTGTGACATATTCATATCTGTTTCCACCTTTGTAATATGGATATCTATGATTGATTTATGTTATGATTATTTCTATATTTGTTTTCGAAGATCACATAGCCACTGTGTAGTAGCTTTGAGTTTGTGTTTGATATGCCGGATTTCCTCTTGAAATGAAATGCATGTTATACTGTGTGACATATCGATACTCGCACAAAGCAATTACACGGATGGTCGCTCCACAACAACCATATTCTTCATGCTAGTTGATAGCATTACCTCGTAGTTTCCTTGGCTAGTGTGAGTATAGAGGTAGGGCGTCACAGCTTGGTATCAGAGCCAAACTTCAGAACAATATAGAATAATCTAGCAAGGATCTTTTTCCTAAGTCCTTCTTTGGAGTCATGCCTTAGGATTTATCCGAGTCTTAGGACCCACTCTATCCTATTTTCTTTTATGATGCCTTATTTTATCAATCATGATTGTTTGATATTCATTCTGAGAATAACTTTTTCTTCTTCTTTCTTTTTTTCTTAAATAACAGAAATGGTTAGACCAGGCCGTCCCAGCGCCGGTCAATCTAGTCCAACTCCTAATGATGGAGTATTCATGTCTTCCCAACAGCTTTTTGATCTTATAAAGAATGCTCAAGCTATCGGATCTATTCCAAAGCCTACTCACCCTATATCCAGGTTTGCACGCTTGTGCAGAGACTATACCGATTTAGATGGAAGGCCATTCAGGGGGTCCGATAGTGTTATAGAAATCCAAGCTTGGCTTAGATCATGTGATCGCATCTTTTCTCGCATGAATCTAGTTGATCTACATCGAGTCCAAGTGGCTTCTAGTGTGCTCCAAGAAAGAGCATTAGATTGGTATGAGCTTTTGGTTTCTGAAATTGTTGAAGTGGATCTTACTTGGGAGCAATTCCGGGAAAGATTCGAGTTGAAATTTGTGCCAAAGGCTGAAAAAGTAACTTTGGCCCAGTGCTTTATTGACCTTGTTCAAGGTAAATCTTCTATGACGGATTACGTCGCATCTTTCGAATCTCTCTCTAAATATGGGGTCGAATATATTAATACCCCATTGAAGAAAAATCAAAGATTTGTTTATAGGTTGAATAAGAACCTTAAAAAGCCTTTGCTTCTGAAATAAGAAGTTTCTTTCGATCAGCTTGTAGATGTAACTACCCGCATATTTAACGATTTTATATTTAAATATAGCGTCGTTAGTCGGATTTTTATGTCCGAAATGTTACTTTTTGCAAATGGCCGAATTGGAACTCGAAACCACCTCCATTGGTTCCAAAATGGCGTTTGCGATCATTTTAAGTGTAAGCTTCTATATGTTTGGAGTTTGTGAATTTATGCAACTTTTCTATTTGGGTTTTGGGTTTTGGTTCAGCCCATTTGTTAGTTTAAACCCCTAACTCAGCCCTCTCTTCATCCATTCACCCTCATTTCATTTTTTTAACTTAGGAAAATTGAAAATGGTGGAAGGGAAGAGGAAATAGAAATTGCAAACCCTAGTTTTTTCTTTGCAAACTTGATTCTTGCTCCAATATCAAAGAGAAGACATTGGTAAGCTCCTCTTCATCTCCTCTATCTCTTTCTCTCTTCAAATTTCAGAAAGTTTCCTAAACCTAACTTAGGAAAATATGTGTTTATTCTTAGATTGAAGCTTGTAAGAGTTGAAGTGAAGAGTAGTTAGTCTCCTTCTTGTGTTTGAGCATCTTCTTCTTTGTTTTGTGATATAAGGTGAGTTTTGAACTCACATCTACTTCTTTTGATATCATTGATGTTAGGCATGAATTCCTAACAATTGTTCATATGTTCTTTTGCTTTTGATTTGGGTTGATTCGATGAAATTGCCAAATTATGATTTTTGAAGTCAAATCTTTGAAAATCCTTATATGGTTGATGTTTTATGTGGTTCGGAGTGTTGGGTGTGTCGTTAAGCTTGGGCAATCGTTTGACGTAAGCCCATAATCAACACGCATCCGATTGCTTTCGATTTGTTTGGCCATAATGGCCTAGGTTCAGGAAATGCCTGAACATTGAGTTTCAGACGTCTGAAACCATAATTTCAGACGTTTGAATATTGTTCTAGGGAACATTTTCATCCCCAGATTCAGACGTCTGAATTTATATTCCAGACGTCTGAATTGGCTAATTTTCAACAAAAAGGAAATAGGCCGAATATTGCCTATTTCAGATGTCTGGGAGTTTGGATTCAGACGTCTGAATTCTGTTTTGAAAAACAAATTTATTTTTAGTTTCAGACGTTTGAATCCCTTCTTTCAGACATCTGAATATGCTGTTTTTGCCAACTTGCCTTGTTCGTTTAGTTTTTTCCAAATTTAATCGATACATAATGATTACAATTAGTTATTTATGCATATTTGACCTTGATGATTCCTTTTTGACTTTATTTACGGGTTTTTATAAATGATTTCTTCAAGTCGTATTAAAAGCTCGCTTCTCCAATTTATAAATTCTATTTAAAGCACACACAATTTCGCACTTCGAGCGAAGTGGAAGGGCGATTAAATGGTTGGGCAAAACACGGACCATGAATCTGTGCGTTTATCCTTCCGATTAATTCCCGACCTATTCAATTGATCGTTTTAACCTTCGGGTTGATTTACCGATGATATGAGGTGAACTTTGTACTGCTTTGAGTGTGAAATTAACTAACGAATAGTAAACCGTTTAGTGCGAACGAGTGGTTATGAGACTCACGTTACCACTTTTCGGATTCCTTTTTGAGAGTTATGACACATTCCGCCAGTTAGTGGTGTCCAGTACTGGGTCTCCGACCTTCACCACTACGATTTGTTGCCTTCGGGTATGTGCCTTCGGGTTTGTGCCTTCGGGTTTGTTGCCCTTTAGTATCGCTTCCGATGTTGGTCATTATGAGCCGCATGGATGATATTGGGTTGCCCTTTAGTATCGCTTCCGATGTTGGTCGTTATGAGCCGCATGGGTGATATTGGGTTTGGAGTCTTCGGGCTCATGGATCCTTGTTTGTATAGTACCGAGCTCGAGCAAATTTTTTGATGTTTCATTCATATGTATATTCCCTAGGTATCGCCCTTCGATGTTGGTCTTTTTCAGCCGCATGATATGTAGCGATTACCTTCTGGAACTTGTGTTACCTTCATTGGTATTTGTTATTGCCTTATGGCTTGATTTGGGATATTTGTATCCTTTGTATCTCTATGTTGCCGATGATATGAGGCTTGTTTTGTTATCATATGATTCATCTTTTGTTAGATGATTGTGTTATCTCCTTTAGAGATATTTGTTATACCTTGTAACCTTGCAGGTTAATTGTTGCTCAGTTTATCTAACTAATTTGTTTAGCTAGACTGACCCGTGTATTTTATACTCGGGTCAGACCGAGATGTTTCAGATTAGGTGCTTTTGGACTTAGCCTATTTTGCTTCCACATGGACTATTCAGCTTGTTCCTTTTCGTTAAAGCTTTTTGTGTAGTCCTTTTTATTGTAACTCTGTCATATGTATTCTTTTGGGATTCGTCTGTATATTGTGGTTTGCTATACCACTTGACATGTATTATTTTGTATACCCTGTTATGTATCAATATATGTGTATATGATGATCTACTGTTCTGTGATGTATATTACATTTGAGTTGTTATATTCTGTTCTGATAGATCCTTTAACCACCTATGGTTTTGTTTTAAGTATTCATTGAGTATGTCGACTTACTTGGTATGTTTATTGTCAATGTATTCAATTGATAGTTAGAGCAAGGTTATAGATGGTCGCTCCTAACCAGCCTTATTCTCCGTGTTAGTTGACGGCATTACCCTGTAGTGTCCTTGGCTAGCGTGGGTATAGAGGTGGGGCGTCACAGCGTGGTATCAGAGCTGAGTTCAGGACAAAATATGATAAACACAGAATAGATACACATATTCCGGTACATCAAAGTGTATAAGTGATACAAAATTTTGAATCATCGTGTCTTTCTATTCCTTCTTTTATCAAGGGTTAGATAGAATTTGGGGAATACGTCTAGGAGTGCATTTTATTCCATAGTATTCCGTATTGATTATCTACCTTGTGTATAATCTCGTTCTTATCTTACTTTCAGCGTATTGCTGGAAGAGGCAGAGGACGACGTTCGGATGCTGGGCAATCCAGTGTTTCACATCCGGATGGCGTTTATATGTATGCCGATCAGTTTTTGGAATTGTTTAAGAGCACTCAGCCTCCAGTTCCTCCTCGAGTGTCTCCACCTCGCAAGTCTGCCTTTGCACGCCAGTGCAGTGATTTTGCTCATCTTGGAGGAAATCCGTTTAAGGGCTCCGAGTCTGTTCTTGAAGTCCAAGCTTGGTTTCGCACGTGCGAGCGTATCTTCTCTCACATGGATCTTTCTGACCATGATAGAGTTCTTGTAACTTCTAGCTTATTACAAGAGCGTGCTATTAATTTGTATGAGCTTCTTGTAGCCGAGATTGATGAGTCTACTATTTCTTGGACTCAGTTTTGGGAGCGATTTGAACTCAAGTTCGTCCCTGAGTCTGAAAAAGTTTTATTGATCCGTCGCTTCCTCGAGTTGAAGCAAGGGAAATCTTCTGTTTCTGAGTATGTTGCATCATTCGAGGCTTTATCTAAGTATGGCATTGAATTATTAGTACTTCTTATAAGAAGAATTTGAAGTTTGTCTCTGGTCTTAAGAAATATCTTAAGAAGTCTTTGTTGCTCCAGCTTAAGATTTCTTTTGAGGAGTTGGTTGATTCGGCACTTCATCTCGAGACCGTCGAGAAGGAGTGTGATAGTGATGCTGATGTTGAGGTTTCCAAGAACCCCAACAAGAAACCGTTTCCAATTCAGAAGTCCAGGTCTTTTCCTTCTAAGAAGAAGAAGACTGGTGGTTCTAGTTCTCAGCCTCAGCCTTCTGGAACACCTTTCATTCGGAAGTGTTTCAATTGTGGGTCTCCGGATCATATTATTCGAGCTTGTCCTAAGCCTCTCTTCTGCCGCTATTGCAAGAAGGAAGGTCATCATGTTTCAGCTTGCCCTACTATTCCGGCTGGTGCCAAGTCTAGCAAGCTTTATGCTGCTAAGGCTTATGAAGGTCCTTCTCAGTCCAAAGGTATATCTCCATCTATTTTGGAAGGTTCTATTTTATTTTATGATCACAGTATTCGAGTTCTTTTCGATACGGGTGCCTCACATTCTTTCGTATCGAAGAAGCTCGTTGATGATTTATCTTTGGATGTTTCTTGTTTAGTTACTTCTTTAAGGATTGCGAATCCTATTAGGGGATCCGCGACCCTTAGCTTGCTTTGTGATGATGTTAAGATTGTTTTATGTGGCTTTTCTTTTCGTGCGAATCTGCACGTTATTTCTTGTCTGGAATTTGATATGATTTTGGGTATGGACTGGCTAGTGAGATATGATGCCAGAATTATTTGTCCGGAGAGAATTATATATCTTCGACATCCGAATTCGTCTACTCAGTTATCTATTATTCTTTGGGATGTGGATAATTCCGAAATGGCTTTATATTCTCTTGACTCGTGAGATGATAATGATATTCTCGTATTCCCATTGCTTATGACTTTTCTGATATTTTTGAACCTGTTTCGGGTTTGCCACCCAAGCGGGCAATTGAGTTCCGCATTGATCTCATTCCAGGCGCGCAGCCAGTTAGTCGTCCTCCCACGAGGATGTCTACAAGGGAAATGAGGAACTCAAGAAGCAGCTTTTAGAGCTTGAGTCCAAGTAGTTAATTAAGTCCAGTTTTTCTCCATGGGGATCCGCGGTCGTCTTCGTGAAGAAGTCTGATGGAACTCTTAGGCTTTGCATTGACTATCGCAAACTTAACGAGTTAACCATCAGGAATAGGTATCCATTGCCTAGGATCGATGATATGTTCGATCTATTGAGTGGTGCTAAGATCTTTTCTCAGCTAGACCTTGCCACATGTTTTCATCAGTTACGAGTCACGGAGGATAGCATACCTCTTACCGCTTTCCGCACTCGTTATGGTTCTTTTGAGTGGCTCGTTATGCCGTTCGGTTTGACGAACGCTCCTGCTTTTTTTGTTGATCTCATGAATCGAGTATTCCGAGAATATCTCGATAAGTTCGTCCTTGTCTTCATTGATGATATCCTTATTTATTCTAAGTCTGAAGCTGAGCATGCTAATCACTTGAGAATTGTCTTGAGTACTCTTCGTCATCATCATCTTAGAGCCAAATTCTCCAAGTGCCATTTTTGGGAGAATAGGGTTAAGTTCTTAGGCCATGTTGTATCTTCCGATGGCATTTCTGTCGATCCCTCAAAGATCGAAGCCATCCAGGATTGGAAGAGGCCTGAGAATGTGCATGAGATTCGTAGTTTCCTTGGATTGGCGGGTTACTACCGTCGGTTCATTAAAGATTTTTCCCGGGTTGTGCTTTCTCTCACTTTCCTTACTCGGAAAGGCATTCGTTTCGATTGGTCCGACAAGTGTGAAGCTTCCTTTCTGACATTGAAGGAACTTCTCGCTAATGCTCCTATTCTTGTGGTTCCCGAGGGGAATCATGATCTTGTTGTCTACACCGATGCTTGTGGTAGTGGTCTCGGTGCTGTTCTTATGCAGAAGGATCGGGTAGTTGCTTATGCTTCTAGGCAACTGCGTCCAAATGAAGTTCGCTATGCCACTCATGATCTTGAGTTAGCCGCCATTGTCTTTGCCTTGAAGATTTGGCGACACTATTTATTGGGCGAGCGCTTCATTCTCTATACCGATCATAAATCCTTGAAGTATTTGTCCACTCAGAAGGAACTCAATATGAGACAATAACGTTGGCTAGAGTTTCTTGCTTCCTTTGAATTTGATATCCAGTATACCCCTGGTAAGGGTAATCGTGTTGCAGATGCTCTTAGTCGCAAACATTCGGCTGTTATTTTTATGATGCTTGCCGAATGGAATATTCTTGAGACTCTATCTTTTTGTGAAATTCGTGATCGAGGTTCATCTTCTGATTCTCCTATCCTATTATTTAGTTTGGGAGCTCGACCTATTTTGTTGGATCGTATTGCCGATGCTCAGCGGCGTGATCCTGATTTGTTGCATCTTATTCAGCTTTGTGAGTCTGAATCCTGTGATGAGGCATTGCGGGATTTCAACATTGATTCTCATGGGTGTCTTCGTAAGAAGAACCGTCTTTTTGTGCCTTCTGATTTTGCACTTAGGCATGACATTCTTGATGACTGTCATCGTTCTAAGTATACCATTCATCCTGGTAGTAGTAAGATGTATGCCGATATGCATCGTCTTTATTATTGGGAAGGCATGAAGCGCGATGTAGCGAGTTATGTAAGTAATCGCATAACTTGTCAGCGTGTTAAGGCCGAACATCGACGTCCTTCGGGTCTTCTTCAGCCTCTAGAGATTCCATTATGGAAATGTGATCAGATTTCTATGGATTTCTTTGACGGCCTACCTCGTTCGAGATCAGGTCATTCTAGCATTTGGGTTATTGTTGATCGCCTCTCTAAGTCTGCTCATTTTGTCCCTATTAAGTCTAATAGAACTGCTTCGCATTTGGCTAAGTTGTATGCTAAGGAAATCGTGAGACTTCATGGTGTTCCTTGTTCTATTGTGAGTGATCGTGATCCTTTATTCACGAGTCATTTTTGGAAGAGTCTTCAGCAAGCTTTGGGAACAAAGCTTAATTTTAGTATAGCTTATCATCCGCAGTCTGACAGACAGACTGAACGGGTGAATCGTATCTTGGAAGATCTTCTCCGTATTTGTATTTTTGATTTTGGTGGTAGCTCGGAGGATCACCTACCTCTTGTAGAGTTCTCCTACAACAATTGTTTTCAGTCTAGTATCGGCATGCCTCCTTTCGAAGCCCTATACGGAAGGCCATGTCGATCTCCTTCATGTTGGTTGGAATCTGGGGAGAAGCTTATTCTTGGTCCAGATTTTGTTCGTAATTCTTCCGAGAAGATTGATCTTATCCGGTTGAGAATGAAAGAGGCTCAGAGTCGCCAGAAATCCTACGCGGATAGCCGTAGGAAACCTCTCGAGTTCTCGATTGGTGATCTTGTTTTTATTCGTGTTTCTCCTTTGAAAGGGGTTATGCGTTTCAGTACAACTGGGAAATTGGCTCCTCGCTTTATAGGGCCATTTTCTATTACTGAACGTATTGACCATGTGGCTTATAGAGTTTCATTTCCTGCTCATCTATTTGGCATTCATGACGTGTTTCACGTCTCGCAGCTTCGGAAGTGTCTTTGAGAGTCGGATTCTGTTATTACTTCTCCTAATTTGCTAGAGCTTGAGATCTCACCGGACTTATCTATTATACAGCAGCCTATTCGCGTACTTGACACGGAGGTGCGACACCTTCGGAACAAGGATGTGCCGCTCGTTAAAGTTCAATGGTCCGCTAGTCCCAATGACTGTACTTGGGAAACAGAGAGTTTATTGAGCGATCTTATCCGGGTTTTCTATCTTTGCTTGGGAACGGTGAGTATATCTTTTCGTCTCAAGCTTATTTTCTTCTCTTTTGAATGTTGTATGTATGTAGTTGTTACAAATATCGTCTCTAGGAATTGCGGGGACGCAATTTTGTAAGGAGGGGAGATCTGTAACAACCCGCATATGTAACGATTTTATATTTAAATGTTTTATTTAAATATAGCGTCGTTAGTCGGATTTTTAGGTCCGAAATGTTACTTTTTGCAAATGGCCGAATTGGAACTCGAAACCACCTCCATTGGTTCCAAAATGGCGTTTGCGATCTTTTTAAGTGTAAGCTTCGATATGTTTGGAGTTTGTGAAGTTTTGCAACTTTTCTATTTGGGTTTTGGGTTTGGGTTCAGCCCATTTGTTAGTTTAAACCCCTATCTCAGCCCTCTCTTCATCCATTCACCCTCATTTCATATCTTTAACTTAGGAAAACTGAAAATGGTGGAAGGGAAGAGGAAATAGAAATTGCAAATCCTAGTTTCTTCTTTGCAAACTTGATTCTTGCTCCAATATCGCAGAGAAGACATTGGTAAGCTCCTCTTCATCTCCTCTATCTCTTTCTCCCTTCAAATTTCAGAAAGTTTCCTAAACCTAACTTAGGAAAATATGTGTTTATTCTTAGATTGAAGCTTGTAAGAGTTGAAGTGAAGAGTAGTTAGTCTCCTTCTTGTGTTTGAGCATCTTCTTCTTTGTTTTGTGATATAAGGTGAGTTTTGAACTCACATCTACTTCTTTTGATATCATTAATGTTAGGCATGAATTCCTAACAATTGTTCATACGTTCTTTTGCTTTTGATTTGGGTTGATTCGGTGAAATTGCAAAATTATGATTTTTGAAGCCAAATCTTTGAAAATCCTTATATGGTTGATGTTTTATGTGGTTCGGAGTGTTGGATGTGTCGTTAAGCTTGGGCAGTCGTTTGACGTAAGCCTATAATCAACATGCATCTGATTGCTTTCGATTTGTTTGGCCACAATGGCCCAGGTTCAGGAAATGCCTGAACATTAAGTTTCAGACGTATGAAACCATAATTTTAGACGTCTGAATATTGTTCTGGGGAACATTTTCATCCATAAATTCAAACGTCTGAATTTATATTCCAGACGTCTGAATTGACTAATTTTCAACCAGAAAGGAAATAGGCCGAATATTGCCTATTTCAGACGTCTGGGAGTTTGGATTCAGACATCTGAATTCTGTTTTGAAAAACAAATTTATTTTTAGTTTCAGACATCTGAATCCCTTCTTTCAGACGTCTGAATATGCTGTTTTTGCCAACTTGCCTTGTTCGTTTAGTTTTTTTCAAATTTAATCGATACATAATGATTCCAATTAGTTATTTATGCATATTTGACCTTGATGATTCCTTTTTGACTTTATTCATGGGTTTTCTACAAATGATTTCTTCAAGTCGTATTAAAAGCTCGCTTCTCCAATTTATAAATTCTATTTAAAGCACACATAATTTCGCACTTCGAGCGAAGTGGAAGGGTGATTAAATGGTTGGGCAAAACACAGACCATGAATCTGTGCGTTTATCCTTCCGATTAATTCCCGACCTATTTAATTGATCGTTTTAACCTTCGGGTTGGTTTACCGATGATATGAGGTGAACTTTGTACTGCTTTGAGTGTGAAATTAACTAACGGATAGTAAACCGTTTAGTGCGAACGAGTGATTATGGGACTCACGTTACCACTTTTCGGATTCCTTTTTGAGAGTTATGACACATTCTGCCAGTTAGTGGTGTCCAGTACTGGGTCTCCGACCTTCACCACTACGGTTTGTTGCCTTCGGGTATGTGCCTTCGGGTTTGTGCCTTCGGGTTTGTTGCCCTTTAGTATCACTTTCGATGTTGGTCGTTGTGAGCCGCATGGGTGATATTGGGTTGCCCTTTAGTATCACTTCCGATGTTGGTCATTATGAGCCGCATGGGTGATATTCGGTTTGGAGTCTTCGGGCTCATGGATCCTTGTTTGTACAGTACTGAGCTCGAGCAAATTTTCTGATGTTTCATTCATATGTATATTCCCTAGGTATCGCCCTTCAGTGTTGGTCTTCTTGAGCCGCATGATATGTAGCGATTACCTTGTGGAACTTGTGTTACCTTCATTGGTATTTGTTATTGCCTTGTGGCTTGATTGGGGATATTTGTATCCTTTGTTTCTCTATGTTGCCAATGATATGAGGCTTGTTTTGTTATCATATGATTCATCTTTTGTTAGATGATTGTGTTATCTCCTTTAGAGATATTTGTTATACCTTGTAACCTTGCAGGTTAATTGTTGTTCAGTTTATCTAACTGATTTGTTTAGCTAGACTGACCCATGTATTTTATACTCGGGTCAGACCGAGATGTTTCAGGTTAGGTGCTTTTGGACTTAGCCTATTTTGCTTCCGCATGGACTATTCAGCTTGTTCCTTTTCGTTAAATCTTTTTGTGTAGTCCTTTTTATTGTAACTCTGTCATATGTATTCTTTTGGGAATTGTGGTTTGCTATACCACTTGACATGTATTATTTTGTATACCCTGTTATGTATCAATATATGTGTATATGATGATCTACTGTTCTGTGATGTATATTACATTTGAGTTGTTATATTCTGTTCTGATAGATCCTTCAACCACCTATGGTTTTGTTTTAAGTATTCATTGAGTATGTCGACCTACTTGGTATGTTTATTGTCGATGTATTCAATTGATAGTTAGAGCAAGGCTATAGATGGTCGCTCCTAACCAGCCTTATTCTCCGTGTTAGTTGACGGCATTACCCTGTAGTGTCCTTGGCTAGCGTGGGTATAGAGGTGGGGCGTCACAGCGGATATCGCTCTTCGATTTGAAGAGGCCGATAAAGAAAGCGATGTTGAGATTATGGGAGTCAATAGGAAGAGGCATTGCTATATTAAGTTTGAAAGTCCTAATCCTAACAAGAGAGTCGTGATATTTCGGAATTTCAAACCCAATTTAAATATGATAATCTTTTTAATAAATTAATTTAAATTGATAGATTTATTATTTTAAACAATAATAAATAAATAGGTTTTAAATGTATATTGATTTTAATTAAAATTAATGTATACAAATGGAAATGGATTTGTTAAAATTGTGTACATATCAAATTTAATTTTTAAATTGAATTTGAAATTGAATTTGAAATTGAATTTGAATTTGAATTGTTAAATTGAAAATTCAAAATAGGGCTACTTATATTTTAAATTATACTTTGATTTTAAAAGTGTATTTCTATGATTCTATTTAGAATATAAAATTTGATTTATATTTATTTCTTTAAGAAGAATTGATTTATTTGAATTAAAAATATTTTAAATTTAGAAAATTAATTAATCAAAACATTTAAAAAATCTTTTTGCATGAAGATTGCATTTGTTACAATTTAAAGCATAATAATAACATGTGTTAAGAAGATAACAATGTATAATGACAAGTGTCACAATTTAAATTTAATTTCTTTAATTTTTATAAAACAAAATTATTTCTATATAAATCTATTCCATATTCTTCCTCTAAATTTTTTCTCATCCTCATTTTCTAAAAAGCAAAGAGAAATCACTCCTTCATCTTCAAAATCTGAAATTCATCAAATCTTCACTCTTTCCACAAAAATTCAATCAAGCATTCAAATCTCATTTCAAAATTCCTAAACCTGCAAACAAAAGAAGGGAAAAAAAATCTGTATAAACTAAGTTGCAGTAGGAAGTTTTATTTAAAAAAAATAGAAGCATCAAATCTGCAGAAGTTTTTCACAGTTAGGCATCACCAAAGAGCCTTCTCATATTTGAAAAGCAAAATCAACAAATTTGGCTCAAGATCAAAAATTAAATTCTGGGAAACAAGTAGGAACCTATCTCTGTTCAAAAATAAATAGTGAGTAAACTTTTATTCAAAAAAAAATCAAGTAAAGTTATTTTTTGTGATGAGAAATGTCTTGCATGTAAATATATAGATGTAATCTTTGTGTTTATTTTTTTTCAAAATATGCATGTTTAAAATTCCTGATGCTTGTCTGTATTTTCAAGTTACAGAGTAAACTAAAACAAAAAAATTTCAAAATTTCCATTTCAAATCACTATTAAGTTGAATCTTCAAAATGCAGTTTGTTATTTAAACATAAATTAAGGTTTAAAATCTCATTCAAATAGAAATTGTTGAAAATCTTCTTAAACTAAGAAGATACAGTAAGAAAATTAATAACATGATAAAATCACGTATTGTTTTTTGTTGAATAAATTTAATTTCTTAAATCTACTCAGAGAAACATGATTTTTAAAATAAAATCCTGATTTTTAGTTTGAATTTGGGGTAGAAATTGTGTGTTGACCAGAAATTGTTTTTTGGGCAAATTCTGGTGATTAGGGAGGTTTTAGGGTTGGAGCTTTGGGCCGAAGTTGTATTAGTGATTGGTGAACCCCAGAAAAATCATAGAACCATAAATCTTTCATTGAGGAATTGGGATTTGGGGGTAACTAGGGTTTTTATTCTGTGTCTGGTTGAGTTCGAAAGTTTCGTGACGGGAATGTTTGAGTGGATCGAGTTGCGAATGGTTTGGGAGCAGAAGCGTGGAGGCCTTGCGATGATGGTGCCGTGATTTCGAGGCGATCGATGGTCGGCGTTGAGGGGTTGAAGGGATTTTCTGACGAGATGTTGTTCTGGGTGATGAGTTCGAGTTTTCATTTTTTGATTTAGCTCGTGTAAGGGTTGGTAGAAGGCCAGAGACGTGTTTATGGTCGACGTGGCGCTTGCGCGCGGTGTCGCAGGTGGTGGCGGAGGTTTTGGCGTGACGTGCACGTGCACGTGTCAGTGAAGGTGGGCGATGAGGTGACTCGGGTTAGTGCCTGAGTAGATTGGTTTCTGGCTCATGTTGTGCAAGGGGGAGATGTTGCTATTGCTCGTGCAAGGATAGGGAGGGGAAGTGTTGTTTTACTTTCCAGTTTTTTTCTTGTTTTTTTGAGGGTAGTTTCATTGCTGGAAGAAATAGGAAGGGGAGACGAAGGGATTGAACTCATATTGCTTGAGTTTTGTTCGAGTTGGTTGGGCCAAACCAAATACAAGTGATATTTGAAGTTTTCAAACTTGTTTACGTTTTAAAATTTTAAAATTTTATTTAAACTACTTTGTGAAATGATAAACATTTTAATTAAAAGAATTTTATATTATGATAGTCAAGTTGAAGATGATTTTATATTCATTTAAATTTAACTTTAAAAAGGTAATTAGTTTAAACAAATTGGAATGTTTTAAATATGTAATAATTTTAAGTAATTAATGAAATTGTTTTGTTCTGAAAATTAATTAAGTTTTACGGTTAAAGTTTACTTTAATTAATAAAGTAATTAAAGTTAAATTAATTAATAATTTTAGATTAATTAATTTATTAAGGTTTAATTAGTTAATCATGGATTAATAAATGGATAATTAAGAATTAAATTAAATTATAATTTATAGATAATTAATTAATTAAATAATTAAAGATTAATTAATAAGTGATTAGTAATTAATTAATTAAGTGATTAATGATTAATTAAATTATTTAACTAAATTAATCAAGGTTAATTGATAAAGTAATTAAACATTAATTAATTTATAATTAATAGTTAATTAATTTGCAGTAAAGACTTAATTAATTAAATGATTAAGGTCAATTAATTTATGATTAATTAAGTAATTAAGATGAATAAATTAAAAATTTGTATTTAATTAAGTAATTAATTAAAATTAATTAATTATAAATTAAGGGTTAATTGGTAATAATGAAGAAATGATTAATTTTAATCAATTTAATAATGAATTATTAATTAAAAATTAAAGGATTATTAATTAATTAAAGATTAATTAATTGATAATGAGGATAATTAAGAAGTGATTAATTAATTAAATGATAATTAATTAATGATTGGTTAAGCAAGGCAATGTGATTAATTCTTAAGTAATTAATTTAATTTGAATTAATTAAATTAATTGTCATATGAATTAGAGATATGCTTGCTTATGAATGATTGTTTTGAATTGAATATCTGGATTTGGTTAATATCTGTTGGATGATAGTCTAAGATATTCTGTGATGAGATTTGCATATATCTGAGTTGGATGATTGTTATCATCTGTGGATAATGCTGTGTGGATTCAATGTTTAAAATTGAATTGAATTGTTTAAACCTTAAACAACTTGGCCTTTAAGACACGTTTGGATATCGATGAGACCGAGATCGGGAATCAAATTTGATTTTTCGAAAACCACATCGACCCAAGTTAAACGTTAGGTCGTGATATCTCAGAGTGAAGATCGAGATGGAGTTTTTAAAGTGCAAGGGTTATTGTCGTTAACTCTGAGGATGATTCCAAAATGAGTGTAAGGAGATAATGCCTTCGGTTTCGTTCGAACCCGGAACGAACTTGTATGGATTGAATGCTTTCTACACATCGTCAGGTGGACGATGAGCATTCTAAGAAATTGTGTCCTATAAAAGGTAATCGTAGCCTCAAGCCTCATCAATTGGGAACGGCTAAAACAGGGGAGGTACAGCAAGGCTAAGTGGGTCATGCCCAAGTAGGACGAGATTTTCCCCTGTCTAGAAGTCCCTTATTATTTCGGCTGTGTGGGCGGTTGTTGGCCACAACCGCGGGGTTGTCTTGTTCAGGATTGTCCAGTAAGGGATGGTTCCGGCCTTGTGTTGTAGGGAATTGGGAGTGGTTCTCGGTACGGTGATCTAGGCCCCGTACTGTGACAGGCGGTACCCCAGTAGCCCTGCCATTGATGGAAACCCATTTTCCCTACGAGATCCTACGGCTTTGATTGTATTACCCACTTTCGTGGCTAGTAGCTGGAATTTAATCATGTAACAATTTCGGCTATTTTCTATTTACTTGAAATCCCTAGACCCTATTATAATATCACTGGATTTCCTATCAAATGCATTGGTTAGTATAAGGTAAAAACTTACCCGTATTTATTTGTGGGGAGTCTTACGTGATACCCTTTGTTTTCAAATGATTTTTAAGTTAAACAATAACTTGTTTACTCACACCAGACCCATGTCTGACCTGGAGTTTATTTTGTTTTTCATAAACTCTTGGGTACTCAAATTTTTATGAGTAGCCAAGTGATTAGGTTGGGATTGGAGAGTGTTTTGGAAGCTGGAGCTGGAGTCCAGGCGTACTTATCTATCTCTATCCGCTGGAGTGACTTTGGATGTTGTATTTTTGGGTTGTATGATTTGGCAGACTCTTAAAATGTCAGACGTAATGAAATCGTATTATTTTGTGTACTCTGATATGTAAAAACCATGTAATGGATATATTTAATATTATATTTTGTTTCGTTTCCGCCGTGAGATTCTGATGATTGTTGTTCTTTTCTTTCTATCTTTTCTATTTCTATCTCTTTCTTTTCTTATTGATGATACGTCTTTCTGTGGAATGAATGATGGGTTGTCACAGTTGGTATCAGAGCATAGGTTGAGAAACACCTAGGCTCTGGAGTAGTATCTATCTTGAGAGTGTGTATTTGTAATTTTATTATATAACTATATCCCTATCTAAATTGGTTGGGTTACCTGTTCAGGTAGCCAGAATGAGTTCAAGAGGCCAAAAGGGAAGGGTTGTAGGAAGTGCATCAACCGGTAATAGGAGAGAACAGACTGATAATGAGACTGTTAATCCAGTACCGTCTCCAGTCAGTTTTGCCGCATTATGCAAGGACTTCGTTAATCTGGAGGAAGACCACTCCAAGGGTCAGAAACTATAATAGAGGTCCAAGCATGGCTTCGCTCGTGTGATAAAATCTTTAAGAGCATGAAATTATCGGATGAGCAGAAAAGGGTAATGGCTTCGTGGCAATTACAAGATGGTGCTGCAGCCTGGTGGGATGCAGTGACAGCGAATGTCTCGGAGGACGATATGTCTTGGAAAGAGTTTAAGGAGTTGTCTGAGGAGAAGTTCATGCCTACTGCAGGGAGAACTCGTCTTTATCAGGATTTTCTGAATCTAAAACAAGGAAACATGACTATAGCTGAGTACGAGACTAAATTCAACGAGTTATCTTGCTATGGTCCAGGACTTATAGACACCTCTCTTAAAAAGAACGAGATGTTTGTACAAGGGTTGAGGCCAGAGTATCATGAAAGGATGACAGCTCACTTGAAAGGGTCTTTTGTGGAGCTAATTGGTATGGCTTAAGATATGAGGACTTGATGAACAAGAGATCAGTGGCACGAGTAGGTGCATCAGAAGGAAATTCTTCTAACCCTAATAAAAGAAAATTCAATCCTAATTGGAAGAGGCAAAATAAGAAGAAGTCTGGAAACAATAACAGACCACGCAAATGCTATATTTGTCAGCAAGAAGATCATCTGGCGAATAAGTATCCCAGAAGAGAGTCTCAGCAACAACAGCAGCGACAACATTATAGTGGACCAGGTTCAGCTTTAGTTCAGAAGTCTCTTTGCTTCAACTGCCATCAACCGGGACATATGATTAAAGATTGCCGGCTCCTTCATAAAGTCCAACAGAACAAAGTATTTGAAGGTGCACCATCAACCTCTTTCTAAGGGCAAAGGAGTTTTGGAAGGTACCTTACTTTTAGATGGAAAATATATTAAAGTTCTGTTTGATTCTGGTGCTTCTTTGAGTTTTATTTCTCTGGAATCTGTAGAGAATTTCTTTCTTACTCCTAGTACCGTAGACAATTCCATCCGTGTATCTAATCCTATAGGAGGAGTAACCAAATTAGATAGGATCTGTAGGGATTTGAGAATCTCCTATCTGTCCTATAGTTTTTCTTGTGACCCTTATGTGTTGGAATTTAAAGGTTTTGACCTTATATTTGAAATGGATTGGCTTGACAAATATAAGGCTGTCTTAAATTGTGATGAGAAAACAGTTTCGGTGGAAACTGATCTAGGTAGAATTGCCAGAGTAATGTGTGATAACTCTGGAATTCACTTGAGTAGTCTTTTACTTGGAGTTGAGACTTCTTAAGAGGGGGTTGAAGATATTGAAGTAGTCCGGGATTTCTCAGACGTATTCGAGGAAGTTAAGTGTTTGCCTCGGCACCGAGAAATAGAGTTTCGCATAGATTTGGTTCCTGGAGCAGTACCCGTAATTCAACCTAGTAGGAGGATGGCTCCTAGGGAGATGGAGGAACTAGTGAAGCAAACTCAAGATCTGTTGGTGAAGAGTTTGATTAGACCCAGTTTTTCTTGTTGGGGTTCTACTGCAGTATTTGTTACCAAGTCAGATGGGTCTCTAAGGTTCTGTGTAGACTATCGTGAGTTAAACAAAGTGACCATTCGGAATAAGTATCCTCTTCCTCGTATCGATGATCTCTTCGACCGGTTTCATGGAGCTTCAGTCTTTTCTCAATTGGATTTAGCATCAGGTTTCCATCAGTTAAGGGTTGCTGAGGACAGTATTCCCTTAACTGCATTTAGGGGACCTAATTGTTTCTATGAGTGGTTGGTTATGCCTTTCGGGTTACCCAACACTCCTCCCTACTTTGTAGATCTGATGAACCGAGTCTTTCGAGATGTTTTGAATAAGTTTGTTTTGGTGTTCATCGATGATATCTTGGTCTACTCTAAGTCGAAAGAAGAGCACAAGCAGCACTTGAGAATACTATTGGAAACTCTGAGAAGGCATGTTTTGAAGGCGAAGTTCACTAAGTGCCTTTTTTGAAAATCAGAAGTTAAATTTTTGGGCCACATTGTTTCTGGTGAGGGAATCTCTGTAGATCCAGCGAAAGTTGAGAATATTCTAGAGTGGAAGAAGCCTCAGACACCAACATATGTTCGTGGTTTTCTAGGATTGGCCGGATACTACAGGAAGTTTATTAGGGATTATTCCAAGATCTCTTCTCACCTAACAAAACTAACAAGAAAGGGAGCTAAATTCAAGTGGACACCTGAATGTGAGGAGGCTTTTCAGAATCTAAAGGCAAGGTTGACAAGTGCTCCTGTATTGGCTATTCCAGATGGGAAAAGCAAGTTTGAAGTGTATACCAATGTTTGTATTGTTGGATTGGGAGCTGTGCTAATGCAAAATGGTAGGGTAATTGCGTATGCGAGCCAGCAATTGAAGCCCCATGAAAGGAATTACGCTACGCATAATCTAGAGCTGTTGGCCATTGTTTTTGCTTTAAAGATTTGGAGGCACTATCTTTTAGTAGAAAAGTTTGAGTTATTCACGGATCACAAACCTTTGAAATATCTTTTCTCTAAAAAAGATCTTAATCTAAGACAGCAGCGATGGGTCGAGTTCTTGGTATCGTATGATTTGGATATTCTGTATACCCCAGGAAAGGCGAACGTTGTGGCAGACGCTCTTAGCAGAAATGCAGTTCTATCTCTTTTGGAATTGGTTCCATCTCTTCTGGAAAGGATTTCGAGCGAGCAAGAATCTGATAGTAAATCAAGAAGAATCATCAGAAGAGTTAAGAAGGGTTAGTGTTCCAGCTTAAAGATTGATGATCAAGGGACACTAAGGATCAACTGAAGGATCTATGTTCCGAATTTCAAGGAATTGGAGCAGGAGGTCTTATCTGAAATTCATCGCTCCAGATTAAATATCCATCCAGGAATCTCAAAGATGTATAAGGATACGAGAAGGATTTTCTACGGGCCGGGCATGAAGAAGGATATTACTAGAATCATTAATTGTTGTGTTATCTGCCAGCAAGTTAAAGGAGATCAGCAGAAGCCAGCCGGTTTGTTGCAACCTTTGGAAATCCTGATGTGGAAGTGGGAGATGATTTTGATGGATTTCATCGACGGTTTGCCTAGAACAAAGAAAGGGAATGAAGGAATATGGGTAATTGTGGATCGTCTAACCAAGAGCGCCCATTTTATACCAGTTAAGGCAACCCGTACTGCAGCTTCTCTGGCAGAAATTTTCTTGAGAGAGATAGTCAGATCGCATGGTGTTCTAGTCAGTATTGTAAGTGATCGAGATCCTATCTTCACCAGCAAGTTCTGGGAGGCTTTGCAATCAGCTATGGGAACAAGTTTGAGATTGAGTACAACATATCATCCCCAGACAGATGGGTAGACGGAGAGGCTTAATCGAATTATAGAAGATATGCTGAGAGCCTTGTATTGGATTTTGGTGGATCGTGGGAAGACCATCTACATCTAGTGGAATTCTCTTATAATAACAGTTACCAAATAAGTATTAAGATGGCTCCTTATGAAGCTCTGTATGGAAGGCCGTGTAGATCCCCAGCCTGTTGGATAGAGTCAAAAGACTGTCTTGTGCTTGGACCAGATCTGATCTGTGAAGCATCTGCTAAAGTTGAGCTTATCAAGAAATGGATGAGAGCTGCTCAGGATCGTCAAAAGAAATATGCAGATAAAAGACGAAGACAATCGGAGTTCGAGATTGGTGATTTAGTGTTTGTCAAAGTTTCCCCTATTAAAGGAGCAGTTAGATATGGGAAGACAGGAAACTCGCACCGAGATATATTGGTCCGTTCCGAGTGCTCGAGAGGATTGGTGCCGTAGCATACAGGATTGAATTGCCAGTCCGGATGACTGGAATTCACAATGTTTTCCACGTATCTCATCTACAGAAATATGTGCACGATCCATCTCTTATTGTGGAACCAGCTGTGCAGGAAGACTTAGAGGTTGAACCAGACTTATCAGTGATCAGACATCCTGTTCGAATTGTTGATCAAGACGAGAGGCAACTCAGAGGCAAGATAGTGAAGCTCGCTAAAGTCCAGTGGAGTGAGGATCCCAGAGGTTGTACATGGGAGACTCTGGATAGTTTTAGGAAGGCTTATCCGGATATGTGTCTTGATAGCTAGTGGTGTTTGTATTGGATGTATTATTGTTTGGATGTTTTGTTTGTTGATTTCTTATGTATGAATGATATGTATGCTTGAATTGTTGAAATGAAATGAAATTTTGGATTATCTTTTGTTTAAATTTCGGGGACGAAATTCTTTTAAGGGGGGAGGAATGTGATATTCTGGAATTTCAAACCCAATTTAAATATCATAATCTTTTTAATAAATTAATTTAAATTGATAAATTTGTTATTTTAACAATAATAAATAAATAGGTTGTAAATGTAAATTGATTTTAATTAAAATTAATGTATACAAATGGAAATGGATTTGTTAAAATTGTGTACATATCAAATTAAAATTTTAAATTGAATTTGAAATTCAATTTGAATTTGAATTGTTAAATTGCAATTTCAAAATAGGGCTATTTATATTTTAAATTATTCTTTGATTTTAAAAGTTTATTTCTATGATTCTATTTAGAATATAAAATTTGATTTATATTTATTTCTTTAAGAAGAATTGATTTATTTGAATTAAAAATATTTTAAATTTATAAAATTAATTAATAAAAACATTTAAAAAAAATTCTTTTTGCATGAAGATTACATTTGTTACAATTTAAAGCACACTAATAACATGTGTTAAGAAGATAACAATGTATAATGTCAAGTGTCAAAATTTAATTTATTTTCTTTAATTTTTATAAAACAAAATTATTTCTATAAAAAGCTATTCCAATTCTTCCTCTAAATTTTTTCTCATCCTCATTTTCTAAAAAGCAAAGAGAAATCACTCCTTCATCTTCAAAATCTGAAATTCATCAAATCTTCACTCTTTCCACAAAAATTCAATCAAGCATTCAAATCTCATTTCAAAATTCCTAAACCTGCAAACAAAAGAAGGAAAAAAATATGTATAAACTAAGTTGCAGTAGGAAGTTTTATTTAAAAAAAATAGAAGCATCAAATCTGCAGAAATTTTTCACAGTTAGGCATCATCAAAGAGCCTTCTCAGATTTGAAAAGCAAAATCAACAAATTTGGCTCAAGATCAAAAATTAAATTCTGGGAAACAAGCAGGAACCTATCTCTGTTCGAGAATAAACAGCGAGTAAATTTTTATTCAAAAAAAAATTAAGTAAAGTTATTTTCTGTGATGAGAAATGTCTTGCATGTAAATATATAGATGTAATATTTGTGTTTATTTTTTTTAAAATATGCATGTTTAAAATTCCTGATGCTTGTCTGTATTTTCAAGTTACAGAGTAAATTTAAGCAAAAAAATTTCAAAATTTCCATTTCACATCACTATTAAGTTGAATCTTCAAAATGCAGTTTGTTATTTAAACATAAATTAAGGTTTAAAATCTCATTCAAATAGAAATTGTAGAAAATCTTCTTAAACTTAGAAGATATAGTAAGAAAATTAATAACATGATAAAATCATGTATTGTTTTTTGTTGAATAAATTTTATTTCTTAAATCTACTCAGAGAAACATGATTTTTAAAATAAAATCCTGATTTTTAGTTTGAATTTGGGGTAGAAATTGTGTGTTGGCCAGAAATTGTTTTTTGAAATTGTGTATAAACTAAGTTGCAATAGGAATTTTTATTTAAAAAAAATAGAAGCATCAAATCTGCAGAAATTTTTCACAGTTAGGCATCATCAAAGAGCCTTCTCAGATTTGAAAAGAAAAATCAACAAATTTGGCTCAAAATCAAAAATTAAATTCTGGGAAACAAGCAGGAACCTATCTCTGTTCGAGAATAAACAGCGAGTAAATTTTTATTCAAAAAAAAATTAAGTAAAGTTATTTTCTGTGATGAGAAATGTCATGCATGTAAATATATAGATGTAATATTTGTGTTTATTTTGTTTTAAAATATGCATGTTTAAAATTCCTGATGCTTCTCTGTATTTTTAAGTTACAGAGTAAATTTAAACAAAAAAATTTCAAAATTTCCATTCCAAATCACTATTAAGTTGAATCTTCAAAATGCAGTTTGTTATTTAAACATAAATTAAGGTTTAAAATCTCATTCAAATAGAAATTGTTGAAAATCTTCTTAAACTTAGAAGATATAGTAAGAAAATTAATAACATGATAAAATCATGTATTGTGTTTTGTTGAATAAATTTTATTTCTTAAACCTACTCAGAGAAACATGATTTTTAAAATAAAAATCCTGATTTTTAGTTTGAATTTGGGGTAGAAATTGTGTGTTGACCAGAAATTGTTTTCTGGGCAAATTCTAGTGACTGGGCAGGTTTTAGGGTTGGAGCTTTGGGTCAAAGTTGTATTAGTGATCGGCGAACCCTAGAAAAATCATAGAACTAGAAATCTTTCATTGAGAAATTGGGATTTGGGGTAACTAGGGTTTTTGTTCTGTGTTTGGTTGAGTTCGAAAGTTTCGTGACTGGGAATGTTTGAGTGGATCGAGTTGTGAACGGTTTTGGGAGCAGAAGCGTGGAGGCCTTACGATGATGGGGCCATAATTTCGAGGCGATCAATGGTCGGCGTTGAGGGGTTGAAGGGATTTTCTGACGAGATGTTGTTCTGGGTGATGGGTTCGAGTTTTCTTTTTTTGATTTAGCTCGTGTAATGGTTGGTCGAAGGCCGGAGACGTGTTTATGGTCGACGTGGCGCTTGCGCGTTGTGTCGCAGGTGGTGGCGGAGGTGTTGGCGTGACGTGCACATGCACGTGTTAGTGTTCGTGTCAGTGAAGGTTGGCGATGGGGTGACTCGGGTTAGCGCCCAAGTTGATTGGTTTCTGGCTTATGTTGCGCAAAGGGGAGATGTTGCTGCAAGGATAGGGAGGGGAAGTGTTGTTTACTTTTCAGTTTTTTTCTTGTTTTTTTGAGGGTAGTTTCTTTGCTCGAAGAAATAGGAAGGGGAGAAGAAGGGATCGAACTCATATTGCTTGATTTTTGTTCGAGTTGGTCGGATCAAACCAAATACAAGTGATATTTGAAGTTTTCAAACTTATTTAAGTTTTAAAATTTTAAAATTTTATTTAAACTACTTTATGAAATGATAAACATTTTAATTAAAAGAATTTTATATTATGATAGTCAAGTTTGAAGATGATTTTATATTCATTTAAATTTAACTTTAAAAAGGTAATTAGTTTAAACAAATTGGAATGTTTTAATTATGTAATAATTTTAAGTAATTAATGAAATTGTTTGTTCTGAAAATTAATTAAGTTTTATGGTTAAAGTTTACTTTAATTAATAAAGTAATTAAAGTTAAATTAATTAATAATTTTAGATTAATTTATTAAGGTTTAATTAATTAATTATGGATTAATAAATGGATAATTAAGAATTAAATTAAATTATAATTTATAGATAATTAATTAAATAATTAAATATTAATTAATAAATGATTAGTAATTAATTAATTAAGTGATTAGTGATTAATTAAATTAGTTAATTAATTGATTAAGGTTAATTGATAAAGTAATTAAACATTAATTAATTTATAATTAATAGTTAATTAATTTGTGGTTAAGACTTAATTAATTAAATGATTAAGGTTAATTAATTTATGATTAATTAAGTAATTAAGATGAATAAATTTAAAATTTGTAATTAATTAAGTAATTAATTAAGATTAATTAATTATAAATTAAGGGTTAATTGGTAATCAATTAAGGAATGATTAATTTTTAATCAAGTTTTAATAATGAATTATTAATTAAAAATTAAAGGATTATTAGTTAATTAAAGATTAATTAATTGATAATGAGGATAATTAAGAAGTGATTAATTAATTAAATGATTGTGATTAATTAATTAATGATTGGTTAAGCAAGGTAATGTGTTTAATCCTTAAGTAATTAATTTAATTTGAATTAATTAAATTATTTATAATATGAATTAGAGATATGTTTGCTTATGGATGATTGTTTTGAATTGAATATCTGGATTTGCTTAACATCTGTTGGATGATAGTCTAAGATATTCTATGATGAGATTTGTATATATCTGAGTTGGTTGATTGTTATTATCTGTGGATAATGCTGTGTGGATTCAATGTTTAAAATTGAATTGAATTGTTTAAACCTTAAACAACTTGGCCTTTAAGACACTTTGGATTTCGATGAGACCGCGATCAGGAATCAAATTTGATTTTTCGAAAACCACATCGATCCAAGTTAAACGTTAGGTCGTGACATCTCAGAGTGAAGATCGAGATGGAGTTTTTAAAGTGCAAGGGTTATTGTCGTTAACTCTGAGGGTGATTCCAAAATGAGTGTAACGAGATAATGCCTTCGGTTTCGTTCGAACCCGGAACGAACTTGTATGGATTGAATGCATTCAGCACATCGTCAGGTGGACGATGAGCATTCTAAGAAATTGTGTCCTATAAAAGGTAATCGTAGCCTCAAGCCTCATCAATCGGGAATGGCTAAAACAGGGGAGGTGCAGCAAGGCTAAGTGGGTCATGTCCAAGTAGGACGAGATTTTCCCCTGTCTAGAAGTCCCTTATTATTTCGGCTGTGTGGGCGGTTGTTGGCCACAACTGCAGGGTTGTCTTATTCGGGACTGTCCAGTAAGGGATGGTTCCGGCCTTGTGTTGCAGGGGATCGGGTGTGGTCCTCGATACGGTGATCTAGGCCCTGTACTGTGACGGACGGTACCCCAGTAGCCCTGCTATTGATGGAAATCCATTTTCCCTACGAGACCCTACGGCTTTGATTGTATTACCCACTTTCGTGGCTAGTAACTGGAATTTAATCGTGTAACAACTTCGGCTATTTTCTATTTACTTGAAAATCCTAGACCCTATTATAATATAACTGGATTTTCTATCAAATGCTTTGGCTAGTATAAGGTAAAAACTTACCCATATTTATTTGTGGGGAGTCTTACGTGATACCCTTTATTTTCAAATGAATTTTAAGTTAAACAACTTTAACTTGTCTACTCACACTGGACCCATGTCTCACCCGGAGTTTATTTTGTTTTTCATAAACTCTTGGGTACTCAAATTTTTATGAATAGCCAAGTGATTAGGTTGGGATTGGAGAGTGTTTTGGAAGCTGGAGCTGGAGTCCAGGCGTACTTATCTATCTCTATCCGCTGTAGTGACTTTTGATGTTGTATTTTTGGGTTATATGGTTTGGCAGACTCTTTAAATGTCAGATGTAATGAAATCGTATTATTTTGTGTACTCTGATATGTAAAAACTATGTAATGGATATATGTAATATTATATTTTGTTTCGTTTCCGCTGTGAGATTCTGATGATTGTTGTTCTTTTCTTTCTATCTTTTCTATTTATATCTCTTTCTTTTCTTATTGATGATACGTCTTTCCGTGGAATGAAAGACGGGTTGTCACAAGAGTCATGCAAGTGACTTCGATAGCAAAGACTTCAATCCCTAATCGTGGAGAATGCTACAATTGTGGCTCTAAGGACCACTATATAAATAGGTGTCCAAGGCCTATTTCTTGCCGATATTGCAAAGGGTCGGATCATTATATATCTTCATGTCCGAAACTTCAAAGCAAGAGAGAGGGAGAGCTGAAAGTTGTGCAAGCTCCTAGTAACACTTCTCTTGGTCAAGGTATTTCTCATTCAGTCCTTGATGACATTTGTTTTGTGATTATCCTATTCGAATTCTTACTGACATGGGTTCATATCATTATTTTTATTTCAAAAGAACATGTTAACTATTTTTTTTCTTTAAACATTTTGGGCTTGATGACTTCGTTGAGAATTGCTAATCCGGTTGGTGGATCCGCAACGCTCAATTTATTTTGTAAAGACGTCGAGATTATTTTATGTGATTATTCTTTCCGAGCCGATTTGCATATTATGCGTTACTTAGGCTTCGAAAATTGACTTTTGAGAAAGGATTGGCTTAATCGTTATGAACCCCATATCCTATGTCCCGAGGGGACTATCCATCTTTGACATCCTCAATCTGTTAAGCAGACTTCCATTGTTTTTAATGATTTCGATTTTCAATTCGACGGCATAATTTTATTCTTTGAACCCACATGATGAAAAAAATGTTATTTCTCTTAGTCATGTGGTTTGTGATTTTTTCGATATTTTTGAGCTTGTCTTAGGATTACCACCTAAGCGATCTAATGAGTCGTGCTAAGGTCTGTTGCTCGACCTTGCCATCGGTTTTCGCCAGTTACGAGTTGCGGAGGATGAAGATTATCGGTTGTAACACCCCTAATTTTTTGATTACATTATTCAAGAGATTTAATTAGATAAATTAAATAGAATTTTGATGATATGGGGATTGAGATTTGAATAAAACTATAAGAAGGCTGTGCTTGATTTACCTTAAATGGGCTTAAAATGTCTTTTAAATTATTAATTACAACATGGGCATATTAGTAAATATAGTCAGACCTTATTATTCATGGCCACACACTTCTATTTGCCAATTCACATTCATTTTCTTAAAAACTCAAAAACGCAAATTTAACCTAAGAAGAGCCGGCCATAAATAGGAAGAAGAGGAAGAGAAATTCAATCAAGTTAAGAAACTAAAGCTAGGGATTAATTTCAAGTCAAATCTCAAAACTCTTATCATATTTAAGGTAAATAATAATTCATTCCATCTCTATTTTGTTTTTTATCATATTTTTTCGGATTTAAGATTGAATTCATATTATGATGTTTTGGATGATGATATGCTTGAATTATTGTATGTTTGATTTAAACCAATTCATTTGCATACGAATTTGCACGTTTTTAGGACAAAACTGATTGTCATGGAAAAAATTTATGTTAGGTAAAACATGATTTCAAAAATGGGTTTCAATTTTCATAGTTTTTCAAGCTATGGAAAATTTATTATGAATTTCTAAAGGAAAATATGATATTTGGATTTAAAAATTTATTTCGATTATTTCAGGAAGAAATTGGGTTTGAAATTTTAATATGTTTGATAACATAGTGAAAGCGAATTTCTATGATTTTTTGGGATATTTCCTAATTAATTTGCTATGGAAAGTAAATTATTTTAAAAGGACTTATTTGCAATATTAGTTTTGCTTAATAGAAGGGTTTAAACATTACTTTTTCCCTTGATTTAGATCTGATAAATGTGGCAGTTATTTTGTAAAGTATTTGATAAGTTTTAAGGCAACCAATCAGGTGTTTACAAATAGGCAGGTTAGTTGTATAGCAATTAATAACCTTAGCATTAATTTAGCTTTTTAAATATAAAGTTGGTTCCCTTCTTTAGGAAGTGGCCTTCGACCCAATGCTTTCGCCTCGACTCAGTCGAAACTAATGCTGCTAAAACCCACCTATTCGAAACCAATATACAAGGTATCACTTAGATGGTATGTAGTGGATTGGAGGAAAGGCGGAAGCCAGGGTGTCGAAAACAATACTTCCGATGGGGTCAAAACCTTAGTTCTATTTTAAAATGTTAAGCGTCTGCTTTGTTTTACCTGAAGATTTTAATGTAGTCGAAACCTATGTTTTTGAAAAGGGGTTTTTATAAATAGCTTTCTAAGTAGGTTGCCAGATCATGTTTTAAGTAGGAGCTTTCGAATGCGTTCCTTTGTTTTTATTTTATGCTTTCGAAAGAGGTGGTTCCGACTTAGTTGAAACCCAACTGCTATTCTTTTACCTTTTGGATGTATTGCTGCCATCAATGCTTTCAAAGGGATCCTTTTGTTTTAAACTTAAGCTAAGTCACTTCCTAAATGCTTTTGAGGGGGTTCAAGGGTTTCGAAGGCAATGGTGTTGAAAGGGGATTTTGATACTACCCTTCGAAGTGTTAGTCCAAGGTTTCAAGCTTTCGAATAGATGGTTTCGACATCATCTATTTTTCCTCTAATTTTTTTTATTAAAGGTTCTAAAGAGATACTTTCATGTGCAACCACTTTGACCTAAAAGTTGTTTTAAAGACTAAAACCTAATGTTTTCGAAAGGTTGTACTTCTATTCGTATCGAAGCTATATTTCTAAAGATTATTAAGCAATGTTTTGACTCATTGGAAAGGTATGATTTGGTTTTGAAAGGATTGATTTATAAAGCTTCGGAAGGTATATCCTAAGAGTTTTGAAAAGAGATTTTCTATGCTTTCGATGGAGGTCATCCAGTGGTTTTGAAAGTGATGTTTTATGGTTTCCAAAACAAATAACCCAATCTCATTTTTAAGGAAGAATCATGGAATAAATAAATTAAAAAATTTTGACAGAAGAAGTTTTCCTTGATTAACAGGTTAAAGGGTTTAAACAAGTTCTATATGAAATGAGTTCAGGGATATTTAACCACGGGTGTTGGTATTATTATATTGTTATGTTTGCTTCTTCATATATTTTCACATTGTTATGAACCCATAATGGTACTTTGGACAAGGGCAGAATAACCAACTGGATTGATCCAATAGTGTATATAACTTAAGAAATGTCAAAAATTTTAACTAAAGATATTGGCAGGGGCCAACATGTTTACAGTAAGCCTATGAAAACCATATAAAGGAAAAGATATTTGCAGGGGACAATAGGTTCATAGTTAACCCATGAAAACTATGATTTAATATTGGCAGGGGCCAATAGGTTTTTAGTTAGCCCATGAGAACTATATCCGGATTAAGATATTGACAGTTAATCAATAGGTTCCTAGTCAGTCCATGAAAACTAGGATAAGAGCAAAGATATTGGAGTTACCAATAGGTTCTTAGTGATCCCATGAAAACTATGTAGCTGGAAAAGGAGTCCATAATCACTTTACCAGTTAATAGTCAGCCAAGGAGAACCATTAATTTAATAGTAACTTTAGAAACTATAACCATCACAAATCATCAAAATGAATGAGGATGGGTAATCCAGAATTGATTCACTTATTTTTCATATCATCATATTATATTGTTTTGAATTGTTTTAACCATTGTGGATGCAAAAGCACAGTATATGATTTTATAAAGATTTTAAGGTACCAGTGAGGGGAAAACCCGTTCCGCTAAGCGGCATAATCTCACTAGATATCTAAGTGATTTGAGATGGCAGTTTATTATTCATACCAGGCTTTATGTTTGACTCAAAGTTTTTTCCCCTTAAACTCTTGGGTACTCTATTGGTTTTGAGTAGTTTTAAGGTTTAGGGTTTTCAGGTGTTCTTTTAGATGAATAAAGCTTTCGATGACGTGCAAGAGGCATGTTAGTTACATAGAGTTCTTTTATTTCTGCTATGTTTGGTTATAAAGGCAACTTGTTTTATTGCTTTATTATATACTCTGATCATCCAAGTGGGCATCTTCATATATTGCTCTTAACGTATTTTGTAATAAGTATATTTTTTCTGAATGCAGTCTGTGCACTGGGATTATGTAATGAATTTGAAATATTTTGAAAAGGAATATGGACTCTATTTGTTGTTTCAAATTTTTTCCATATTCATTTATATCAACATATCTAACATTACCGTACTTAGTTGCCGAGTATTAATAACTGTGGATGACTATACCATCCATAAACGTTAGTTTTTGGTCCACCAAGTAGGGGGATGTTACAAGTTGGTATCAAAGCATAGGTTTGCTAAAATTTAAAAGAAACTTAAACCTAAAAGATTTTTCAAACATAATCCAATGAATCAGATTAAAAGATTTGGGTTTGGGCTAATGTTATAGTAACATACTTGTATTTGATATATAGTTATATATATCTACGTATTCCCCACTCTCTTAGACCATTCTTCCACATCTTACTAAGGCTCGTATGCATATTTATGAGAAAGAAGATATTGAAGCAGGAAACGAAGACTAATTCTCGGTAGAGGAAGCACTACAACTAATGGAAATGTTCAACCCACCAGCATGAGGTACCTGGGTCGACCGGCTAATTCTAATAACCAAAATGCTGATACCAATATGGGCGCTGAAAATCCACAAGTAGATATAGGGGCAATGTATCAGTTCTTCGTCAATATGATACAAACAGGAGCAGCTGCTGGTGTTATTGGAAATGTTGGAGTAGCTAATCATGTGGCTCTAGTTGGGAATAATTATGCTTGGCTGAGCAGGGACTACACCAATCTTGGTGGTAAGCCATTCATGGAGATGGAGAATGTTATTGAGGTAGAGAATTGGCTATTACATTATGAGCATATCTTTACTGATTTGGGTTTAGATGATGGGAAAAAGAGAAGGTTGGCCTCTGGTTAGTTACAAGGGTCAGTGCTTAATTGGTGGAATAGCGTGACTACCGGAGTTCCAAAGGAGCAGTTTACTTGGGTAGATTTTAGAAGGAGATTTGAGCAAAAATTTATTTCTAAGTTTGTTAAGTTAGAGATGATGAGGAATTTTATGAATCTGGAGCCAGAAGAGATGTCGGTTGTAGAGTATGCCGCTAAGTTCAAGGAGTTGTCCCGTTATGGACATAATACTATAGACACTGTCATCAGAAAGAATGAGAAGTCCATTAGGGGACTGAGGCTCGAGATTGCAAGGGAGACCCTACCACATCTTCACGATCCTAGTAATTTAGTTGTGGAAATGGTCATTCTCCATGAAGAGATGCTTTCTAGTTGTACTAGAGAGAAGCCAGTGGAAATTCAGGGTTCTCATGAGAAGAAGAGAATGTTTTTTAAAAAGAAGGGAGCCCGGAAGCGAGATACTGCCAAGAAGGCTAAGGCTGAGTTAGTCTGCTTTAAGTGTGACAAGAAGGGTCGTTATGCGAATGAGTACCAGTCAAATAATGGGAAGAAGGCTGTAAATAAGAAGAATGTGAAGTGCTTCAACTGTGATCAAGTTGGGCATTATAAGAATGAGTGTCTAGAGCCAGTTACGGAGGACAAAGGAAAGGTTTTACCTATTGGACCAGCTAGGCCTACTGTAGCTGATAAATGAAAGACTGTGATGGAAGGCACGCTTTTGATTCAGGGTATTCCAGTTAGGTTACTTTTTATACCGATGGATCACATTCATTTATATTTCAGTATTTGGTTGATAGATTATGCTTAGAACCCACCTACCATGTTACTTCCTTAAGGGTTGCAAATCCAATAGGAGGGTTTACAACTCTAGGGTTGATATGTGACCACTTAGAAATTGATTTGTTAGGGTGTGTATGTTATTAATTTTAGAATCATTTTGAGCATGGATTGGTTGGGTAGGTATGAGGCTAGAATATTTTTCAGGATAGGGAGATATCACCGAGACATTTGATAGCCATAACCAAGTAATTCTCTCAGTGGAGAATTCTGAATGATGTGTTAGTACTTTTCTTAGTTCTATAGAGATAGGAGATGAGTTAAGTTAGGTTCAAGTAGCAAGTGAGTTTGAGGATGCGTATGGACTATCATAAGTTGAACAAGAGGATGATAAAGAATAAGTATCCTTTGCCGAGAATAGATGATCTATTCGATCAATTAAGTGGAGCCAAAGTGTTTACCCAGTTGGATTTGGTAATAGCTTTCCATTACTTAAGAGTGGCAAAGGATAGTATTTCTTTGACAACGTTACGGCCTAGCTATGGTTTGTGTGAGTGGTTAGTGATGCCATTTGGACTGACGAATGCACCCACTTTCTTCATGGATTTGATGAACCGAGTCTTCTGAGAGTATTTGGATAGGTTTGTGCTAGTGTTTATAGATGACATTTTAGTATGCTATAAGGATGAGAGAGAGCATGAAGTTCATGTTAGAATGGTACTGGAGACGTTGAGATAGAATCAGCTAAAGGTGAAGTTTACCAAGTGTCATTTTTGAAAGAAATAGGTTAAGTTTCTTGGTCACGTGGTTTCAGAGAAAGACTTGTCAGTCGATCCAGATAAGATCGAAGCTGTAAATAATGGAAAGAGACCAGAGACGGTAACTGAGATTAGAATTTTTCTTAGGTTTGCATGATACTATTGGAGATTCATCAAGGATTATCGCGTATAGCAGCACCTTTGACTAAGTTAACCAAGAAGGATGTGAAGTTTATCTGGTCCAACAAATGTGAGGAAGAATTCCTTAAGTTAAAGACCAATGCACCGGTTTTAGTAGTTTCGGACGGAAACCAGGGGTTGGTGGCGTATACTGATGCATGCGAAACTGGACTTGGAGCATTATTGATGCAGAAGGGTAAAGTTATACCGATCATAAGTCTTTAAGGTATTTATTCTCTCAAAGGAGTTGAATATGAGACAACAGAGGTGGTTGGAGGCCACTTATGATTTTGTTATAGAGTATACACCAGGAAAAGGTATTAAGGTAGCAGATGCTCTTAGCCGAATAAATTAGAATATGTATTAGCCACATTGGCGGAATGGAAGGATTTAGAAGCCTTGGACAGTTGTGTTGTGCAATTAAGGTCGACTGCTAGTTCCAATCAGAGTACCGACATGTTGTCCTGTTTAGAAGCTTGACCAGTGCTGATCGAGAAGATTGCTTCTAAATAGAAAGAGGATCCAGTATTAACTAAGAAGATTAGAAGGCTTGAGATTGGAGATGATATCGGTGATCTAAAGGATTTTAACCTTGACCAGAGAGGATGGTTGAGAAAGAAGGGACGATTGTGTATTCCCAATGTTGAGGACTTGAGGAAGGAAGTTCGAGGAGAATGTCATCGATCCAAGTTTACGAATCAACCTGAAGGAATCAAGATGTATCAGGACATGAAAAGGAGCTTCTATGGGGAGGTATGAAAAGGGATGCTGGCTTGTGGGTTAGGCAGTGTGCAAACTGTCAACAAGTGAAAGCTGAACACTAGAAGCCAAGTGGGTTGCTTCAACCTTTATAGATTCCAGTTTGGAAATGAGATTCGATATCCACGGATTTTATAGACGGGTTGTCAGGGTCAAACAGAGGTAATGAAAGTGCGTGGGTTATAGTGGACAGATTGACTAAGAGCGCCTATTTCATTCCAGTAAAGAAATTTCATGCTTTTGTCAGATCCTACCTATCTCCTAATCGAGCTTGTGTAGGTAGATGTTGCTTGGTAGGGCCATCAAATTGTAATGATCTTATGCCATTAAGAAGCAATAATATTTTATAATCAAAATAAACAAATCAATCCCCAAAATACGCCGGTATATTAATTTGGGGCTTCGTTTAAGTAAAGTCATGAAAACCGTCCGCATTTCTTATTGAATCAAATTATAGAATAATTCATCGAAAAACATACAGGAATTTTAGTTGGACTTATAGAATCTATCAAAAGAATTCTTTGATTTCTTTAGTTAACTATTCTAACGAAAATTTATTTATTGGTCACACTCACGACATTTTTTTCTGTTCTGAAGGATGAACCAGATATGGATAGTTTCAATAAGATTTCATTCTTGAAAAAAAAAAATCCATTTTTGGATTTATTCACACCTGCTTGCGCTGGTGCTTCCCTCTAAGGAAGAACGTTCCCTACCGATGCATCTTGACATCCCACAGCTTCAGCAGATCTTCGATTTAGGCGCTGATGAGTACATTGAACTATCCATGTGGCTGAGAGCCCTCACAACCGAGGACCACATTTCAAAATAATACACTGTTTGGGAGCTTTACCGGGAATAACTAGTAAATTACCTAGATCCAAAAGTGATCTTAAAAACTCATTGCATTTCAGGAAAAGATCGCAATACATGATATACTTGTAGTATTTCTGGGATCATTTGTTATATTAGGTGGTCTAGAATTAGTATTGTTCAATAATCCAATTTATTCCGCCTTACTCATATATTTAAAAATATATAAAAAGAGGATTCATTTTCAAGATGCCTTGATGGTGAAATTGTAGACACGCGAGACTCAAAATCTCGTACTAAATAGCGTGGAGGTTCTTTGTTGGATCCTTTTGTTAAAAAATTATGAAATCTTTTCTAATTCCATCTTCTAGAATAAAAAAGCCCTTCCGAATCGATCTTCAGTGTGTAGGTTATAGATCCAAGTGGTAGTATCGAGGCCTTTAGCTATTGTTCTTGATAAATGACTAGGCCTGGCCCATTCCTCGAAATACCTTTTTACAATATCCCTATATACATCAATTTTCACTTCGGGTCCTGGTGGTATAAAGTTAGATTACGCACTAATGAGATCTTTATACCGGAGCTCTTTTTTTATTATTTCTTTCTACTATATCAACTCTCAAAGGTACCGCGTTATAAATACAACTTTATACTTTACATGAGTTAACGCTTGATATTGACATGGTAGAAATTTGTATTTACTTATTTTGCAAAATGATGAGCACTTTATACCAAGCCACCTCCGCATTCACACAAATAACAATCGACATCCCCTTTCAGCTAATCGGATGATTGATCTGTTAATGGGCCTAAGTACTTGACACAAATAACAATCAACGGCACCTGCTTTGGCTAAGTTGTTCATAAAGAACATAGTTACACTACAAGGAGTTCCTAATAGTATAGTCAGTGATAGAGATGCTTTATTCACTAATGAATTTTGGAAGAGTCTAAAGGAAATGTTAGGTACTAAGCTTAATGTGAGTACTGCATATCACCCTCAGACAGATGGGCAGACAGAGAGAGAGAGTCAACAAGATACTCGAGGTTCTATTCAGAGTTTGTGTGTTAGACTTTGGTGGATCTTGGGAAGATCGCCTACATTTGGTTGAGTTTTCCTATACTAACAGTTACCAGACTAGTGCAGTAATGACGACTTTTGAAGCTTTATATGGAAGGCGATGCAAATCATCAGTATGTTGGTTGGAGACATGAGACAGATTAGCCTTAGGTCCAGATTTGGTTACAGAGGCGTCAGAGAAGATTGAGTTAATCCAAGAAAGGATGAAGGAAGCTCAATTCGGACCAGAAGAGTTACGTGGGTAAGAAGTGTAAAGACATAGAATTTTCGATTAGAGATAAAGTTTTTATTAAAGTATCCCCGAGTGTATGGTGCAACTTGAAAAATCAGGGAAACTAGCATCAAGATATGTTGGTCCATTCCATATTATAGGAAGGATCGGGAAGCTCACATATAGAGTAAAGTTACCGAGCAGTATGGTAGGTGTCCATAACGTATTTCATGTGTCTCATCTTCGTAAATATGCGCATGATCTAAATACTACTATTCCTTCGACAGGGTTGAATGACTTGATAGTAGAGCCTAACTTGACTTTTGCCAAATAATCAGTCCGGGTTGTAGCGAGAGATGAGAAAAAATTAAGGAACAAGACCGTTAGGTTAGTGAAAGTTCAGTGGACTGACAACGAGAATGTCTGTACTTGAAGATAGAAGACAGGATCAAAGATACTTATCCCAATCTTTTATGAGGGTGTATCTATATTAGATTTATATAGATGGTTGCTAGTCAGATGGGCTAGTATGGAAGTTAGGAGTTGTTACAGGAAGTTTAAAATTAAAATAAATTGGTAAATCAAGCATGCAAATTTGAATTCAACTTTATCAAGCAAAGTAAAGCTTTCAACAAACAACAGTTAAGCTAAAGCATATCCAGATCAAATCATCTCAAACTAGAATCAAGCCTCAAGCAATCAGTTCAACATCAAGAATCAGACTTGATCAAGTTCCAGTCCCCTGTATTCTCTGCTCTGATACCAAGTTGTCATGATCTGAACTGAAGTTCGACGTTTGAATCTGCGACATTCGAATACGAGTGAAGTACGTATGTTGATTTTCGGACGCCGGATTTCGGGTCGTGTTGGGAAGATTTTGTTATCGCTTAGTTGTTGTATCATGTATATTAGCTCTGATACCACTTGTCATACAATCGACTCGCACCGCCGCTTCAGGCCATCAGAGGCCACGTGGTCACCTCCGAAGCTTCTCCAGACACGCCTCTTCCAATTCCCCCACCATCGATAGCCTCTAGTTCACCCATGTCGACGAACAGGCTTCGTAAACCCAATAGACCAAGTCAGGGTATTAAACCCTAGATCACTGCTGCATCGTCACCACGGTGAATAATAACCTTGCCTAGCATTTTTCTATTAATACCTGATCTTCCACCAAGTAATAACCTCGATCTCGAGGTCTACTTCTTCCTCGATCACCGAGAATTGCCCAGAACTCATTTTGCGTTCATCTTCCAAATTCTCAAAATTTACTAAGTTAAAAATCATGAATTTCTCATTAAAAATTATAGTTTGCGAAGATGAACATGATCCAGCAATTAAACTCAAATATTTATCGATTGAATTTTTGATAAAATTTTACTTTGCTGTATTTTCTTATCTTCCAACAATCCTTTTTAATTTTTAAAATTTGAAAACTCTAGGATTATGTATTAATTTTACTTTGCCGTATTTTGTAATAATTATATTTTGCCTGAACGCGGTCTGTACTCTGGAATTATGTAATGAATTTGAAATATTTTGAAATGGAATGTGTATTTTGTTTGTTATTTTAAATTTTTTTCATATTCATGTGTTTCTGTGTATCAACGTATCTAACATTGCCGTATTGAGTCGACGATGATTAATAACTATGGATGACTGCAGCATCCGTAGCCGTTAGTTTTGAACCCTCAAGTAGGAGAGATTATGTAAGTGAACTTCACTGGTTAAAAATGGCAAGAACATTAACAAAAACTATTGATGTCATTCCTTTTCTACTTCTGTGTCTTTTTGCATCTGCTTTTCTTCTGATAGCAATATCCGCTCTCATCTTAATCTTACTCAAACTTTTCTTATAATTTAACACAAACCGATAAAGCTCTGAACGTGTCTCTGTATCTAAACATTCAATGTCAACCTCCATCTCTTCACCATTTTGGTGGTTGGGGTTTCTATCACACCTTCAGATTCCATAATAGCGCCTCCTCCTCTGAAGTTTCTCTTCAAAATCTACGACCAGATAGAGCTCCAGACGATAGTTTCGCTATCGTTTTACATAGCAGATTGCACAGGCATCAGAAATTGGCAGCTCAGAATTCTAGGCAGGAACTCTTCCATGGGCAAACGCATTTCTCATCACACGTAAATTGTCATCGTTCAAGAACTAATTGCGTGAAAAGCCCTCATTTAGATAATAACCAAATTATCCACTCAAGGAAATGATTCTAACATTCCACGTAATTCAAATTCTATGCTCATTCCTAAGGCTTGGAATCTAATCGCGGTGGTGTTTGATGTTCTACTCCTAGAGAATACAACTACCTCAATGTTCCAAAATGGATACTCAAATCATGAACAACACGTGGGAAAAATGGAGAAACATGATCGCATTGTATGTGATGGGTGCCAAAGCTAATAATGAGTTTCAAAACCTAATAATGAGTTTCATGATTTTTCAAAAGGCAATAGTTTCTATCTAGTCAAATTTGAAAAGGAAGATGACAAAAAAATTCTGATGAATGGGCCATATCTTTACTATAAAAGGCTGATGATTATACAGAAGTGGAGAGCAGACATGTAATTATTAAAAGATGATTATACAGTCCAGTTCAAATTCAAAACAAATAATGAATCAAAAATCAAAATTTCCTAGCGTTTGACAACAAATAGAGAAAAGATGGCCTAAGTCAGTGAACAACATCATTGTTAATGAAACGTTTGTCAAATCTGCAGTTCTAAACATGACTCCTAAACCAAAGCATAATGGAATGATGCACAATGAACGCACAACCAAGACTATAGAGAACACACAGCAAAGGCAGGACCCAATGCCATTCCCTGCAAAGCAGATATTCAAACTATTACAAATGATACAAATATGAAAGAATGTTACTCTAACAGGGCATCAAATATACCAACCGAGGATCACATAGAAAATAGCTCCGCACAACTTGAATTTTCAAATTTAAACAAGCATAGTCAAGGCCCAACGAGGAGAATGAGGCAAGACGAGGCACCGTTTGAATTTAAGGCTTCTATTTCACAAAATGTAATGAATAACCATGAATGGAAAGATATGAATCAGCAAATAAAGTCAAAAGCGCATAAATCAGAAAGATCAAAAACATCTAATGGGACCGCTCCTTCCTAAGATGAAAGGAATGAGAATTTCACATTAAATTAATGTGTTTTAGTATGGAATATTAGAGGGATGAACGCATCCTCCAAATAGATATAAAGAACTACGTAAATACTAGAAAGTTTTCAATTATTACTCCGTTGGAAAATAAGCTACAACATATAAAAATACCATGGACAGTGAACATGATTAAACAAGGCTATGCCTTTGACAGTAACAGTTCACAAAAACAATGAAGCGAAATTTTACCGATGTGGGTAATGAGATTTTGACAAAAAATAGAAGATGAAGTTTTTGTTGCTAATATTATTCTCAGCAATTTTTACATACATGATTACTGCAGATCTAATTCCTTATATAAAGATACAAAAGATGAAAAGAAATGAAAGGAGCACAGCCCAAATACAACAGGCCGGCCCAAATACAAATAAAGAGAAGGATCTCTTAACATTCCCCCTCAAACGAAACTAGGTTTACCCAGCCGTCTTCATTCCTTCATCCGTCTTATTATTTACATTTTCCCCATTAATAATACACAAAAACTCTCTGAATCTCGTGAAGTTCTTGTTAGACAGGGCTTTGGTCAAGACGTCTGCCTTCTGAAAGAGGGATGGCACATGATTGACTTGAAGTTTACCAGCTTCTGTTCTATCACGAACAAAGTGTAGATCCACTTCCATGTGCTTAGTTGTCGAGTGTTGTACTGGATTTACCGAGAGAGATATTGTGCTCATATTGTCGCACCATACTGTGGGAATTTTGGTTGAATGGAGACCTAATTCCGAAATTAGGGCTTCAGTCCACATAATTTCTGCTATGACGCTTGCCAAGGCCCGGTATTCCGCTTCCGTACTTGATCTAGAAATGGTGGGTTGCTTTTTAGTACACCAGGAAACTGGGTTGGATCCAAGATACACACAGTGCCCTGTGATGGATTTGCGATCATCCAAATCGCTTGCCCAGTCCGCATCACTGTAAGCCTGTATCGTAATCTCCTTACTTGACTTTAATAGCAAACCATAATTAATTGTGCCTTTTAAGTATCTTAATATGCGTTTGACTGCTTTCCAGTGAGTATCCAAAGGTTTTTGCATGTGTTGGCATACTTGATTCACACTGTAACATATTTCAGGTCGAGTGATAGTGACATATTGCAGTGCACCTACAATGCTTCTATACTGCTTGACATTGTCTATTGGTTCACCTATGTGTTTGGATAGATGTAGATTACTAGTCATGGGGGTACCAAGTGGTTTTGCCTTATCCATGTTTGCCCTGATTAAAATTTCAGATATGTATTGCTTTTGAGATAAAAATAAGCTTGAATCTGGTCTTCTTTGAACATGTATCCCCAGGAACTGGTTGATTTCTCCTAAGTCTTTGATTGCAAAGTGTTTATCCAGTAGAATAATGACTTGATTTATCTCTGTTATGTCATCACCAGTAATTAGTATATCATCTACATAGACTAATATGTAGATGACATTTTGATTTCTTTTTCTGATGTATAGAGAATTGTCTGATCTGGTTGCATTAAATCCCATATTGCCAAAAGTAATTTTCAGTTTCTCATACCATGCTCTTGATGCTTGCTTTAAACCATAGATAGCTTTGTGCAGCTTGCATACATGTGTGCTGTGTGTTTTAGAATTGTATCCCATTGGCTGCTGCATGTACACATCCTCCTGAAGTTCACCATTTAAAAAGGCATTATGTACATCCAGTTGCTTAATTCTCCAATGCTTGTGTAATGCAATAGTCATGATTATTCTTATAGTTGCTGGTTTGATGACAGGTGAAAAAGTTTCTTTGAAATCAAAACCAAATTGTTGTGTGAACCCCTTTGCAACTAATCTGGCCTTGTATTTAGCTACACTACCATCAGTGTTCCTCTTGATTTTATATGTCCACTTGCTTCCCACAATGTTTTTGTGCCTTGGTGGTGTGACCAAGCTCCATGTTTTATTTTTAATTAGGGCCTCGTACTCTTCATCCATGGCTTTTCTCCATTTTTCATCTTTTACTGCTTGATCATAATTGGTTGGTTCGACTTCATTGAGTGTATTTGTATAAATCTTGGGCTTAAAAATCCCACTCTTGGACCTTGTGATCATAGGGTGCTCAGCTCTTGGTTGAGGTTGACTCACATTTCCACTATGATTATCAGTACTCTCTGTTGCTGAATGTCCAGTATGATCACTAGTTACTGAGTTGTTATTTCCATTATGTTCATGCCCTGTCTGATGTTCCCAGTTGATGTCTGGGCTGTGATGTGTGTTATTTGAGTTTGATTTGTCTGAACTATAATCAGTTTTTGTGCTAGTGATGGATGTTCCTTCATATTGATGTTTATTACCACCATCTTGAAATTCATCTGGAAATTCAGTTAATTCTGGAACCATTGGTAGGTTGATAGCTTTGCTACTTGTTTGTTGTTTTTCCCTTACTTTATCTGCAAAAGGAAAAACATTTTCATTAAAAACCACATGCCTAGAAATATAAAGTCTTCCATTTTTGTCCAAGCACTTGTATCCCTTCTGATTATATGCATAACCAAGAAAAGTACAAGCACTGGATCTCAAGCACAATTTATGCTTATTATATGGTCTAAGATAGGGGAAGCACAGACAGCCAAACATTTTCATGTGATTGTAATCAGGTTTAACCTTGTTTAATATCTCATAGGGAGATTGCTTATTTAGTAATCTTATGGGTACTCTATTTATGAGATATACTGCAGTAGCAAATGCTTCTTTCCAAAATCTCATGGGTAGAGATCCCTGAGATAAAAGTGTTATCCCTGTTTCTACTATATGTCTGTGCTTCCTCTCAACCAGTCCATTTTGTTCTGATGTGTGTGGGCAAGTGCACCTATGTATTATCCCTTTACTGTCAAAAAATGCTTTTAGAGATTTAAACTCACCACCACCATCAGTTTGAATGACTTTAATTTTACTATTGTGTTGATTCTCAGCATAAGCAATGAACTGTTTAATAACAGCACATGTGTCTGACTTGTTCCTAAGAAAGTATATCCATGTGAATCTAGTGTGAGCATCTACAAGTGAGAGATAGTACCTGTCTCCTTGTGTTGATGATAGGGGGGCTGGACCCCAAAGATCTGCTGCCACTAATTTAAATGGCTCATTATATATAGTTTCTGATTTACTAAAAGCCAATTTGTGACTCTTTCCTTCTTGACAGTGTGAGCATATAAAAGGAGCAGAAAAGTTTTTAAAAGCAATTTTATTTTCATTCAGAACTTGTTTTACAATATCAATCTTGGGGTGACCAAGTTTACAATGCCACAAACTAAGAGTGTTATTCTCTTTTTCAACATTGAAGCTGACTGGATTAGAATAAAATGTCCCATTAGTGGGTTTTCTTGTGTCCATGTTGCTGAATCTATAAAGACCCTTGTCCAATTCACCCTGCAGCAGTACATTTCTATTTAGTAAGTCTCTAACAAGACAAAATTTTGGGTGAAACTCAAAGTACACATTGTTGTCCTTGGCAAATTGAGAAACACTTATTAAATTCTTTTTAATCCTAGGAACTCTTAACAAGTTATTCAAAAATAGAGTCCTTCCACCTTTGATACTGCCAGTTCCAACATGTGATATTTTTATGGCTTCACCATCACCCATAAGAACAGAATTCATACCTGTGTATTTCTTGTTCCCCAGGTTGAGATTTTGAAGATTATTAGTGATATGGTTTGTTGCACCTGAATCTGGAAACCAGTCATCTATGCTTGTATCATCAATTTTGACTGCATCTTCATTTGATTCTTGTGTGTTTGCTCTGCTTTGCTGGTTTACCTGAGCCATGTTTGCATTGTGTGTCTTTTGGCTTGATTGACCTGTGTTGTACTCAGAATTAAATCTGAAATAGCACTTATTAGCCATGTGCCCTGTTTTCTCACAAATTTGACACTTCACTCTGTTGTAACTGTTAGATCTTCCTCTACCCCTGCCTCTTTGGTACTGACCTCCTCTTGAAACTTGATGACTAGTGCTATTGGAATTATTAGGTGCCTTTGGTTGGTCTTTGTTTCTTGTATGAACTGCAAAATTAATGTTGACATCTCCCTGTATGGCCTTTCTTTGCTCTATTCTTCCCTCATGAGCAAGTAGAGCAGCATGTACATACTGCAGATTTGGTAGGACAGGTTGTGTGGCTATGAATGTGACAAGTGATTCATATTCTTCATCTAAACCACTAGTAAGAGTGAGTATTTGATCAGATTCTGCAACTTTATGACCCACAGCACTAAGTCTATCACACAAATTCTTGATCTTGGCAATGTAATCTCTCATAGGCATGTCCCCTTTTTTAGCATTTTGAAGTTCTCTTTTGTAATGCATGATACGTGCAGATGACTGAAAATTAAAGATCTGGCCTATTGTAGACCAGATCTCATATGATGTGTTGCATCCAACAATTTGAGATAAAAGATTGGCACTTATAGATGATATTAGCCATGATGCAAGTAAGTTGTCTTGCTTCTGATGTTGAATGTAATCTGGATTACTGACTGGGTTCTTGTCTCTGTCAAAAATGACTGCAGGTGGTACAGTTTTTGTTCCTTGCACAAATTCTTGAAGGCCATAACCCTTTAATGCTGTCTCAACTTGATATTTCCACAAGATAAAGTTGTCTTCATCAAGAGGGATGGTGATAACATGACTCTTTGGTTTAATGAGAGCAGGGATACTTGTGATTCCACTGTCTTCCCTTCTCGAGGTCACAGATTCAGATTCTTCGGCATTATCTGCCATATTTGGCCAGATTCTTGAAGTTTTGATTGTCTTGAAAGAGGAATAATCAAAAAGAACAAAGAAAACTGGGTTTCTTGGAGTGGTGGACAATAGTTTGCTGCCAAGAAACTGGTTGAGATCAAGAAAGTGATGAAAGTGTATTATATCAATTGAATTGGTGTAATGCACTTTCACTGCAGATCGAAAACAATCAAAGAAAAAGTGAAAACTCTTGTTGTCACCGGTTGGAGATGATGAGATTTCTCTGATCCAAGCCTTGGAAGCACAAGAGTTGTGATAAGAATGAGTGCTCTAGATCAAGAATGGTATGAAATCTCCGATGATGATATTTTGCTGAGGAGTAACAAAATTTAACTTTTTTAATCTTCAATTTGAATGCCTTTCGGCAATTGCTCTGATACCATAATGAGATTTTGACAAAAAATAGAAGATGAAGTTTTTGTTGCTAATATTATTCTCAGCAATTTTTACATACATGATTACTGCAGATCTAATTCCTTATATAAAGATACAAAAGATGAAAAGAAATGAAAGGAGCACAGCCCAAATACAACAGGCCGGCCCAAATACAAATAAAGAGAAGGATCTCTTAACAGTGGGATACAAACTTGTGGTGTACTAATATAATTCACAAAGAAAACTAGTTATATCACTAGCTATTTGAAGCAAGTAGGGGGTCTGGAACTTATTTGCACCTAGTCTATGCACATAACACGACAGAGGAAAGACAAAGCGTATGTAATTATTTGAAAAACACAAAGCAGTCCAAATAAACATGCCATTGTTAATTTTGGATGATTTCAACGCAACTCTTTACAACAGTCATAGAACTAATGATGGTTCTACAAGTGTATCCTTTGATTTTAATTTTCTATATTGCATCCTCTTTTCAAATATAGTCGTGCTCCTATTCATGAGTAACTTCTATTTCTACACTTGAAGAGGGGGAAGAGATTACTGCATTCATAGTAAAATCGATCGCTTGTTGCATTAAAAATTTCTCGTACTTTACAGTTCATTTCAATAATCACTCGACAAGCGACCGCACTTCAATTATTTTTGAAATAGTTCCATCAAAGGTTTTGTTCGAAAAAAGCCATCTAGTTACGACAATGCCAGGAGCCTGTAGGAGGATTATAAGCAGCTATTTGAGCTAAATTTTCAACGTTAATTTATTAGCAACCTACTGTTTAGGTTCATGCATAAACTAAACGCAATCAAAGTGGCAATTAAAAGGTGACAAAAGTTCATGCCTAATTTCAGCGTGCTATGCTTAATCGAAGATAAGCAAATTAACAAATCAACAAATTGCTTAGTCAAAATCCTATAGATACGGAGCTCCAAACCAAATAAATAGAAGGCATTCAACAATTAAACAACATGTTTCTTATAAAAACCATGCAGAGCTTGTGAAGGAACAAATACAGATGGCTAATCCACGGGGAGTTGATAAAAGATGAATTGTTAGAAACCATGAATGGTGTCTATAATTTAGGGAGAGCGATCAAAGAAGTTAACCGCACATACGTTTGTTTAATCCTTAAGGAAAAAGTCCCTAGTCTCTTGCTAATTTTAGCTCGATCTCATTATGCAATGGTTTTTATAAATATTGGCTAATTTATTATGTGGTAGAATGAAAGTACCGTTGAACGATCTAATACCGGTTAATTGAAATGCTTTCATTCTGCGAAGAAATATAACTTAAATTATCTTTTAGCACATGAGTTAGTTAGAAGGTTTAATAAGAGGACATCAAATAACTTATGTGTTAAAATTGACCTGTTTAAAGCTTATGATCGAACCAGTAGGGAATTTATTCTCCACATGATGAGATCAATGTATTTACCAACAAATTCCTGAATTTAATTTTCATATGCATTTCCACTCTATCATGTTCTATTATGATCAATGGACATCCTTAGGGTCTTTTTTCAAGCAATAGAGGACTAAGGCAAGGAGCCCCCTCATCTCCATACCCGCTCTTTATTGCTATGTAATATCCCTCATTTCTTTTGGACATAGAATGAAATATTAAACCAATTTATAAAGTAGAACCAATTTTAACACATCTTAGTTCTAGCTAAAGCAAGTGTTAATAGTGGGACTACAATCCAAGAAATCATAGACGAATTGAAACATTCGATAGTTTTGGTAATTAGTGAAAAAAATGAACGATTTTCTTTGGCAAAGGAGTACGAGAAAAGGAACAAATATATAATATCCTAAATTTGCCAATGGGAAATCTCCCACTCACCTATTTAGGGATCCCATTATCCACCAACTCACTTAAAGCTGGGGATTTTGGACCCTTAATAGATAAAATAAATACGAAATTCAATAACTAAAGTAACAGATTTCTAAATATAGGGGGACGAATTGAACAAACAAAATCTATTATCTATCCAATCATTTAATCTTGAATGCGAATATATCAAATTCCCACAAGCATCGTACAGAAAATCAACTCTTTATGTGCTAATTTTCTATGGAAGAATAAAGCACATATTTGAGTTGGATTGACGTATGTAGACCAAAGTCAAAGCGTTGATTAGGACTAAGAAGACTAGAGGGTTTACTCCAAGAAATTTTCATCAAATCACTATGAGGATATCTGTCTTCAGATTGTCTCTAGGTCACCTAGACCAAAAATAGATATTACAAAAAGCAAAAATTTTCGAATTGTTCAACCTGCTAACTATTCTTCTTCCATTTGGAAAACACCACCAAAAACTAAACAAGTAAAAGATTTATTGCAAAGCAAATAACTGATGGAAATGACACTAACTTGTGGTTGGAGCCACGATTAAACGGATATTCTCTAGTGGACAAATTGGGGAGGAATGCTATGATCTCAATGGGAGGTCCCAATAGAAAACTCTCTATTCTCCAAGCTTATTGGGAATGGAGTACGGACTCTTCATGTTTTCCTTCCAATGTTTGCACTGAAATACGCCAACTTTCCATTCATACTGCGGCAACCAAGGAATACTGGAAATGGTTATCAGACTTACAAGAAATTTCTCGTTGAAATTCACTTAGAATACAGTCAGAGCAAGTTGTAGCGAACTAGACTGGTGCAAGCAAATTTGGAATAACTACCGCAGACCAAAATGTTGATATGTGCACTACTAGAAAAGCTAAATAAACTACACACAAAAGACAAGTTAGCAAGGTGGAACGACGATATAGACCAAACGCGTGTTCTTTGTGAACAATAGATGAAAATTAGCGAACACCTCTTTTTTATGTGCGAACATCCAGCCAAGTTATAGGTAGAATTCGATAATAAATTGTAATTACAAACTGTCATTTACTCAGTAAGTGAAATGTTAATCAACTACTATCAGTAAGAATAAACAACCAAGCAATTGAAACCATTTGTAGCACAACAATCTCTACTATTATATGGCACATCTGGAAGGAATGAAATAGCAGAAACTTCAGATGAGTTAAAATGCCTTACGAAATCCGTCAAGTTCTAGCTACTCATGAAATATTAGATATGTTGAAAAAATCGAAAATCATACCAGACTAATATAATCGAGTGACATCGGTTCTAGCCAAATTCGAAATCACCATCAAAGTTAAGCGACACCCTAATCAAGCAGAGTCATACCCGATCCTGATAAATTTTGGTGCTACAAAATCACAAATAGAGAGAAATAAATATGCAAAGAAACAAAGAGAAGATTTTTTCTCTCTCCAATTAATAGGCATATTTGAGTATGTTTATTTCTCTCTCTAATTGACTAATCAAATTATTTTTTGTCATCTAATGTTAACTTGGGCATTAAGTAATTGATTATGTAATTAGAGACTAGAAAAGAGGGTAAAAGTATTTGCTAATTTTCTCTTCTTCATCTTTTTGTTTTTTCTCCAACAATTTTAGCCATATAGATATTTGCTCCATTTCTCAATTTGGTTATTGATTCAATGATATTTTGTTTACTTTAGCTTTGTTCTATTAATTGTAAACAAAATTTTGGTGAATTAATAAATTGGGTGGTTGGATGGAATATTTTGTGTTATTGCATTTTGATTTCAATTCCGTCTTGTTTTTAATCCAAGTTATCTCTTTGCTATTTGGTGACAAAGATCTGCTGATAAAAGCTTCCGCAAAGCGCTACTATTTTCATAACAGTTTGGTATCAGAGCACAGATCATCGCAAAACTTAGTGTAATTTTGGTTTGTAAGAATTATTGAAGTCGGATATGATTTCGTTTTCAAAGATGGTCATCTTGGATGGAAAAAATTGGGGTATTTGGAAGTCTAAGATGAAGGATGTTCTGTACCTCAATGATATTCATGATCAGATTGATGGAGATGGAAAGAAGCCCTCTGATGTAGATGAGGGGAAATGGAAGAAGATGGATAAGAAAACGATTGCTTTGATTCGTCGGTATCTTGATGATTTAGTTTTCCATCATGTGGTTAGTTGTGAATCCGCGAAGGCTTTGTGGGACAAGTTGGAATCTTTGTATGAGTCAAAGAGTGTTACTAATAAGGTTTTTCTAGTTCAAAAGTTAGTATAACTGAGATTAGATGAAGAGAAGTCTGTTGCAGAGCATTTGAATGAATATCAAGATGTAATTAATCAATTGGAAAATATGAAGGTCAATTTTGATGATGAGTTACAGGCTCTTTTATTAATGAGTTCGCTTTCAGAAAGTTGGGAAACTTTGGTTGTTTCATTGAGTAACTCCAATGCTAATGGAACTATCCCTTCGAAAACTGTTCGAAGCAGTCTTTTGAATGAGGAGCTTAGAAAAAAAAGGTCAGGTATGAAATCAATTCAAAGTGAGGCTACGGTGGCAATGGACTCGAAGAAAGATACAATTTGGAAGAAAGACGCTAATGGTAAAGGTGTTATCACTTGTCATTATTGTAATAAGAAAGGTCACATACGCAGCAAGTGTTATGCTTATAAAAGAGATAAAAAAGGCTGCGCATGGTGATACTAGTAGTGATGCACATGCAGGTTTTAGTGAAGGTACCGATAGTGATGCTTCTTGTGATGTCCTCTTTAGTGAAAATAAGCCTTGGAAGATGAATTTGGGAGCCAATTTTCACATCTGTAGAGATGTGAATTGTTTTTTATTTTTATGAGAAGAGTATCGGCATGATTAGGATAGCCAAAGAGAAGAGCTACCGATTTATGATATTGGATCTATCCGATTTCGTATGCATGATGGTGTGGCTAGAGAAGTCTCTTGAGTGAGACATGTACCCACTTGTTCGCATATCTTTATTTCTCTCGGTCAGTTGGATCGCCTTGATTGCACTTATGAGACTCAAGGTGGAGTTTTGAGAGTGAAGAAAGGTGGTCATGTAAGGATGAGAGGAGTATGGGAAGAAGGAAACCTTTATAGCTTGGTTGGTTCTGTAGTCGACAATGAAAAACGAGTGATGGTTGAAGGACCTAGACCACAACAAGGTGGAGAGGTTAATGTGGTCACTGTTTATGATTCTGGCATTGAAGATCATATTTTAGACAGGGGTCTTCATGTTGATGATGCTCGAGGGATCGATAGTGATCAGGTAATGAGCTCAGATCAAGTGATAGACGGATGTCGAATTGCAAGATCCACACAGACATGATGGAGATCTTTGTGGTATTACAAACGTTTTAGAGACTGGATTTGTGTGATGCACCTCATGTGGGAGATGCATCACTTGCAGACAGTGGTTGAGGTTTGTAATTTAGTGTGGTTGAGATATGAGGATTTGTGATAGATCTAGATATGACATGCTTGATATGTTAGAGGTATGTAATTTTACATCAAGGTGGAGTGTTAAATTTTGACGATACAAAATCACAAATACAGGAAAATAAATATGCAAAAGAAAGAAAGAGAAGATTTTGTTTCCTATAATTAATAGGCATATTTGAGTATATTTATTTCTCCCTCCAACTGGCTAATCAAATTATTTTTTGTCATCTAATGTTAACTTGGGCATTAAGTAATTGATTATATAAATAGAGACTAGAAGAGAGGGTAAAAGTGTGGTGGAAAATCTATTTGCTAATTTTCTCTTCTTCATCTTGTTTCTTTTTCTCCAACAATTTTAGCCATAGATATTTGCTCTTGGTTATTGATTTATCGGTATTTGTTTACTTTAGCTTTGTTCTATTAATTGTAAATAAAATTTTGGTGAATCAATAAAGTGGGTGGTTGGGTGGAATATTTTACGTTATTGCGTTTTGATTTCAATTCCATCTTGTTTTCAATCAAGCTATCTCTTTTTGATTTGGGTGACAATGATCCGTTGATAAAAGCTTCTGCAAAGCGCTACTATTTTCATACCAGATCTATCTTATTATTGCTCGTTTTGGTCAACTAGAAGATGAAAAGGGAACTGTCTAAATTGAATTAATTTAAAGCATAGAGTAGAAGTGAAGTTGACTTTCGAGACTTTTGTTAAGTGCGATGCTGAATTCTATTTTAGGAAATTATGCCGAATGTTGTAGTGCCTTTTTCTATAATCTGTTTGAGTGATTAAATGCTACATTACATTGTGACATGTTTTAACCATAAGGGTGTTTTTTAAGTAGAAAATTTGGTTACTACACCTATTTGGAACACGAACAAATCATTGTATCTCCTTTTATGTTATACATAGAATACCCGCTTTCCAAAAAAATGTTTATAAACTTTTAAAACCTTTCAAAATTAGGAAAATAAAATCAAATAATTTGAAACTGAAACTTAAGTGCATATAATATAAATGTCTTGAGATGGAATGCAATAATAAACAAATTTTCCATATATTATATGAAAGGCAAATTTGAACATGGCTTGAGGTTTTATTTTATTTATTTTGGAAACCAGAATTAAGGTTTCCTAGAAGAATGCACTTCTTAATGGAAAATGTGCAGTGATGCTATCATGATATTACTGCTTGAATTTCAAATTTCATATATTTGGTTTAACTTGCAACAAACTGTGAGTTTAGATTCTTTATGAAGGTTTATTACAAATGCTTATGCATTTATTATCACATGATAGCTAGTATACCTGTCTATTGTAGCAAATGGTTATTTCCTTTATGGTAGCAAATAATAAACCGACATATAATGTTACTTCATGAAAGACATTATATATGATATATGTGACGCCTCACCTCTATGCTCACAATAACAAAGTTTATTATAAGGAATAACGTCTGCTATTGCGAAGAATAAGGCTTGTTAGAAGTGACCATTCGTAAGTTATGCCTTAGACGAGTATTGATTACATCGATAGGAGTTGTGTAAATTACTCCCAAAGATATATATTCAATCCAAATCTAAAACGAAACTACGGTGGCTTAAGAAAGATTCAGAACAACTCATAATAACAACAACACCGATAAGTATAATCACATCAGAACAGAAATATCAGATATATAGCGGAAGACAAGTCTGGATACATACTACAACAACCGATGGTTCACAAGAACCAAATGTACATATACATATACATCATAACATACATGAGATGAGAACTAATAAACCAAAAGTACTTCTCGAAGACTAGACAAAAGATGAAGTGAAATCCCAAAAGCTAAAGCTGCTACTGAATCAGAGATAGCGACTATTCTGAAATAACTCGGTCTGACCCGAGTATTATTTAAAAGAAAATAATAAACGGATCAGTCTAATTTATTCTTAGAAGTGAATGCATCATAAACAACATCAAGCAAAATAATAATAATCTCGCAAGAGACTATTCAACATAAGAAATCAATATAGTTTAAATGAAGAAATCACATCAAACTCCATCAAAATCAACTTTCAAATTCACAATTGAATTCAAAACCGCAATTCACAAAATCTAGAAATCAAAAATAGATAACTAGAAAAATCAACATAAAAGTGGCTCGATCCCATCATATGGCTAGTCTAAGCTACGCCGCACGTGCATCAACATATGGCCGAAGCCTACCAAGTACTATCATCATAATTTTGGCGCCCAAGAAATGACCCGAAGGTCCAACATATGACCCGAAGGTCTAGTACTGGTATTTGAGCCGAAGGTCAATCATAGTGGCTCGAAAGCCCAACAAAAATCATCAAAATCATCAAACAACAAATCCACAACGAATAGTTCAATTAACGAGTCCAGAATTAACCGAATTAGTAAAAGCGTGGTTCCATATTCCGCACTTTTGCTAGATCGTTTAAGTCTCTTCATCGTTTCCTTGAAAGTGCAAAATTATGTATTTTGTATAAATAAAATTTACGTTCTCAACGGCCAAGTCCAACATTAAGCGAATCAGTAAAAGTGAGGGTTCATAGTCCTCAATTTTGCTGAAGCGTTTAAATCGCTTCCTCATTCTTTTGAAAGCGCAAACTGTAAAATTTATGGAAATAATTTTATTTTAACACGATTTTTAAAACACATGATTAAAACAGCAACAACTATAGCAATTTCAACGAGGAAATTGCGCTTCACAAAACACCGTAAAAACAGATATCAAACCAGCGTTGCGGGATAACCACTTAAAAATTCACTTTAAAATTGACGGTTACTGAAGTCAAAACAACAGTAATTTTTATTCGTCAAAAATGTCATCCAAACAGCACGCATCAAAAATATATCACCGGTATAAAAATTTCGTTATAAAAATAGCGGCGCAAAATACATTTTAAAATGTAACACCGGTCCAACGTAATTTAAATAGTGGACTGCACTAAAATTTTTCAAGTATGAAATATGATGTCTGGAATTATTATACTTCGACAATATATAAACGACACTGGTAGGATATATTTTTAAAATCCTTTTTCATGTACCATGAATTTGCATGCAACAATTACATTTGCCTCAACTTGTAAAAATGCACTCACGCATGCAAAATTTGCACCCAAAAATCAAACTTGAACACAAGCACAGCACGCAACTTGAAGTTGAAACATTATGCATGTTAGAATGAACGAAAAGAAAAACAAACACTTGCCTGCACATAAAATAACATGCAAATGATGATTATAAACATGGTACGACCTGCAACTAACTTGCCTCACATAAACTAACATGCAAATGATGATTATAAACTAGCACGCAACTTGCATTGAACGATCTGGGCTCAACCTCAATTTCACGCAAACTATGAATAAATGTGTTTGGATTTATACTAACCTTTCATACGTGCACAAAATTTTCAAAAATAGCCTGCACACTTTTTCCTTGCACAAGATAAATTATGGAAAGCTAGTAATTTAGCAACTCCAGATGCACGAAATAAATTATATAAGTTGGATGATTGACGTGTTAGCAAATGTGCAATACTTGCACTTTGATTTACACGCAAGCAAGAGTGAAAGTATATATTTTTTTCTTAGCTCAAACAATTTGTTTTCGTGCATTTTTTGGGCACTACAAATATTTTTCCTTTTCGTGCATTACATTTATTTGTAAAGTTGCAATCACGTTGGCCTTGAGTAACTTGTTACTTAACATTTAGTGCATGCATTCTTTTTTTGGCACAACAAATCATACACACACGACACAAATAGAAAACCCAAAATTTTGTGACCTGGCAGTACATTGTGTGCAAAACATGCATACACGCACATCTATGATCAAATTACTTGTAAATATTTTCACCTTTTTGGCACAACATAAGAACCCAATTTTTGTAAATGCATTTGTAAATACTTGTAAAGCTTGCATGAAAATAATGACTTGGACTATATTTTCGTGCACTACTCTATATATAAGTGGCTACTTGCATGCAGACACATCAACATTTAAATATGAAATGACTGGACTTTCATTCATGCACATATGGAATTGATACCTGCATAAACAAAGAGTGATAAATAGAACAAAACAAAAAGTGACTCAATATGGACGCAATAGAACAGAACAAGCGAAGCAGAAAAATAAAACAAATGAAGCAGTAAAACAGAAGAAATGAAGTAGAAAACAAATATCTGGGCACAAAATAAAGATTAGAAATGTGAGTAGTACTCACCATAAAATTTTCTTCACAATTCATTAGCTAATGGAAGCTATTTTTAGATCTGCCATTAATGCTTCACCAAGCTTAACAATGTTGCAGAGAATTTTTTTTTTTCGAATTTAAATTTAAAATTTCTATTTAAAATATTTGCTCCGACAGTAATTCAAAAATCATGGTTGTTACAGATTTTTAAAATATTTATTACGATAGTAATTCAAAAATCACGGTCGTTACAGACTCTTCCCTTATAAAAATTGCGTCCCCGCTATTTTCATTATAGAAGCAGTCAATCACACAAATAATTCATCACAACAAAGATTTAAAATGGAAAAGACGGATTAGAATGCTCACCCCCATCTGAAGAGGAGAGAAAACCGGGATAAGACCGCTCGATGAATTCATTGGTTTCCCAAGTGCAATCTTCAGGGTTTGCGGACCATTGAATTTTCATAAGCGGGACTTCTTTGTTCCGAAGGCGTTTAACCTCCGAAGCTAGCACACGAATAGGATTTTTCACAATAGACAAGTCGGGTGTGATCTCGAGATCTTGCAACATATGGAGATCAATAATGAAATCTGAATCTCGAAGGCATCGACGAAGCTGGGATACATGAAATACGTCATGAATTCACGAAAACTGAATAGGTAGCGATACGCAATGAGCAACTGGGCCAATGCGTTCCGTAATAGAAAACGTTCTAATATATCGAGGAGCCAATTTTCCGAAGCTACTAAAATGCACCACACCCTTCATCGGGGAAACATGAATGAATACTAGATCGCCAGCAGAAAATTCCAAAGATGATCGACATAAGATTTCTGCCTATTCTGAGCCTCTTTCATTCTCTGTCTGATAATATCAATCCTCTCCGAAGATTCACAAATATAATCGGGGCCGAGAACTAACCTTTCCCCTGATTCTAACCAACAAGATGGTGATCGACACGGTCTTCCGTAAAGAGCTTCGAAAGGAGCCATGCCGATACTGGATTGAAAACTGTTGTTATAAGAGAACTCAACAAGAGATAAGTGGTCTTCCCAACTACCACCAAAATCAAGAATGCAAGCTCGAAGGAGATCCTCTAACACTTGATTCACCCTTTCAGTCTGACCATCAGACTGTGGATGATAAGCTGTACTGAGATTGAGCTTAATGCCCATAGCTTTCTGAAGACTCTGTCAGAAACCACTGGTAAAAAGCGGATCTCTATCACTAACAATAGATCCAGGCACACCATGAAGTCGAACGACTTCCTTAATAAACAGCTTAGCCAACAAAGAAGCAGTCCGATTGGACTTGATAGGAATAAAATGGGCTGATTTAGTCAATCTGTCAACAATCACCCAAATACTAGTATGGCCCGACCTCGAACGAGGTAGACCATCAATGAAGTCCATGGAAATTTGATCCCATTTCCATAATGGAATCTCAAGAGGCTGCAAAAGACCACTGGGACGCTGGTGTTCTGCTTTAACAAGTTGACAAGTCATGCAACGGCTTACATAACTTGCAATATCACGCTTCATACCCTCTCAATATGAAATATGATGTCTGGAAATAATATGGTTGAAATATGATGTCTGGAATTATTATACTTCGACAACATATAAAATATATTTTTAAAATCCTTTTTCATGCACCATGAATTTTCACGCAACAGTTACGTTTGCGAGCAACTTGTAAAAATGCACCCACGTATGCAAAATTTGCACCCAACATATCAAACTTGAACACAAGCATAGCACGCAACTTGTAGTTGAAACATTATGCATGTTAGAATAAACGAAAAGAAAAACAAACACTTGCCTGCACATAAAATAACATGCAAATGATGATTATAAACATGGTACGACCTGCAACTAACCTTCCTGCACATAAACTAACATGCAAATGATGATTATAAACTAGCACGCAACTTGCATTGAACGATCTGGGCTCAACCTCAATTTCACGCAAACTATGAATAAAGGTGTTTGGATTTATACTAACCTTTCATACATGCACAAAATTTTCAAAATTCGCCTGCACACTTTTTCCTTGCACAAGATAAATTATGAAAAGCTAGTAATTTAGCAACTCCAGATGCACGAAATAAATTATATAAGTTGGATGATTGACGTGTTAACAAATGTGCAAGACTTGCAGTTTGATTTACACGCAAGCAAGAGTGAAAGTATATTTTTTTTCTCAGCTCAAACAATTTGTTTTCGTGCATTTTCTGGGCACTACAAATATTTTTCCTTTTCGTGCATTACATTTATTTGTAAAGTTGCAATCACGTTGGCCTTGAGGAACTTGTTACTTAACATTTAGTGCGTGCATTCTTTTTTTGGCACAACAAATCATACACACACGACACAAATAGAAAACCCAAAATTTTGTGACCTGGCAGTACATTGTGTGCAAAACATGCATACACGTACATCTATGATCAAAATACTTGTAAATATTTTCATGTTTTTGGCACAACATAAGAACCCAATTTTTGTAAATGCATTTGTAAATACTTGTAAAGCTTGCATGAAAATAATGATTTGGACTATATTTTCGTGCACTACTTTATAATATAAGTGGCTATTTGCATGTAGACACATCAACATTAAAATATGAAATGACTGGACTTTCATTCATGCACATGTGGAATTGATACCTGCATAAACAAAGAGTGATAAATAGAACAAAACAAAAGTGACTCAATATGGACGCAGAAGAACAGAACAAGTGAAGCAGAAAAACAGAACAAATGAAGCAGAAAAACAGAACAAATGAAGTAGAAAACAAATATCTGGGCACAAAATAAAGATTAGAAATGTGAGTAGTACTCACCGTAAAATTTTCTTCACAATTCGTTAGCTAATGGAAGCTATTTTTATATCTTCCATTAATGCTTCACCAAGCTTAATAATGTTGCAGAGAATTTTTTTTTGAATTTAAATTTAAAATTTCTATTTAAAATATTTATTCTCCGACAGTAATTCAAAAATCATGGTTGTTACAGATTTTTAAAATATTTATTACGACAGTAATTCAAAAATCACGGTCGTTACAGACTCCCCCCTTATAAAAATTGCGTCCCCGTAATTTTCATACTAGAAGCAGTCAATAACACAAATAATTCATCACAACAAAGATTTAAAATAGAAAAGATGGATAAGAATGCTCAACCACACCCGAAGAGGAGAGAAAACCGGGATAAGAACGCTCGATGAATTCTTTGGTTTCCCAAGTGCAATCTTTGGGGTTTGCGGACCATTGAATTTTCACAAGCGGGACTTCTTTGTTCCGAAGGCGTTTAACCTCCGAAGCTAGCACACGAATAGGATTTTTCACAATAGACAAGTCGGGTGTGATCTCGAGATCTTGCAACATATGGGGATCAATAATGAAATCTGAATCTCGAAGGCATCGACGAAGCTGGGATACATGAAATACGTCATGAATTCACGAAAACTGAATAGGTAGCGATACACAATGAGCAACTGGGCCAATGCGTTCCGTAATAGAAAACGTTCTAATATATCGAGGAGCCAATTTTCCGAAGCTACTAAAATGCACCACACCCTTCATCGGGGAAACATGAATGAATACTAGATCGCCAGCGGAAAATTCCAAAGATGATCGACATAAGATTTCTGCCTATTTTGAGCCTCTTTCATTCTCTGTCTGATAATATCAATCCTCTCCGAAGATTCACAAATATAATCGGGGCCGAGAACTAACCTTTCCCCTGATTCTAACCAACAAGATGGTGATCGACACGGTCTTCCGTAAAGAGCTTCGAAAGGAGCCATGCCGATACTGGATTGAAAACTGTTGTTATAAGAGAACTCAACAAGAGATAAGTGGTCTTCTCAACTACCACCAAAATCAAGAATGCAAGCTCGAAGGAGATCCTCTAACACTTGATTCACCCATTCAGTCTGACCATCAGACTGTGGATGATAAGCTGTACTGAGATTGAGCTTAATGCCCATAGCTTTCTGAAGACTCTGTCAGAAACCACTGGTAAAAAGCGGATCTCTGTCACTAACAATATATCTAGGCACACCATGAAGTCGAACGACTTCCTTAATAAACAGCTTAGCCAACAAAGAAGCAGTCCGATTGGACTTGATAGGAATAAAATGGGCTGATTTAGTCAATCTGTCAACAATCACCCAAATACTAGTATGGCCCGACCTCGAACGAGGTAGACCATCAATGAAGTCTATGGAAATTTGATCCCATTTCCATAATGGAATCTCAAGAGGCTGCAAAAGACCACCGGGACGCTGGTGTTCTGCTTTAACAAGTTGACAAGTCATGCAACGGCTTACGTAACTTGCAATATCACGCTTCATACCCTCCCAATAGTATAAGCGCTTCATATCAACATACATCTTACTACTACCCGGATGGATAATATACTTAGAACGATGACAGTCCTCAAGAATGTCATTTCTAAGATTAGAAACACCAGGCATGACCAACCTACCCTTCTTCCGAATACAACCATGAATATTAATATCGAAATCCTTTATATCATCACTTCGGGATTCTGATTCACAACTCTGAATAAGATAACCAATATGTGGATCTTGTTTTTGGGCATCGGCAACACGATCCAACAAACTAGGACGAGCTTCCATGCTAAATAAAAGCACAGGAGAATCTGAAATTGAAGGACGGTCTCTAATATCATAAAGAGATAAAGCTTCCAAAATATTCCACTCCGCTAGCATCATGGAAACAACAACTTGATGCTTGCGATTAAGCGCATCAGCAACTCGATTACCCTTACCAGGGGTATACTGAATATGGAAATCATATGAAGCAAGAAATTCGAGCCAAAGCTGTTGCCTCATATTAAGTTCTTTCTGAGTAAATAAATACTTCAGAGATTTGTGATCAGTGAAGAGAATAAAATGCTCGCCCAATAAATAATGTCGCCAAATCTTTAGAGCAAAGACTATAGTAGCTAACTCCAAATCATGGGTAGCATAACGAATCTCGTTAGGCTTTAGTTGTTTAGAAGTATAAGCAACTACTCTATCCTTTTGCATGAGAACAGCGCCGAACCTAAAACCACTGGCATCGGTATATACAACAAGATCATGATTTCCTTCGGGAACCACTAAGATAGGAGCATGAGTTAGGAGATCTTTTAACTTCAAGAAAGAAGTCTCACACTTATCCGACCAAACAAAAGGAACAGCTTTTCTCGTAAGAGTGGTAAGCGGTAAAGCAATACGAGAAAAGTCATTAATAAACCGGCGATAATAACCCGCCAATCCAAGAAAACTACGGATCTCAGTGATGGTCTCGGGCCTCTTCCAATTCTGAATAGATTCGATCTTGGAAGGATCGACAGAAATACCATCGGAAGAAACAATATGACCGAGAAACTTCACCCTATTCTCCCAGAAGTGACACTTGGAGAATTTAGCATAAAGCTGATGCCGACGAAGAGTGCTCAAAACAATCTCCAAATCCTGAATATGATCGGCTTCAGATACGGAATAAATAAGAATATCATCAATGAAAACCAAGACGAACTTATCGAGATATTCTCGGAATATCCGATTCATAAGATCAACAAAACATGCTGGAGCGTTCGTCAAACCGAACGGCATAACAAGCCATTCGTAAGAACCATAAAGAGTACAGAATGCGGTGAGAGGAATGCTATCTTCCGCAACTCATAGCTGATGAAAACCGGTAGCAAAATCGAGTTGGGAGAAGAGCTTAGCGCCACTTAACTGATCGAACATGTCATCGATCCTAGGTAATGGATACCTATTCTTGATAGTGAGCTGGTTAAGCTTACGATAATCAATGAAAAGCCTGAGAGCACCATCTGGCTTCTTAACAAAGACAACGGCGGTGCCCCAAGGAGATGAGCTAGAACGAATAAAATGCTTGGCTTCCAACTCAGATAATTGTTGCTTGAGTTCCTCATTTTCCTTAGTAGACATCCTCGTGGGAGGACGGCTGACAGGATGTGCACCGAAGATAAGATCAATACGGAACTCAATTGCCCTCTTCGGCAGCAATCTCGGAATAGGCTCAAAAACATCAGAAAAAACCACAAACAACGGGAATATTATCCAGGACATCCTCCGATTCGAAGGAAGAAATAAGAGCATTCGAAGTATCATCCATGCTTCGAAATACAATAGATAACCGCTTACTAGCATCGGGATGCTTGAGATATAAAGTTCTTTCGGGACATAGGATTTGAACTTCATAACGGACGATCCAATCCATACCCAATATCATATCAAAATCAAGATGATCCATAACATACATATACGCATGAAAGGAAAAACCACATAGAATAATCTCCACATCAACACACAACAAACCAAGAGTAAGCGGATCCACCAATAGGATTTACGATCCTCAAAGGGTCGCAAAGAGTAATAGCATCCAATTGAATAATATCAATAAGCTCCTTCGACACGAATGAATGTGATGCACCCATATCAAAAAGAAATCTAATAGAACGACCATGAAATAAAATAAAACCTTCCAAAACAGAAGGAGTAATACCTCTGGGCTTAGAAGAATCACTAGAAGCTTTAGAAACATTAAGCTTTACAGATTTGAAACCCTTAGGAGCAATTGGACAATCAGAAACCCAATGACCCTCTTTCTTGCAATAACGACAAATGCGAGGCTTAGGACAGCTACGGAGAAAATGATCCAAAGAACCACAATTATAGCACGCCCTCTGAATAGAAGGTGCACTACTAGGCTGAGAACTAGAGGTAGCTTGCTTCTTCTTCTTGTTGTTGGAAAAATTAGGCTTATGAAATGGAAACCTCTTCTTGTTGGGGTTCTTAGAAACCTCAACCTCATTACAACTATCACGTTCCTTTTCAACAGCTTCAAGACAAAGAGCCGAATCAATAAGCTCCTCAAAAGTGAGCTTAAGCTGAAGCAAAAGAACTTTCTTCAAATACTTCTTCAGATCAACAAAATGAAGATTTTTCTTACGCGGAGTGTTAATGAACTCAACTCCATATTTGGACAAGGCCTCGAAAGATGCAACATAATCAGAAACAAATGACTTTGCTTGCTTCAACTCAAGGAAACTATGAGCAAGATTAACCTTTTCCGATTCAGGAACGAACTTAAGTTCGAAACGTTCCTTAAACTGAATCCATGAGAGAGAGGACTCATCAATTTCCGCAATAAAGAGCTCATATCAATCCAACGCATGTTCTTGCAACATACTAGACGCTACGAGAATGCGATGGTGATCAGAAAGATCCATCCGAGAAAATATGCACTCACAAGTGCGCAACCAAGTCTGAACCTCCATTACACTTTTCGATCCCTTGAAAGCTGACCTCCAAGGTGGGAATAGTCACTACACATGCGAGCGAAGGCAGACTTCTGAGTAGGAGCTGCGGGAGTAGCAATAGAAGACTGAGTGCCCCGAAATACTCCATCAACTGATCAGCTGACATATAGACTCCGTCCGGATGAGAACCACTAGACAGGCCTGTAGAAGAACGCTTCTCTCTCTACCTCTTCCTGCCATAGGCTGAGAGACAAGAGAAGGTAAGGATTAGTTAAAACAATACACAATTGATAAAAATTTTAACAAATGGAATACTACGGAATATAATTTTTTTATTCCTAGACATACTCCACATGTTAAAGTGGAAAGAATAAATTAGAAAGGCACGAATAAAACCCTCGAATAGTTGTAACGCATGTTCCATTCTGCTTCTATTCTGTGTTTATTATAATCTATTCTGAATTTTAGCTCTGATACCAAGCTATGACTCCCCACCTCTATGCTCACAATAACAAAGGTTATTATAAGGAATAACGTCTGCTATTGCGAAGAATAAGGCTTGTTAAAAGTGACCATTTGTAAGTTATGCCTTAGATAGTGGACTGCACTAAAATTATTCAAGTATGAAATATGATGTCTGGAATTATTATACATCGACAACATATAAACGGCACTGATGGGATATATTTTTAAAATCCTTTTTCATGCACCATGAATTTGCATGCAACAATTACGTTTGCACTCAACTTGTAAAAATGCACTTACGCATGCAAAATTTGCACCCAAAAATCAAACTTGAACACAAGCACAGCACGCAACTTGAAGTAGAAACATTATGCATGTTAGAATGAACGAAAAGAAAAACAAACACTTGCCTGCACATAAAATAACATGCAAATGATGATTATAAACATGGTACGACCTGCAACTAACTTGCCTGCACATAAACTAACATGCAAATGATGATTATAAACTAGCACGCAACTTGCATTGAACGATCTGGGCTCAACCTCAATTTCACGCAAACTATGAATAAAGGTGTTTGGATTTATACTAACTTTTCATACATGCACAAAATTTTCAAAATTCGCCTGCACACTTTTTCCTTGCACAAGATAAATTATGAAAAGCTAGTAATTTAGCAACTCCAAATGCACGAAATAAATTATATAAGTTGGATGATTGACGTGTTAATAAATGTGCAAGACTTGCAGTTTGATTTACACGCAAGCAAGAGTGAAAGTATATTTTTTTTCTCAGCTCAAACAATTTGCTTTCGTGCATTTTCTGGGCACTATAAATATTTTTCCTTTTCGTGCATTACATTGATTTGTAAAGTTGCAATCACATTGGCCTTGAGCAACTTGTTACTTAACATTTAGTGCATGCATTCATTTTTTTGGCACAACAAATCATACACACGGGGCAAAAATAGAAAACCCAAAATTTTGTGACCTGGCAGTACATTGTGTGCAAAACATGCATACACGCACATCTATAATCAAAATACTTGTAAATATTTTCACCTTTTTGGTACAACATAAGAACCCAATTTTTGTAAATGCATTTGTAAATACTTGTAAAGCTTGCATGAAAATAATGACTTGGACTATATTTTCGTGCACTACTCTATAATATAAGTGGCTACTTGCATGCAGACACATCAACATTTAAATATGAAATGACTGGACTTTCATTCATGCACATATGGAATTGATACCTGCATAAACAAAGAGTGATAAATAGAACAAAACAAAAAGTGACTCAATATGGACGCAGCAGAACAGAACTAGCGAAGCAGAAAAATTGAACAAATGAAGCAGTAAAACAGAACAAATGAAGTAGAAAACAAATATCTAGGCACAAAATAAAGATTAGAAATGTGAGTAGTACTCACCATAAAATTTTCTTCACAATTCGTTAGCTAATGGAAGCTATTTTTAGATCTGCCATTAATGCTTCACCAAGCTTAATAATGTTGCAGAGAAATTTTTTTTTTTCGAATTTAAATTTAAAATTTCTGTTTAAAATATTTGCTCCGACAGTAATTCAAAAATCATGGTTGTTACAGATTTTTAAAATATTTATTACGATAGTAATTCAAAAATCACGGTCGTTACAGACTCTCCCCTTTAAAAATTGCATCCCCGCAATTTTCATACTAGAAGCAGTCAATAACACAAATAATTCATCACAACAAAGATTTAAAATAGAAAAGATGGATTAGAATGCTCACCCCCACCTGAAGAGGAGAGAAAACCGGGATAAGACCGCTCGATGAATTCTTTGGTTTCCCAAGTGCAATCTTTGGGGTTTGCGGACCATTGAATTTTCACAAGCGGGATTTCTTCGTTCCGAAGGCGTTTAACCTCCGAAGCTAGCACACAAATAGGATTTTTCACAATAGACAAGTCGGGTGAGATCTCAAGATCTTGCAACATAGGGGGATCAATAATGAAATCTGAATCTCGAAGGCATCGACGAAGCTGGGATACATGAAATACGTCATGAATTCACGAAAACTGAATAGGTAGCGATACGCAATGAGCAATTGGGCCAATGCGTTCCGTAATAGGAAATGGTCCAATATATCGAGGAGTCAATTTTCCAAAGCTACTAAAATGCACCACACCCTTCATCGGGGAAACATGAATGAATACTAGATCGCCAGCAGAAAATTCCAAAGATGATCGACATAAGATTTCTGCCTATTCTGAGCCTCTTTCATTCTCTTTCTGATAATATCAATCCTCTCCGAAGATTCACAAATATAATCGGGGCCGAGAACTAACCTTTCCCCTGATTCTAACCAACAAGATGGTGATCGACACGGTCTTCCGTAAAGAGCTTCGAAAGGAGCCATGCCGATACTGGATTGAAAACTGTTGTTATAAGAGAACTCAATAAGAGATAAGTGGTCTTCTCAACTACCACCAAAATCAAGAATGCAAGCTCAAAGGAGATCCTCTAACACTTGATTCACCCTTTCAGTCTGACCATCAGACTGTGGATGATAAGCTGTACTGAGATTGAGCTTAATGCCCATAGCTTTCTGAAAACTCTGTCAGAAACCACTGGTAAAAAGCGGATCTCTGTCACTAACAATAGATCCAGGCACACCATGAAGTCGAACGACTTCCTTAATAAACATCTTAGCCAACAAAGAAGCAGTCCGATTGGACTTGATAGGAATAAAATGGGCTGATTTAGTCAATCTGTCAACAATCACCCAAATACCAGTATGGCCCGACCTCGAACGAGGTAGACCATCAATGAAGTCCATGGAAATTTGATCCCATTTCCATAATGGAATCTCAAGAGGCTGCAAAAGACCACTGGGGCGCTGGTGTTCTGCTTTAACAAGTTGACAAGTCATGCAACGGCTTACATAACTTGCAATATCACGCTTCATACTCTCCCAATAGCATAAGCGCTTCATATCAGCATAAATCTTACTACTACCCGGAATGATAGTATACTTAGAACAATGACAGTCCTCAAGAATGTCATTTCTAAGATTAGAAACACTAGGCACGACCAACCTACCCTTCTTCCGAATACAACCATGAATATCAATATCGAAATCCTTTAGATCATCACTTCGGGATTCCGATTCACAACTCTGAATAAGATAAGCAATATGTGGATCTTGTTTTTGCGCATCGGCAACACGATCCAACAAAGTAGGATAAGCTTCCATGCTAAATAAAAGCACAGAAGAATCAGAAACTGAAGGACGGTCTCTAATATCTCAAATCGAATGGCATAACAAGCCATTCGTAAGAACCATAACGAGTACGGAATGCGGTGAGAGGAATGCTATCTTCCGCAACTCGTAACTGATGAAAACCGGTAGCAAGATCGAGTTGGGAGAAGAGCTTAGCGCCACTTAACTGATCGAACATATCATCGATCCTAGGTAATGGGTACCTATTCTTGATAGTGAGCTGGTTAAGCTTGCGATAATCAATGCAAAGCCTAAGAGCACCATCTGGCTTCTTAACAAAGACAACGGCGGTGCCCCAAGGAGATGAGCTAGAACGAATGAAATGCTTAGCTTCCAACTCAGATAATTGTTGCTTGAGTTCCTCATTTTCCTTAGCAGACATCCTCGTGGGAGGACGGCTGACAGGATGTGCACCGAAGATAAGATCAATACGGAACTCAATTGCCCTCTTCGGCGGCAATCTTGGAATAGGCTCAAAAACATCAGAAAAAACCACAAACAACGGGAATATCTTCGAGGACATCCTTTGATTTGAAGGAAGAAATAAGAGCGTTCGAAGTATGATCCATGCTTCGAAATACAATAGATAACTGCTCACTAGCATCGGGATGCTTGAGATATAAAGTTCTTTCGGGACATAGGATTTGAACTTCATAACGGACGAGCCAATCCATACCCAATATCATATCAAAATCAAGATGATCCATAACATGCAGATTCGCATGAAAGGAAAAACAACATAGAATAATCTCCACATCAACACACAACAAACCAAGAGTAGCGGATCTACCAATAGGATTTACGATCCTCAAAGGGTCGCAAAGAGTAATAATATCCAATTGAATAATATCAATAAGCTTCTTCGACACGAATGAATGTGATGCACCCGTATCATAAAGAACTCTAATAGAACGACCATGAAATAAAATAAAACCTTCCAAAACAGAAGAAGTAATACCTTTGGGCTTAGAAGAATCACCAGAAGCTTTAGCAATATTAAGCTTTCCAGATTTGAAACCCTTAGGAGAAATAGGACAATCAGAAACCTAATGACCCTCTTTCTTACAATAACGACAAATGCGAGGCTTAAGACAGCTACGGAGAAAATGATCCAAAGAACCACAATTATAGCACGCCTTCTGAATAGAAGGTGCACTACTAGGCTGAGAACTAGAGGTAGCTTGCTTCTTCTTCTTCTTGTTGGAAAAATTAGGCTTATGAAATGGAAACCTCTTCTTGTTGGGGTTCTTAGAAACCTCAACCTCATCACAACTATCACGTTCCTTTTCAACAGCTTCAAGACAAAGAGCCGAATCAACAAGCTACTCAAAAATGAGCTTAAGCTGAAGCAAAAGGACTTTCTTCAAATACTTCTTCAGATCAACAAAACGAAGATTTTTCTTTCGCGGAGTGTTAATGAACTCAAATCCGTATTTGGACAAGGCCTCGAAAGATGCAACATAATCAGAAACAAATGACTTTGCTACCTTCAACTCAAGGAAACTACAAGCAAGATTAACCTTTTCCGATTCAGGAACGAACTTAAGTTCGAAACGTTTCTTAAACTGAATCCATGAGAGAGAGGACTCATCAACTTCCGCAATAAAGAGCTCATACCAATCCAACGCATGTTCTTGCAACATACTAGATGCTACGAGAACGCGATGGTGATCAGAAAGATCCATCCGAGAAAATATGCGCTCACAAGTGCGCAACCAAGTCTGAACCTCCATTACACTTTTCAGTCCCTTAAAAGGCTGACCTCCAAGGTGGGAATAGTCACTACACATGCGAGCGAAGGCAGACTTCTGAGTAGGAGCTGCGCGAGTAGCAATAGAAGGCTGAGTGCCCTGAAATAGCTCCATAAACTAATCAGCTGACGTATAGACTCCGTCCGGATGAGAACCACTAGACGGGCCTGCAGAAGAACGCTTCTCTTTACCTCTTCCTGCCATAGGCTGTGATACAAGAGAAGGTAAGGAATAGTTAAAACAATACACAATTGATAAAAAATTTAACAAATGGAATACCGCAGAATATAATTTTTTTATTCCTAGACATACTCCACATGTTAAAGTGGAAAGAATAGATTAGAAAGGCACAAATAAAACCCTCAAATAGTTGTAACGCATGTTCCATTCTACTTCTGTTCTGTGTTTATTATAATCTATTCTGAATTTTAGCTCTGATACCAAGAAGTGACTCCCCACCTCTATGCTCACAATAACAAAGGTTATTATAAGCAATAACATCTGCTATTGCGAAGAATAAGGCTTGTCAAAAGCGACCATTCATAATTTATGTCTTAGACGAGTATTGATTACATCGACAGGAGTTGTGTAAATTACTTCCAAAGATATATATATATATATATATATATATATATATATATATATATTCAATTCAAATCTAAAACGAAACTACGATGGCTTAAGAAAAATTCATAATAACTCATAATAACAACAACACTGATAAGTATAATCACATCAGAACAGAAATATCAGATATTTAGCGGAAGACAAGTCAGGATACATGCTACAACAACCGATGGTTCACAAGAACCAAATGTACATATACATATACATCATAACATACATGATATGAGAACTAATAAACCAAAAGTACTTCTCGAAGACTAGAAAAAAATGGAGTGAAATCCCAAAAGCTGAAGCTGCTACTGAATCAGAGATAGCGACTCTCCTGAAATAACTCGGTCTGACCCGAGTATTATTTAAAAGAAAGTAATAAACGGATCAGTCTAATTTATTCTTAGAAGTGAATGCATCATAAACAACATCAAGCAAAATAATAATAATCTCGTATGAGACTATTCAACATAAGAAATCAACATAGTTTAAATGAAGAAATCACATCAAACTCCATCAAAATCAACTTTAAATTCACAGTTGAATTCAAAACCGCAATTCACAAAATCTAGAAATCAAAAATAGATAACTAGAAAAATCAACATAAAAGTGGATCGATCCCATCATATGGCGAGTCTAAGCTACGCCGCACGTGCATCAACATATGGCCGAAGCCTACCAAGTACTATCATCACAATTTTGGCGTCCAACAAATGACTCGAAAGTTCAGTATATGACCCGAATGTATAGTACTGGTATTTGACCCGAAGGTCCATCATAGTGGCTCGTAAGCCCAACAAAAATCATCAAAATCATCAAACAACAAATCCACAACGAATATTTCAATTAACGAGTCTGGAATTAACCGAATTAGTAAAAGCGTGGTTCTATATTCTACACTTTTGCTAGATCGTTTAAATCTCTTCATCATTTCCTTGAAAGTGCAAAATTGTGTATTTTGTATAAATAAAATTTACGTTCTCAACGGACAAGTTCGGAATTAAGCGAATTAGTAAAACTGAGGGTTCATAGTCCTCAATTTTGCAGAAGCGTTTAAATCGCTTTCTCATTCTTTTAAAAGCGCAAACTTTAAAACTTTTGGAAATAATTTTATTTTAACACGATTTTTAAAACACGCGATTAAAACAGCAACAACTATAGCAATTTCAACGAGAAAATTACACTTTACAAAACACCGTAAAAACGGATATTAAACCAGCGTTGCGGGATAACCGCTTAAAAATTCACTTTAAAATTGACGGTTACTGAAGTCAAAACAACAGTAATTTTTATTCGTCAAAATTGTCATCCAAACAACACACATAAAAAATATAGCACCGGTGTAAAAATTTGGTTATAAACTTGACGACGCAAAATACGTTTTAAAACGTAACACCGGTCCAACGTAATTTAAATAGTGGACTGCATTAAAAAATTGCAAGTATGAAATATGATGTCTGGAATTATTATACTTCGACAACATATAAAATATATTTTTAAAATCCTTTTTCATGCACCATGAATTTGCACGCAACAGTTACGTTTGCAAGCAACTTGTAAAAATGCACCCACGTATGCAAAATTTGCACCCAAAAAATCAAACTTGAACACAAGCATAGCACGCAACTTGCAGTTGAAACATTATGCATGTTAGAATGAACGAAAAGAAAAACAAACACTTGCCTGCACATAAACTAACATGCAAATGATGATTATAAACATGGTACGACCTGCAACTACCTTGCCTGCACATAAACTAACATGCAAATGATGATTATAAACTAGCACGCAACTTGCATTGAACGATCTGTGCTTAGCCTCAATTTCACGCAAACTATGAATAAAGGTGTCTGGATTTATACTAACCTTTCATACATGCACAAAATTTTCAAATATAGCCTGCACACTTTTTCCTTGCACAAGATAAATTATGAAAAGCTGGTAATTTAGCAACTGCAGATGCACGAAATAAATTAGATAAGTTGGATGATTGACGTGTTAACAAATGTGCAAGACTTGCACTTTGATTTACACGCAAGCAAGAGTGAAAGTATATTTTTTTTGCTCAGCTCAAACAATTTGTTTTCGTGCATTTTCTGGGCACTACAAATATTTTTCCTTTCCGTGCATTACATTTGTTTGTTAAGTTGCAATCACGTTGGCCTTGAGTAACCTGTTACTTAACATTTAGTGCATGCATTCATTTTTTTGGCACAACAAATCATACACACACGACACAAATGGAAAACCCAAAATTTTGTGACCTGGCAGTACATTGTGCAAAACATGCATACACGCACATCTATGATCAAAATACTTGTAAATATTTTCACGTTTTTGGCACAACATAAGAACCCAATTTTTTTAAATGCATTTGTAAATACTTGTAAAGCTTGCATGAAAATAATGACTTGGACTATATTTCATGCACTCCTCTATAATATAAGTGGCTACTTGCATGCAGACACATTAACATTTAAATATGAAATGCCTGGACTTTCATTCATGCACGCATGGAATTGATACCTGCATAAACAAAGAGTGATAAATAGAACAAAACTAAAAGTGACTCAATATGGACGCAGAAGAACAGAACAAGTGAAGCAGAAAAACAGAACAAATGAAGCAGAAAACAAATATCTGAGCACAAAATAAAGATTAGAAATGTGAGTAGTACTCACCATAAAATTTTCTTCACAATTCCTTGCTACTGGAAGCTATTTTTAGATCTGCCATTAATGCTTCACCAAGCTTAATAATGTTGCAGAGAATTTTTTTTTCGAATAGAAATTAGAAATTTCTATTTAAAATATTTGCTCCGACAGTAATTTAAAAATCACAGTCGTTACAAATTTTTAAAATATTTATTACGACAGTAATTCAAAAAGCACGGTCGTTACAATATACCAAAGTCAAGCCTATAATGCCTATAGGTGCTTCCAATATGATGTATATCCTATCAAATGTTTAGCAAATTGAGATATGCAACCAATTTTTTTCCTCCCCCTTTCTTGCCAATTATCCATAATACATTATGTCAGACGTTGGAAGGTTTTTCTGATTGATGTTGAAGCTTTGCTCTACTCTACTATGTTAAGTAACTTATATCACACTTGAAAGCTATAATTTTGGAGTTGTTCCACTTTTAAAATCTTCAAAGTAACAATTCTAATAAAGTTGATTTACAGGGAAAGAATGCAGCTGCCTTTAGCACTTTATTTTGGTGAAAGTTTCACTCAATGCCCATTTGAACTAAGTACTAATAATTAACATAAAATTCTCCAATATGAATAATCAGGAGAAAATTTCACCAAAGTTCACTGTTTTTTCATGTTATGATTTATACAATCAAAATTTCCATTATTTGAGAATTTTTATGGAATGCTTTTGAAGAAAATTCCATGGTGTGACCCTTTCAATAAACTAATTTTATATTGTTGGTCCCTCGCTGAATGCTAGTTATAAGGAAGAGCCCTGATTATAACATTCCATAGTATGACCCTTTCCATTACAGAGTCAATAATAAAAATAATTACATGCTTATGTTCTTAGATGTGCAAATATATAGACCGTAGTTTATGTCTTGGTTAAATACAAAACTCCAACTCATAAAATAGTGTTTATAATGCGCTAAACTGCACTTACACTACTTTCAGTTTGTATGAAATATGAAATGTTTATAAAAGCAATTTGAACTGCTTTCAAACCCACCTAAACTAGGTTTGAAGTTGGGTAGTTTAAATAAATAATCTAAATAAAACAAAATGTAAGAACAATAACCATATAATATACTTATTTTAACCAAAATCCAATGAATATTTTTTATGTAGAGACTAAAAATGTTTTTGGAATTCTGGTTTAGAATAAATCTGAAAATCATAATTATATAATACATTTATTTTAATCAATATCCGAATTTACCAAAACCTAATGAACATATTTAAACATCAAAGAAGCACAACCAACAGCCAATTTAAAAATAGCATATATTGAAAATCATGACATCGGATCTAGGCTCGAGTGCAGTTGCATTTGAGATACGGCGTCGGATCTTAGTTCGAGGTGGAGATGCAGGTTGCATCGATTCCAAGCTCTAGGGTGGAGGTGGAGAAGCGAGAGGCAGATTAATTTTCAGGTCGAGATGCAGAATGCATCGGAGGTGGAGATGCAAGATTTGAGGCACGTGCGGAGGTGGAGATGCACGTGGAGGCGCTGCTAGGTTTTGTGGGCGTGATGGGTACAACGGAGTCGGAAAGACATTGGTGATTACCAACGCCATTCTCCAGTCAAAATAGCAATGGCCTACCAGCATCTTTTACTTTTGGCATCAAAAAGTCATCTTAAGTACCAATGTCATTCCGATAGATGAATACTTAGCGTTGGGATGATGCTGGTATTTTCCGACAGCATTTGGACATCGTAATTCTTTTTTACGATTTTCCAATGCCCTTCCGACGCCCCCATCTTTCTGGCATCAGAATGACATCGAAATTTTCATGGCTATTTTAATTGTTTTCCAACAGTGGTAACTTCACTTCCGTAGAAAACCTGTAACAACTAGACATGAGTGTATGGCCGATGAACTTCAAAAATGTAGATAATGGCATTTTTCAGCCAAATTCACTAGAAACTGCCTTTAGGTCATCAGGGGCGGCGGCTAAGGATGTTAGAAGAGGAGCATGTCTCTGACATGCAATGACAAGGCTCAGAGGAGAGAGATATGTTTGTGCATTAGTGTGTGCATTTTGTGCATGTCCACATTGACGTAGCTTACCGCGGCTAGATTTCTTAACCTCGTTTACTTTCTTTGTGTGAGCTCTATTATTTGTATGATATGGGATATGTATGGGCTTGAACGGTGAGCCAGGCTAGGGAAAATATGTATGGGTGCATGAGAGTGTGTATATGTGAAAATCTACGGACACAAAATATAGACACAAATGGTGACATAATAGATCTTCACCATTAAATTACCTTTGGATTTCCACCTCCCATATAAGGACACAATGATTCAACAATCCATGTTTTGGGTCATCAATTATGTTTTATTTTGTATTCAAATAACTGGCCCACACACACATGGATCGACCACACCCCAAATCCCCTCGGATTCCAAAAACATGTTTCGAATTAAATAATGTACCTTCTCTCTCTTGTTACAAAAGAGAGACTGTGCATTATTTAATCCAGAATATGTGGTGAAAATCAAAGGAGATTTGAGATGTAGAATAGCCGACCCTTGTCGTGTATATGTATGTATGTATGTATGTACATGTTTATGTATATGTGTGTGTATCTTTCTAGCTAAAACTCTCATCTATATCGTCTTTCTCCCTTCTACGTGATGCTTCTTCTCAAATCTCCCCTTTTAAATAATTCTTCGTCTCTCCTACCCTAAAAACACTTCACATTGCTTGCGTAAACTCATCTTCCACCGTGACAAGGAAAATGGTCATCAAGAACCTTCCATAACCTCCCATAAATCTTGGCCTTGCAAGTAAGACATCATGCATGTAGGCCAAGTATTGCTATTGTGATTGTTAATTTTTTTTATTCCACCAACAAATATAAGATCGCTAATTTGTCAAAGAATGAAAATGGATTCATCACCCACATTGAGCTGGCTCTGATACCACGGTGTCAAGTTTAGAAGTGCTACTATGCTGAAGTAATAGGAAAAAAATAATACAAATTGTTACAGAATAAAGAGAATGGAGGTAATTAGGGAGAGAACAATTCTATTGAATTGAGAGATATATTTACAATATAATCAAGCTCCATATTTATAGACTACTTATGCAGTGCAGATTACAATAATGCCCTTTTATATTTAGCATATTCATCCCTGTTATTAATGTATATTACAGCACTCCCCCTTGAATATGCGTATGTAAAGATGATAAGAGTAATTGCCTCATTAAAAACCTTGTTATGAAAAACCCAGTGGGAAAAAATCATAAACAAGGAAAAGAGTACAACATGATTTCATCTTTAAGTAACATATATTTTATAATGTTACTACGAGGGTTGATTCTTCTGGATCAAGATAATGCCTCATTAAAACCTTACTAATAAAAACCCAGTGGGAAAAAATATTAGTGAAGGAAAAAGAGTACATTGTAGCGTATTTCATACGCTCCTCCTGGATTATAACGCATTATTCAATTAGTTTGTCGATGCAGCCGACGCATACCAATTTTGTACACCATCTTCTGAAATGTTGATTTTGGAAGCGCCTTTGTGAATAAGTCCGCTGGATTTTCTTGGGATCGGATTTGTTTCACTTCTATCTTGTTATCCTTTTGTAGCTCATGTGTGAAGAAAAATTTAGGAGAAATGTGTTTCGTCCTATCACCCTTAATGTAACCCGCTTGAATTTGAGCTACACAAGCTGCATTGTCTTCATAAATAATGGTTGACCTTTCCGTTACTGATGGAAGTTGGTAGCTTTTTCGAATATGCTCAATCAGTGATCTTAACCAAATACATTCTTTACTTGCTTCATGTAGTGCTAGTATTTCAGAGTGATTGGATGATGTTGCTACCAATGTTTGTTTTGTAGATCGCCATGAAATTGCTGCATTGCTGTTATTGAATACATATCCAGTTTGTGATCTTGCTTTATGTGGGTCAGAAAGATAACCTGCATCAGCATAGCCAACTAGATTTGGATTATTGCCTGTGTTAGAGTAAAATAAACCCAAATTTGTCGTTCCACGAAGATATCTCATGATATGTTTTATACCATTCCAGTGTCTTTTTGTTGGTTCTAAACTGTATCTTGCTAGAAGATTTACTGAAAATGCAATATCTGGTCTTGTGCATTGGGCCAAATATAATAATGCACCAATGGCACTAAGATATGACACTTCCAGGCCAAGCACATTCTCATCTTCTTCTTTTGGGCGGTAAGGGTCTTTTTTAATATCTAAAGATCTAACAACCATTGGCGTACTAAGTGGATATGCTTTATCCATTTGAAAACGCTTTAGAATTTTCTCAATGTAGTTTGATTGATGGATTAATATGCCATTAGTACTATGCTCAATCTGTAGACCGAGACAGTGCTTAGTTTTGCCAAGATCTTTAATTTCAAATTCCTTCTTTAAATAATTTATTGTTTCATCAATCTCTTCTGGAGTTCCAATCAAATTTATGTCATCAACATAAACTGCTAAGATAGCAAATCCCTTTACCGATTTCTTTATAAAGACACATGGACAAATGAGATTGTTTTCGTATTCTTCTTTTACCAAATATTTACTAAGACGGTTATACCACATCCTTCCAGATTGTTTCAATCCATATAGTGATCGTCTTAGTCTTAATGAGTACATGTACTTTGATTTTGCTTCAGGCAATTTATATCCATCTGGAATTTTCATGTAAATGTTGGTACCTAATTCACCATAAAGATAAGCTGTCACAACATCTGTTAATCTTATATCGAGTTTTTCAGAAACTACAAGGCTTATCAAATATCGGAATGTTATGACATCCATGACAGGGGAGTAAGTTTCCTTAAAGTCAAAACCTGGTCTCTGCAGGAAACCTTGTGCGACAAGTCGTGCCTTGTACCTCATGACTTCATTTTTATCATTTCGTTTTCTAACGAATACCCATTTATAACCTACTGGTTTAACATTTTCTGGTGTTTTCTCTATTGGTCCAAATACACCATGTTTTTGAAGTGAATCTAGTTCCACTTGGATAGCATCTTTCCATTTTGGCCAATCGTGTCTTTTTCGACATTCATTTATGCTATTTGGTTCATTATCATCATTGTCATTATTCTCATTATGGTCATGACTTTCAATTATTTCAGTAGCTACTGCGAATGAGAATACATCATCAATTATTATTTTACTTCGATCCCATATTTCTCCGTAGTTCGTATAAAATATTGAGATCTCATTATTATTAGGTACCATTTTATCGTTGGAATCTTCTTTTATCTCTTCTGGGATAATATTTCCTTCCGCGCTTCTAGGAGAATTGGGATTTTCATTTGAGTGATCTTTTTGATCATTTATAACCTCTTCAGGAGGTTCCTTAATTGATGATTTTTCATTAGACTTTCTTTTTCTAGACGCCAAGTCTTTTGAACCAATTGGCCTTCCACGTTTTTGTCTTGCTTTAGATTCAATTGCTGCTATATTTATTTTTGATCCTTCAGGGACATCAATTTTTGCTGGTGCATTTGCTGCTGGAATGTGAGATTTAGTTATTTTTGCAGTGTCACTAAATGCATCCGGCAGTTGATTTGCAATATTTTGAATATGCAAAATTCTTTGTACCTCATATTGGCATTGTTTAGTACGTGGATCCAAATAAGACATAGATGGATTATTTCATGATATTTCACGCCGTTCTACTGGAACGGTCTTTTCTCCCCCTAACGGCGGGAAGATTGTCTCATCAAATTTACAATCTGAAAATCTTGCAGTGAATACATCACCTGTAAGAGGTTCAAGGTAACGAATTATCGATGGGGAATCAAATCCCACATAAATTCCCAACCGTCGTTGAGGACCCATTTTAGCACGAAGTGGGGGATTAATAGGTATATGCACAACACAACCAAATTTTCGTAAATGTGAAATATTTGGTTGAAATCCAGTTAAGAGCTGTGATGGTGAAAACTGATGATAAGCTGTTGGTCTAATTTTAACCAATTTCGATGCATGCAAAATTGCATGCCCCCAAGCTGAAACGGGTAGTTTTGATTGCATAAGCAATGGTCTTGCAATAAGTTGCAAGCGCTTAATTAATGATTCTGCTAGACCATTTTGAGTATGAACATGAGCTACTGGATGTTCAATTTCAATCCCCAATGATAGACAATAATCATCAAATACTTGAGAAGTAAATTCTCCAGCATTATCTAGTCGAATCGATTTAATTTGATGATCAGGGAAGTGTGCTCTCAATTTTATTATTTGAGCAAGTAGCTTGGCAAATGCCAAATTTCTTGTAGAAAGTAAACAGACATGTGACCAACGAGTTGATGCATCAATCAATACCATAAAATATTTGAATGTTCCACATTCAGGGTGGATTGGGCCACATATATCACCTTGAATTCTTTGTAAAAATGTTGGAGATTCAGAGGTGATTTTACTATATGAAGGTCGAGTGATTAATTTTCCTTGTGCACATGGGACACATAAGTAATCACTTGGTAAATTCAATTGGTTTGATAAATCATGTCCGTTTGAGTTTTTGGCAATTTTACGCATCATAGTTGATCTAGGATGACCCAAGCGATCATGCCAAAGAATTAATGTCTTTGTATTTGTGAGCTTCTGGCTCATGTTTATAGAGCGAAATTCAACTATGCCAATTTTTGTAAAATATAAACCAGTTGAAATTGTACCAAATTTTTCTAGGATAAGCTTCTGGCTTTCAATTCTAGAAATAACACAAAGATATTCTTTGTTGTTTTCATTTATAGTTTCAATATGGTATCCATTCATTCTTATATCTTTGAAACTCAGCAAATTTCTTTTAGAGTTGCTTGAGTACACTACAACAGTTTATGGGTTTTATAGCGTTTGAAAAACGCTATAACAGGCTACCATAGCGTTTCAGAGAACGCCATGGAACCACAAGCTATGGTAGGCCGGCAGCATTACATTACAAAGCAGGAAGGAAAACGCTATAATAGCTAATAGCGTTTACAAAAGGGCATAGCGTTTGCAACCTACCATAGCGTTTTTTCTCTGTTATTAAACTTAAACGCTATAGGGAATATAATCCTTCATTTAACTTCTATAGTGTTTTTGAGCACATTTTATAGCGTTTCATCAAACCATGTTATAGCGTTACAATGTTTTTCGATAGCATTTCTTGTCATGTTTGTATAGCGTTTTTATTTTCTACTATAGCGTTTTTGATTCTATTATAGCGTTTTTGATGCATAAATCTTACATCTCATATAGAGTTGCGATAGCGTTTGATGAATCAATAGAGTTTTTAAAACGCTATTCTATATAATATTAATTTTCAGCATTTTTTTTGTGGTTGTTGCTTGCATTTTGAATCGACTGCTTGTTGTTTTTCTACTAGCATTTCTATTGAAAAAAAATATACACACAATTTCATTCGAAAAAGAAATTTTTTTTATTCCATTTTCAAATACATTCGCATTTCACATTTTTACAAATTTCCATATTTACAAACTGACACTGTACTTCCTGCATCCCCTTCACCTCCTTGCTGTTAGCCCCAGACATTGATACTGCAATACCACCTTGTTCATTTCAGCCATCCACCCTGTGCACAGCCTTCAACCATCACTGTGCACATCACAAAGCCACTATTCGCTTCCTTATACAACTGCACATACTACTGCCTCCTCTCCAACCACATACCCTTCACCACAAACTCATTACCCTTGCCTGTCAAAATACCCCCATACCAAATATCCCCTTCAACCCCTGTTGTCAAGCAACTACCCATTCATTCTCTGCTTGTACACCCCCCCCCCCCCCCCCCGGTCCACTTCTCTGTGCACATTAACATCCACTCACTACTTCCCCACTTCTGTCAACCTAAAGCATCCCCTGACCACCTTGTAATCAACTTTTCTTGCCACTGCCACATTTCATCTCTGTTGTGTACATCTCAACTTCATCTCACCACTGTCAACTAAATCTCAACTTCAACTTCATGAATACGAGCTGCAACCAAAATCCAACAATGCTGCAAAAAAGAATCAAATATATAACTATTAGTTATAAGACAACAAAATAGAATCAATATCCAACCAAAATCCATCATACATGGGTGTACAACTGTATACACTGGTTGTAAGAGAATCATTTTCAAAGTATTATGTCCATAAGTATTCGATAAGCTATTCACACATTTTCAAAGTATTAAGTAGAGTCAGACTCATATCCTTAATTGTAAAAAACAAGACAACAAAATTAAGGGATGTGAGTCAATGTAGGATATGAGTCAGCAAAGTTAAAAAATGAGACAGTAAAATCCAGGGATGAGTCAGTCGACATGGGATATGAGTCAGCAAAATAAAAAAATAAGACAGTAAAATTAAGTGATATGAGTCAGACTCATATCCATAAGTATTCGATATACTATGTACTTAAAGGATATGAGCCCGTCCCATTTTTTACACGTTTTCTACAAAATGAGACAGCAAAAGTATTAAGTGCAGTGCAAAATCTTCTCTCATTTTCAAAGCATTAGTTATAATACAGCAAAAATGATATCATGGACTATCCAAGTTAATAAGTTGTTTCTAGTATTTCACAACACTTGTTCTAAACAAACAACTTATTAACATTTTTTGTCACAGTTATTTTTGTACTACAAGTGCCACTTATTGCAAACACACACTTGATTGTCATATTTAAACAATTTTTTAATAATGCTTATATGACCATTAGTAACTGATAGTAAATTAGCAATTCTGCACTTTTGGCTTTTGAGTTTTATGCTTATGTCTCATTACATCAGATGAAATAATGAAAGAAGCTTCTGGAAAGGGTGCAACTGGCGAAAATGCTGAGGCAATTGATTGATTTTGGCAATTTAACTACAAGGTTTCATTCTTGCATCTTTTTCCATTATGTAATAATAACTATTGTTTATTGTAAGTAAAAGCAGGAAACCAGAAGAGCTTAGCTTGCTCTCTGATGCTTCTAATCTCAGTTATTTCAATTGCATTGTAGAAGATGTTCATCTTTTCAGGGTTTATACTTGTTTTACCTCGATTTATAGTTTATCCAAATGCTTTTGATCTGATATTGTAAAAAAAAATCTGTTTTATTAGCTTTTTATTTTTTTAACTTGCATTCAAGTAAGTTGGCTATCTAAGTTAATCAGTCGAGGTGGAAAAGGGAGTTTCGCTTGTTCTAGGTGAACAACTACAGGTATTTAAGTTTCTGTTGTCACTAGCTATTATTTATTATTAATATAACAACAATAATTTTATTAGAACTAATACTACTTACACATTTTACCTTTTCTTACATTTAAAAAAAGCATTAGACTGATTGCAATGGTCTTAACAATCAAGTCCTTACAAGCATCAAACTCTACAAAGTTAAAAACACAAAAGCAGAAATTCATGAGCTGATTATATGATAAACATTAGGTTCAATCAGCTTACGTTTATAATCGATTGAACTTAAATAAAATTTCAGCAACTGAGATATCCAATTGTGAGAAAGGTGATATAAAACTAATAAGAATACAATTTACAGTGTTCCATTCTAGTATTTTGAAGATTGCTGGCCTTTTAACATCAAGTGATTATCCTTTTCTGGTTTCAACAAATTTTGATTTACTCTTCTCGTGGGACTTTCTAGTGTTTATTTTTCCATTTTACAAATGTTCAATTAGTGTTTCAACAGCAATTATCAGATTACGACAAATCCATCTGAACATGTTCAAATGGTCCCACAACACATTTGTTATTGATCACCAATAGAAAACTTCTATTTTTGGCCTGAATGATTTATTTAACACCGAGTTGACCTAAATTTTAAATTAAATTTTAAATTTAAGTCAAAATTAAACTAATTGCTTTTAATCAATACACTGCAAGGGGAAACGTGATTTCCGACGGCTGAAAACCGTTGGGGGCCGTCGGAAGCCGTCGGGGGCCGTCGGAAAAAGCCGTCGGAAATGACGGCGTCGGAGAGCAGTACTTCCGACGGCTACCGACGGGGGCTGCCGTACAGATTACCGACGGCTTCCGACAACTTCCGGCGGTTTCCGACGGCTTCCGTCGCCCGTCGGAAGCCGTCGGAAACCGTCGGAAATCTGAAGCTACAGACCGCCGGGAATCGTCGGTAGCCGACGGAAATTTCGACCTGTAAGCCGTCGGGAGCCGTCGGAAATCTACTGTTTTTTTTTAAAATCTGCTGCAAATAGAGCCTTCCAACCACATTTCTCTTCCAAACACTACAATATCAATACTGCACAATCCAATAAACAATAATCCAACCAAACATGCAAACCAATACTACAAAATATTCAATAAACACAGAAATAAACAAAATTAGAATAAAAATAAAATACAAAATATACATAACATTCCAACATTAACAATAATCCTAACAATAACTGTTCTATCAATCATGCATATCCTGATACAGCTACAGAACCAAGTGTATTATACATAATTATACATATCAACAATTAATTGTTCCATTTACCAAATCATTCTAAACTAAAACAAAACATACCTGCACGAACGAACCAGAAAGCAATGAATCAATCTGCTCCAGATCCAGAGCCAGCCGATGAAGGGAAGCGGCCACCAAACTGCTGCATGTACTCAAATAACTGTGCCGTCTGCATGGCCTGTTGGCGGTTCTGCTCCTCCAACTGCTGAACTCTAGTCTGCAATTCTTCTATACGTGCTAGCTCGCTCTGAGGTCTACTCCGCCGTCCCCTACTCTGACTACTGGACTGCAATAATTGAAAAATAAATAAAATCAAAGTTTGTTGTTTTGAAAAAGTAAAAATATCATATTTTAAGTATTTTAAGAAAAAGTAAATTATTTACCTCTAAATTGCCAAATCCGTATCGTCGACCATGCTCTGGTGGACTCATAACGGACTCAAAAATAACGTCCTCTTCATCGGTCGTCAGCTGCTCTCGACCCGTATCAAAAAGGAGTTTCTGTCGCTGCTCCATAAACATCTCCTGCATTGACAAATTAATAATATCATATCTTATTTCATAATAATTTGACAACTAAAACAATTACTAATACTGAATAAAATGAAATATGCTTACATGGTTTTTACTGCATTTATCGTCCTGCCATGTGTACGAAACAGTCCCGTCTGGATTAACATGCTCGACAGCATGCGTACGGGTGAACACGTCCATATAGCTGACAGGACCATGTGCCTCGGCTTCCTGAAGTTGATTGTTACATACAATTATTATACATTTAAAATCATATAGCATAAACTATTTACATTTATTATTTGAAAAATTTACCAACTCCTGCCGATACTGCTGAAACGACTTCGATCCTCCGCTATGAGTGACGGGATTCTTATTTCTATTTGCAGAGTTTCTATCCGACTCTGCCTGTACATTCAAAATTTGATACATTATTTTCCAATCACGTTAAATTAATAATTCAAAAAAAATTAGTATACTTGCCTTCGCCTCGTCCGTCTCCCAGTAGCTCAACCAAGCTTGCCACACGCTCTCCCCCATCCACCGTGGTCTCTTCCCGGATTTCTTAACCTCAGATATCGTGTCCCTGTAGTTCTTTCGCATCTTCCTCATCCAGTATGCTCGTGCCAGCTGCATATCATCTGTCTGGATGTCTATCTCAGCCTGTGTTAAAAAAAGATTACACTTTAAACGATAAACGGTAGAAAAACGACAAAAACGAATTAAAAATGGAAAACATAAAAATTACACATACTAGGACATCCTGCCATATGCACTCTATGATGTGCGGAGGGATGGTATCCCACTTCGGCCAGCACGCACTCATCCTACTACGATATGCTGCTCTGGAGACGTTCAGCACTACCTTTGTGGGTAGTAGCTCGAACCCCCTGTTTTTAAGTACGATACAGATAAGTACGTACGTATAGTATAGAAAAAATAAGATGATGAATAAAATTTAATTTTTACCCATCTGCTTTGGGGACTAACGATACAACTGGACGTTGTGGCGCTTGCGATGGGCCACTGCCATCGCCTCCTGAAGAACGGGAAGAGCTCCTCCCTCTATGTGACATAATGATAAACCTGTGACGTTTACACATCATTATATAAGAGAATAAAAACATGATAATGAAATATATTTCATATGAAAATGACATCAACGGTATAAATTGCTTAATTATAATGACTGAAATGGAAATAGAAATGTAAGTTTGTTATACCTGATTCATAATGGGTGTACTCTTCCTACGATAAGCAGAGTTCATTGCATTTTTAATAAAAATTGCTAAATAAATGACAAATTGAAATAACATAAAACAATAGTAAACGGATTTAGTTTCATAGTTACATCAATTTCATAATACATCAAGAATTCAACATAGTTACATCAATTGCAAAAAAACAGATTCAACATAAAACAACTGATTTGCCTTCAATTTCTGTTTGCTCCCCGTTTCATATATCTTTGGATAGTCCTTAACAAGTTCATATATGTCTTCGCTTGACCATATCGTCGGTGGTTGTCTGGTTTCTACTCTATTAGCTAAAAAGTTTTTCTTGTCTCCTCTGAAGGGATGATTTACATGGAGAAAATATCGATGACAGTCAAACCATGAAATTTTCTTACTATGAGGTAAAGAAAACGCTCGTGTTTCATCCATGTAATATGGACATGCTAGACGACCGACAGTACTCCATCCCGAAAGCATTGCATAGGCAGGAAAATCACTTATAGTCCACAACAAAGAAGCAAACATACGAAATTTTTTCTTCTTTGACACATCGTATGTTTCTACTCCTTCATTCCACAGTATTTTTAACTCCTCAATCAACGGTTGTAAATATACATCGATTCCTTGTGTCGGATCGTCGGGGCCAGGAACGACAACAGTAAGAAACATATATTGCGTTTTTATGCACATCCATGGAGGTAAATTATACGGTGTGACGATAATGGGCCAGGATGAATATTTAGAACCAAATTGAGAAAATGGAGAAAAACCGTCCATACATAATCCTAATCTAACATTTCGACTCTCCGCTGCAAAATTTGGATACGTTTTATCGAAATGCTTCCATGCTTCTCTATCGGCCGGATGTGTCAACGTACCCTCTTCCTCCGTTCTCACGCTATGCCACCTCATATTAGATGCAGTTACAGAAGATGCATATAATCTTTGAAGTCTTGGAGTTATGGGTAAGTAGTGCATACGCTTGTACGGAACTTCCTTACCCTTCTTTTTTCTTGGTTTGTATCTCTTCTGGTTACAAACTTTATAATTTCTAAGGTTTGCGTCTTCTTTCCAAAACAACATGCATCCTTTTAAACATGTATCTATTTTCTGATACGGTAAACCAAAAGCCGACATAAGTTTTTTAACTTCGTAGTGATTTTCACACATTATATTATCGGGCGGCATATGTCTTTTTGCAGCTTATACAACAACCGTAAACCCAGCTTCAGTGATGTTGTATTTTGACTTCATCGCAATGTATTCTGCGATTACTGACAGCTGCGTGCCGCTTTTACAACCATCCCAAATAGGTTTCTTAGCTGCATCTAGTAAATCATAAATTTTCTTAGCTTCAATATTTGGTTCTTCAACATTTCCATCATCGTCGTCAACTTCAACCATAGGAAACATTGATCGTGCTGCATCTTCGACCATATTTTCTATACGGGTCGTTGAAACTATTTCGTTAACGACACTTTCAGACTCTACAGAAGTATTTGCCACAACTTCTCCATGCCGATCCCAAACATAATATTCGGGTGTGAAACCGTGTTGGCACAAATGAACTTTCACAATATCTGGTAACAAAAACTTCAAATGTCTACCCCTACTACACGGACAACGAATTTCTGGATCGTTTCCGTTATTACTTAAGACGAATTCAACAAACACGTTTATACCATTATAAAAATCTTCTTTTATTGAGCCCCTCAGTCCTTTTCTTTGGTACATCCATCTCCTTCGATCAACAAAATAATCAATCATTTTTCCTATTTGACAAAATGAGAAGTTCAAAATTTAATATTTATTTTGAAGAATACATATTCGAAAAAGATTATTTTCATGTTCGTATAATATTTTGAATTTAAATAACAACTTCACAAATTTAAAAATATTTTCAAATAGGGCACATTTCATTTTTTAACGTAACGATTTAAATATATATATAATTTTTTTTTTCATTGGTCAGGCATTCTACTTCCCATTACAAACACAGTAAGCATTTACATTTCGTATATTACTTCGTCTCAAACGATTCAACAAAATTTCGGCAGCATTTCCCTTTTGTTCCCTGCATTGTACACAAATGCGTGTACGCAGAAAACAAAAAAGAAAAGTTAGGCCGAAATTTTATGAACCGTTTGAGACGAAATAGTATACAAAATGTAAATTCTTACTGTGTTCATAACTTGTCCAATACAGGGACAAATCCAACAAACATTGTACCAGATGAATATAAATGGTCGTTTTTCGAAAAAAACGACTATTTATACAACGATCATGTACAACACTCGTCAGACGAAGCCAAAAACTCTCTAAGGGACATTTGTCAGTTACATGCATGCATTTTACGAAAAAATACAGTTTTACTCACTGTTCACATTTACAAAATATATATTAATTTAACACAGTTATTCGACGTATTACGCATCAACTTAAGGCTGTTTTAACATTTTTATCATTTTTCAATACATACAATTGTAATTTATAGTAATGCATTTTTTTGTTTCATAAGTAAATATGTGCACAATATAATACTCCTAGTTCATTCAATCATTTTATCTTATTCCAAATAACGTATACAATCGCCGAATCAAGGCATACACAACAATTTACATATACATGAACAACCTCAAATTATAGGTGTTTTTCACAATTTCACGATAAAAGATGAAATCGGTATACCATGTGATGCTATAAACCACTATTACGTTATTGGAAACAATTGCAATCGCTAATTCGCCCTAATTTACCAATTTATGCAAATCTAGAAATAGGGTAAAAACTGAATTTTTTACAAAAATAAGAGATTATACCTGAGATGAAGAGTAATGGAGTTTGATTAGGCAGCCGTGGATGATCCGGAAGCTCGAAATCAATGATTGGAAGCTTGAAGAGGGAAAATGAGGGATTTTGGAAATAATTTTCGTATGGTTTGGGGAAGAAGAAGAGCTCTCGGCTGAAGGTATAATCGCAGTTTTCCGACGGCATCCGACGGCCCATCGGAAGCCGTCGGAAAAAGGCCGTCGGTAGCCGTCGGTCTATGTTGTCGAAATTGAAGCCTTTTCTAGTAGTGATACATTTCTCTTCTATTGATTTTGTTCGAGTTCACTAAAATTTATTTTTTACTTTTCACTTTCGGTCGTCATCAATTTGAATAATGATGATAAGTCATTACTAGTGTACATTCTTTATGCAAATATCTATTGAACATATGTAGGCAAAATAAAAGGTTTTCTGATATTACTAGCACAAAGTTATGGGCTCTGTCAACTAGAGCCTGAGGTTAAACATGATCGCAATATTAAGTCAAAGATAAAATTTTACATGGTAAATGTACAATCTACTAATATTTCCCTCTTTGTAAGGAATTAATTTAGTACAGACTGTTATGCTGCAAGTTACACTGATGATTAATTTTTCATGTTTAATTTTTCAGTGTTGACTCAAACGAGCCACGTCAAAACTGTTTTAATTCAGTGAGTTGACATGGAAGAAGGAATATAGGAATAAAACGTTTTCCTTGGATACGAGCTAGACACGTTGGGTATAGCTCGAAATGATCAGATAACGTATGATTTTTATAACAATTTAACAAAGATTTCAAAATAGAGAACATGATTTTTATAGAACTTGAGTTTAGTTATCTTAGTTAATTTTTATGAACTTAGTTAATTTTAATTATAATAAAATTAGTTAATTTATATAAACTTATCAAATTTTTATAAAATTTAGTTAACTAAGTTATTTTTTTATAAAACTTAAGTTAATGTAATTAATTTTTACAAGATTCACTTAATTTTTATGAACATAGTTAATATTCATAAATTTTAGTTAACTTAATTAAAATTTTATAAATTTAGTTAATTTTTATAAAAATTAATTAACTAAGTTAATTTTTATATAATTTAGTTAATTTTCTTAAAACTTATCTAGGTTAGTCAAATTTTATCTCAAAACTAATATCACGAATGTTCCAACTAACACATACTTAGTAACATAAATGAGTTGAAAAATTTGGTAACATCACGAATGTTCCAACTTCCAACTAACAACATAAATTTAAGATCACGAATGTTCCAACTAACAGCATACTTGGTAACATAATCTTGTTTAATTTTTATAAAACTTAGTTGACGTGGTTAATTTTTATAAAACTTTGTTAAATTTTATAAATTTATTTAATTTTTATAAAATTTCGTAAATATTTAGATAATTATTTAATTTTTATAAAACTTGGTTAACTTAGCTAAATTTATAATAAATTTATTTAAGTTTTATAAAACTTAATTATTTTTAGAAAATTATTCATTTTAATAAAAATTGATTAACTTAGTTAATTTTTATAAATGTTAACTTAGTTAAATTTTATAAAAAATAGTTTACTTTTATGAACTTATAGTCGACTTGGTTAAATTTTTATAAAATACCCCTGACCAAATTTTATAAAATACTACCGACCAATATTGCATAATATAAATTAAATATTGCATATCTACCCCTGACCAATATGTCCATACAGATACAAAATACTTAGATTATAACTGAATAAGGAATGCAGCGATGTTCTTCCTTTGATCATATCGAAGCTAAATAAGCTAAAACACACATTGCATGCATATCATCAGTGACAAAAAAGAGTTGACGTGATGATTAAGAGTATGATATAGAACTTACTTGACCAAATTCAGAATCTTGGACTACAACCCATTATGGAAAAACTCCTTTTTGAGGTCTTTAAGGATTTTGTTGTATTTGAACTCTTTGTTTAATCCTTGCATAGTTGTCAGACTCTTTCTGCCGTTGCGTTGTTATATGCACACATACATGTACTCTTTTGTTATAACACCAGAGTAGCCAGCATTTGCCACATCAAAAGGATCTTCACATACATATTAATCGATTGTTAAGATGGAATAAGAACCTAGGCTGCCATATTTAAACTGAGCAATCCACAAATGCCCCAATTAAACTGAGGCAATTAGCCTCAGTTTTAACTGAGGCATTGCCTCCATATTAACTGACGCATTGCCTTAGTGAAACTGAGGCATTGCCTCGGTATTCACTGAGGGATTGCCTCGGTCAATACTGAGGTGATTGCTTCAGTTTTGAATGAGGCAATTGCCTCACTAATGCGAAGTCCTCTTTGTTTTGCAGTTTCGTCTAATTGATGCATTCTAAAAGTATACAAATTGTTTCAACTGTCATTTTTCTACTAAAGTTTGCAATAACTTGATGCATTTTACATATAATTAGTAAGTCTGTTGATTAATCATGATAGAAATTGTATTGTATAAGATTATTGTAAACGTATAGTACTGTAAAAAAAAATTAAATTTTTCAACAGGGTACCAACATGAAAACAAAGGAGTGGTTTTGTGAATGGCATGATCAAACATAGTAAAAACTTTAAAACCTTAAATAGATTCAAAGTCATGGGATAGAGGAGATAAAAATTTATATAGATTCACAGTTATAGGATTTTGATACCTGGAGCTTTTAAACTTGCGCTTGCGTGAGTATTGATTTTAGGTATGGACCGAGAATGAGGTGAAGTAGGCGGTGGAGCAACTGGCTCTTAAGAGGCAGCACTGAGGAAAATGTAAGCAACTTGGAGTTATTACTGAGAAGCTGTGGGAAAGCTTGAATTGCTACTGCTGCTGCTATGGGATATGAGTATATGACATAGCTTGTTCATGCACATCATTTATATCAACAGGTATATGCCAAACTTCCAATAACAAATGCCCATATTGATTACACTTAAAGATATCTATCTAAATGTAAATGACAAAGTCGGACTACTTGATGGGTATAAAATTAACAGCTGCTCTTATAAAACATTCGATTCAACTGTTTAAGCATTTACATATAACCTTATAAAATTAACAGCTGCTTTTCTAAAACATTCTGTTCAACTGCTCTTACAAAACATTCAATTCAACTGTTTAAGCATTTTCAAACTAAATGGGGGAACCCCTTTGCAATCTCTTTTACTAAGGATATGTAAGTCGATTAAATAGTAAAAAAAGTTTATACATGTTATATATGATCAAATAACACTTTGCCCAATTTATGATGCTTGCTGCTTTCCTAGAAAGTGTTTATTGTTTACTGCAGTTTGATGGATATTAAACTACACAATAACATCGTTGTCATAATGTAAATATAACATCAAAGAGAAAATGCAGCTACGAAATGCAGTCTGATGAATATTATGCCACTTACCTAGGTTAATATTAAAATATTATGCCACTTACCTAATCTGTTGAATATTGTACTATGATATTCATTATACTTCCTTATAATACTCTCACTTGTTTTTCTTATACTATGATAACCAAACTGAAAATGATACAAAATAGCAGAAGTTATACCATATTCTCAACGAAATAAGTAAATGGCGATAAATAATGAATTCTTTAAAAATACTCACATTCTCAACAAAATAAGAAACAACACTTTCTCCACACATTTTAAAATTCTCGCCATCAGGTGGTCAAGTAAAACATATGCACTACCATGCATGAACAATCACATTTCCTATTTTTTTAGCTATTTCTTGCTTGTTTAGACCTTTGTAAATCCCCATACCTTATATATTACAAAAAATAGAATTATATTAACCATAGTAAACTATGCACAGTATCAATATGGGAGAAACAAAATAATAAAAGAAAATAAATAAAGACATATGTTCTTTCATTGAGTTGCTAAGCCGGTATTACTGAAATAAATTCTTTTATCACAGTTTCATTATATATCTCACTCCATATCTTTGCTTGATCACTCTCATTGTGTACAATTATTAGAACATATAATCAACAAAGCTTGTATATAGGCACATCAAATGCACAGAAAGGATAATATGAGAAATGAGAAGGGACCAACCTTCTTGGAACTATGTTGTGTTATAGCAATAACACTAGTCATTTGAGCCCAAATTAAAGATGAGGTATATATCAAATCAATTGGAACTTTACTTATTCTTTTTCCAGCTCCAATTGCTTCTGCTAAATCCTTCATGGTTTGAGCTTTGAGGTACATCAACACTTCCCGTAAACAAGTTTTCTTCATTCCACATTGATTCACAACTGTTGAAAAAAGAATTATATAAAGATGTTTAATATGAGAAACTGTTGGAAAAAGAATGGTGAGGTTAAGTGATGCAGTGGCCTGCAAGACTGGTAGTGAAAGTAGAGCAAACATAAATTGCAGGCTGGGAAGGTGAGAAATTGAATTGGCTAAAAAAAGTGTAGTCAAAAAGATGCAGACTAATATCCACTGTTTGTTCACTTTTTGAATATCATAAGTTAAGTTTCAAAATCATGCAGAGGTTTGCTAGTTTATTGGATTATTAGAGTACACAGAGGTATCTTAATAGGTTAAGATAATAGTGTAGTTTATATTAGTACTAAAAATGTACATGATCCATAACTATAAAGTATATACCATTCACTGGAAATTATTAGCTGCATTTGAGAAATTCATGGATTGTTCATCTTACATATCAACTGCCTTCGAAAGTGTGACAGCTTCAAACCTGCATTATGCACTTTAAATTTTTAGAAAGACAAAACAATGAAATATATAAAATCAACTTGAAAATAAAAGAATTTATTTCTCTTAATATGACAACATAATTTGCTTGAGTTTTTTATTTTGAGAGGACTGTATGGTCAACTTTGGCCTTTACTTTCCAAGCTTCATTAATTTCAAACTTTAAAATGTTAATAAACAAAACCAATCATCACATAAGTAAAGTTAACATACATGATTCAAGAACACAATTAGCAATATCTGGATTAAAGTAAATGAAAACTCAGCAATTACCGTAGTACGATTCACGTCATATGCAATTAGTAGGATCAAAAAGTTTTTAGTAAAGGGAACACGATTATAGTGTTGTAATATTAATTTCACTCCTCTCGCAGTAGTAATTACTCGGCTTTAACAATTTGCCAACATACCAGCAAACCACTTCAATTTACATAGATATTAACATGCTGCATTCTGAACATATGAAATAAGCCTTACCTAACAGAATTATCTATTACCAAATTACGATAACAAACTATTTACTTAAGAATTAATGTGCAAATAATTGTATGCCAATAACACCACATCAGAATATATTTGAATTACAGTATAAATCAATCGGTTTGCTGGAATAAATAAAGAAAAGTTTTTGGTCAGCGGTAAACACACATAAGTATGATTAAATGTGTGATAAATCAATTAGCAGTAGGCATCAATAGATTTCATTGCAAACAACTTGTTAAATAATCATTTCAGAAAACAAGAATGATAGTTTGGGGTACCCCTAAAACCCCCGGTTGTACACTACTACAGGCATGAAAATAATGGCCTTTGAAACATAGGATTAGACGGAAATTCAATGACGAAGCATGCATAATAAAAGGAATTGACTCAATAATTATTACCTTAGAGCTCACAAGCAGATCATGGTGTAGATATTAAGGACAGGTGGTTATCGTTCGTCGCTGGATTAATTGGAGCTTGTTTTTCGCAAATCGTCAGTATAGCGAAAAGTTTGTGCGATGGATGGTGGTTGATGGTAATAGAGTGAAATTTTCAAATAATTTGCAGATGAAAATGAGAATTAGGGGTAGCGAAGGTGGAGAAGGAGGGTTTTCCTCGTATTTGGGGAGAAAGCATTGAAATAGAGAAATGAGCGGCCTGCAAAATATTTCACTGAAATTTCACGGAGGTTTAAGAGGGAATCCTTCGATAGCGTGTCATTATTTTGGTTTTTTTAATTAAATACCCAATAATAGCATCCAGTGTTACAACGCTATTTTATTCAATTTTTTTGTGCTATGAATAAGAATTTTTCTTGTAGTGGTATAATGCATTCTAAATAAAGATATGCGTACCATTTGGTAATATTATATGGGCTCTTCCGGACCCGTCAATTATATTAGCAGATCCAGCTATAGTGGAGACTTTAGCTGAGAAATTTTTAGATAGTTCAGAGAAAAACTTCTGGTTTTTCAAAATTGTATGAGTAGTTGCACTATCTAGTAAGCATATATCATCACCCAAATGGCGTTCCATACCTGCTGTTTTAAAGGAAATAAGAAATAGAATGTATGTAGATATATTCTAAAAGACTCGTCTGCACTAATATATATAATAGGATTTTGAATATAAATAGCCTTAGAATTGGAATGGTCAGAAGAGAAACGGTCAGAGTAATTAATATTTAATTACTTGCTAAGAAGTTGGAAAGTTTGAAGGTGAACAGGTTGAGGTCAATAATTAATTCGCATTCCTTCGTGCTGATAACGTGTTACAGAATAAAGAGAATGGAGGCAATTAGGGAGAGAACAATTCTATTGAATTGAGAGATATATTTATAATACAATCAAGCTCCATATTTATAGACTACTTATGCAGTGCAGATTACAATAATGCCCTTTCATATTTAGCATATTCATCCCTGTTATTAATGTATATTACAACACAAATGACACTATTTTGCAAGATAGAAAACAAACAAACTTATTATTAATATTTTTTTGGATGTGCACAACTATATCAAGCACACTCTGGACGTATTATATGTAGGAAAATTCACATAAATGATTGTAAATCAGTCCAAACATACGTGAAAGCAATAAAATCATGTTGCTGTGCAATAAAATAAACAACAACAAGATAATCCAAACAACAAATCATAGGAAAAAGAAATAGAGAGTTCACACATGGATTTATAGTGGTTCCACCACTGCGAGATAGTGTACATCCACTTTAGGGAGAGGAGATTTTATTACTTTTCGAGAAAGAAAAATTTACAACATTGATAACGGAGGTTAATAATAAAAATATGAAGAAATACAACTTGAGAGGATGATACAAATCTATAAAGAATGACTATCTTTATATAGGTATTATTACTTAGGATTGAAGTAATTAATTTATGGTTATAATTCAATGTCTTATCAATTCTTCTATTCATATGGGAAATGTTTACCCGTTTGATTTTCAGTTACCTCCAATTTACACATGCCTGATAAGATGTCATGTTTAATCAGCTGATTAGAGAATTAATTGATTGCTTCATTCTTCCAAAAATATTTCTCCTTTTTACATGGATAATTCATTGCACTCTTTAATGCAACAAAAGAGCCAATATATTTAAGTCAATATTTCACATTAACTCAAATATCTTTTAAATCTTGTATAATTGGAAATATTGCATCACCGAAATCAACAATATCTGTTGGGAAATCATATCTACAGTTTCGATGACAACAACTATACAATGGAAATCGTATATGCATATATATTTCTATTTACAGGTACTTGCTAGAGTAACATCACTAGAAAGACAAAAATAAGGCTCAAGAACATTACAAGAGACTACAAGTGGATAGGATCAAAGAAGCAACAAAAAAGATGCACAAAGCAGACATGTACAGTTTTCAGACGTCTGGGTACACTAGCCAGACGTTTGGAAAAACCCTCTGGAACAACAAACAGAGAGGATCAGATGTCTGGTAGATGCACTCATACATTTGAAAGACAACTATATACAAAAAATATATAGTATCAGACGTCTGATACAAATACCAGACCTCTGATTTTGAACTTGGAATTTATATTTAAAATTCAGCTGTCACATTTGAAAAAACATCTTTGCTTCTCTTCGTTGCAACTCTTCACCATCAACAGAAGCAACTGTAGAGCACTTGTTAATGGATGCAACTACTTAAGGAACCTCTCTACAACTATATATAACATCAAGAATCAAAGAGAACACTTACCTTACTCACTTGCGCTCTTTACTTACATACTCTGTTATATTCTTGATCTCTAGGAATCTATACTTATATTTCACTCTTCCATATATTCAGTTCTTCACAGACAATACTCTTTAGATATTTAGTGGAAGCATTTGTACTTATTAGTCCATATCCGTGTCATAGAACATATATTTGACAAGAACAATTTATTGTAATCAAGCCTATTCCTTCGGGCGAACCGAGGGTGTTTGATAGTCAAATTCCGAAGGAGGGCTTCGGGACTAGACGTAGAATGGGAGGTCCGAACCAGCATATAATCCTGGTGTGTTTTTTCTATAGTTACATAGATTATTACTAATTTAGTTGCATCATTTTTTTTTTTACATATACTTGCATATACACTACACGATCCACTCAGTAGACTTTCAATTGGTATTAGAACAAGGTTAGATCAAAATACAGTAACACGTTTTTTAAATCAATAAAATATGGAAAGTATTTTTCAAGAAGGTCAATCCACAACACGGCCCCCACTTTTTAATGGTTCTAATTATGCATATTGGTCAACACTTATGAGAATTTTTATGGAAGCTAATAGATTAGAAATTTGGTCAGTCACTCAAAATAAATATGAAGCACCTGACACTGCTATGAACACATGGACCGATACATAAAAAACCGCAGCTTCTAATAATGCCAAAGCTATGAATGTTCTATTTTGTTCACTAGATAAGAATGAATTCTCACATGTCATGTTATGTAACGCTGCATGTGATATTTGGCGTACCTTACAAGTTGCATACGAAGGCATAAACAAAGTTAAACAAACTAAGATTTCAATTTTGCAAAATCAATTTTCATCATTTAAAATGAAACAAAACGAATCTATAGCTGACATGTACTCTAGATTCCAAACCATTCAACACGATTTAATGACACTTGGAGTCAAATTCACAAATTTTAATTTAGTACATAGAATGCTCAATTCTTAACTCTAGAGTGGGAAAGAAAAGTATTAGCTATCGAAGAAGGTAATGATCTCTCAGCACTTTTAGGTGAAGAGTTGATAGGAAATTTAATGTCCTATGAAGCTAATTTTTAGGCACGAAAAGAACTAAATTTCGAAAAGAAGAACATAGCATTCCCAGCAACAAATGAAGACTCTGGCTTAGACGAAGGACAAACTGTATTTATTGCCAAAAACTACAACAAACTTTTATCAACAAATCAAATATCAATCAAATGCTATGAATGTGATCAATTTGGACATATGAAGAAAGACTGTCCCAAGCTCAACAACGATAAAGGAAGAACAAATTTGAAAAAATCAAAAATAAGAAGGCTTTCAAAGTAACATGGGATGACTCGGATTCTTTATCATCATCAGATAGTGATAGCGATAGTGACAGAGAACAAGCTAATGTGTACTTTATGGCACAAACTGATGAGGTATGTCCCGAACTTAGTTATGATGAATTACTAGAACTTAGCATGGAATTAGATGATAAATTTAGACAAATTAAAAAATTGAACAAAGAACATATTGCCAAAATAAATAGATTAGAACTTGAAGTAGGAATGTTAAAAGCTGAAAAAATTATTTTAGAAAAGGAACTAGAATTATCTCAAGAAAAAAATTAAAAATAATTTGGTCAAAAATGAGGCTATTGCTATTGATTTTGATAAAACTAAATTAGTAAAGGATAACTTGTTAAAAGAAAACGTCAACTTGAAGAGTAATATTGAAAATTAAAATTTAGAATTAAAAGAAAAAGTAGATAGAATTACAAATAATATTTCAAAATTTAATAAAGGAAAACAGGAATTGGGAAATCTTATCAAAACTTCAAAACCATCAGGTAATAGAAATGGAATAGGATTTAAAAATATCCCTAAACAAAGAGGGAATGATATTAAGAAATAGAGCTGTACTTGTAAAAAGACTAAAAGTTCACCTAAGTCTAATACGAATACTAGAAGTATAAAAATTTGGATTATTAAGACAAATAATAATTTGATTAGACAAAAACATATTGATAATTTTTTAGAAAATGTAGTCTACAATAAGAATTATGTTCATAAAGGTATCAAACCTTGTTGGGTATGGCTACCTACTTCTCCTGACATCTAGGACCCTAATAAAGTATATGGGTACCAATTAAGTCAACTTTTATTTTACAGGGACCCAAAATAAAAATAAGGAGAAATGATACTAGATAGCGGACGCTTCAAGCATATGACCGAAAATTCAAAAATGTTATCAAATATAACATACATCGATGGTGGAATGGTAACTCTTGAAGATAACTCAAAAGGATACGTCGTGGGCATTGGAGAAGTCATCAACTCTGGTATTTTCAACTCTTCTATTATTACAATTTTTTTGTTAGTAGAAAATCTAAAACACAACCTATTAAGTATTAGTCAATTATGGGATAAAGGTTTTCAAATCAATTTCGAAAAAGATAGATGTAATATTTTCGATAATAATAACCAACTTATATTTGAGGGTTTTAGAAACAAAAATATTTATGCCTTAAACATGAATATTAATAAAAATTCAAATTTGTGTTTAACCACCAAACATGACGGTCCATGGTTATGGCGTAAACGATTTTGTCATATTAACTTTAAATATATTAATAAATTAGCAAAATATAAGCTAGTTAGAGGCTTACCTAAAATAAATTATAAAGTAGAAAATTTATATGATGATTGTTAAATTAGAAAACTAAAGAAAAGCTCTGTTAAATCTAAAAGTAATATTTCTACAAAATAACCATTAGAATTATTACATTTAGATTTATTTGGTCCAATGCAAGTACGACCTATAAAATCAAAATAAATATGTTTTCGTAATAGTCGATGATTTTTCAAGATATACATGTACTTTATTTTTAAAACATAAAAGCGACACCTTTGGTATGTTTAAATTTTTTGCTAAAAGCATTAAAACACAAATGGATTTTAAAATTAAAAATATTCGAAGTGATCACGGTGGAGAGTTCGAAAATGATCTTTTTACTAATTTTTGTAATAAAAAAGGAATAAGTCATAATTTTTCTTTTTCCCCGCATACCTCGACAAAATGGTGTAGTGAAAAGAAAAAATCGTATGTTACAAGACTGTGCTCGAACATTATTAAATAGTAGTGGTCTACCAAAACATTTTTGGGCTGAAGCTATTGCCACAGCTTGTTATGTTTTGAATCGAGTAACCATACGTCCTATGACTAAACAAAATTGTTTTGAAATATTTTTTGGAAGAAAACCTAAAGTATCATACTTTAGAACTTTTGGATCAAAATGTTTTATATTAAATACAAAAGATAATTTAAGAAAATTTGACCCGAAGGCCGATGAAGGAATCTTTGTTGGATATTCAAATCGAAGCAAAGCATATAGAATTTTTAATAAACAAAATAACAATATTGAAGAAAGTTTACATGTCTCGTTCGATGAAAATCTTCTTAATCATCATACTAATGACGATGAAGAAATAATTTCAACAACGAATACAACGAATTCTCTTAATAATGAGACAAATGTGCAAAATAATACTTTAATATCATCTCCTAAAATTCTTAGGGATTATCCAAAAGATAATATCATTGGAAATCTCAATTCTAGAGTAACTAGAAATCAACTCAATCAAATAAGCCATATAACATTCGTGTCAAATTTTGGACCAAAATATTATAAAGAAGCTTGAAATGATAACTTTTACATAATAGTTATGCAAGAAGAATTGAATCAATTTGAACGTAATAATGTTTGAGAATTAGTATCAAGACCAGAAAATCAATCGGTTATAGGCACAAATGGGTATTTAAAAACAAAGCAGATGAAAATAGAAATAGTTTTAGAAATAAAGCACGTTTAGTTGCTCAAGGTTATAATCAAGAACAAGGTATCGACTATGGCGAAACTTTTGCTCTCGTAGCAAGACTAGAGGCCGTATGTACATTACTCGCTTTTGCAAATCATCACAATTTTAACTATTTCAAATGGATGTCAAAAGTGATTTTTTAAATGGTTTTATTAAAGAAAACGTATATGTTGAACAACCTCCATTGTTTGTTCACGAAAAATATCCCGACCATGTTTTTAAATTACAAAAAGCCTTATATGGTTTAAAACAAGCCCCCGTGCATGGTACGAACGTCTTAAAAATCATTTAGTTATTTTGAAATAGGTAAAACCGATACAATTTCATTTATTAAATGAGAAAATAACGATATCTTAATTGTACAAATTTACATTGACGATATTATTTTTGGTTCAACTAACGAAAATCTTTGTAATCAAATTTCAAATATTATGAAAAATGAATTTGAAATGTCTTGCATAAGAGAATTAAATTTCTTCTTAGGTTTACAAATAAAACAACTCGAAAATGGTATTTTTATTCATCAATAAAAATATTGTAATGATCTACTACGTCGTTTTGAAATGTATAAAACTTCAAGCAAACCAACACCGATGAGTACTAGCGTTCACTTAGAAAAAGATGATAACAGAAAAGATTTGGATGAAAAATTATATCGTAGAGTGATTGGTTCCTTACTCTATTTGATGGTTAGTTGACCCGATATTATGATGAGTGTATGTCTTTGTGCCCAATTTTAAGCAAAACCAAAAGAATCTCACATAAAAGCTGTTAAGCGTACTTTACGATATCTGTCTAGTACTAGAGATTGCAGTTTGTTTTATCCTAAAGGATCATGGTTTGAACTAATTTCATATAGTGATGCGGATTTCGATGGATGTAAAACAGATCATAAGAGTACTAGTGGAACATGTCACTTTATCGAACAGTCATTAGTTTCTTGGTTTAGCAAAAAGAAAAATTGTGTCTCCTTATCTACTTGCAAAGCCGAATATATTTCAACAGCTCTAGCATGTGCACAAGTGATATACATGCAACAAACACTTACGGATTTCAGCAAAGTTATCGTTAAATCACCAATATATTGCGATAACACAAGTACAATAAATCTATCCAAAACCCCAATAAATCACTCGCGTACTAAACGTATAGATATACGACATCATTTTTTACACGGCAATATAAAAAAGGGATTATACATTAGAATACGTAAATACCGAAAATCAAATAGCAGATATTTTCACAAAACCACTAAATGAACAAACTTTTGATAAACTGCGACGCGATTTACGAATATGCTCTCTTAGTGATCTTCTAAACTAATAACCATATCTTCATTTATTCTATGTTAAGCTACAAATTTTTTTATCCACAAATTAGAATAGATATCTCCTTCGCCTTAAACTTTTTAGGTGGTTAGTTTCTGAAAATTACCTATAAATAATTTTTAAATTATATACAAATCTTTACACAATAAGATGAAAAATATATACATTTCATATTTTTTTCACAACAAGAAAATGTAAGCATGTCTTCAGAAAATTCTCATCTATCCTTCTCGACACCTACAACGGATAGCTCAGCAGATACACCTCAATGGCTTCCTACCTCGATACCAAATCAGGAACTGATGTATAGGTAGTCCTCCTATCACACGGGATTCACTTCCGATAACAAGAAGTCCAAACGAGCTCTATTTGTTTCTTCTAACACCAAGGATAAAATTGATGACATACACACTATCAAAAGCAATAAATAGATCTACAACGAGAATTATATTTTGAATAAAAAGTTACGGCACGACGATTAAGTTTTCTAGAGCAATTAGCGATAAAATTTTCTAATTCACGAAAGAAGGATGTACATGAACCACTTCCAATTCCTTGTAGTTCCTTGGATCTCATATCCTCGTACCATACATCTTTGGACCCTTCACCAAGGCGATTCTCTGGTTCCCCGAGAACCCATGAATGTGGAAATATATGGTCTCCACTCAAACCATGAAAGGATGTCAACTCTGATGATTGCAAAACTCCATCGCCATCTAAATAGATTAAATTATTTTCATTATATTTATATCTACGTATATTTGTAATTCTATTTCACAAATATAATACTATATTTTTAACAAAAAATAAAAGGTCGAAAAATAAGCAACACCATTCAAATTTAGGCTAATTTTAGAAAAAATTGTTATTTCAGACGTTTGGACATTGCCCTTAGATGTCTGACACTCTAATATTACACAAATTTTACACCATCATGCATATGTCAGATGTCTCATATAAACTTTTAGACATCTGAAAATTGTCTCTGTTACTAAAAATAGAAACGAGACTATTTCAGACGTCTGAACTATGAACCAAACGTCTGAATAAAGTCTCTGTCACCAAATTATAAAAATTCAGATGTCTACTATTTATACTAGACGTCTGGCAAAACTATTTGTCATTTAGAAATAAAAATTCAATCTACGCCAGACATCTAAAAATATAAACAGACGTTTGAAATATCTCTCTAACTATCAAATTTTATAACTCGATCAAATCCAGACATCTACCACAACAAACCAGACATCTGATTATATTTACTATCTTAAAATTAGGTTAAAGCAGACGTCTGAATTAGTTTCCAGACGTCTGATATTCAATCGACACATTTTTACGCCCATATAACGTCTCTTTTTTTACCCTTTCTTATTTCGTTTCATTTTCTTCTTACTTCAATATCGATTTTTTTCCAAAAATCCTCTCACTTTCAAACTTGAACGAATTTGATGGCTCTTAAAACAAAGAATCCTAAAATCTCTAAGAGAAAACAAGACCAACCAACTTCCTCAAACCCTCAAGTCTTCTCAGATGATCAAGTCGAACGATGGATGAATCAAGTACCACATTCACTCAAGAGATATGAGGATATTCAGAAGAAGAAACTCCACACAGGTCCTTTTTATAACTTACTTAAGTTTCCAATGTATGATCTACATGAAATGTTCGAGAATGCCATTTTAGAAACCTTGATATCTTTCAATCCCAATAACATCCAAATTGATCATTTGGCTATATTTCTCTTATACGCTAATTTGGATAGCACAGCGATTTGAAATACCGAAAACAAAGATAATTGGCTATGGTCTAGCGCTTATGGCAACACGATTAGGCTCACTCCAAGGATAGTAGGAAGAACTCTTAGATGTTCTGACACGGGCAAAGATTTATATAATATTCCCGATATGCATTTCAAACTTAACACATCAAATATAGGAGGATGAAATGCCTAAGTTCACATCCAAATGTCTACGACCTAATGCAAGATTTCTTACTCGAATTATCATCAACACTGTCATTCCACGGCTTGGAAGTCATGAGCAGATAACTGAGTTAGAACACAAGGGCTTGTATGCTCTATTTAGCGGAATAAGGGTGAATTGGGCCAAATTTATATTTGACGGGCTAAAACATTTTTGGATTCGATCACAGCTATTGATTATCTACCCTACATTCATCGTGAGACTTCTACGTGCTCACAACAGTCCCTCCTACTTATCCACTTTTGAAGAAATTTCTCCAAAATATGCTACCACGAAGTTTTTCTCACTAATGCACCTACCGGAAAACCCTCCGGAGTTTATATCATTTGACGAGTGGACGCAACATCATCAAGCCAGACAAGCTAGGCCTCCACCTCAACCACGCCATAAACCATCACAAGAGGTGGAACAATATCGCGAGACTACTCCTCCTCCTCAATGTAAGGACCCGATTCTTCGACTTTCGAAAACTGACATCAATACGTCCACTGTATCAACTGCCGAGCAATCGAATGACGGAAAACCGAACACTTAGGGTTTTAAGAAAGAGAAAGAAAAAGAAAAAGGTAGAAGAAGAGAGAAAAGATAGAACAGAATAGAAAACAACAGAACAACAACAGAATCTCACAATTCGCAGCGGAGCAACATATAATAATAAATGAATAATCTTTAAACAAAGAACTATATCAGTTATTACATTACATTACATTACATCAGAGTGTACAACATCAAACAACAACAAACAACGGAAAAGAAATACTATATACTAGTAATACGCCACGCCATCCATCTTGCCTCCAACAACTCCTGAATTCCAGAATATCCTGATAAACCTGTCTCTTGACTGCCCGTGTGGAAATTGGTGGGCACCCAGAGTTTAGGAAGGAAAAAATAAACTCCGAGTCAGTCATGTGACTGGTGTGAGAACTCAAAACAGTTTATTTATCTTTAAAATCAAAATAGAGGAATATTTTTAAAGTCAATTCGCAATGCTTTTAAAAATGAGACTACCATAAGGCCTCCCGCACACACACACAATGCAAACGCAGAATCGGAGGAGATTTCTCCTTATGATAGTCAAAGATTCTTGATACGTATTAAAAAGAAACATTTGATATTATTACTAGTGCATAGTGTAGGAAAACATTTCGAAAGTAAAGATATAAATCTTAGCCAGCATAGACATTTCGCACTTATGCCTACCATAGCTACCATGTTCAATAGCAGGTTACCGTCACATTCCATGGCAGGTTATACAACTAAAACCGTACAAGATCGTATTGTTTCTTTGGATTTTCAACAAATGATCAGGCCAAGGAACTTCCCATTGCCACATGAGAACGCCTCTGGAAGGACGTCCCCGAGAACCTAACCGGATCTCTGCCAACACAAGGCCGGGTTACCCCTAACTGGGTAACTACTGACACGAGTATGCCATCCCCCGATCCTTTGGGACCTTTATCCGAGCGCTTGTAACCAACATCACACCGTAATAAATAAAGTGTTTCAACATGAGTAAGTATTTGGGCTCCATACCATGATACCACCCTTTTCCAGAAGGAAATGCACATACCCTAAGGGGCGCTACCCCCAATAACCTTGCCGCATCTTTCCTGTTTTGACCATTCCGGGGTGTGAGGCTCGACGAAGTCTCGTCCACAAAGCCACGCTTTATACAAAAGTTGTGCTTTGGGTCAAAAAATAATCATAGAAATGATCACAAAGATAAGTGATCAGACAAATGATCATATCACAAATGATCAAACAATGATCATTTCACAGCAACACTCAACATGTCACATTACCAAATTGGGAATATATTGCTAATAACCTTCAACTACATAACCTATGAGCTCGTACGTCTCAGAGAAGGGTGTTAAGCTAAGAGAAAAAATTCTCCGCCACCAACAGAAATATATTTGAAGGAAATCAGCTTTATATCTCAATTTGTAATGTCAGACATACAATCCATACAAGTCTGTTCCGGGATCAAACAGAACCGAAGGCACTTACAAAGAAGTCCTTGCAATCCGGATATTCACTAATCACTTTCGGACTTCCCATCACATATGGAATTTCTATACCGGGGCCATTCGGTGCAGAAACATTCGACGGTAATCCTTCCGTTTTCAAAAATATCCGGTCTTCAACACCGGTCATCAATGCTATCCATTACGTCTTATCACTATTCGGAATGGGTAATCCGAATAACGAGCGCAATAATTTAAAAATAAGTGTGGCATTCAAATTCAGCAAATCACAACAAATACCATTCAAAGGTAAATATTGATAGTCGGTTATTGAACTATCAATGGATATGCACAACATCACCAGATTCCAAATAATTTTCCAAATTATTTATTTCCCAAAAATATCTTTACAAGATATATATATTCAATACTTCAAAAATAAATCAATATTTATTTTTAAACAAATTCCCCTTTCTTTTACAAATTCCATAGTGAATTTATATTCCTAAAATATCTATGAATATACGATTTCAATTATTCATTTTCAATTTATCTTCAAAAAGATAAATTCTCAAAACGTTTCATTTCACATTGGAAAAACATTTCCATACTTATTTATTTATAAGTAATTCACAAGTCTTTTTATTTTCTATACTTTGAAAATATTCAATATACTCAAATCGAAATTAAGTATATATTTCATTCTTTAAGGAAATCATTCTCTTAACCATATTTATTTGGGCCAAAACGAATGTTTCGTAAAACATCGTTACGACAACCCAAAATCACTAGTATAGGGATTCAAAATTAAAATAGATATATAAATCCCAATACTATACAAAACATTTCCTTTCGGAAATCATTTACTATAACAACAGTGTTATAGTCCACCATTTCCTTCTACTTCTCGAAAACGTCTATTTCAACAATGAATGTTGAAATCTATGGTTTCGAATCTTAACACATTTTGAAAACATCGTTAGATCGTTTTAATTCTATTTAAAACATCACACCCAAAACATTTTCTTTAACATATTATTCACTATTCAAAAACGTGAATATACCTTGTTAACCAATTTCATCATTTGTATTCATTTTATTTTAAAGGATTATTCACTGTCTAAAACGTGAATATAACTCCATTAATAAGTTACAACAATTTACTTATCAAAATAAGTCGTTTGCGGATTTATAAAACAACGTTTATAAATTGCATTTCTATTTATTTTATAACAACTTCCTTTTATAAATCTCCTTTATTAACCTATTTCAATTTATAACTCAATTATAAACCAAAAGTTCATAATTTAAGTTAAATACTTATAATCTATTTGTTTGCAAAATCGTTCCTTTAAACTTCCCAAATTATAAATCTTATAACTTATAAGATTCATTTATTTACCCAAATCTATTCCTTCAATAACTTATAAATTTTATAAACCTACTGCTTATAAAATTCCATTTATAACTTCACCGTTTATAATTCTATAAATTTCATTTCTATTTATGAAATTCATCTATAATTCATTCTAACACTTATAAAAACTCGTTTTATAATTCAAATATTTTTAATTTACAAATATCTATTTATAAATCTTTTATATAAATCAATTTATACTATTATTTAAAACGTCTTTAAACTCCTTTAAAATTTCATCATTCTCTTTGATTTATAAAATAATCAAATTTCATAAATCCTATATTTAAACTTTTTATAATAAATTCAGAAATCCCAATTTAAACTATTTTATAAAATCATTAACCCCATATTTTCAAAAAAACAACTTTTAACTATATTTCTCAAAAATCATAATTTTATAACATGAAAATTTATACGTTTATTTATTTAAAATGAATCGATTCCAAAAATATTATAAACGTATACTTTCAAAAATCACTTTAAAAATCATTTTAAAAATTCCAAAATTGGTCCAATGATGCTACACACTAAATAGTCAATCACGACAACAACGACATCATATATCTGTATATGATAATCAACGAATATCAAAATATCCATAATCAAATAAATACTGTTGAGGAATCCAGTTGGATCCCTCCAACCTGTTTTCCTGCATCCAAAGATGTTAGCACAATACCAATTCCGTTCCAGTACGAAATTATCACGGTATATGGGATTTAAAATATTATCCGCTTAATAGGCGGCGTAATAGGGTCTCATCCGCTATATACTACAGGAAATCAACTCCAAGTACATAAATAATACCAATTTCACTGTACTGTGAAATATTCGCGGTATATGTTTTTAATAAATAACATCCGCTTACTAACGGCGTATAATGTCTATTTTAATAATCAATAGATAACAATCATCATTTAAACATACATTCAAGAATTTTAAATCTAACTATTTAAAATTAAAATCGAAACCGATTCGATTGAGTGAGAAGTTCTCACCTTGATTTCAATTTCGTTTTAGCGATTTATTTTGAATAAAATTAAACGGACGTTTAATTTTACCCAAAATTCTCACTAACTCCAAATGACTCCAATCCAATTCCATAGCGTAGTGCTCGTCCATACGATTCCAACGCAACTGGTTTCGCGCGTTTTCGATCTCGTATGAAAAAGATATACATTTTTAATGTTTACACGAATTTTTAATATAAAATTTACAACATTATTTTCTATTTATTTTCTTAACCTAATCACAGCCGTACATTCCATCCCACTACCATCAGGACCGTGCGCACCGTCCCTCTCCCCTCCCATTCACGTTTCTACAGGCCGAAACCATCACTACGCGTATAACCCTAATACACGCAAGCCACAAACGTCGACAAAACCCCATCATCTCACCCCCATTCGAACGCCGACGCCCATAGCTACCCACGGCCAGAGGCCGCACCCCCCTAGCGCCGCCGTCAATGAGAAATCACCACCTAAACGTGCGCGCTTTGAGCTCAGTTTGCTGCCAATCCATCGCGTGAAACCCGATCATAGCCGTTGATTTCGAAGAGCACGACGAGCTCTACACTTTTCTAGTTGAGAGCTTGTTGAATTATTGCACGGATTTGAAGAATTGGAGGGAGGAAGATCATTAAATTCTGGCCTTTGAAACCATATATGGCGGCTAGGGTTATAAAACCCTAATTTATTTTATTTTTCCAAAAAATGAGAAATCAAGGTGCTTTTATAGGAAATAAAACGAACACTATTCATCCCGGGTTTTTCGAACTTCGATTTACGCGCGGTGACTGATGTTCCTAGGGTTTACCCCGCGTTCCAAACACAATGGAATGTGTTTCGGGAGCTAATTCGGTCATCTGTGCGAGTTATGGCAATAAACGTTCAATTTAAAATTAAACCGATTAAACGATTTTCTAGGCGTTTTAGCTTGCACCGGACAAACGGTAAATCCAATTGACACGAAATTTGAAACCATACAATAATATCACATTACGGATCCGATGAAACTGGTTTCGTCGAAATTCGAGACCGTTTGAAAAATGGCTATTTTAACTCGCCAAATAAATATTAAAAACAATTTCGATGCGTTTCGAGTTGTCACGATCAAACGAAAACTCCGATTGCTACGAAAATTGAAATCCGATAATAAAAAACTATTACGGATCCAATGGAACTAGTTTCATCCAATTCCGAGACTGTTCGAAAAACGGCTAATTTCACTAGTCGATTAAATATTAAAATATTCAATTTTCACAAATAAACTCTTAATTCAATTTTAAAAGTTCTAAAATATCATTCTAACTTCAATATGATAAAATAAAATTTTACAAATCATTTTCAATCATATTTAACCCAAATTAAATAAATCTTTAATTACAATTTAATTAATCTCTAATTATAAATTAATTAAGTATTAATTAAAACTAAATTAACATTAATTACTTGATTAAATAAATCTTAATCATAAATTAAAATTTAATTAACCATTCCTAATTATAGATTAACTAACCTTAATTAATTAATCTCAAATCTTAATTAATTAATCTTAAAAATAATATTAATTACTTAATTAATCATCCACATTATTAATTAATTAAATAATTAATATTCCATTTAAGATTAATTAACTAAGATTTGAGATTAATTAATTAAGGTTAGTTAATCTATAATTAGGAATGGTTAATTAAATTTTAATTTATGATTAAGATTTATTTAATCAAGTAATTAATGTTAATTTAGTTTTAATTAATACTTAATTAATTTATAATTAGAGATTAATTAAATTGTAATTAAAGATTTATTAATTGTTAATTAATTTTAAGTTAATTATCTTCATTAACATTTCTTAACTATTTTTTTTTTTATTTTTTTTTTATATTTTTTTTTGTTTTTTTTTTTTTTTTAATTTCTGGAAGTTCCAGTATGCAGTTAAAAAAAAAAAGAACAGGACATAAATCCTGGAAACCAAACAACTCGAGACCCCAAACCCACGCAACATCCCTTCTACATCTTCGAGTAACACGCGAGACCCACTCGAGAAAAACTTCGAGCAAAACTACAAAAACCCAAGGCCAATCTCTTCTCCCACAAAACAAATTACCAGTTGCACGCTCCATCGCCGTGCAACTGGTAATTTGTTTTGTGGGAGAAGAGATTGGCCTTGGGTTTTTGTAGTTTTGCTCGAAGTTTTTCTCGAGTGGGTCTCGCGTGTTACTCGAAGATGTAGAAGGGATGTTGCGTGGGTTTGGGGTCTCGAGTTGTTTGGTTTCCAGGATTTATGTCCTGTTCTTTTTTTTTTTAACTGCATACTGGAACTTCCAGAAATTAAAAAAAAAAAAAAACAAAAAAAAATATAAAAAAAAAAATAAAAAAAAAAATATAAATAACCAAGTGCGACGACCCGACTTCCTATCTCCAGGAAATCGCGTTGCCGATGAAGAAAGAAAGGGATAGAAGAAGAAAAGAAAGAGAAAGAAGAACACAACAACAACAGATAACTCACAGCGGAACGAATAAATATAATATATCACATAGAATATTACATAGTATCAGAGTACATCAGAGTTACACATCTTATACAACACATATTAGACAGTTATATACATCTGTCTAATTCATACAACTCAAGTATACAAGACACAGATACAACATACACAGCGGAAACATAATATCTACACGTGGAAGCCTCCTGCTCCATAACTCCTCCAGAATTCGTCAAGCTAACCTGAATCACTTGACTACTCATATATAATATGAGTACCCAAGAGTTTAATAAAACAGAAAATAAACACTCGGGTCAGACAGGGGTCTGGTGTGAGTAAACGGTTTAAAATTGCTTAACTTTAGAAAACCTTTGAAAGAAAAGGTATCACGTAAGACTTCCCACACATAAACATGGAAAAGTTTTTACCTTACGCTAACCAAAACATTTGATAGGAAATCCAGTGATATTATAATAGTGTCTAGAAGTCCCTTATTATTCGGCTGTGTGGGTGGTTGGTCGCGCCAACCACGGGGTGGTCTCATTTGGAACTATTCAGTAAGGAATGGGTCCGGCCTTGTGTAGCAGGGGATGAAGGGAGTAATCCTCGGTACGTTGATCTAGGCCACGTACTGTGACGGGCGGTACCCCAGTAGCCCTGCCATTGTATGGAATCCAAAATCCAATAAGTGCCTGTACGGTTTTGTTTGTGCCCAACTATGTTGGAACGTGAGATGTAAGCATTCCAGCTATTTCTGTATTTTATCTTAAATCCAATTATTCGAAATAAAATTTATTCGACTTATAAATTCACTTATTAATATTAAAAATTAATTAAATATTCAAATTTTAATTAATAGAAATTCTGGGTTGTTACACTCAACCATTTGATTATACGTCCCACGATGAGATTTTGGAGATTCGAATAGTGACGAATCCAAATGAAAGTATTCGAGATCTCACTCTTCAAAATCAGCATATCTTATCTCGAAATCAAAAAGTTTTGGCCAATGCTTTGAAACATATTTTGCCACACGCCTAGCCACCGTTGAAGCATCACTTTCAACTGTATTATCGGTTCTCAAAGAGGTTCTTCAAAGGATTCATGGCCCTACACCTCCTTCCGAAGATTGACCAACCCCAATGCCTTCTCCTCCTTCGAAACATTTCAAACTTTTTGAGAAAAAGGAACCTCTAGAAAATGCTCCGACATCTCCTACAAAGCTACCTAGCTCTTCCAAAAATGAAGATAAAGGAGATGATCAACAAAAAACTTCCCCAAAAGACTCATAGATTTTTAGGACTCCATCTTATGTAAAATTGTTAAATCTATGAATGTAATTGATTATTGTAAATTAATGAAATTTCTCTTTTGGTATGTTATTTCTGTGTACATCTCTGTTTTACAACGATTCATCGATATTTAATAATTTCTAATTTAAAAAGTTACATATCCTTTTTGATAATGCCCAAGGGGGAGAAATAATAAAGATCACAAATAAATTATAAAGATCACAATACATTATGGAAAGCACATATTCAAGGGGAGATTTATAAAATTATATATAAGTATGTTGTATAGTTGTCATCCTCAAAAAGGGGGAGATTGTTAGGAAATCAAATCTATGGTTTTGATGACAACGACTATACAATGGAAATCGTATATGCATATATATTTCTATTTACGGGTACTTGCTAGAGCAACATCACTAGAAAGACAAGAACAAGGCTCAAAGAATATTACAAGAGACTACAAGTCGATAGGATCAAAGAAGTAACAAGAAAGATGCACAAAGAAGAAATGCACAGTTTTCAAACGTTTGGGTGCACTAGATAGACGTCTGGAAAAACCCTATGGTACAACAAAACAGACAGGATCAGACGTTTGGTAGATGCACTCAGACGTCTGAAAGACTACTATATACAAAAAAATATATAGTGTTAGACATTTGATATACGTCTGATTTTGAACTCGGAATTTATATTTAAAATTCAATTGTCACATTTGAAAAGACATCTTCGCTTCTCTTCGCTGCAACTCTTCACCATCAACAGAAGCAACTGTAGAGCACTTGTTAATGGATGCAACTACTCAAGGAACCTCTCAACAATTATATATAACATCAAGAATCAAAGAGAACACTTACCTTACTCACTTGTGCTCTTTACTTACATACTCTGTTATTTTCTTGATCGCTAGCAATCTATACTTGTATTTTACTCTTCAATATATTCAGTGCTTCACAGACAATACTCTCTAGATATATAGTGGAAGCATTTGTACTTGATAGTCAATATCCGTGTTATAGAACACATTTTTGACAAGAAAAATTTATGGTAGCCAAGCCTATTGCTCCGGGTGAACCGAGGGTGTTTGATAGTCGAATTCCAAAGGGGAGCTTCGGGATAGGACGTAGGACGGGAGGTCCGAACCAGTATAAAATCCTGGTGTTCTTTTTCTGTAGTTACCTAGATTATTACTAATTTAATTGCATCATATATTTTGTTACATATACTTGCATATACACTATACGATCCACCCCGTAGTCTTTCAATATCTTCCAAATCTTCTTTAATATGGAAATATTATATCATGGAAATCTAACCATCTCCACCTTGATACCATATTTCAATGCAAGTCTACCAATTCCACTTACATCCTCTTAATTTAAACAACTCTCGGACAAGACACCATAGATACTTCCCTAGTGAGCTTCTGTATGACCATCACCCTTTGTAGTTTGTCAACGAACTCCAGCAAGTCCACCGTCCGCCAACAAAGTATTGAAAGTACCATCTCCTTGTATGACCTATCAACCTCTACAATGAAAACAATGTCTCCATTTACCAATTCACTCTCTCCATGTGCAACCAAGTGGCATCTAGCACTTCAGTAAGCGAATCAAGCTCGAGCAATGTTTGGACTTTGCAATGGGCAAGGAATTAGTGAAGATGTCTACTGCATTGATGTGAATCTTTTGAATATGTACCTTCTTCATTTCCTTTATAAAGACAAGGAAAGACTCTCTTACCTCTATGTGCTTTGTTCTCGAACTAAATGTTATATTCTTAGCCAGATGTATTGCGTTTTAACCGTCACAATTTACTACTATACTCACACGAACAAAGCCTAAATGACACAACAACTGCTTCAAGTAAAATGCTTTATTAGCTGCTTTAACAGCAACTATCAATTTTGCATATGTAGTAGACAAGGTGACTATAGTCTCCAACCTCGCTATCCAATTAATAACTGTCTTTCCAAGTGTAAAGACGTAAACTGAGGTTGACTTCCTTTGATCTATGTCTTTGGCATAATCAAAATCACAATATCCAACCAAGCTAAAAATTTTATCTTTACCGTCAAAAACAAGCCTGCAATTTGATATTCTTCTAAAATACCTCAAAACGTACTTCACTGCTTCCCAATGTAGTTTCCTCGAATTAACCATAGCGACCAACCAAATCATAGCCGATTGTACGATATCCGGGCTCTTGCGGACCATAGCATACATCAAGCTTCTAATCGCCCTAGCATACGGTACCTTCTCCATATAAGCTTTGTCTTCATTTGAGATCGGAGAGCCTTCTCTAAAAGATGAAGGTGCAAAGGCATATGAGTACTGATCACCTTTGTCTTCTCCATGCTAAACCGAGCTAGCACATTCTGGATAAATTCTTTTTGTTCCAATCTCAACACCTTGAGCTTTCTCTCTCTGGATTTCCATCCTTAAAATCATCTTTTCTTCTACAAGGTCTTTCATTTTGAATTTTGCCTTTAGCTTTAATTCTAAACTGCAATTTCAACTTCGTCTTTGGAAGAAATTAGCATACCATCCACATATAAGAGTAAATATATCAAGTTACCATCATTCATATGTTTAAAATAAACGCAAGTATCTTTAACCCTTCTATCAAAACCAAGATTAAGCATAAAAGAGTCAAACCTCTTGTATTATTGCCTAAGCGACTGCTTTAAACCATATAAAGACTTCTTCAGCTTGTAAACCCATCCTTCTTCCCATTTTGCATAAATCCTTTTAGGTGATTCATATAGATAGTCTCCTCTAAGTCTCCATGCAAAAAGACCATCTTTACGTCTAACTATTCCATTTTCATATCATGAGTTGCAACTATAGTTAGCAATATTCGGATAGAAGTATGTCCAATAACTGGAACAAACACCTTATCATACTCTATTCCATTCCTCTATAAAAACCACTTTCAATAAGTCTAGCATTCTATCTTCCATTGCCCTTCATTTTATATACCCACTTGCATTCTATGGTTCGGCTTCCTTGAGAGGGTGTTACCAATTTTCAAATCCGATTCTTCTTCAATGAATCCATCTCCTCCTTCATAGCATGCATTCATTTTGAGCTGATAGTCAAACTCATAGCTTCTTCAAGGTTGAAAGGCTTATCTTGCACGTGCATAGTCAAACTGATCATCAAGGCTAAGATTTGTATAGTTCAAGTCTCCATACTATTTGGTGGCTTTCTAACTCTACAGCTAGCCTGAATAGGCGTAACTTCGCCAAAACTTCTATCAAATCAATCATAGCTAGCTTCATGACCATCTTCATTATTGCTAGAGGAATTTTGTGGATCTTTATATAATGTATCAACAACTGCAATTACTCTATCTTCTTTTATATATATGATTCTACTACTAAGTTGATATATGGGAATAGTTTCCATCTTCTTGATCCTTTCAGCTTCTGAATATACTGAATTAGGCGAATTCTCCTTTGGCTTGAACATAGCAGACTCACCAAATGTGACATGTCTCGAGTGCACTACCTTTTTATCAATGGAGTTTCAAATACGATACCCTTTGATGCATTCTGTATAGTAAAAAATATGTCTTGATAGCCTCCAACCTCTAACTTGTCATTTCCTATACAATAAACATATACATGGTTTTCATATATATATGAAAATAACTGATATGTATAAATGTAATTTTCCACATTTCCTTTAAAATCTAGTCATCAATGGCTGAGCATGTGGAATTCAATTGATAATATATGTTGTGTTTGATAAAACTTTAGTCCAAAAGCCTCTAGATAAACCTTTCGTCAATTTCAAACAACGATCTTTCTCCAGTAGAGTCATATTCATCCTTTTAACGACTCCATTTAATTATGGATCTTCGATTGTAGTGAAGTATCTCTAAATTCCATGCTGCTTGCAGAAATCTATGAACTTCTTAGAAACAAACTCATCGCCATTGTCAGATCCCAACAACTTCCTTCCGACTTCATTCTCCATTAGTGCCTTCCAAGTTTTGAACTTCTTAAACTGGTTTTCATCATAAACACCTTACTCTTCTAAGAGTAGTCATCGATAAAGAGATAAAATACTTAGCTGCTCTAATAGAAACTATAGCTACTGGTTCCCAAACATCCATGTGGACATACTCTAGTACTCCTTTGGACTCATGTCTACTAACACCAAAAGAAACCTTCATTTGCATCCCCAATACACACTCCTGATAGAATTCCAAATGGTTTAAGCTTTCACCCCTAATCAACTTCCTTCTACAAAGTAGCTTCAAGTTCTTCTTCGAAACTTGACCCAATCTAACATGCGAAAGTATGGTGGTATCCAAAGCTTGTGAACTATCAACTCCACTACACGACTCTTCAATAACTGTAGATCCTTTTAGTAGATAACGATTCTAGACAATCACTCTTTTCATTAATACAAGAGCACCATGTGTCACCTTCATGCCACCCGACTCTATCTTAATCTTGCAACCCAAGATGCTAGCTGATCTAAAGAAAAGAGATTTCCTTAAACCTGGACCATGAAAGACTCCAGCACCACACCATCGTGCATGCGAATAACACTGATTCTTTTCCTAATGACTCACAAGTAACATCATTCCCTAAAAATATGGTACTTCCATCATTACTTCATAAAAATAGAAATACTCCTTCCTAGACATCATGGGAAAGATGCCCCTAAATCCAGCATTCAATGGTCTGATACTTCAAAAACAAATACAGTCAACACAACATCAGAAGCAATCTTCTCCAATGTAATAGATGAAGAACCATATGCTTTATTTTCTTCCTCAAATTTGAATAATCTTTCTTCCAGTGGTCATGCTTCTTACAATGATGACACTAGTTGTTTCTAGACTTGCCTGTCCAATCACTTATGGGCTTTCTCGACTTGGAAGTTAGAGCGCCCTTTGAAATTTTCTCCTCCTCCTTTCTTCCTCTCTCTATGGATAACCATTGACTACTATTAGTTTTTACACTTTTGCTCATATGCTCATTCAATCCTTTATATATTCACTCAAGAGTCTCATCTTCACATTGTTTAATGTCAGCATTCTTCTGCCATAAATCAAGCTGTTAGCGAATACCATATATCGCTTTGGAAGAGAGCACAGTACCACCATAGCAAATCAAAAGCTTTCATCGTTATCATTAAGTCATCGAAGAAGTTAAGATGTGCTTTCAATGACATACCTTCCTGCATTTTATAACTGAAGAAAGTCTTCAACAAAATTATCCCATTCGTAAGCAACTTCTTCATGTAGAGATCCTCCAATTTCTTCTACAGGCATCTAGCAGTAGTTTCATTACTAATCTCAGGAATGACATTCCCACCAATGCACTACAAGAAAAGGACCCTATTACGACTAGTTATTGACAATATTTGCAAAAGGACAATTGTAATAAAGGATTTTTTACAACTGGTTTTTTCCGAAAGTTGTAGTAAAGGGTTTTTAATGACTGTTTATTTCTAACAGTTGTAATTAACGTTTTTTAACAACTCGTTCTTTTTGACAATTTCAATAAACGTATTTTTAACAATTATGTGTTTTAGCCCGTTGTAATAGAGATCTATAACAGCTTGTTGGTTTATTACAATTAATGGTTGTTAATATAAACAATATATGATTAGCAATTATTATTTATAATCAATAATTATTTTTTATGTTTAATAATCTGTTATATTTAATTATTTATAATTAGTAAATTACATTTAATATTTATCAATCATTTAATAATTAATAAATACAATTAATAATTAATAATTGATATAAAATAATTAATTGTTAATATTAAATAGTTACTAATAAATAATTGATATTAAATAATTAATATTCAATTATAATTAAGAACTAATAATCAATAATTAATAATTAAAAACTAACAAATATGAAGTTAAGAAGTAATATTTCATATTTAATGTCCAATAATTATAATTAAATTTAATATTTCAAAAAAAATTGAAATTTGAAATTTTGTAATATTTTTAAAACTATTCACAAAATTTAAAAATAACAATTTAAAATTTTGAAAAAAATTCAAAATTAAAAGATATAAGTTTTAAATTAATTTAAAATTCCATAAAATATTTAAAATTTCATAAAATTCAAAATTGTTAGCAAAATTTAAGCTTGCGTGTGATTTAATCTATTACAACTTATGTATAATACAAAATGTTGCTTCCATGTGCATTTCGAAATTTTCTTTTCTAATATTCTTGTTCGATATAAGCAAGTTTTCACTTTGACTTCAACCCCAAATCTTTGGCTGCAAACTGAATTTTTTTGCTCAAAGTCAAATTTTCAGCTGTGAATTAAAAAAAAGATGTCGTTCCCAAAACACTAACAACATTCTCCACTTCCCAACAATGAAGAAAACGCTAAATCAATTTCCCAAATTGCCTCACAACGTTGCGATTTAGATCTGTGGTGAAGTTTTAATCATTCGCAGATTCGGGTCTAGATCTCACAACTTAAATCACAACCTCACAACCCAAATTCCTAAATTATCCACTTCACAGCAATAAAGAAAATGAACGTCTTCAGATCTAGATCTATCGCAGAGTCTGGTGAGGTGAGGTTGCGGTGGGTGCTGTTTATTTTGTGTTGTGAGGCTAGGCGATGTGGTGGGTGCTGATAGCATATATCCTTATGCGATCGGTAATGTGAGGCAGATGAACCATTACTTTTAGTTTTGATTCCTACAGCTACTTGCTTTAATGTCAAAGGACTGACAGGAATGAGAGCGCATTTTGTTGTGGATTTTACGGTTCGAGGCGAATTTGATGGCAATTGCGATGAAAATAATGCTGTACTTCCGACTTCAAGGATCTATGGAATAGATTCTTTCAGACAATAGTTCAACCCACCAGGTACAAACGTGTTATTGAACTATCGACTTTCAGGATTCAATGAAGCCTTACAACAGCGTAATCGGATTCAAAATTTGTATGCCTTTGATCTGACTAAGAACACTTTAGTATTTGATATCTAACGATGCAATATGCATAGAAAGGAAGGAAGAAGAAGAAGAAACAAATCTGCAACGATTCAGCGTTTGCAACACCTTGCAGGTGTTACAAAATATAGAGTAATGGAAGTGCAGCGATTAGCAACACTTCCCTGGCATTGCAAATCTGCGTAGAAAGAAGAAGAAAAATAGGAACTTATTCTAACATTGTCTGGGCGTTGCTATTTATAGAGGTATCCATTCGTGAAAGGTTACGTCACTTCCCAATGTTTCAAAACCGTTGCTAAGAGTCACATATGTTTGAATTGAAACGTTGTGTTTATTCATTTTGCAGCGTTTAGAAAACGTTACAAATTTCCCGCTCTTTATTTAAATTCAGAAATTTCGGTTCTAGGTCCTTAATGGGCTGAAATCTAACCCGTTACTGTTTACAATCGATCCAAAAATATTTTCGGATGCGAACCCGAAACCTGACCAGGCCCGGTTCGGTTCGGTCGGAAAGCGGCGGCGCACGTGTGGTGTTGCATGACTTCTCTCCTCACAACAAAGAAAACATGTGGGAGCCCCAATGCCCCAGCATCCACATAAGAAAGCTATATTTATACAAATATATTGCATAATTTTCTAGCAAGTGGGACTAATTGATTTCTTCTTCCCTCTTAACTTCTTCGCTTTCAAATCAAAACCCAAAGCCCCAAAACTGTATATTTGAAAATTTCACAATAATCTCCCCTAATTTTCAAAATAAATAAATAGGACGGCTGAATCACTAGAGTGACTTCCTACATACCCAAGTGGGATCAAGCCTATGTGGTTCTAAGATCAAGTTTTGCATCACCGTGAAAACCAACACATAAATAAAAGGTATTTTTTGGATTTGAACCTTTACTTAGTGTAAACCATTCAAAGCCTTATCGGGATTTTATGTTGAACAAATCTTGAACCAAGTATCCCTAATGATAAAATCAGAACAATCACACACGTTGATTGCCTTAGGTAAAGTGTTCGGTATTGCTCAGTACATTAATAGCCATGTGCTTAAATCCTGGTTTATGAGTCTACTTAGAAAGCGGTCTTATTTTCCTAGGAAACGACTTGATTTCCATACTCATATTGGTGAGTCTCTTAAGGTGTTTCTGCGATACGCCTTTTAAAGTTTCTAGACTTATTAAGAATATATATCCATCCTTTTTTCTTGCAGAATCCAACACTAAATATTATGGGATTATCGATTTAGTGTTCCATAATCATTCTCTTAACTTGTTGGTACCCATTGAACTTTGTCTATCCTTTTCAAGACATAAGTTGGGTTTCTGTTAAGGATGATCAACCTTCATTCACAAACCTTAGTCCCATTTCTTTATAGAAACCATTGCCTTTGGAAGACTCTTTGTAAGTGGATTAACCAAGTTTTTCTTCGTTTCTATGTAGTCAACAGTTATAACTCCTCTTTTGAGTAACTGTCTCACCATTTGATGTCTTAGACTCACATGTCTAGACTTTCCATTATATATCTTATTAGACATATTGTATATTGTTGCTTGATTGTCACAACTAATCAAGACTGCTGGAGATAGCCTCTTCCATAAAGGGATTCCCATTAATAATTTCTAAGCCATTCCGCTTCTTTACATGCATCTGCTAATGCAATCAATTCTGACAACATTGTTGAGTCAGAAATACAAGCCTGCTTCTTGGAAGCCCAATGACGTGCACGTAAATGTTTATATTTTTACCACCATATTTAATCTATTTGAATTAAATAAATGATCATATCGGGTATTTTAACTTGTTTAAACCAAAAATTCAAATTATTCCAAATTGTCACATATTCATCTTCATATATGGGCAAAACGGTCATTTGTGTGCATATATTTCTTTGAGAAAAATTAATTGAAAATTTGTATATATTTCTATAGGAATTTGATCTCAAATAGAAGTGGTTTCATGAAGATATGCATGCACAAAATTAATACAAAGGAATGAAGATGGAAATAATTCAAAGTGAAGAACATGGAGGACCTCACCTACCCACCTACCTTAATGTACAAATTAAAGGCTAATGCACATGCTTTTGGAGTTAATGGCTTCATGTACACTTAATGGGGGATTAAGACATGTTAATGATTACTTGGCCTCCACACTTCCTAAGGGGCATTTTGGGCATTCCCCAAAAAAATGAATTAGGGTTTTAACACTTGTATAAATACCCCTTATGTTTCATGTAACATCTCTTCTCTTAGTCTCTCTTAGGCCTCTTTCTCTTTAGTTTAGTTTATATCAAATAAAAGAAAGCTCTCTTTCTCTTTTCATGGCTACTTAGCCATTTTTATTTTCACGTAATTTTCGTTTCTTTTTATGCAATTTTAATTAGTGTTTCCTTTTACTTACATGTTCATTTCCTTTCATGCTAGTAGTGTAGATTTACTTTTATGTAAGTAGAATAGTTTTCTTTTCATTTGCTTTCATTTTTCTTTCTTTTTCCTTTCATGTTGCAAGCTACATTTGTTAAGCAAATGACAAATATGAGAAGCTAAACCCCTTCAATTTAGGGGTAATGAAGCTCTCTAATTAATGTAGCTTCAACATTTTGTTAATTCATGCTCTCTTTTTGTTCTTAATGATGATGATAGAAGCGGTTTTGTTTGTTGTTTTTGCTTTGAATTTGATAGCCTATATTGTTGACACCAAATAGGCTATGCTTAAACAATCACTAACACTAATTGTCTCTTCATCAAAATATGATTATGCTAAAAGAAAGTGATTTGAAATTAAAATTTGATGGTCTATGTTTCTAATCAATAGTTAATAGGCCATACTTAAAATAGATTTCATTTCCATTTTCTTTGTCAAATTTCATGAATGTTAGTAAGTGTTTTAAGGGGTGTGTTATAGTTTGATGATTTATGTTGGCTAATTAATAGCTCAAATATGTCATACTTATGATAAACACATCAATTCACTAATGACAATAAAAGAGAGATCATGATTTCATGTGTTGAACTACATGATCTAGAGAGTGGACTTATTCTCTAAATTGTCATTTAACTCTCATATTTGCGTTTCTTTTCTTTTTGTTAGTTAGTTCATTTTCTCATTTTCTAGCTTAAATACACTCTCGACTTTGGTATAATTTGACTGAGTAGGAAATTTAAATCATCAATTCCCTGCGGATCGACCCGTATTCGCCACGTGCTACATTCGTACACCGTGCGCTTGCGGTTATTTTTAATTTAAATTCGTTCGACGGTTTTCTAAACCGATAGAATTTCCGTCGACGAACAAGTTTTTGGCGCCGTTGCCGGGGAGTTGTTTTGATTTTGATTTTCTATTCTTCGGATTATTATTTTTTCTTTTAATTTTTGTGTGTTTTTGTGTTTGTTTGCATTTAAAAAAAAAGTTTGTTGCGTGTGTTTGATTTGTGCTTGCATTTATTTGTGTGTTTGTAGTTTTTCAATTTGCATTTGCAATTCTATTTCTATTATTAAAAAAAAGCATATACAACTAGAAAAGAAAAGAAAAAAAATTGTTTTCATTCTCGTTTACAACTTTTGTTTTGATTTACATTGCATTCATCTTTGTTTACATCTCATTTACAACTTTGCATTTCAATACTACATCTTTGCTCTCTGCCTTTCTCTGCCTGCAACAGTGTATATCTGTGCACTGTAATTCAACAAATTCACCTCCCTCCTCATCAACTTTTTCAAACTGAAACAACCTTCCACAGCAACACCTTTCATATCCATTTACACCAATACAACATGCCCTGCTGCACTACAACATCATCATCTTACCATACTTCCTTCCCTCCACAACAACCTGCACTGTTATCCTCCACAACAAACATCATCGATTTCACTACCCACAATCTACCTCGTCAAAACAGAACACCACTCAACATACTTCGACCACTAATTCACTACCCATAGCCATCACAGCATTTCAATCCAAACCTCCATATAACTACACAGCAACCACGACAAGCAACTCGAATCCCCTACCGCGACCACAACAACATACCCCTGCTCAACCAATTGCCACAACAAATTGCAGCCTGATCACTTCACCCACCACATTCACTTCTATTTTCCATACCTGCACACTACTCATTGCTCAACAATTTCTCTGTCATGCTTAAACTCACCATCTCCACTTCCCTCCACCACCTGTTCAACTGCAGCAACTCAACATCCACTCTCTTTCCATCTCTGACCAACACCATTCACCTGAAACCATCCAAACAACACTACCAACTGCAAACATACTTCTACTTCATCCCCATTCCAAAACCTCCTCCTGAACAAACTGCTACTTCCCTCACATATCACATTACTACCTCACAAGTTAACTCACCATTTATACACCATCCATCTCATATTTCAACTCCTCTACACTCACGTAATCATCAAACTTCTTGCATGTCATCAACTCTCCCTGACATATTGCCTTCTACCTCCACAAAACTTTCACCACTGCCTACAAGTTCTACTTCATCAACATAAACCATTTCTCTGCAACTAAGCTTCACCTCTGCATCCTCTTCCACTGTGCAAGTACACATTTACATCACCACAACCCAACTATTATTTCCGCCTTACCACCCAAACATCCAGATTACCACTTCTCTTTCTCCCACAGACTCCAACTTTTACTACTATCACTTCCACATACCTTATCATCACCCCACCATTGCCTGCAACCCACTTCACGCAAACAACTGCATCTCCAGTTTCCACATCTACTCCGATGTCACTGCATACACACAACATCCACTGCTCAAATACCATCGGCTGCATTCAACAACCTAGAATTCAACTACACCACCACCGCCAAACCAAATCACTAACACCCTGCATATTCCTTCCCCATCTCAATACAGTCACAACCAAAAAAAAATCGAAACCTCTCCAAAATTGCCTGCACACCCAACCCCAATTTGCCACCTCATCTGACTCCACTCAGTCGCCACATCATGCCGAAACCAGAAACCCTTCACAAGCAACAACGACCTCATGCCGAAACCCTTCATGAAAACCCCCAATCCCAAATTCGCCAACCTGCAGCTGCTACAATTTTGAATCGCAAAGCATTGTTGATTTCAATTTTAATTGCAAAATAAGCATGAACCCAAATCCATTTTCCTCACCATCGCCTCGTCTCACTTCGCCGATATCAACCCAAATCAAATTCGTCTTCCTACGTCACTGAATCACTCACGTCAAATATTTGGGAACTTTGATTTATCTCTTGAAAAATTGATTTTGAAGCGTTGTGCAAGTGTTGATTCGTATTTGAGAATGTTACCTCTGATTTGTTTTAGAATCTGAGTGTTTGGGCCGAGGATTGTCATAATTTTATTTTAGTTTGGGTCGGGCTTCTTGTAAAAATTAGTACAGTTTTTTTTTCTTTTTTTTAGTTGTCTATATTGAGTTATTTTGTTTTGTTTTATTTGTTTTGTCTTGTAGAAAAAAAAGAGTTTGCTTTATTTGCTTTGTTTAATTTGTTTTTAGTTAGTTTTGCTTTATCTTAAAAAAAAATTAGTTGTAAATTTGTTTGTTTCGTTTCAAGTTTTTCTTAAATTTCATCCTTATATTAAAAAAAAAACTTGTATATATTCTGTTTTTATTTCAGGTTGCCAAAGCATAATTTCGGAAGGAGAAGAACTGTTGCCAAAATAATTGCTCCGCTCTGCTTGCCAAAATAAAATAAACTGCTTGCTTGTTATATCTATTGTTTTTATTTGTCTTGCATTATTGGATATTTGCATTTGCATTTAAAAAAAATTCAAAAAAAAATTCATCGTATTTACATTGTTAATACACGTTTAACTTCAATTTTTTATTTCATCTTATATTTTGATTAATAATAACGATAGCCCTTAATTGTATATTGACAAGTTGTCTTCTTTGAACAATTTAATTTTTTGGTGTCTAGGCTACGGCAGAGCAATAATCAGTTATAAATATTACGATGATTCGTAAATATTATACTGAATTGTTCCTCTGAAGGTAATTAAACCTTCGGCTGCATTGCTACGGTGATTCGTGGTGCACCGATAAATCCTGTCTATTACCTGGCTGAGAACTATCTTGTTTATCTAAGACAACGTGTGAATTTACAATTTTGTGTAGTTTAGGATAAATAATTCGTAATTAGGCCCTTGCATTCATTCAGTTGCATTAGTTCATACATATTTACAAAAAAAAACAATTTTTTTTTTCAAAAATCCAAAAAAATCTAGAAAAACCAAAATCCAAAAAATATATAAAACCTTTCCAAAAACAAAGAAAAAATTTGAAAAAAAAACAAAAATCAATTTTCCATTTTGAAAAATAAATTCTACTTGTAAATATTTTTCTTTATAAAAATAACCAAAAAAAAATTCTTGAAAATGTGTGAGTTTCCTTTTTGTTACTCACTTGAATTTAGTTGTGAAAATCAATATAATCCATATGAGTTCAATCCAAATTCGTACGGATATTTTAACAACAACTTTTGTTTAAACAATTCAAATTTTGAACCACCAAATTTCCAAAATAATTGTCAACCCTTAACTCTTGAAAATAGCATTTCGTCGTTACTTGAACTCTCTACGCAACAAAATCAAGAGATAAATGAGTTGTTCCATTCATATTTGTGCTATAACTCGAATCAAGGTTTTCAAAATAATCAAAATTTGAATTCACTTCAAAATTCGAATGATTTCGAGTGTAAACCATGCCAATTCAATTTCGAGTTTCAAGATGAATTTCAAAATCAAGACGAAAATGTGAACCAATTTTCAAATAATTTTGACAATGGAAATAGTTTCAATAATGATACGATTGAAAACTTTGGTTATCAACAAATTCGAAATGAAAGTTTTCAAATTAATAATCATAAATTTGAATTTTTTGACCAAATGGAAGAAGATAACGGGGATTTATTACTTGAAAAATACAAAACTTTTCGTGAAAATCGTAATCAAATCTCAAATTGCGAAGAATCAAATAATAATCTACCGTTTATCGAAATTGATAATTCTTGTTCTCAACGAGTCCAAATCGAAAATTCTCAAGTTAATAACTATAAACTGGATTTTGTTGACCAAATTAACGAAATTTACGATGATCACACGAATTCGTTGTTTGAAACATATATGAAACAACATGAAAAACAAAATCAAATTCCAACGTGTGACGAGTCAAACGATAATCCATCTTTTACCACAATCGACGATTTTCAAACAACAACTATTGAAACTGAAAATGATGATCTTAATGAAGTTGTTGAAAACACAGTAATTGAGTTGGATTTCAATTCTTTTGAGGGTGCGAAATTCTATTTAAACTTCGATCTTTCTTTTTCTGAAAATTTGAATACAACAACTTTGAATTTTAAACTCGATTTACACGATGAAGTTGTTGATAATCCAACAAAGGAAGTCGAATTTAACGAACATGAGTCTTATGGACATTTTGAAAACGAGTTGTTGAATTCTGAAGGGGAAAATTTCGATCACCATTTTGATTTTGAAATCGATAATTTTGAAGAAGTTTTCAATGATAAGTTTGAACTTCAATTTGGTGAAAATAAACTTGAATTTCAACCAATTGTTTTATCAATCCTAAAAATCGTCGAAAACAAAACAACTCATTCAATTTTCGATAAAACGACATTCGTTTTTCCAAATCAACATTCAACTTCGAAATCTTTTACGGTTTGGTTTTTCGTGCTTAAGCTGTGTCTCACACATTTGACAAGACAAATGACTCGGTCTTAAGAAGACCGTTTCATTTACTTTTTGACTGTATACTTTCTCATCTCTTGTAAATAATAATCGTTCATGTAAATATAAGATTTTTATTTTTTTCCTTCCACTTAGGTTGGCTGTGGGGACACAGTCAAAATCAAGTGTGAGGGGAGATTCATCTACATTTTTTTTCATGGTTTATTTTTGCTTTATTATCTCAAAAAAAAATTAAAAAAATCCCAAAAATAAATTTTCTTTTGATTTATTTTTAAAAGAAACACTATAAGATAAATGTATGGTTTTGGTCTATTAAATTGAAATTTTTGAAAATTTATTTGTCTTAACAAAAATAAAATTGAAGTTTGATTACAAATAATAATGGTTTAACTAGTATATAGGAAGATTCATACGTGTTAATTATGAAGTACATCCTAATTGAAAATCTTTGTTTTAAAAAGTGGTTGATTTAAAGTAAAGGATATAACATTTTTTTGTCTTCCAAGTTAAACGGTGCTAAGATGATTTTGCAAAACTCTCTCTCTCTCTTAAAAAAAATATATAAAAATAAAAAATAAAAACATCCAAATATTCACTCTCGTTTAAAAGTCCTCACGATTATGCATGGATGAATTACTTGGAATTTTTGATTATGTGCTTTCATACTCATTTAAAAGTCCTCATGGTTATGCATGTATGGAACACATGTAAAAAAAGAACAGACATAATAAAAACCACATACGGTCGATAGGTGTATGCACGAAAGTGTGTGCACTCGCCATGCTCTGTACTCCCCTCACATAAGCCCGAAAGGCAGTGCATGGGTGGTATATCTGGCCTCAGTTTACCTGAGCTAGGTGTGTAATTTTTCTTGCAAATAATGAGAGAGCAAGCAATTGAAATCCTAGCACTATTTTTACTTAATTGATTTGATTTGTTATTGAAAAGAAATGAAAATACCACTTTGATAAACTTTGATAATCAACTAAGGATCCAATTCATAGTTACACTGTGTTATTAACCAAAACAACGAGTTAAACTACAGTCTATTTGTTATGATAACTTGATTTTTGTTGGAAATTTTGACGAGTAAATGACATCAATTTTCAAGATAATAGCCAAAACCTATATTTAACTTATTCGTGTCAATTTAAAAGTAAATCCTTCATTTGTAAATATTTTCAGAAACTTGCATTCATCTCTTTGTAAATAAATCTTGCATTTTGTAAATATTTTCATCCTGCATTTGGATTTTGTGGGTAGTATCCGCTGAAAACCCTCACGAGACAACACTCGTCCTACTGGGGACACCCAGAGGTTTAACGGCTTGTTGCATATGCTCAATACAATCGTGCTCCCTACGAAAACAGATTTATCTTGGTTTTCCTTTATTCGAGGACGAATAAAAAGATAAGTGTGGGGGTATTTGATGTGCACGTAAATGTTCATATTTTTACCACCATATTTAATCTATTTGAATTAAATAAATGATCATATCGGGTATTTTAACTTGTTTAAACCAAAAATTCAAATTATTCCAAATTGTCACATATTCATCTTCATATATGGGCAAAACGGTCATTTGTGTGCATATATTTCTTTGAGAAAAATTAATTGAAAATTTGTATATATTTTTGTTGGAATTTGATCTCAAATAGAAGTGGTTTCATGAAGATATGCATGCACAAAATTAATACAAAGGAATGACGATGGAAATAATTCAAAGTGAAGAACATGAAGGACCCCACCCACCCACCTACCTTAATGTACAAATTAAAGGCTAATGCACATGCTTTTGGAGTTAATGACTTCATGTACACTTAATGGGGGATTAAGACATGTTAATGATTACTTGGCCTCCACACTTCCTAAGGGGCATTTTGGGCATTCCCTAATTCATGAATTAGGGTTTTAACACTTGTATAAATACCCTTTATGTTTCATGTAACATCTCTTCTCTTAGTCTCTCTTAGGTCTCCTTCTCTTTAGTTTAGTCTATATCAAACAAAAGAAAGCTCTCTTTCTCTTTTCATGGCTACTTAGCCATTTTTATTTTCATGTAATTTTCTTTTCTTTTTATGCAATGTTAATTAGTGTTTCCTTTTACTTACATGTTCATTTCCTTTCATGCTAGTAGTGTAGATTTACTTTTATGTAAGTAGAATAGTTTTCTTTTCATTTGCTTTCATTTTTCTTTCTTTTTCCTTTCATGTTGCAAGCTACATTTGTTAAGCAAATGACAAATATGAGAAGCTAAACCCCTTCAATTTAGGGGTAATGAAGCTCTCTAATTAATGTAGCTTCAACATTTTGTTAATTCATGCTCTCTTTTTGTTCTTAATGATGATGATAGAAGCGGTTTTATTTGTTGTTTTTGCTTTGAATTTGATAGCCTATATTGTTGACACCAAATAGGCTATGCTTAAACAATCACTAACACTAATTGTCTCTTCATCAAAATATGATTATGGCAAAAGAAAGTGATTTGAAATTAAAATTTGATGGTCTATGTTTCTAATCAATAGTTAATAGGCCATACTTAAAATAGATTTCATTTTCATTTTCTTTGTCAAATTTCATGAATGTTAGTAAGTGTTTTAAGGGGTGTGTTATAGTTTGATGACTTATGTTGGCTAATTAATAGCTCAAATATGTCATACTTATGATAAACACATCAATTAAAACACTAATGACCATAAAAGAGAGATCATGATTTCATGTGTTGAACTACATGATCTAGAGAGTGGACTTATTCTCTAAATTGTCATTTAACTCCCATATTTGCATTTCTTTTCTTTTTGTTAGTTAGTTCATTTTCTCATTTTCTAGCTTAAATACACTCTCGACTTTGGTATAATTTGAGTGAGTAGGAAATTTAAATCATCAATTCCCTGCGGATCGACCCGTATTCGCCACGTGCTACATTTGTACACCGTGCGCTTGCGGTTATTTTTAATTTAAATTCGTTCGACGGTTTTCTAAACCGATAGAATTTCCGTCGACGAACACCCAAGACACAGCAACGCCTCCTAATGTAAAGAGCCATCCAGTAGTAGACTTGGATTTGGATTCTACATTGTTCCAGATTGCATCACTATATTCTTCTATTACAGTTGGATATCCGTTATAAGATAAACCATATTCAACGGTTCCTTTCAAATAAGCTAAAACTCTGGAAATAACTTTCCAATGTTCGAAACCTGGATTACTCGTAAATCGACACAATACACTTATAGCAGTGCGATGTCTGGTCTAGTGCAATGCATAGCATATATAAGACTCCCAATAACACTGGAATACTCTAGTTGAGAGATAGTACGTCCAGTGTTCTTTTCTAATTTAATACTAGGATCTAAATGAGTTAATGCTGGTTTTTCATCGTAATGACCATACTTTTGTAAGAATTTCTCTATGTAATGAGATTGAGTTAGTAATAACTCCTCCTTTTTCCTAATAATTTAATTCCCAAAATTACATCAGCCTCCCCTAGATCTTTCATATTGAATTTAGAAGGTAGAAACTTTTTAGTTTCATTCACATAGGATATATTGGAACCAAATATTAGCATGTCATCAACGTATAAACATATTATAACAATACATTGTTATCCGATTTTTTATAAATACATTTATCAGCATCATCAACAATGAATCCATATGACGGTGCAACTTTATCAAATTTATCATGCCATTGCATAGGAGCTTGCTTCAGGCCATAAAGAGATTTTACTAATTTGCAAACTTTCTTTTCTTGGCCTAGGATTTTGAAATCTTCAGGTTGTTCCATATATATCTCTTCTTCTAAATCTCCATTTAGAAAAGCAGTCTTTACATCCATTTGATGTATGACTAATTTATGAATTGATGCAAGTGCAATTAAACCGCGTATAGAAGATATGCAAGCAACTGGAGCATATGTATCAAAGTAATCTACTCCATGTCTTTTCTTATATCCTTTAGCAACTAATCTGGCTTTAAACTTATCAATGGATCCATTTGTATCTAACTTTTTCTTGAATATCCATTTACATCCTATAGGTTTAGCACCAGGAGGTAAATCGGTTAAAACCCAAGTTTGGTTTAACAGTATGGAACTCATTTCATCATTGATAGCTTCTTTTCAAAAATTGGAATCTCTGGAACTCATAGCCTCGGAATAAGTTTTGGGATCGTCATCGACGTTCATTACATATTTAGTCATATTAAGGACTTCGTCCTTACTGCCTTCTATAAGATAGTTAATGAAGTAAGGACCATATTCCTTCTCTATTCTCGCACTTTTACTTCTTCGTTGTTCAGTTCTATTATCTGGTACTGATACTTCCTTGCTGTTTTGAGCAGGAGCATAATCATCGTCATTGGTATCATTAGCCATACTATGTTCTGGACTAGATGATCTCAATGGGATCTCAATAGTTTGATTTTCAAAAATTCTACATCTATAGATTCTATAACTTCTAGGGTGTTAAGAATAAGGAATCTATAAGTTATACTATTAAGTGAATATCCTATGAAAACACATTTAAATGCTCTATTTCCTAACTTTGGTCGTTTGGGGTTTGGTTTTCTAACATATGCTAAGCAACCCAAACTTTAAGTCTAGTTATGTTAGGTTTTCTATTAAACCATAATTCATAAGGGGAAATATTATTATTTTTAAGTGGTACTCTATTTAAAATATAACATGCAGATAACATAGCATCACCCCATAGGTTAAAAGGTAAATTAGAACTTATGAGCATGACATTAACTATTTCTACTAAAGTTCTATTCTTTCTTTCAGCAACACCATTTTGTTGTGGTATATATGGGGTAGTACATTGGTGAACTATACCTTGTTTTTTACAAAACAAGGTGATTCATTTGATAAATATTCACCATCATGATTTGAATGTAATATTTTAATTTTAACTCCTAATTGTGTTTCGAACCCTACTTCGTAAATTTTAAATTTATCAAAAGCCTCATCTTTAGTTTTCATTAGATATACATAAGCGTATTTAGTATAATCATCAATGAATGTTACATAGTATTGGTTATCACTATATGTGATATGACTTTTTAAGTCACCCACGTCACTATATACCAAATCAAGCAAACAGTTTTCCTTTCTACGGATTTAAAGGATTTTCGGTGTATTTTTTTTTGAACACGTATTTCACATTTAGAGATGGTATCGAAATCACAATCGGAAATTAATCTTAATTTATTCATATTTCTAATGGAATTATAATTAACATGTCCTAATCTACCATGCCATAAATTAATAGAATCGACAATATAAATAGAAGATTTCGTTATTAGATTCAACTTAATCATGCCGTTACGAGAGTATCCATGTCCAATGAATCTACCATTCTTAGACAACACTAGCTTATCAGACTCATACACCATCTTGAATCCTCATTTGTTAAGAAGGTATCTAGAGACCAAATTCTTACACATATCAGGTACATAAAATACATTGACTAATGTAAGAATTTTTCTAGAGGTGAAAGGAAGTTCTACAGTGCCTTTTCCCAGAACTTTGCTTAGAACCTTATTTGCTCTAGTAACTTCATCGGCTTCTCCTTTATTTTCTTCGCAACTTTTGAATAGATTACGGTCTTTGTAAATGTGAATGGTTGCTCCAGTATCGAACCACCAATCATTATCATTGCCGCTAATGGAGTTCGCCTCTTGCACTACAGCCACAAGCGAGTCTTCGACCACATTCACTTTTGGTTGTTTCTTTCGCAGACGGCTGTCTCGGGCATAGTGGCCGAGCATATTACAAAAAAACAAACACCTTTCTTTTTGTTGTTGGTTTTGGAATGATTTTTCTTCTTAAACTATGTCTCATTCTTTGGCTTTAACTTATCGGTAATTTCAACATTATTTGCCTTAGAATGGGACTCAGTTTGCGGATTATCATCTAGATCGCATTTGCGAGAGTCTTCTTCAATACGAATATGGCGCTGTAATCCGTCTAAATTATAATCCGTTTCCGCATGCTTTATCTTTTTCTTATAATCATTCCAACTATGCGGAAGTCTAGAAATTATAACTCCAACAACAAAAGATTCTGGGAGACCAATTCCAGCATCTTTAAGTTGATTCACTAACAGTAAGATTTCACTTACTTGTCCAATTATGGACTTATTTGTGACTATTTTGAAATCCATAAAATTAGAAATAAGAATATTTTTATTACTGTACTCGGATATGCGGTACTCATTCTCCAGGGCAGTCCAGAGTGCCTTCGCTGTTTCCAAGATCCTACGAGTATTGTAGACTGGGGTAGATAGAGCATTCAGAATATGACCTTTGCATAGAAATTCGTCCTCTTTGCGCTTTACACGTTTAGCTTTTAGAGCAACAGCATCTTTATCAGTTCCCTTCATGATTTCTTCCAAGTCATCTTCCAAAATGTAAAACAACTTGACGGTGACCAAGAAAAATTTCATCATCTCTTGCCAACGTATGTAATTGTCGCCATCAAAATGCTCTAATCGAGTTAGATGCTGATTCATAACTTGCAGAGCGCTCGAACCTTCCATGGTTGTAAAATATTGTCTGAAATTTATTGGGGATATTGCGGTTCGAGGCGAATTTGATGGAAATTGCGATGAAGATAATGCTGTACTTTCGACTTCAAGGATCTATGGAATGATTCTTTTAGACAATAGTTCAACCCACCAGGTACAAACGGGTTATCGAACTATCGACTTTCAGGATTCAATGAAGCCTTACAACAGCATAATCGGATTCAAAGTTCGTACGCCTTTGATCCGACCAAGAACACTTTAGCATTTGATATCCAACGATGCAATATGCAGAGAAGGGAATGAAGAAGAAGAAGAAACAAATCTCTAATGATTCAGCGTTTGCAACACCTTGCAGGCGTTACAAAGTATAGAGTAATGAATGTGCAGCGATTAGCAACACTTCTCTGGCATTGCAAATCTGCGTAGAAAGAAGAAGAAGGATATGAATTTATTCTAACGCTGTTTGGGCGTTGCTATTTATAGATGTGAAGAGATATCCATTCATGAAGGGTTGCGTCGCTTCCCAACGTTTCAAAACTGTTGCTAACAGTCACATACGTTTGAATTGAAATGTCGCGTTAAAAATTTCCTGCGCTTTATTTAAATTTAGAAATTTCGGTTATGGGTTCTTAACGGGTTGAAATATAACATAAAACCCGACCTCACCCGGTCCGGTTCGGTTCCGTCGGACGGTGTCGGCTCGCATGTGGTGTTGCATGACTTCTCTCCTCACAACAAAGCAAACATATGGGAACCTCAAGGCCTAAACATCCACATGTGAAAGCTATATTTATACAAATATATTGCATAATTTTCTAGCATGTGGGACTAATTGATTTCTTCTTCCCTCTTAATTTCTTCTCATCCAAATCAAAACTCAAAGCCCCAAAACTTTATATTTGAAAATTTTACAACACGTTCTGGCAATGCGTCAAGATAATGCTTGAGTGTCAAAGAAGCTTCATGGTTTGCATGAGGAACAACATTTGGCCGTGGTATATAATTATGCACAATAAGAGCTTAAGGAACTTTGGAAATATGAGAAAAAATTAGTGCACTGAATTCCTAATATGTGTCGATTCAGTTTGGTTCTGTTGATTGGGCAGATTAGTAGCATAAATCAACATGCTCTTCGGCAAGAGCTGGTTGTGTATATTGGGAAGAAAGATGTAGATCAAGAGAAGCTTCAGGTTGATAGTGACAATAGAAGCCCGTGTATGTGGGACAAATAAAAGTGCATAGCAAGAGGGGGATACGCACGTCGCTATTGCTATGCATTATTCAGAATGGCAGTTACATCATGTCGAAATGAGGACAGTTGCTTGGGCGTCATATATGGCAGGATGGGAGCGAAAATGGTCAAAAGAAGTAGCTAGTCCGTGGAATTGTATATATAAACTAGTATACTTCTCAACAAATTGGCGATGTGGAACATTGTATATTTCCATTCATTATTTTCCCTTAGGAATTCCAACAATCCCCCACATGAATGATAATATACATATCCCCCACACAAAGCGAAATATCATAAAGTACATATGGAATAATTCTTTATCGTGGTTAAGTAGATATTTCACTTTGAACTTTCCCTAGTTAAAACTTATTGGATCTACTCGGCCAATCGATGAATTATTTCATCTTGAACCGTCGGCCTTTATTGTATATCTAGACAATAAGCTTTACGAAGCATTGATTCCCTTCTCATCCAATCTCTTGGTTTTGTTCATGTTGGTCCTGAACATATTTTTGGTTCTACGCGTGTTATAGAGAATTTAAGCATTTAATATTCTCATAGAGCCGACCCATCTCACGGTAACATAGGTGATCGCAACCATTAAGAGTATCCTACATATACCCCACTTGTTATTTCCATGATATGGTCATCATTAAAAAACATAGTTTTAACCTTTAAAACTTCTGTAGGCATGCATTATATTTTGCACCATAGGAATGGAGTAGGATCAAGTCCAGACAAATGCATTACTTCTTGAGTTACTCATAACTGGTTTGCCTATTGATCCTAGTCCGTGGGATCTCCAGTCGCTAGGATAGGTTTCTGTATAATGTAACTGTTGTTGGTTTAGGCTTTTAAACCCATTCCCCTCGATGCGCAGTCAATTTTCTCTCTTGATAAAACTTTAGTAAATGGATCCTCTAGGTTATCATTTGTTCTCACATAATCTATGGAAATAGTTCCATTTGAGTGTAACTGCCTAACTGTGTTATGGCGTCGACGAATATGTTGTGACTTTCCATTATACACAAACTTGTGCGCTCTGCTTAGCGCAACTTGGTTATCACAGTGTATGCATATGGCCGGTACAGGTTTAGGCCAAAACAGAATATCTTCTAAAAAGGACGAAGCCATTCTGCTTCTTCGCCTACTTTATCTAATGCGATGAACTCTGATTCCATAGTGGATCGAGCTATGCATGTTTGTTTAGTAGATTTCCATGACACCGGTGCCCTTGCTAAGGTAAAAACATAACCACTCGTTGATTTTGATTCCTCTGAATCTGCAATCCAGTTTGCATCACTATATCCTTCTAATACGGTAGGATATTTTCCATAATATAAGGAAAAATTAGTGGTATTCTTTAAATATCCCAACACCCTCATTAGTGCTTTCCAGTGTTCCTTTCCTGAATTGCTTGTATACCTGCTCAGTCGACTTACTGCATAAGCTATATCTGGTCTTGTGCAATTCGTGAGACACATGAGACATCCTATTACACGAGAGTATTCCAGTTACATTACACTCTCATCAGTTTTTTTATGCAGTGCGTCTGATGGATTGAAAGGTGTTCTCACTCCTTTAATTCCACAGTCTTGAAATTTTTCAATCACTTTGTCTACATAGTGTGGCTGAGATAGTTCTATTCCATTAGGAGTTCTTATTATTTTGATTCCCAAAATATCATCTGCAACTCCTATGTCTTTCATATCGAAATTGCTAGTTAACATCTTCTTTATGGTCTCTATTACCTGAGTATTTGGACCAAATATTAACATATCGTCTACATATAAACAAATCATCACCTATGATAGTCCAATTTGTTTATAATAAACACACTTATCGCATTCATTTATACGAAAACCATTTCTTATCATGAAACTATCAAATTTTGCATGCCATTGTTTTGGAGCTTGTTTTAGTCCGTATAATGATTTTACTAATCTACAGATTTTGTTTTCATTTCCTTTGGAAATAAAACCTTCAGGTTGCTCCATGTAGATCTCCTCATCGAGATCTCCATTTAAGAATGCTGTCTTTACATCCATTTGATGAATTTCTAGACCATAAATCGATGCAATTGCTATTAGCATTATAATGGAGGTTATTCGTGTTACTGGCGAATATGTGTCAAAGAAGTCCGCTCCTTCTTTTTGACGATATCCTTTGGCTACTAATTTGGCTTTATACTTGTCGATAGAGCCATCTGCTTTCATTTTCTTCTTGAAGATCCATTTACAGCCAATAGGTTTAATTCCAGGTGGAATATCAACAATTTCCCAAGTTTTATTACTTAGAATTGAATCAATCTCACTTTGGATTGCTTCTTTCCAACACGAAGATTCAGAAGATGACATTGCTTCCTTGTACGTTTGAGGTTCGTGTTCTAACATATAAGTCAAAAAATCCGAACCAAATGTTTTGGAAGTTCTTGCCCTTACTCTTCTTCTTGGTTCAACCTCCTCGTTGTCCTGATTAGTTTCATCTATACATGTCTCATCTCTGTTATCTCTTGTCCTTTTTGGGACAGGATTTCCATCATTTCTATTATGTGGGAACATATCTTCAAAGAACGAGGCATCTCTTGATTCCATGATTGTATTTACATGAATATCAGGTATATCAGACTTGAATAGCAAAAATCTGTAGGCACTACTATTTTGGGCTGGCCCTAGATAATAACAATCTACGGTTTTGGTCCAAGTTTGACCTTCTTTGGAGGCGGAACTGGAACTTTTGCCAAGCACCCCCACACTTTGAGGTATTTAAAACTTGGTTTGTGTCCTTTCCATAACTCATATGGAATTGTTCCTGTTTTATTGTGAGGGACTTTGTTTAATATGTGATTAGACATATTTAATGCTTCCCCCCCACAAGTTCGTCGGCAGACCAGAAGTTAAAAGCATGGAAGTAATCATGTCTTTTAACGTTCTGTTCTTCCTCTCGGCTACACCATTTTGTTGTGGTGAATATGGAGCTGTTGTTTGATGAATTATACCATTTTCGGCACAGAACTGTTCAAATGGTGATTCATATTCTCCACCTCGATCAGATCTCAATATCTTGATCTTTTTATTTAACTGATTTTCTACCTCAGCTTTGTACTTTATAAATGATGTAATTGCTTCATCTTTACTATTCAAAATATATACATAGCAATATCGCGTATAGTCATTAATAAAAGTGATAAAGTACTTTTCCCACCTCTTGTAGGTAATGATTTAAAATCACATAAATCTGTATGAACCAAACCTAGTGGTTCGGTGCTTCTATCAACAGATTGAAATGGTTTTTTAACCATTTTTGCTTCTACACATGTCTCACATTTGTAGTTCTTATCTACTTGGAGTTTCAAAATTAATCCTAAGTTTGATAATATTTTCATTTTTCAAAAATTTATGTCCTAATCTATCATGCCATAGTAAAATTTCGTGCTCTAGCAAGTAAGAAACTTTTATTTTATTAATAGCACAATCAGAATACATAGTTTTATTGCTGATAACGGCTACATTTGCCTTAAATAGGCCATCACATAAATAACCCATTCCGATATACATTCCAGATTTGGACAGAACCATCTTGTCTGACTCGAACACCATTCTGAATCTTTTCTTTGATAATACTGCACCAGAGATGAGATTCTTGCGTATGTCTGGAACGTGGAGCACGTCATTCAACAAGACAGTTTTTTCAGAAGTAAACTTGAGGATTACTGTGCCACTGCCTTTGATCATGGAAACTGCAGAATTACCCATGTAGAGTTCGTGATCGAATTTCTGAAATGTAGAAAATATGGATTTGTTAGAACAAACATGACGAGTAGCGCCTGTATCTACTCACCATTGGTTAGGATTCTGAACCAGATTGCATTCAGATACCACCGCCGAGAAGTTGGACTCGTCTACTTCCATGTTATCCACTATATTTGCCTCTTTATTGCATTTCTTCTTGTGTCTGCAATCTTTAGCGGCATGTCCAACTTTTCCACAAACCCAACATTCGCCATTAAACTTGTTGGTTCGTTTGTTGTCTTTTGGTTTGTTGTCTTGAGCTTTCCTTTTTTTATGGAAATTCTTCCTTTTGTTTTTGGTCTTTAACCCTTCAGCCACAAATGCTTCCTCGCTTTGTTTTGTTATTCCACGGTTATCTGCCTCAATTTTCAATCGGACTATGAGATCCTGTAAAGAGATTTCCTTCTTTTTATGTTTTAGATAATTGAGGTAATCTCTTCGTGACGGTGGTAGTTTTCCCGTGATGGCTTCAACCAAAAACGATTCTCCAACCTTATGACCTTCCGCCTCGAGTTCATGAATGATGATTTGCAGTTCATGCAGTTGAGCAGTCACCGGTTTGGAGTCAACCATCTTGTAATCCATGAATTTGTCTACAATGAATTTCTTAAGACTGATATTCTGGGTCTTGTACTTTGTGGTAAGTGCATTCCAGAGTGCTTTTGATCTCTTTAAAGGCTGATATACTTTGTATAGCACATTGTCGGGACAATTCAGAATATAGTTTATGCATAAAAAATCGGAATGCTTTCACGTATTCACCTCTGCTTCCTTGCCTGGTGCAGGAATCGGTTCCTCCTCCTCGAGGTACTTTTGCAGACCAAGTGCGGTGAGATAAAACAACATCTGATTCTTCCATGTCAAGAAATCATCACCATCTCCCTTGAACGGTTCAGGTCTGTTGTGAGTAGTATTCTTTGAAAATTCTGTTGTTGCCATCTCTGTTTTAGTAAGAGAATAGAAAAATTCTTAAGATGTTATTTGGCAAGTGTACTAAAACAGATAGCAAATAACTATAAGCTCGTCGCACAAGTTTATCAATTAGAATTCCACTACGCTGGAATTCTGTATTAGATAATTGTAACAATAAGTTACGTTGTAAATAAATTACAACAACAACGTTATACTATTGTAAGAAATAGTACAACTTATGAATGGGAAAGATTATAGACAATCTAACCAGTATATAAAGGAAATTCCGTCTGAGGCTTGTCGTAACAATTTCCTTAAGAATTTTATTTCAAAACTCTCCCAAGATACAACAGACGTAATCTGCACGAGATTGTAATGAGTATGTCAACTCTGTGATATATACGGAATATTGAGCAGTAGAGCAAAGAAGCAGAAGAAATTAGATTGGAAAATGGGATAAGAATGTGATCAGTATTCTCTCCTATTTATAATTTTGTCCGCATCCCTTCAAACAGTCGCGTCTATTGCCTTTTGGTCGCCGCTGTACGTTAACGGGTCGCAACCGCCCGCTACCGGTTTGCTCCGCTCATACCGCCTTGTACTGTTTCACCCGCGCCTCTTCAGTCGGGTCACACCCGCTCGCGCCGCATTTGCTTCAATCGGCTCGCACCTGTTTGCTTCTAACGGGTCGCACCCGCTACTGTTCGCGCCTATTCAACCCGCGTCCGCTTCTGAACAGATCTGCATCTGTTCGTACGGCTTGCAACTGTCAGAAAGCCCGGTCCAGTTGCAGTAAAAATACGAGTATCATATTAGACCCAAACCCGACACGGCCCGGTTCGGTTCGGTCGGACGGAGGCGGCGCGCGCGCGCGTGTGTGATAGTGATGCATGATCTCCCTCCTCACAACGAAGCATACACTTGGGAGCCCCAGGCCCCCAACCTCTACTTGAGAAAGGCATATATAAACTAGTATACTTCTCAACAAATTGGCGATGTGGGACATTGTATATTTCCATTCATTATTTTCCCTTAGGAATTCCAACAATCCCCCACATGAATGATAATATACATATCCCTCACACAAAGCGAAATATCACAAAGTACATATGGAATAATGCTTTATCTTGGTTAGGTAGATATTTCACTTTGAACTTTCCCTAGTTAAAACTTATCGAATCTACTCGGCCAATCGATGAATTATTTCATCTTGAACCGTCGGCCTTTATTTTATATCCAGACAATAAGCTTTACGAAGCATTAATTCCCATCTCATCCAATCTCTTGGTTATGTTCATTTTGGTCCTGAACATATTTTTGGTTCTGCGAGTGTTATAGAGAATTTAAGCCTTTAATATTCTCATAGAGCCGACCCAGCTCACGCTAACATAGGTGATCGCAATCATTAAGAGTATCCTACATATACCCTACTTGTTATTTCCAAGATATGGTCATCCTTAAAAAACATAGTTTTAACCTTTAAAACTTCTGTAGGCATGCATTATATTTTGCACCATAGGAATGGAGTAGGATCAATTCCAGAAAAATGCATTACTTCTTAAGTTACTCATAACTGGTTTGCCTATTGATCCTAGTCCGTGGGATCTCCAGTCGCTAGGATAGGTTTCTGTATAAGGTAACTGTTGTTGGTTTAGGCTTTTAAACCCATTCCCCTCGATGCGCAGTCAATTTTCTCTCTTGATAAACCTTTAGTAAATGGATCCGCTAGGTTATCATTTGTTCACACATAATCTATGGAAATAGTTCCATTTGAGAGTAACTGCCTAACTGTGTTATGGCAGCGATGAATATGTCGTGACTTTCCATTATACACAAAGTTGTGCGCTCTGCTTAGTGCAGCTTGGTTATCACAGTGTATGCATATAGCCGGTACAAGTTTAGGCCAAAATGGAATATCTTCTAAAAAATGACGAAGCCATTCTGCTTCTTCGCCTACTTTATCTGGTGCGATGAACTCTAATTCCATAGTGGATCGAGCTATGCATGTTTGTTTAGTAGATTTACATGACACTGCTGCCCCTGCTAAGGTAAAGACATAACCACTCGTTGATTTTGATTCCTCTGAATCTGCAATCCAGTTTGCATCACTATATCCTTCTAAGACGGCAGGATATTTTCCATAATGTAAGGAAAAATTAGTGGTATTTTTTAAATATCCCAACACTCTCATCAGTGCTTTCCAGTGTTCCTTTCCTGGGTTGCTTGTATACCTGCTCGGTCGACTTACTGCATAAGCTATATCTGGTCTTGTGCAATTCATGAGATACATGAGACATCCTATTACACGAGAGTATTCCAGTTGCATTACACTCTCATCAGTGTTTTTATGCAGTACTTCTGATGGATTGAAAGGTGTTCTCACTCCTTTAATTCCATAGTCTTGAAATTTTTCAATCACTTTGTCTACATAGTCTGACTGAGATAGTTCTATTCCATTAGGAGTTCTTATTATTTTGATCCCCAAAATAACGTCTGCAACTCCTAAGTCTTTCATATCGAAATTGCTAGTTAACATCTTCTTTATGGTCTCTATTACCTGAGTATTTGGACCAAATATTAACATATCGTCTATATATAAACAAATCATCACATATGATTGTCCAATTTGTTTATAATAAACACACTTATCGCATTCATTTATATGAAAACCATTTCTCATCATGACACTATCAAATTTTGTATGCCATTGTTTTGGAGCTTGTTTTAGTCCGTATAATGATTTTACTAATCTGCTGACTTTGTTTTCATTTCCTTTGGAAATAAAACCTTCAGGTTGCTCCATGTAGATCTCGTCATCGAAATCTCCATTTAAGAATGCTGTCTTTACATCTATTTGATGAATTTCTAGACCATAAATCTACGCAATTGCTATTAGCATTCTTATAGAGGTTATTCGTGTTACTGGCGAATATGTGTCAAAGAAGTCTACTCCTTCTTTTTAACGATATCCTTTGGCTACTAATCTGGCTTTATACTTGTCGATAGAGCCATCTGCTTTCATTTTCTTCTTGAAGATCCTTTTACAGCCAATAGGTTTAATTCCAGGTGGAATATCAACAATTTGCCAAGTTTATTACTTAGAATTAAATCAATCTCACTTTGGATTGCTTCTTTCCAACATGAAGATTCAGAAGATGACATTGCTTCCTTGTACGTTTGAGGTTCGTGTTCTAACATATAAGTCAAAAAATCCGAACCAAATGTTTTGGAAGTTCTTGCCCTTACGCTTCTTCTTGGTTCAACCTCCTCGTTGTCCTGATTAGTTTCATCTTCACATGTCTCATCTCTGTTATCTCTTGTCCTTTTTGGGACAGGATTTCCGTCGTTTCTTTTATGTGGAAACACATCTTCAAAGAACGAGGCATCTCTTGATTCCATGATTGTATTTACATGAATATCAGGTATATCAGACTTGAATATCAAAAATCTGTAGGCACTACTATTTTGGGCTGGCCCTAGATAATAACAATCTACAGTTTTTGGTCCAAGTTTGACCTTCTTTGGAGGCGGAACTGGAACTTTTGCCAAGCACCCCCACACTTTGAGGTATTTAAAACTTGGTTTGTGTCCTTTCCATAACTCATATGGCATTGTTCCTGTTTTATTGTGAGGGACTTTGTTTAATATGTGATTAGACATATTTAATGCTTCCCCCCACAAGTTCGTCGGTAGACCAAAAGTTAAAAGCATGGCTGTAATCATGTCTTTTAACGTTCTGTTCTTCCTCTCGGCTACACCATTTTTTTGTGGTGAATATGGAGCTATTGTTTGATGAATTATACTATTTTCGGCATAGAACTGTTCAAATGGTGATTCATATTCTCCACCTCGATCAGATCTCAATATCTTAATCTTTTTATTTAACTGATTTTCTACCTCAGCTTTGTACTTTATAAATGATATAATTGCTTCATCTTTACTATTAAAAAGATATACATAGCAATATCGCGTATAGTCATCAATAAAAATGATAAAGTACTTTTTCCCACCTCTTGTACGTAATGATTTAAAATCACATAAATCTGTATGAACCAAACCTAGTGGTTCGGTGCTATCAACGGATTGAAATGTTTTTTAACCATTTTTGCTTCTACACATGTCTCACATTTGTAGTTCTTATCTACTTGGAATTTCGGAATTAATCCCAAGTTTGATAATATTTTCATTTTTCGAAAATTTATGTGTCCTAATCTATCGTATCATAGTAAAATTTCGTGCTCAAGAAAGTAAGAAACTTTAATTTTATTAATAGCACAATCAGAATACATAGTTTTATTGCCGATAACGGCTACATTTGCCTTAAATAGGCCATCACATAAATAACCCCTTCCGATATACATTCCAGATTTGGACAGAACCATCTTATCTGACTCGAACACCATTCTGAATCCTTTCTTTGATAATACTGCACCAGAGATGAGATTCTTGCGTATGTCTGGAACGTGGAGCACGTCATTAAACTTGACAGTTTTTCCAGAAGTAAACTTGAGGATTACTGTGCCACTGCCTTCGATCATGGAAACTGCAGAATTACCCATGTAGAGTTTTTCTTCGTGATCGAATTTCTAATATGTAGAAAACATGGATTTGTCGGAACAAACATGACGAGTAGTGCCTGTATCTACCCACCATTGGTTAGGAATCTGAACCAGATTGCATTCAAATACCACCGCCGAGAAGTTAGACTCGCTTACTTCCATGTTATCCACTATATTTGCCTCTTTATTGCGTTCCTTCTTATGTCTGCAATCTTTAGCGGCATGTCCAACTTTTCCACATACCCAACATTCGCCATTAAACTTCTTGGTTCGTTTGTTGTCTTTTGGTTTGTTGTCTTGAGCTTTCCTTTTCTTCTGGAAATTCTTCTTTTTGTTTTTGGTCTTTGACCCTTCAGCCACAAATGCCTCCTCGCTTTGTTTTGTTATTCCACGGTTATCTGCCTCAATTTTCAATCGGACTATGAGATCCTGTAAAGAGATTTCCTTCTTTTTATGCTTTAGATAATTGCGGTAATCTCTCCATGACGGTGACAGTTTTCCCATGATGGCTTCAACCAAAAATGATTCTCCAACCTTATGACCTTCCGCCTCGAGTTCATGAATGATGATTTGCATTACATGCAGTTGAGTAATCACCGGTTTGGAGTCAACCATCTTGTAGTCCATGAATCTGTCTACAATGAATTTCTTAAGACTAATATTCTGCGTCTTGTACTTTGTGGTAAGTGCATTCCAGAGTGCTTTTGATGTCTTTAAAGGCTGATATATTTTGTATAGCACCTTGTCGAGACAATTCAGAATATAGTTTCTGCATAAAAAATCGGAATGCTTCCACGTACTCACCTCTGTTTCCTTGCCTGGTGCAGGAATCGGTTCCTCCTCCTCGAGGTACTTTTGCAGACCAAGTGTGGTGAGATAAAACAACATCTGATTCTGCCATGTCACGAAATCATCACCATCTCCCTTGAACGGTTCAGGTCTGTTGTGAGTAGTATTCTTTGAAAATTCTACTGTTGCCACCTCTGTTTTAGTAAGAAAACAGAAAAATTCTTAAGATGTTAGTTGGCTAGTGTACTAAAACAGATAGCAAATAACTATAAACTCGTCGCACAAGTTTATCAATTAGAATTCCACTACGCTGGAATTCTGTATTAGATAATTGTAACAATAAGTTACGTTGTAAATAAATTACAACAACAACGTTATACTATTGTAAGAAATAGTACAACTTATGAATGGGAAAGATTATAGAGAATCTAACCAGTATATAGAGGAAATTCCGTCTGAGTCTTGTCGTAACAATTTCCTTAAGAATTTTATTTCAAAACTATCTCAAGATACAACAGACGTAATCTGCACGAGATTGTAATGAGTATGTCAACTCTGTGATATATATGGAATATTGAGCAGTAGAGCAAAGAAGCAGAAGAAATTACATTGGAAAATGGGATAAGAATGTGATCAGTATTATCTCATATTTATAAGTTCGTCTGCATCCCTTCAAACAGTCGCGTCCGTTGCCTTTTGGTCGCTGCTGTTCGTTAACGGGTCGCACCCGCCCGCTACCGGTTTGCTCCGCTCGTACCGCCTGGTACTGTTTCGCCCGCGCCTCTTAAGTCGGGTCGCTCCCGCTCGCGACGCATCTGCTTCAATCGGCTCGCACCTGTTTGCTTCTAACGAGTCGCCCTCCTCACAACGAAGCATACATTTGGGATCCCCAGGCCCCCAACCTCCACTTGAGAAAGGCATATATAAACTAGTATACTTCTCAACAAATTGGCGATGTGGGACATTGTATATTTCCATTCATTATTTTCCCTTAGGAATTCCGACAGTTTTCTGGTTTTGAAAAATAGTTAGTTGATTTAACAAAAATATAAATGCATAAAAATGTGAGTATACACGTGCTTCTACAAAAATAAAATTAAAGAACAAGATTTTACATGACACTAAACTTGCATCACCACTTGCTTCCAATCACCCCTTTTACTTGTAGGATGTAACTCGGACTGTAATTTTGACTAGAGAAATGTAAGAATTGAAAGCAGCGAACAATATGCACCAGAAGAAAGTTGAAATAGCTATTTAATTTAATTCATTAAGCATATTACCTTCTTAGCTTTTATCCATTTATTATACAGACTATCGCATTTTTTATTCTTCTAGCATTTTAATTTTTTTTTTGCTACTCAAGTGGTCATGGACAAATTTATCAGTCAGTTCAATATTTCAGCAGTTGATACGGAAGATACCATGAAGTTGGGATGAAGAGGATACAAGTCTGAAGCTATTGAAAATTTTTGAAGCATAATGAAATATGTGAAGGCGACTAAATAAAGTGGAACAGAATTTTTATGCACTTGGGATGTAAACTTTAAGCCTATATGCATTCTTCTGTAGTATATTTTGAAGTTGTATGCGTTTTGAAGTTTTATGTATTTTGAAGTTGTCAAATATTGAAGTTTTAGAAATTCAAAAAGTATATGTACGTGAATTGTTTTTGTTCGTATTAGTGAAATGTTGGTTTCAGTTCTAAAATGAAGCTAAATCAATTGGTGCGTACTACAACAATGAATAACTTTTTTTAAAAAATACTTTATGTCTCTAACAGCAGGCAAAAACAATTTGAAAATACGTTACAACGAACAAAACCAGTTGGAAAAGAAATATTACAACGGTTAAAAACAGTTGTAAAAGGCTTTATTACAACGGTAGTCTTCAACAGTTTTAAATAATTGTAAAATGCATTAATTCTATTAAAAATTCGCATATTTAGACCGGTGGTTGACGGTTGTAATAGATCTTTCGCAACTAACATTGCTAGTTGCGAAATGAGTATTTTGCTGTAGTGATGGCTAATTGAAGACCCATTCTTCCATTTCTTTCCTTTTTAATTCTGTGATATTAGCCAGAAAAGATTCGACGCCAAGTGCAACCTGATGAATACGATTTTTTCTCAATGCCGTTTTCATCTTCCATTACCACTTCTTAAAAACCGAATGTTGCATATGAACCCCTAGTGTAGGGTGCGTACTCTTGGGTAGGTCTAACCTTCTCACTTCCATCTTCAGATCCTGCCATTTTATCAACCCCTTTCTAGCCGTAAACTTTAACAACTTTCAAAGTTCTAACACCGGACTATGGAGTAAATTCACAAAAATGATTGTCAATCAATCCACATGCCCGCGGAAGCAATAAGATTGTATTGTAGTGCAATAAAATAAATAGCAATAAGAAAATCCAAACAACAAATCATAGGAAAAACAAATAGAGAGTTCACACAGATTTATAGCAGTTTCACTATCGCGGGATGGTATACATCCATTTTGAGGAGAGGAGAATTTGTTGCTTTCCGAGAAAAGAAAATTTTACAAGATTGGTAATTAGTAATGGAGGCTAAGAAGAATATAAAAAAATGCAACTTAAAAATATGATATAGATATCTAAAGAATGACTATCTTTACATAGAGATTATTAGTCATGATTGAAGTAATCGATTTATGGTTATAAATCAATGTCTCATCAATTCTCTTATTAATATAAGAAATGTTTATCCATTAGATTTTCCAGTTTACTCCAATATGCATATGTCTGATAAGATGTCTTCTTTAATAGCTGATTAGAGAATTAATTGGTTAGTTTATTCTTTAAAAAATAATTCTTTCTCATATAGAAAATTCATTATACAATTTAATGCAATAAAAAAGGCAATATATTTAAATTATTATTTCACATTAACTCAAATATCTTTCAAATATTCTATAGTTGAAAATATTAAATAATCTAAATCAACAATATTTTTCAAATAGAGAGAATTAGGGAAAAAGACAAACTTTGAAAAAAAAATTATACTGATGAACACCAAGTTTCACTTTTAGACTGAAGGACCAATGCTAGTTATAATTAGCATTATATTCAACTTTTACATTATGCAAAATGCTAGTTATATTTAGCATTATATTCTATTCTACACTATACAAAATGCTAATTATAACTAGCATTGTCCTTCAGCCTAAAAAACAAACTTGTTGTTCTTCAGCCTAATTTTTTTTTCCTAAGTTTGTCTTTGTGCCTATTTTCCTGAATATAAAATTTCTAATTTTTAATTATTCACATTTATATCCAATTTTGAATGCTAACCATCTTCTTCTTATTTAAATAAAGTTTAAGTCAATTTCGATGCTATTTTCAATCATATTAAATACAGAACTCAATTATTCAAATAATTTCCAACGCTAAATTTAAACAACTTAATTACCCAATAAAATCAATATTAATAAATCATTAAATATTTATTTTTAGCATTTTTTATCCAATAACTATATTAAATTTATTACTAGTTTAATTACCCAACAAAAGCAGTCATTCTACGCTGCAAAGCTCAAAGAAGAATAATACTTTATCATCACGCATGTGGTGTTTGAATACTAAGGGTGGTGTATAATTTGAAATTTATTCAACGAAGAAACTATCACTTAACTATCTAAAACCAAATTGTTGTCAATCTTGCGATGAGATGACAATAAAATTGATTCAAGGATAGCTTAGACCTATAACTATCCTAAACTTACTTTTTCAACACTTTTGCCTTTGTGTGCTTTATAATGCCTCGGCACTTCTGTTTCTTGATATTATGCATTTTGAGCATATCTTTTCTTTACTAATAGTTGTAATAGTTTTAATGTTACACTTTTTTGGTATTAACGTGAACTACAAAAAACACTGCTCTGCGTATTATAAAATCTTAATCACTTAAAAATATGATCTAATATTAAACTTTCTTTACAAATTCAAATGCCCCAAAAAGAAGGATCTGACAAAACATGCTTTACAAATTCAAAGCGCTTCTAAAAATAGACCCTAAAATTAAACTTTCTTTACAAATTCAAATATTTGTTTATAAATATACAAATCTTAATATCTCTTTAAAATAAAAAATCATTTTTTTGATTGATTTAAACATATTCAATTTGTAATAAAAACAACTCGTGCGCGAAGCGCGTGCCACAACAGTCGTAATAAATAAATGAAATGTAAATTTATCTAAATGGAATGTATAAATTATTTCATAAAGCTTAACTTACTTCAACATACACTGTCAAGGGAACCATATTGTGCCAGCCCGAGGGGCGGGCTAGTTGGGCGACGGCCCAAGATCCAATTTTAAGATAGGGCCCAAATTTTTTACTTTTTTTTTCAAAAGTAGTAGGTAATTTATTTATTTCAGTGAATATAAGCAAGGTATAGCATAATTCAATGGTAGAGTCTGTGTTTCAATTTTTAATTAATGTGGATTCAAGTCCTACCAACCATAGTTTTATAAAATTTTATTATAACTAAGTTTGTTACTAAACTTTTTCCCAAAGCAAGCCTAGGGTCTATACTTATAATTCTAAATTTTATTCAATTGTCCATGGTCCAAATTTGCGTTGGATCGAACCTAGTACCATCCTTATGTAATTCAACTAGCTTCCTTAATAGAAATTTATTTAACCGTTGTTAAAATCAGGAAGCCAAAAAAAGAAGATATTTACTATGCACAGTACCCATAATTGATAACCTGATTATTTTGAAGTGATTCAAGTTGCTTACATACAAAAAAAACAATAATAGGTTTTCTGCAACTGACACTGCTAGTTGCGAAATGAGTATTTTGTTGTAATGATGGCCAATTGATGACCCATTCTTCCGTTTCTTTCCTTTTTAATTCCGTGATATCAGCCGGAAATGATTCGACATCAAGCGCAACTTGATGAATACGATTTTTCTCAATATCGTCTTCATTTTTCATTACCACTTCTTAAAAATTGAATGCTTCTTATGAACCCCTAGTGTAGGGTGCACACTCTTGGGTAGGTCTAACCTTCTCACTTCCATCTGCAAATCCTGCCATTTTATCGATCCCTTTCTAGCCGTAGTCTTCAACAACGTTCAAAGCTCTGATACCAAACTATGGAGTAAATTCACAAAAATGATTGTTAATGAATCCACATGCCCGCGCGTGCAATAAAACAAATAGCAACAAGAAAATGAAAACAACAAATCATAGGAAAAACACATAGAGAGTTCACATGGATTTATAGCGCTTTCACCATTGCGAGATGGTATACATCTATTTTGAGGGGAGGAGAATTTGTTACTTTCCGAGAAAAGAAAATTTTACAAGATTGGTAATGGAGGCTAGGAAGAAGAATATAAAAAATACAACTTAAAAAAGGGTACAGATCTCTTGAAAATGGCTATCTTTATATAGAGATTATTAGTTATGATTGGAGTAATTGATTTATGGTTATAAATCAATGTCTCATCAATTCTCTTATTAATATGAGAAATATTTGTCCATTTGATTTTTCAATTTACTCCAATTTGCATATGCCTGATAATATATCTTCTTTAATAGTTGATTAGAGAATTAGTTGGTTAGTTTATTCATTAAAAAATAATTCTTTCTCATATAGATAATTCATTGTACTATTTAATGCAATAAAAGTGGCAATATATTTAAATTATTATTTCACATTAACTCAAATAACTTTCAAATATTCTATAGTTGAAAATATTAAATAATCTAATCAACGATTGTTAACGCTGAAAATTGAACGCTAACACCTCGGTGTGAGTAGAGATTAAGTGAAAGCACCACCCGTGAACACGGGAATTAAAAACAAGTAGAAAAGTCGTAGAGAAAGCAGTAAAAGACAACAGTTTTATAGTGGTTCGGCTTCAGGTTAAGCCTACGTCCACTTTAATCTTCTTTATTGCTGAATCAATTACAACTTTACAACAATCTTTGATTACAACACTGATGGGACAAATAACTAGAACTCCGATGTAGAAGAAGTCTTTGAATCCATGTCGGTTGCGTTAGATTTCCTCTTGAATTTTGTTGAGATGTCCTTCGTGTTTGAAGTGTGGAGTGAGTCGAGAATTCAGCAGAGTATCGGCGTTACAAAAATGAGCCAAAAGATCCCCTTTCAGTTGGAGCTAGTGCTGTATTTATAGGGGAATATCGGAGTTAGGTCGTAGGTCGCAAACGACCTAAGGGTAGGTCGTAGGTCGCGCGCGACTTAGAGGACATGGCTTACAGCTTTGCACTTGATCACTTGGTTGGCATTGATAGATTGTGGGTCGCGAGCGACTTAGGGGAGGAGCGGCATAAGATGTCGCGACATAAGAAGTTACTTCGGTCTGCTTAGGTCGCTAGCGACCTAATGAAGAGGTTGTATGCTTACGGCCTCACTCCTTCTTAACCAATTAGGTCGTTAGGCCATTAGGTCGCTAGGTGCTAGGTCGCTTAGGTCGTCACACTTTAGCTCGCTGCAGAACTTCATCCCTGTTAGGTCGCTCCCCTTATTAATTCGCTAGGTCGTTCAACCCTTAGGTCGCTGCAGAACTTCATTCCTGTTAGGTCGCTCCCCTTATTAACTCGCTAGGTCGTTCAACCCTTAGGTCGCTGAGCTTCTTGGCTTGTTAGGTCGCGGTGCTCTTCAACTGACACTGTGTTACTCCATTGGGTCGCAAGGCATCTGAACTCTTTTTAGGTCGCTAGGTCCATTATTTCATTAGGTCGCTAAGTCCATTTAGCTACTGGGTCGCTTCACGCTTTAGGTCGTTGGGTGGTTGATAACTTTAGGTCGATGGACCTTTCAATCCTTTAGGTCGCTGAGTCATGGAGAAGAGGAGTTAACACTTGCCCCTCGAAGTATACGCCTAAGGACTAGGTCGTTTGCTTCGACACTTATTAAGTCGTATATTAATGGGTGCTAGGTCGTGAGCGACCTAAAGGTGGAGTTAAGCCGTTCGCACCGATTCAGGTTCCATCGTCCTTGCATATAAGTTATCCATCTCCTTCTTCCTTCTCTTTACTTGCTTGACTGATCGAAACCACCATTGACGAATTATTGAGCTCTCGAAGGCAAAATTCAACCAACTAGCCACCGATCATCTTCATCGTGTAAGTGGATTTGCTCATTATTCGATCCTCGATCACCATCGAGTCATGAACTCCTCATTTTCCTTCCCTAACCCAATTTCTTATGCTGCGTTTCACCAAGAGTCGCACTGCGATTGATTTTTGCTCGTCATCGGTCGCGCTATTATTATAATTCTCGCGATCATGGCAATGCATTAGGTTCATGATGGATTTGAGATGATTTGGTTCTATTTTAGGTGATTTTGGTGATGATGATGAGGGGTTATCGGGTTAATGGGTTAGTGCATAGCGAGTTGTGCCGTGATGCCTTTGGGTGATACACATGTGGTGGACGCGTGGCAGAATGTGATTGGAGAGCAGGATTAGGGTTGTCGGTTTGAATGTGACTCATACGACCTAGCTTGCTTGCGACCTAACATGCTCGCGACTCAACTTACTGGAATAAAACAAAGCTTAAAGTAGAACGAGCTAACAGATTAACGACTAATCTTCCTGCGGGATAGGTTTTAGGTCGCAACCGAGCTAGAACTTAGAAAAATTTGCTTTATTTTGATCTGAAGCCTCATGCCTTGAATTCCTTAACTTGAACAATGCGACTTAGGAAGAATAGCTGACTTAACTTTTTAACTTGAGCAGAGCGACCTAAGGGAGCCCGACCTATGCTAGGTCGCTTGGACATGAAGAAGACGACCTAAAGGAGTCTCGAGCTAACTTAGGTCGTTCCTGTGACTTAAGGAATGAACTGCACATGAACACTTGCGAAGTTCTTACAGAACTTGACTGAATTTTTAACTTGAACAGCTAGAATGAATTGCTTGAACTTTGAAATGTTTGAACTTTAAACTGTTTGAACTTTGCTGCACTTCTTTACAGATTATATTCACTTGTAAGCTAACAATCTGCTGAACACAACATTTGCAGAAAACTAGGGAGAATATACTGCCATTGATTGCCCACATCGAATGACAGATTAGCCGATAAAAGATAATCAACTTAAAGAAATTTTATGAAGTGCTATGAATCAACAAATTCAAGTGAAGTATTAAAGCAAACCAATATTAATCAATTAAAACTGATTTGTTTGCATCAATACTGCACTTGAATTTGGACTTAAAACAACAAAACCTGAAACTTTGTAACTGACAAATGCCTGTTAGTTTAATTTCAGTTATATTTACTTGTCATTTTATTAGTTCTGCACAACACTTCACACATTTAGGAAATGTGCACCTTCATATTTGAATATCCAGCTCCTTGTGCAGAATGTCTTCTCAAGAAGAGATAATCGAGCAATCTGAAGGAGTCTTTCCGATAGCCAACCCATTGGACAATCCTCCGGAAAGAACTCCAACAACCTTGAGTCAGCGGGCATTCAACCAATTACATATTCAATTTGGGATTGCCGAAGCGGATGCTATACTTCCTGGGCCAAATGATACTGCTGACAGGCCACCTCTCGGTTTTGTCGCCGTCAACCGTCAGATGTGCCTTTGTGGTGCCATTCCTCCTTTCAATGAATTTCTTCATCAACTCCTTTTCTGACTAACCATCTCTCCCTTTCAACTGCATCCCAATGGCTACGCCATCCTGATGGGATTGTGTGTTTTATTTAGGAGGACACTTAACCGTCTTCCGAGCTTCGAAGAAATCTGCTACTTACGCACATTCGCAAAGAATAAAGACCACCCCTCCATTATACTTGTGAGAAGTGCCAGAAATCATAAACTTATCACCGATCTTTCCGAAAGTGCTTACGGTTTTTTGAATCAATTCTTTTTCGTTCGCTGCCCCCCAGGGTCTTATGCCATCTGGAGAATGGGAAGTAAGATTGCTCATCCTCTTTCTTTCCGTTTCTGAGTTTTTTGAAATCCGAATTGCTAAGTGCTAATTTCGTTCTTTTCTTTTACAGCACTTCCTCCTCCCTCTAGAAATCCCAGTCACAAAATGACTTTTGAAAGATTAAGCGTCGTGCTGGTTGAGGAAAGAAGTATTAAGTTTCTGCTGAAAGATGAACTTCTTCAGCAATACAGGCTTCTACACCCCTCCCGTTCTACTCAACCTCATGAAGTCCCCGACTCTCCAGTAGAGACATTGGATGCCCTGGTTTCCGTTGGAGAACTTACGCCGAAAGAACGTACTGTTGAGGCTTCATTGGTAAAGTGTTCTACTTCAATTGATGTTGCGGGGTCATCCGACAAACTTGCACTTTCCCCGGTCATCGAAGAAGACGAACCTCCCCAACAATCTGGGAAACTTGGTGACGAAGGAACTGAGAGAGCAAGTCCCGCCAGGCACAGCGGTGATGATACTTTTGAGGGGTTGAGCGACCTGATGATTACTTCACAGGAGCTTTTTAAAGATGATCCTATCATTGCTAAAGTTACTTCTCCAGCAGTTGAAGCGACATCCGTTCTGCAACAAACTCCATCAGCCCAAGAGTTGACACTGGCTGTAAAATCCATCATCACCTCCCAACCCAGGAGTGGTTCGTATTTCGACGCGCGTAGTTTGCACATTGCACACACTTAGGACTTTTCAGCACTTATATGCGTTCAACTTTCTTGCTTTCAAGATTTCAGAGTTTATATTATTTTTTATTTTCAGATTCTCCAATGGGACGAAGCGGCTCCTACTACGATGATTTCTAGCATTATGGGAGGCGCGGCTCTTACGACCCCAAGAGGTATCTTGCTGCCTCCTGGGAAACTGATGAAGAAAGAGCTGCGAGGAAGGCTCGTGAAAAGCGTGCTTATGAAGAACGTCACGGGATACGAGACGAATGGCATGATTCTTCTCAGAGAGAGGATAATTCCCATAAGCGAAAATCTCGTGACGACAAGGGAAAAAGCCATGTCACTGAGGGCCCGAGTAAACGGGCCAAACTTGGTGAAAAACTGACATCTGAACTCTTTGTAAAGCCCGTTGCTCCCGTCTCTTTAGAAATTCCTTCCAGCTCTCCCCCCTTCCAAGAACCGATATTCAAACAATCATAGATAGGCCCCCTATCAAGTTGGACGGGGTCCGGCTACTCTTCAAAGCCGATTCCCGTACTGGTGCTTAAAGGGAGTGCGTTTCGACCTTGACTTGATCCCGATTGACAAACAAGCCATGTTGCGCAATCTTGATGCCATCAAACTTGATATCGAGAGAATGTCTAGCTGGTAGAAACTTGTTGACGAGCTTCAGAGAGTAAATCGCACGAACCTTGAAGCCATGCTGACTATGGAAAATGACAAATCCGAGTAGCGGAAAACACTCGAGCAGCATGATGCCGAAATGAAGAGTATTGCTGCTTATAATGAGAAGCTTGAAGCAAAAGTTGAAAAACTTAAGAGCTCGCCACTTATTCCACTTCCTACTCTCAGAGAGAGGAAGTGCTTCAAAAACAAGTGAGAGATGCTCATGCGGCACAGAGAGATGCTGAAGCTAAATTTGAAGCACAGCAGCAAGCTGTAGAAAACTACCGAGCTGATGTTGCTCAACTTCGAGAGAAAACCAACTCCCATAACTTGGAGATTGAACTGCTCAAAGCTCGACTTTCTGAAGCTAAAACGGAGCGTGATGAAGCTATTGCCGGCAAAGCTGTAGCCGAAGAATCTCATATGGCAACTAAAGCTGAAGTCAGCTGCACTCTATTCGAGTTTTACATCCATAGTGTTCTGGGGCGTGGTAGCCTTAGGTTTTTGGGACCTGAATATGAAATCACCTTGGCCAAAGTATAGGAGGCCATACTTGATATGCTTGGAGGAGCCGGATATGCCGAAGTAGATTTAATGGCGCACTATCTAGATGATGATGCATGTGCCGCTCTTGCCAGGGGAAAGGAGCAACTCGCCAAAGAGAGAGTCGAAATGACAGAAGGAGAACATTTAGGAAAGACAATCTCAACCGACCCAGTTCTACCTTCAGTTTCGGCCGATATCGATATTGCTGGCTCCAGTTCCCATTCTCCTCCTCCTGCTAAAGCTATTATTGAAAGTGCCACCGCCCACACTAGAGATGAGACTCAAGAAAGCGCTGAAGCGTAGGACTTCGAAGTTGACATAGTAAAGTCTACTTCTCCAGGTAACCTAAATGTTGATCTTGCTCAAGTGGACTGCTTGCTTTCCTCACATGAGCTTGATGAACTTTTTGATTATTACTTAAATCTTGACGCACCACTTTCTCCTCTTTTTATGAGAGATACTAACTTGAACTTCTCTTCTCCTGTAGTGAAAGCGCCAGGTGTTATTCAGCCTTCCCCTCTTTCGGCTGTTTCCTCTCCGCCTCTTCAGATTACTCCCCCTTCCGTTTCTCAACCGGGGTCACAAGAGGAGCAGATAGAAGCCCTTCAAGGCTTGGATGACCCGGTCTCTTCTCAAGAACAGAAAGCCGAGGAACCTGAAGAAGGCGAAAGAACCTCGGAGCAAACTATTTCTGATGACATAACGTTGTCTGCACTTTTCACTCCGGGCAGTGAGTCTTCTTTAAGGAAGAAGGGGAAGAATGTAGTTTCAAAGAAAAGGAGAGAAGCTTCTGCTGGCGAAGAAAAAACAGAAGAAAGTCCAATTGCACCCCTTCCTCTTTCTTCCCCTACTCTCACAAGCCGGCCAAAAAAGTTAATCATCCGGCCAGGCGAAGGCTCGAAAGGTGGCAAGAAGAAGAAGTGATGGGTTCGGGACTTATGCTTTTCGTCTTGCTTTTCTGCTTTTTTGCTTGTATATATAAAGACGTGTTGACCGGAGATTGTGCGGGTACCGGTCCCCGCCTTCTTTTGTTTTGAGACCTGCACTTGTATAAAAAAATATGACATGGAATAAAATGATTCTTTTACTTGTACAAATTTCTGTTTGTATTCGAGAATGCATTTATTCTTCTTTTTCATACAAGTTTCTATATTTTCTCTGTGTGATGTTGCAGTAAACCTATGGTATGTTGCTCGAGCATTGTTTTTATTTTTGCAACTATATTATATTGTCCCCATACCATGGTTTACTGCAATCTCTTTCACATTGGCAAAATTTTGGAGAACAACTCTTCTGTTTCGAGAAGACTTGTACTTTTTCTTTGGAGAACAACTTCTCCATTTGAAGGAGGTTTGCATCTGTACTTTATAGGATAATATTTCCGTTTTAAGGAAATATTTTTTTGATTTAGTAGAATGTGCCTCGTATTGGAGAAGTCTTCTTTTTTTTGTTGCGAAGTTTTTACACTTCACTTTTGGAGAAAGTCACTTTTATTTTTGGCAAGTGAATTTTCTTTCGTGGTAAAGTGGGCCTCCGAAAAAGGGCTTTGACCTGCTTGTGCCTCCGAAGAGGGCTTTTGTTTGATTGTGCCTCTGGGAAGAGGGCTTTTTTGTTTGATTGTGCCTCTGGGAAGAGGGCTTTTTTGTGTGATTGTGCCTCTGGGGAGAGGGCTTTTTTGTTTCTGCCTCTGGGGAGAGCTTTTATTTTTTCCCTGTCCGCTGGGAAGCGGGCCTCCGAAGAGGGCTTTTCACATTTCGACTCGTGTGAAGTTTTATTTCAGATCGCGGTGAAATGTGTGCCTCCGAAGAGGTCTTTTAGCATTTCAACTATGGTGAAATGGGCCTCCGAAGAGGGCTTTTCACATTCCAGCACTTGTGAAGTTTTATTTCAGATCTCGGTGGAATGCGTGCCTCCAAAGAGGTCTTTTCACCTTTCAGCTCGTGTGAAGTTTTATTTCAGATCACGGTGAAATGTGTGCCTCCGAGTAGGGCTTTTGCTTGGAAGTTTCTTTCACATGGTTGGATGGATTCACGGGGCGGACACAAGTTACTTGGATTGTTTGTTCGCACAAACGTTCTCAGCTAGTTAACGAGTGTCCTGTGCCACCGGTCATTCCACAACTTTTGTTGAGAAAGAGAACTTTCTTTTATGGCAAGTCCCATTGGAGGTCTTTATCCTCTGAAGAGTTGTGCCTCCGAAGAGGGCTTGTGCCTCCGAAGAGGTCTTTTGCTGTTTGCTTCCTGCTCGCCCATGTCTTTTCGCCATTTGTTCATATTAGCGGTTCCCTGTTATCATTTTCAAGCACACATTCCTTTCTTTTGCAAGTAGCTTATTCTATCCAAAGAAGTGTACTTCATTGTTAAATGAGTTCGCGGGCGCAGATACAGGCTAATTAATCGGATGTTTGTTTGCACAAACGATCACAATTAGTTAGGAAGGGTCTACCTCTGGCGGAATCACCAACTGTTTTCTTGAAGCACTTCTTATATAGGATTTGAGTCTGAATTTTTTTTTTGTGGCTGAACATTCATTTGTTGAGTGATGTCAGAGATCGCTTGGTCTTATGAAGGGTAAGCTTTTTTTTAATGGCCTGCAATATTAAATCGACATTTTAGTAGTACAATCGAAGTACTTTATATATCGAAATAAAACAAGCAATTTATAATAGTAGAGAACACAAGATTTATAGTGGTTCGGCCAAGAACTGGGCCTACATCCACTTTATAGTTCTTATTATTCACTTGCACTGGCTTTACAATGGCTTTCAATACAAGAATCATACATTCATAATTCTTTTACAGTATTTCAGTAAAGTTTTTAAGTAAAATATGGGCGCAAGTGATTGCTGTTCCAAGCCCTTGGAATTGGATCTCCTTCAACAGTTGTCGGTTTGAAAGTGCCATCAAGAAGTTTTTTGCCTATGACATACGGCCCTTCCCAGTTTGGCGCAAACACTCCTGTTGTTGTCATGATCCTTTTCAAGACTAGATCTCCAACCTCAAAGCTGCGTTGGCGAACTTTGGAATTGAAGTGCCTGGCAATTCTTTGCTTATGGGCTGCAATTCTGAGCTGAGCCTCTTCCCTTTTTTCATCAAGGAAGTCAAGTGCTTAAAGTTGCAACTCTTCGTTTTCAGCTTGGTTGAAATGAATTCTTCTATGTGAAGGGACTTCTATTTCCACCGGAATCATTGCTTTTGATCCATATGCCAATGAAAATGGAGTGTGCCCAATCGCAGTTTTGTGGGTAGTTATATACGCCCATAGTGCTAGTGGAAGCTTATCGACCCAACCACCTTTCGCTTTTTCTAGCTTTTTTTTGATGGTTGATTTGATAATTTTGTTTACTGCTTCCACTTGCCCGTTGCCTGCGGATGAGCCACTGCTGAGAAGCTTTTTTGGATCTTGAATCGCTTGCAAAAATCTTGGAACTCTTCACTTTCGAATTGGGTTCCATTATCTGTGATTATCTTTTGAGGCACACCATACCTGCAAATGATATTCTTAGTTACAAAGTTTATCATCTTTTTAGAGGTAATAGTAGCTAATGGTTCAGATATCAGCCCATTTAGTAAAATAATCAACAGCAACAATAGATATCTGATTCCGGATTTGGCGGTTGGCAAAGGCCCGATGAGATCTATTCCCCAAATAGCAAATGTCCACGGACTGACTATCTGTGTTATCTCGGTGGAAGGTGCTCTTGGGATTTTTGCAAATCTCTGGCATCGGTGACATTTTCGGGCATAGCTTGCAGCATCATGATTGATATCTGGCCAAAAATACCCATAATGGAGAATTTTCTTTGTTAGAGTTTGACCACCTGAATGGTCTCCACACTCTCCTCCGTGTACTGCAGCTAGAATTGTCTTAGCTTCTTCTTTGGTCACACATCGGAGTAGTGGCATTGAGAATCCCCGCCTATACAATCGGCCATCTTGAACTATATATCTAGAGGCTTTTCTTAGCAACTTCTGTCGTTCTTTTGAATTTTCTGATAGAGAACCGTTGAGCAGATATTCCATTATCGGAGTCATCCATGATTCTTGCTCCTGAGATATAGTCATGATCCAGTCAATATCCATCTCATCAGTGCTTGGAGCTGACAGGACTTCCACAGGGACTAATCCCAATAATTGAGCTTCACCAGTGCTTGCGTACTTTGCGAGAGAATCTGCCTTCATGTTCTCTTCCCGGGGGATATGATTTATCGTATAATGGTCAAGATCATCGAGAAGTTCCCAGGCTCTTGACAAGTAAGCGGGCAGATTTCCTCCTTTAGTTTGAAACTCTTTCTTGACTTGGCATACAATAAGCTGCGAATCACTGAAGATCTGCAACACTTTGACATTCAATTCTTTAGCAATTCTCAAGCCGGTAATAAGAGCTTCATATTCTGCTTCATTGTTTGTCGAAGGGAATTCCAATCTCAACGCATAGCATAATGACCGCCCTTCAGGGGTTTCAAGCACAACCCCAGCTCCGGAACAGTAATCGTTTCTTACACCATCAATATATAATTTCCATCGAATTGGAGGATTATCAGTCACTTCTTCCTCACTATCACCTTTATCTGTACATTCTGCGATGAAATCTGCCAAAGCTTGTCCATTGATTGCTCTCCGGGGATGATAAGTGATGTCGTATTGGCTGAGTTCAATATTCCACTTTAGAAGACGACCCAAAGTCTCAGGACGAAACATGACTTGCTTTAGAGGTTGATCAATGAGGACTTTGATAGGATGAGCTTGGAAATATGGCCTCAACTTTCTTGATGCAATCAGTAGACAATAGGCGAGCTTTTTCAATTTTGAATAATTCATCTCTGCCCCGGTGAATCTCTTGCTGATATAATAGACCGGGCGCTGAATTTTTGCGTTTTCCCGTACCAACGCTGCACTAAGAGCATGAGATGAGATTGCCAAATATACGAAAAGATCCTCACCATCGTCGGGCTTAGAAAGTATTGGAGGCGTTTCCATATGACGAATCAATTCATCGAAAGCTTTCTGGCATTCAAGAGTCCAGTCAAAATTCTTCCTTCCTTTCTTCAGTGCATCAAATAATGGAATGCATTTATCAGTAGCTTTGGAAATGAATCGACTCAAGGAAGCGACTTTTCCATTAAGACTTTGTAATTCCTTCTTCGTTATAGGAGCTTTTCTTTTAAGGCAGCAATCTGAGTAGGATTAGCTTCAATTCCCCTAGCACTCACAATGAAACCCAGAAACTTTCCGAACTCCACCCCAAACGAACATTTCAAAGGATTAAGTTTCATTCCGTACTTTCGGAGGATTACAAACATTCCCGCCAAGTGGTCCATATGGTCTACCGCTTTCTTTGACTTCACCAACATATCGTCAACATAAACTTCCATAGTTTTTCCAATCTGCGGTTTGAACATAGCATTGACGATTCTTTGGTAAGTTGCCCTTGCATTCTTAAGTCCGAAGGGCATGACTCTATAGAAGTAGAGACCAACATCGGTGATGAAGCTTGTGTCCTACTGATCCGGCTCATGCATCATAATTTGGTTGTATCCGGAGTAAGCATCCATGAAAGATAACAATTCATGCCCCGATGTTCCATCCACCAACTGATCTTTTCTGGGTAACGGGAAGCAGTCTTTGGGGCAGGCTTTGTTTAAATCTGAGAAGTCAATGCATACTCTCCACTTTCCATTAGCTTTCTTAACCAGTACTGGATTTGAAACCCAATTCGGATAAGTAGACTCCCTGATGAAACCATTCTCCATAAGCTGATCTACCTCTTCTTTCAATGTTGCTGACCTTTCAGGACCTTGGGTTCTTCTTTTCTGTTTTACCGGTGTAAACTTTGGATCAATATTCAGAGTATGTACCGCAATTTCTGGGGATATTCCGCACATATCAGCATGAGTCCAAGCGAATACGTCCTGATTTGCCTTCAAGAATGATATTAAGGAATTTTGAATCGTCACATTAAGTTGCGAACCCACATTCACCACTTTGTTCGGATCTTTCGGGACAACGGGTACTGGCACCGTTATTTCCACTGGCGCCACCCTATTTTCCCCTGCACTAGCTTTTCTGGGATCCATTTCACTTTGTGCCCCGCTATGCTCGCCAGTGCAGGGTCCACCCTGTAATTGCTACAAGGTTGGTTCTTTGATGCGGACTGGGGCTGCCGCATCTTTTCCCATCTCTCTCTTCCTTGCTTCACGCAACTCTATTAGATAACATTCTCGCCCAGCATTCTGATCCCCTTTAATAACTCCAACGCCATTATCCGTGGGAAATTTCATAGTGAGGCACCACGGGGCGAGAATTGCCTTAAAAGCCGCAAGAGTTGGTCGGCCCAGGAAGGCGTTGTAGGCAGAAAATTCATCAACAATTACAAAAGTCTGTTTCCAAACTACCTTTTTCTGCCCCTCTCCAAGCTCCACAAACAAGTCAATAGTTCCAATGGGCTGCTTCGGTTCCCCAGTAAACCCAATGATCTTCTGAGATGAGGCTTGAACGTCAACCATCGGAATTTTCATTTGGTCAAACGTCTTTTTGAAGAGAATATTGCAAGAAGCGCCGCAATCTACAAGCACTCTTCTCAAAATAGCCGGCCCAATGCCTGCAGAGATGACCAAGGGATCCATGGTTGGAGCTTCAGTACCCACAGAGTCCTTGGCTTTGAACACAATATCATCATTGAAAGTTTTCTGCTGCTTCAAAGGTGCTTCATTTTCTAGCACAAAAGCACTCTCTTCTGCTAGTACATACTTCAAGGCACGGGCATATCTTTCCATCTCGCCCCAGCTTCTGCCTGCTGGGTGAGGACCTCCTATAATCACATTGATAACAGGCCTTTCCGATTCATGCACGGTATTCCTCTCACCCGAGCCCGATGGATGAGAAGGAAGTTGCTGGCCCTTAGTAGATGAAGTTGGGTCATTTCTACTTCTCTTAACATATTGCTGCAACTTATTCTCTCTCAGTAGTTCTTCAATTAAACTTTTTAGATGGCGACATTCGTTGGTATCATGACCGGGTTGATTATGAAACCGGCAGAATCTCCCAATCTGAGCCGCTTTTTTGTTAACTCTCATCTCAGGCGGTTTAGGATATTCTACCGCATCTTTGGTAGAAAAAAGATATTCTCTGGGGTGTCAGTCAAAGGAGTGAAATCTGAAGGTTTTAAGAAGCGAGGTTTCTTCACATCTTTCTGTTTCTTCCCACCGTTACTTTCCCTCTTCTGACTTCCGGATTCCTTCTTGATAGGGGCAGCAGTATTATCCTTAACCTCTGTCGATGCCACTTTAACTGGTGCTCGAAGGCTTTCCAAACGCATGAATTCATCAGCTTTCTTATAGAATTTCTCGAGCGAATTCGGTTCTTTCATCTTCAGCCACTTCCCAAATTCGCTTGATTTGTCGATTGCCCTCATCAAGTATGTCAAGACCATCCGTGGCTCTGCATTGTCCACTTCAGCCAAAGCTATGTTGAAGCGGTTCAAGAAAACCTGATAGATTCCCCAGGATTCTGTTCCAGGATTGACAGTGACATAATATCCTTTGCTTTTGAAGCATACAACCTGAATTGCTCTTTAAACTTCCGAGTCAAATCGGCGAACTGGTCTATGGATCGGACCGGAAGCTTTGTGAACCAGAGCAGAGCCACTCCTTCCAAGTATACTGTAAAGTACCGGCATTTGATCTCATTATACGCTCTAGCACCAGTCATGTGCCAATCATACTTATACAGGAATTGATTGGGGTCGCTTGTTCCCTTATAAGCCGGGATGGTAGGAGGAACAAACTTCCTTGGGAATTCCGCTTTTAGAATCTTTTCAGTGAACGGAGTTTTGCTCGGAGCGAATCCCCATTCCTTCTCATCTTCATCCCTCTGCATGCTTTCTTTCATAATTTGTCGCACCATGCCCGAAAGATATTCCCCATCATTTAAAGTACCAGCAGGACAGACTTCGGCCATTTTCTCAAAAGTTTGTCTGGACAAACGTTCACGGAGAGTTGGCTGTGGTCTCGATCCTCCAGCTTGAGGAGGTGTTTCTTTGGCGGGGCTAGCTGCTCTTTGAGGAATATTCCTCTCTTCAGGATCATGAACATCAACTGCAAGGTTTTCTTCATTATTCATCGGTTGACGGTTAGCTCCGAGCAATGCATTTAACCTCTCAAGCATTAAAGCATTCTGAGTTTCCATCTGCTGGTATAATCCAGATACTGCAGCATCTAACTCCGCTCGTGTAATTCTGGCACTTGGTGCTGCTTGACTTGACGAAGGAGAAGTGGTAGTATTTTCATGGACATTACTAGGTCTTGTAGATCCACGCTTTCTTCCAGGAGTCATTATCTCTGATAGACTTCTGGTTTTGAGAGAGATTCTTTCAACAAATTTTTGAGAAGCAATGACGACGATAGCCTGAGTTGGGTTCTCAGTGAAAGCATAAAAAATGTTAACACTGAAAATTGAACGCTAACACCCCGGTGTGAGTAGAGATTAAGTGAAAGCACCACCCGTGAACACGGGAATTAGAAACAAGTAAAAAAGTCGCAAAGAAAGCAGTAAAAGACAATAGTTTTATAGTGGTTCGGCTTCAGGTTAAGCCTACGTCCACTTTAATCTCTTTATTGCTGAGTCAATTACAACTTTACAACAATCTTTGATTACAACACTGATGGGACAAATAACTAGAACTCCGATGTAGAAGAAGTCTTTGAATCCATGTCGGTTGCGTTATATTTCCTCTTGAAGTTTGTTGAGATGTCCTTCGTGTTTGAAGTGTCGAGTGAGTCGAGAATTCAGCAGAGTATCGGCGTTTCAGAAATGAGCCAAAAGATCCCCTTTCAGTTGGAGCTAGTGCTGTATTTATTGGGGAATATCAGAGTTAGGTCGTAGGTCGCGAACGACCTAAGGGTAGGTCGTAGGTCGCGTGCGACTTAGAGGACATGGCTTACTGCTTTGCACTTGATCACTTGGTTGGCATTGATAGATTGTGGGTCGCGAGCGACTTAGGGGAGGAGCGGCATAAGATGTCGCGACATAAGAAGTTACTTCGGTCTGCTTAGGTCGCGAGCGACCTAATGAAGAGGTTATATGCTTACGGCCCCACTCCTTCTTAACCAATTAGGTCGTTAGGCCATTAGGTCGCTAGGTGCTAGGTCGCTTAACTCGTCACGCCTTAGCTCGCTGTAGAACTTCATCCCTGTTAGGTCGCTCCCCTTATTAACTCGCTAGGTCGTTCAACCCTTAGGTCGTTGAGCTTCTTGACTTGTTAGGTCGCGGTGCTCTTCAACTGACACTATGTTACTCCATTGGGTCGCAAGGCATCTGAACTCTTTTTAGGTCGCTAAGTCCATTATTTCATTAGGTCGGTAAGTCCATTTAGCTACTGGGTCGCTTCACGCTTTAGGTCGCTAGGTCGTTGATAACTTTAGGTCGATGGACCTTTCAATCCTTTAGGTCGCGGAGTCGTGGAGAAGAGGAGTTAACAACGATATTTTTCAAAGAGAGGGAATTAGGAAAAATGAAAAACTTCGAAAAAAAAATTAGATAGAAGAACACCAAGTTTCACTTTTAGACTGAAGGACCAATGCTAGTTATAATTAGCATTATATTCAACTTTTACACTATGCAAAATGCTAGTTATATCTAGCATTATATTCTATTCTACGCTATACAAAATGCTAATTATAACTAGCATTGTCCTTCAGCCTAAAAAACAAACTTGTTCTTCAGCCTAATTTTTTTTCCTAAGTTTGTCTTTGTGCCTATTTCCCTGAATGTAAAATTTCTAATTTCTAATTATTCACATTTATATCCAATTTTGAATGCTAACCATCTTTATTCTTCTTTAAATAAATTTTAAGTCAATTTCGATGATATTTTCAATCATATTAAATACAGAACTCAATTATTCAAACAATTTCCAACACTAAATTTAAACAACTTAATTACCCAATAAAATCAATATTAATAAATCATTAAATATTTATTTCTAACATTTTTTATCCAATAACTATATTAAATTTGATACTAGTTTAATTACCCAATAAAAGCAGTCATTTTAGGCTGCAAAGCTCAAAGAAGAATAATACTTCATCACCACATGTGGTGTTTGAATACTGCGGGCGGTGTATAATTTGAAATTTATTAAACGAAGAAACAATCACTTAACTATCGAAAACCAAATTGTGGTCAATCTTTCGATGAGATGACAATAAAATTGATTCAAGGATAACTTAGACCTGTAACTTTTTTAAACTTACATTTTCAACACTTTTGCTCGATGTGCTTTATTAATGCCTCGGCACTTTTGTTTCTTGATATTATGCATTTCTTTTCTTTAATAATAGTTGTAATAGCTTTGGTGTCACACTTTTTTTGTATTAACGTGAACTACAAAAAACATCCTCTATATATTTTAAAATCTTAATCACTTAAAAATAGGATCTAATATTAAACTTTCTTACAAATTCAAACGTCCCAAAAGGTAGGATCTAACAATTAAACATGCTTTACAAGTTCGAAGCGCTTCTAAAAATGGACTCTAAAATTAAACTTCCTTTACAAATTCAAAATATTTCTTTACAAATATACAAATCTTAATATCACTTGAAAATAAAAAATCATTTTTTTGATTGGTTTAAACATATTCAATTAATAAGAAAAATAATTCACGCGCGAAGCGTGTGCCATAACACTCGTAATAAATAAATGAACTGTAATTTTATCTAAATGGTCTATATAAATTATTTCTTAAAGCTTAACTTACTTCAATATGCATTGTCAAGGGAACCATATTAAGCCAGCCTTAGGGGCGGGCTAGTTGGGCGACGGCCCAGGATCCTATTTGAAGATATGGCCTAAATTTTTTACTTTTTTATTTCAAAAGTAGTAAGTAATTAATTTATTTCAGTGAATAAAAGCAAGGTATAGCATAATTCAATGATAGATTTATGTTGCAATTTTTAATTGTTGTAGATTCAAGTCCTACCAACCATAGTTTTATAAAATTTTATTATAACTAATTTATTACTAAACTTTTTTCCAAAGCAAGCCAAGGGTCTATGCTTATAATTTTAAATTTTATTCAATTGTCTATGGTCCAAATTTGCCATGGATCAGACCTAGTACCATCGTTATGTAATTCAACTAGCTTCCTCCAAAAAATAGAATTTTTTTAAACTGTTGTCAAAATTTGGATGCCAAAAAAAGAAGAAGATATTTACTATGCATGGTACCCATAATTGATAACCTGATTATTTTGAAGTGATTCGAGTTGCTTACATACAAAAAAAAAACAATAACAGGTCTTTCACAACTGACATTGCTAGTTGTGAAATGAGTATTTTGTTGTAGTGATGGCTAACTGAAGACCTATTCTTTCATTTCTTTCCTTCTTAATTATGTGATATCAACCGAAAATGATTCGACGTCAAGCGCAACCTGATGAATACGATTTTTTTCTCAATACCGTCTTCATCTTTCATTACCACTTCTTAAAAACCAAATGCTGAATATGAACCCCTAGTGTAGGGTGCATACTCTTGGATCGATCTAACCTTCTCACTTCCATCTTCAGATCCTGCCATTTTATCGATCCCTTTCTAGCCGTAGTCTTCAACAACTTTCAAAGCTCTGATACTGGACTATGGGGTAAATTCAGTAAAATGATTGTTAATCAATCCACATCCCCGCGGAAGAAATAAGATTGCATTGTGGTGCAATAAAACAAATAGCAACAAGAAAATACAAACCATAAATCATAGGAAAATCAAATAGATAGTTCACACGGATTATAGCGGTTTCACCATCGTGAGATGGTATACATCCATTTTGAGGAGAGGAGAATTTGTTACTTTCCGAGAAAAGAAAATTTTACAATATTGGTAATGAAGGCTAAGAAGAAGAATATAAAAAACACAACTTAAAAAAATGGTACAGACCTCTAAAAAATGACTATCTTTGTATAGAGATTATTAGTTATGATTGAAGTAACTGATTTATGGTCATAAATCAATGTCTCATTAATTCTCTTACTAATATGAGAAATGTTTATCCATCTGATCTTCCAATTTACTCCAATTTGCATATGCCTGATAAGATGTCTTCTTTAATAGTTGCTAAGAGAATTAGTTGATTAGTTTATTCTTTAAAAAATAATTCTTTCTCATATAAATAATTCATTGTACTATTTAATGCAATAAAAGAGGCAATATGTTTAAATTATTATTTCACATTAACTCAAATATCTTTCAAATATTATATAGTTGAATATATTAAATAATCTAAATCAACAATATTTTTCAAATAGAGGGAATTAGGAAAAAATACAAACTTTGAAAAAAATTTAGACTGAAGGACACAAAGTTTCATTTTTAGGCTGAAGGAAAAATGCTAGTTATAATTAGCATTATATTCAACTTTTACACTATGAAAAATGCTAGTTATATCTAACATTATATTCAGTTTTACATTATACAAAATCTAATTATAACTAGCATTTTCCTTCAACCTAAAAAACAAACTTGTTATCCTTTAGTCTAATTTTTTTTCTAGGTTTGTCCTTGTGCCTATTTTCCTAAATATAAAATTTCTAATTTTTAATTATTCACATTTATATTCAATTTTAAATGTTAACCATCTTCATTCATATTTAAATAAAGTTTAAGTCAACTTTTGATGCCATTTTCAATCATACTAAATCCAGAATTCAATTATTCACATATTTTCCAATATTAAATTTAAACAATTTAATTACCTAATAAAATAAATATTAATAAATCATTAAATATTTATTTCAAACAATTTTTATCCAATAAATATATTAAATTTTATACTAGTTTAATTAGCCTATAAAAGCAGTCATTCTAGGCTGCAAAGCTCAAAGAAGAATAATACTTTATCATCACGCGTGTAGTGTTTGAATACTATGGGTGGTGTATAATTTGAAATTTATTCAATGAAGAAACAATCACTTAACTATCTAAAACCAAATTGTTGTCAATCTTTCGATGAGATGATAATAAAATTGATTCAAGGATAGCTTAGACCTGTAGCTTTCCTAAACTTACATTTTCAACACATACCGTGTGCTTTATAATGCCTCGGCACTTTTATTTCTTGATATTATGCATCTTGGGTATATCTTTTATTTAATAATAGTTATAATATCTTTGGTGTCATACTTTTTTCATATTAACGTGAACTACATAAAACACCCCTCTATGTATTATAAAATCTTAATCACTTAAAAATATGATCTAATATAAATTTTCTTTATAAGTTCAGACTTCTGAAAAAGTAGGATTTAACAATTTAACATGCTTTACAAATTTAAAGCGCTTCTAAAAATAGACTCTAAAACTAAAATTTCCTTATCAATTCAAAATATTTCTTTACAAATATACAAATCTTAATATCGCTTGATAATAAAAAATCATTTTTTTGATTGATTTAAACATATTCAATTTATAAAAAACAATTCACGCGCGAAGCGCGTGCCATAACACTCGTGATAAATAAATGAACTATAATTTTATCTAAATGGTCTATATAAATTATTTCTTAAAGCTTGACTTACTTCAACATGCATTGTCAAGGGAACCATACTATGCCAGCCCTAGGAGTGGGCTAGTTGGGCGACGGCCCAGGATCCAATTTGAAGATAGGGCCTGGATTTTTTACTTTTTTATTTCAAAAGTAGTAGGTACTTAATTTATTTCAGCGAATAAAATCAAGATATAGCATAATTCAATGATAGAGTTTGTGTTTCAATTTTTAACTGTTGTGGGTTCAAATCCTGCCAACCATAGTTTTATAAAATTTTATTATAACCAAGTCCGTTACTAAACTTTTTTCCAAAGCAAGCCTAGGGTCAATACTAATAATTTTAAATTTTATTCAATTGTCCATGGTCCAAATTTGTGTTGGATCGAACCAAGTACCATCCTTATGTAATTCAACTAGCTTCCTTAAAAAACAAAATAGAAATTTATCAAACCATTGTCAAAATCAAGATTCCAAAAAAAGAAGAAGATATTTACTATGCATGGTACCCATAATTGATAACCTGATTATTTTGAAGTGATTCAAGTTGCTTACATACAAAAAAAATAGGTCTTTCACAACTGACATTGCTAGTTGCAAAATAAGTATTTTGTTGTAGTGATGGCCAATTGAAGACCCACTCTTCTGTTTCTTTCCTTTTTAATTCTGTGATGTCATCCGTAAATGATTCGACGTCAAGCGCAACCTGATTAATACAATTTTTTCTCAGTACCGTCTTCATCTTCCATTACCACTTCTTAAAAACTGAATCTTGCATATGAACCCTTAGTGTAAGGTGCATACTTGGGAAAGTCTAACCTTCTCACTTCCATCTCCAGATCCTGCCATTATATCGATCCCTTTCTACCCGTAGTCTTCAACAACTTTCAACGATCTGATATTGGACTATGGGGTAAATTCACAAAAATTATTATTAATCAATCCACATGCCCACGGAAGCAATGAGATTGTCTTACAGTGCAATAAAACAAATAGCAACAAGAAAATCCAAACAACAAATCATAGGAAAATCAAATAGAGAGTTCACATGGATTTATAACAGTTTTACCATCGCGAGATGGTATACATCCATTTTGAGGAGAGGAAATTTTTTTACTTTCCGAGGAAGGAAAATTTTACAAGATTGGTAATGGAGGCTAAGAAGAAGAATATAAAAAAATAACACTTAAAAAAATGGTACAGATCTCTAAAAAATGACTATCTTTATATAGAGTTTATTAGTTATGATTGAAGTAAATGATCTATGGTTATAAATCTATGACGGCTCGCAAATCCATACCCCTTTGAGTCAACAATACTCTCCATTAGTTCAACTCAAATTGGATGGAAATGAGAATCATTAAGGTTAAAGAAGAAAGATGTAGAAAAATAAATAGAAAACAACATCCGAATCTCACAATCGCAGCTGATTAACATGTAATAGATAACAACAATTTTTTATACAAAAAAAGCTGTAACTATTTAATACTTACAATCATTAGAGCACACAATCAAACACTAGCACACTATCGGATAGTTATAATAACTTGTCCTCACAAAGACTTACTATACTGCATACCATACGCAGCGGAATATAAGTCAGATACGTGATATATGTCTCCGTCATCCAGCTCGTCTCCTGAGCTCCAAAGCATCATATCCTGTATCTATAATACTCGATCTGACCCGAGCATTATAATAAAATAACATCCGAGTCAGTCTGGAAAACCAGCGTGAGAAAACACACTCAGTTGAATTATTAAAATCTTCAAAATCTTTTGAAATCAAAGGTATCTCGTAAGACCATGCCACAAATAAACATACTGGGTTTTTACCTTACGGTTACCAATTTTTTATTTATCAAAATCCTCTGACTTTATAAAAGTGTTTAAGTACAAATACTTATTCAGATAGCCGAAATTGTTACATTCATTAAATTTCAGCATACTAGGCTCTACAATCAAAAACGTAAAGGGCACGTAGGGAGAATGGATTTTCAATTAATGACTCGGCACGAGGGTACCACCAGTCACGGTACCTGGTCTAGAGCAGCATACCGAGGACCACTCCCGATCTCCTGTAACACAAGACCGGAGCTACCCCTTACTGAATAGTCTTAATAAGATCATCCCCCGGTTGGGTTTAGCAACCGCCCGCACAGCTGAATAAAGGGACATCTAGACAGGAAAACCTTATCCTACTTGGGTGCTACCCACTTAGCATTGCTGCATATCCCTTGATTTTCAGTCATTATCAGTTGATGAGGCTCGAGGCTAAGCGTTACCTTTTTAGACATATTCACTTAGAATGCTCATTGTCCTCCAATGAAAATGTACTAATTGCATTCATCCGTACAAGTCCATTCCCGATCCGAACGGAACTGAAGGCACTACTCCTACTACATCCATTTTGGAATCACCCTTAGGATTAGTAGTGACTAGCCCTTGCACTTCACTGCTCCATCTTCGACTCCAATCTCTTGCCTTCCTTACAAAAACGAACTCGTTGGATCGAAGTGGTTTTCGGATCACAAATCCGATCCCAGTCTCTTCGAAACAGTGTTCGCTATTTCCCGGTAAACTCAACCCCGGTTGTTTAGAAAATATATAGACGAAAATAAGATCAGAGATCACCTCCTAACCGTTTCTGTGGATGGATTTCCTTATAAACGTCCTAGAAGAACGAACGAGTTTATACGTACAGTATAACACCTCGAACGGTAACTGTAGCATATATTCTCGTACTTCTCCTAGATATTTGCAAAGTTATATTTGGGTCCAGATTTGATAGTCGGCTATTTAACTATCAATGAAACAATTATTTCAACCAAATATTTCATTTCCACCGGAACATCGAGTCTTATTAAATTTGGACTTTAAATAAATTAAATCACTTTATTCAAAGTATACACTTAAAAATTTAAAATAAAGCTACTTAAATTCTGTATTCAAAATATTACTTATGAAATTCTATAATAATTATCTAAGTAAAGCTTAGCCAAAAACTACTTTCAAAAAAATCAAACTAATATATATATATATATATATATATATATATATATAGTATGAATATCTAATAATTATCCTTTAAATCATAATGCTACTTTATCCTTTCAAAATAATTACTACTATAATTAACTTAATAAATTTTTACTTTAAAATTTTTAAAACAATATAAATAATAAAATTTCTCTAAAAACATTCTTTTAGAAACATCTTTAAATTTTTTAATTATACCTAGAAATCTTTCTTTAAAATACACTTAGCTTTTCAGAAAAATACACATTCCATTCCATTAAAACCCGTATAATCATTTAAAAATCCTTTCCGACTTATTTCCAGTTTAATTTATGTCACAATCCCGTAATTTTTCTTTTCCACACTTTCAAAAATAAAACTGCTCTTTTATTTTTAAAACGAATTACCCTTTCCTTATAAATTCCCACCGTGAAATTAAATTCTCAAATATCCACTGATATTTATTTCACTTTATTTATAAACCAGGTTTATAAATTCCATTGTCTCGTTCTCCTTTTAATCACTATTTTCAAAACACTTAATCGATTTTTTGATCGATTTTTCTGAATTAAATTCCCTTTAAAATCTGTTTCTTGACTTACCCAAATTTATTCCAAAGTCCATTAACCCCAAATTCACTCCTTTATTATGCTTTAAAATCTTATTTCAATTTGGTACATCAATTTCATACTTTACTTCCAAAATTCTCCTTTTATTCATCCAAACTCATTTAAATCTTGAATTTTTTTTTAAAATCTTTTCTTTTTCTTAAACATTATCGCTTTAATCTTTAAAACTCTTTTATTTCCATTTATTAAAAATCTCTTTTCCCATACTTGGAATTTATTTAATAGGACTTTCAAATCAAACTTTTTATCTGTTTCCAAATTCATTCTTGTAATTTGTCCAAATTCACCGTAATTATTTTACTTAAAAATTTCCCTTTTATTTTCCCTTAAAAATAAAAATTTTGGATTTTTGATATTTCAAAATGGCAACAGTATCCAATGATTTAATTCTCCAACATAAACTATCACAGATTACCAAACGAATCATATTACTGAATATGAAAATAAATTCAATATTTTTCGAGGAATCCAGTCGGATCCCTCCAACCTGTTTTCCTGCATCCACAGATGTTAGCACAATCTAAAATACCAATCCCACTTCAAAGATGATATCGCGGTATATATGGTCATCCGCTATTATGCGGGACACATAGGGTCTCATTTGCTATATAATGAGAGAATGTCAATCACTCCAGTATATATATACACACTACTGTATATAATATCACATCAAGACTGGTAATAAATTATCAATTCAATCTGTCAACCAAAATTTAAGTTTAACCATTTAAATTAACTAGTAATCCAATTTGAGTGAGGTTAACTCACCATTGATTTTTTGTTTGCAATTCACTTCAATCTCGACTTGGTTTTCACGATTTTAGACCTTGTAAAAACATTATACGATTTATTAACATTTTAAATAATCGAACAATCAATTACCGTTTATAAATTTAGTTAACTAATAATTTAATTTTAAACTAATTTCCATTTAAATAATTTCTTTAGTAACTAAATAATTTAGATAAGTAAATTAAATAAATTAATCTTCATTATTTTAAAATTAAACCTGTAAGTGAAAATATGTGTATATGTATATTTATTTTATTTGTTTTCTTTGAATCTACATATACTAAAAAAAAACCTATATACATTTTAAAAATCTAATTTCTACATAAATTTTACAACATTTTAAAATTCCTTTTTTCCCCAAACTTTATCTAGATAAACTAATTTTCTGTTTTCTGTAAATAACGACATTAATTTACTTCACTGTATATATATAGGTTTTTTTTGTTTTCTGTAATTTTCTGTTTTCTGTAAATAACGACATTAATTTACTTTACTCTATAAATTAAAGGAAATAAATTGTTTTATAAACCTTACTGTTATTATTATTATTATTGTGTGTATATATATATATATTGAAAAAAAACTGCATATATATACCTCATTGTTGCCCCCAGCTACCAACCCAAACCCATCGCAGCACAATCGAACCTCCCCTGAGCACATCACTGCATCTTCCCTTCCTCGACCCGCGACACTTGTTCCACCATCTCTCCGTCGCCGCATCGCCATCGCGACCCTAATGCTTCCACCACTGTTCAATTTGAGCCACCAGTCACCCCTCACTGATTTCGACCCTAGATTCCCACGCGACCGTGACCATTACACTTGCTGCCTCATCTTCGGACCACCGCTTCTTCACTTTAAATCATGCTCGCGCTTGCTTGACTATGCCGATTCCTTCGTTTGATCGAATTAGTTCGTTCGAATGAATCGATTTCGCAGCTGGTTCGAATGAGGAAGACAACGCGATTTTTTTCTTGGAGAGCAGAGGAGGAAAATCGAGCAAAGCAAAAGAAGCGAGGGAAGAAACGAAAATATATTTTCGACTGCGTTCCTCGATCTGAAGATTAGAGGGGTGATATATATATATATATATATATATATATATATATATATATATAGACACACACACTCGACATAGATATCTATTCTTTTAAAATCGGCAGTTTGATTGAGATGAAGGAAGAAAGTGATAGTTGAAACGAAATGAAACTTGTAGAATGCTTGCTACAGTAATTTCGAGGTGAAAACAAAAAGCACTGATGTGAAGGGAATCTGACTGGCCAAATGATATATATGTATTATATTTAATTTAAATTGTCTTAAATTCGTAGCTTAAAATTTTGACATCCTATCGAGGCATGCCGCTAGGCGTTCAAAATGTTATACCCCTATTCCGAACGCAATGGAAAAGGTTTCGAGTTCTAATTCGATCATATGGAGAATACAACTTTTTGGACCCAATTATTATATTTCATTTTCGATATAGATTTTAGCGCATTTATATATTGTACGTTCATATGATAACTTCAAACACTACGAAATTTAAAATTCGATAATAATACACTATTACGGATCCAATGAAACTAGTTTCTTCGAAATCTGAGACTGCGCCTCGAAAGGCTATTTTTAAATGTCAATTTAAACTGTATATTTTTAAAACTGAACGAATCACCTTTTAATTCAATTTTAAAGGTTCTGTCATCTTTAGTATTACTAATATAAATTTTATAAGCCTTTGAAATATTTTTAACAAGCTTGAAATTCCAGATTCAATAATTTACCCAATTCACAATTATTAAATCCAATAATTAAATCATCTAATAGATAGTTATATTTGAAATTTAAGTTAAAAATTAACTTTTAAATATTTAAAATCAATTAAATATTTCAATTTCAAATATCCTAAAATTCTGGATCGTTAGAAAATCAATGTCTCATCAATTCTCTTATTAATATGAGAAATGTTTGTCCATTTGATTTTCCAATTTACTCTAATTTGCATATGCATGATAAGATGTCTTCTTTAATAATCGATTAGAGAATTAGTTGATTAGTTTATCCATTAAAAAATAATTCTTTCTTATATAAGTAATTCATTGTACTATTTGATGCAATAAAAGAGGCAATATTTAAATTATTATTTCATATTAACTCAAATATCTTTCAAATATTCTATAGTTCAAAATATTAAATAATCTAAATCAACTATATTTTTCAAATAGAGGGAATTAGGAAAAAGACAAACTTTGAAGAAAAATTTGGACTGAAGGACACCAAGTTTCATTTTTAGACTGAAGGACTAATGCTAGTTACAATTAGCATTATATTCAACTTTTACACTATGCAAAATGCTAGTTATATCTGGCATTATATTCAATTTTACACTATACAAAATTCTAATAATAACTAAATTGTCCTTCAGCCTAAAAAACAAACTTGTTGTCCTTCAGCCTATTTTTTTCTTCTAAGTTTGTCCTTGTGCCTATTTTCCTGAATATAAAATTTCTAGTTTTTAACTATTCACATTTATATCCAATTTTAAATGTTAATCAACTTTGTTCATATTTAAATAAATTTTAAGTCAATTTTTGATGCCATTTTCAATCATATTAAATCCAAAACTCAATTATTCAGATAATTTTCAATATTAAATTTAAACATTTAATTACCGAATAAAATCAATATTAATAAATCAATAAATATTTATTTCTAACATTTTTTATCCAATAGCTATATTAAATTTAATACTATTTTAATTACCCAACAAAAGCAGTCATTCTAGGCTACAAAGCTCAAAGAAGAATAATACTTTATCATCACGCATGTGGTGTTTGAATACTGTGGGTGGTGTATAATTTCAAATTTATTCAACGAAGAATAATCACTTAACTATCTGAAACCAAATTATTGTCAATCTTTAGATGAGATGACAATAGAATTGATTCAAGGACAGCTTAGACCTGCAACTTTCCCAAACTACATTTTCAACACTTTTGCCTCTATGTGCTTTATAATGCCTCGGCACTTTTGTTTCTTGATATTATGCATCTTGGGTATATTTTTTCTTTAATAATAGTTGTAATAGGTTTGGTGTCACACTTTTTTGGTATTAACGTGAACTACAAAAAACACCCCTCAATATATTATAAAATGTTAGTCACTTAAAAATAGAATCTAATAAACTTTCTTTACAAATTCAAATGTCCAAAAAAGTTGGATCTAACAATTAAACATGCTTTGCAAATTCAAAGCGCTTCAAAAATAGACTCTAAAATTGAACTTCCTTTACAAATTCAAAATATTTCTTTACAAATATACATGTCTTTATGTCACTTGAGAATAAAAAATCATTTTTTGATTGATTTAAACATATTCAATTTATGATAAAAACAATTCACGCACAAAGCGCGTGTCATAACACTCGTAATAAATAATTAACTGTAATTTTATCTAAATGGTCTGTATAAATTAATTCTTAAAGCTTAACTTACTTCAACATGCATTGTCAAGGGAACCATACTGAGCTAGCCCTAGGGGCGACTAGTTTGGTAACGGCCCAGGATCCAATTTAAAGATAGGGCCCAAATTTTTTACTTTTTTATTTCAAACGTAGTAAGCAATTAATTAATTTCAGTGAGTAAAAGCATGGTATAGCATAATTCAATGATAGATTATGTGTTTCAATTTTTAATTGTTACGGATTTAAGTGCTACCAACCATAGTTTTATAAAATTTTATTATAACTAATTTTGTTACTAAACTTTTTTCCAAAGCAAGCTTAGGGTCTATACTTATAATATCAAATTTTATTCAATTGTCTATGGTCCAAATTTGCGTTGGATCGAACCTAGTACCATCATTATGTAATTCAACTAGCTTCCTTAAAAAAATAGAAATTTATTGAACTGTTGTCAAAATCAGGATGCCAAAAAAAGAAGATATTTACTATGCATGGTACCCATAATTGATAACCTGATTATTATGAAGTGATTCGAGTTGCTTACAAAAAAAAAAAAACAATAATAGGTCTTTTTCAACTGACGTTGCTAGTTGCGAAATGAGTATTTTGTTGTGGTGATGGCCAATTGAAGATCCATTCTTTTATTTCTTTCCTTTTTAATTCTGTAATATCAGCTGCAAATGATTCGACGTCAAGTGCAACCTGATGAATATATTTTTTTCTCAATGCCGTCTTCATCTTCCATTACCAATTCTTAAAAACCGAATGCTACATATGAACCCCTAGTGTAGGGTGCATACTCTTGGGTAGGTCTAACCTTCTCACTTCCATCTTTTGATCCTGCTATTTTATCGATCCCTTTCTAGCCGTAGTCTTCAAAACTTTCAAAGCTCTTATACTGGACTATGGGGTAAATTCACAAAAATGATTATTATTTATCCACATGCCCGTGGAGCCAATAAGATTGTATTGTAGTGCAATAAATCAAATAGCAACAAGAAAATCCAAACAAAAAATCATAGGAAAAACAAATAGAGAGTTCACACGGATTTATAGCGGTTTCACCATAATGAGATGGTATACATCCATTTTGAGGAGAGGAGAATTTGTTGTTTTCGAGAAAAGAAAATTTTACAAGATTGGTAATGGAGGCTAAGAAGAAGAATATAAAAAAAATACAACTTAAAAAAGGTACAGATCTCTAAAAAATGACTATCTTTATATAGAGATTATTACTCATGCTAAAGTAAATGATTTATGGTTATAAATCAATGTCTCGTCAATAATCTTATTAATATGAGAAATGTTTATCCATTTGATCTTCCAATTTACTCCAATTTGCATATGCATGATAAGATGTCTTCTTTAATAGTTGATTAGATTATTCTTTAAAAAATAATTCTTTCTCATATAGATAATTCATTGTACTATTAATGCAATAAAAGAGGCAATATATTTAAATTATTATTTCACATTAACTCAAATATCTTTCAAATATTCTATAGTTAAAAATATTAAGTAATCTAAATCAATGATATTTGTCAAATAGAGGGAATTAGGAAAAAAAACAAACTTTGAAAAAAAATTAGACCGAAGGACACCAAGTTTTATTTTTAGGCTGAAGGACAAATACTAGTTATAATTAGCATTATATTCAACTTTTACACTATGCAAAATGCTAGTTATATCTAGCTTTATATTCAGTTTTACACTATACAAAATGCTAATTATAATTAGCATTGTCATTGAGCCTGAAAAACAAACTTGTTGTCCTTCAGCCTAATTTTTTTTCTAATGCCTATTTTCCTGAATGTAAAAGTTCTAATTTTTAATTATTCACATTTTCAATTTTGAATGTTAACCATCTTCATTCATATTTAAATAAAGTTTAAGTCAATTTACGATGCCATTTTCAATCATATTAAATCGAGAACTCATATTCAAATAATTTCCAACATTAAATTTAAACAATTTAATTACCCAATAAAATCAATATTAGTAAATCATTAAATACTTATTTCTAACTATTTTTATCAATAATTATATTAAATTTAATACTAGTTTAATTACCCAATAAAATCAGTCATTCTAAGCTACAAAGCTCAAAGAAAAATAATACTTTATCATCATGCATGTGGTGTTTGAATACCGTGGGTGGTGTATAAATTGAAATTTATTCGATAAAGAAACAATCACTTATCTATCTAAAACCAAATTGTTGTCAATCTTTTGATGAGATGACAATAAAATTGATTCAAGGATAGCTCAGACCTGTAACTTTCCTAAACTTACATTTTCAACACCTTTGCCTCTGTATGCTTATAATGCCTCGGCACTTTTGTTTCTTAATATTATGCATGTTGGGTATATCTTTTCTTTAAAAATAGTTGTAATGACTTTGGTATCACACTTTTTTGGTAGTAACGTGAACTAGAAAAAACAAAAAAACACCACTCTATATATTATAAAATCTTAATCACTTAAATGTAGGATCTAATATTAAAATTTCTTTACAAATTCAAACCTCCCAAAAAGTAGGATCTAACAATTAAACATGCTTTACAAATTCAAAGCGCTTCTAAAAATAGACTTTAAAATTAAACTTCCTTTACAAATTCAAAAAATCTTAATATCATTTGAAAATAAAAAAAATCACTTTTTTGATTGATTTAAACATATTCAATTTATAAGAAAAACAATTCACGCATGAAGCATGCCGTAACACTCGTAATAAATAAATGAACTGTAAATTTATCTAAATGGTTTGTATAAATTATTTCTTAAAGCTTAACTTACTTCAACATGCATTGTCAAGGGAACCATATAGAGCCAGCCATAGGGGTGGGCTAGTTGGGCGACGGCCTAGGATTCAATTCGAAGATAGGGCCCAAATTTTTTACCATTTTATTTCAGAAGTAGTAGATAATTAATTTATTTCAGTGAATAAAAGCAAGGTATAACATAATTCAATGATGGGGTTTATGTTTCAATTTTTAATTGTTGTCTACCAACCATAGTTTTATACATTTTTATTATAACTAAGTTTGTTACTAAACTTTTTTCCAAAGCAAGCCTAGGGTCTATTATAATTTTAAATTTTATTCAATTGTCCATGGTCCAAATTTGCATTGGATCGAACCTAGTACCATCCTTATGTAATTCAACTAGCTTCCTCAAAAAAACAAAATAGAAATTTATTGAACTATTGTCAAAATCAGGATGCCAAAAGAAGAAGAAGATATTTACTATGCATGGTACCCATAATTGATAACCTGATTATTTTGAAGTGATTCAAGCTGCTTACATACAAAAAAACAATAATAGAGGAAAGGATACATGTGATACAGTACTATATAAATATTGAGAAATGTCCAATCTGCTTTTTGTATACATTGTAGTAACAGGTATTTCAGTTTTGAAATGTTATCAATGAGCTACGACTATAGAATTTAGATTTACCATCGACCTATATATATATATATATATATATATATATATATAAATGAAAAATCTTTTTATCTTCGTGTTTGCAAATGAAATTCAGGCACTGCACATAAGGTTTGTTAGCGCTGTGTAACCCAAGTGCTACAATAAACCGCCATAACTATAACACTACCACAATTATGCTATAGAAAACTGTTGCAAAAAATTGCTGCAAAGTTGATGTTTCAAACTGTTTTATAATCTGTTGCAAAAATGTTGCAAATAGATGTTATCAGAAAACAAGCTGTAAATATAGAATCTGTAATCAAATTACCAATCAATCTGTCCAAGTTCAGCGAATACTCTTGCCTTGAAACAATTTTTCTCCCTACATGAATCGTAGGTTGTGAGCAATTTGCTTCCAAAGATGAAACGGACCAACCCCGTAATACTGTGCTTGCAAGCGGAGTGACGACGAACTGAAGAGAATATAGAGTCAAGAACATAGTTATGTGTGGAAGAAGAGCGGGAGAAAAACAGAAGAAAAAATTGAAAATTTCCATTTTCTGTCTGCCTATATATATGCTCGAGGAGGTGTCTATTCGGATCTGAACGGTCGTGTCTGTTTGAAAGGTTGCGAGCCGTTACCAACTGACCATTTGTTACCGTTCGTCCAAAAAATGTTTGAATTCAAAAAATGTCCGGTCTGAATAGCCAAGCCCACCACCAAGCGCCAACCGCCAATTGCAAAGTGCCTCTAATATGCCTCAAACGCCCATTCGCCCACGCCGCGGGTGCGGGCACGGACACGGACACGAGCGCACACGTGTGCTGCACTACCCGCTAAGATGATTTGTGGTTTTATGTATCTCTTTTCTTATTGTAACTATAATGGTGACCACATCTTAGTATATAAATACATATTATTTATTATATTCCAAGATGTGGGACTATACATATTAAATGCCTTACATATCCCAATGCACAATTTCACTTTTTCCAAAACCTCTCTATTGTCTTACTCATTTATTTCTAACAATCCCCTACATAAATGAGTAATTGTTCGACTGTTCTTAATTTCACGAAAACATTTAACGTATCGGTTAAAGTAGCACTATTGGTTTTGAACTTTCCTAGTGATTACCTATTTGAATTACTGGCGAATTAGTAGACTTAGGATGTCCTTGAACTGTAAGCCTTTTGTGTAATTCTAAAATAGAAAGCACACTATAAATGCTCCTTATATTCCTTTGTTCTGTGTTTGTGTTCGTTTTGGCCATGAACATCTGCCTGGTCTAATGAGTGCTTAGAGAATTTGGCCTTATAATTCTCCTTGAAGCGACGCCTTCGCACTCACGTAGGTGATTCTGTAAGGGGTATTCGTAATTCCCCACTTTGTTCTTTAGTATTACCAAGCATAGACATCCTTAAAAGTATCAAAACATAGGAATGGTTTGAATGTATACCAGTGCTTTTAAGTTTATCTTAAATTTAGTTGTCCCTTTGAACCTAGATCTTGGAATCTCCAGTCAACTAGGTAGGGTTTCCATTTTAGAGAATTTTTTTAGTGTATTGGCCTTAACCCCATTCCCATCCACAAAGTTTGAACTTTCTCTCTAGGAAAGCCTTTCGTTAGTGGATCCGCAATGTTATCTTTTGACCTTATATAGTCTATAGTGATAAATCCATTAGAGAAAAGTTGTCTTACAGTTTTATGTCTACGACGAATATGTTGAGACTAGCTGTTGTATAGTCTACTATTAGCTCTTCCAATAGCTGGTTGACTATCACAATGTATACATATTGGAGGTACCGGTTTTTTCCAATTTGGAATGTATTCCAAAAAACTCCGAAGCCGGTCTGCTTCTTCTATGGCTTTATCCAGAGTAATAAACTCTAATTCCATTGTTGACCTTACTATGCAAGTCCGTTTGGATGACTTCCATGAAATTGCTCCATTTCTTAACACATATCCAGTTGTGTATTTTATGTCTTTTGAACCAGTTATCCAATTTGCATCACTATATCCTTCTACTATTGAAGGATATTTTTTATATTGCAAAACATAGTTCTGTGTATGCTTTAGATATCCTAGAACTCTAAATATTGCTTTCTAATAGTTTTTACTAGGATTGTTGGTATATCTACTTAGCTTGCTTACAGCGTATGCAATATCAAGCCTATTGTAGTCATGACATACATAATACTTCCTAGTATTGTAGAGTATGCAAGTTGATATATACCATCATCAGTATTTTTTACCCAATTTTGGTTCATATCCACTGGTGATTTTGCTCTAGTTATATTATGCTGCTTGAACCCTTTCATGTATTTTGGCAATGTAATGTGATTGAGACACCGAATATCCTTGTGATATCTTCATATTTTATACCTAATATCACATCATCCGCTCCTAGGTCTTTCATGTCGAATCTAGAGGATAACCTATCCTTCGTAGATTTTATTATAGCTTTTTATTTCCCAGGATCAACAAATCATCCAAATAAAGGCAGACAATGACATATCCAATACCTATATGTTTCATATAGATGCATTTATCTGACTCATTTATCTTGAAGCCATTTGATAACATAGTTTTATCAAATTTCTCATGCCATTGTTTTGGTGCTTGTTAAGTGATTTTACCAATTTTTATACTTTATTCTCATTTCCCGGGATTAAAAACCCTTCAGGTTGCTGCGTATATATTTCTTCTTCTAGTTTACCGTTCAAAAATGCAGTTTTCACATCCATTTGTTGTATTTCTAAATTCAATATGGTTGCGATTGCAATGAGTGTCCTAATTGATGTGATTCAAGTTACTGGTGAGTATATATCAAAATAATCTAGATCTTCCTTCTATCTAAATCCTTTAACTACGATTCTTGCTTTATACTTGTCTATTAAGCAGTCATCTTTTAGTTTTTTCTTAAAGATCCATTTGTATCCTAGTGTTTTTGATCCTTTAGGTAGATCTACTTGTTCCCATGTATGGTTTTGCAAAATGGATTCAATTTCACTATTGATGGCTTCCTTCTAATAAGGAACATCGGGAGACGACATTGCTTGTTGGTATGTTAGAGGTTCATTTTCTATCATATATGCACAGAAATCGGGTCCAAAGGTTTTAGAGGTCCTCTGCCGCATGCTCCTTCTTGGTTCCTCTAATTCTGGTTCAATCTTACTTTCATGCGTGATTTGATAAGCATTATCCTCTAGAGTTTTTGGATCTCTTGCTCCCTTTTGAATAGTAGTTTCAATAGAGAGTTTTAGAGGACAGATATGTTCAAAGAATCTAGCATTTCGAGATTCAATAATGGTGTTTTCATGAATGTCATCAATTTCAAATTTATACACCAAGAATTGACATGCACTACTATTCTGAGCATGCCCAATGAATATGCAATCTATAGTGTTCGGTCCAATTTTGACCTTTTTCGGTTTTGGTACTTCTACTTTGGCAAGATACCCCCACATTCTTAAGTATTTGTAGGATGGTGGTCTTCCTTTCCACAGTTCATGTGGAGATTTCGAACTCTTCTTTTGAGGAACTTTATTTAGAATGTGATTAGCAGAAAGCATAGCTTCTCCCTAGTAATTATCTGGTAGACAGAGCTTATGAGCAAAGCATTCATCATTTCTTTAAGGGTATGATTTTTACGTTCTGCTATACCATTCGATTGAGGGGAATATGGTACCGTTGTTTGGTGTATAATACCATGTTCGGCGCAAACCTCCATGAAGGGAAATTCATATTCGCCTCATCTATCATTTCTTAAAGCTTTTATTTCTTGTTCAGTTGATTCTCAACTTTTGCTTTATACTGTTTAAACATCTCAAATACCTCATCCTTGCTTCTAATGAGATATATGTAACAATATGTTGTACAATCTCAACTTGACATTTATAGTTTGAGTCTATTTTGCATTTTGGTATAAAATTAGGATTAATCAATTTTCGCAAGGTATCAAAATTTACATAGCCTAACCTAGAATGTCGTATGTTATAGGACTCAACAATATAAGTAGAATATTCAACTTTATTCATATCATTGTTTGGTACAATAGTGGTTACATTTGCTTTAAATAAACCATCACATACATATCCTCTTCCTACACACACTCCGTTCTTTGATAGCATAAATTTATCAACCACGAAGGTGAGTTTGAAACCATGCTTGCTAAGCAACGACCCTGAAATTAGGTTCTTGCGAATTTCCAAAACATGAAGAACATCACTCAAGGTAATTTCCTTTCCAGAAGTCAGTTTTAGTACTACTTTTCCCTTGCCTTCAACCTTTGATGCAAATGAATTTTCCATGAAAAGTTATTCATCATCTGTTGCAGTTTTGTAGGTTAGAAACATCCACTTATTTGCACATATGTGTTGAGTGGCTCCTGTGTCTACAAACCATTCTTTTGAATTACCAACAACGTTGCATTCTGATACTACTGCACATAACTCCATATCAGAAACACCATTTGAAGTTTCATCCATATTTGCTTCTGATTTCTTCTTTTTGGGTGCCCGACATTTGGTTGCTTTGTGCCCTTTCTTTCCACAGTTATGGCATGAACCCTGAAATTTCTTTGACTTCTTAGGAGCATGCTCTCGTTTCCTCTTGTTAGGCTTGTCTGACTCGACTACATTTGCTTTGGCAGGCACGACAAGCGAAGTCTTTTTCTCAGATTTTCTGTTATCTTCCTCGATTCTCAGTCGAACTACAAGTTCCTCCATAGTCATCTCCTTACGCTTATGCTTAAGGTAATTCTTGAAATCTTTCCATGGTGGAGGAAGTTTTTCAATTGCAGCTGAAACCTGGAAGGATTCGCTTAGAGTCATTCCTTTATCATGTAATTCGTGGATAATGACTTGTAGCTCTTGAATCTGGTTGATTATGGCTTTCGCATCAATCATTTTGAAGTCCAAAAACTTTCCCGCTATGAATTTTTTCATGCCTGCATCTTCAGTTTTGTATTTCTTATCTAATGCAGTCCCAACTTCTTTGGAAGTTTGACAGTACAATATACATTGTACAGGCTATTGTCGAGACCATTTAAGATATAATTCTTGCACATGAAATTAGAGCTCTTCTAGACATTCAATGCTTCAACTTTAGTTGCATCGGGTTCTACTTCTTCGACTATGGGAGCATCTTCTGTAAAAAAATTCGCAAAACCCAAAGTCGTCAGATAGAATATCTTTTGTTGCCAACGCTTAAAGTCTATCCCTGTGAACTTTTTAGGCCTTTCTCCATGAGATATTGCCATTGTTGAAATCAGAGGAGCATGTTGAGTGTTAGTCACAGTCTGAGTTGGTGCAGAGGTGTTGTTGCTATTCTGTGACATCGTCGTCTGCAGATTCAGTGAACAATCAATATTGTTTCAAGAGTGTTAGCACTGTATAACCCAAATGCTATAAAAAAAACCGCTATAACTATAACACTACCACAATTATGCTATAGAAAACTGTTGCAAAAAAACTGCTGCAAAGTTGATGTTTCAAAATGTTTTCTAATCTGTTGCAAAGAGAAGTTATCAGAAAACAAGCAGTAAATATAGAATCTATAATCAACTTACAAATCAATCTGTCTGAGTGCAGTGAATACTGTTGCCTTGAAACAAAATTGCTCCATGTATGGACCGTAAGTTGTGAGCAATTTGCTTCCCAGGATGAAACGGATCAACCCCACAATGTTGTGCTTGCAAGCGGAGCAACGACGAACTGAAGAGAATATAGAATCAAAAACAGAGTTATGTGTGGAAGAAGAGCGGTAGAAAAACAGAAGAAAAAATTGAAAATTTCCATTTTCTGTCTGCGTACATATAGGCTCGAGGAGGTGTCTGTTCGGGTCTGAACGGTCATGTCTGTTTGAAAGGTTGCGACCCTTTACCAATTGGCAGTTTGTTATCGTTCGTCTAAAAAAGTGTTTGAATTCAAAAAATGTCTGATTTGAATAGCCAAGCGCCAACCACCAATTGCAAAGTGTCTCTAATACACCTTAAACGTTCATTCATCCATGCCGCGAAAGCAGACTCGGGCTCCGGCATGCACGTGGAGTGGTGCACTAAGATGGGTTATGGTTTTATGTATTTTTTTTCTTATTGTAACTATAATAGGGACCACAGCTTAGTATATAAACACATATTGTTTATTATATTCCAAAATATGGGACTATTCATATTCTACGCATTAAATGTCTCATATTTCCCAATGCACAATTTCACTTTTTCCAACACCTCTCTATTGTCTTATTCATTTATTTCTAACAAGGTTTTCATTTTTCTAGAGTTTTATAGATGAAATGGAGCTAAAAAACCTACCCGATTAGAAATGCATATGGTTTGTCAACTTTTCATCGAACAAAAAACGCTTTAATCCAAACTGTAAAATAATTTATAGCACAATGTTTGATGCTTTGTATTGAGCTCATGACTTGATTCAAACTTGATTTATACCTAACTGTTACTGTTGTTACAAGAATTTGTATAAATAAATAAAATAAAATATATAAAGAATAAGTAGATATTGAAGATGAAAAAAATTGGTCGTGGGATACATCTACTGGTAATTTTAGATCGTTTTTGGCTGGACTCCTTTTGCTCGTGCTAATTATGTTTCTACCAGTAAGTTTTCTTAACTTCAGTTGCATGGTGTTGAACATCTAGAAAACTTCAGTATCGTATAATTCATCTTTGTGGTTGTAAATGATGTACCTTTCTCAACCAACGTTTTTCATCTTCGCGTTTACAGCCGTATTATTGAAAAAATACGATCAAGAGACTCAAAGAATTTGTGTAGGAATAAATAAGCTTGATGTTGCTAACACCATGTAGAGGGAGGTGTTAGAGCACAACATCGGCTTTAAATTAGATTAGAGGTATAGTATGTTTGTTGTATTACCGAGTCAGTGTCTACCTTCTAGCTTGTGATCCTATTCTTAAGGTGTTAGTTGGTAATGGAATATGATAGGGCAACCTATATAATGCTGAAATTTGGTGATATAATATTTCTATATTAAACAATATTTGAAAAGGGAAAATATGCACAAGCACAAAAAAAATTTAGGCTGAAGGACAACGAGTTTGTTTTTAGACTGAAGGACAATGCGTTGTATAGTGTATAACTGAATATAATGCTAGATATAACTAGCATTTTGTATAGTGTAAAAGCTGAATGTAGTACTAATTATAACTAGCATTTGTCCTATAGCCTAAAAATGAAACTTGTTGTTATTCAGTCTAATTTTTTTCAAAGTTTGTCTTTTTCCCTATTTCTCTCGTTTATATTTTAATTAACGAGTAAAAATAGCTATTTTGGCAATTGTCTTGGATTTCGACGAAACTAGTTTCATCGGATCCGTAATTGTAAATTATTGTAGGATTTCAAGTTTCGCAGCTATCAGACTTGTCGTTTGACCGTGCGAGCTTGAAACGCGCAGAATTTATTTTTTAGAACTTAATTAAAATAATTTGACTTTTAAAAACTATTTTCTGAATACGATCGAATTGGCTTCTGAAACTAGTTTTATTGTGATCGGAATGAGGGTGATACATTATGAACGCCAGGTGACACGCTTCGTTTGAAGCTCGAGAAATTCCGAACGTTAAACGTCAGATATTTTCAAATTAAATAATAATATAAATATGTCAACGCTCCTTCCACCTCTCACACATTCAGCCATACCTACCTCTTTCCTCTTTTCGAATCTGAGCTTCAAATAAAAAAAGAGAGAACGAAACTGCTCGATCGATTGTACATAAAAAAATGGAGCACGCGATCTTATCACGTTCAATTGGACCGACGGCGTCTGGGTGCGCTCACGACGGCGTCTAGTTAATTTTGCTAACTACAGTTTTCATTATTTCAAATGTTAATAAATCCATATCTTTTCCATACGAGGTTCAATTCAAATAAAATAGGCCATATAGAGATCGTACCGACGAAGGCTACGACATAGGATTAAAATCGCATTTATATGAAGCTGAGAAAATTTTCGGTTTCAAATAAAAGGTTCTATACGCTCACATTGGACTAAAATATTTTTATGATTGGTTAAATTGGAATTATGAAGTGATTTAAATTAATGATTGTTGTTTGGTGAATTTAACTGACATGGAAATCGATATAGAAATTTATAAGTTAGAAATTTTGAAGTAGTTAAATTGAAATTAGAATGAAACTAGTAGTAAAATTCTCGACTATTGATAATTGGTTAGTTGTTGTAAATTATTGATTGTTTGGATGATTAATTGTGATGGATGAAAATTGGTTGATATTTTGGATGATTTGGATGTTTATTTATTTGATGTATAATGTTTTCGTCCTGTGTGTTATTCACAATATATAAAACTGTAAATTGAATTATTTCGAATATTAAGAAATAGGTTAAAATGATATATGCCTATGGCACTGTGATTTGGATTGAAATAATATATATTCATCCCTGAAATTAAATTGAAATAACTGATCACTTGGCCACAGGATCAAAAATTATATACGGACACCGACTGGTTAAATTAAATGATTTTAAATTTTTTGATTTGAAACTTATTTAAATGATTTTGATTTAAAGAAATAAAAATCAAATTTATAGAAATCAAATTATTTTCGAACTTGAGCTCGGATTTTTGAAATTTAAATTTGTTCATGGGAATTGTTTAAATAATCGAAGTTGAGATTTTGAAGTTATAATAGAAATATGATTTGAATTTCGAAAATTGATTTGTTTTAAAAAGATTTGAAATTTCATTCGAAATTTAAGTTATTGCTAAGTAAAAATAATTTAATCGGATATATAGATTTGGACCCAAGAATGGAATTTATTTTAAGTTTTGAATCTAAATTCGAAAATTGAAGTTTAATTTGAATTCAGCGAATTAAATTGATATTCTGAAATCGAACTCCAATTTATATAAATCAAAACGGTAGGAATTGAGTTGATATTAATTCAAATTGGAATAGAATTGGAATTAATTGGAATTTAAGTAGAAAATAAATTAATTTGGAATCGGAATTGAAACTGATTTGAATATAAATTGAAATTGAAGTTAATTCAAATTGAAATCGGTATTGAATCAATTTAAATGGAAGCAGAAATTAAATTGATTTGAATTGAGAAGATTTGAAATTGAATTAGTTTGACTTTGAAACTATTTTCAAATAAATTATTTTAATGTAAACTATTTAAGACCTATCTTTTAAATATCCAAATTATTTCAGTCTCCATTCTATTTTATTTTATAAACCATTTTAATACTCAGACTATTTTATATTAAACTATTTTAACTTTTAAATTATTTTAAACTATTTAAACTATTTTCCAAAAATTCAAACTGGTCAAAGGTGGAATTTTTATATTTAAATCTTGGATTTAAATGCGAATTGGGTTAAAATGAAGTTATAACCTAAATCGTAACTCGAAACGATTTGAAAGTGAAATCGAGATATTTGAGTGGAATGATATTTCAAGTGAAAACGGCGTATCAAACTGAAATATGATTTTTGAATTAGATATGCTATTTTGAAACGAATTTGATTTTGAAGCGAATTTGATATTTTAATATCAAGTACGAATTGTTTTCAAAATATAAAAGTACCAACCGGTATGTAAAACGACGTTTGGTTGTTAAATAGACCGGGGCCTCTTATTGGCATACTCTCTGTCAATATTAGAACCACTTTAACAACGGTGTACGTAGAGGAGACTCCAGAACGAAGTGGTTGGATTTGGCATCGTTTGCTAGATTTGCAGAAAGAGAACGATGATGGATTGGCCTGACACTTATGTCAATTGAAAATGACTAATCAGAAGCCGTACTTGCCAATGAGTATATCTACCTCTAGCGGATATACTTCTTCGTATTACTATCATGACATTGTTATTGATTGGCGTGCACCCTCGGATTTTGGGAACGTTGGACGTGGTGGGCCATTAGGGGTTACCACCATTCGGGAAGGGTAAACTGGTAGTATCCTACCTTGGGCATTGCCTCACGTGCCTTGTTATACTTTTATCCTTATATAAGGCCCCTACGATTTTGGTTTAGTGTTGTCGTATCACGGCTCATTGCTGACTATCGACGTTCTACTGGTTGTGTCAAATGCAAACTGTACGTCAATGCTTAAAAACGCGTTAATGGAGATCAATATAAAGCCTTAATGTTAAAATATATATTTATTTTACTGATTAGACATTATATATGTAGCGTATTCTACTACATACAAATATTTTGGCGGATCCTTAAGAGATGAAAAATCCCATAACATCCCTTGAGTTATTGCACGCAAGTTATACACTGAATAGGAGATGTGAAACCTCGTGAACATCTCTGACGCCATGGCACTCATGTTATATGCGACATCGATTTGACTCACATAAGAATATTTTTGTCCCGACTCAAGTGTTTTGTCTTTTCATTACGCTCGGGTCAGCCTTGAGTTTTTTTTCCAGTGCATTGAAGATTATTTTCTAAAGGACAAAGACAAAGTTTTTGGTATATTATTACTATTATTATTCTCTGCTTCATGCTGTTCTACTGCATTAATTGTTTATCCAGATGTATATATAACTCTGATAAATGTTGTATAAATTATAATCAAATGTATGATATAAATAGCTTCATGAATTGTTTATTCGATTATTATATTTTATCATTCTGCTGCTAGATTCTGTGTTTATTTTCTTCTTCTTTCCTTATTTTTCTTAATTAACTCCATTGATTATCTATATTTTGGATTGTTTAAATTGGACATGTGTGGATTATTGTAACTTTAAACCTTTTGAAATGTGGGTCGTCACGGTATGATTTTACAACACTAGTCCCATGTACAAATTAATGGTAAAGTATAATGCTAACATTCCATTTAATATTCTTAATCTACTATTGCCTAAACTACTTGAGCACTACTCCATTATGAGTATATCACTTAACCATGCTTCATAATTGGAAAATTGTACACTATGGAAGTACATAACGTTCAACCAAAGAAAGATAATGGAGAGTTGACTGAAATGAGCACTAAATACTAACATCCTTGAACTTTTTATTAATGGTATTGTTATTGGCGCTCCAGTTTTGAATATTAAATGGTCATTTTTGTTAATAAATTTACTGTAAGGATACTAATCAAACAAACTTCCTCGTAAACTTACAATCAAATTGACCAAGTCACCCTTTCTTTTATTTACCCTAATCATTTCTTCATCTTCACTAACATGTAATGTAACGTCGAACCCCAAGACCTATACTAACAAAGGATATTACAAAGTAACATTGTCGGCTAGTGTAGAGAATAAGGTTGGTAAGGAGTGCTCATCCGTGAATTTCACTTTAAGCGAGCATCGATATATCGATTAATATGTTATACATTTCTTTAATTTAGTGAAATCGACATATACAATTCAAGCTTAAAACAAAGCTACAGTGGCTATAATAAAATCCAAAATAGCATATAATAAATACATATCACAAAATCATGGATCAAACACAACATAATACAAATAGATACAAGTCCGAATCAACCCAAAATAGATACATGATGTAGACTACATATGTGCAAGGTGCTACCTCTCAAAATATGAATATTTATGCAAAAGGAGTCAAGATCGACATAAGATACAACATAAGATCACATATATACATAGATGACAAAAGTAAATACTAGCTAACAGATAGGACAACCACTCTAAACCATCAATCTTGAGGACCTGAAACATCTTGCTCTGGCCCAAGTATTAAAAAATAATAATAAACGAGTCAATCTAGACTAAGGTAAATGAGTTAGCAAAAATGAATGGATAAAGTGAACTAGATCTCAAATATAGTCATATATCAACAAATATAAAACATGCATTAATAGCTTCAAATCACCAAATAATAAAACTCAAGATAGCTTATTAAAAGCAAAAATCTGTGAAATGATTTGTTGATAATTCAAACAACATCAAATCCAAAAATCTTATAAATAGAAATCCAGAAATCTCACAAACCAGAAAGGGGCAAAACTTCAAGATTGATGAAATAAATTCATCTACATGCATGTAACTTCAAGATAAACTTTTAAGCCTATGAACATCAAGATATGTACGTGACCTATAAACATCAAGATAGGAACAAGTCCTATAATCTCTTAAATAGGTATGAGACCTATAAATATCAAAACAGTTATGCGACCTATAAACATCAAGATATGAACAAGTCTTATAAACATTAAGATAGGTACGATGCCTATAAATACCAAGATATGTATGAAACCTATAAACTTCTAAGGCGAGTCATAAGCTCATCGATATAAGTGTCAAATACTTCCATATAGCAACCGAATAGATAACAACCACGTGTTCCATACCACACGGGTTTACCCAATCATTTACTATACAATACTAAACTTCACTTGCGTGTAGCAATGGTTCGGTCGAGCAAGTCCGGGAATTAACCGGTAAAACAAACGCAAGCTTTCCATAAACTTGTTTTATTTAACCGTTTATATTAACTCCTTATTCGATCGATGTCATGAATTTTTTTTTAAAATTCTTTACTTAAAAAATTCATTTTTAGTAAAACATGGATTTATAGCAGAAACATAAATACATACATATAGACACACACACACACACACACACACACATAGGTATGCATTTCAAATCATTATTCCAAATCATTTTTAAAACCATTTTCAAAGAGAATAATACTATATATGTACATATATATTTCAAAAAACTATTTATATTGAAATTAGATTTGTAAAAAGAAAGATTTTCATAAAATGGTTCGATTTAAAAATTTGCATTTTATAAACTAGATTTGCAAACATGCATCAAAGTGTGTTTTTCTCCTGAAGATCCATAGAACAACTCTATGGTTTAAAACATCAAAATGAACTCAAATCAACAGTCGAAAATGGCAATTAAATTTGACATGAAATACAAAAGCAAAATCAAGAAAACAACATAAGGAGATCAACTGGACAAACTGATGACAAACGGGAGCAATCGAGGACCAAAGAAGTACAGCCTGGGGCTCAACCCCAGGCTACGATCGGTGCACCGGTGTAGATCGGTCCACTAGTTGCGTCGTCTGGGTTGATTCCCAAGCAGCTTCAGTAGCTCCTCGACAATCTAATTCCGCCTAATTCTTCTTCGTTGGTTCCCAAAAGGTTTGGGGTACTGATTAGCAATCATGCAATTATATGTATGTATAATTAAATGAAAACAATGATTTCATAAGTATGTTCAGCAAATAGAGAATCCAATTCAATTAGTGTAATGTCTTGCAAATCCGTACCCCTTTGAGCCAACAATATGCTCCAACAGTTCAACTTAATGGGGACAGAAATACGAACCATTAGGGTTAAAGAAGAAAAGGGGTAGAATAAGAAATAAAAAACAACATCAGAATCTCACAAACGCAGCGGAACAACATATAATAATTAAATGACTGATCTTTATACAAAAAGAACTATATCTATTTAATACATTACATCAACAGAATAAAACATAATCAATAGAAAAATACTGGACAGTTATATATATTAACTTTTCCTCACAAAAGCTGACTATACAGCTTATACTGCATAGTAGGATATATATCAAGTACGTGTGATACGTCTCGCCATCTAGCTCGTCTCCTGAGCTCCACAGCATCCTATCATGTATCCTATAATACTCGGTCTGACCTCGAGCATTATAGTAAAATAACACCCGAGTCAGTCTAGAAAACCAGTGTGATAAAACACATCCAAATGGATTATTAAAGTTTTCAAAATCCTTTGAAATCAAAGGTATCTCGTAAGACCGTGCCACAAACAAAAATGATGGTTTTTACCTTACGATAACCAAAATATTTTTATCAAATTCGTCTGATATTATAATAGTGTCTCTAGAAAGTAAAATAGAATCTAGCTGAAATGCTTGCATCTCATGTTCCGACATAGTTGGCACAATAAAAACCGTACATGCGCTTATTGGAGATTGGATTCCATACAATGGCAGGGCTACAGGGGTACCATCCGTCACAGTACCCGGTCTAGATCAGAGTACCGAGGATCCCTCCCGTCCCCTGCAATATAAGACCGAAGCTACCCTTTACAGGATAGTCCGAATAAGATCACCCCACGGTTGGGATCAGCAACCGCTCGCACAGCCGAATAAAAGGGACATCTAGACAGGGATGACCTTACCCTAATTGGTTGCTAGCCACTTAGCCTTGTTGCACCTCCCTTATTTTAGCCATTCCCAGTTGTTGAGGCTTGAGGCTATGCGTTACCTTTTAAAAACACATTCACTTAGATTGCTCATCGTCCTCCTGACGATGTTCTGAAAGCATTCATCCATACAAGTTTCCTTGGGTCTGGATAAACCGAATCACCGTCTTCATCATTTTTACAGTATTCATCCGCTACGTTTAAACTGGATCGAAGTGGTTTTTGAGAAATTAATCTTGATCCCGGTCTCTTCGAACGATCAGAGTATTAGCCAATATCGATAGTCGGTTATTTAACTATCATATAACATCCACAAGCAACCAACAGATTTAAATAATTTTCCAAATTATTTATCACAAAAATATCTACCCAAGATATTATGTTCACGTTTGAACACTATGAAAATAGTTACGAATCTCTTTTTATTCTTACGGAACAAATTCCAACCTTCTGTTTATTTTCACGGAAAATGACAAATCTTACTGAATTAGATTTTTAAACAAATTTAATCACTTTATCCAAAATTATATACTTAGAAATTTTTAAATGAAACTACTTAAATCAATTTAGTCAAAATATTAGTCATAAAGTTTTATAATAATTTTCCAAGTAAAAACTTTAGACAAAATCTATTTTAAATAAAACTATTGTATAAAGTATAAATACTTATAATTATCCTTCAAGTCCTAATACTAATTTAACCTTTTTAAAATAATAATAATAATTACTACTGTAATTAATTTAATAAATATATTTACTTCAAAAAATTTAAAACAATTTAAATAATAAATATTTCTCTAGAAAACATTCTTCTTTTAAAATATCTTTTAAAACTTCTATTTTATACTTAAGACCTTCTTTTGAAAATATACTTAGCTTTCCAGGAAAATACACTTTCCATTTCAACATAGCCCATCTAACCATTTATAAATCCTTCTCGATTTGTTTCGGTTTAATTTACGTCCCAATCCGTAAATTCTTTTCCATTCTTTAAAAATAAACCACTATTTATTTTTAAACCAATCACCTTTTGCTTATAAATTCCCACCGTGAATTTATGCTTCTACATTATCCACTGATAAATATTTCACTTTATTTATAAACCCCTTTTATAAATTTCATAATCTCATTTCTCTTTCAATCACCATTTTCAAACACTTAATCGATCTTTTAAATCGATTCTCTAAATTAAATTCCCTTTAAATTTGCTTCTTGATTTACCCAAATCAATTTCCAAAATCCATTAAATCCAGATTTTCCCTTTTATTTTGATTTAAACCCTTATTTAAATCTAAAATATCCATTTCATACTTTATTTCAAAATTCCCCTTCTTATTTCTTCCCAACATTTTAAGTTTTGAATTAAAAAAAATAAATCCTTTATTTCTTTAAATAATATCCCTTAAGTTTCAAAGTTCATTTATTCCTATTTATTCAACAATCTTTCTCCCATATTTAGAATTTATTCGATAGGATTTTAAAGTCAAAACTTTTTATTCTTTTCCACATTCATTCCTTTGATTTATCTAAAATTATTTTACTTAAATTTTTTCTTTATCTCTTTTAAAATCAAATCTTTTATATTATAGATATCTTCAAATACCCAAAATATGTTCAGCAAAAACCGTAGCATTTATTACTTCAATTTCTAATATAATCGATCATAGATAATCAATCAATCATAACACAGATTATGAAAACAAATTTCAATATTTTGAGGAATCCAGTTGGATCCCTCCAACCCGTTTCCCTGCATCCACAGATATTAGCACAATAAAAAAATATCAATCCAACTTCGAGGGGGATATCGCGGTATAAATGATCATCCGCTATTATGTGGGGCACATAGGGTCTCATCCGCTATATAATGTGGGAATATCAATCACTCCAATATGCATATACACTCTATTATATATAATATCACATCCAAACTGATAATAAATTATCAATTCAAGTAATCAACCAATAATTTATATTTTAACTATTTAAATTTACGGTAATCCAAATGAGTAAGATTAACTCACCTTTGTTTTTGTTTGCCATCCACTTCCATCACGGCTTGTTTCATGATTTTTGATCTTGTACAAACATTATACGTTTTATTAAAATTCGAAGTAATCCAAAAATTAATTTCTATTTAATAAATTAATTTAAATAACCTAGTAAGTTTAAAATATGCACATGTATACCCTTTTATTATTATTGTTATTATTATTATTATTATTATTTTTAAGATCCCAGCTTTAAGATCCTATTTTTTTTTCCTAATTAACTAATTATCCCTTAATCAAAATGAAATTTTAAAATTAAATACCCTTTTAAAATTTTAATTAAAACCAAATTACCTTGCTGTTATATATATATATATATATATATATATATATATATATATATATATATATATATATATATATATAGCTAACCAAATTTAAAATCAACTGTTTTTTTACCCTGCTGTAAAAAATTTTTTTGAAATTAACCAAATCATTTTTTTCCAGAGATTAAGTTAAATAACTCTGTATAATTAACTTAATCAGTAAACTAATATGAATTTACCTTCTGACTAGCTACCGAACCTCATCCTGCCCTGACCCATCATCGCGATGCCCTCGACCAGCCGATCGCCTGAATCCAACAGGAACGCCTTGTCGTTCCTCCAACCTCAACCCCGACTTCAACTACCGCAACCGAGCCATCGCGATCCTAGATCGATGCCAGACAATCCAAACTGCGACTCTATCTTGCCAACGAGCTTTCCACCTCGCGATAATGAACTCGTCGAATCGCCACTGGCTCAAGAGCGAAGCCTCCATCAGCCTCACTTCCGACACTCCACATTGTCGTGCAAATCACAAGACTTAACTTCCAAATCACGATACCCCACGCAGTGGTGGCCTCCTGCACCATCGCTCGACGACAAAGCCCAGTCGCTCGCGAATCGATTCCGGTTCCATCGACTGAAGCGATTTCGACTTCTTGGCCTTGAACTTTTTGATTTGTTCGAACTAAGTGGAAGCCGCTGTTATTTCTTTCTTTATTCGTTTAATTTTTAAATTATATTTTTCTTTCTCGATCTGTTAGTGGTGATAAAAAGAAAAATGGAAGGGGACACGATTTGATGTCAACGTGTTGGATATGCTTTGCGTGTAGCAGATGAGCTATAGTGACACGAAACGAGGGCAACAAGATATGATGTGGATGGCATTTGACCAGTCAAATTTTTTATATATTTTATTTAAATTTAAATCGTCTCACAAATGTGACTCAAAATCTCGATCTCCTATCGAAGCGTGCCGCTAGGCGTTTATAATGTTATACCCCAATTTCGAACGCAAATGAAAATGTTTCGAGTCCCAATTCGATCGTATGGAGAAGATAGCTTTTTGGACCCAGTTATTAACTTGAATTTTTGATATAGATTTCAGTACATTTGTCTACCGTACAGCCATACGACAACTCCAAATGCTATGAAATTTGAAATACGATAATAATACACTATTACGGATCCGATAGAATTAGTTTCGTCGAATTCCGAGACCGTGCCTTGGAAGACTATTTTTAAATATCTATTTAAATGATATATTTCCAAAACTGAACAAGTCGCCTTTAAATTAAATTTTAACACTTCTAGCTCGAAATTTCAGATTTCATATTTTTCCCAATTACAAATTATTAAGTTCAATAATTTAAATTATGCAATAAACAGCGATATTTAAAATTCAAGTTAAAAATTAACTCTTAAATATTTGAAATCAATTAAATATTCCAATTTCAAATATCCAAAGTTCCAGGTCGTCACATTCCTCCCCCCTTAAAAGAATTTCGTCCCCGAAGTTGCTAGTTAGGAAGAATGGTCCATAATCTATTCATCATTTTCCCAAAACCAAACAGTTTCAAACAATTTCTCAAAACAATCTTTTTATTAAAGGCACATTATACCTCTCACTAATTTTCCAAACTCATCCGTATCTCTCGAACTACATTACTTACTCAATTATAATTTAAAATCAAATTTAAACTATCAAAATTTTCTTAAAATTTTTCTAACTCTCTAAATTTTTGAAAAATTTCGCCAGCATCTCCTTTGCGTGGCTAGATCGGTACAACCACAAAATTCCTCTACGGTCCCCCAAATTTCAAAAGAAAACAAAAGCCAAGTGGCTAGACCAGAAAACCATCAAATTTCATATGATAATTTAAACACATACCTTTTTGTCGGGCCCTACAATTTTATCTTCTAAAATCAAAATCATCAATTTCCTTTTTTGCTTTTAAATACCTGTATACTACTTAGCAATAATATCAAATCACATCATTCAAAATCATTTTATACATTACTTTCAAAATTTTCATGCTTTACTTAAGCCCGTACGATGTACATATATCATCCGCATGCAATATCAAATCTGATCGCTCACTTGATCGCACAATTTCACTTCCGAACTAGTATCGTCTACCTAACTTCCCAGTGCGGACTCAGATCTGGTTTATTGATTAGAAACCGTCATTCTCGTTGCATAGCCATAAACTATGATGGAGAATTTTCAGAATCAATCAAAAATCCACATCCAAGGTTCGCCGTCGAAAATCGAGTGAAAAATCCCAACTCGGATCCATATAACTATCTCGAAATTCTGTGCTCGAATCTGGATCAAATCGTTATGCGAATAAATAATATACGTACATCCTACGTATTTTGTCCCAATTGATTATTAGCTATATCAATTCTCTTTTATTCACATTTATTTTGTTTTCTGTTCACTTACTCACAATTATCATTTCACACACCCTTATTACACCTTCATTCATTAACTTAGAATATTTCTCGATTCCAAATTTACTTAAGAATTTAACCATCCGTTTGTTAGGTTCATATAAATATTTTATACACTACCTATATTTATTTTCACTTCACCACTTAAGCTTTTATATCTATTTTCATTTAACTTAAAATTTTAATTCCATCCTGAATTTAATTTACCTTTCATTTTTAAATATTGAATTCTATTCATCTCATCTTAAATATATTTAATTAATCATTTCTTTAATTAGTTTCACTTGCTAATTTATTTTAAATCTCAAATGAAAGTTTTATTTCCAAACTTTTACTTCTTCTAGTTCCTTCGAACAATTCTTCAACTTTACTTTACTTAACCCAATTTAAATTGAATTATAGTATTCAGTTCAAGTTCCATTTACTTATAATTTAAATTAAATATCATTCCAATTATTCATTTTCAATGCACTTGCTTACGTATTTAAATCAATTAGTTTTCTTACTAATTTTATTTTCAATCCTTTGTTTTATTTAGTCCAACTTGACTAACTTTCATTTCACACAACTCGATAAAAATTCCAATATCCAGTTTCAATTTCATTTATTTACAAATGTAAATTCATTTGTTCATTCATAAATTTATTTCAAACTTAGTAAATCTTATTTCAATGACCATTCCATTTAGCTTACTTAGATTCACTTCCTCAAAATTCACTTCTATTTAAGTTAATTCAGTTACATTCCAATTCAATTCAAATTTTAACTTCTATATGATTCCCAACTTATTTATATTCCATTCGCGAATCCCTTTAATTTACTTCATTTAACTGGTTTACTTTTCTGACTTATTTCGTCTTCACATCTACTTTAATTCAACTCTACTTTAATTTTAAAAAAATTTATTCCAACAAATTTCAAATTTTATAAGTTCCCAAACTTATTTATATTCCATAAACATTTTAAATAAGATTCCAAAGTCTTTTTAATAATTACTCAACATTTAAAAATCATTTATGAAATCAATTATGTATACATAATTCATATGCATATCAAGTTATCCTTTGAATTTTAAAACCAAACCTAGTTTTTGTAAACAACTCCAATTTAAAACATTTTGGGCAGCAATTCCTCCATTCAAAACTCGAAAATAAACATTGATGATGCTGCAGTCATCGCCGAAATTATTTTCCAGCGGCCAAAGAGGGTTTAGTGCTTTTACTCTTTAAAAACATTTTCAAATATTTTTAATTCCAAATCTCACCAGATTTCATATCCAATTCAAAAATATTTTCGAATAATATCACCATTATTTTCTTCAAAACCTTTGAAAATCATTTTCAAATTCAAAGGAATTTAAACTTTTCCCAAAATTTCAATTTTCAAATCCTTCCAACCAATATTCAAACATGACTTTATCTCATTTCAATTATGAATCATATTTATAATTCACATTTACAAATCTCATTCTGTTATATAAATTATTCCTTAATTTTGGTTATAACATTATTTTATTATTTTCAATTTCCATACAACAATGATAATATTTTAATATTATCACTTCCTAACAACCAAAAAATCATATACTATAATAATTTACAAAAATTATTTCTTTTATATACAAAAATAATTTGGGAAAATTTATTTCATTTACCCTATTTAAAACAATAATGTGTTGAATTGTTCTATACAAGTATTTAGAGATCCCTATCAATAACGTTAATTACTCGTATTGACCAGAATCCATAAATTACCCAACAAACCAGTCAACACAATATGAAACAAATTTTATATTCACTAACAAATACGCGCTCATATCTATTATACACTCAAACTCATTCTTAGAGTATTACGGGCTCTATTTCTAATGAGTAATCCCACCAGAACCAAGGTTCTCGCTTAACCTTCTGCTCTTATACCATCTGTAACGACCCGAAAATCCATACCCCTTTGAGCCGACAATATGCTCGAACTGTTCAACTCAAAATGGACAGAAATACGAACCTAGGGTTTAAGAAGAAATGGGGTAGAAGAAGAAATAGAAAACAACATTAGAATCTCACAAACGCAGTGGAAGAACAAATAATAATTAAATGACTGATCTTTATACAAAAAGAACTATATCTATTTAATACATTACATCAACAGAATACAACACAATCAATAGCAAGATACTGGAGAGTTATATTAAATTGTCCTCACAAAAGCTGACTATACAACTTATACTACATAACAGAATATATATCAAGTACGTGTGATCCGTCTCGCCATGCAGCACGTCTCCTGAGCTCCATAGCATTCTATCATGTATCTTATAATACTCGATCTGACCCGAGCATTATAGTAAAATAACACCCGAGTCAGTCTGGAAAACCAGCGTGAGAAAACACACCCAAATAGATTATTAAAGTTTTCAAAATCCTTTGAAATCAAAGGTATCTCGTAGGACCACGCCATAAATAAACATGTCGGGTTTTTACCTTACGATAGCCAAAACATTTTTATCATATTCATCTGATATTATAATAGCGTTTGTAGAAAGTAAGATAGAATCAAGCTGAAATGCTTGCATCTCATGTTCCAGCATTGTTGGACACAATTAAAACGTACACGCACTTATTCGAGATTGGATTTCTTAATTTGGCAGGGCTACTAGGGTACCGCCCGTCATAGTACCTAGTTTAGATCAGAGTACCGACGATCCCTCCCGTCCCCTGCAGCGCTAAACCGGAGCTACCCCTTACTGGATAGTTCGAATAAGATCACCCCACGGTTGGGATCAGCAACCGCCCACACAGCCGAATAAAAGGGACATCTAGATAGGGATGACCTTACCCTAATTGGTTGCTAGCCACTTAGCCTTGCTACACCTCTCCTGTTTTAGCCATTCCCTGTTGATGAGGCTTGAGGCTATGCATTAACTTTTTAGAACACATTCATTTAGATTGCTCATCGTCCTCCTGACAATGTTCTGAAAGCATTCATCCATACAAGTTGCCCTAGGTCTGGAGAAACCGAATCACCATCTTCATCATCTTTACGGTATTCATTTGCTACGTTTAAACCGGATCGAAGTGGTTTTCTAGAAATTAATCCCAAACCCGGTCTCTTCGAAACGATCAACACATTGGCCAATATTGATAGTCGGTTATTTAACTATCATATAACATCCACAAGCAACCATCAGATTTAAATAATTGTCCAAATTATTTATCATAAAAATATCTACCCATGATATTATGTTCACGTTTCAACACTTTGGAAATAGTTATGAATCTCTTTTTATTCTTACAGAATAAATTCCAACCATCTGTTTATTTTCACAGGAAAACTCCAAATATTATCGACTTAGATTTTAAACAAATTTAATCACTTTATCCAAAATAAATACTTAAACATTTTTAAATGAAACTACTTAAATCACTTTAGTCAAAATATTAGTCATAAAGTTTTATAATAACTTTCCAAGTAAAAACTTTATCCAAAAACTGTTTTTAAATAAAACTATTGTATAAAGTATAAATACTTATAATTATCCTTTAAGTCATAATACTAATTTAACCTTTTAAAATAATAATAATAATTACTACTGTAATTAATTTAATAAATATATTTACTTTAAAAAATTTAAAACAATCTAAATAATAAATAATTCTCCGAAAAACATTCTTCTTTTAAAACATCTTTTAAAACTTCTATTTTATACTTAAGACCTTCTTTTGAAAATATACATAGCTTTCCAAGAAAATACACTTTCCATTTCAACATAGTCCATCTAACCATTGATAAATCCTTTTCGATTTATTTTGGTTTAATTTACGTCCCAATCCGTGAATTCTTTTCCAGTCTTTAAAAATAAACCACTATTTATTTTTAAACCAATCACCCTTTCCCTATAAATTCCCACCGTGAATTTATACTTTCAAACTATCCACTGATAAATATTTCACTTTATTTATAAACCCCATTTATAAATTTCATAATCTCATTTCCCTTTCAATCACCATTTTCAAACACTTTATCGATCTTTCAAATCGATTCTCTGAATTAAATTCCCTTTAAATTTGCTTCTCGATTTACCCAAATCAATTTCCAAAATCCATTTACTCCAGATTTACCCTTTTATTATGATTTAAACCCTTATTTAAATCTGAAATATCCATTTCATACTTTATTTCAAAATTCCCTTCTTATTTCTTCCCAAAATTTTGAATTTTGAATTTTAAAAAAAATAAATCCTTTATTTCTTTAAATAGTATCACTTAAGTTTCAAAATTCATTTATTCTCATTTATTCAAAAATCTTTCTCCCATATTCAGAATTTATTCGACAGGATTTTAAAATCAAAACTTTTTATTCTTTTCCAAATTCATTCCTTTGATTTATCTAAAATTATTTTACATAAATTTCTTCTTTATATCTCTTTCAAAATCAAATCTTTTATATTTTTGATATCTTCAAATACCGAAAATATGTTTAGCAAAAACCATAGAGTTTATTACTTCAATTTCCAATATAATCGATCATAAAATAATCAATCAATCATAATACAGATTATGAAAACAAATTTTAATATTCCAAAGAATCCAGTTGGATCCCTCCAACTGGTTTCCCTGCATCCACAGATGTCCGCACAAAAAATACCAATCCCACTTTGAGGGGGATACCGTGGTATAAAGGGTCATCCGCTGTTATGCGAGGGGCATAGGGTCTCATCTGCTATATAATGCGGGAATATCAATCAGTCCAACATATACACACACACACATTATTACATATAATATCACATCCAAACTGACAATAAATCATCAATTCAAGTAATCAATCAATAATTTATATTTAACTATTTAAATGTACGGTAATCCAAATGAGTGAGATTAATTTACTGTTATTTTCGTTTGCCATCCACTTCCATCTCGGCTTGTTTCATGATTTTTGACCTTATACAAACATTATACGTTTTATTAACATTCAAAGTAATCTAAAAATCAATTTCCATTTAATAAATTAGTTTAAATAACCTAGTAAGTTTAAAATGTGTATATGTATACCCTTTTATTATTATTATTATTATTATTATTATTATTATTATTATTATTAAGATCCCAGCTTTAAGATCCTATATATATTTTTCCTAAATTAACTAATTATCCCTTAATCAAAATGAAATTTTAAAATTAAACACCCTTTTAAAATTTTAATTAAAACCAAATTACCCTTGCTGTTTTATATGTATATATATATAGCTGACCAAATTTAAAATCAACTGTTTTCTACCCTGCTGTAAATTTATGTTTTGAAATTAATCAAATCGTTTTTTCCAGAGATTAAGTTAAATAACTCTGTATAATTAACTTAATTAGTAAACTTTCAAATCATTGTTCCAATTCATTTTTGAAACCATCTTCAAAGAGAATAATACTATATATATATATATATATATATATTTGTAAAAAATATTTATATAGAAATTAGAATTGTACTTAGAAAGATATTCATAAAATGGTTTGATTTAGAAATCAGCCTTTTATAAATTCGATTTGAAAACATGCATCAAAAGTGTGAGTTTTTCTCCTTAAGATCCATAGAATAACTCTATGGTTTAAAAAATTAAAATGAATTCATCAATTCATAAATCAAAAGCCAAAAATGGCAATAAAATTTAACATGAAATGCAACAGCAAAATCATGCAAACATAAAGGGATCAACTGGATAAACTAGCGATAAACAGAAGCGATCGAGGTCCAAAGCAATATGGCCTGGAACTCAACACCAGGCTACGACCGATGATTGTTGTGCAGACCGATCAACCAGTTGCGTCACCTGGGTTGATTCCCAAGTGGCTCTGGTGGCTCCTCGACGATCCGATTTCACATATTTCTACATCGTTGGTCCCCGAAGGTCTGGGGTACTGAATTAGCAATCATGCAAGCATACATCTCATACAAACATGCATGCATACATACATACATACATACATATATATTTTTGCATAATTGAATAAAAATCATGATTTCATAAGTTGGTTTCCAACAAACAGAGAACCCAATTCAATTAGACATAGGATTTATCAATATTTTAAGATCATATACACTAGAGATTCAACCAAATTCATATAATAGCAGAAACATTCATCATAGACTAGAAATTCAAGATAAACTCACATAAAAAACACGGAATGGAAGTTTAGAGATTAGAATCTCCTATGCCTTTCTAATTCAACCTCAGCCTAATATGAACAAAGATTGGATAGGATTTGATCAAATCAAAAATAAAAACTCATTTAAATCCCCAATTAGATGCAGAGAAAGATAGAAGAGAATACCTCTTATCAATATACACTAGAAATGAATAAAAAGCCCTTGGATTTCTAGCTTTAATTTGAAGTTTAGGTTTTTTGAACTTAGGGATTTTTTTTGATTTTCTGGTTTCGGTGTTGAAATGAAAATGAGAAAAAATAAACGTACATTCTCATTTCTTAGTTCTCTAGTTTGAGTTAATTCAGTTAAGGTATGGATCCAATAGTAAAGTGTTACTAATTTTCCTAAAATCAAAGTATTGCAAATTTGTGTTGTTTCATTTTTACGCTTTATAAACACTAATTTGATTTTTTTTTTAAATCTAATTTAACTAACGTTGATTTCTACAATTTTCCAAAAATAAGTAACATGCCAAAATCTCATTTTTTACTAATATTGAAATTTTTTATCAAATCAAATACAACATTTAAAAGAAAAGCTATTCAATATATTTTAATAAAAAGAACCGTTAATGGAGAAACCATACTTCAAATAATGAAATTATTTCCATACAATTGATTTATTCATTTTCTCTAAATTGTTCTTATATTATTATATATAAGAATTAACTACAAAAAGGAAAATTCAATAAATTCTCAGTTTATTATCATTCCAAGTTTCTTTCTAAATTTCAAAAAACAATCGTAATTAGTTCTCCAAATTATCAAAATTAATTAATCATATTTGAAATTTAATTCAGATAATCTCGACCAGGGTTGTTACATGTAATCTAAACCATTAAATCAAATGGAGAATTCACACCTCAAAGTGGAATTATAAATGTAAAAGGGACAAGATTGATCCATACTCAAGAAAACATCCAACATGCAGATTTTGTTAATGATCATATGAGTTATTTACATAAATGTTAGGTTTTTACCGGGTTTTAGTTGTGTTGAAAGGAAGGTGTGATTAGAAAAAATAACATTACTAGGGAAACCCTACCGTGGACGGAGCAGAATTTTCGAACAAAAATTTTGGGGTTTTGTTGAACTTTGCTTTTCAGTTCGATAGACCCCTATTTTTTTCCTTTTTTGTTGCATATCTACAGAAGTTATATATTATTTTTATAATTGTTACTTATATTCAATTTCTTAAAAAAAATTAGGTCCAAAAGAATGATTTTAAGAAATTAATAACCGGAGGGGATAATTGCAATGAATTTGAAAATGATAATATCAATGAGGATCATAATGCAGAATTTCACATGTCAATGGGATAGATTATCCTAACTTAATTGCTCATTTCTCAACCAGTATAATAAAAATATTAAATTTTATCTATACAGTTGATTTTTATTTAATTATGTTGTTTGTATATTTTATAGTTTTTGGAATCAAAGGAGAACGTGGAAGATTGATGCATAGATTTTGGAGTCGGCGTAAATTGCATTTTTATGACAAAAGGAATAAGAATGAGAAACTTACATGATAATCGGAAAGGATCGTGATTGGTTCCTATAAGTTAAAGAAGCGGTGAGTTTATTAATCATTGGACAAAGAATTTGTTAAAAAATTACAGCAAAGTGGAGAAGGACGGGAAGTAGAAATTGTAGTTATCCAGTTAAGTGCACATTGTCAAAATGATGGAATATGGATAGTGAATGTAAAAAATGAATGCACAAATTATATGTCTTTTAATGTCCTAACAGGTCATCCATATGTGTGAAGACTTAAAGATCATAAAATGAAGACTGTTGAACAATGACTATTTTAACCGTTATTAAATTCGGTAACCCAGAGAACTAATCAACAATAATAAATGTTTGCACCTCAAAAGCTAAACTTAAACTATAGAATACGAAAAGTTGATCGGTTATTAAACAATTTATGGAATTGACTAGTGGTCATCATTATTTCATGTAGCATAGACTTAATGGTATAATTAATCTAGTGTTATAATATATGTAAATATAAATAGTGAATATGCTATATACTATTTTGTATTTAGTCCCACGTCGTGGGATTAGTTCTATCCCAAGCTCCTAGGCCTTTATATAAAGGTGCTAATGTAATGAAAATGGATTATTAATCTCTGAATGAATAAAATTGTTCTCTCTCTAGTGGCTTCTGCTTTTTTTTATTTTATAACACGTTATCAGCACGAAGCTCTTATAAATCTTCTAAACGGTAAGCTGTCCTTCTAATCTAATTAATCAAATCTTTCGGATATCATTCTATTAATTTTATTTCTTTTAGATCTCATTGTATCATTGATCTTATTATTTAGATCTTATTCTATTTGTACATCTTATTTTTTGTCTCTGTATTTTAGATCTTGTTTTGTTGTAGATTTTATATTTTTTTGCTTCTAATTTTTCAGATCATTTGTAGATTTTAATATCATGTTCGAATGATATTTTTTTTAGATCTGTAGATTTTAATCATCGGATCTCTTACTTAATTGTTATTCATGTATATCCATTTTTTGTGATATAAATTTGATCTGAGTCTAAAGTTGTTACATAGACTAAAATGTAATTTCTGACCTTATTCTGTTAATTTTCTTTTTAGATCTTATCTATCATAGATCTAATATGTTAGATTTCGTTATATACATACATATACATACATACATACATACATACATATACATATATATATATACATACATATATATATCTTACCTCATAGATCTTGCTCTATTAATCTTATCATTTTAGATCTCATTTTATTGTAGATCTAAACTTTTAGATCTATTCCATTGTTTGGTAAATAAAGGGTTTTCATTTTGAAATTTTTTTGTTTGGATTTTGGTTTGAATGAGAACTATAGAAATAATTTTACCATATGATTAATATTTCCAGAAGAAATATTTCACTATTTCTTAGGAAAACAAATATAAGGACAATACGTACCTAGAAGATCGTATTAAGTCTATATGAAAGAATAAGAACCTGAAGTTCATATGTGCGAAGGTGAAAGATTAAAGTTTTCATAAGCTGAAATAAAGCCATGAAAAAAATAAATAAGCGAGCAATTCCAAAAGAAGGTGTTGATATGTCCAAAAGACATAACATAAAAATAATATGTTGAAAAAACATTAGAAATGTGGTAAATATTATTTCCTTGAAGAGAAATAGTATTATGATTCTCATGTTCGAATACAATTATGAAGAGTACTCTTGTTTCATTATGTTTATTTAATACTGGAGACCTGAAGTTCTCAAATAAAATTTATGCATATAAGTTTGTATTCCTAAAAAAGGGGATTATATATCAAAACTCTATAAATTTGAGATGTGAAGCATTGAATTATTATAAAAGCTAATTCAGATTATGGTAAATTCTAATCATGTTTGCAATCAAACCTGAATTTTGATAATGAAAATCAAGTTGTACCATTTAGGATCTAAAGTACTAAACAAAGAGTTTACTTTAAAGTAAAATTGGAACCTGAAGTTCTAAAAATATTTGCCAATAGTATTAACTACTAAACCAAATAAATGTATAGAAATTTGTTTACTCCAGTAGTTGTGATAATAATAATATTAAAAAAACTCTAGAAGAGATTTGTATATTTAGTCATGATAAAATAACTCTAGAAGAGATTTGTTGATATATTTGGTGCTTTTATTAAACCAAATAAATACATAGAAATATATCTACTCTCCCGCTCTCTTTCTTTTGAATAGAAAATCAGGTGTTCTAACAGGAAGTTTATTTTCTAATTTTTTTTTCCTTCTTTCATTCATCCAATCATGCCTTTCAAAAGGTAAAATATGCAATAGATCAAGTTTCTTTCCTTTGGCTCATCAAGTAAGTATTTTGGATTCTTCATAAAACGAATGTTAACATGTGATGTACAAATTTTCTCTCTCTGTACTTACAATATGTAAACAACGCATATATTAATTCATATATTAGTCGGTAGCAATTAATAAATCAATAAATAAAATTTATTGATTAATGAGAATGGTCCAACAAAGATGTGTTTGAATGCTTCATACATTTATTCTTCTTTTATATCTCTTATTGTAGACAAGGATCATAACGTATATACATGGTATATATTTCTGTCTCTCACTATTGCAGTTGTTAAGAATTAATAAATGGTATTTTATACTACTTATTCATATTCTTAAATCTGCCTTTGTTATAAAAATAAACATGATAAAGTCAGCATAATTTTTTGATTATAATCCATCATTTGTCCGCCGATCAACTCATATAAAGGTCTTTCCATATTTTCAAGGATGGTTTTGCATTTTCAAGGAAACTAATTGATGCAATTAATGAGATTGGATCTAGAGCTATAAAAAGGATTTAAATAAGAAATTATAGTCGCTTTTATTGATTTTATTTGGTTATCTTTTACTATTTTGCAGTACGTTTTTATTCTGTCACTATAACTACTATTAGATATGGGTTTTTATTTTATGAAATGCATTAATTATACACCCTTGAAAAATATTTTGATGCTTATGCATTTTTATTTCCACTGATAGTTGGTAATACGATAAACGTAGCCATTAAAAAAAATTCCACTGATAGTTGGACTTCTTAGGAGATAACTTTTTGTCATGGATATTTGATGCTGACATTCAATTACAATCTCAATGCTTAGAATATGCCATTAAAAATGATAATAATATGTCCTAGTAGGATAAAACAAAGACTCTTATATTTCTAAGGTATCATATCCACTGTAATCTTAAAATAAGACATTTAATTAAAAAAAACATCTTTACTTATGGAACTCCCTGAAGAAGCGTTATGACCACTAGAAGATGGTCACACTTCTAAACACTAGGCATGAACGGTTGAACCTGAAGTTTCAAATCTTTAAATCTGTTAGGAAATACAATTCCTCTATATTTAGAATTAGTTCTAAACTAAAATTATGTGAAAGGATTGTCTAGTAATACTAACCTGAAGTTAGATCATATCTTCGAAGTTGATGACGGAAACTTCATTAATGATGAAAATCTAAGTGCAATAATAAATGATATAGTCGAATTAATCAATAGTAGTAGCCTGAAGTCTGCTATGTGGATTTTATTTTATTTCAGTTCAATAAATCAGTTGGAAGTTGGTGCTTGTATGTTTTTCCTTTCATAATTAATTGAAATAATGTACCGATAATGTTGGCTTTAATCAGTAGTCTATTTTAAATTTTTGGAAAGTACTAGCATTTATTTATGCTTATAAATTTAGTAACTGACTAACTATATTGTCCTTTAATTCTTAAAATATGGACCATCAATATTTGAGCGATAATATATGCCTACTAGAGAGTGCAACTACTCATATGATTTTGAAATACCAGAAATTTTTTTTTGAACTATCTGAAAATATTTTAGCTAAAAAATTTCAACAATAGCATCTGCTAATATAATTGAAGGGTCCGGAAGAGCTCATGTAGTATTACCAAATAGTACGTATATCTTAATTCAAAATACATTATGCTAAAGCAAATTTAAAAGAAATTTGTTCAGTTTTGAAGATATATAAATGAATAGTACCATATTGGAACTATAATGAAAATGTCAAAGAATATCTTTGTGTTATTTCTAAAATTGAAAGCCAGAAGCTTATTTTAGAAAAATTGGATACAATTTCAACTAAATTATATTTCACGAAATTTGGCATAATTGAATCCTATATTTAAACATGAGCCAGAAGCTCACAAATATTACTGGAATGCATCTTATCAATTGATAAAAGAATTATCCTCCTATTATTAATATGTATGGTGTATTTGCTAGTAGCAATATGATAATGGATCAAAATGAGAATCCAAAGATGATTATTATTTAATGTGACAATGTTCCTCAACATTGAGGGGGACGATAAAGGGATACAAGTTCATTTTGATAATCAATGTCAAATACTTGTTAACATGTATAATGATGCAAAATATTAAGTAACTTGAATAAATTATTAATAATATCTCTACTAGACTTTTTCCAATATAGATTTGAATCCCTGAAGGATCAAAATGTGTAAACCACATTTGAAATATGGTACAAAAGTCAGTTTGAAATATTTTTGGAGTAAGTAATAAAGATGTCAAATAAAAGAATGGGTGTTCTTGAAGAAACACTTAAGGGTGCTCTTGAAGAGACTAATGACATGATTGTCAAATTACCCTAGAAGTGGGTTAGGTACCTAAAACATGATAATTTAATAGATCTCAATAAATCATGTCTAGAACTGACAAAGAAATAATCATCGATGATAAATTTATAAGTAATAAAGCACTTATGTTTATAAAAAGATTAAATATCTTGAATTAGGGGAAACATGACTAGCCATCATGAATCCTTTACCAATAGAGAAATATGGACATGTAGTCCACAAAGTAATGAAAGTACTTGAAATCCTAAATATACCCCAAAGGTATAAATATGGTTTGAATCATATTAAATGATGAAAGTATACAAATTCCTGAAGAATATAAATAACTTTTGTGGTTATAAAGAATGCAAAGAACAAGAAGCATAGATTACAATCTACTTTGAGTATTGTTGTAATGAAAATCTTGATATAATTCATGATGAGTAGATTACTTTCTATTTTTAAGTATCGTTGTAATGAAACTTTTAATATACATTGAAATTTTAGTTGCGATATGCAAAAATTACTCCTGAAGAATATAAATAACTGTGATGATTATAAATAATGCAAAGAACATGGAATGTAGACTACAACCTTCTTGTAAATATTGTTGCAATGAAAATCTTGATGCACTTTAAGATAAGTAGATTACTACCTGCTTTTAAGTATTGTTGTAATAGAACTTTTAATATTCATCAAAGATGTAGTTGCAATATGAAAAACTGATTTGAAGCATAAAAATGAAAACACATGATGTGTTTTTCATAAAGGTAGCAAACAAAATGCATAAAATGCAAATCATATTTGGATTGGAAATTTTGATTGTATCGAAGGAACTATTAATAAATTGTATTACTAATGAGATACATATTTATGTATCCATAAGTATCTATAACCAATTTAAGTTATCGAAAGACGAATACGAATTCAGAGGAAACTTTAAATCAGGGGGAGCATCCATAAGTATTTTATAATACACTCTTTTTCCTTAACTAAGATTTTTCCCACTGGGTTTTTGTTAGTAAGGTTTTAATGAGGCATTATCTTGATACAGAAGTATCAAATCCCCAGTAACATTTGAAAATAAGTTACAATGTACTCTTTTCCCTTATTTAAGATTTTTCCCACTGGGTTTTTCTTACTAAGGTTTTAACGAGGCGTTGTCTTGATCTAAAAGAATCAAACGTATTTTCAAGAATAAACATCTCAAATATGTTATTTAAGTTAAATTGTATTTTTATCCTTGACTAAGGTTTTTCTCATCGGGTTTTCGTTCGTAAGTTTTTTAATGAAGTATTATATTGATCCAAAAGTATCAAACTCTATTTGATTCTGTAAATTATTGAAATATCTCATACTATATTGTACTATTTTTTCTTCACTAAGATTTTTCCCATGGGGTTTTTATTAGTAAGGTTTGAATGAGGCATTAGTTTGATCCAGAAGTATCAAACTTTATTTGAAGAAATGAGAAAATAAGATACATCATTTTGCTTTTTTTCCTTCACTAAGATTTTTTCCATTGGGTTTTTCTTAGTAAGGGTTTTAATGAGGCATTATATTGATCCTCAAGTATTAAACTCTTAGAAGGAATATCATTGTATGATATCTATGATCTCAAGTTGCACTCTTTTCCTCGTTCAAGGTTTTTCCATTAGGTTTTCCTAATAGAGGTTTTTTGAATGAGGCAATGGACAATATCTAGATCGAGTGAACGAATAAGTGCAAGCAAGTTAACAATGAGGGGAAGCAATCATCATACACACTACTAAAGAGACAATTTCAAGTTATCATAGGATTCAAGATTTTGAAGACGCATATTCAAGGGGGAGTGTTATAATATATGTAAATATAAATAGTGAATATGCTATATACTGTTTTGTATTTAGTCCCACATCGTGGGATTAGTTCTATCCCAAGCTCCTAGGCATTTATATAAAGGTGCTAGTGTAATGAAAATGGATTATTAATCTCTGAATGAATAAAATTGTTCTCTCTCTAGTGGCTTCTGCTTTTTTTTATAACAATAAGTTTTTTTTCAATCATCTAAGATGTGTTGTTCTTATGCAGTGTTTTCATAAGATATTATTCTTGGACGGCACGTTCAAGACAGAGCATTACAAGTTACCATGTTTCCATATGGTGGAGCTAAAGGAAATGGGCCAATCAGAAGCCAATGAAATAGGTAAATTTTATTATTTTTTCTATTTTGGATCTATTGCCTTATAAAGCCTAAAGAGTTTACTAGATCCAACCTAATATTGTTTTAAATAAAATCTTATTTTATTCAATTTTTTCAAAAGGGGTTTCATTTGATTTAAATTAAATATATTATAGAGAGTGTATCAAATACACTAATATGTGTATAGTGTAAATGCAACATATAAAAAGTGTACATATCTTATATGTACATATACAGGTGCTGAGTTTACTCCGCACTAGACACATTCGTCCCTTTACATATGTCTTTGTTGTCCATGATTTTTTTAAATATATATAAAATAAACAATTATATATATAATTTATTTTGACTATTTTACATATTTTGAGCTCTAAAATAAACAATTTGAAATATAATTTTGACTTAAAGAGCTCAGCGTTAGATCTGTAATTTTACAAAATAGTCCTTTATAAACTAAGAGCTGAAATAATATATAGACACACATACACAGAGATATATATATAAACAACAACAAACTATATTCCAATTTGAATTATATATATATACTTATAATTTTGTATGTTTTATAATTTAAAATCTAGTTTTGAATTAGGAAGAAATTCAATGTTAGATCTATAAGTTTGCACAAAAGTAGCATTCTCCTTGAGATGGATGCGTAGGAGTGGAACTAGAACCTTGCTTTAGGACAATCCTTAATGAATTGCTCTTTGGAACCACAATTGTAGCATTCTCCTCGAGATGGTTGTGTAGGAGTGTAATTAGAACCTTACTTCATGATCTTCTTATTAGGACGAAAAGTCTTGGACTTGATGAAAGGTTGCTTCTTCCAAAGATGAAAGCACTTCTTCTCCACTACATCTTCTTCACTACTATCTTTCTCAACCACCTCAAGTCGAAGGGTCGAATCAACTAACTCTTCAAAAGAAACCTTCACCTATAACAAAAACACCTTCCTAAGATGCTTTCTTAATCCCTTCACAAATTTTTTATTCTTCTTCAACGGTGTGCTAATGTGCTCGACCTCGTATTTGGAAAGGGATTTAAAAGCCGACACATATTCCGCTAAAGAAGACCTCTTGCTTCAACTTAATAATAAACCTCTTAGCCTACGAGGCCTTCTCAGATTCGGAAATGAACTTTAACTCAAAACGCTCCCTAAACTGCTCCCAAGATAAGGTAGAATCATCCATCTCTGCTATATGAAGCTCATACCAATCTAAAGCTTTCTCTTGAAGCTAACTAGATGCTACTTGAACTCTTTGCTGATTAGAAAGTTCCACGCGCGAAAATATCAGCTCGCATGTCCTAAGCCATGCCTGCGCCTCAATCACACTCTTAGAAACTCTAAAGGGATTGCCACTAAGATGCACAAAGTTGCTGCACATGCATGCATAACTCGACTTGTGAATAGGAAGATCCGAAGGACACCCGGAAGGTTGAGTATTCCTAATGAGTTCCATGATCTGCTTGGCGGACATAAAATACTCCATCAGGAGGAGGGAAATTGGACTGCTCATCAACAGAATGAGTAGGTGGTTTACCGTCAACCATCTAAGATTTTGAAAGGAATAAGATAGGATACAAGATTATTCAAGAATCATATGATTCAATATTAAGAATTCTAAAGATAGAGACAAAAGGTTATACTATATTGAAAACCTAAGGAATGATTCCTAAGACTTGCCTAAACCACGATCATATCCGTAATATCATAATTTGTACTGAACTTGGTATTGATATTAAGTTGTAATGCCCTATTGCGAGACCCTACTAACAAAGAATATTACAAAGTAATATTGTCGCCTAGTGTGGAGAATAAAGCTGGTTAGGAGTGACCATCCGTAAATTTTATTTTAAGAGAGCATCGATACATCGATTAATATGTTATGCATTTCTTTAATTAAGTGGACTTGAAGTGTACAATTCGGGCTTGAAACAAACTATGGTGGTTGTAATAAAATTCATAACAACATATAGTAATTATAGATAACAGTATCATAAATCAAACACAACATAATACGTATAGATACAAGTCTGGACTGACCTAAAATAAACACATGATGTAGACTACACATATATAAGGTGACACATCTCAAAATATGAATATGTACATAAAAGAGTCTACCTTGACATAAGATACAACATAACATCACATATATATATATATATATATATATATATGACAAAGGTAACTACTAGCTAACATATAGGACATCCACTCCAAAGCATCAAGATGGAGAACTGAAACATCTAGGTCTGACCCAAGTATTATAAATAATAATAATAATTGGGTCAATCTAGATTAGATAAATGAGTAAGAAAAAATGAATGATGGACAAAGTGAACTAGATCTCAAATATAGACATATATCGATAAATATCAAACATGCATCGATAAATTCAAAGCACCAAATACTAAAACTCAAGATGGCTTATTAAAAGCATACATCGACAAAATGGTTTGATGATAATTCAAAAAAC